>CM069060.1:9882500-11152500 GCA_035220775.1 Malus fusca | reverse complement strand
AAGAATACAGCAGCATCGAAGGGGAAGATAACACTGAGTGTGACAAAGACCAAGCCTGAGACTGGTGAGTTGATTGGGGTGTTCGAGAGCCTTCAGCCATCCGACACTGACTTGGGAGCCAAGACTCCAAAGGATGTCAAAATCCAGGGAGTTTGGTATGCTCAGCTTGATTAGTTTCGTTTTTCCTCTATGTATTAATGGTGATTCTGGGTTTCAGATTTTGCTACAAGTTAAAAAGGTGTTGCTCAACTCTCTTTGTAACCCAATTGAACAACAAGCACTGAGATCACTCAGATCATTATCTTCTTGTATATTATCATGCCTATTATCTTGTATGTATTATCTTTCTTGTATATTATCTTTTAAGGAGTCAAACTTCTTTAACGGTAAATCATTATAGGTCAAAATTTGACATGCATAAAAACTGTCTCTTTTATAAATGCGTTAGATAACGATTTGCAGTGAAAAAGTAACGAGCAATATTGATTATAATAAATTATGGTCATCGACATCATCTTTTTACGCTAATTGCTTTCTCATATCCTTTTATATGGTTGGTGAGCCACACAAATTGGACATTTGGACTGAGTGACATGCATTTGGTAGTATTCTCTTCAAGATTGTCAAAACTTTTTTTTTTTTTTTTAAATGTGTGATTATAATTCTCTGTGTTTTGTATGGCAAAACTTGAAAGTAATTATATTATATTCATATATGAAATAATATTTAAACCCTCTATGAAAGAGACCATTGAACCATGATATTTGGGAAATTATTGTATATTAGATTAGTTTAAATGAAAAGCATCAAACATTTAATTAAATATTAGTTCTTCAATAGACTTTGTCTCAATTTTTATAATATTACTAGTAAAATGATGTGATTTGGGTAAAAGATAACATGTTGACAAAGCTACAGTCATATAGACTTTAAAAATAATAAAGAAGAAAAACTAAAAAAAAAAAGGAAAACTAATGAAAATGGCTTGAAAACTTTGAGTTTTAATAATAAGGACAAAATAAAAGGTAAAGTGAATAGTACCATGTTTGACTTTTTAGTGTAAAAATATGGGTTTTCATTAAAGTGAACAGTACCGTGGGCTTTTCGTTAAAACTCAAAAAAAAAACAGGAAAACTAATGAAAATGGTTTAAGAACTTTGAGTTTTAACAATAAGGACAAAATAAAAGGTAAAGTGAATAGTACCATGATTGACTTTTTAGTGTAAAAATGTGGTTTTTCGTTAAAGTGAACAGTACCGTGAGTTTTTTCGTTAAAATTCCAAAAAAAAAAAAAAAAACAGTTTAGTTTTGTCGCTCAAAAGTAGAGGTCTAAATTTTGACTTACATGAATGATAAAGATGTATAATATCAGTGTTAAGTTTGAAATCTAATTATATTTGACTTATCGTCTTTTTTCACTTGTAAGTGATAGTAAGGTCAGTAAACCAACTGGGTTGTGTTGATGAAGATCAAATACATGTTAAGTGAGAAATGAAGTTTGTTAAGTTTCATTTGAGCTTTGTACTACTTTTTGGTTCTTTTGTATCCAACATGTATTAAAATACACTCGGCAATTAATCATGCAAAATAAAACAAAGACATATAATAGCAAATTTAAGGTCAATTCCCTTACTTTATACGCTTTGATTCAAAGAACCTTATTGAGGATAAAGAAAAAGAGAAAAAAAAAACACTATTTTTATCCACCTAATAATTTTTGGGTTTTGCCATAATGGTTGGGTAATTACGGATACATCACCACGTGCCAATGAAATAAGAATATATAGATAAAATTTACATATGTTTTTATTTCATTGACGCACGAACGTCATTGTGATTGTATATCTGTGTCGTATAGTCACTCTCAATGATTATATTTTTTTAAACTTATATAGAATTAAACCCTATGTAAAAAAAAATATAAACTAAGTAATAATATCGCTTATAATAAAATTAATAATAATAATAATAATAATAATAAATTAAGTGGGATGAAATGAAGGAGAAGATGCCGCACTCCCTACCTGCCCGAAAAGAACATTATACCATTTATGCCCAAATGAAGGAGGAGATGCCAAAGCCAAAGCCAAAAAACCCACCAAAATCTGCGTACCCTTTACGTCCCTCTCACTTTTGTTTTCTTTTCTCCCCAACACTCCTTTTCCTTGACAATTCACCACAACGATTCACATTCCCATTACCATTCTTCCCACCAAATCAAGTCCTCCTCTCCCCCTTCAAAACCCAGTTCCCATTTTTCCCCACAATTATTTGGAACTCCATTTTTGCCACAACTATTTGGTCATGTGGCTGAGAAGAATTGTTCTTGAATTTCGTTTACCATGAGGAGTTCTTGTTGTTGTTGCCGCTGCATGCAATTGCAAGCATGGATGAACTGCCGGGGTCGTTGGGAACCAGCGCCAGCTTGGCTCTGCGATTCGGGCAGACCATCTTCTCCACTGCGTCCCTTCTCTTCATGTGCTTGGACGTCGAGTTCTACAGCTACACCGCCTTCTGGTACTTTCGAATTTGGAGTTTCTTTGTTGAATTTGATCCGACCCTTTTGTGATTTTGACTTGTTGTTCAATACCCATGTCTCTGTTTCTGAATTTGATGGCAATTCTGTTTTGATTTCTTGGGCTGGATATTGACTTTTGGCTTTGTTAAGAACTGGAAACTGTGTTTCTGTAATGATCATATGGGGATTGAACTGGTTAAAATTTAACATATTCTATACATGCAAAAGATTATAATAATATATAGTTGGGCTTACTGATGAAGAATTTTCAGTATATGCTTTTGTTTCTAAGTTTCTCCTAATTGAGCAAGTAAATATGTTGGAATTTTTGTAGAGAATGAACTGTTTAAGGACTCTGTAATTCACTATCGAATTTTGTATGTCGATGAGAAGGTTTACTTTGTATGTTTGTTTGAATCAAACCTAGAGATCATGTTAGTTCTAGTTTTTAGCAGCTTTGAAGTCATTAGAACATTGTAGAGCATCAAAACCGCTTCTTGATAGAATTAACTGGTTTTACGGCCCGTAAGATGTGAATCTAGATTCGAAACAAAAAACTCTTGAACAGAAATTGGAAGCAAAATCTTTCAGCCTTCATACATTTTAAGTGTAAACTCTCATGGAAATGAAAAGACTCTGTAAACTCTCATTGTAGAACATTGTGGTAACATCTGCTCTTAGTTGACTTTTTTTCTTTTTCTCACAAAAGCTAATTTTGCACGTCTTTTTTTGTTGGTCATTGATATGTCCAAAGAAGTCTACTGTGTTCACGTGTATGCGTTGCTTCCATTGCTCCAAATGTACTTCCAATCAATAACCTCACCCTGAACTAGTCCTTATTGGTGTGTCTTCTCGAACCTGTAAAATATTGCCATCTCTAAAAGTCTTCTGGTGAAGAGCTAGAAATTTTAACAGTTAAGAACTTATCAACTTCTAAAACCTAACAAATTCAAGTCACTTTTCCTGAAACGTTTGTTTCTTCATGTGCTAATCTGTAAACTGAAATGATTCTATGGTGCTATTTGAATTGTCCATTATAGCCATTACCAGATTTATGTTGTCTCGGTTATTTCACGTTTGCAAAATGAAGGAGATGAAAGTGCTCAACGAGAAGTCTTTTAGTAATATATAGTAGTAACTCTTACCATTGCTTGTGTTGGCGTTGCAGCTATTTGGTGACAGTAATGGGTTTGGTAGTTCCATGGAGCATGACGTTGATGATCGTTGATGTCTACTCTGTCTTCTTTAGATATTTGCCTCGTCGACCAAGAATAACTACAATAATTATTTTAGGAGACTTGGTATGTGTTTTTGTCTATAAACTTATTTATCTCATTAAGAACAAATTCTTCGTTTTCCCAACTTAAGAATATATTATGTTCGTTTCATCACAGGCGTTGTCGTATCTCTCACTCGCTGCAGCTTGCTCAACGGCTAGTACCACATATCTCCTACTTCATCTCGGTAGATCCTACTGCCCTGCCAAGTTATGTACTAGATATCAGTTATCTGCTGCAATGGCTTTCCTTTCTTGGTTTCTTTCACTAGGTTCCTCTCTATTCAATCTTTGGCTTCTTCCTTCTTTGTAAAGGTCTTGCCGGCTGTTGTGTCATATACAGAAAATGAGCTCCGCCGAGATTGAAACAATCGTGTCATAAGCAGAAACTTTTAGGAGATACAAATAGGGTCGTCTGAGATGAAACTTAGAGAAATGTATATTACAAAGTTATTTTGAGTTGTATTTTATGAAGAAGGAATAAGTTCTTTTTCTAATCACTTGTAAATGCAAGTGACACTTGTAACCATATTTGCAAGAAGCTTTTGTTGAAATATCTCACATCGACCGTATTTCTATTAAAATAAAATTTTAAATACTCTAACTCTACTCCAACTAATATTGAAGCCTTTTTGTGATAAATCCCTACACATGTCGGATTGTGCAAGTGATAATTAACAAGTTGAGGACAATATCGATGTTGTTGGAAGTGGGCATTTGACCCGTCTATCTGATAATTTTACATGGTATCAAAGCCAGGGACGATGATGGTGGGTCCCTTGGCCTCGCGTGTAGGGTGAGTTCCCTTGGCTCCACGTTACGTGTGACCCACTAATTGATCCCACGTGAGGGGGCGTGTTAAAGTATACTCCATGATGGTGAGTCCCTTGGCCCCGCGTGTAGGGTGAGTTCTCTTGGCTCTATGTGGTTGCCAATGTGTGAATCTCTTACGTGTGACCCACTAATTGGGTCTCACGTGAGAGGGCGTTGAAATATCTCACATCGACTGTATCTCTATGAAAAAAAGAGTTTAAATATCTTAACTCCACTCCAACTAATACCGAGGCCTTTTATGATAAAACCCCACACCTGACGGATTGTGTATGTGGTAATTACCAAGTTGAGGACAATATCAATGTTGTTGGAAGTGGATCTTTGGCCTGTCTCTCTGATAATTCAACAACTTTACATATGGGTCATTTGGTTTAGAACATATAACACTAACATTATGAATGGCACCATTGTGGGTTGTACTTTCTTTATATTTGATATGTTTGGTTATTAGACTGTCAATCTAAATCATACATTCAAATAAAAATTAACAATATGGCTTTGTTTTTTAGGCGATATTCATTTTAGTGAAGAGGGGTTCAAATTAAGCTTGCACAATGATTCGTTTGGAGATCTTCCATACAAATTAAAGGCTAGTTGTTTTTGCAATATGATATTTTTCAACCCAAATAAAAGGGAATTGTTGTTGGCATTCCAAAAATCTCATTTTGAACTCCAAACTTTCTATAATTAGAAAGAAAAATACACTTATGAGTAGTATATAATTAGATTTTTGGAGTGTTAATAACATTTCTCAAACAAAAAAACAAGGTATCTTTATCATTCATAATACCGTTACATTTGCCTCCAAACCAAAATTCCAACGGCCATGTTCTTCACTCCCAAAAATCCGACCGTTGCTTCCCGCTTCTTTCACTCTCTACACCCCACCCTCCCTCCAAAGCCCACCAATTTCGCCCACAAATTCAAAAACTCCACTCACCAAACCCTGCATCTCCTCCTTGAGCAATGCTCCTCCATGAGAGAACTCAAACAGCTCCACGCCCAAATCATCCTCCACAGCCTCACAAACGAAAACCTCACCCTCGGAAAACTCATATCCTTCTGCTCCGTCTCCGATCCCAGAAATCTCCGCTACGCCCAGCTTGTGTTCGACCAAATTCCTGAACCAAATAAGTTTATGTACAATAGTCTTATAAGGGGTTACTCAAATAGTAATGACCCATATAAGGCTTTTTCACTCTACTGCCAAATGGTTGGTTCAGGTCTTTCACCGAACGAGTTCACGTTGCCCTTTGTGCTCAAGGTTTGCGTGGGACAGTCTGCGTATTGGGAAGCCGTGGCTGTTCATGGCCAGGCTATTAAACTAGGAATTGGGTCTCAAGTTTGCGTGCAAAATGCCCTTATTACTGTCTATAGTGTTCGTGGGTTGATCCGGTGTGCTCAGAATGTGTTTGATGATATGTCTGAGAGGAGTCTGGTTTCATGGAATTCAATGATCGGTGGCTATGCTAGAATGGGTTCGTGCAAGGAGGCTTTGTTGTTGTTTAGGGAGATGAGAGATCTTGGGGTTGAGCCTGATAAGTTTACTTTGGTTAATTTACTCTCTGTTTGTTCACAAGCTTGTGATTTGGAGTTGGGGAGATATGTGCATCTTTTTATTGAGGTTAGTGGGATTGAAATTGACCAAATTGTGAGAAATGCTCTTCTGGATATGTATGCCAAGTGTGGGCATTTGCACTTGGCACAAACGATTTTTGATCAAATGACTCACAAAAATGTGGTTTCCTGGACGTCAATGGTTAGAGCATACACTAAACATGGGCTCATTGAATTTGCCCAGGAGTTTTTCAACCAGATGCCACATAAAAATGCAGTTTCTTGGAATTCAATGATCTCATATTATGTACGGGAAGGCCAGTGCAGGGTGGCTTTGGATCTATTCCAGAAAATGCTTAATTCCAGAGTGGTGCCTGATGAGGCTACCTTGGTTTCCGTCCTTTCAGCCTGCAGTCAAATTGGCGATTTGGTCATTGGAAGGAAAACCCATAATTACATTTGCAACAGCAATATTGCACCCAGTGTAACCCTTTTTAATTCCCTTATGGACATGTATGCAAAATGTGGTGCTGTTGAAATTGCCATGGACATCTTTATTCTGATACCAGAGAAGAAGGTAGTATCATGGAACATCATTATCGGGGCCCTTGCATTGCACGGTCGCGGATCAGAATCAATCGGGATATTCGAACAGATGCAAGCAGGTGGAATCTGGCCGGATGAGATCACCTTCATCGGAATGCTTTCTGCTTGCAGTCACAGTGGTCTTCTAGACATAGGGAGACATTACTTTGAAAAAATGAAGTCTACTTACAGAATATCACCTGAAATTGAGCACTATGCTTGCATGGTAGATCTGCTGGGGCGAGCGGGACTTTTAGAAGAAGCAATGAGGCTGGTAAGAGGAATGCCAATGAAGCCTGATGTTGTCATTTGGGGTGCTTTACTTGGTGCTTGTAGGATCCATGGAAATGTGGATTTGGGAAAGCTGATTCTAAAGCAGCTGTTGGAGTTGGAACTGCATGGTTCTGGGCTTTATGTACTTCTAGCAAACATATTTGGTGAAGCGCACAGATGGGAGGATGTTAAGAACATCAGGAAACTAATAAAAGACGGCGGATCCATAAAGAGTAGAGCAGTGAGCTCGATCGAAATTGATGGCCGTGTTTACGAATTTACGGTTGATGACAAGAGACATGAAACTTCAAGCAGTATATACTCCATGCTTGATCAATTAACAGATCATCTGAGGCCTACTGGGTATGCTCCTAGTGCGATTTTGGATATAGAAGAATTGTAGTTCTGCTGTATCTGTAAGTTAGAACCGTTACACTCTGATAATTATTTATACTTTTAATTGTTTTTATATGAAGTGACTTGCAAGTAGCCAATGCCTGCTTCTGTTTTCCATACCAAACCCAGTCGGGAGAAACTCACCTTAATTAAAAATAACTACTTTGCTTTTGGAATTGAAGATAAAGGTTTGTTTAAATGTCAAGTCATTAGCACCGTCTGACCGACGTTATAAGTGTTGATCTAATTTTTGGTTACTTACTTTGACAAGGTATTAGGCAATAGAACTGGAAACTTACTCCTTTGAGTTCTAAAGTTGAGTGTGTGAAAGGTAAAGGTGCCAAGAAAGTAACTTGCAACTGATAATATGAAAAGGTGCCAAGAAAGTAACTTGCAACTGATAATATGAAACTAAAAGTATCATTGAAATTCTAGTTGATTTAAGTAGGATATACACCGTATGATCACGTAGCAAGTAGAAATGTCTTCTACAAAAATGTTTCCTCCTTTCAGGGGCCTTGATTAAGTGTACGAAACAAGGCTTGAGCACCTGGATTCAGACTTCTATCTAGTTCGAGAGCATGTCAACCATGCAAAAAGAACCTAATACCGACTGATGCATCATGGTCGTTGCTAATAGGTTACTTGGTGAGTTCGAAAATTGGAAAAAGTACAATGAAAATCCTTAAAAAATTCTACTGTACGAACTGTTAGGGAGTAGTGAAACTTGGAAGGATCAAGGATGCACATCAAACGTGCAGGTCGCCTTGTTTTCTGGGCAAGTTTTTAACCAGCTATGGCCATTTCTTTCTGAATTTTTTTCTTGAAAATAATAATCTGTTTTCCTTTTCATGTCTTCAGAACTTCATGTCAAACCGCAGCTAATAAGCATATATATACGGATGGGAACAACTAAAACTTCCATACAAGTTTCATTGAATCGAATGTAGGGACTACAATGAAGTATTAACAGTAATATTTTGTTCCTTTTTATTCTATCCGATTGTGTCTAGATTTACTGAAATATTTTTGGATTAAAGGGCATTATCCATTCCTTTTGCTGCAGTTCAACAAAAAGCCAAAACCCAAGATCCAATCTTGCAAGGAAAGAAGAAGGAAAGCCACATCCAATCCAAGGTATCTCATTTCTTCTATATTTTTAATGATCTCAATCGTCCTGTCGAATTCATAGGACGAGTAGGGGACACAAATTCTTTGTATTTGTTGAAAATCTGTTCAATTATTTAGTACTGCATTCTTTGTATTCTTTGATTATGCAGATTGCAGAACCAATTTGACCAAAGCTCGAGTCTTTCCAAATCTTAAGGAGCTAAGGAGAGGTGGGGCCCTCACAGCCATGCATGGATAGAGTGCTCTGCATCAAGAACTTTCATGGTAATGACGTTACCCTACTTTTTTTTTATCAACTTTCTGCAATCTGCACTGATAAAAATAATGCTAATGCGATATGTTGTCCAACCTTTAAAAATGTTCAAATCTAACAACTAGCGTTTAAGTATTAGTTAGATCGGATTCTTTTCCAGGGTTTTGTCTGAATTCATAATCCACACATAATTGAGTAGGATTTGCTTTTATCCGGTTGCTGGGGTTCATTGTTTGTGTTGCCAACATCTCTGCTTCAAAATTCAATTAATTTACCAAACAGAAGAAAATAAAGTCCAAGCCAGAAATAAAAGAATGCAAATCTCATAACTCATTCAAAACAATAATTTCTTATTAGAAAATTGATCCTGAATCTGAATATATTCTTTCTTTACATATAGTCCGGCTATGAAGCACAGGTTAGAGAACGGGTAGTCGGTAATGTGTCAGTAACACCGTAGCGTATTCTTTCTTTAATAAAGAACGAACGTCTTACGTAAAGAGTACTTGTATTTATATATACATATAGGCTTTAGCCCAAATGAAGGCAGAGCCCAAAACAACATATATTTCCAACATGGACTCATAAACAGACAAAAAGGCCAGCAAAGATTTGAGAGGGAGGGTGGTGAGAAAGGAACAGAAAAAGGTCATTTGTCAAAAGGTTAAAAACACAAAAGATTATTTCTTTTAAAAAATTAACTAAATGATTAAAAAGCACAAAAGGCATTGGGTGTTAGAACTTAGACATATTTTTTGGGGTCAAAAAGTGCATGATTGAAGCACTTATTTTAAGAGGGATACCTGCATGACTGTTTTTGGTGGGCGACTTGGAGAGGTGCAGAAGAACACTAAGAAGCTTCAAGGAAAGAAGGGTTAGGGAATTGATGTGGGACATTTTAATAATTAAGGCCCATAAAGTAAGGTTGATAATTATAATAATTATAATCAAAACCAGAACAATTAGTTAGTAATCTTTCTGCCAAACTATGGGGTTTTTGGGATTTGGATCCTCTTCTGATCTTAAGGAGGGGATCCTCTTAACCAAAACACGCGGGCCGTTGGATGAAAATCTAACGGCTATAATTATTATAACTTTAAAGGGATCCTCCTGTTAGTAACCGTTGAATTTTCATCCAACGGTCCAAATGTCTTGGTCAGGAGGATCCTCTCCATAAGCTCTGGAGAGGATCCAAATCCCTCTTTTAACGGTTTTGGGTTTATTAAATTTAATTAAGCATACAAGGGGGCCAAGTGGGTAGCTCTTTTTTCTAAAATGTAAGACATTAACATGTATAAAAAACAATTAACAAAGACCATCACAATCCACGAACTCCATTGCCTGTGTGGTATTGTCAGGGTTTGAGCCCTTTGCTGACAGTTTCATACTTAATGGTCCTTGAGACCACTCATGTCCCACATCATCGTACTAACAGAAAATTTAACAAAATATTAAAATGATTTACGATGGACAAAAGTATGGCCCACTTCAATCGATTTTCATCATTAAGGACTAAACTGAAGAATTACGTCAATCTCAGATACTATTTTGGCTAAAAAATCAATATATTTTTTCATTTATTTGCCAGTAGGTGCAGGATCCATAATTGGTGATCATTCTCTCTCTCTCTCTTCCAATAGAACATGAGCATGCATGCCAAATTGGAAGAAATCCTGGATTTCCTGTTTTCTTTTCTTTTGTTTAAGAATGTGTTGAAATTATGTGTGGATTTGGATGTGTTTATATCATTTGTCATACAAGAAAATTAAAAAACTCAACTCTCTCCTCCAACCACACTTTGAAGTTTAACCCTCTAAAAATCCAAAATGTGAAAATTTTTACATTACATTCCTCTAGTCAAAGTATTGATGTAAGTTGTAACAATGTCCATGAAATTCAATGCCAATGGATTCATATAACATGCTTAATTGATGATAATGTATGTTGATGTAGGATTTGACATGCTATGCTATTAAATTATGTATGTAAATTTGAATTATGTACTTCCATGCAAACTATTCAAATAATCTTCAAACTTATGAACAATTTAGATTCACCAATTCGATGAATGATAATATTGTATTGTCGTAGTATTTATATGGATATACACATTCAAATAAATGTCCGCTCGATGAATATTTTAGATTCAATAAAAGGGATGTTGATGACATATTGTTGTTGAATTTAACATGTTATGTTGTTAAATTATCTAACTGTAATATGATGCATATATAATTTAGATTCATAGTCCGACAACGTAAGAAGAAAGACAATGAATACAAGACAACATCCTAGTTATCGTATATACGTAGTGATAGTAATTAAGTGATAGTGGCACAACAACACTAATAAACATATACAAGAATTGTAGTTAAAAGAGAGGAGGTTTGTGGATTGCAGGATGATAAGAGTCGCCGGGGAAGCAGGAAAGGGCGGCGGACTTTGGAAGCTTATTAAATAAGTTAAAAGAGAGGAGGGCTGCATTGAGCCGGGATGCATGGGTGAGCATGCAGATTGCAGGCGCAGTCGGGGATCAAACCAGCAACCCACGTCAGCTTACGCCACCGCTTGTCTTGTCGGATACTTGATTCATTACCTTGCAATCCAACAGTATCATCTCCGGATCCTTTTGGTGAGGATCCTATGTATTCGTGAATCGTGTCTGTTTATTGTATATTGTACGATCAGTTTTTGTCACGTACTGTTTGTATTTAATTTTAAATAAAAATATTTAAAATAATTTCTAACTGCACGATGTATGATGAACGAACACGATTCTGAGAATCTTTCCATAGAGAATCCGGCTCAGATCCGGATTCCCTTGCAATAACATATATATATATATGTAGTATTTTAACATCATTATATTAATCTACTTATTAGTTATAGCTTGCTTGTTGCAGTTTTCATGGCTACTCTTTTCCACGTGCCTTCTCTCATGCATTGCAGCGACGCACCACCTCCTCCCGCACCCTGCCACGTTTCCATTTCTCTTTCATTCATGCATTCCAATTTTATATTTTTCTTCGTATTTGTTTGTTGGAATTTTCTCTGCCCTTGGAGTTGGGCCAAATTTTGAACAATGTGCCTGCAAAGTGCCAAAGTGCAAAGAAAACGTTGCAAGTTCATCAGCCACCCAGTCTCTTCTGGTCACCAATTATTCACTCATTTTGTTGTCTCTGTGAAATTACCCCATCTCTCTCCCCCTAAATGGAATAGGATCCCTTCTGATCTTTTTTGTGAGGACCTGAATGATCAATTAATTATGTTTGTTTATCGTATATCGTACGATTAGAAATTATTTTTAAATTTTAATTTAAAATTAAATATAATTAGTACCTAACAAAAATTGACCGTATAATATACAATAAACGAATAAAATTAATTGATCATCGAATCCTCACAAAGAGAATCTAGAAAGTATCCTTGTCCCCCATAAATTACAATTCACCTGCAGATTTTGTCTGGGGAGTGGAGATGCTTGAGTGACATGAACCCTTTCATGCATGTGAAAAATCTGTGTCCAACAATTGGAGTTTTAGCAATGTGAATTGTATGTGACAGATTTCGTTTGGTTTTTTGGGGGTCGCAATTAGAATAAAAAAACATTCGGACTCTTCTTACTTTTGGTTTTATGTATGCGTTTCTAGGGTTAATGAGCCAAACATATTATCTATAGAATTAGGCGGACATAAAATTTTGTATTTATAAGTGAAGAAAAATATTCTTTATCGTATTAAACATTTGTTATTTTCGTATTAGTATATTAGTAAACGTAAAATATGTCAGAAATGAAAAGAAAAAAAAACACGTATTTCTTATCTTCGCTCTAATACTTATCTTCACAAATATCTGCATGGTATTTTTCAGCTTTTCTGTGTTCTTTGCAGGGGTAACTTTGTAAGGAGAAGCATTTTGTGACTTTTTATTCCATTTAAAAAAGTACTCAAAGTTCCTTTTACCTAGTGGAATCCATCCAAAGGTAGCACATTAGCATATATAGGGCCGTATACCTCTTAAAGTCTAATCTAACATCTAAAAAACCCCTAAAGTTTAAGCATAAGTGACCAAAACCTTCAAGGCTAAGGAAGGCTAAGTTCCTAACATATTTGGTAAGTCCAAATTATTCCAGGATTTGCTTTTTTTCTTCTTTTTTTTTTTGGGTACACCGATATATTTCACACTATGAAAGGGAGAGTTCGGCTAAGCCACACAATAGGCAACCTAATTTGGTATATAATTCGCCATCCACAAGATTCGAACCTAAGACATCTCACTTACAAGTGAAAATGAATAGCACCAGATAATAGTACTGAATGACTTCCAGGATTTGCTTTTAAACATTCTTTTTTGATATTTGCCTTCTTCCAATGGTTAATGGTTTTCACATTTCTGTGTTCTGGTTTTAATTCCATAGCAAATCAAATCCATGATACTCTCTACATTTTATTCTTTAAAAAGCAAAATTCTATCTGTTTCATGATTAATCATGATAAAAATTGAGATTAAATACTAATTAATTAGTTACAAAATCAATTGGTGGACCCATTATATTCAGAAAACAAACAAAATAAATAGTAAATAAATCTCCCACAACAAACACAAGGGGGAAGTGGAAAATATAATTGGAACCATATATTAATATTAGCACCCCCAGAAACAAGGGGTTGATATATAATAGTGGTACCATCATGATCATGGTTGGGTGGGTCTCCCATTCCCATAATCCCATTATCCATGAAATGGCTTGCCAAGTTTAGCAGTTCTTCCCCCTTTTACAAGCATCCTTTGACATCACTCTCTACTTATAGAAACTGTGCTAATCTCATGACCAACCCTAGTCCCTACCCTTGTAATTTTATACAACCAAGAGGGCAATTTATCTAAGGACCCCAATTCCTTTCTTTTTTTTTTAGAAGTGATAAGTCTTTCATTGATCAAATAAAACAAAGAACATCACACTTTCTTAATACAATTTTATGTTTATAAACGCAACAGAAAGAAAATTAAAACTTACTCCACATGAACCCATCTAACCAAACAGAAATAAAACCGTGCACCATGTGTTGATGATGAACTTGTAAAAGACGACGCTCATTCGGCAAGAAGCCTTGGTATGAGACATCTCGAAGATGTTCCTATAGTCCTTTGCTAAGCGAACAGACAACAAAATCACAACACAGTACAAAATAAACTCTTCAATGTATGATTCCTCGATCACATGAAAGATAAACTCACAAGGCCTAAGCCCAATGAGTCAAACATAACACTGTCAAGACACACAAGGTAATTATAATACCATAGCCCGAAGACTTTGCAATGACAAGAAAACATGATTGTGAATCCCTCAAAGCGCTGAAAAGACCCCACGAAAGAAAGAACGTACCATCCATACCTCCAACAAACATCAAACTTCTTCCGCATAATCCTTGCCAAGCACACAAATCACAAAATTACCTCATCAACTTCGAATAATAATGGTCGATTTAAGATCTGAAATTAACCAGTAAGTCATATATGTTAAAAAAAAATTCTCTTCCTCGTAAATTACCCCAAAAGCCAAGACTAAAAGCCCGAGTCAGTGGCGGCAGGTGCTTTAACCGCAAGTTAATCCCAATTCTAAACTCTCAGAAAATATTTGACAAAAAAAAAAAAAAAAAAAAAAAAAAAAACTCTCAGAAAATCGATTACAACCTGTCACCACCACCAACTTACAGCCTGGCTGTGGCCAAAGCCCTCTGCCCACTGATAAAAAAAAACAATGCTTAGCTAAACGACAAATATCCTACGTGGTATCCGGGTTCAAATTACGAGGCCCCACCACCCCTTTCTCTCTCTATATATTCACTCTCTTTCTTCTCTACACCCTCCGTGCTTCTCCCTCCTCCAAATATCTCATGCTCTCTCTCCAATTTCTATCTCTGAAAATACACACCTCAAATTCTCCGCCATTTTCCAACGATCCGATTTCGACCCAAATGGGTATTTGCATCTCGTCCGGGTCGACCCAAGTGGCCACCGCCAAGCTGATTCTACAGGACGGAAATTTACAAGAATACCCGTACCCGGTAAAGGTTTCCTACGTGCTCCAAAAGAACCCCACTTGCTTCATCTGCAACTCCGACGAGATGGACTTCGACGACGTCCTTCAGGCCGTCAGTGATAACGAGGTGCTCCAGCCGGGACAGCTCTACTTTGCCTTGCCGCTCAGCTGGCTCAAGCACCCGCTGCAAGCGGAGGAGATGGCCGCATTGGCCGTAAAAGCCAGCTCCGCGCTTATGAAGAGTGGCGGCGAAAAATGTGGATGTCGCCGGAATTCGGTGTCTCCACTAATATTTTCCGGCGTGGAGGTGAAGGATCGCCGGAGAGTGGTGGCCAGTGGGGGGTCGAGGAGGCGGAGGGATAGTGGTGGAAAAGGACGGTTTGCGGCGGAGTTGAGTGCAATTCCGGAGTAGGGGTAGTTTGGGAAATAAGATGGGTAATTGTGTAAATAGATTGTAACGATTTGGATGTGATTAGTGGATGGGTAGATTTGCTTAATTTTGTTTAGGAGGTTAATTTGTTTGTCCCCTAACCATTTTGGGGTGGTGTTACAATTTTACCCTGGTGGTTTTGAGAAAATTGAATTAACAAAAAAACAAACAAACAAAATGTTCACCATAATTAAAAACGAGTATTTTGGTGCCCAAAATTTAAATTTGACAGAGCAGATGCATATATACTTAATTAAGTTAATTTTTGGAACACTGCGTACGTTACACTTCACCAAATATTAAATATTTAGATAGCTATCTCAACCAAATATTAGTTTATCTCAAATAATTAATGTGGTATTAAAAAATAATGTTGCAAATCAAAATAACTAAAAAGTAACAATCATGGAGTAGTAGACTAGTTGAGGACGAATTTTAGATCTATATTTCACATAGCACGTTCGAGGTTCAATTCCGAGCGTTAATGAATCACACGATAATGGGGTCTTTAGGAGCTTTTCAAGTCTAAAGATGGTGAACTGCCGTTATGAAGTCATTAGCTACCCGAAAAGGGAGTATAGACAAAAGCAAAAACCAAAAGGGTACTTCTTTGTTTGTAGGAACCAAAAGTGTACTTACAATAATTTACTTGATGATGATTAACATAACTTTATACCATGTCTTTGGGAGAATTGAACAGCATATACTCGTACAAGAAGCAAGCCAAATCAATTTGAACTCAAAAAAGTTAAAAAAGTTAAATTCGAGAGTAATATTTGGTTACGCTATACTCGTTAAAAGTATTACTTATCATCTTGCTCATTTTTCTTTACACATTGGTGATGTTCGTGCATGATTTGAGAAACTATTGGACATTTTTTTGGATCTATTACCCTCTTGATTTTTACTTTAGTTGCATTTCTTATCCAAATTACATTTGCAATAGAAATAAAATCTGCGATTCAAGTTTAAGGTTAATGCTTTGGGTTTGAACTTAGTATATAGAATTCATGTAAGAAAGATAATAATTCTAGCAAAAGTTGAAACCAAGTAGTTTTAGACGCAAATCTAAGATTTAATTGGAACATGATTATGATAACATAATTTTTACAATGTGTGTAATTATATGTGAATGTACACTTTAACACTGGTGTATCCATAGACACATAACCAAAGGGAAACTAAGTTAATTAATTATCAAAGTAAATGATATATTTATTTATTTAGTTAATTAATTAATTAATTCAAAATATATGAATGATTATGTCTTGGGGGAAGTTGCAACTTTCCTAAAACGGTATTTCATCTTTATATATTCACTGAACACTGAACCCTTCGTCAAAGTAGATCATAATTCAAAAGTATTCTTACTTCTGTAGCTCATATCTTTCACACCGCACTATAAACTTCAGTGTCACGACGTCGGTTTTTCATCCTGTCTTAATATCCGACCCCAATTTCCAACACTAAAAAGATAGGAAAACTAATGAAAAGTTAAAAAAAAAAAAAAATCTTAGTTTTAATGAAAAATGACAACTAAATGTGTAGTAAATAGTACTAGAAAAAGGTAAAAATATAATTTTTTGTTAAAAATGAAAAGTATTGAGAGTGTTTCGTTAAAACTCCCTGAAAAGATTACAATGATAGATGATTAATGATCCATTATTTTGGGGTGTTTTGGATACTTTACTAGATATTAGTTGAGCAATTACTTTGTGGGTTGAAAAGCTTTGGTAGTAGAAGACCACCAAGGAGAGATAAGAAGCAAGTGGCAATGGTGTTCAGATAATTAACAAGAGGCCGGTCACTTTTTTGACTTTGGTTTGGGGGTTGAATGTTGAAAATATTAGATATTTCCGTGATGGGGTTTGTGTGCATGGATGGTATAAAGATAGGGGTGTGCTATCCACACACCAATTTTTACTTCTCACACACCCCTTGTTAATTTATGTCCGTTGATCTTCTTCAATTCATCCAATCCGATGGTCAAAAACTAAAAAGGTGTGGGAGAAGTAAAAACGGGTGTGTGGATATCACACCCCTAAAGATATTTGATGTCAACTACTTTTCTGTGTGTTTAAGTCACTGTGTTGACGGATATAAAGAAAGTGCTTTTACAATAAGTCACTTTTACGCGGAATCGGTACGAACTAGGAAGGAAAGAGACGGAGGATGAGGAGGAAAATGTGTAGATTAACTGGCAATTTGGCAGCTTAATCTCGATTAATTATATTCTTCACGAGGTTCAGTTATATATATATAGGGACCATGCATGCAGGCTGCTAATTAATTGAACAACGCGGTATTTGGTTAATTAGATTTGAAGGAACGAAAATTCTTTACAGCTGTGGTAGTAGAACTAGCACGTCGTCATTATAGTTAGTCATCATGCAATGTATGTGTGTTATATATGAGGGATTTATCACACTTTTCTTTTGATTGATCAAAACTTTTCGAGGATAAGGACATATCTCGGTTTCGTAAGATTGATTGTGTAAAAATATAACATGTTAGATGTGTGGCAAGAGAATAGTTATATACTTGTATTTGAAACATGTTGACAACCCTAAAAGGTCATTAGCCGGGCGCATTCTGCGTTGTATACTTTTTGTTCATGTTTTGATCTTTTCAGATTGACAATCTAACATAATGTGTTAGATCGCACAGCAAGAGAATATTATCTGCAGAGACGCTGGCAAACCCTGAAAAGTCACTATGCATTATTCGTCGTGCCCTCCTAAGAGTTTGGACTAGTAAAAAGCTTAAATTTTAGTTTTTGACAATGTCAAACCTACGATATAACGTGTTAAACCGACTGGCATATGAGATGTTGATGATAAACATTAGAAAATGATATTAAAGAGTGTGAACAGTAAATTACTGAAATTGCCATGTGTACAACATCCAAAAACTATGGATGCATCATGTTGAATATAGTACGATATAACATATTAAACTGACTAACATATAAGATGTTGATATTAAACGTTAAAAAATAATAGTAAAGAGTGTGAACGGAATATATATTTACAACATTGGCATGTCTAGAACGTCCAAAAACCATGCCTGCATCATGATGAATATAGTACAGCCAGATAATGATATATCATGGGTCTCGTTCTTATTATCTCTTGGCCTCGTTCGTGGGGTGTGCTTTTTGTTTGCCATATTGTTTGGATCTGTAATAACACCGCGATGTATCCATATATATATAATTGTAAGGTTTTTGTTGAGCAGCTTATCAGAAGACTTGGCCACGACAGTGAGCGTTGTGTCTGCGTGTGAGTATAGTAATAAGGGCAGAGAAGTTAGCAGAAGTAGAGAGAGGGAGCTGCCATTTTTACATGGGATATTTTGTACGTTAGTACAGGGATACAGGCTGTTGCGATGTGCTTAGTCCATTCGGATCTAGTAGGCTTTCCTTGAACACGAAAGGAATGGGTTGAAATTTTTTGGCTTCCTCTGTTGTAGGTATACGTAAGGTTTGCAATTAGGCTTATTAGTCGGTCATTGAGTCTCAGTTAATCTCCTCAAATTGGTTTTGTCTCACTTTGCCACTTGAAATTGACATTTTCAACTTTTTTGTCTCACTTTACTCACTTCCGTTAATGGACTGTTAAATTTAAGGGTATTTTAGACATTACATTCTTTATACATTTATTTACTTCTAGCCTACACATTAAACATCTCAATTTTATTTTTGAAACTCTAATTCAAACTCATAAATTCAACAGTTTCAACTCTAGTATTCAAACCCATGAATTCAACAATGTGACATTTTTTGTTTCAAACTGTGCACATTTGCTTTAAATGATTTTTTTTGGTTTGTGAAGTATTTTGGATATGATAGCTTAATGATATAATGATTTTGTTGTAATGAATATTTTTTCAATTGCAAAGTTTCGAGCCAATACATGAATGTCTTGCAAGTGAAATGACTCTACGAACAAAATGTAACCCTTATTTTGGTTGATACAATGATTTTGTTGCTCGAAATTTTTCTATTGACTGAATAATTTATTTTTGAAGATGTCCAAAATTTATGGGTTTGAATTAGAGTTTCAAAAATAAAATTGAGACTTGTTTAGTGTGTAGGCTAGAAGTAAATAAATGTGTAAAAAAATGAAATGTCTAAAAGAGTTGAAGTGGGTAAAGTGAAACAAAAAAGTTGAAAATATCAGTTTTAGGGGCAAAGTGAGACAAAACTAGTTTCAAATGGTAAACTGAGACTCAATGACAGTTTTAGAAGGCATTTCGACTAATAAGCCTTGCAATTATACAAGTTGCAAATATTATAATGTCTTACGTTGTTTGATTAATTTATAGGTGTGACTTCAATTCAGGTAGCACTCACTATTAAAAATGTTATAATCACTAAATTAATGTAAAAAAAATTGTTAATTTTATATTTTTTTTCAACTTCAGTAATTCATTTTGCATATCATTTAAATTTTACACATTACTGTCCTGAAATGGCTAAAAAATTAAATTATATGTTAAAGCTGCAAAAACTGAAACCAAAATTCAATCAAACTACACCGATGCCAAAACCGAGTGAGAACTTATAATAATATTACCTTAACTAAAAGAAAATAGAGTGAAGTTTCCTTCTAGTAAACAGTGATATGTTAAATATACAATGGTACGCGTGACAGGCTCACCAACACTGTACTTATGGTAAAAAAAAAAAATAGAGTGGGAAATTATGATTGATGTTAAATATACAATGTAAAATGTAAAGGAGACAAGTTCACCTACAATTGAGTCAATACAAAATTAATCCTGATTTATTACTTAATTAAAACACATGTACAAACTGCACAAGTGGGTAGGAAGACCCCAAGAAGGGGAGCAGCTTGAATTGTCATCATCATTCTACCAAGATTAGCTTGTTGCCAGGGGACCATTGACCAATCCCAACAAATTATCATCATTATCCAAAACCTAACTTAATGGTCATCAAGCAAAATCAAATAAATAAAATTAATAATAATAATAATCAAAGTTTTAATTAGTAGTCCTGATCATCAGGTTCTCGTGAGCTGGTCCAGTCAAGGTGACATATACTGATATGTATGCCTATATATATGGCTATGGGTGCTTATGTTCTTCCTCGATTTGCCCATTGAGAATCCTTCTACCAAGAGAACAAGTTGGTAATCGATGACGAGGAAAACTCGTTTTCCTTAGGTGTATTTGATGTGGCAAGATATGATCTACATACTTTATATGACACAAAAATATAGATTTTCAAGTTGAGCACCAAAAGATCGATTCAAGGCAATTATTTGAATTTGTTTAAGTTTAGTAGTTGATAATGTTATGTTAATTTGTTATCTATATATATGAGTCTTTTTAGTTTTCTTCACATGAACTAATTTCGCGTGGATTAGAATATTGATATTTTATATCATGTTTAGAGGTAAATGGTCTTAATCATTTGAATTACAGACATATATCTTCGACCTTTAACTACCGTAGTTTAAACAACATGACATAACTATTGGCCAAATAAAAAATAAATACTCTATTGTAAAAATTAAGGCTCGTTTGACTTTAGAGGATAAAGACATGAGAGAAATGAGTGAACTAAAAACGTAGAGGAATGAAAGACAAACAAAATGAAAACTAAAAATAAAAATCGTTTTAAATTGTTTTCACGTTCTAAATTTTGTTTTCATTCTTTCATCTGTATTTGTTCTCTTATATATTTTACTCGTATTTCCAATCCAAAAAGTAAAATTAAAAACAAAATAATTATTGTCTTGTATATCTTTCTTTTACAGGTATATATTTATCATTTACACTCATCACACATAGCAACTATTGCAAGTGTGGGACATAATGCACTCCTCAAGTCCTCATCTACTAGTACAAATAGCTATATTCGTGAAAGAATGTGCCCCATTTCCATAAGTTATAGGCCTTCAAAACTACACAGTTTCAAGTGCATGGGACTACAGGTCTGCAAAAACTCGTACTGGAAAACTAGCTAGTTGAGAACTTAATAATAGTGCGTTACTTCTGCTCGAAGAACAAGGAACAGGACGATTTGGATTAGATAGTAGGGTTTTCAAATCGCTGTCCTCCACTAAAAGCTTGTCTTTTATGTGTTTGTTTGAGGGTGAGAAGATTCCGAGACACTTGCTTTGGTTGCAAAGGAGTCCAAAGTAGTCCCATTAAGCATGCATGATATTCGATAATTTCTAGCTTTGGGAAGCTACTTATTTTGGCTTCACTCCACTCCCGACTTCAAAACTTCAACACTTTTGGCCCCACTTTCTTTTTCCCTACGTTCTTTGATTCATATGGTTTACATTAGTATGATAGTCGAGCCCTTGGATCCAGCTGTTGATCACAATAATCTTATGCCTATATGAGTGGGGTTTTTGTGAAGGTGATGTTATCTTGACATCAAATTGATATATTCGTTGATACGCTTTTTTAACACATTCGGGTATGACTCATTTTTATTGTGTCAACAAATATATTAATTTTGTACGTCTGAATAATTTTATTGTTTTTGAAATTTGTGTAACATTTCATTTTTCTACTCACTACACGTTAAAGGTGTACATGCATTATTATTTTTATCTGCATTACAATTTCACCAAATGACAAGTGAAAGACAATGATAGAGGTTACATCTTCATTGATTACGGACAAAAACTTACACACCTCGCTTCTTATAATTCAACTACATAATCACCTGCTAACTACATAATCAAATAGTCTAATTTGAGATTTGAATTTAGATTTTAGAATATCGAAATTTATAATTAGCTTCGTACCTACGTTTTTTCTTTTTTTTGCTAATTCGAGTAGTGAGTCTCAAAAAAAAAAAAACTAAACTAAAAGTTCATGATGCAAAAATTTAAATGGGGAAAAAGCTTTAACAATTACATCAGTGGCGGAGCCAGAAAACCAGATTAGGAGAGGCCTTTAAGCCATAGAAAGATTAGCCTTTGAAATATAATTAATGGGAGAAAAATTAAAGGTTTTGTTTTTTGTATTGGCATGAAAATTTTTAATCAAACAAGAATGGTGGAGCTTTAAATTTTGTATGAAAAACCTAGTATTGAAATGAATATATCATAAAAACAAAATTTGTTTACAAGCCTTGATAAAAAAAAATTAACACATTAGAATCGTACAAAAATTTAAAATCACGACTTAAAATTAGATTTTGCTGTATACTGTATAGACCTTTTTTTTATATCAACTAGCCAAAAAAGAGAGCTTGTTTTTTTATATATTAAAAAATAAGACTTAGTTTTAATATGGTAAAAAATAAGGCAAATTATAAGAACCCTTTTTTTCTTTCAGTTTAATCAAACAAGAATGGTGGAGCTTTAAATTTTGTATGAAAAACCTAGTATTGAAATGAATATATCATAAAAACAAAATTTGTTTACAAGCCTTGATAAAAAAAAAATTAACACATTAGAATTGTACAAAAATTTAAAATCATGACTTAAAATTAGATTTTGCTGTATACTGTATAGACCTTTTTTTTATATCAACTAGCCAAAAAAGAGAGTTTGTTTTTTTATATATTAAAAAATAAGACTTAGTTTTAATATGGTAAAAAATAAGGCAAATTATAAGAACCCTTTTTTTTCTTTCAGTTTAAAAAAAAAATCTAAAAAAATTGTTGGATCGCTAGGAAGGCTCGAACCCGGGCTATTTGGAATTGCAAAATCCCAGTAGCCAATGAGCCGCATGCTCATTTTTTTTAAATCTTGCAGAGAGTACATACATAAATGAATTTTCAGGGTAGGCCTGGGCCATCACTGGCTTCTGTGTGGCTCCGCCACTGAATTACATGCATCGTGTTGCTTTTTCAATTCAAACCTTTTCTCTGTTGCTTTTTCTTCTTCCTTTTGGTTTGAGAAACTTCTCGAGTGGAATTTATAATTTTTTGCAATCATCGCTTGGCCCATCTCAAGTGGAATTTAATAGTAAGTCCGTACCAGAATGCGGATTGCATTATAGTATGGAGGCTATTTAGATAACATGATCTTTGAAATTTGCATATCTCATCACTTTGGTCACTGAGATTTGAAATCAATAAAAGTGGTCCATGAGTTTGTCCACTATCAATTATTTTAGTCATTTCATGAAAAATTATATTAAATAAATACCAAAATGACATAAAAACCCCTCAATTTAATAAAAAATTGGCCAAATAATTTGACAAAAATTAAGAGTATTTTTGTCATTTTAGCCTTATTTAATAGAGATTTTTCATGGAATGACCAAAATGATTGATGATGGACAAACTCAGAGACTACTTCTATTGATTTCAAATCTCAAAGATCAAAGTGAAGAGTTTTGCAAATCTTAGGGACTATTTTGACTGAAAAGCCTAGTATGAATGCAGTTTATGCGACCCATTAGTTTGTACATATTCGACATCAAATTAATAGTTAGTCATGCATAATGTCATCTTTTCAAAATTTAAATCGCAAGAAATAATCATGGAAGTGATCCTGAAGACTGCATTATAGTAGTGGCTTCTTAGGCATCTTTTCTTAATTTGGATTGGATTCATATGAATAATTTATTTTTTTAAGTTATTCACGATAAAAGTGAATTATTATTTTGAAAATATTAGATATAACATAAATGTATTTCACACAGCACGTATTGGGTTCGATTTTTGATCTTGGTGAATCACACGATGGTCAAAAAGAGGCTGAAGTACCTATGTGAGTCTTCTCCTCCCCCAAAAGAATGGACTGCAGTGGAGCAGCAACCAACTAGTCCCATTTTTAAGGGGAAAAAAGTTTACTTAACAAGTAATTCATCTTTACCTTTTACACTAATTTATACTAAGAGATGGAAGACAATTTAAATCCAACTCAAACGCTCTATTCCGGTGGAGTATCTAGACAAGCCAAGCATAGAGGCGGAGCAGGCAGCCAAAGTGTCACAGGTTAGTATAACTCCCAACTGGCACAGTTCTATTATAGACTACCTGGTCAATGTCACACTCCCCACAGAAAGGTTGGAGTCTAGAAAGCTCCAAATGAAAGTAACACGCTACTACATGTAGAACGACATTCTTATCCGAAGATCCTACACCGGACCACATCTTCGCTGCCTAGCGCCTCCCGACGACCTAAAGGTACTAAGATCAATCCACGAAAGCATTTTTGGAAATCACTCTGGAGGCCGATCCTTAGCATAGAAAGCTCTTAACGCAGGCTACTACTAGCCTACCATGCATCAAGACACTAAGGTGTTAGTGCAAAAGTGCGACCGTTACCAACGTTACAAGCTGGTACCAGCACTGCCTACCAACGAACTACACCCGTAAATGAGTCCCTGGTCGTTCATGCAGTGGACAATCGACTTGGTAGGGCCAATGCTACCCGCTACTGGGGGCAGAGGCATGATGATTGTGGTAACCGATTACTTCACCAAATGGGTAGAAGCAGAGCCCATGACAACCACGACTCAGACGGATATAAAGCGCTTCATATGGAGGAATATCACTTGCCGATTCGGCATTCTTCAATCCATCGTTACTGACAACGGCCCGCAATTAGTGGGCAAAGATTTGGCGAAGTTCTTCCAAAAGTATGGCATCAAGCAACACATGTCCACGCAGAGATATCCTCAAGGCAATGGGCATGCCGAAGCATCGAACAAGACGATCCTCAATTGCCTTAAGAAATCCCACACTGACAAGAAGGGAAAATGGCTAGACGAACTCCCCGGATGTCTATAGGCATATCGCACCACCAAAAGACAAGCAATCGATGAGACTTATTTCTCTTTGGCATTTGGGTCAGAAGCAATCATTCATCCCAATGTCATCGTGCTAAGTATCAGCACTCTACTGCCAAGCGTTGAGTAAAACAGTAAGGAGATGGTCACAAGCTTAGATCTGGCAAAGGAGAAGCGCGAGCAGACCATCACTCACATCGCAGCCTACCAGTAGCAGCTCATTTCCAGCTACAACAAAAGGGCCAAGATCCGGTAGTTCCAACTCGGAGATCTAGTCCTAAGAAAAGCCTTCATCACTACTTGCAGAGAAGGTTCCAAAAAGATGGATTACATCTGGGAAGGTCCGTACAAGATTAGCAGAGTAGGCGGCAAGGGTAATTACACCCTCACCACCATGAACAACAAAGAGATCGAAAAGTAGTGGAATGCCTACAATCTAAGGAAGTACCATGTATGACTTCCCGCTACATTGAAGCCCGAAGAACTCGAGCAGCTCAACGGGCACCACCTTGCAAGCCGAGGACTATCCAGTTGTTATGCAGTCTCTACTTTACAGTTAAGTTTTCGTTTGTTTCACTTGTTTTTCAATGAGGAATTCAAAAGTAATTTACAACTTGGCTCGACTACATGTCTACAACAATTGATCACTGCTGCACTTCAAAAGAAGACCGCACCCTTCTTAGGGACTCATCATAGGAATTACACCCCTTGAGGGACCATCCATGCTCTCCAGGACGAAAGGGCAAACCAATTCCCCGACACCCACATGGGTTTGCTTTCCAAAGCAGGAGGATAAACTTTACACTCCGAATATCCAGACGTGGATGAGCCGGGTGGCCCTAGTATAACTAGATGCACGTTGGCTTGCGCTGAGATTCCTAGAAGTAGCCACAATGGTCTTTTTCAAGGCTTAGCTAACTGAAGGATTTTAGGTCTCTTAGCTTAATCCGCGGGGAACCGGGCCCTAGAGATGGATGAGGTGCATTACGCAGTACGCCCTATGGACGGCTGCCTTGGAACCTTAAAGTTTCTACCGAGTGCACTAAAGTAGTATATGGTTTTCAGAAGACTGCCTACGGCTTGCCCTTCGAGTAGTACGCCATGCTAAACTTATACAACCGCACGTTTATGTGAGAGGTTAAACAAGTTAGCGCGCGTATACAAAGCTTCATCCATTGCCAACATGCTACACAGTCGATGAGCTTCATTTCTGCCAAAGCGCGGAACGATCTACACCAAGTCCTAAAGTGTTGTGATACTTGCTACGCAACCTACGGAATTGAAGAAAGCCAAGGTTAACAACTTAATGATTACGCAGACTTTGTTTCTGTAAGTAAGGCATTTGGCTGCCAACCCCATGGCTAACAACTTTACAAAGTTCTACACCAACACCTACGGCTGTATAGGCTACGCGGGTTTGTCTGCTTATAGAAAAGTAGCACGCCGCCACTGGTCTATAAAGTCTAAAGGTTAGGGCATGAACAAAAGAAGCGAAGATGGTTAAAACGAATGAAGCAAGTTTATTAAATTTTCTAGCAAAATTAATAAACGACTAGCAAAGACCGAAGGAGTTCAAGCAAAGCAAAAAGCAATAAGGAAAACAAAGAAAATCCTGAAGGCTACTTAGAAGACTACTTTTCTGCAGCTTGGACATCCCATGACTACTCAGTCGCCACACCTTCAGTAGCCGCGACGCTCTCAACAACGGCACCATCCAACGCTTCACCCCCAGCTGCCCCAGCATAGACACCATCATCTCCGACTACTTCACCAATAGAAGCCTCAAAAGTAAAGGTGAGCAAGTCTTCTAGAGAAATAGAAAAGGTCTCAAAATCTTTACCAAAAAACTCAAAGTCAGATGATCGTCCAAAGAGATGGTCTACATAACCCAACTTGACTCTGAGTAAGCGAAGCCTCGAACCCAGCATTCTCACCCTTCAACTGCTCATTCTCCTCGAGCAGACAAACACATACCCACTACAACTCCTCCACTTCATTCTTCAAACTGTCGTTGATCTTCAAAACACCTTGGAGTTCCAACACATTAGGCTCAAGCCTATTAGCGACATTCTTGAAGTGGATCACTTGATTGTAAGCAGCGATCAGTTCTTCATCCTTTGTGTAAGTAGCGGAGCAGAGCTCAGAGACGGTACGCTCAATGCCTTAAATTTGAGGTATGTAGCACCCGATCTCCTTCTCTGCACTTTCATACTTTACTTGGATCGCATCAAGCCTAGTCTTCAAATCCACGATCTCTTAGCGAGTGGTCTCAACTTGCAGAGAAGTAGGGGCAGAGATATTAGACCCCTTCAAAGCAGCAAGCTTAGATTCCAACTTCTTGACTTTCTCGGCCGAGGAGTAAGCTTCGGCTACCACAGTTCTTGCCACATTCTTGGTGGTATCCTCTTGATCAAGGAACATAGACTCGGCTGCTAGAATCGTCATTTTCTGCATCATAGCCAGCAGAGCGGTCCTCCTATACTCGGTTGTATGCTTCGCAAAAGAACTCATGCCAACAACCCATTTAACGCCATCAACAAACTTGGCACACACATCCATGTCCTCGAGCAGATTTGGTCTGAAAAATGCACAAATCTCAGCAGCTTCCCTAGAAACAAAATTGGTGGATTTCTCACAACTGCCCTCACGAATAGTCTCATTCTTCTCAACAAACGAATTGGTCTCAGCAGCAAAGGGAACAAGTTTTTGCGCCACTTTAGCAGGCAAAGGCACCTTGTCACTCTTCATAGTAGCAATCATCTCCAAAGGTGAACCAGAATTAGCCCCAGACAGATGTTTTGACATAAATTTTGGCACTGGGGGCATGGTGGAACTTCTACGCTGAGCAATCCTGTCAGCAATCGAACTAGCCAACTTTGGAATAGCAGGCGTCACTGGCACAGATCTAGCAGCCTTATCATTCTCACCCTTAGGAGAAGTCAAGTCAATAATAAGCTTGAGGGCAGCCAACGAACCCTCAAGAGCAGCGGAAGAAGTCTTTGGTTTTTTTTCAAGTGACATCTCTTGAGCAGGCGGGGAAGGTCTCTTTTTCCCACCTTCACTTACAGCAAGCTCCATAACGACGATCAGACGGGCTAATGCCTCCACCTTGATCCGTTTCATCTCCGCTCTTGGGGGCAGCCTATCTTTCTCCCGACGAAGATGACTAAGCACCCAACGCCACTCACGGTAATCGGAAGGGATACCCAGAGCGACATACACTTTCTTCATGTCCGGAGAAGCTTTAGGAGTTGAGCCAAATTCCGAATCTATAAAAGCAGCATGAGATAATCAGAAAATTAGAGAGCAGTTTATCACAAATACAAAGCAATCGAGAGATTAAACAACCTACTTACCGGATATGAAGACCGTTGGAACACGTAACTCGGGGGAAGAATCAGCCTCCTATTCTCCACTTATCTCCAAAGTCTCTCTAGCCGAGTCATGATTTACCATGCTCGAATGATAGAAGAGTCTACGGCGGGATCGCAGCTACCCAACTTCCTCGATGTGGCCTATGTAAAAAAAGTACCAAAATTCGTTGATGGTTAAATCTAAGTCAAAGAATTAGCTTAGATTGAGAAATCCTACCATTAAACGGACCGCATCTTGGAAGAAACGCGGCATAGGAAAAGTAAATCCCAACACAAAATAGAAAGGGTGGAACTTGATGGCTCTCTGAGCCCCACTGCATGGCTCACGGCTGCTACCATTCTTGACGCGTTTCACTCGCACCCCTGATGGAATGGCGTGCCTATATGCGTCGAGAAAGTCCTTAAACAAGTCATCGGAGCCAATTTTGAAGTGAGCAACCTTAAAGTAGCCTACATTGCTTAAAGAATCGCCTTAACGATACAATGACGGCACACCATCATCACTCTTGTGGCCCGAGGAAGACATGCTTGAAGAAATGCTACAAAGATGCAAAGAAAATTTGTTAGATGACGATTTGACAAAAAAAAAATAAAAAAAAAAATCTCTCGGCAAGCCAGGCCTCTTGACCCAAGATAGTAGCAAGGGGATCGACCCCCCAACGCACGCCTCAGCCTAGCAAGACCGAGCCCAGCAGCTCTCGGCCCAAGATAGTTCAAGTGGGCTAAGCCCAGTGGCCTGCAGCCTCCTCGACCCAGATCACCGCGCCAGGACTAACGGAGACCAGCCACCCATGGTAGCCCTGCTGTGGCCTCCTCCCACCGACTTTTGCACATCCTCGACCCTTTACGAGCAAAATTTCAAGCCCTGAGGCTCCCAAAAATTATGAAGACAAGGAAAATTAATTTTTTCTTACCTTGGCACGACAAGAAGACGAAGAAAGCAATGAAAGACATGCCTTCGCACATGCAAGTGTAGAAAATTGCTAGGGGTGGGGGAACAAATATCCTCTAGCTTTCTCTCTCTTGTAGGGTAGAATAAATCACTCTCCAAAGTTGATTTAATAATCTACTTAAGGTAGACTTAAATAGACTTTGGGAGAAATTTATTTCCCTTTCGTAGAAGGATCTAATTTCCAATTAAAGAGAGAATCGACATCAAAATAAGAAACAATCATATGTTTCCTAAAGCAAGAAGATCTCTACACATGCTGCCATTTCCTATGAGTAGTGACACGCCCCGATCCCGATATCCTCGGGACATCGGGATGGTCACGTGCTGGCCGACACCCGAGGGTGACGAAAGCCATTTATTGAGTGCAATTGCTGAAAATAAAGGATAGATAGAACTTATAAATGTAAAAGAATAAGGAATATGCATTTAAGGAACGTGTTCAGAGCATACAACTAACTAGAACACTAAAGGAAATAATATGAAATTAGATGAACAAAGGAATGGGTCCTACACCGAGAGGACTCGAAGATACCGAAGCGGAAGTGCCTGAATGCCGGAATTGTACGCCTCGATTTTAAATCCTGAAGGGGTCGCAAAACAAACATGAGTGGACCAAGTTGATATATATATAATAAAACAGTTATCAACATACTAACCCCCATGTTTTATGAAAACACATATATAATGTTAAACATAGGTTTTCCGAAACCTAGCATGCCGTGCAATGTCTCAAATCATAACTCATATATAATAATCACTAGTGAATTGTCTGATAACCCCCAGGCCCCATGCCGGCTCCCCGTCTCTGAGCAGACAGTCAGAGGAAAATACACTTCAGGCCCCATGCCGGCTCCCCGTCCCTGTGCTAAATAGCCAGAGGAAACACACTCCAGGCCCTATGCCAACACCAAACCGTCGCCCGGGACGGACCGGAATCTATCCCTACGTCCCGTAGCGGAAATGACCAGTAGATAAGTACAAAACCATTGAACATATATATATTGAAAAAAAATTCATAGTATAAAGTCATCCATCATCTATACTATAAAGAGGTGTTCGAAACATGTTCTAAATATCATATCGTCATCCATCGGATATTGTATAAGAACATGGGTTATAGGAAAAATAGTAATAATTCAAACTAGCCTTAGTAAGCATGTTATCTCAAAGCGTTTCATAAAACGTAATCATTAAATCATGTCTTTCATGTATGCATTTTGTTGATGCACAAAATCAGCGAGGACTTTGGTACAACAGAAAGTGTCAGGTTTTGTGACCTTCGCTTGGTTGCTTCGGTCACTAGCGAGGATAGGTATATAAATGAATAGAGACAGAGAAGCAAACACAAGATATACGTGGTTCACCCAGATTGGCTACGTCCACGGAGTAGAGGAGTTCTCATTAATTGTGAAGGGTTTACACAAATACATTGGTTCAAGCTCTCCTTTTGTGAGTTCTAGTGAGTAGTTTAGTACAAAATGACATTAGAGATTATTGTGGGAGAATGATCCCTATTTATAGAAGAGAGTTTCTAGTTTTGTTCTGACATTGACACGTGTCATGTTGTGATTGGCTTCTGATGTTGACACGTGTCGCGCTGTGATTGGCTTCTGATGTCGACACGTGTCGCATTGTGATTGGCCTCCTGGTTGAAGGGAAGCTCTTCTGGATCCTTGACGGTATAATGTTGACCGGTGCTAAGTAGTTTCGGGATTGGTCAAGTATGGTACAAACAGTGCTCCCTTAAGTTCCCGAGTGAGGGAATCTCCTCGGTTGGGGACTTGCAAGATCCAAGCCGCTGAGTAATCACGAAACCTCTAAGTACCGAGGTGTGGTATCGTCTTCACTTGCCTTATCTTTCTCATAGGTAGATGTGGCATCTTCTCTGGAAGTACGCTTCCTCCATTCAGGGGTGATGTCTTTAACCGGTGGAGATGCACAAGGTAATGTATCAATTTCACTTGAAGCTTACTTGTAGTTTCGGGCTTGGTCAAGTGCGATACAAACCCTATAGTAGGAGTCCCCCAAGTCGCCGAGTTAGGAGATCTGTCGAAGGAGGTGACCGACAAGGTAAGCAGTCAGGCTTCCAAGCAAGCAACCCAGGATCGGAGATTCGACTTCGGCTTCCGGTTGATTGTTCTCCTTCTCCTTGTCTCTCATTCAGCTGCCAGGATAAGGAGAAGCAGATGGAGAAGAGATGATATGAGATACTTTTGCTTTTGAAGAAGTAACTTTCCACAGGCTTATTCTTGAACTGTGTCGGAGGGTTTTCTAGTCTCCTCCAAAGGACTTTCCACAGACTAAATCTTGAACTGGATTCGATTCAAGGTGGCGGACACTTGATCTTGAATCGGGCTTGTGATATCTTCAAGGGTCGTTGGTGACATGATCTTTAAGGATTTGATTCAAGGGTGATGAATCAACACATGCAGTTCACGACGCCTTAGTGAGTCGGCTCAAGAATTTGAGGGTCAAAACAAGTCCATCAAATCTAGAGTATGATCGACCCTGATGATATGGGATACTCTTGCTGTTGACAAAGTAATGAATGTGGTATTGCGAGGTTTTGCTCTTCGGCGGCGGTGCTAGTGAAAGGTTGTTGAAGCTTCTTGTGTTGTAGCGATCTGTTTTAGCTCATCGTTGAACCTTCTGCTTCAATCTTTTGCCTGGCAGAAGTGGTGTGTACCCTTTGCATTTAAATGGTCCTTCAGAACATTCCTTCCTAGTGACTCATCCACGCTTGGCAGCTTCAGTGTAAAGAGCCAATATCTGATCAACTGTCATGAGGTATTTACTGGTGGAATTCGTGACCTTGACAGCAGTTGAGGATGAGTACTCGAGAGCAATGTTAAGTAAGTAACCGGGCAAAGGTCTCAGGCAGTCAGTTCCCGATTGGAGGTTTGATTTCAGGTTCCGACTGACTGCTCTCTTTCTCCTTGTCCTGCAGGTGTGGACAAGGACAAGGACAATGACAGGGAGAAAGCATGATATGGGATACTCTTGCTTTCGACCCTGATGATATGAGATACTCTTGTTCTTGGTGTGGCTTATTTGCTGAGGTATTATCGGGGGGAAATAAAGCTGAGTATTTCGAGAAGTTATGTTGAGGGTGCCTTCTCGAATGCGAGAAAGAGTTGAGCATTTTTGCAGGTTTGCTTGTCCTTAGAGGAGGGAGGTCGACGTATATAGGGATTTCCCAATAGCAAGTAGTAATGCTATTCCTTTACCCTTCTTGGTCACAGCAATGTAGTGGGAGCTGCCAGCTTCACGTGCTTTAACTTTGTCAGAGCACTTTGAAAAAATGGTATGTTGTATCTGGAAAGCTGATGTTGCATGTGAAGATTACAGACAAGCTTTATCTAAGGAGATCTGGTTCTCGAAGTTCTGAGAGCTGTGCCTATTCGGTTTTCAAGAAAGTAATCCCGTTGGGAGTCTGGCCCTCGAGATTCGGAGAGTGGCGCCGTTTCGGTTTTTGAGAAAGTAATTATGTTGGGAGTCTTTTCTCGAAAGTGAGTAAAGGTTGGACGTTCTTGCCAACCTGTCTTGCCGCAAAACACGGAGGTCGACACACATAGGGACTTTCCAGTTGTCAAGCAGTGATGCTGTTCCTTTACCCCTGTGGGTAATAGTAGGGTAGCTGGAACTTCGAAGTTCTCGTGCCTAAACTTTGTCAGAGATTTTTGACAAAGTTATATGTGGTACCCGAGGAGTTGATGGTGCATGTGGAGAGTGGTGATTGAACAGTAAGATTCACGTGCTTTCTACTTCACCAGAAATCTTCGACAGATTGCCCGTAATTTCCGCAAAGCTGAGTGTGCATGTGACAGGTGCTGACGAGGCTGAAAAAGCAGGTGCTTCTTCGATTTCTGAGATCAGCCCTCGTGGTCTCTGAGCAGCCCAGCTTTTGAGAAAGGAAGTGCCTCTTCGATTTTTGAGATCATCCCTCGTGGTCTCTGAGCAGCCCAGCTTTTGAGAAAGCAAACGCCTCTTCGATTTCTGAAGCTCCGTCGAACGCAGATTTTTATAGAGGCTGGCATTAAGTTCCACATCATACTTGAATCTCCACCAGTAGAAGCTCCATACTTGCACTTCTAAGAACTTGATTTGTCCGACCTCTTCTTTTTCTCCACACCTTCGAATATGTCTTGCCCTTCTGACCGTCGCCTTAACTTGAATGTCGGGGAAGATAATGACCTATCTTCTCCAACCAATATTTGGCAGCCGTCATTCGTATCCCCAAATGGTCCTCTTACAGTTGGGGATTCCATGATGATGAATGATACAACCGCTTCGGTGGTGGCCAGAAATCTTCTCACTCCTAGAGACACTAGAATACTTTCCAGGCGGTCCGACGAACTCGCTGTTCAGGACTCTCTGGCTTACAGCGTCCGATGTGCAGGCTCAGTATCAAACATGGGCCAGCGCCTTCTTGCTCGATCTCGTCAGGTTGAGTCGTTGATGGCTGAAGTGGCTAGTCTTCGGCAAGAGGTCAGAGTGCTTAGGCATGAGAATAAGGAGTTGCACATGCTCGCAACTAATTACTCAACAAGCATGAAGAGGAAGCTTGATCAGCTGCAGGAGTCCGAAGTGCGGATTCAGAGTGATCATCAGAGGTTTGTGGCGTTACTCCAGAGGCAACTTCTGCCTTCGTCCTCTGGAGCTTCACCAAGTGTTGAGGCTCCGGATAATCAATCTCTGGTGCTTCGTCTTTCTGGGGCTCTCCCGATTGCTGAGAATTCCCATGAGCAACCTTTGTGAAGGCTCCCTCTTGTTTGTTTATTTTGACTCATGTGTATGTACATATTTGTAGCTTATCGGAAATATTAATAAATAAGCTTGCTTCATTTCAACGTATTGTGTTAAATACACCAAAGCCTTCTTCAGAAAGTTCTCTGAATTTTTTCTTTTGTTGAAACTTGTATTGTTGAAGCTTTGTGAGTGAAGCATGTAGTTTGAGGTAGTGTTCCCTTAATTTCCCGAGTGAGGAAAACTTCTCGGTTGGAGACTTGAAAAATTCAAGTCACTGAGTGGTTGTGAGACTTCCGAGTATCAAGGTGCAGTAGCATATGGTGGGAGTCCCCCAAGTCTTCAGGCGAGGAGAGTTGTCGAATGAGGTGTCTTGCTTGCTACTAATTTGTCAAAGTAACGAAGCCTTGTTTTGATGTCACACCTTCATATATGCCTTATCTAAAAATATTTCCAACTTTTGTGTGTTTGATGCTGCATGCTATTGACTAGACAATATCAAGTGCAATTAGTAGCTTTTCTCTCTTTTTCATCTTTTCTTTGGTGGAATTGCTTTTCGTTTCCACTAATCAGCCTGAGTGGATGCAAGATAACACCATTCTCTATAGCTCAGATTGCAAAGTCGTCTTCATGAAAGTTGTTCCTTATCTTGTGAACTACAACATATCCAAATTTGAGATCCATCGGAGTAGGACAACTTCAGAAATTCAAGTATGATGAGTAACTGTTCATCAATTTTCTGTTAACCCGTCAGACTTGTTGTGAGCTTCGAAACTCCATTTTCTCTTGTTCAGATCAACATACTTTCTTCATCGAAGTTGTTCCTCATCATCTCTTCCATAACATATCAAAAATTCAGAACAAACTAACGGTTGAATATTTCCAGATCTTCGAAATACCGCAGCAGCTTTGAAGCTTGGAGAAATCTGACCGTCATGTTTGGAGCTTCAACACTCTAACTTTCGTCGCTCAAATAGAAAAATTTCCTTCGTGAAAGTTGTTCATCTGCTCAAGAACTATAAGATGTCCAAAATTCAGCTCCACTGGAATTAGCTTCGCACTATCTTGATGAAGAGTGTGTGAAGCTTTTATATGTTTTGGTGTTGAAATTTTGTATTGTAGGTGAAGTTTTGGGGTTGAAGCTTTATAGTTGAAACTTTGGGGTTGAAGCTTTATAGGTGAAGCTTTGGTGGCACCATAAATTGATTTTGCCTCACACTATCTTGATGAAGATAGTCCGAAGCTTTTGAGATTGATATTTGTCCTCCATTGATGAAGCTTTTGGTGACACCATAAATTGATTTTGCTTCACACTATCTTAATGAAGATAGTGCAAAGCTTTTGAGATTGATATTTGTCCTCCATTGATGAAGCTTTTGGTGGCACCATAAATTGATTTTGCTTCACACTATCTTGATGAAGATAGTGCAAAGCTTTTGAGATTGATATTTGTCCTCCATTGATGAAGCTTTTGGTGGCACCATAAATTGATTTTGCTTCACACGATCTTGATGAAGATAGTGCGAAGCTTTTGAGATTGATATTTGTCCTCCATTGATGAAGCTTTTGGTGACACCATAAATTGATTTTGCTTCACACTATCTTGATGAAGATAGTGCAAAGCTTTTGAGATTGATATTTGTGTTCTATTGATGAAGCTTTGTTGAATTTCCCAATTTCTCCATTGATGAAGCTTTGTTGAATTTCCCAATTTCCAATTTCCCTTTTTTTTTTTTTTTTTTTTTTTTTTTTTTTTTTTTTTTGGAAAACTAGAAATTTGAAAATGTGGGAGAGACAACGTATACAAATTTTGCTTCCACACTGTTGAGCAAGAGATTGTGATGCAAGCCACATTTTGTAGTAGTCGAAGGTTTGGATGAACCATATAAATTGAATTTGCTTCGAACAGTCTTGATCAAGAGCGTGTGAAGCTTTCTATGAGTTGTAGTGTTTGCATTGTTACAAAGGAGAAATGTCTGAAGCAGATGCAAGAGGGCTGAAGAGCTTGATCTTCATATACCATGCACTGAAGCCATTGTTGGCTTGCAATAAGACTTTGTTGGTGACTATAGCTCTTGTTAGGCATAAGTGCTCCCCTAGTTGAGTTGTAAAGCTTGAGGGTTTTTGATTATTTGTGAATGCTAGGAGTTCACATGTACAAGTTGTACCACTCGTCTTCTGGAGCATTGTTTGTACATTTCATCACCTGGTTGGTGGCATGAAGGAGAGTACGCGTTGTACATTTCATCACCTGGTTGGTGGCATGAAGATGAGTTCCTTTTTCACCTGATTGGTGATAAGGGCGGTAAGTTTCCAAATAATATTAGAGTACGGGTTGTACATTTCATCACTTAGTTGGTGACACGAAGGTGAGTTCCTTCATCACCTAGTTGGTGAGAATAAGGGCAAGGTGTCGAGGTACATTGTGGTAAATGTCAAATGACACAAAGTGTGTTGAACCCTTTCGAAGCACAGTTGGCTTATGTATGGATGTGTTGGAATGTATGATGTTTATGTATGAATGTATTGGAATGTATGATGTTTATGTATGAATGTGTTGGAATGTATGATGTTTATGTATGAATGTGTTGAAATGTATGATGTTTATGTATGAATGTGTTAGAATATATGATGTTTATGTATGAATGTGTTGGAATGTATGATGTAGATCCTTTGTATAGTCTTGTTGACACATACTTAGATTTTGTTTTGTATTGGAAACATTTGCGTTGAAGCTTCAACACTTGAGTGTTTCATTGCTCAGAATGTAAAAGAGTTTAGGGCCGAGTTGGCTAAATCACCTCTTTATTGAACTCATACCAAATGGTCTTTGTTACATAGGATGCCGAATGGCTGTAGCTTAACACTTGTACAATGTGAGTCTATTTGTAATAGTACTTCAAGTGGTCAGCATTCCATGGATGGCCAAGGGTCTTGCCGTCGGAGCTTCTGAGCTTGTAGGAGCCAGGGCGGCTGATGCCGACGATCTCGAACGGTCCATCCCAGTTAGGACTAAGTGTTCCTTCACTCGGGACTCTATCACAGAGTAATCTCTTCTTCAGTACCCAGTCTCCCACTTTGAAAGAGCGAGGTTTGACCCTTGAGTCATAGTAGTTGGAGATGCGCTGCTTGTAAGCAACATTCCTCAGGTGAGCCTGATTTCTGTGTTCTTCCACTAGATCCATGTTGAGGGTGAGTTGTTTGTCGTTCTCACTCTGCATGTAGTTCTGGGTTCGGTATGTTGCTTGCTCAAGCTCAACCGGGACAACTGCTTCTGTACCAAAAGCAAGTGAGAATGGGGTTTCCCCTGTGGAAGTCCGATATGAAGTGCGGTATGACCAAAGAACTTGGGGTATGAATTCTGGCCAACAACCTTTGGCTTTGTCCAAGCTAGTTTTCAGAGTGCGCTTGATTATTTTGTTAACGGCCTCGACTTGTCCATTAGATTGAGCATGGGCTGGAGAGGCAAAACATAAGTTGATGTTGAACTTAGAGCAAAACATCCTGAACTTCTTGTTGTCGAACTGCCGCCCATTGTCCGTGACTATCGCATTGGGAATGCCGAATCTGCAGAGGATGTTCTTCCATACGAAGTCTTCTATTTTTGCCTCAGTAATGGTTGCCAGGGGTTCTACTTCAGCCCATTTTGTGAAGTAGTCAACTGCAACGATTGCATAGCGGACTTTGCCCTTCCCTGCAGGCATCGGGCCGATCAAATCAAGTCCCCATTGGGCGAAGGGCCAAGGGCTGATCATAGGAGTGAGCGGCTCGGGAGGGGAGTGAGGGATAGTTGCGTAGCGTTGACACTTATCACATGAGCGAGATAATCTGATGGCATCTTGGTGGAGTGTTGGCCAATAGTATCCTTGGCGAAAAGTCTTGTGTGCTAGGGATCGGGACCCAGCATGATCTCCACAGACTCCTTCATGTATTTCCCGTAGGACAATTTCCGCCTCCACAGGTGTAAGGCATCTTAGGTATGGCAGGGTAAAACCGCGCTTGTAGAGTTGGTCATTAATGATCAGGTAGCGGGCAGACTTGTATCGAATCTGCTTAGCTTGGACTTTGTCATTTGAGAGGGTGCCATGAGCAAGGAATTTATAAATTGGGGTGATCCAACTATCTCCTTGTTGTAAATTGCACACTTCCGCGACCATGGTGCTCGGTGCCGCCAACAATTCGACATGAATTTTTCTCCCAATCTTGTCTTCCACTGCCGAGGCGAGGCGAGCCAAAGCGTCTGCATGACTATTTGCCGCTCGAGGAACTTGGGTGATCTGGTAGTGGAAGTGTTTGAGCAAAAGTCGTGTTTGCGCGAGATATGCCGCCATGGAGCTATCCTTAGCATCAAAGTTGTTCGTGACCTGGTTGACCACTAATTGGGAGTCACTGAAGATATCAATTTGTTTAACCCCAAGGTGCTTGGCCAAACGTAAGCCTGCTAGAAGGGCTTCGTATTCGGCCTCGTTATTCGATGCCTTGAATTTGAAACGAAGAGCGTATTCCATCGCCACTTTGTCAGGGGTAGTGAGGACTAATCCTGCTCCGCAGCCCTGTTGGTTGGATGAGCCATCAACATACAGACTCCATGCTGGGGTTGTTGATTCTATCTTCTGAGCTTCCGATGGTAGTGAAGTTACTGCTTCAGGTGTAGAAGTAATGTCAACAGGATATGTGAAGTCGGCGATGAAATCTGCTACTGCTTGACCCTTTTCGGCTGGTTTTGGTTGGTAGGAGATGTCAAACTCACCCAATGCTATCGCCCATTTGATCATTCGCCCCGACGTGTCAGGACTCTGGAGTATCTGTCGAAGAGGGTGATTGGTAAGCACGATGATGGCGTGTGCTTGGAAATAAGGGCGAAGTTTTCGAGCAGACATGACCAATGCTAGAGCTAATTTCTCAATGTTGGAGTATCGTGTCTCTGCATCTTGTAGGGCCTTGCTAGCGTAGTAGACGGGCCGTTCGACACCACTGTCCTTTCGAATAAGAACAGAACTGACTGCTGAAGCCGAAACCGATAGATAGATAATGAGAGTGTCACCAACTTCTGGTTTGGAGAGCAGAGGGGCCTTACTCATGTACTCTTTGAGGTTCCTGAATGCCTCGGCACATTCCTCCGTCCATGTAATGTACTTCTTATTTCCCTTGAGTGCTTTGAAGAAAGGAGCACATCTGTCTGTGGCCTTAGAGATGAATCTGGTTAAGGCCGCCACCTTGCCAGTAAGGCTTTGGATGTCTTTTGAAGTTACTGGCTCTTTCATGTTGATGATTGCTTTGATCTTTTCAGGGTTAGCTTCAATGCCTCGTTGGCTAATCATGAAGCCTAAGAATTTGCCAGAGCCCACGCCGAAGGCACATTTGTTGGGGTTCAACCTCATTCGATACCTCTTTAGAATGGTGAAAGTTTCAGATAGGTTGGTGATGTGTTGGTCAGCATGTTTGCTCTTGACTAACATATCATCAACGTAAACTTCCATGCTCTTCCCAATCTGTTCGGCGAACATTGAATTGACCAGTCTCTGATAAGTTGCTCCTGCATTCTTTAGGCCGAAAGGCATGACTTTGTAGCAATATAGTCCCCTGTCAGTAGTGAAGGCTGTGTGTTCTTGGTCTGAGGGGTTCATGAGGATTTGGTTGTATCCTGAATAAGCGTCCATGAAGCTCAAAAGCTCACACCCTGCCGTAGAGTCTATAAGTCTATCAATGAGAGGAAGGGGGAAACTATCCTTCGGGCATCCTTTGTTTAGGTCGGTGTAGTCGACACACATTCTCCACAAGACCTTTTGAAGCAGGAGACTTTCCTTGGTCGGATTTTTCTTAACAAGGACAACATTTGCCACCCATGTTGGGTAATTGACTTGACGGACGAAACCTATATCCTTGAGTTTTTCAACTTCTGCTTTCATCGCCTCGTATCGTTCAACATCATAAGATCTTCGCTTCTGTTTTACTGGTTTGGTCTTGGGATCAATACTCAAGTGGTGACAGATGATATCGGGAGCGATGCCCGGCATATCTTTATATGACCAAGCGAAGACCTCGGCGTTTTCTTGCAAAAATGAGATCAACGACAGCCGCAGGGGTGGTGACAAAGTGGTGCCAATCTTCACCATGCGATCTGGATGGTCTTTGGAGATAGAGACATTCTCTAACTCTTCAGCGGGTTGTGCTTGCTGGGTGAAGGAGTCATCTCGAGGGTCATCAGGTTGACTGTTGCCATCATGAAGATCCGAGTTAGCTTCATCTGGACTGGTCTTTACTACTTGGTTATGTATAGAGAGGGTCTCCTTAGGGACAGGCAGGTGTTGTTGCTTAACTGAAGTGTTGTAACATGATCGAGCACTAAGTTGATCTCCCCTGATGTATCCATTGCCGAAAGGGGTTGGAAACTTCATCAACAACATATGTGTGGATACCATGGCCTTGAGATCATTGATGCCTGTGCGCCCGAAGATGACATTGTATGCTGTCGGGCAATTGACCACTAGGAAGTTAGTGGTAATAGTAGCTGTGTAGGGGCCTGTACCAATGGTGAGGGGTAAGTGTATACTCCCTAAAGGTTGTACGATATCGCCAGAGAAGCTTATCAGAGGAGAAATCGAGCGATCGAGCAAGTGTTCAGCTACATTAAGTGCCTTGAAAGCTTCAGCAAACATGATATTGACTGAAGCACCTGTGTCTATCAGGATTCGTTTCACATCAAAATTTGCTATGTGAGCCTCCACGATCAGCGGGTCGTTGTGAGGGTAGATGATACCTCTTTCTTCCTCAGGGTAGAAACATATTGGATCCCAGTTAGGTTTTTGATACTTGCCTCCCTTGATGTCTTCCACGTGAAACACTTGATGGCCATGTCTCAAAGTTCGTTCACTGTTTTTCATGGCCCTATTGGAAGATTCAGACATGGGTGTGCCGCCGCTTATGGAGTATATCACATTCACCTGACGTTGGTTACGGTTATCCCTTGGAGGGTGAAGGATGAACTGATCAATTTTTCCTTCACGTGCCAAAGCCTCGATATGATCACGGAGGATGATGCACTTCTCGCCGTCATGGCCATTATATTCGTGGTAGCAGCAAAACACGCCCGTGTTCTTCGTGGACTTGTAATCCGGCTGTCTTGGCTTTGGCTTTGGTATCAGGTGAGCTATACTGGGGTAGATGGCCGCGCATGTAGCGTTCAAAGGTGTGTATGTCTCATACCTCGGGGTAGGGCCTGTCTTGACACGCGATTGACCCACTGCGTTGACTGCCTGGGGATGAGTGTTATTGTGACGATATCCTGAGTTATCGCGATAGTGCCCCTTATTCTTTTTATTAAAATGAGATTGGTGAGGATGAAAATCTTTCCTTTTGCCCTGGGATTGATATGTTTGCTGACTTGGCGAAGCATTAAATGAGGCAGGGGGGTGTGCTGCTACTTCTTGGAAGGTTGAGGTCTTCTCATTTGGTTGGATCTGGCCTCCACTCCCTACTTGCTGATAAGGGGTGACTGTAGGGGGTTTCCCTTGATATGTCCTTGCCTCGGCGGAGGCATGGTTGTAAGCTTGTGCCATCACCTCAGAGTAAGTCTTCCAAGTGTTGGCATTGATCATGTACTTGAAGAAACAGTCACGTAAGCCTGCCGTGAAGGCCTTGAGGGCGGTTTTGTCATCTGCCTCAGCGCAGCGGGAATACTCATGGCTGAAGCGGCCAGCATACTTTCGTAATGACTCGTCCGGCTTCTGGCGAATAGTGTACAAGTCATCTGCGGAATGCAAGCGATCGGTCTGGAAGATGTGTTGAGAGACAAACAACTTCCTCAACTCTTCAAATGAGTCTACCGTCTCGGGTGGAAGACGGCAATACCAGTTTAAAGCTCCGCCAGAGAGGGTGGAGGGGAAGAGAAGGCACCGTTCTTCGTCGGTGTGTCTCCGGTATACCATGGTGGACTCAAAGAGGTTAAGGTGTTCAATCGGGTCTTCCCTTCCAGTATAGAGTTGTAAGTCAAGCTTCTGCTTTGTTTTCGCTTGGAGGGGGGTGTTGAGGATCCTTTTTGTGAGGGGGCCAGGCCTGGGTTGGTTCCAGTCAGGTATCTCGGCTTGACGTTCAGCCTTCAACTTGTTTACTTCATCCAGGAGCTGTAGGACAAGGGGGTCCTGAGTGGAGTTGTGCACCACTGAAGTTTTCTTCTGTAAGTCCCCATCGCCTCTTGGGGGTAGGAAAGTTTGATCAAGATAGCGTGATTTTTCCTTGGACTCGCCATACTGACTCCTAGAGTGAGTATGTCGGAATATTTCCGAGTCCCCTGTACCTTCATGTTCTTCTGGGGCCTGTTGCCCATTCCCTAGATTGGCTGCTGACCTGGGTCGTGGAAGAGGACCGAGTCTTTCAGAAACTCTTGGGTCATTAATCTTCGAGCTTATGTGGATGAGATTCTCTCGACGTTGCTTTAGGAAGTCTCGACAATCGCGATAGACGGCTTTTGATCCTTCCACTCCCTCTGTGAAGAGGTGTTTTCCTCTACTTCTTATGCTTCGGGTTGAAGCGGCCGGGTTGAGAGAAGTCTCATGTTGATCGTCACATTGATGGGTAGCTCGATCCCTGTCAGGGATGTCCGTGTTGGATATCGGTGACCCTCCGTGTTGGGGGGCATTCAGATGATTGTTGACCTCGACAGGGGCGACGAACTTGTATGTTTGAGCATGCCTAGCCTCGTGAAGCCTCTCGAAAAGCTTTTCATATTGCTCTTGGAGGACCTCGTTCCTCATCACTATCTTGTTGTTCTGAGCTTCTAGCTCATCGACTTTAGCTTGAAGAGTAACTCTATTTCCTTCTTGCTTTTGTTGCTTCATACTAGGTCCAATGGGGGTGTCATTCTGTGTACTATGGCTTCTTTCGCTCCCCATGTTGGAGAGAGATGCTTGGCCAAAAGAAAGTGTACGAGCGGTGGAAACCAGCTTGACAAAGCTGAAGAGAGTGGGAGTAAGTGTCTTTCCCACAGACGGCGCCAAATGTTGATGCACAAAATCAGCAAGGACTTTGGTACAACAGAAAGTGTCAGGTTTTGTGACCTTCGCTTGGTTGCTTCGGTCACTAGCGAGGATAGGTATATAAATGAATAGAGACAGAGAAGCAAACACAAGATATACGTGGTTCACCCAGATTGGCTACGTCCACGGAGTAGAGGAGTTCTCATTAATTGTGAAGGGTTTACACAAATACATTGGTTCAAGCTCTCCTTTTGTGAGTTCTAGTGAGTAGTTTAGTACAAAATGACATTAGAGATTATTGTGGGAGAATGATCCCTATTTATAGAAGAGAGTTTCTAGTTTTGTTCTGACATTGACACGTGTCATGTTGTGATTGGCTTCTGATGTTGACACGTGTCGCGCTGTGATTGGCTTCTGATGTCGACACGTGTCGCATTGTGATTGGCCTCCTGGTTGAAGGGAAGCTCTTCTGGATCCTTGACGGTATAATGTTGACCGGTGCTAAGTAGTTTCGGGATTGGTCAAGTATGGTACAAACACATTTCTACTATTAAAACATGTATTTTTAGATGGGGTCCACTCACAGTACTTTGCTGCCGAAGAGCCACGCAAACTAGCAACCACGAAAATGTCACAAATATCGCCCTTAAGCACATAAATGGTCCAATTAATAAAACTATATAATAGCAATTGAATTTGGGAAAACGGATGTCGGAAACGGATTCAGAACGTCGAATTACCCAAAGAAGGGTCCCGGACGAAAACCCGAAAGTGAACTCAAGAAGTCAACGTTGACTGTTGACCGTTGACCGGTCAAAGTCAAAGTCAACATCAAAGTCAACTCTGACCGTTGACTAGGTCAACAGTCAGAGTCAACTGGTCAAGGTCAAAGTCAGATTGGGCTTGGATTGGGTTGGGCTGAAAGGCCTTAAGGATTTTGGGTTGGTCTAAGGTTAATGGGATTTGGGAAAAGGGCTGAAAGCCCACTTTATAATTGGCCCAAGGCCTTATTTATAATTCAGAAAATGAATAAAAACCTTAAAAGGTTTTTGGGCTTGACTAATGGGCTACGGGCCCTAAACCTAATGGCCCGAAGGCCTTAGGGTCCTAAACAATTAACAATTAAATAAAAACAACAATTAAAAGGATTGGGCTAGGACTTAAGCAAAACGGGCTTAAGGCCCGTGGGTTTGACAACCCTAGACCCCGATCCAGGTATCAAAACGAAGAGCAAGACGAGGGGAGTGTTTTTATACCTTCCTTTCGTCGTAGAACGGCCGGAGATGGCCGGAAAGTCCCCCGACACCCACGGCTCGCCGAAAATAGGGGTGTTTACACCCGGGTTCGATTCGTCCCAAAAACCTCCAAAAATACACATACAACTCAATTAAAACTCATTCTCGCAAGGTTCAAGGATGAAATAGAAGGAATCAAAGCTTACCCAACCCGAGATTTTCAAAAATCTCGCCGGAATTCCTTTTCCGGTTTTCTGGGGTCGCGGGAACGAGAGGGAGAGAGAGAGAAAGCAGGACGGGATGATGAAGGGTGATGGTTCTTCCTCGCGCACTCGTGTGCCTCTGTGCATGTGTGTGCTTGCGGTGCAGAGAAGGGAGAGATGAGAGAGAGCCGAGAGGGAGAGAGAGATGACAGACAGAAACGAAGAAGAAGAATGAAGGGGCTTCACGGGGGGACAGAGAGAGAAGTGAGGTGAGTGAAGGGGATGTTGCCACGTGGCAGCTTGAGGGAGAAAGAATCCAATGTTTTCAGATTCTGATTTGTAGACAAAAAGGACCAAATTACTAGATTTAAAACATTTAGGGGTAATTACAATCATATATTTTTATAACTAGGGGGCGGGTGTTACAATCTACCCCCCTTATAAAAATTTCGTCCCCGAAATTTAAAATCATTTACTAAACTGAAGAACTCGAAAATAGTAAGAAGAATATATGTATAAAGAGAAATCAAGTCAGAGTGGATACATCAAAGAGAATATGCCACACCGTCGCGAGCGGGTTGCAAAATCCTCTATCATGCCTCCAAGCTCTTACTTTCTTCCCCATCAGTGTAAAAGTAGAAAACATACTTAATAAGATATAAAGTCGAAAACATATATTGACATAATGTCAAAAATAAGTACGCAAAATACTATAGCATCAAAAATAGATATGTACTAACATATAGGTCGAAAATTCGAGCTGAATTTAAAACTAAAAACAGAAATACTTCCCCCAAAATATTTATAACGACAAAAACAAATAACTAAAGTAAAGGAAGTTAAAATACTTATACTAAAAACCAAATCTGAAAATGGAAGTGGGTCTCGCCCAAGAATTCGTAGCTTCACGTACTTCGAGAAAAGATGTGCCTTTGGGTCGAATCCCACGAATAGCTAATCTGTAACAATTGTCGTAGACGGATCTTCCTGCCCACTTGCTTAACGAACCCAACAAATAAGTTATCGATACAACAGTTGGCCGCCCATGATATCGATCACACATTTGTTGTCTTGATAAGCAAGCAGTAATTTCTTGAGGGTGCACAATTTCACACGTTGAAAATTCGATTTCCAAATACAAGCTCGCACATCTCCTCTAACAACCAATGTTGCGTGTAACAACTCTCGTACCATGCCACAACAAGTGCCATACTCAAACTGAACAAAATAAGAACTGTCGTCGTAACAACTCCATCCAGCACCAAGCATCATATCCTCCTCAGATCTTTCAAATGTGACCAATTACTCCAGTGTTTTGCCAACAAAGAACTCACTTGAAAACTGTACCTTGGAATTCAAGAGGAGTGTAAAGATTATCCAATTCTCGCATCGACCTTGTTGTAGTGTCATCCCAGAATGCACCAAACAGATATGCTAGAAGTGTTTCGACAACCACGTACTCATAACAATAAGGTTCAGAAGTGAAGCAGTGGAAATATGCGTTGAGATGAACACATATCGTTGGAAAATAACCGATGTGATGCCTATGAATTCTAGTAAGATGGTGATACAATATGCTGACCTTCTGTACTAAAACCTTCAACCAACTCTTACTAAAAGACCGCTTAAACCTCATGCCCACGTGCTCTCGAACCGAAAGATCCTGGTGCGAGGTAGTGGAAAGCTACGCTGCGGTGCGTTGAGGCGAACACATCACATCATCGAAAAGATCTACCAGAGTACGATATGATGGTGATGAATTGCAACAAGATAATGAGTGGTGACCATTCAATTCAGCATGCAGATAGTGATGCAATCTGCTACTCATCTGCACCACAATCTTTTACCGGTCTCTTACCAAAAGACTACTCAAACTTCACACCCACGAGGAACTCTTTCTAGTAAGTCTGGTAAGCTAAAATATTATGCTCCCAACATTCCTGTCCAAAATGATAAGAATTGGGCGCACACTTCCGCCGAATCGATCGATCGTGAATTCCTCACTGATTGAGCGAGAAACCATGTCGAGAAGGCTAAAAGAACACTCAAGAATTTGAGAGTCAAAACAAGTCCATTTAAACTGGAGTACAAGATATCGAGATTTAAACCAGAAACCATGCTGAGTACAAGATATCGGGATTTAAACCATAAACCATGCTGAGAACAAACATTTGTTTTTTTTTTTTTTTTTTTTTGTTCCGGCATGATTCTGTTTATATTGAAAAACAAACAAGCAAAGGAAAAATGAAGATGCAGAAATAGAAGTCAATGTTTATGATTATTTGGCTAATCATCACAATAAGGTTGACTGGTTTCTTAGCCAAAAGGGAAACAGGTCTAAGCTCAAAGAATAGTTAACAACTGCTTATAAGATTTGACGAGGCCAAAGACATTTCGAAATTCACAATACTTTGTGAGATTTGCTTCAAAGTTCAAAAATTAAACATAGAACCTCTGAATCAACAGAATGACGATGAAGAAAGATACGAAGCAGCCCGCGTATGTATGCAGTGACACGATTGGCTACCTTAAAGTGATGCCTCTAAGCAAACCAAAGCTTAATGAGTCCAGAGAAGTTTAGAGTAAAGCTCGATCTTCGTACAATGATGAATATGGTAGAGTCTCAAGCCATTACACTGAAATTACAAGGCTAAACAGTTAACGGACAAGAGCACTGGTCAGTTGGGCTACAAGCAAGAGGTTAAGTTTACCTCTACCGAAAAGTACAAGGACAAGGGGCATTTTACCACCGAGTACCAGACCCAGGTGAAATTCAAGGAATTTGTTTATCCAAACAAATCTGGATTTTCATCATCTCAGTCAAACTACAACAACAACAAGAATCGCAACTCCATTTTGGGAAATTGATGGGAATAACATCTGCTACTGAGGAGTTTCCCAAGAAAAGCAATTAATGTAAACGAAGTCAACACTCAAAGAATTTGGTGTATAACTGACGGTCAAAGGTTTAGGAACTTGACTGCGTCGTTGGAGTAATCAAGAAGGTTATCGATAGAACAATCGCCGAGAATTGTTATAAAGATTCACACGAATTTCTTCAGTGGTAATGAGTCTGAGAACATTGATTTGCTCCCACTAACTACCACCTACAAACCGTCGTCACCACTAGCACTTACTTGCTTACTTAGCACGCACTTCGAATATTTCAAGCAATTTCCAAGAGATATGACTTTGCCCGCCATTCCTGGGGAACGCATGTTGCAGAGTGATATCACCGTTTTAGAACTCCAATTGATCTTAACCAATTCGTACCACCAAGATTTTTCCGTTTCCCAAGAATTCAATGCAAAGCCGACTCTGCTCGTAATTCCTAGGGAACGCATGTTGCAGAGTAACATCGCCATTTCGGATTTACTGCTGGTCTTGACCAGACTTCCTCAAACTGAGATTTCTAAAACACGCCGCTTCCAGGTAACACCGACTCTACCCGTCATTCCCAGGGAATGCACGTCGCAGAGCATCGATCCGAAGTTGAAAGTTGTCCAACAATTCAAACACGTCACCGATGAGGCACAATCCCGGCACAAATTCTTGTATATCAACCAGAAGGTGACAATTCAAATAGAGAAAGATTCGCATAACTGTGCCGAATGCCACTAAATCTAGAAGTCCTGACATCCAAATGATGTCAAAACCAACACTCTACGATAATATAAGAGAATCCTAAGTATGCTCTGAACAAACCACGCTCTGATACCAATCTGACACGCCCCGATCCCGATATCCTCGGGACATCGGGATGGTCACGTGCTGGCCGACACCCGAGGGTGACGAAAGCCATTTATTGAGTGCAATTGCTGAAAATAAAGGATAGATAAAACTTATAAATGTAAAAGAATAAGGAATATGCATTTAAGGAACGTGTTCAGAGCATACAACTAACTAGAACACTAAAGGAAATAATATGAAATTAGATGAACAAAGGAATGGGTCCTACACCGAGAGGACTCGAAGATACCGAAGCGGAAGTCCCTGAATGCCGGAATTGTACGCCTCGATTCTAAATCCTTAAGGGGGCGCAAAACAAACATGAGTGGACCAAGTTGATATATATATAATAAAACAGTTATCAACATACTAACCCCCAGGTTTTATGAAAACACATATATAATGTTAAACATAGGTTTTCCGAAACCTAGCATGTCGTGCAATGTCTCAAATCATAACTCATAAATAATAATCACTAGTGAATTGTCCGATAACCCCTAGGCCCCATGCCGGCTCCCCGTCTCTGAGCAGACAGTCAGAGGAAAATACACTTCAGGCCCCATGCCGGCTCCCCGTCCCTGTGCTAAATAGCCAGAGGAAACACACTCCAGGCCCTATGCCAACACCAAACCGTCGCCCGGGACGGACCTGAATCTATTCCTACGTCACGTAGCGGAAAGGACCACTAGGTAAGTACAAAACCATTGAACATATATATATTGAAAAAAAACTTCATAATATAAAGTCATCCATCATCTATACTATAAAGAGGTGTTCGAAACATGTTCTAAATATCATATCGTCATCCATCGGATATTGTATAAGAACATGGGTTATAGGAAAAATAGTAATAATTCAAACTAGCCTTAGTAAGCATGTTATCTCAAAGCGTTTCATAAAACGTAATCATTAAATCATGCCTTTCATGTATGCATTTCTACTATTAAAACATGTATTTTTAAAAGGGGTCCACTCACAGTACTTTGCTGCTGAAGAGCCACGCAAACTAGCAACCATAAAAACGTCACAAATATCGCCCCTAAGCACATAAATGGTCCAATTAATAAAACTATATAATAGCAATTGAATTTGGGAAAACGGATGTCGGAAACGGATTCAGAACGTCGAATTACCCTAAGAAGGGTCCCGAACGAAAACCCGAAAGTCAATTCAAGAAGTCAACGTTGAACGTTGACCGTTGACCGGTCAAAGTCAAAGTCAACATCAAAGTCAACTCTGACCGTTTACTAGGTCAACAGTTAGAGTCAACTGGTCAAGGTCAAAGTCAGATTGGGCTTGGATTGGGTTGGGCTGAAAGGCCTTAAGGATTTTGGGTTGGTCTAAGGTTAATGGGATTTGGGAAAAGGGCTAAAAGCCCACTTTATAATTGGCCCAATGCCTTATTTATAATTCAGAAAATGAATAAAAACCTTAAAAGGTTTTTGGGCTTGACTAATGGGCTACGGGCCCTAAACCTAATGGCCCGAAGGCCTTAGGGTCCTAAACAATTAACAATTAAATAAAAACAACAATTAAAAGGATTGGGCTAGGACTTAAGCAAAACGGGCTTAAGGCCCGTGGGTTTGACAAACGGCCCAAAGGGCCTGGTGCTTCTACACGGCCTGAAAGGCCTGGTTTCGCCGGAGAACACCGGAGCTTCAATAGCTCCGGCCGACCACCACACACAACCCTAGACCCCTATCCAGGTATCAAAACGAAGAGCAAGACGAGGGGAGTGTTTTTATACCTTCCTTTCGTCGTGGAACGGCCGGAGATGGCCGGAAAGTCCCCCGACACCCACGGCTCGCCGAAAATGGGGGTGTTTACACCCGGGTTCGATTTGTCCCAAAAACCTCCAAAAATACACATACAACTCAATTAAAACTCATTCTCGCAAGGTTCAAGGATGAAATAGAAGGAATCAAAGCTTACCCAACCAGAGATTTTCAAAAATCTCGCCGGAATTCCTTTTCCGGTTTTCTGGGGTCGCGGGAACGAGAGGGAGAGAGAGAGAGCAGGACGGGATGATGAAGGTTGATGGTTCTTCCTCGCACACTCGTGTGCCTCTGTGCGTGTGTGTGCTTGCGGTGCAGAGAAGGGAGAGATGAGAGAGATCCGAGAGGGAGAGAGAGAGGACAGACATAAACGAAGAAGAAGAAGGAATGGGCTTCACGGGGGGACAGAGAGAGAAGTGAGTTGAGTGAAGGGGATGTTGCCACGTGGCAGCTTGAGGGAGAAAGAATCCAATGTTTTCAGATTCTGATTTGTAGACAAAAAAGACCAAATTGCTAGATTTAAAACATTTAGGGGTAATTACAAACATATATTTTTATAACTAGGGGGCGGGTGTTACAAGTAGCCCAACAGGTGTGGGGGCATTTGTGGAGCCAAAAATAATCGAGAAAAATATGGAGGAGACACGTGGATTCTTGGGTAAAAAAGACAAAATTACCCTCAAGGCATATCGGAGCTCCTACGGCAAGTAGATGACAATCATGACTCAATCAAGGTCAAAAGTGATCAAAATAGATATTTATTCAAAACCTACTTCATCCATCCTCATCAAATCTCCCAAAGGGGCCGGCCACACCCCTATAAATACCACCTTATTTCTCCAAAAACCTAAGTCCAACTCTCTTGCTAAATTCTCCAAATTTCTCTAAATACTTTTCCCTCAAATTCTAACTTTGGCATCGGAGATTCTTCAGCTAAAGCCCCCCCACCCCCCGCCAAATTCATCGTGGGCGTGTGAGACTCTGTATTGATTGTTTTGTAGGTGCAATTTTGTCCAAAAAAAAGGCGAAAATTTGCATCCACAACTAGGGCGATTCACCATTTGCGAATTTGATGTTGAATTAAGTTAAAATAATTAGGCAATCCAACAAAGTTAAAATGAAAGGAATAGCTTTTTGTCTAGAAAGCACATATAATACTATGTCCAAGAATATATCATCTTGCTATCTTAAAACAGAAGCAGATGATTATGGACGTAAAAGTGACAGTATTGGAGTATAAAACAGAAAAAAAGAATCATGGGATTAGGAGAGAGCATATTGGATGGAGATAAAAGAATTACATTCCTGCAGTTGGTTGGTACATGATGTATAATAAGTTAATAACATGATACTTTGTGGAAAATAAGTCTAGCTTATCCTTTCTTTATATATTCTCTTACTATCCTCTCAAGTCTCAACACTCGAACTTTAAATAAAAAGTTCGTATATTTAAACAACGGGTGGATCTAGGCACCATTTTTTTACACAATTTTTTCCACATGTTTTGTAGAGTGCATTTCGTAATATATTTTAATGATCCGAATCGTCTTTATTTTATAACATCATTCATAGATAATTCTTGTAAAAACCTAGACAAATCTAAAACCATGAAAACATTTGTAGTGAAGTAAATGGATGAATACGGTTCTATAAAAAAACACTAAATTTAATCCAATGATCATATTGTTTTGAATTTGGATGGTTTTTGGTAGGGGTGGGCTCAAAAAACCGAAAACCGAACCGAATTCTTTTGGTTCGGTTCGGTTTTAGTGATCTAGAAACTGAACCAAACCGAACCGAACCGAATTAATTAAATTAATTTTTTTATTTAATTATTTGTTTTGGATATTATTTTCTAAACTCAATTTGTAAGTTAAAATGTGCTAAACCCAATGTGTTGCCAAACTTTAAGCTCAAAATATTAAAAAAATGCCTATAAAAACTCTAAACCCTAACCTATTATTTCTCCCCCATATAAGGTTCCGGAACCAAACCTCCTCCTGAAGTACCTACATCCATCTCCATAGCACTGTCTACTTCTTCCCCAGCTTTCTTTTCCAAATCTACTCTCATATAACATGTAACATAATCCATAAACATTTATTTCGGGTAGATTCCTTGGGTAATTTGTGATGGAAAAGAATCCAACACACACTAAATAAATCCACTCACGCATTACTTTTACTAATCAAGTTGTCAACATGCAGCAGTTACAAGCAAACAGCCCTGATCTTTGAACAACATCATACAATTTAACTTTTCTAAGTCATTTGTACGATTTTTGTGTTGTGAGGTTGTTAGTTTGGACTTTGGAAGACTTGATTGATGATTTTAGTTCAACTTTAAATGTTTATTTTCATTGTCTTTGATTCTAGTTAGAATGCTTATGTTATGATTGTGTTGGATATGTTAAAATTTAAAATTTCAATGTTTTTCATTTTTTGAAAAAAAAAAAACAAAAAACTGAAACCGAACTGGAAAAAACCGAACCGAAAAAAAAATGAACTGAACCTAAATTTCGGTTTTGGCAAAAAACCGAACCGATTTGAACCGAACCCACCCTTAGTTTTTGGTACACATGATCTTTGGAGGAAAACCTAAAAAGTAAACGATTCGGATAGTTGAAAATGTAACATCCCACGTCGGATTGTGACATCCCACATCGCCCAGGGGAGTGATCCTTAAATGTATATTCCCATCCCTACCTAGCACGAGGCTTTTTGGGAGCTCACTGGCTTCGGGTTCCGTAGGAACTCTGAAGTTAAGCGAGAAATGGGCCAGAGCACTCCCATGATGGGTGACCCACTGGGAAGTTGCTCGTGAGTTCCCAGAAACAAAACTGTGAGGGCATCGTCAGGGCCAAAAGCGGACAATATCGTGCTACGGTGGTGGAACGGGTCCGGGATTCGGTCCGCCCAGGGAGGGGATGTGACAAATGCTATCATAGCCAATCTCTGGCCGGAAGTGTGCAACGAGGACGTCGGGCCCCTAAGGGGGGGTGGATTGTAACATTCCCACATCGCCCAGGGGAGTGATCCTTAAATGTATATTTCCATCCCTACCTAGCACGAGGCATTTTGGGAGCTCATTGGTTTTGGGTTCCGTAGGAACTCCGAAATTAAGCGAGAATGAGGCTAGAGCACTCCCAGGATGGGTGACCCACTGGGAAGTTGCTCGTGAGTTCCCAAAAACAAAACCGTGAGGGAATGGTAAGCCCAAAGCGGACAATATCGTGCTACGGTGATGGAACGGGCCCGAGATGTGGTGGACCTGGGCCGGGATGTGACAGAAAAACATTACGGAACAAATTCTATAAAAAAAAAAAAAAAAAAACGTGTGTTAAAATTATTTATAAATAGTGTCACGAATCCGCCCTTTTAAACAATGATTATGTGGATAAGATCGAGAGAACATTTCCCTTTAAATTTGCATGGCAAAAAAGCTAATTGACTATATATGGTACTTAGTGGTGAATGAGGATCCTAAGGATCCCAGAAATTCTCAAACTGTATCCGTTTATCGTACATCGTGCAGTCAGAAATTATTTTAAATATTTTTATTTAAAATTAAATATGAATAGTATCTGACGAAAACTGACCTTACAAAGAGAATCCGAAGAGGATCTTCATTCCTTGGTGGTCACCAAGATAATTATATTTTAAACCTTCCAAGATGTTACAACGAGCTAAAGCTACATTAATTTATATAGTAAGTGGGTTTTATAGCGTTTATATTACAAGCCACTTGTGATAAGGAAGAGGAAGGGAGATTAAAATATAGGGAGTTTTAATGAAACATTTTCAGTACTGTTCACTTTTAACGAAAAATCACATTTTTACCTTTTCCAAGTGCTATTCACTACACCTTTATTTGTTATTTTTCATTAAAACTAAAGTTTTTTTAACTTTTCATTAGTTTTCCTTAAAATTATATGGCCAAGTCACTAAACAATTTTATACGCATAACTTAACTATAAACAAATTGTATCTTTTTGACACAAAATCAATAGCGCACATGCCATTTATGCACAAATTAGTGTTATACAACAATCTTATCCTTGTAACATGTTTAGTTCTTTAGCATCTAATTATCATGAGTAAAGAATAACGATATGACTATTTTTTGTTTCAGTCTGTTCTTAAGGAGCTACAGGCACTTTATGATAAGCAAAAGACTTCTAATTATGTTTGACATACAAAATTGAAGTCTTTATAAGATATAAAAACATTTTCTTGAGAGACACATAAGACACAGTAGCGGAGTCAATGTGGGGCATTGGTAGTTGCGGGCCCCATAAGCTTCTAAATCTCTTATTTTAATTTTTTTTTTTTTGGACCCCTGTACCAACTATAAGGTAGATGAAACAAGGAACTTTAATCAATATTTTTGTTAATTGACACAAACTAAACTACGTTAATTTGTTCTGTTTCAATTAAAAAAATAAAAAATGTTGAGCACGCTAACTTCTCAACCAAATTGAAGACTTTGTCAAACACGCACCGACTCTGTAACTCATCCACCTCCATGATAGACTCCATATCCTTGATCTCAATTTCAAGTTTCTCCGTTGTTCAAGTTCGATCAGGCACACCCACCGCACTTGGTTGTAATATCACGGAATCCTAGACTCAATCATCGGTATTTTTCTCATCTTAAATTCGTTGGGGTTTTTAGGGTTTCATTCAATTCCATCAGTCAATTCAGTTTGACTCTTTACTGGAACTTTTCAATTGAATTTATATGTAGTAATAAAAAAGTTGGCTTTAAATGGTTTCTTGTAGAATTTTCCAGGTCGACAGGCCGAGGGTACATTCCAATAACATCGATAATATCCCTACTTTACCATATGTCCAAGCCGTCAAGTGTGGGGTTTTATTACAAAATGCATCGGTATTAGTTATAGTAGAGTAATTCTATTTAAATTGCTTTCCCTCTAGCCGATGTGGGATAATGGAATTCCAACACGCCACCGCACGGAGACCCCATTTTGTGGGTCACTCATGGAGATCCACACATCGGCAACCACATGGAGCCAAGTCGGGTGAGAGCTCACCGAACACGTGGGGCCAAACGGGGACCCACCCAATCATCGGCAACCACGTGGAGCCAAGTCGTGGCTCACCCAACATGCGGGGCCAAATAGGACCCATCTAATCGCGTGGCAACATTGACCTACGTCACGTGGCAACATTGGCCTACGTGGAGCCATGTCGGGACTCACCCATCTCGCGGGGCCAAAGGAGACCTACCCAATCACGTGACAGTACGAGCCCGTCCCCTAACTCTGATACCATGTAGAATTTTTCAAGTCGACAGGTCGAGGGCCCACTCCAACAACACCGATACTGTCCCCACTTTATTACCTGCCCAATCCGTTAGGTGTGAGGTTTTATCACAAAAAACTTCAGTATTAGTTAGAGTCAAGGTTCTACAAAACGCTAGGCGCTAGTCGGGCGGAGGGTTGGCGCCTAGCGCCTAGGCGGCTAGGCGGGGTCTAGGCGGGCACCTAGGCGGCCTAGGCGGATTTAGGTAATTTTCTTATATATCTTTTAAACAAGTACATATTGATACTTACAAAAAATTACACTTGTATGAAATTTATGAATAAAATTTAGTCTCTCTCACAAAACTAACATTACCCATATACAACATATTTAATAGTGGAAAGGGTAACTATTTTTATTTTATTTTATTAAGCACTAGTTGACTATGACATTTCTGAAAGCTACAGGTGGAAACAACAAGAAGTAGTGGGTAATTAATTGGAGACTAAAGGTAAGGGTGGGTAATTAATAGTGAATGGACACCGGTCAAATTGTTAAAGAGAGGGGATGGGTTATTGAGGCTTTGGAAAACGCAAAGCCTTTATCTCTTCCGTTTCCTCTTCCTCGCCTTCAATTGCTCTGCCCATCTTCTTCTTTGTAAAATTTCCCTGCTCTGCCCATCTTCTTTTTCCTTTGTAAAATTTCCCAAACCTCAAGCGCATCGAAGAAAATTGCATGCTCGGTCGAAGAAATCCCAACTGTCCAGGTCAATTTCTTGTTTGTCCCTGCAATTGCAGATCTGTTTTTCTATTTCATTGCTCTCTCTTCCCTTATGCTATCTCACTCTCTCTCTTCAATATTATGTGAACACCTCCTCTTTTAGGCGATGATGTGAAACAACGATATGTATATTTTTTCTTTTTAACAAAACCGCCTAGTCCGCCGCCGAGGTCACCTAGCCCGCCCAATCGGCCGCCTAGCCCGCCCAGTCGGCCGCCTAATACCCTTGCCGATTTGTTGAACGCTTTTGGAATAATCGCGGCGGCAGCCGGACGCCCAACGCCTAGGCGGCCGCCTAGCCCGCTTTTTAGAACACTGGTTAGAAGGAAGTAATTCTATTTAAATTGTTTTTGTCCTTTCCCTCTGGCCGATGTGGGATAATGGGATTCCAACATTTATGATCATTCGATCTAGATGGCTAGAATATTGGGCCTTATATGAATATGATATTGAACTGAAGACTGAAGTGTCGAATTAGGTTCTTTTTTAATTGCTTTTGGTTTTGGTTGAGTCAATGGTTATTAATTTGATCAAACTTGTATTATGTTGACATTTTTTTCCTTTGTATTATTTAGAACAGTTATGGAGACGTGTTTTAAGAGAAAATCAATAGAAGATACTCCTTCACCTTCTATGACAAATAAAAAGTGACATATATAGCATACTGGCAAATCTTCCTAAAGATCCTGGTCTTCGACTTCGAATATTAGAACATAATCCAAATATTAGAGATCAAGTTTGAAGAGCTTATTTGCAGAGGGAATTGTTTCAACCTCGAAGCCATCAATTTCCATATACATCATTCGCAGGAGTACAACGAATTATATTTCTACATGCTTTTGCATAATGATTTTTTTGGATTGAAAAGAATGGAAGTCTTAAACAAAAGTTGGTGGAGACAAAAGAGGGATAGACAATATTCCTTGGTGTACTTGCTCATCAAATTAACATTAATTTTACTTGTTGCGACTGCTTTTGTTGAAAGAGTTTTTTCGGTTATGAATATTGTGAAGAATCCAGATCGTAATAAGATGGGAGATCAATGGTTGAACGATAACTAGGTTGTATACATTGAGAAATATGTATTTGATTCTATTGATAATGATGTTGTGATACGATGTTTTCAAAATATAAGAACATGTCATGGACAATTATAAATGAAAGAACAATCGATTTTTAAAAGCTATTTTTTTATTCCATCGTTGTAAATTCCTGGTTTCACAACTAGAGTAAATTGTAGCTATGATCCCTTAACTTTAACTCAATTGGAGCAACCTCAACTAAAAATCCATTATCATTGGTCCCCCAACTTTAATCCAAATAGAGAAATTGTCCCTCAACTTTAACCCCAATTGGAGCAATGGTCCCTCAACTTTAACCCAATTGTAGCAATGGTCATTCCAACATACATTATTTTGACAAAATTCTGACGAAGTTGATGAAAATGACCATAGTTACACGTGTTGAGGGACCCCAATTGTAGCAATGGTCATTCCAACATAACTTATTTTGACGAAGTTGACGAAAATGACCATAGCTACACATTTTGATGAGTTGAGGGACCAATGGTATTGAATTTTTAGTTGAAAGATCATTGCTCCAATTAATTAAAGTTGAGGAACTATTGCTACAATTTACTCTCAACTAAAAGCAGATGCTCACCAATCAACAGATACCTAACAGGCTTTCACATCTATCATATGGTCCTTGTGCGGAAGTTGGAAACGTGAACACCTTTTCATATATGCTTTGGTAATGCTCGCATGAAATATTTATAAGAAAATCTCATGTCATTGTCATGCGACTAATACTCTGTTTCTAGCCCTACTTATTCCACTCTAAAATTTTGAAAAAATGGCCTTAATTTCCTTATCATATAACTCGAAACTTCAGTAGTGAAACAAAAGAAGAACATCTTGTGGTAACCCGATTTGAATGAACCAAGTTAAAATATTTGTATTTTGTGTGATTGTGATTTTACGATTTTGTGTGATTGTGATTTTACGATTTGTTACTTGTTTGACCAACTTTGTGTATCTACGTTTTCATGCATCACAGCCTTATCTTTCATCAAAGGATCCATCCCAAAACATCCATCATAGTGAAATGAAGAAAACTAAAACAATCGGACAAGAAAAACGCGGTCATTGTCATATATTAACTAAAACGGATGTGTTTCCTCTTATCCACTTGAGCTTAATGGATTTCTCTTTTCCTAGTTTAAAATAACTTATAACTTGTATTATTTATTTTTTTTTAAGTCCTGATTTCAAATTGTCAGAAAAGTATCATAGTAGTTACTAAAGAAAATATGATTGTGAAATGAATATTGATAGAACCATATTAAGATCTTTGTGATACTCTTTCTTTTCAATAGTGTATGGAATACTCTTCGACTTTTATGAACTTTTTATTTCAATATTGCATATAAACTTTTAAGTTTAAAATAGTAATTAGAGAAGAGATTGAGCTTAAAGCCTTGCATTATAATACCATATTTTTTTAATGAACATGAATGTAATTGTTCGAGCAGGAATTTCGCTGGGAAGGGTCCCTAGCTCGAGCACACAGCTCCCCGAGGAATTGGCACTTTGGTTGGCTGTCGGGCTCTCGCTCGCTTGTCGGGCTGCAAGAAGATGACAGAGTTAGTTCTGAAAGGTGCCTTTGTCGGGCCTTAGGTGTAGGCCGTGAGGCTCGCAATCAAAACTAACTCAGTACTGAGGCGTGCCACTGCCATCTCTGTATGGCAAATGTAGAATGAATGTATTTAAGCCGATTACTTGCGCCCTAAGTTATCCTGACTTCTTATTATCAAAGAATTGTCGTGAATGGGTTAAGTCCACATTAAGTTCTTTTCTATGCCTTGAGATCAAGGACTTTTGTTTATCTTGTATGCTTTAAAGGGCGAAGGTCCAGATCTGATTAAGACATCAATTTCATTTACTTTTACGATAGTAAAAGTACTAAGTGAACCAGATCTGAGAGTTAATGGAACTTTGGATCATTAAGAGACCGAAAATGACTTGCATATATACTGAGGGATACATTATAACACCAGATCTATTAATGGAAAGGCAAAAACAAAGAGAGTCGGGCAAGATTTCACCTTGTCGGGCAAGGTTAAAACGTCTTGTGGTCTCTTCTCTTGGCAGTAACAAAAGAGTTGAGTACTAAAGGGATGACTGGAAAAGAGTTTACATATGAGAAATCGATACTACATCATTTAGAAAAAAAGGTAACAGAGCTTTTACATAGACAAAATATGTCTTTCTATGAGAAATCTAAGGCTAAAAGGGTGCAGAATCTGGACAAAGCGCAACTTTCTGAGTATTTGCTTGGCTGAGAGACAAGTTGTATATCTGTTTGTTTGATTAGTTGAGTATCTTTGTCTCTGGGCCTTCTTCCCCCTTTTATAGACGAATTGGCCCAGCCGTGTTGCTTCTGCTCTTACCCGAAAGTAACTGAAGGGTAGTGAGTCATCATCCTTTTTACGTGTTTGCCATCCAAAAAACACTTTTGGGCCTAGAGTTGGTGAATTTCCATCGGTTGTCACTTCTTGTAAGCAACTAGCCTTTGCATTAATGGGGGAGTGCCAACTGGTCTTTGAGATGGATGATCTGGGCTTAGGTGCTGGATCTCGGGCGAAATCTCCTTTTTGAGCTCTTTTTGGGCTTCCATTCCTGAAAACCCAAAGTTTAAATATTAACTCAAACAGTAATGTTTAGGGTGATTATCGCTCACCACCACTTAAGTTCAAGCACAAATGCTCAAAAGTTTTTAAAAGAAGAATAGGAGCTCCAGCCGAGCCAAATTTACTTTCTGCTACCATTGCATCCCAGAAGCCGGTCTCTCTGGTGATCAAGGCCAGCTCAGTGTTGGCCAGAGACAGCGGTCGCCTAATTTCCAAGCTCAGTTTTTACCGAATTACTTTTAAGTAAAGTAAGTTGAGTTGCTTTCCATATAACCAATTAGTTTTATGGTAAAAGTTGAAATCTCAACTTTCTTCATATTCCACAGTCCACACTAAATCTATACTAGGGAAAGGAAGGAAGGTTGGAACATGCAATGTGAGTTAAAGAAAAAAACACTTGTATCGCGTTCAAACCCTTACCATCGGAACAAATCCTAATTCAATAAGAAGACGACGTCTCTTATACGTCATGTATTGATCTCTTATGCAATACAAATTCATGTATCTCTCTTATGCAATACAAATTCATGTATCTGGGTGAGGCTTTAAAAGTGACCACCGTCACAAGGCGTGGGTGCGAAAAATGTTGTCTTGTAAATCGAAGCTATAAATTCAGGTCACGGTTTAAAGAGGCTAACGACCTCCAAACTCCAAAGCCATTAGCCACAAATAGAGGTCAACGCCCCCACGTGCATTGACGTGGGAAATTTATGTACCGTTTGGTCAATTAGGTACATTCATGCTACACCAACAATCACTTTACTATTCAACCACAAACCAACTCGATCATTGAGATTTTCTTGGACGAACAATCAATACTCCTAAATCTTTGGCTAAAATGAATATACCATGACTGAAGTTGAGTCAAGTCAATTTTATAAAGTCTCGCCGCTCTAAATGATACTTGTAAGGCATAATAAGCTGGATTGTTGTCAAATTCAACAAATCTAGAATCAACAATTATAAGGTTTGTTATACAAAAAAGTTATAAGTTAACCAAATAACAAACATGCATTAGTCCAATTTAATTGAAACTATAACATCACACATTTCGGAAAATTAATTAGACAAATAAGCAATCCTACATGCGTCCTTTATAGCTTAAGGGCATTGTATATATAATTGAGAACAACAGAGTGTGTGGCCAATTAATTTGACGGAAATTAACGTGTCATGTGTTGTGTGCTGATCACGAAAATTAACGAATTCCTTCCATCAAATTCAACACGTACAACACAAGACTACTAAAGTTTCTATAAATAACTGTACGGCCAGAGAGTATCTCGAACATCCATTTTTACTTCTCACACACCTTTTTAATTTTTGGTCGTCAGATCAAATGAATTGAAGAAGATTAATGAACAGAAATTAACAAGGGGTGTTTGAGAAGTAAAAAAATGTGTGTGGATAGCACACCCCTATCTGGAACCCCACAACCAAGCAAGAGCCGTGGTGGGTGTCGTCGGGCCTCTCAACTGGAATGAGTCCATGGCAAAAGCTGCAACCCGGCCGGGTGGTGAGCCACCAAAGAGACAGCAAACACTGCGACCTAGCGTAAGACCCCCGCAGTTTGAGTGGCTCCCGCTCGAACTATAACTCCAACCAGTTTTGGTTGGTTGTGCGGTCGCGGCCAGTGACACCTCGTTTAGCTGTGGAATCCTGGGTGTGCGAGAAGCAGTACTACAACTCATGCGTGCAGAATCATGGGCGTGGTTCGTACACGCAGGTTGTGTGGAGAAATTCTTCGGAGTTGTGGTGTGCTGAGGCCACGTGCAGACTAGTATAACTCTTTGTTTTTATAATCCTCCAGGGAACTATGAAGGGCAAATCCCTTATTAGCAGGAGGGATGGAGGGGTGAGGCCATCTCCAACCGAAAGTTGGTCAGTTGGCTCGTTTTAGCCCTCTGGCTCTCCAAGAAATTAATATTTTAATGAACAATGCATGGCCATATTTCTTACCATCTTCAACAGAGGGCCATAAGGCTTGTTTTAGCCCTATCACAAAAAAAACCATCTCCAACCGAGGGCCAAAGGGCTATAGTATGGAGTGTGAAGAATTGAAATAAAATAAGGTAAGATAGTATGAAATTGTGAAAATTATGAGAGAAATTGTGTTGAAAAAAATTGGAAAAAAAATAAAATAAAGTGGGCTGGGCATAAAAAACAAAAAATGGGCTAGGACAAAAAAAAAACCTAAGCCCTAAACCCTAAAGTGGGCTGGGCAAATGGAAAAGAACAAAAAAAAATGAAATTGGGCTAGCCAACGGGCTGGCTGGCTGGCTGAATATGGCCAACTGGTTGGCCCTTTGGCCCTTTTTGTCCAGTGGGACCCACGAGCCCTTTGGTATGACCCTCGGTTGGAGACAATTTTCAGGCTATTTTTTACCCTCTAGCCCTCTGGACCCTTCGGTTGGAGATGGCCTTAGGTATTACAAAGAGTTTGATATCAGGGCCTCATGTGCTACTAATTAAATAAAGTTATAGGTTGGATGCTATAAATCTTTTGATTTATAGCCCTTGAAATACATGATGGTGATAATTAATATGTACTTATTCTTATAAGCTTCATGTATATTATTGGCTTTATCGCCTCAGACTATTTCCAAATGAGATGTCAAATATGTCAAATAGAATTAAAAGACAATTAGGTGTTCTCCAATAGATATGCCAAATATGATGTGGCAGTTGAGTTATTTGACTCCTTACTTTCTAACTGTCTTTTTTACAACAAACAAAAAAGGAGTCAAATATTTTTACTTTAATTTTTTAATTCATGAGTCCCATGAGCAACTAATGGAATAAAAACTAAAGTTAATTTTGATTATTTTTTAGGGTTATTTTGTATAAAATCAATACAAAGTTACCATATTGACAATGGATCAACAATATTTGTGTTAATTATAAATAGGTCAATCATGTATTGTGGCACTTAAATGCATTTAAAATAAACAAAAATTACATGATCTGCCATTATAGCTAGCACCCACTTCAATTGACACCCTAATTCTATATTTTTCATATTTTGAAATAGATCAATACGGATCAGACACTATAACGCAGTGTTTGTACACTGATTATGTTTTTTACACTTGGATTCAGACGCTGCATTGCAGTGTCCGTTTCCTGGTTTTTTTTTTTTTCATCACTCATACGCCTTCTATGCTTCATTCTTCGAGCGACTATTTATTTTTACATTTAGATTCAGTCACTGCAATGTAGTGTTCGTTTCCCAGTTCTGTTTTTCTTTTTTTACATTTTGATTTAGAAACTACAACGTAGTGTTTGTTTCCTAGTTTTTTTTTCTTTTTTACATTTTGATTAGACACTGCAATGCAATGTCAGTTTCCTAGTTTTGTTTTTCTTTTTTTCTTTTTTTTACATTTTAATTCAGAAACTATAATGCAGTGTCCGTTTCTTGGTTCTTTTTTTTTTCTTTTTTACATTTTGATTCAGACACTACAATGCAGTGTTCGTTTCCTGGTTCTGTTTTTACATTTCTATTCAAACGCTGCATTGCAGTGTCCATTTCATGATTCTCTTCTTCTTCTTGTTATCATTTCCACATTTCATGGAGTCTATCTCGACCCGTAAAATTACTTCTTCAAAAAAAAAAAACTATAAATTTCATATCACATAACTCTGGGCCTAATAAAATAATAAAATACTTATTTGAGACATCCATTGGAAAATACGAGAATTTAGTACTTGTATTCAATTTGCCATATCAGCCATCATAAAATTTTTGACATATTATTTTTGACATCTTCTTTGGAGATGCTCTCACACGTCAAGGTTTAGGATTAATGGTTGTTTAACATGACATCATTATTAGAGTTTTTTTATTTTTTTTTGCGAACAGTTTTAAGTCCGATCCTGATTTTTTTGCAGATCACCTTTATCTTGATAATTTGAAAAGTTCAATTCTCGTTCTCCACTTCTTTGTTCATTTGCATTTGCAAGATGTGGAATGAAAATGAAGTTTCATCTATATGTTTATTTCTCATATCTTCTATTTTATCTCTGCCTTACAAGATATTTAAACTTTCTGAGTTAATGTTTGTCTAACAATTACAACCAATTATAATGATCACCTACCAATTAGCACATCAATCATAACTTATGTGATCAATTCATAAAGTCGATAAATTTTGGCACATGCATTTAACATTACTCCCACAAAGAAGGGCCAACTAGTGACTTCATTCCCTTCACTCAAAGGTGTCCCTATAAATACCTAGACACGCCAATTAAAGATTTGACCACATCGAACACCAGATCAAAGATCAAATGGCCCATCATCGTCCTAGCAGCCCTGGCTCTAGCCATAAGCTCAGCCCATGTTGCAGGGGCTCAGGCGCCAAGCTCCAACACTTCACCAGAGAATACCTCCAAGTTCACAACCAAGCAGCCGTGGCCCGTGGGTGTTGAGCCGCTCAAGTGGATTGAGTCTCTCGCCAATGCAACAAGCAGGCTAGTGAGGTAACAAAAGATCAACCAAGCCTGCAACTTTGCTAACCTCACCAGTGGCAGCAAGTATGGAGCCAATCAGCTGTGGGCAAGTGGGCAGTCAGTGAGTCCAACCATGGTTGTGGACACTTGGGTCAAAGAGAAGGACTTCTACAACCACAGTGATAACTCTTGTGTGCCAAAGCACAGGTGTGGTGTGTACACCTAGGTGGTGTGGAGGAAGTCTTTGAAGCTTGGGTGTGCTCAGGCTACTTGTGTGAAAGAACAGAGCAGCTTAAGTATTTGCTTGTATAATCCTCCTGGGAAGGTTATAGGAGAGAGCCCCTACTAGGGGAAAAATAATTCCCTTGTATCTAGGATGTTGTATCTAGGATGTTACGGTGACAGAATCTCAAACCAATTGGACTACATGTCATCACAGCATTCCAGGTGTCGGTAAGTTTCTCAAACTTAGAGAAGTTGAAGTAGAAGCTAGTTTGAGTTTAGTTTTTGCAAGTGATGTGATCTATGATCTTGAGGGGTTGATTAGCAAATAATGTGTTGTACTTAGGGTGTTTGATGTAAATTAGGCAAATGTATTAGGGTCTTTGCTGCTAAATATGTAATGTAACACTATGGTTCTTCAGATCTCTTTTCTCTTTGTGATTTGTTTTGTGTTTTGTGGGTTGCAGAATACAGCTGCATCTCTGTGACTATATTTTAAGAAAATGGATTTGGGAGATGCAAGAAATATATGATGCAGAAAACTGCTAATAAACACGTGACTCTCATGTGCAGAGTTCATTGACATATAAAATGCCTAGAGACAAATTCAATCTACATCACTAATCCATTTTACTATTAACAATGATGGTTTAAGGGAAACAAAAGATATATTTACAGTGCACCATCTCAATTCATTCACAACATTGCAGATACTTTGCAGCCTAACACAAGATAATGCAGAAACAAAATGCTGCAGGGTTTACGCCCTTCTATTCTCCAGCCATCACTCCTTTTTACATTTTTTTTTTTCCGGGTTCATATTCTACTTTGTACAAAAAAGATAGATGAATTCTTCTACCATAAAAACCTTAAAACCGTTGCAGATTACTTGATGAATGTATGGGACCCTGTGCAAGTGTTCACTTCACCAGCTCTTTAGAAATCAGATACCGAAAGGTGAAATTGTGAGGAATATACTCAATGCTCTTGCGAGGATTCCCAAGATGGACTTTCTTGACAGTCTTCCTCAAAGATTCAGGCAATGTCTGTTGGATCATCTCCAAAACACCAACCGGACACAAACCTGAACTCTTTGCAAATGCCTCAACAATCTTTGGTAGAAGAATTTTGTGGTCCTTGCGCACTCCAAAGGCAGCTCGAATGTACTCCTCCTTTGCAGCTTCCAGATCTTGATATACCCTCTTGGGTGTGTATAAACGAACCTGAAAAAGATCATGGAAGGTTCATACAATTCTCATAAGTCACTCAAAACATAAAAAGCTTAAGAGGAGATCAAGGTATTCAAATATGCAAGTTGGCTTTATTATCATTTTCTTTTTTGGTGTAATGTGGAGAATTAAGCCTCAAACAAATTTTTGTTTTTGTTTGGTTACAGTGCAAGGGAATCGAACCTAAGCAGAAAACTATTGTTAGTTTTGCTAGTTTAAAAGAATCAGCAAACTGTAATTCTGATGCAGCAAAGCTTAGTATTTATGAATTAATGGTAGACATGAATTTATAAAAGAATGAAGTTAATGGAGTACCGCAGGATCAGAATGGCTTCCTGAACACATTGCGAAGTGTAGAAGGGGTTCCGGATGGTCAATTGCATATGCTTGCCGTTCATCTCCAGTCTTGAATTTCGTCCTTGGAGTAAGTAACAAACGAAGCCACTGCAAGCAGAGACATACCGTTGTAAGTTTGAATCCCACACAGATTAATAAAAACAAGCGTTTCATAACACTTCAAAGTGCAAGTGCATGCGTGACTTAGGATCTACCTGTCCTGGGCGAGACATTCTGCATCCAAGGATAGAGCTCTGCATTGTGTCTGCACTGATTGTGTGGCCCCCAATGTTATAAGCAGCCTGGATAGCAAAAGAAACCAAGTAAATCAAAGCCGGTGCTCAACTTTTTCCCCTAAGTAAAGCCAGTGGAACTATTCTTACCTTCAAAAGCAAAAATACTCTCTTTACATTGTTTTTAGGAACCCCATAAGCCAAATACGCCTGTCAGAAACAGAATACTGATTACAATCCAGTAACAAACATCCAAAGAAGATCACAATGTAAAACCAGTATATTAATTATTAAAGGTGGTGAGCATTACATGCATAACCAATGTATTGTGTACATTAATCCAGAACGCTAACTTCTCATCATTTTTCAACTTTCTTGGATCTACATCCTCTAAACGACAGATAAGTGACCTGTAACAGGATAACTTCATAAGCATAATGATAGTGTCAAGAGAATATGGAGTTTAAATCAGATCAGTACATAAAGCCTCACCTGAAATGTTGTAGCAAGTGCTCGACATCGCCTAGTTTTTTACTATCTCTATAAATCCATGGCACTTCAACCATGGTGCTGTATGGCCCACTAAACTCTTTAAGTCCTTCAACATGAAAAGGATTATCCAATCGTACATCAAAAGATGAATTATTCCTACATCGTGGACTCCACATGTCACTCTGATCTCGTGGAGAAAATGATGACAAAGATGAGTTGGGAGATGAAAGGCCATTATGTGACAAGGGTGGTTCCATTAGCTTGCAATATATGGTGGACATGCACTTGATCATGTCCTCTGAAAGCCTGTTAGGTGTCTCTGGTATATGATCAGAAATGCGTGTACCAAGATGCTCTGCCAGACTAATTAAATTTGACGAAGTATTCTGAGCATACTGGAAAAACAATTGAAAGTCATAATCCAGATAAAGCCTCCAAATTGCCATACATACCATGAAAGAGGTTAAACCCTCTAAAGTTAAGTTTCCCAAAATTGTCACTATTACATGAGTATCACCACGAACAAGGATCTTCTTCAGTAAAAATGGTGAAGTAAAGCAGCTTATGCCATGGTATGTGGTGGTAAAAAATAACAAGCATTTTTAGGGGAACAGACTTTAACAAGAAAATGGTAAAAACAATGCACGGAAGTTACCTCCATCATGGACAATGGTTGAGAATGACAGGAACGCAAAGCTTTCGCCAAAGACTCTTCTGGAGAGGTTCTACTTAAGAATGCAGAGCGTTGCGAAAGTTCAGAGTGGCAACGGTGAACGCTGGAATCTAACAGTTTCTCTTCTCCTCCAATTTCATTGATGTCCTTTTGTGAATTTTCGTGGACGAGAGAAGATATTGCTCCAACTGCCAAGTTTTCCCTCTCCAATGGCATATCAGGTTTGGAAACTTCCAGGAACATGCTTCCTGGAGTTGTTGGAGTTGGTTTTAGTCGTTCATCCTTCTTAGATGGGGAAACAGCGGAAAATTGTCCATCAAATGCCTTCCTATACAACGAGAGAAGATATTGTTCCAAATGCGTGACTTCTAATTCTAATACAGCAATCTCCTTAATCAATTCTGTAGCTGGCTGGAGTTACATAACAGCAGTGTCAAGATGTCAGATAAAATTTACAAGATTAGTTCAGAGAGTGTGATAGAATATGACAAAAATAGAGCAGGTATGTAGTTATGTAATTATCCATGTTAATTATTTCATTTTCATTAAACAAGAAAAAACAAACAAAATTTTATATCAAGACAGAAATAAGTTACCTTAGGCATCACACTTTCGTTTGTGTTATGATGGATGGAAGACCTATAACCCAATGCGTTTTCTAAGGCATGACGGACCTCGAACTGATCTTGTAATCTTTTCTCAAGCTGTAGAATCTGTGTACAAAATATTTAAAACAACATCAGTAAGCAAAGTTAAAGCTGGAGCTTTTTTGCAATAATGGGTTGGATATAATAATTTAGAATCTCCTGAACCTAAATATAAATATATACAAGTTTTGGTATACCTCTTGCTTTAAAGAGTTGTGCACTTCCACGGTAGGAGGTTGTTTCTTCTTGGTTTTTGTACCACGGCCCTTGAACGGTCTCATATCCTGGTTTTAGATCCAATCCATAGGTTAGATATAAAGTTATTTTTCGACACCAGAGTTCAAAATTTTAATGTGTGAATAATCAAAATAATTATCAGTCTATTCAACTTACTTCAACAAATAATATTTCCCATCTATGGCAATAGGTATAATAATCAAAGATATAACAATTCTATATACGAATTTTTAGTTAAGATTAAATAACTGGCACTGAACTTAAGATCTTTAATTTAAGACTTATTGTAATAGACTAATAGGTAGTCAAACAAACAATAAGCTTTAAGATATCTTACCAGCTTCACACGGTCTGATGCTTCACCGGAACTATCCAAATCATCTTCCTCCACCCTCTTCTTCTCAGGAAAGCTGGCAAATGCATAGGTGTGAACAAAAGGAACTAATTGATATTGACTGAAGACGAGGACATTTGATGTCTTTCATTCCACACATAGGCCACCGCATGCATGACTTGTTTATTTACAAGCATACATGATTTGTCCATTACTCCATTTACAAGCCCAAGCTTAAGGTATTCTCCTCAAAGAAGAGGAACAAAATTTTTCGGGTTCAATATCCTATAATACTCATGATTACAAACTTCAAGAGGAAAACGAAGTTGGGAAAGATTTAGAGAAAATGGAGAAAATAAATTTGGCACAGGAGAAAAAAATTCAATACCCTCAATTGCTCTTGAAAATAAAAAGATTTTGGGGAGGGAAGAGCTATAAATTTTCGGGAGAGAACCGAAAGATGGTGATAACACCTGAAATCCCAAACAAAAAGCACCTGAAAATCAAGGGTCTCAATGAATTAAAGCATTCTCAACTAATATCCCTCCCTTGGGCTCCGAATCTTGTATCAATTAAAAACAATCAAGGCTTCCATCCATGAAGAATAATTGAGCAGCAAAGTAGTAACAGGCCAAAGTGGAGGGTTTTGTTTTTTGGTCTGAATCCAAAAAAAGGAGGTTCGTAGAAATTGACGGTGTTGTCACTTGAAGAAAAATTATTTGCAGCTGTGAAAGATCAGATTCCCAGTTGTCCCAAATAATCCACCTCACAAGTTTTTCCAGTTCAAGAATTTCAACAAGTATGCATACTAAAATAAAGCAAAAGTGTGAGAACAGTGACTGCTTGATAACAAAAGAAATAAATTTAATGAGTTGTCACCGAAAAATATACTTAGTAATTAGAAACCAACCTTTTTGAACGCTTGTGTTGTTTCACTCTTAATCCCAGCACTTTACCTTCACCGCCGCTCATCCCTCCGAACCCCATTAATCACTGCAAAAACCATCCGAAAACACAACGGAAACTAATTTCAGTGAAGAAATTTCAACACAGAAAAACAGAGGAAAATGTAACACTTACCCGCCAGCCCAAAACTAGAGAAAATTTTCTCAAACTCCTCTAATCAGACTGCCAAGTCCAAAGCTTTAACTTTCCCACTTGCATTTTTCACCTTCCCGGAGAAACCCCACAAAGTGAAAACTTGCTGCTATCAGCTGCTATCAGAGTCTGGAAATTGCAGAGCTGAAATGCTGCCTAAAACCCACAAAAAACGTCTCAGAGAAAGACGACCCTTTTGACCGGGGAGCTTTCCTGTGAAGATATGGCTGTAACTTTTTGAGCTTTTTTGGCAATGGAGGGGAGCTTTGGCCTTTGGCTTTTCGTTAAAAGAAGGAAAAACCAGGCCGTGGGGTGTTTAGTGGGAGAATAAAAGCCGGCATGGACTTGTGGCGGTAGCAATGGAAGACCCCTGAATGTCAAAGGGTTCCAAAAGTGGACAACTTTCTTTCTTTCACTCAGCCAGAGGACAAATGGGAGGGTGATAAATAGTGGCTCTGACTCCGACTCTCGATGTATTGCGTGCGTGAGTGAAGATTTATAATGTTTTATTAATTGTGTGCCACTTATTAAACAGTCTACCGGTATTTTACTTTTTTAAGATCATCTTATAAAAAAAAAGTTCTATACTAATTTGTTTCGGTATTCTTAAGTGTAAACATGTCATTTTAGCGGAAGTTTTAATTAACAACACCAAAATTTCAACCTTCTGTTCTCTTGTTGTGAAGCAAGTGGGAGTTGGTGACCGCCCCTCCACTCCTGTCCCATGCTGATTGCTCCATATGGTCACTGGCCTAAGACTCTGGCATGACATGCATATGGAGCATTGCATGCCATTGCTATGCATAATATTACAAATGGAAAAAATACAAATGGCAATAATCATAATTATTTGTTATACCGGTTTGGGTTTTTCATTATTTTCCCAATTTTTTATCAAGGGATGATGGTGAGAGGGGGAATAAGATTTGGATAATGCTAGAGAGATTAAATTTGGAGACAAAGTTTTGAAAACTAAAGGACATGGAAGTTGATGATTGGTTGATTACTTAAACGTTGATAAACCGTAAACGTGCTTATTTCTATTGGTGACACATCATTTAGTTTGCAAATTTAGTCTCTTTAGCATTACTCATAAGATTTTAAGTGCAAAGATAAGTACTCTTAAATACATGTGGTATTAGAGAGAATGGGAACAAATAGAGAATTTTATATACATAATTTGATAGTCTTAATCACTATAGATTAGAGAAATGATTTTCACACTCTGTTTTCTTTTTCTACACGATAATTTATGAATATAACCCAGGTTTTCAAGAAAAATCAATTCCACGTTATTTTAGGGTTGAAGTAGTTCTATAAGTCCACATAATAACTTGTAAATTTAGAAATTTGAAACTTGTGAAATGAAATTTTAGTATGGTTCAAAAGGTCAATGAGTAAGTCCATGCGAACTAAGACAATTGTGAGCAAAACCCAAAAATGGGTTGTGTCCAATAACGACTGGGTAACAAGTTTTTTGGGTTTTTAGAAGAAAAGCAAATAAAAGAGAGCCTCCATCAAAAGGGCTGAAAGGTTAAAGGATAAAGGAGACATAGGATGCTGGAAAAGGAAGAAGGACTTGAGAGCTTTCTCTTTGTCTAAATCTCTTTTGAGGAAAAAAACAGGTGGATGCCCTAACTGTCCTTCAGCGTCAAGGGAACTAACGTTTGTCACAGAATCCACACAATAAAATAATGCTTAATATTATGTTTAAAGCTTGACCTTTTCCAATTTCTCCAATACCAATACAAAAGAAAAAGATGAAATGGCCAGTGTGGTAAGGTGGTCAGTCTCTCTCTTTTTCTGTCGTGAAATTCACCTGACTGGGGAAAAGAAAAGGGGAAGGAAAAAAGGCTTCGTTTTTCACTGCAACGAGAGATACTCTCTTTTTTTTTTGGCCTAAGCGATGAGAGAAAGTGAGAGGGAGGTTTTGTTTTAGTAAAAACTTTTCTGTGGATTGTTTTCTGGGTGCCTTTTGTATTGAGACTCTGCAGAAACCAAAACCCTAGGGCAACTGCATGAGTGTAGAAAGTATACTACAGACTCTAGCTAGGATCACGATTTTTTTATTTTAGACTGAAGTAATGGATTTAATTAGTCCAAAAAGGCCAAAACCAAGACATAAGGAAGTTAAGGAGGAAAATATAAATTGCAAAAAGATGGAAAAATCCAAATTTACAAGCATTTTGAAGGTTTTTTTACTTCTTTCAATCTGCACTTGAGCAATTATTATCAATGAGTAATCACATCAATCCATGGTTGGTAATGTCTAATTGGTTGGTGAACTCTACTTTGTGAAAGACCGCTATTTGTTTGAATCCACAAAACGATTTCTATGATTGATCGTTGATGGTAAAACATTAGACGCATAAGTGAAAAAATGAGTCTCAATCATATTATGAAAGTGACTTTCGCACGCTCATTTTTTTCTCTTAACTTGTTTGTTTATTTCTAACCTTCAAATTCAACAAATCAAGAACAGTGTGCATAAATCATCTCTCTTTATTATTAACTGTCTTATGCTTGGTTTGATCCTTTTTTATATTATCTTTGCGTGGGGATTCTTCATTTGGGGTTGAGGGTATACAGAGTCTAGAGACAGAAAATATTGTTTCCTTTTGGATCCATCTGCCATTTTAATCTCCATTTTTATGGAAAGATATCCTCTCCGGATCTCTTCCACCAAGGCTACCGGATCAAGTGATCCGGGCCTTCCAAATTTCACCCAATGACCCACCTATTTTGACCCCTTAAAAGCTGTAATAATTTTTTACCGTTGGATGAAATTTGGAAGGTCCGGATCACTTGATCCGGTGGCTTTGGTGGAAGAGATCCGGAGAGGATCTCTTTCCCATTTTTACTAGAAGTTAAAGCTTTTGTTTCCAATAAATAAACAAATGAAACTTCTATTTTATCTTATTATCAACTGTTTATGCTAGTCAGTTGGATGGTTTCTCAATGCCAAAAATATTAGAACCAAGAAAAAAAATACATGTATTCAATTCAAGAGTAGAAGAATCTTTAGTTTTCAAATCAAAACTGACAGACATCCTCCATGGAAATTTGGATTTATATGTTGCATTAATAATATGCTTTAGTTTGTGGACCACGAAAATGACATCCTTGCTACAAGGATCAAAGAGTGTAGGGTTCAGAGTTCCATGTTACTGAGATTTCTCTCAGAATGCTGTTGGTTATCCAAATAATTAGGTTAAACAGACAATTTTCCATTGATTTTAAATCAATAAAATATCTGTCATATAGCTAATTTAAATCTATTTTAACAACTTAATTAGCGGACATAAACAAAACTTACCTGCAATATACGCTAACCAAGATGTCAAGCATGCATGAAATGCAACTTGACAAATTAGAAGTGTACGCGAATTCTGAGTATTTGAAATTCAAAAGAAGCTCTTAAAATCAGAAGGAGAAACCTGCAGCTTCAGAGTCAGGATGGCTTTGTTCTTGTTTCTTTCACTATATATATTTTCCATTTTTTTATATGAAAATGTTAAATAAATTCCTGATTATATAGAAAAATACAAGAACTTCATCAGATGTTTGTGATCAAACAAATATATGTTGAGCAAATTCTTGACTAATGGGAAATGTCTGTTTTCATTCAGTTAATCATTCAACAATAATGATTAATTCAATGCCACTTTTTTTTTCATATTATATATTGATGCCAAAATGGGGTCTACATGTAAAGAAGGAAGAATGAAATGATTCACATGGGAAAATTCTTACTATATGTCTTTGATTTTATGATTGGTCCTATAAAACGGAAAGATAAAAAAAATGAGTAATCTTAAACAAGAAAAGGACTCTCAAAGGTGGTATGTATTGTTAAAAAGATAAGGTGCGCAAATCATATAGCCAAACATAAAGCAACCAAGAATCTATGTTTCTTTATCTGCTGCTGCTGGATCATCTCTATCACTAACAGGGACGGGTCACTGAGTTATCTTGAGTTGGCCAAAACTATACATAGATCCATATAAAATGTCCTTTGGTGTGCACCGCACTCTCATCGTGCCACCAATTCGTCCATTGTGATGTATCCACATGCATAAAATGTATCTTAGACGAACAAAGTAATGTGATACGAACAACCATACTAAAGAATTTTTGGTGGAAGAGACATATTGTGTGTAGTAATGAGAAATGGGGAATATTGTGTGTAGTAATGAGAAATGGGGAAGAGGATTTTATTTTTTATATTTTGGGGTTGAATTAATTTGTTTTGGGTTGGGGAAGGTGAAGAAGAATCCCACTAGTGGGACAGAAAAAGCAAAACTTTCCAAAGACATTTGGACAAGGGAGTCAATGCCAATCATAATCAACAAAAGGCATCTCTCTTTCTACCTCCTAGTTTTTGTCCCTCACCCTCTGTCTCTCTGGTAAGGTGGATGGTCCAACACCAGAAGGTTAATGGGGTGGAGTTTGCGCGCCAACTTGATCCTGATGCAATTAATAATTTAATTATGCTTAGAGAAATCATTGTCTAATTACACACTATAACTCTAACATCTAACAACACAAAAATGACCTTCAAAATTTTTTGGTTATGAGAGTTTTCAGGTGCATTAATATTTAACCCTCTACTTCTCCTAAACACAATCCCTAAAGATAACTACTATGACACGTTTACGTAAGGGTAATTGGAATAAAGAAAGGGAATTGAATTCCGATTACGGAGTATTCCGATGTTTACTAAATATTAAGGAATCAAAAAAGTGGTTGAGCCCACACGAACCAAGGAATCCAATTCTTGAAATTGGAGGAACGAGATTCCCTTGATAGATGAGGTATTTGAATTCTCAGAGGGTAAGGGAATCGGGAATGCATCTTTTATTCCTATTATGCCCTCACTTGTTTCTAATTATCCCAATATTGCCCTTCATTTGACACTCATTATGCCATCTTTTAATAAATAAATAAAACCTATTTATATATTTATATATATATAATTTTATTATATAAATTTAATTAAGAATTTAATTTAATTAATTAGTATGAAAATAATTTATTTATGTAAGTGCAATTTAGTAATCAACCTAGTTTTCATTCCGATTGAAGTGAATTAGTAAACAACTTATATGGACTAAATATCATTCATGCCATCTTTTAATAAATAAATAAACCTATTTATATATGTTTATATAGATGAATTTTATTATATAAATTTAATTAAGAATTTAATTTAATTAATTAGTATGAAAATAATTTATTTATGTAAGGGCAATATAGAAATCAACCTAGTTTTCATTCCGATTGAAGTGAATTAGTAAACAACTTATATGGACTCAACATCATTCCTACTCCGATTCCAAATAGTTTTAGTAAACAACTTTAATAGGAATCTGATTCTGATTCCACATCAATTCAATTTATCATCAATTCAATTCATCTTAATTTGATTACGAATTAGTAAATACGCCCCTATTGTCTACCATTGGCCCACTACGTCACTAACAGCACCACCACACAACCCTGCAACCTCTACATGTCATTACAAAGAGTAACTCCAAAAGCATGACAGATAATACAAAATTTTGTAACATTTTTTCGCAGAATTTTTTACCACTTATGGATGGGTTGGTTCATACATTTGGCAGTTGTTAATGACAAAGGCACTGGGATTTTGTAAATTTATTTTTGCAAAAAATTCAGTTAATTGTGTCACTTAGTACTACGATCTAGTGATATTCTTCTACTTATAAGTGAGAGGTCTTAGGTTCGATTCTCGCCAAAAGCGAAATTGAACCATATTATTGATGGCTTATTGTGAGGTTTGGCCCACTCCCCTACCCTTTTAGTGTAGTATATCGTTTGTTTAAAAAAAAAGTCAATTAATTGCACCCAAATGATGTACCAAGCATATATACATACAGACATACATTAGTCAAATAACCAGTTATAACGCATATTCAGAAATTTTAGGGGTGTTCATTGGTTCAAAATCGTTGATTTTTAGCAAGACGCAACTCAGATATATTACACACTTATTTTTTCTTTATGCATTGACTTATTTTTTGTTTTTGATGTGTACAAATTAAAAAATAATCAAGAGACATGAATTTTAATGAGTGTGCATATGCATAATGATAAAAATAATGTGCTAAAATCATTTCTGGATATTATAATATGATACGGACACACGTGATGTTTACATGTACCTACTTGACCATTACGATGTCTTTTTCTTTGTTGAGTCTTTGCTTAGAGTATTTGTGCAACCGTCGTCCCAATGTGCATTCATCATGTGTATGATCCATCGATCTAAGCTTATTTTAAAGAGTTTGATGATCCAAGTTTAGTGGCATTTTTTTCTCCCTTTTATATATTGTAAAAGAAGATTCAAGTTCGACCTCCCTCTCTTATGTTGATTTTTAAAAAGGATAATACATGCATTCTCCACAAAAGGAATGCACAAATCTCACTTTGCAAATAATGTGTTTTTATCGTATCACCCAAACTATTAAATTTCTTAATTAACCTTCATAACGACATCCAAGTATATAGTCTAATATTATAAATTGTACGTAATTAAATATTTTCTACATTTTGAAACTTCTATCACAATGATGTATGCATGTGCATCATGCATGTCTCCATCTAATCTTATTTTAAGAACATTAGTTAAAAAAAATACACTAATAATTCACAAATTGTTGTAGTTATAGTTTACTGAACAATTATGGAGGTCATAGAGAGAGGGAGAGAGTGCGGCATAGAGAAAGAAGAAGAGAGAGATGTGTAATTGTGGGTGTGTGTTATTTCATCCCATTGTGCCTTTATTTATAGTGGTAGGAAGGGTTAATTCCTTTCCCTTTAGGATTACAACATTTAATAGGTAATCTACTCCTAATATGAATATAAGAGATATTCCAAGATATACTAGGATTTACACAATCACATTCCTAATCTAATAGGACTGCAACACTCCCCATTGAGTGTGTAAATACTCAAGCAAATGGAGCATCAGGTCTTCAGTGATGAAGCAAGTACAATTGATGAAGTCGTCGGCACAATGAGCTAATACGAGTCTCAAATCAACGAAAGAGTGCATAAAAAGTAAAACTCACAAAACCTCGCTATGGTAAAACCCAAGGTGGGGAAAACCCCATAATCTAAAGAGAAACGTGAGAAGTTGCATTAAGTCAAAACTATACATCTTTTGGACGCAAGTAGAATAGCTCACAAGGGTATGATCAGCCCAGGATGGGTGCCTCGTTAAAACCTAGTTAGGTAGCAAAAAGTCAGTGGGAAAATGCTCCTAATCGTAAGAAAAAAGAGTACATTAAGATCAAGTGAGTATACTTCTGGATACTCCCCCTGAGTTTGACATAACTTCCAAATGAGAACTACAAGCATTGCATATGATAGTTAGGCATACCAATTCCTTGGACAAGCTTCTGGAAGGTTGACTTCAGCAGTGACGTTGTGTAGAGGTTGGCAAGGTTGTCTGGGATCGGGTTGCATGACTTCAATCTCCTGATGCTTTGCTAATGTAGACGCAATATGTCTTGGCGTTGACTTTGTTGATGTATCATGTCTTGGTCGGATGGATACATGCGGCATAATCTTCATGGATCGTCGTTGGGACTCAACGATGGATGAAAACACAGCAATTACTTTGAATATGCTCAATAAGAACTCCTAACCATGTCTCACTTATGGCATAATGAAGTAAGGTGAGTCTTGGAACGATTCGAAGATTTTGCAACTAAGGTCATATCATTGACCTCCAAGATATTGCGATATCCCTAACGTTAAAGACATAACCATTTGGGGATTTTGCCTTGTGCATGTTTGATAAGTAACATGCGTCAGCATAACAAACAAGGCCAGCATCATTATGAGGATCAGGGGGGTTGGATCAGCTCGAGATGCGTTGGGATTTGCCCTCGTAGTACCTTCAGGGTAGTCTTTAATACCAATTCAGTGGTTGCGTATAGGCGCGGTGCTGCATCTTTACCGAGATCAACAACGAAAGAGATGTCCTATCTAAATACAAGGAGCTAAGTACAACGAAGCGCAAAGCTGAACTTTAAATATGGAATTTCGGATTCCATAACCTCTTCAAGGGTCTCATTTGCATATAACGTATGTACGATCATAGGTATACTCAAAGGTAACACATTTGGGGTGTAGTTCGACTGGTAGACCAAAAATACCGTCAGAACAATACTTCAACTTCGGGTTAAGGAATAAATGAGTTTTCCCAAGATTCTTCATCTCAAATTCCATCTTCAGGTGCGAGGCGGTTTTCTCAAGCTCTTCCGGAACCTTAGTGAGATTCGTGTTAACGATATAAATTGTAACTCTAGCAATTTGGAATAAGACTTTATAGTTTAACACGAAAAGGCATAATTCATATCCCTGACTAATCAAATAATCACTTAGACGGGTATACCACATCCGTCGAATTGTAAGTGAACGCCTCAAACAAGTTAAGAGGGTGTTCCGTGGTTTGGAACTATTTGAACCAGTCCATGTAATTCTTCGAGAACTTACATGTAAATCTTCGTATCTATATCCCCATGGAGAAAACATTAACCATATTTCATAATACTGCTATCAATCACAAGACGTTTGAGAAAAACCTTGCGCCTTAAGGTGTGCATCATATCGCACTATTTCATTCATCTCATAACGCTTCATTTCCCATTTGTAAAACAATAGGGTTACCTTGGGCAGTGTAGGAACGACAGATCCAAACACACTTTGGTAAGGAATTTAACCTAGATTGTAATTTCAGTTATCTAATCAATTCTACGTTGTCACTTAATCAACGGAACACAGTTTGATATCATCCCTTTTCATTTATGTCTGTAGCTACCATATAAGTGAAAACATCATCGATGATAATCTCATTTCAATTCCATTTTCTCATCCAAACTAGTATACTGGACTAAGAACTTTAAGTCTCAGGAGAAATCCAGATTAATCTCATAAGGTTCGGAAGACTGGATAATGTCGGAGAGTTTACATCGACGGTTTTCAATAAAGTATTGCATGTATTTTGGGTTTATAATTGAACATTGAATTCCTATGTTCACCCCAAATAGCCTCGCCTAGCGATCATAAAGCGCAATTTGAATGATTGCCCGAATTTTGGTAAACGTACTAAGTCTTCGGTTTCTGCCTAGGGCTATGCAATCCTTGTACGCAGTTATGTTGGTCCGCCTTGAGGCTCATTGCCACCTAACCTATATGACGTTACAGTTGGTTACTGGGTACGAACCTGACGATTTTCGTATTTACACATTTGGGTGTGCAATCCATGTGCCAAGTTGCGATGCCGCAACGTACCACCATGGGTCCTCAAAGAAGGATGTGTATCTTTTGTCGATTATGATTCTCCTTCACACTAGCTCTCTTTGAGCCCTTGCATTCGATCTCTTTACCGCTCATTTACGGGTTGTCACTTTAATGAGACAATCTTCCCGCCGTTAGGGGGAGATAAGAACGTCAACGTTCCTGTAGAACGGCGCGAATTTGCGTGGACGTTGCCCACTATGTTTCATCTCGATCCACATACCGCACAAGTGTGATAAACAAGTGCGATGAATTCTAGCTTTCAGAATGTTGCTCCAGACGCATTCCTCTGATCTAGCTAAAGTGACGAGATCATATACCAGCTGCAAACATGCCTGCAAGGATAGACGTACTTAACGGACGTCGAGTCAACATCCCTAGAGGGTGTGCCGCCCCCGTTGGACGGTTTGGACGCCCATGTTGGACGGTCCAGTACACCGACGGATAGCCAATCAATCTGTATTGGCCTGGAGCACGATAGATCACTGGGTTAAAAGGATTCACTTCCCTAGAAGAGGAAGACACGGCACAACAATGAATCCAAACTCGATCGCTGTCTCAAATCATTTCCATCTCAAAGGGATAAGTAGGGTGGTGAACCCTTAATCAGCCATGAGGTTTAGCAGTAATGTTTGTGGACAAACATATGACCAGTTTGTTGGATTAGTCCACATATATTCCCTTGAATCCACTGTGAAAAAGGAGTCGTGTCGTATCTTTGCAAGGAATGATATAGAAATCAATTTTCCTAATGAGCAGGCTTGGCAAAGTGTGCTTGTAAGCACAAGATCCTCACTTCAGGTAATGAGATGCATCACAACATCATTGTTCGACCTAAGTGTCCCAAATGGTCGTGCCAAAACAAGTAAATTGCTCAATCACTCAGCTCTAGGCCTGCCACATGTAGCGTGTTCCCAATTGGGAAACAACTTATTGGCCCCAAATCAAAGCTGCATGCTTATTTTTGGAGGTGGTGCAAAGATATTTCACTCTATTTTCTTCAGTGGTTTCATTTATGATCATTGTCATCTCGAATATCCTTAAAAACTCAACGTCAGGGAGAATTTAAGGTCCCTTAAATGGTGATTCAATACCATTCATACAACGAGGAGCGTGCCAATGCTCTTAATCAGGTTGGATAGACCTGAAGTCGTTGTTAGAGATGTGATTTAGGTGTAAAGTTAGTGTGTGTAGTATGCATTCATCCAGATAACTAACTTTCCCACATTCCTACCTAATCACGTGTTTAATTGAATCGATCACATATATTAAGAAACATGATTCAATTAACTCATATTCGAGGACAATATCAATAAGATTATCCATAAGTAAAACATACACCAAACTTGAATCCAATAACATAGAAAAATGTTCACAAAGTAAATGGTTTACTAAGGGGATTCAGCCATCAAGGCATCCATGTCAAAATTCTGTTCTTCCAACGATGTTCGGTGAAGCAAAATCAATCTCACATATTGACTACTAGAATGGTACTCCTTAACAACATTGGTAGGGGCACAAACACATGCATAACCAATGATCTATTCCATCAAAACGGCAGTAGATTCTACACGGTTAAGGTTTGAGAATACTATCCCTTATTCTTGAAGTTTTAGGTCTTATGTACCAAGGATCATGATTCGGGTATGATGTCACACCATGGCAGGCCCTAATTCTACCATACGTTGTAAAAACAAACTCGAAATTGGATTGTGAGAGAATATGCCATTCGGTGTATCCATGCCGAAGCAGTGCATCACCATTCGGTAGGCTTTGACCGAACCGGGTCGAGCTATTCGGTAGACTCCAGCCGAACTGGGTCCATACCTTTCTCTTATGTTTATGGTAGTAATCAGATCAAAGAATTTGGTAAACTTCCACTATCTACACTGATGTTTCAGGGGTGAGTTAGAAACAAGGAAGGACGAGAAAAGTATTCTCCGGTCAAAATTCGATCAAATTTATAAACTTCATCATGGACGTAATCATGATGTGCTTCAGGCAATGTCTTTCATGATTAGACGGTCCGTAAAAGCGAGCCAAAGAGCCATGGAATCCTCGATCGGGAGGTATTTCCATTTGTAATGCTTTGAGCATAAGTATTTGAATGAAGATCATGGCAGAGGCTTATTCAGCTCTTCCATACCATTGTTGGCTTCAATGGTTTCTCAGCTTCTTGATAGTCAAGTGGAGATTCACGTCTTGTACCCCACATAAAGTGGTTTCTATTAGAAATGTCCAAATCAAGAAAATCGAGCTTGTGACGGTTCGACAATCCACTAAATTTGAGGGAACAATATTGTGATTGGTGTTATGAGAATGAATCGTCCATAAGCATCAAAGTTAGAACATTCAAGTTATAAGACATGGTTTTCATGGGTGTATTGTTTTATGAAAACTTCAGGTTTCAAAGGCACTAAATTTGAAACTATAGGTTCAATTTAGTTTATGAACATTTAGTTCATAAAAGAGAGGTTCCTGCAAGAAAACATAATGCAATATACAACTAAATGTAGTGGATTTTAGTTTCTTCAGGAACTCAAGTGTGAGTGCTTCGGGACTATGAAAGTATGTCAACGATTCAAAGTATAAAAATAAATTATTGAATTGTTAATGTCCAAAAGTGATCTTCAGGTCAATAATTTTGGATTCATTATCAGATTAATGGACTGCATGTCACTTTTAATTAATTCAATAGATCGGGACCATTCGGGGTCGATCGCAGAAGCAAAAATAATTATAAAGTTTCAGGCCATATTATGAGCTAGATGGTTGCGGGTCATTCGAAAGAAAAAACCCAAAAATTGATTAAGGCCGTGAAAATTGGGCACAAAAAATATATGGATGTGAACTAAAAAAATAAGCCAAAAATGTCTTTGGGTTGAGAAAACCACAGCCTAACACGTCTTAGCTAGCTGTGTAAGGCACGACCTGCAAAAGGCTGCAAAGGGTAGGACACGACTGATGTGCAACCCACGGTGGTTGCAGGTTTAACAGGCCAAGGGAAGATGGCTTTGGACCGAGGTGCGAGAGAGCCCAATTTTGCTGGCTTCAATAAACAAGCCCAGCAAACAAAAACTTGCTGGCTAGTTGGTTGGGCCGACTTCGCGGGACAAGCCTAGCACATGCTGGCTTGTTCTAACGCGAGCTGGATCGTGAGGGAGCCCAGCGAAAAAAGGTTGCTAGCTTTGTGATCTTGGAAATGCAATAAGCCTAGCAAGTTAAACCCAGGCCTGTGCGTGGTCCAAACACGCAGCAAAGCCTAAAAAGGTTGTTGCCTCACGGTGACGTCACAATGACATTGATCCATCGCCCAAGCCTCAAGTTGCAGGCTTGGCTTGGTGTTAGGTCGGTGCGATTATTTCCCAAATTGAAATTGCCCTCTCTTTTTAGAAATTCCTAGGGTTTAGGAAACCCTAAATTTGCTTCTAATTTAATTTGATACTTTGACTCACATATTCCACATAACAATTTAATTGTGCGATGCATGAAACAAATATATATATTGACAAAAATATAAACATATCTTCATCTTCAATATTAGAAAGCCAGCAATCAACTTTGGTGTCTCAAGGCTTCACCAAAAATTTCTGGACAAAAACACCCCTAAAACAAAAAATCCAAAACTAACAAAAAATAACACAGCAAACACAACATGGATAATTTTGTCAAAAAGAAAAAAGGGCAGTTATCAAATTAAAAAGTTAAAAATAAATTAATTAAATACAAAGAGCAATTCACGCATTCAAACACGGTTAACCTTACTTTGACGTGATGAAACCGTTTCACACGCAAAGGTGGATTTGGAACTGAACAGAAAACTGTAATAAAAAAATTACATAAAGCCGAGAAAAAGAAAAGTATAACGTGGCATTCAAACGTCCACGTTGTGTAGAAAAAACAAACTGGAGAAGATGGAGTTCAGAACGTGGAATATACACAGTTATCGGAAGAGAGTTTACCTTTTTATTCCAAGTTTACAGTTATCGGAAGACAGTTTACCTTTTTAGTTTCTCTACTGCAAAATTTGCGATGGTTTTATGAGGGAGAACGAGGACGACGCAGTTCAATCTCCATCCACATTTTTACAGGTACGCCAAGTTTCTTCAATTTCCGAATTTTGTCTCTACATTTTAGTCTAAAATATCAGACGATAATTCATATGTATATTATCGTAAACGTTCCGGAATCTATTGCTTAATTTATATTTTTCTTATGGAATGTAATGTGATTTTGTTCACATTTTATGCAATTGATCGCTGGGCATTTGAAGACGAACATGGAGGAAAAGTTGGATAATTATCCTCCTAAACTGAGCAGCTATAATTATAACACGTTGAAAAAAAAATGGAGCTCAAATTTGAAACTGCAATTAGCAGTTGCAATTGGTTTTATTCCTTTCCCACAAAAACTAAATCGTCTTCACTCTCAGGTATGTTACTTTGATGTTTGATTTATTTTTAATTTCCATTTTTATCATTAACTCCATATTTGATCAAATATATAGGCTGATTGGTGAATCCCCAGTGATCAATGCGTTTTCAATATATGAGTTGGTGGTTTCGTTCTTTTGGGTAACTTCGTTTAATTCTTTTTTCCTCCTGTCCATGAAATTTTAATTAATTTAGTAGAAATGTTCAATTTTGGTTTCTGGGAAATTAAAAGTTTGAACCTTTTTTAGGTAACATATTTTCATCCCTTTTCGTTTTTACTTCTGTCCATGATTTTGTTTTTAACTAATTTAAAAAAAATGATCATTAAAGTTTGAATCTTTTCTATTTCTTATAGATTTGGGCCTCAAGAGCGGAGCAGAAGAGGACTTGATCATGTTTTTTTTCTTCATTTAGATGGTTGATCTACTCTCTTATTTGGCACTCTGACTTTTTTATCTGCTTCTATTTCCTAGGCGTATTTTTTTATAGACAATTGGTGGACGATGTTTTCATGGGACGGCGGTTGTCAGGTAGGACGACGATCTATGCTTTATTTTATGGGCTGCCCATTTTCTGAACATGTCTCTCACACTTCCCATTCAGTTTTTCTTATTTTTCAAGGGAACTTTAACGAAAAGCATCCGGTATTATTCACTTTAACGAAAAACCATATTTTTACACTAAAAAGTCAATTCTATTACTATTTATTTTACCCTTTATTTTGTCCTTATCATTAAAACTCAAAGTTTTCAACTCTTTTTCATTAGTTTTCCTATTTTTCAATATCTTTCTCTCCTCGCCTATAGAGCCGTCAGGTGTGTCGAAGTAGTTGGATGTGTTTGATGTGAAAGAACTGGCGTGCTCTGAGAGGCTACGTTCCATGTTTTATTTATTTATTGGTGATCAAATGATACTTTGTTCTTCTTCCATTTTGGAAGAAAAATGTTACAATTGCTCTATTCTGTAATGGTTTTAAGGCTCTACAGATGTCCTTAATTGTTTATGTGATGTTTAGTTTATCGTAATACTGTAATCTACGATCAAACGTATATATGTAGTATGAACGCTATATCATAGAAGGGATATTTATTTTCTTACTTTGTATTCAGATGAAACAAACAAAAACCATGGGAAGACATCTACAGTCGGTCCATGAACAATGATTATAGAATTTGGGTTCAACTTCTTATTTCCTGTAATCAGTTCAACTTCTTATTTCCTTAAATTCAGTTGGATTTCCTCTTCGTTGGGGTTGATTATAGAATTTGGGTTTGTTCATTTGGTGTTTCAAGTATTCGTAAGAGTGTTTGCTTATTTTTTAGGGTGATATCCTTATTGCGTTGCTCTTTACTTGGACCAAAATAAAGAAACACACTTGAAACCCTTGCTTTCTGTAAGTTTTTTTAGGAAAGGGGAAAAGTACGGGTAGCACTACTTCTCCTTTTATTTGAATAGGAGTGAGGAGACAAGAATGCATATACACTACAAAAAAAAAATGGTCTAAGAACACAATTCATTGGTGCCCTTTTCAATTTCATTGAGCATAGATATGAATTTGTGCTTTTATGTTTCATTGAGCACAAAATTATCTCGAATTTATGAAGTAAACATGTTCTTTATCTGAGTATGCTTTGTCTATTGTTGTTACTTTGTGTTTCGATCAGTTTTTCTTTGCATAAATAAGATGCCATGCAAGCAAGTAAAGCTTTCTAGGTTTTGACATGTCTACTGATTCTAAAGCTGGAGTGCCAACCCAGATGAAAATGGTTGTCAGATTGTGGTTTAAGAGTTGCTTGACTATTAAATATTTTACGTTGTTTAAAATATTGTTCAACGAAGAGTTGCTTGGCTATTAATTAGTGTAAGATTCAGAGGAATGTAGTTTATCATACTCAAGAGTGCAGGTACGCATAATTTTATATGTAATTGATTCTTCTTCTCTAATAATCTTCCCCTATTTCCTTTTGTTCTGTATATAATGGATCGTCTTAAATTTACAGGTTCATGGCTCATTCAGGCTGCAAAGGATTTGATTACTTTCTTTTTAGGAATATGAACTGGAACAACTTCATAGTTTGGGTGTAATTATTTGTCTTATCAAGTAAATAACTGTATCTTATGATCTGTTTGTTTTTTTCATGCATGGGATTGTATTTTTGATTGGAAGGTTATAAAAATGAACACCTTTTACAGTGCTCCAAAATACGATAGATATACATGTTTTGCACTAATAAAACAAGATTATTACTACTTTATGAATTCAATTTTATATTAAGGTACAATATCTATACCAAATAAAATAGGGTTGGCATATACACATTAAGAAAACAACCTCCATTTGCACTTTTAATAGAACAAGGCTCGGGTTTGATTGTAAAAACAAAAACAAAATTGTTACACTAATTTTTCTTAAGAATAAAAACATGATAAGGCGATCTACAAATAAAGAGATTGGAAACTAATGTAATAAACTTTCATCTTCTATAGAAAAATAGAAACAAGTTAAGCATGAGCAATTAAGAAAACACCATTCTTAAACACATAAAATTCAGCTCTCAACGAATAAGAATGTTGACAGACAAATGAACACCTATGCCTCCTAAAAAAAGGCTGTTTTAATCCCCTCACACACAAGTGTTGTTTCACTATTGCATGAAAACAATTGACGCAATATATAATTAAAACTAAGTAGCGCTGGTAATTAAAAAAATGCCTCTTGCGGGACCATGATGAAAGATACCATGATTTAGTAATGGCATCATCATGTTACAAGTAGACTTTATGTTTTTATATGTACCTATTGTTCATCGTTTTGTTTTGGATCAATGTATCAAAACATACCATCATTGATCATGATATATAGCTTGAAAAATGTGACATAAGCCGTACAATTAAACATTAATGTCATTTTCATTTACATAGTTATCAAACAAATTTCTCGCGCCCTTAAAGATGTCGTCCGTTAGTCGTTTTCAATTTGTTCAGTGAGCCATTTTGACAATTACAATGAAAAAAAATAAAGCAAGACATATTTAGGGGTGCGTAGCGCCCGTGATTGAAAAATGTCTCTCGCACGCACGTGAGTGGGTGCAGAGAGGCTAGTACAATATATATATCGGAAGGAAAATATAAATATAGGGCGGTTCATGCATCATGGTGAATGTTTTCATGCTTCATGGTCGTTTCAAATATCTTACTTTATTTTAAGCGTACCTAATTGGCAGAAAACAACAAAAGCCTTTGAATTTGTAGAAGATCCATCTCGAAAAGCTGGAATTGCATCTCAAATGCGTTGTATCACGTTCAACATAGAAAAATTAAATTGAATCAATAGCATGTTGATCAATTCATAATAATAAATTAATCATAAAAAGAATATTAAAACGTAATACTTCCCTGATTGAAGATCAAACTCTCTTTAGCGCATCGTCAAGATCGTGCTGATAACGTGTTGTAGGTATAATTTACTGAACAATTATGGAGGCCATAGAGAGTGGGAGAGTGTGCGGCATAGAGAGAGAAGAGAGATGTGTAATTGTGGGTGTGTGTTATTTCACTTCATTGTGCCTTTATTTATAGTGGTAGGGAGGGTTAATTCCTTTCCCTTTAGGATTACAACATTTAATAAGTAATCTACTCCTAATAGGAATATAAGAGATATTCCAAGATATACTAGGATTTACACAATCACATTCCTAATCTAATAGGATTGTAACACAAATGAGGATTTTATAAAGATTTTATTGAAAAATATAGAAAGAACAAAAAATTAGGCCACAAACCCAGTTACTATACACTTGTATACATGACATCACAAAATAAATACTCTCTCAATTCATACACAGATGAGGAAAGAAAAAGCAAAAAATTAGGGCACAAACCCAGTTATTATACAGAAGTACTGGCCCCTCAAATCGGCAATTTGACTAGTGTTAAAAACTCCCATACTTCTACCTACTAGCTAGGTTGCAGATGAGATACCATGCATGCACGTAGAGATCTCAATGATAATTACTAACAAATTTTCTTAATGCACATGCATTTATCATCAACACAATCAACATTGTAGAAGCCGGTGGCTACGCATGATGACCGACAATCGCTGACGCTATAGTATCGGGAATCCAATGGCTCTGGATGTGACTCTGAACATCGTCACATTTATTCTTGTTAGTCTTATTCTTGTGCTTTGCCTAATGATTCTTAGCGGTCTCACTCTGCTTCATCTGATGAAGCTTCTTCTCTGCCTGAGGACTATCACGGTCTTGCTTCTTACCCTCAACAACCATTGGTGCCATCTCTGCCAATATTATACATCATATACAAATTACATCAGGTAATTCCAATATATGCACACAAACATATATATACAATTATACATTCAAATTACATATGATAGAAAGATACCAGTAACTATGAGAAGAGTAACAAGGACGAGGGAAACAAAAATAATCGCATGGAGCAAGCCATCTTGATGAATATTTATTAATTACGAGAGAATGATATTTTAGAGATAGAGCGTTTGATCGATGCAAAGGAGTATAACCTTGCAAGGCCTTTCTACAGAGTTTGTGCAATGGATTAGGCTATCTCCATCTCAAGGATGGAAATCTCATAATACAGCCCCGTATTTTCAACTGTTCATATATACGCATGAAGTTAATCAGTTTTTTCCTCCAATGGTAAGGACCTATCATCTCACCCCCAACTTTATAATTTGTTAAACTTTTAAATTTCATCTTGTTTTATTTTTAGGAAAATCAAATTTAGAAAAGAAAAAAAAAATTGAAGAGATATTTTTGAGTTGGATATCATTGAGTTCTATATCACAATATTATTCTGACATAGTATGAACTATCTATTTGGATGTCCTACATAGTGAAGATCTAATCTTTTAAGATTTTTCTTTTCTGATTTCCAATGACACGCTCGACCCTAATATTCTCTCAAACACCAGGGTAGGCACATGCTGGCCAACACCTGAAGGTGACGAAGCCATATTAGGATGCATGAGAACTAACGAACATAAATAAAACTTATAAATTTAACTATAATGAATATGCAATTATGGAACGTGTTCAAAGCATACAGTTAAACCGAGACACTGAAAAGGAATAATATAAAATTGAATGAACAAAAGGATAGGTCCTACACCGAGAGGACTCGAAGATGTCGATGCGGGAGTGCCTTGATGTCGATGCGGGAATGCATTGATGCCGAGATTGTACGCCTCGATTCTAAGTCATGAGGGGGCGCAAAACAAAACATGAGTGAACCAAGTTGATATATATAAGTAGTACAAAAACAATTATTCAATAATGTACTAACCCCAAAATGTTTATGAAGATTTAATAACATAGTAAGTAATAGGTTTTCCGAAAACCCTAGCATGCCATAAAACTTCGTAAGACATATATTATATATAGTGTGTGCTTAGTAGTGGTATATATATAAGCATATACATATACATTATATTTCATTCGCCCGAAGGCATGTAGAACATTTATTCATTCATCTGAAAGTTCTACATCACGCGCGCGTAGGCAGATCATTCGCCCGTAGGCACTACATCTCCCGGCCGAAGCCAATATAAGTATCTTTCGACCCATAGGTACCTACATCACCCAAACAAAGCCAATATATAGATATCATTCGACCCGTATGCCTCTACATCACCCGACCGAAACCAATATAAGTATCTTTCTATCGAAGCCATCTACAAACATCCGACTGAAGCCAATATAAATATCTTCCGGCCGAAGCCATCTACAAACGCCCAACCATAGCCACTATAAATATCAATCACCCATAGGCTCCTACAGCACCCACCCGAAGGCATATAAGTATCAATAACCCGTAGGTAGAACATACGCCCATATGCAGAACATAAGATTTCTAATATAAATAAATATTTATCCTGATTGGAGTTCGGTAGCTACAACGTCATATCGTAAAACCTATTCGTAGTATATAGTCATCAATCATATATACTACGAAGAACGTCAAAATCGATAAAGGATGGTATTCCAAAATATTCTCAGTAAAGCATAATATCTCATAAAGTATAAATCTAATTTACTCATAAACGTTTCGTAAAACATAACCATTAAATCATGTTTTTCATGTATGCATTTCTAATAGTAAAATATGCATTTTAGAATGGGTCAACTCACTTTACACCGTTGGCGAAGAGCTGTGCAAACAAGGGTGGACGGAAACGTCATACACAATTGCACCTAAGCACATAAAGGTACAAAACTCTATCATAACAATTGAATTTCGGGGAAAACGGACGTCATAAACGGATTCAAGACGTCGAAAAACATAAGGGATAACCTCGGGTACCCTTACACGCTGCCGCACACGCCGAGATGGGTGGCCAGAAAAGTCGCCGCCGTGAACTACGGCAGAGGCACGTGTGCTCCACACATCGACACAGGCGCCCTTCACGCACGCCGACGTTCAGGCCCACACACCACTCATGCGCAACCCTAGGTTCTGGGGTCCGATTGGGTCTGGGCTTGGTTCATAGGCTTGGGCTCTCTAAGGTTTGGGCCTGGGGTTCATTGGGCCGAATGCCTGAGTTAGCATGGCCCAAAGGCTTGGGTTTTGGGCAAGGTTCACACAGGTTTGGGCTTAAAAGCTCGGCCCAAGGGTCTAGGTTGTATAATGGGTTTTGGGTCATGGGTTGGGCTTGATGGATCATATGGACTTGGGCCTAGCTCAAGGGTTTGGGCCTACTGGGTGTGATGGGTTGGTTTTGTGTACGCAGGTCACCGGACCTAATGGAAGGGAAGAATGAGACTTTGGCCGAGATATCTCGAGCTCCGATCGAGCTCAAATCCTAACTAAACATTACAACCTAATACATAAAATTGAAGCCCGTGAGATAATGAATCGAGTTATACCTTTCTCGTGGCCATGGCTGTATCTTAACGGAATATGCCTGCAAAGGTAAGTTCACTCCCTGAAAAAAATAGGTTTAGCACCCCCAAGGTATCTCTGTGCTATCGCATTGTTCCAACACATAACCTAGGTTAGAATTAGGCCAAAAGAATGAAAATAGAGAGATTTCAAGTGTTCCAAGACTTACCTAAATCAGAGGGACGAGGAATCTCGTCGGAGCTTTCTATTTCCAACTTCTCTCCGATTTGAGTGCAGGTCCAAGAATGGTTCTATAGATTTGGGCTCGGGAGGCAAGATGGGACAAGGTGAAGTGATGGTGGCAAAGCTCGTATAAGTGGCGAGTTGGTGACATGGGTGGTCCGTGGGTGTGCTCAAGGAAAAGGGAGATAACTTCGGGAATGAGAGGGACAAAAAGAGTGAGGAGAGAAGAGAGAAGAGAGGAGAGAGGCTGAGGGACAAAAATCAAGGATGGGCCCCACATTGCTCACCAACCAATCCTATAAAAGAAAAAATAAGAAAATATCTCCCTTGAGTGTGAAATTACCATTTTACCCCTAACGTTCCGAAAAATCTGGGACAGGCTGTTACATCTTATCTCTCTTATCTTATCTTGTCTGATTTCCTACACATTTTTTATGATCAAATCCTTCTTTATAAGTCAAAGGAGTTCTAGGCAAACACACACCTCTTTCTTAAATCTCATACTTTTGCTTAAACACTTTCATTTTTCAATGGGTTCAAGTTGTGACAAGAGAATTCAGATGGTAGAAGTATTCGATACAGAGGAAGACCACCGTCAACATGTTGTCGTTGTTGTTGATGCTAGTCAACAGACATTGTTGGAGGCTAATAGGCGTCTGAAACATATGGTGGTTCAGCTGCTAGTTATGAAGTTGTTGATCGTGAAAGAAAAAGTTGGCAGGAGAACCTCATGAAAGACTACTTCATCCCTCACCTTATTTTTGGAGCTTCTAAATTCTATAGGTGTTTTATAATGAAGCGAGAACTTTTCTCCACAATCATGCAAGCTATTGTCGGACACAACCAATACTTTGTCCAAAAAAGGATGTTGTAGGCCGACTCGGTCTATCACCTGAACAGAAGCTAGCAAGTGTCTTTCGATAGCTTGTATATGGCCTCCCAACTGATTCCACAAATGGATATACTAGGTGTGGAGAATCCACAGCTATTGAGGCTCTAATGAAGTTTTATAGGGTCATTTTAAAGATCTATGTAAAATGGTACCACCAACGCCCAAATTTAGTCGACATTCAAAGACCACTGATAAAGGGTGAGCGCCTGGGATTCCCAGGCATGCTAGGGGAGTCTTGATTGCATGCATTAGGAATGAGAGAATTGATTTTCTGATTGGAGTGGCTAATTTACTAGGCACCATGATAGGCCGATTGTGGTTCTTGAGGTTGTGGCATCTTACGGTACTTGGATATGACATTTTTTTTTTTTTTTTTTTTTTTGGATCAGCCGGATCACTCAACAACATCAATGTGTTAGGAGAGTTTGATAGATAGAGCTTTTGGTCTATGCAAGGGAGTAAACCTTGCAAGGCTTTTATACAGAGTTTGTGCAATGGATTAGGGTCTCAAATTAAGAGCTTGTCCGTGAAGAAAGCTTCGTAATCAGCCGAAATAGGAAGATATCAGTGGGCTCACTCGGCATGCAGATGTTTGCAATAGCCCAATGGGCTAAATAACAGTTTTGTTTGTTTGGGCTTCCTGCTCCCACTTCATGCAAAAAAAGTAAAAAATTTAAAAAGTTGGATAATCTTGATTTTCATAAAGCTGTTGCTGTCATGTTGTGGAAACATTGGGAATTCAGATGCTCTTCAAGTGATGCAATTAGCAATTAACATGATATGAAAATACAAATTTTATTCAAATCTATTTGTTTATTTTTTAGCTTTTTAATCAATCTGAAAAATAGTCTATGTATCTTATAACAATGACAATCTAAGAGATAAAAACAAACCCGTCGAATCTAAAAAAAAACTTACAATAATACTTCTCGTGAATCTACAAGCTATGACATACGTTGTATTAAGGTGGAATGACTCCATCTAGCTAGCCTTTCTTTATTCTTCTCTCAGTCTTGGCCACTGCATCCACTGCCACAGAACTTGTCCTGCATAAGTGAAACAAAAAAACAAAACAAACAAAACAAACAAAGAAAGGTACTTACTTGAAGAAATGTAGCATGAGTGGTTAGAGGTCACGTGAGAGGTGAGTTAGTAGGACTAGTACAATCTACAAGTGAACTGCCCACCCAATTAACTTAAGTGAAAGCAATATATATGACCCTTTACTTTGGTTTGGTTTCTTATCCTTTTCTAAAAACCATCTTAGAGCTTGCTTAAGATGGTTATAGGAAGAGCTAAAAGAGCTTTTTGATCGTCAAAAATGTTTTTTACTACGATTATTAAAAATAAAAAATAAAAATGATTTTGTGTCATAAGAAGCACTTTGTGAAGAGCACACTCGTAAAATGCTTATTTAGGATAACATGTGAATTATTAAATAAATTTTAACATCTATCTATTGAAAACACTTCTAGCAAAAACATTTGTGGTCTTTGTAGAAAAATTATTGTGGTTGATGGGAGTACCACTTGGTATGTTGACATGTTACCATTTGTAAGTGTTGGATTGCCTCAAGGATTAGGATCTTTCTCTTCAACTCAATGAGTTCCTGATTCAAACTCTTCCCCATTCCCTTTAATATAAATTATAGAGTATAATATTGTTTGTATTGAAATAAGATTTAAATATTAGTTAAAATTTGAGTAAACTTGTATTAGTCGTTCAAATTTTTGAAGCTCCGTCTTGGTTGTTTTCTCTTTTTATTAAAAAAACCTTCTCAAGTTAATGATCGTTATGATTTTGATAAAAGGAACTTGTAGTTTTACGTGATCATAACACGTAGTATCAACGTTACACGAAAGATTTAGTTGGCATTTGCGTTATATCTAACACTTCATTTAATATATTTTTAAGTCCAAAACATGTAGACTAGATTTTAATTAATACTCTTTCGGTGAATTATTTATGGAATGATAATCTACAATCCTGTAAGAAGTGAGCTTACCGTGTTGTTAACAATTAACATATTTCTTTTCCCATCCCTCAATAAATCATTCTCAAATTGCATCGTAAAACATTCAACTAGCTCTAGTCAAGTAACATTTTACATTCAGTTATTGAAAGAAGTCTTAACTTCTAATATATTATCCCTCGTTCTTAACGAAAAAAGTCAATGTAAAAGAAAGAAGTTACAAATTGCCAATGCCAGTTAGTTACTTCATGCGTTAGCATAACTTCATCATCATCACATATGCGTTTTCTGTGAGAGTAAAATACGATGGAAACGTTAAGGGGAATGCTCTAGAGAATGAGCACATTCTTTCACCCATAAATAAGGTATTGTTATTATAAAAACTTTATAAGCGGAACCATTTAATCTTTTTATTTTCATTTGAAGATCATCTCTACAAAAAGTCATTCGAATTGAAGATGTCAAAATAAATTAATTGTTTACCAGTCTAGGTACCAAGTAGCATATTCATGAGGAACCGTTGACTTGTTTGATACATTTGGATGACTATATCTCCGATTTGAATAATTTCTTTTTGCATAGCTAATCTTTAAACGAAGCTTAAAACAGCAAACGATTCAGATTATGAAAATTTTACGACAATAATATATTATTTGCGAGTGAAAAATGAGTTCATCCCAAGGAATGCAAGTATTATCCAAATGTTAATCAATTTCTCCTCTAGCATATATCCAAGAGTCAATCATGGTTAAATACCTCCCACTAAATTTGCCAGAAAATAAAAGAAGAAGGATGGAATAGATCTCCATTTTTTCAACCAGAAAAAAAAAAGAACATTAATATTTTAGTACAAATAATATTTTTAACAACAGTAAAGAAAAATAAGTGGAGAGTTGGCATGTGAACAGAGTTTTAATTTTAATTTATTGCGTTTCAAGTTCATATTTTCAACATCGAGTTTGAGTATTTCTCTTTTCGATGGTGTACTAGATTAGACCCACTTTTACTTGTTCATTTTAATCAAGGATTTGAGGGAAAATCTTATCTCAGACGTCCAATTCTTGGAAGCAAAATTACCCTTGTACCAAAACAGAAACACAAAGAAAAAAAAGGTGAAAACAAATACAGAAAAAAAAAGAGAAAAATAGAAAAACATCTGCAAAATTTCGAAACCCAGATAAGATTCATAGCACTTACGCTGGCAGTGACCCCAAAACCCAAAATATAAAAAGAAAACAATAGTAAATTCTATTTGTTTTGTTGCTTTGGTCGTCTGTCGGGAAAGAAGAGAGTAAAACGAAGCAAAAGCAGCGTGCCACGTTACGAAAACAACCTATAGAAGCGCGCTTCCTCCCCCACAGAAACAACCCCGAGTCTCCCCCCAAATATAAAACCCACCATTTTTGTTCTCCCTCAACAATTTTTCTCTCTCTAAAATATTCACACAAATATAAAATTGGGATTTTAGAAGCTGCCCCAAAAACCCACGACCCAGTTGTTGTCTCAGTCGGTCTGCTTTTATGACAAAAGGGTAGGGCTTCTTTTTTTTCCATGTAATTGTACCCCACACGTCTTTCTCTAATCTCTTGATATCTATATCTTGGTATTTTCTAATTTTTTTTTTCCTTTCATATTTTAGGCCACGGGGACCTGCAACATCTATAAGCCCCCCCTTTCACACACTAGCCAAAGATTTGCCAGATTGAGAGAGGGATAGAAAAGATTGTTGCTTTTACCCAAAAACCCATCAACCCATCAACCCATCAACCCAATTCTTTTTTCTAACACAAAGACTCAAACTTTCCCCAAAATCTCACCCAAAATCTCACCCAACCCCAATGGGAAAATGGTGATCTTCCTCCCCCTTCTTTAAAGGTAAGCTACATTACTCTCTCTCTCCTCTCTGTAAATTTGGCCATGCCCATCTCTAGCATGTCACATTTTTTTTTTCTTTTGTTTTGCAGTCAACTTTTTTGCTGACTAATTATATGATTATATCTCACCCCTACCACAAACCTATTACCCAAACCCTCTTGCTCTAACATTTTGACTCCACCTTTTTAACATGGTAGGGTAAATATAAAGGCATGAACTTGAACCGTTTCTTGGGATTTTTTTAGCTGTTGTTTTCAAATGGGCATGTTTGTGTTATGTTTTTGGTACATAATTTATGTTATGTTTCCTTTTTTTATTGATCTGTACCCACCTGCATGTTCACGATCCGTACATGGGTTGTCCGTTGCGGATTTTTCTAGGGTTTTGCCATCAGAATGTTACCAATTGGTTGGAAAATCCGTGGCTTTTACCAAATTTAAGTTCTGGGTTTAGTGAATTAGGGTTTGTTCCTCAGAAAGGGGCCAATTGCACATGGTGAGCTCGTTGGTTGGTTGTCAATTATAGTGTGTGATGCAGCTTTTTTCTGGGCTGCTTTTTGCAGTTGGATTGTGGGTGTGATTATTTTTTTTTGTAGAAATTAAGGTATTTTAGATGTGTAGGGCATCATTGACTGTTTGGTTTTATGTCACATGGTTTCTCACTTGAGGAGCACCGTTGCATTGCCCTTTGGGTATATTATATGGATTACTATTTCTTTAGTACATTTTACTGTGTTTTGATGTGTATATTTGTACAAGTAGAAGGGTTTATGTGTATTTAATGCCAAAGATTTAGTTTTTATTTTTACAACTTCAGTTTCTTGAATAATTGGATATGTGAAAGTTGTTCTCTGTACCTCTAGAATATGCTTCCGCTGCAAACACATATTTATTTGAACTAACACATGATGTTGCAAAATTGTTATCCTAATTTCCTTCTTTGTGGGGTGAGGTGATACTGTGATTTTTTTTTTTGTTCTTAGAAGAAGAATGATAAATATGTTATTTTGCTCGATATAACAATTAATTAGTATTATATTATTTTTCTATGCATAACAAGTAATTTACTGTTCTTGTTTTTGTTTTTGAAATTGAGAACACGGGATTTAGTTTCTGGAAATTGCTTGCTAGTTGAATTAAACAACTACCATATAAAAAATGAATGCATGTGGAATTGATGTTATTTTCCAATTGCTTGCTAGGGATTTATTTTAGAATTCTGCAATGGTAGGGGGTATAATTTTAGTTTTCATTTTTTTATAAACAATAACGGAGGAGGGTGGATTCAAAAACAGGACCTTGGGTGTAGGGCTAAATGGCTACAAGCCCCTTGCGGGGGTATTATCATAGTTTGGTATCTTTTTTATCTATTTGCTATGATCATTGTTTTAAACATTTTTTCTTAGTGATATGAGTTTGTCAGTAATTTGCCTTAGTATCAGAATAAAATTATCTTTAGTTTATTGATTCAATGTCCTTAGTCGGCTATACATGAAATCTTTTGCATGCATTGATATATCTGGAAGTTTATGTAGTTTATAAAATTATATCATTGAACTGATATGGATTCGTTGCCTAATAATATGGTTCAAACCGAGGGTGTGATTTTTTTTGCTGTTCTAGCAGTCCTTTGTTATGAATAAATTGAAATGCAAATTTAAACTCCTCAAAGAAGGTGAATACATATCATGGCATTTGCCATCTAATGGGAATACAAACTTTTCTTTCTTCTGTCTTACTGCATCATGTCTCTTCTTAATTTCTTGATTGATCCCATCGACATGATTGACATGGTCTTTCAAGCGCTGATATAAAACCATTCATTATGCTATGTTGGTCAGACCAAATAAGGCCATTGTGGATTTGTCAAGATTGGCTTTAGGTTTTCCTCTGGTCATATTTTTGTAGAGACAAGCCTAAACACATGTATGCACACATGTGCTCATTGTGGCTGTCGCAGCTTTTTATTTTCATCAGTTAATTAGAAGTATATTTTGGATTTTGTTTTCTCAATTTAGTACATCATCGAATATATCCCTGACTCTTTTTGTCTACTGGACCTTTGTTTGAACAGAAAGGTGGGTAGGCAAATAATCAGTGAGAGCATACGCATCATGTGGCACCAGTATTTTTAGTGTAGGATCATGGAAGTGCTCCCTTGTTCTACCATTCGTGTTGGACAATCTGATTGCCCTCAACAGAGTTCATCAACCCCTTCTGTCTATGACGGCGAATCCAACTGCCTTGAACATGAAAAGAAAGTGCAAGTGGCAGATGCCATATTGCCAAATGTGGAAGGACCTCGATTAGGAAGACAAGGTGAAGTTCAAGAGGCAGTTGATGAATTGCATACTTCTGAAGGATGTCAAAATGGAGCTTCGGTTATTGGTTGTCGTCAATTGGAGGGTCAAAAGTCATCTAGTGGCTCGCAAGATTTTGATGATGATGACATAAATGCACAGAATTACAGTGAACCCTGCGTAACCTCTGATAACAGTCATATGATTGTAGACAGCAGGGAAAGTGCATTGCCAAACAACAGTAGGGAAGGAGAGTCATCTCTGTCAGCGTCTGCATGGCTAGAAAGTGATGAATCTGTGGCACTGTGGGTCAAGGTAACTTTGGTTTCTTTCACGTTCAACATTACTTTGTTTTCATAACTTAAAACTTTTTGTTATGCAATTTCTCGGGCCTGATGCATATCAAGTTGGTTAGTCTCATTATCTTTACCCATAGGTTTGGCTGCTCAATTTTTCTTTGTTTTTCTCCTCAGTGTTCAGATATAACATTTTCCAGGATGACATTCTATCAATGCAAGCTTTTGGTTTAGATACTTCAATGTGGCAAAGCGGGAGGTCCTGAGTTCAAATCTTTATTATTGCAATTGTCCAGTAATGGCTTTCTAGAAATGGACAGATGCCTAATTTCAGCTTTTGGGTCGGGATACTTTTAATTTCTTTTTATGTGATATAATACTTGGGAATAGAAATTGTGAGGATGTATAGATCCTGATACCCTTCCCCATTTTCCTTTGCTGACTGTCACCAAAACTATAAAGATTGAAACTGGTGGAATAAATTAACATTGCTGATTTCATTTTATTTTGGTACCTCTCTATTTGTCCAAGTATAGTGGAGAGGGAAGTGGCAGACAGGAATACGGTGTGCAAGAGCTGACTGCCCATTATCGACTTTGAGAGCAAAACCAACTCATGATAGGAAAAAATATTTTGTGATATTTTTTCCACACACAAGGAATTATTCTTGGGCAGACACACTACTTGTTCGTTCCATCGATGAATTTCCACACCCTATTGCATATAAAACGCACAAAGTTGGCTTAAAAGTGGTTAAAGATTTGACCATAGCACGTCGGTTTATTATGCAAAAGTTAGCTGTTGGAATGCTGAATATTGTTGACCAATTTCATACTGAGGTATGCGATTTTAATTGAGATTCTCATGCTCTCTCCAAACTTTCGTTTTCCATAATTGGAGCAACCAACTTATTGTGTCTTTAGTATCCTCTTCTGCTTTGATGTCATTCTCTTAGATATGTCAACTTGTGTAGGCTTTGATAGAGACTGCTCGTGATGTGGCTGTCTGGAAGGAATTTGCTATGGAGGCTTCTCGTTGCAGTGGCTATTCTGATCTTGGAAAGATGCTTCTGAAGCTGCAAAGTGTAAATTGCTACATCTAGTGATACTTGAATTTTTAAAATAGGCAGAAACTGTTTCTTTTGTCTTTTTTTTTTTTTTTTTTTTCAGTATGAGCTAAGGCATTGTCTGTAATGAAATTTAACTGATTTTTTTTTCCTTCAACGTCGACTATTGATGATGAAAAAAAGACCAATTAATCTTCTAATAAGTATATATCAGGTTCTTCTGTCTTATTTTGTGTGTCAAATTGTATTTCTTCTTGTAGTTGTCCTTAATAACTTTTGGGAAGAAAATTAATTAGCTTTAAAGTCGGTGTAGAAGGAGCCCTTTGGAAATTGATTTATCATATTTCTGCTGATCTTGTCATCATCACTTTTACAGTTTTACTTGCCACTACTTCAAGCTCGGAACAGATTTATCTGTTATTCTATGTGCGCACTTGTGTTTGTGTTTTCATGCGTGTGTTTTGCATAGACTGTAAAGTTTTCGTGTTCTCACCATGTTATATGTATATGATTAACCTATATTTTCAGACTAAACAAAAATTTAAATCTTTTTATTTTGAAATTTTGAAATTTTGTTCTGCTCTGAAATAAATTACTTATTTATTTCATATTTTGTTTTTCTTCTGATTAGTTATTAAGCAATGCCATTTTATTTTCCTTTACAGATGATATCACAGACCTACCTAAATTCTGAATGGCTAGAACGTTCATATAACTTTTGGGTGCAGCAGTGTCAGAATGCGAATAATGCTGCAACCATTGAAGTACTTAAGGAGGTATACATTATAATTTTTGCTGCTCATTTATGTTCTATGTTCGCTGGTTGAACTGTGGTAGTACAATAGTACAAGTTGTCATGCATTAGATAGCCGTAATTTCAAAGAATAGGTTTCAACCTATATTGTTTCCTTCCATGTTGTGTTGGTATATATATTGCATGATTTTTCTTGGGAGTATTTTTAGCGTTAATTTGTTTCCATTTAACTAGTAAGGCTCCTGGTAATGGAGCTAAAGTGAGTTTCTTCTTTCCTCTTGTTTTAGTTTTTGACCGTTCAATTAAAATTAATTTATGTGCAGTGCATGGTATATATATGCTCGGCAGTTGTTTTCCACTTTTAATTGAGTGGTGGACTGTTTGTGTAAGAAAAGTTGCATAGCTGTTTGTAACTTTGTTTTGGAATATGTTACCGTTCCATGGAATTTGGGTGTGCTCACTGTAAATGTTGTTATAGCTATTCATTTCATTGTGATAGGGCATGAGTGAAGACTACTCAAACTCACTTCCGGTGCCTCTTACATAGCTGTTTGTAACTTTGTTTTGGAATATGTTACTGTTCCATGGATTTTGTTTTGAGATAATTTTTACAGTTGAAGTCATTTGATCAAGCTTTTGGCTTTATGTTTCCCTTTCTGGTTCAGGAACTAGTTGACTCTATTCTCTGGAATGAAGTCCAGTCTCTCCAGAATGCACCATTGCAGCCTACATTGGGTTCCGAGTGGAAAACATGGAAGCATGAAGTTATGAAATGGTTTTCAACCTCTCATCCCACATCGAATAGTGTAGACTTTCAACAGCAGACTAGTGATGGTCCATTAACCCCAAATCTCCAAGTTGGCAGGAAAAGGCCAAAGCTCGAAGTACGTCGTGCGGAGGCAAATGCTTCCCAGGTGGAATCTAGGGGATCAGATGAATCTATAGCCATTGAAATTGACTCTGAATTCTTTAATAATCGAGGCACTTCAAATGCTGCTACATTAGGATCAGAACCCTATAAAAAAGAAGATATGAAAGATATAGCTGCACCAACAGACACACCTGGACGAGTTGCTGATAAATGGGATGGAGTATTAGTTGAAGCTGGTAATTCTAGGTTCATCCAAACCAAAGATGTGGAAATGACACCAGCCAATGAAGTTGCTGCCATAAGATCTTCTGAGCCTGGAAGCAAAAATCGACATTGCATTGCTTATATTGAAGCCAAGGGAAGGCAATGCGTGAGGTGGGCAAATGATGGTGATGTTTACTGTTGTGTACATTTGTCCTCTCGTTTCATGGGAAGCTCTACAAAAGCTGAAGGGTCTCACTCTAGTGATCAACCACTGTGTGAAGGCACAACTGTCCTTGGAACTAGATGTAAGCATCGGTCTTTACAAGGCTCTTCATTTTGTAAGAAGCACAGACCAAATGATATGAAGACCATCTCAAATTTTCCAGAGTATACACTTAAGAGAAAGTTTGAGGAGAACATTTCTAATTTAGTGACTACAAACTGCAAAGAGATGGTATTGGTCGGAGATGTTGAAAGTCCTCTACAGGTAGATCCTGTCTCAATTGGGGCTGGTAATGCCTTCCGTGAAAGAGGGAGCTTATTTGAGAAGTCCGAGTCTCCTGCCAAAGCTTGTAATACAACAGGAGAGCAGCGCTGCATAGGGTCTTGTTTCTGGGATGACAGCAACCCTTGCTTGGAAAGTCCAAAGAGGCATTCATTATATTGCGAAAAGCACCTCCCAAGCTGGCTCAAACGTGCAAGAAATGGTAAGAGTAGGATAATATCAAAAGAAGTTTTTGTAGATCTTTTGAAAGATTGCCACTCAAAGGAGCAAAAGTTTAATTTACATCAAGCGTGTGAGCTCTTTTACAAGCTCTTTAAAAGTATATTATCTTTAAGAAACCCTGTTCCTAAGGATGTACAATTTCAGTGGGCCCTATCTGAAGCTTCTAATAATCTTGGCGTTGGAGAAGTATTCACAAAGTTGGTTTGCACTGAAAAGGAGAGACTTAGAAGGATTTGGGGCTTTAATGATGATGAAGATGCACATGTTGCTTCTTCTGCCATGGAAGAACAAGCTCTGTTGCAATGGACTGGGGATGACAACGAACAAGCTATTGGGTGCAAAGTTTGCTCACAGGAGTTTTCGGATGACCAAGCACTTGGAACTCACTGGATGGACAATCATAAAAAGGAAGCACAATGGCTGTTTAGAGGTTATGCATGTGCTATCTGCCTGGATTGTTTTACTAATAAGAAAGTCTTGGAAACTCATGTTCAGGAGAGACATTGTGTGCAATTTGTTGAACAATGCATGCTTTTCCAATGTATTCCTTGTGGAAGCCACTTTGGGAATACAGACGAGTTATGGTTGCATGTGCTTGCAGTTCATCGTGATAATTTCAGGCTCTCAAAAGCTCCTCGGCCTGTCCCGTCTGCTGGTGATGTTTCTCCAAGGAAGTTTGAGTTATGCAATTCAGCTTCTGTGAAGAATAACACTGAGAATGTAAGTGGTCAACGAAAGTTTGTTTGCAGGTTTTGTGGGTTGAAGTTTGATTTACTTCCTGATCTTGGTCGTCACCATCAAGCTGTTCACATGGGACCAAGTTTAGCCAGTTCTCTGCCTTCAAAGAAGGGGATACGTTATTATGCTTATAGATTAAAATCTGGGAGACTTAGTCGTCCTAGATTGAGAAAAAATTTGGCAGCAGCATCATATAGGATCAGGAATAGGGCAAATGCTACTATGAAGAAACGTATTCAAGCATCAAAATCACTTGGTACCGGAGGAATAAATGTACAGCGTCATGCAACTGAGGCAGCAAGTCTGTCTAGATTAGGGGACTCACATTGTTCAGCAGTAGCAAGAATTCTGTTTTCTGAGATGCAGAAAACAAAATGTAGGCCGAGTAACCTAGACATTTTATCTGTTGCTCGCTCTGCTTGCTGCAAGATCAGTCTCAAAGCCATGCTGGAGGGACAATATGGAGTCCTGCCAGAAAGTTTGTATCTAAGGGCAGCCAAGCTCTGCAGTGAGTATAATATTCGGGTAGATTGGCATCAAGATGGCTTTATTTGCCCTAAAGGATGCAAAGAATTCAAGGAATGCTTTGTGTCTCAGGTGATGCCTCTTCCAATTGGTACTGTGGGGCATAGATCTCTACCTTCATCAGATCCTTGTGACGATAAGTGGGAGGTGGATGAGAGCCACTATCTTATTGATGCACATCACTTGAGCCAAAGATCCTTCCAGAAGGCTCTTGTCTTGTGTGATGATATAAGCTTTGGACAGGAATTGGTCCCGGTGGTTTGTGTAGCAGATGAAGACCAATTGGATTCTTATCCTGCCCTTGCAGGTGGTTCTAATGACCAAAATGCTGGTAATTCCTTGCCTTGGGAGAGCTTTACCTATATTATGAAGCCCTTGCTTCATCAATCCCCGGGACTCGATACAGAGGTTTACTTTTTTTACTTTTCAATCTTTGATCTAATATCTTTCAGTCACTGATTTTATCAGCATTGCATGTATGCCACATGTTTAAATATGCATCACTCTCACCTGGACCACCATAATTGTAGTAAAGGTGCAAATAAAAGGAAGACTTTGACCAAAACTTTGGATGCAATGAGCCAGTAATATGAAAAAGAACCGCAATGACGACATTTAGTTAGATGCCATCTGACCGGAATAACGATTTTCTTTAAGAAGACTAGATCTTGCATTGGTGCCATGTGAAGAAAATGGGGAGAATGAGATTTATTAATCATGACCCTCATTAGTACAGGAAACTAAAGACATAACCAAATAACTTAATTTTGAATACTAGATTACACCCCTAAACAAACCTGGAACCAAATATTCGAGCTGACTAGGATCCTAATTACAATATACTTTTGTTCTCTAATAGTATGCATTTACTATGACTTCATGATGAATAGATGGATTCGTCGCAGTATTTTCTTTTTCCAATTTTTGTTGGCATTTAACATGTTTTTTGGTCTATTTCATTGCAGAGTTTGCAATTGGGGTGTGCATGCCCGCGTTCTACATGCTGTCCTGAAACATGTGATCATGTTTACCTTTTTGATAATGACTATGATGATGCAAAAGACATCTACGGGAAATCCATGCGTGGCAGATTCCCATATGATGAGAGAGGTCGAATTATCTTGGAGGTAATGCTAATCAAAATCTACCACTAACCACCAGTCTCATCTCCTCTAATTTCAGTACATGTTTAAGTGTTGACCCCTGATCACATACCCTGGAAAGCATAAATGTGCCGTGTTGTTGATCATGTCGCAGACAAGCACATTAAAATGCATTACTTGGATTTGGTGATTTTTGTAAACACAGGATCTTTTCTATATCGAAGATTGTTTTTTCTGTCTTAACCGTTTGCTAGAGAGAAAAAGAGACTGAGATAGTTCCCGCATAGATCATCGTATTCTCTCTCAATCTATATGCATGTATACATACATATATTCTGGATTTGAATGTGGCACAGGTTCTTGGAGGGTAGTGCCATTCCACTGCCCCCACAGAGTCTTTATTTAAAAAAGCAAGAAGGGATTCATATCATGCTCGACTTTCACATAATTTTCGTTCTCCTATTTTTAATTGGTGGGAACATAAGGTTGACTTGTTACTCTTTTGAAATCGTGCAGGAAGGGTACCTCGTTTATGAATGCAATCAGATGTGCAGCTGCAATAGATCTTGTCCTAATAGGGTTTTGCAGAATGGAGTAAGAGTGAAACTGGAAGTCTTCAAAACAGATAAAAAGGTAGTTTATTTTTCTTTCCTTATTTTTTCCTCCCTAAGCTAAAAGGATAGGTAACTGAAAAGTTAAATGTCAGTTTTTGAAGATTTTCAAGAGTTGTATTGACTTCGGTACCCAATTGCAGGGATGGGGAGTCAGGGCAGGTGAAGCAATTCTCCGCGGCACATTTGTTTGCGAGTACATTGGCGAGGTTTTAGATGAGCATGAAGCAAATGAGAGGCACGACAGGTTTCGGTTTAGTTCTGATAGATACACCTATTATTCTACTCTACTTTTTAGTTTTCGTGCCATATTTTGAATGGTCCATTACGAATGATCAGGTATGGAAAAGATGGTTACGGCTACTTATATGAAATTGATGCTCATGTTAATGATATGAGTAGATTGGTCGAAGGACAGGCCCATCATGTAATTGACTCAACCAATTATGGAAATGTTTCAAAATTCATCAATCATAGGTAATGAAAGACATTGCTGAATTATCTTTATCCATATGTTTTTATTTGTTTCTCGGGCAATGCTAGTGCCTTGTGATATAGTTGACATATGCTATTCTTTTGTAGCTGCTCGCCTAATCTTGTGAATCACCAAGTTCTTGTGGAAAGCATGGATAGTTTGCTTGCACATATTGGTCTCTATGCGAATCAAGATGTAAGCACTCTCATTTCTTCTCGTAGAATGATTTTATTTGTGCATGACGCATTAGTAATTATCTCAGAAATTAAGATTGAGAGTGTTGTGATGGTTACATGGTCAGTTGCTAAGTTATCCTTGCTATTGGTCTACTAAACGGTCAATTGAAGATGGCATTTGATGTACAATTGATGACGGCTCTCTGCAACTGATATGCATTACTGTGCTTAAAGTGAATAATGTTATTCTTGATAATTCTACTGTATGTGAGCAGATAGCGTTGGGGGAAGAAATAACATATGACTATCGATATAAACATCTTCCTGGACAAGGACATCCGTGCCATTGTGGAGCTTCCGTGTGCCGGGGGCGACTCTGTTAAGCCTTGAATGAGAATAATCCCCTGCAATCTCAGCATACACTTGCCCGCGCTTCAATAATGAAAAGGCAGTTTGTGAAAAGAGAATAATCTCCGCGTCTCCCAGTGGTAGATTTTACCAATGTTTGTTCTTTAGTAATTCGTTGAAGAATCGAGGATGACAAACTTCATCGTTTCCCTTTGTTTCAGTTTTCTTTTTGCACTTTCGCTGATCCTGTAGCAGCTTTGGATTAGCCAACTGTGGATGGATTTTCATTTTCTGGTAGAAGTTCTTAGGTTTTGTGGTGATGGTATGCTTAAACGGTCAATTCTTACATATTTCCTACTTGTTGAAATTATTTTTTCTCAACGATCCCAGCTTCTTCGATTATACTTTCTCCCAGAGTTCTTAGTTCTTTTACTGCAGTTTGCATACTGTTTTGTTCTCATGCGATAACATATAAGAATATGATTTGGTGTAAGAGCGAGAGATGCAAATTTGAGATGTAAAAACTACATTTACATTTCGCTTCTGTTGGCTAGCGCTGCAGTTATGATTCAAAGTTTCTGACTTGTTTAGGATTGCTTTTTTGTTTTCTTAGCGCTTTTACTATAAGTGCTATTATATATACAAATTGAATTTTTTGTTACAAATCCTAGTGCTTCCTGAAGAAGCGTATGTGCATCAGTGCTAGGGATGGGCAATGGTTATGGCGGGCGGGTAACCATGGTTATTTACCCATAACCGTTTATACTTATACCCGCATAACCGTTTACCCGTTGGGTAATTGTCTAAACGGTTATACTCGTACACATAACCGTTTATAAACGGTTAATCATACTCATAAATGTATACCCATTTAAGTGTAACCGTTTAATACCCGTTTACCCATTTATCCTTTTTAACCCGTTTATCTTTTTTTTTTTTTACCATTACCCCATTTTCACCCCTCTACATGTTTTTTAACAACTTGAAAATAAAAAAAAAATTGTCATAATTTTCTTTTTTTTTTGACAATTAAACACCGTTATAGGTACATTCATCATACATTTTCGTATTTTAATTTTTTAAGTTCTTATACCATTCAAATAATTGAAATAATAGTTTACGGACGATATTTTTAACTGTTACCAATGAAGGTAAATATAATATTTGCTAAGTATTATTGGGTTACAAAAATTGTTTAGAAGGCATTTCTGTCAAAGCATTTCTGTCAATTTCACGGTTACACGCAAGGAATTTAAATTAATTTGGCGAATTCCTTGATGATGAGAATCATCATTCCTGTAGCAATGTTATTGAGAGAATGACCGATAAATTCCTTGCTAATTTATTGGGTGCTAAGTATTATTGGATCGAGAACATGGTTTGTGTTAGTTTTACATATATAAAATAAATGGTAAACGGTTACCCGTTTATAACCGCGGTTAATACCCATAACCGCCAATTTAAATTTCGCGGGTAAACGGTTATACCCATAACCGTTACCCATAACCGTAACCGTTTAATTTAAATGGACGGGTAACCGCGGTTACCCATAACCAATGGATATTTGCCAATCCCTAATCAGTGCATGTGTTTTTCTTGACGGTTAGAAGCAATCCCAAACAGACCCTTAAACATCATGCCAATGAAGTAGAAAATCATTTTAACTGTTTAATTATGCCATGGTTATCGCTTCTGCTACAGAAAAGAGGCAAAAACATGGCATTGGCTGCTTGTTCTTTTCCGGAACAGACGAAAAAACAGACAAAGTCACCAACAAAGATTCCATGTAGTTTCATGCTTTAATGCATTATTTCTGTGTATAGTATCACATCTTCATTTCAACCTTCTAGGACCACAAAGAAGACAAAGGGGAGTCCAAAGCTAAATCCCACCAAAACTGCTATTCCTGTTTAAATCACAAATCCACCAAACCAACCACCACGGGTGGTTTCCGGTTTCTCCAAAAAAAAAAAACAAAAAAAAACCCAAGATCAAGCAATTCACCCCATAAGCTTTGAAGTCATGATGAGGCCCTCTGCATACACATGTCCGGTGCATTGGACGATTAAATTTACATGGTTGAATTTTGACAGTTTTAATCTAGTCATTCAAACACCGATGCATCTCATTCACAGTGTATTATAGAAAAATGCAATTTTTTTTTTAATCACCAACACAAAGGAACTTAAGATGCATTATGCCCTGTTTGTTAACCTTTCCATCGTCAGCAGCATGCATGCAGCTGGACCTTTTCCCTCATTAGGTATTAGGTATTAGGTATTAGGTATAAGACTCTCATCTCACACAAATTAGCTTTACTTGTTAACTGGTTAATTTACAGCTCGACACTGATCAAATTCAAACCCACCACATGATTAGCCATGTTCCATGGTGGGCTCAACTTACAGCAAGGCCATCTTCCATGGAATTTCTTTTGGTACCACCATTGATCATGAAAACGTGCTCTCACTTTCTTCCATTTTTGCATCATTTGGAAACTCCCCTGATCCTCGCCAACCAGAGAGCTTTGGGTTGCACCGTTGTGTTTTTTTTTTTTTTTTTACTCTAGTATTGCATGCATGATATCTATATATACAACATATATATACATATATATACAGAGAGAGAGAGACACACACACAACATATATACTACAATACACAGTTGACAACACACACACTCCATAGCTTTTTCTTTTTCATAATTAAAAAAACCTAAAAGAAATAAAAAGGGTCAAAATTAAGTCAAAAGATTTTCAATCTTTGTTCACATATTTTTGGGGGGTCCTTGTCAAATATTTCTTGTGTGAATATGTGCCACTTGATTGTGATTCTTATGATGATCTATATTCCACTCTTTTTATAAAGTAAATAGCAACAACATAAAAGCAAAGAACAAAAGTAAACTAGGTACATTGTTATGGAACATAAAGAAGAAAAGGAAATTCCCATGGGGCACATTTGAATTATGGTCCTTCATTTCCCTAAACATGTACTAAAAATGGGCCACCATTAGTTTTAATAAAGAATAAAATTGGGTTTTATTTTAAATTTGCAAATCAATTCATCTATGCGAGATTGCAACGAGTTTGTAGCTCAATTGTTAAAGAGTTTCATTTCATGTACTGGAGAAAAACTTACATACAACATGTTTATTCTCTAGCATGGTGTCTTGATTCAATAATGAAATGTTATATAGAGATAAACATAACATACATTTTAGTTAATCAAAACGCACAATGAGAGTGAACCTATTTTATAAAGTCCTTTCTTTTGCACTAATGCCCTGAGTTAGATTCTCCATTTCATAATATTGTTTGTAACAAAGAAAACAAAAACTATTAGTGAGAGACAATGGAGTTCGAAAGAGAAATGCTAAGGAGATTCTTTCAAAGCAAGTCCACTGGAAGACAATCCCCTAGGCTATTGGGTAATCCAATCCCCCAATCTCTCAAAAAGTGCTCTAGCCCTACTCGATTAATTGGGTTCCAGGGGAGCCCGACACACAACCCAGGCCCAAATTGCCTGACCCACTGACTGGAGGGAATGACGTCATGTTGACGTCAGCCACATTATTAATTTTTTTTCTTTTTTCGATTTGCACAATGTTTTTACCTACCATCCAGATTTTCCAGCAAAAAAGAACAAAAATAAAAAGAAAAAGAAAAATCTGAAACAATATAATTTTACTATTGGGCCACATGGCACAATATGGGCTGTTGGAGTACAAAATGGTCCACTTAAATTAGGTTGATAAAATTGATTAAAAATTATTAAAAATACAGAAAAATAATTCAGGGGCGTTATTGGGCATTTCACAAAAAATATACTTTAGGATAATAATACATGGCGTGACGAGATTGGTTAAAAATCCTATCCGAAATTACAAATAAAATCATCTTTTATTATTTTATAAAAAAAATTAATATTTTAATACTCATGGCATGGGGTATACAGTTTAGGAATGGAGATACACTTAAACAGTTACCGTAACTAAAGACAGTTACTATGCGGTTGGGGCATTGGGTTGCCTATAGCCGATAGTGTATTCTAGGGGTGGAGTACCTCTCAAAGCGGGACTCCTCCATGTACTATCTGCTACATAACAGTTTAACCTCAATTCTTGTGTCAATATTATAAAACATTGTGCAAAAAACATGAAGTGACGGAAAATTCATGAAGAGTCTCACTTTTGAGAGAGTCTCATTAACATTTCTCGAAATCTTTATTATGGGTTATGTGTTGGCAACTTGGAATATGGAATTGGTTTCAGAATCTGATTTTATAGGCAACCTATTTTATACTTCAAGCTATCGTATTATTATTGCAAATGTATAAATAAACCTTGAGTTTGTATTGAAATTCTCTTTTCGGAATTAATTATATATTTGTTAAACTTGGCTTTCCGAGGTTTCAATTATTGACTAGTGCCATGTGGGACGGTTCAATTTACATCAACTTAAAACCTCGTTATGGCTATCTCTTTTTATTTGATTTTATTTCTTTTTTATATGATACATATTTCGTTCTCTATTTTCTTTAAAATCATTAAACTCTTTTTATATTACAAACGAGTTTTATGCTAAAAAAATCATCTAAACTATAGTAATGAAGATGATTCAAATTTGAGTAAATATTAAGCCATTTGTACGAATAAAAGAATACTGAAAGTTAAATAGAAACATAAGAAGCTGAAAATTTACATTAAAATTGTTTGTTTGGAAAAATTTCAAAAAATAAATCGTAAATAGAGTAGTAGTCAAACAAACTCAACTAAACTCAAGTCATCAGTCACTGAACTTTCATGTTTTATGTAACATTTGGTAAACATGTGCTATTTTCAGGAAGGACAAAGATTGTCTGCCCTCCACTTCCGGTGCCCTTCTCATGCCCTCCTGTTTGTGTGGTCACGGTTAAGCCACGTCAACATTTTATATTATTATTCATTTTTGTCTTATTATATCTATAAAAAAAAACAATATAAAATGTTGACGTAGCTTAACCGTGACCACACAAAACAAGAGAGCACGGGAGGGCACCGAAAGTGGAGGGCAGACAATCCTTGTCCTTTTCAGGAAAGTGATTTTCTTCAGATTCCTTCCATAAGTTCTTCTCATTAAGTAATCAAGATCCTTGAAATTTGATCAAACGGCTACAAATAGGGATTCACTTTAAAAGTTATAATAACTTTAGTTGTTGGATCAAATTTCAAAAATCTGAATTGTTTAATAAGAAAAACTTAGTAGAAGAGATCCGGAAATAATTCATTTCTCCCCTTTCACCTTTTAGTCAAAGATCAATTTGGCAGATACAAATTTCAAAGATCCACTTCAGTCTTTGGATCAATGTACACATCAACTCAACAAGAAAGCGATGCTCCTGACAAGAAATAATTCACATTAATAACTTTTATAATAAGAATATTATTTTATTTAACATAAGAGAAATTGTTATAGGCATTTCATAAATTCAAAAAGCCTAGTGTAGCAACGTTCCACTTCCAACAAGGCCAGCACAAGGAACAATATTGAACAGAGAAAAGGTTGCAGCCAAAAAAATAAAGAACACAGAAAAGAGTAATAGAAAAATGATGAGAGACAAGTGTAAGGCATGCCTGTTTGGTTACTGAGAAAGTGTTTTCTAGATAGAGGGGGGAGAGAGAGAGAGAGAGAGAGAGAGAGAGAGAGAGAGAGAGAGAGAGAGAACATCTGCATCTGCATTTGCAGAGAGATAATCATCATCAAAAGTATAGCCTGTTGAAGTAGAAAAATACAACCCATGAACCATCATCAATCTCTGCAGGTTTCTACTTTTCTTCTTTTTCTTTTTGTTTTTCTTTCTATTATATTTTTTATTCCTTTTGGGTTGTGGGCTTTCTTAGCTTTAGTAATTAAAGGCTCTCTATTACTTATCATTCCTCCCTGCAACTATCTGTTCACTGGTTCCCTTGATGCTTGACACCGAGAGCTCCCATTCAATCACTTTAAAAATAAATATTCAGAGGGCTCTCAGATTAACCAGTTCTTGGTGAGTTCTCTCTTTTGGGTTTCAAATTCTTTTCAAATTGGGGGAAAAAAATCCATCTTTATTCTATTTTGTTAATTGTTTGTGGGTTTTTGTGTTGGATTTGATCTGTGGTTTCTGTGCTTTTGAATTCGTTTAGTGCCTTCAAACTTTGTTCTTACTTTTCTGCTGTCTAATTCTTAAAAAGATTGCATCTCTTTTTTTTTTCTTTCAGAGAAATCGCTGGCTGGGTCGGTTCAGTTTTCACTGAAATGCAATTCTTGCTGTGGAGTAAGTGATTTCTCAGTTTAGGGTTCTTAGAATCAACCTCAAAATCTCACCTTTGTACCTTTCATGCTTGTGAGTTTACATTGTAATTAGACCCTTTTGAAGAGGAAGAGAGTTTTGGTTCCAAAACTTTGTATTGGGGATTTACAGCAATGTGCTAACTGTAATTGCTGTAAGTTGTTGTGAAATATGGCTGAAATTAGACTTAAGAGGGTAGAACAAGGCCAAGTCAAGATTAGAAATGTCCCAATTGCCGTGACGCCGGAAGGTTTTTGGTGCTGCCCTTCTCCTGTTGTGTTTCAAAAGACCCTAAAAGCTCACAATTCCATGCACAAACCCAAGCCCTCATCACCACCACCACCACCACCCAAGGAAGCAGCTCACAGAAAACAAACCCCACTGAGTGAAAAAGAGCTATCTTTTATCCCGTCGAGATCAGCGAGTATTTCTGATGGTCTACGGGGTGTTGGTCCTGAGGCGCCGGATGTGCCGGTGGTTAGTGCATCTATGGTTCCGGAGAGAGTGCCCAGGCCCAAAGTTGAAAATTTGCCTAGGAAGGTAGCAATTGAGTTTGGTGAACCTGGAACTAGTGATATGAAGGTGGTTTTACTTGGAAAGCAGGGATTTTGCGTGAAGTTGAGCGTTCACAAGAATGTTCTGGTTGAGCATAGCAACTTTTTTGCTGATAAACTTTCTGAACAACAGTCTGGTTCAACTTGTCTTAACATCGAAGACTGTGATGATGTTGAAATATATGTTGAAACCGTTGGATTGATGTATTGCAAAGACATGAGGCAACGGCTGATGAAACAAAGTGTCTCGCGTGTACTCCGCATTCTAAAGGTAATACGCTGAACTGTATAATGCATGATTTATCTCATTTCTGTGGATTTCAAAATTGCTGTTTTTATTGTTGGTTATGCGTTAATGCCAAGATACAAAACCAATTACCTCAGTCTTTCTACTACTGCTGTTCATGATTATGATATATTTTGCGTTGGTTATACTTTTCATACTCTTATGTGTATTAGAGTAGTTCGGACATTACTTTCAGGAGCTCCAGCCGTCCGGTGGAATCACCAAATCCCTCCTGTTTCGGATATATACTTGTTACAAATTTTCGTCTCACTTAGAATATTAATTAATACAGAGTGTATATGACGGACATGGAGTTGATATAAGCTTTATTGCACTGTACTGTAGCTTATCATTTAATCATATTGTAGAAATCTTTCTCCCTTTTATCAAGAGAAATAATAACCACACACCCTTTTTCTACCCCTACACACCCGTGTTTATTCCTATCCGCTGTTTCCGTTTGATTTATTCAATTCGATAGCCAGAAATAAAAAGGGCTGTGTAGGAGGAGAAGAAGGGTGTGCAGGGTTATCATTTCCCTTTACTAATGCCTCCACATGTTGATTCTTTATATCATGATGCTCCTTTATCTGTTGTTTTGTTCTTCGTCCAATTGGATTTTGGCAGGTCATTTTGTTATTCTCTTTAAATGACTATCCTTCTGATTAACAAATAGAATGAAAAAGAATAAGAGGAAAGTGAACAGAGATTCACTTATTAGGGTTACAAAGCATGTTTATTGCACGAGAAATGTGTACGTATGCACCTCATACAAAGCTGTATTTATTTGTTCAGTGTTAAAAAACATGACCTTCTTTGAGAAAGTCGAGGGATATACGCTCATCAGGCTGCTTTTGTAGTTAACTTTAGTAATATCTATCCGCACATAATTTTCCATGCATGAAAATTGTTTTTTAAACATGTTTAGACAGAATAAAGGTGCTTCATCCCTGCACAGTCGTGATTAGGTAGATTTTGTAAGTGGCCTTTGCAAACTGTTTGGTTATATCGAATCTAAAATGTGGTTGGTGACTATCGTGTGATATTTTCTTAGCTTAGGATTTTGGCATGTTCCATTTCAGCACCCTATATCCATTTTGAGATGCAGATTGATTGTTTTATCTGAATGGCCCTTCTTAATCATATGTGATTAGCTAGAAAGTTTGGCTTCGTTAAGTTCATTGATAGGGATTAAATTGCTCCATGTTTTGGAGCGTTCATTAAGTTCATTTAGCCAATGGCCGCTGATACTAATAGGGTTTATTTTTGACATCAGATTTGATTGTTGTTAAGATGGTTTGAAAAGTCGGTAAATGAACTCTTATAATGCAAAGAAGTAGAATCGTTTAGATTATCATATACCGTCATTCAGTAGGTTTTGTATATCTCTCTCGTCAGCTTACCTGTATTTTCATTTTTCATCTTGCCTCCCTATATACCAATATGTCATAATTTAATCTGAAATACACTGAAACCTAACCTGAATCTTAATGGCACCTTCTTTCAGATTGCAGAACTACTTGGCTTCAACTCGTGCATGCAGTCATGTTTAGAGTACTTGGAAGCAGTCCCGTGGGTTGGGGATGAGGAAGAAGAAAAAGTTGTCTCGTCAGTCTTGCGACTCCAAAGTGAGGGTATTGGGGTCACTCCTGTACTGAAACGAGTCTCGTCCGACGTTTCTAAACCCCAAAAGGACACACTTTCCCACATAATTGGACTTGTTCTTGCAAGCAATGAGGAGAGAGGCAGGCGTGAAATGAAATCCGTAGTGCTCAAGCTCCTTAAGGAGAACAACAGTGCCTCAAGCTCTCAAGGTTCAGCTAACGTCTGCAATGAAACACTGTATAACTCATGCGGAAGCTGTTTGAAGTTGCTGTTGTCCCTATTCAAGCACGCTGCAGAGCCAGAGTCTTCTGATATACCTGTCGACAACAAAGAACCTGTGGTGAAGCAAATAGCTTTGGCAGCTGATAACCTCTCATGGTTGCTTGAGATTTTGGCTGACAAGCAAGCCGCAGACGAATTTGCAGTACTGTGGGCTAGCCAGCAAGAATTGGCAGCCTTACATACGAAGCTGCCTATCGTGTCTCGTTACCATGTTAGCTGTATCACAGCAAGGCTGTTTGTTGGCATTGGTAGAGGGGAGCTGCTGCCATCTAAGGATACCCGTCAGCTGTTGTTACAAACCTGGCTGCAGCCATTGATCGATGACTACAACTGGCTGCAACATGGGTGCCGGTCATTTGACAGGAAGGTTGTGGAAGAAGGAATTGGTAGGACAATCCTCACTCTGCCTCTAGAGGACCAGCAAAGTATTATGCTTTCTTGGTTGGGAAGCTTTCTCAAGGCTGGTGACAGCTGCCCGAATCTTCAGAGGGCGTTCGAAGTGTGGTGGAGGAGAACTTTCGTTAGACCATACGTGGAAGGACAAGGTAGTTCCGCCCAGTAAGATAGCTCATTGACCTCACAGTAGACGTAAAGACTACAGAAATACCGTAACCAGTGGGAGTAATGTTTGTATGTAAAATTAGCGGTGTGCTCCATGGTATGTGGAAGAACAGAAGAAGGCTTGGAATATTTCTCATTTTCTGAAGGCTAACATGACATATTTATGTGTGAAGTCAAAAGAGTGAAATACTGGAGGACTTTTGAGGAATTCCTGGAAGTGAACTGCTTTATGTGATGTAAGAAACTGCTTTTGTATTGGTGATGTGATGTGGGTTGATTGTTTCATGTGGAAATTGTTGAAAGATAAGAGTTATTTGGACTTGTTGCCTCATGTGATCATGTATAATGTACCAAGTTTAATATTATCAAGGGCTTTAGATTATTTATAAATTTCAAGGTCGCTGATATTAAACCAATTGGTACATTGTATGATCAAACCGCTTATTCTACATTTCATTTTTAGAGGGAAGAATTATTTTTCGGAGATATGGTCTAACGCTTGATAGCTTCACTCTTGAAAACTGGTATAGTTTGAAACAAAGAACTATCGAGGGTTCTCTTCGTAAAATTTGTGAACAATATCAATTGATTCGTAAAATTTGGCTCATGAACTAAAGAATTCGTGAGTATTGGTTCCTTGAACTTATCACAATGTAGAGCAATAGTTTTTTGAAATAACACCCTTAGGCCAACTCCAACCCACGGCCTAAAGCCTATAATTCCCTTTCTATTCCCCCCTAATCCATTCCAACCCAAGTTCTAATTTGGATCTAAAACCTAAAACCTAAAAAAAAAGCCAGATTTAGGCCAAGATTAGTGGTGGAGCCCCCACCCACATGGGTGTATCTCCCATTTGTCTGCCAATAACATTGAGCCCAACGACTCATATTCAAATGGGTTGTTGGTTATTCAACGGTCCACATTTAATTTAGTTAATATTTTTGTTTTATATTTATAAATTTATTGAATCCAACGATTAAAATAATTATAAAAAATTATTTAACTCAAAATTCACCCAAAAACTTTATAAATACCTATATATTTGTTGAAACATCCACACAAAACTCCATTTTCTCCTACAATTCTTCCAATTTTTCTTTCTACCATCTTCCAAAACCATGTGTTTGCTCATGTGTCTTGTGTTTATACATCTCTATCATGTGTTTCATATTCTTCTATAGTGTTTCATGAGTTTCATGTGTCGGTTTAGTAATTTTTCAATGTTTATCGGAATTTAAATATTTTTAGGTTAAAAGATTCATAAAATTAATTTAGGATATAGTCTACATAATTTTTTTTTACAAAGTTAATTTAAAAAAAGCCTAAATTCATTTTTTAATAATCTGGGGCTAAAATTTTAGGCCAGAATGATTGGAGCAGAAAAACTGTTTTTGGGTTAAAAACTAAATTTTTTGGGCTAAAAATTTTAGGTTTTAGGCCAAAGGTTAGAGATGGTCTTAGAGCTTCTTCCCCCTCATTTGCCTTAATGTCCTTTAGTTTGGATGTAAGTTGTAATGATGTTACTCAAAAAGACCATTATTTCATATTTATAACACATTCGAAGACATATGCATGGATTTTTAGTTCAAGAATCCAAATTTCAATTAGATCTTGAGAATCCAAATTTCATTTAGGTCTTGAGAAGCCATATTCCTGAAACGGCCCATTTTGTTTATACACCTGATTTTGCTATTTTGCTGCTTTAGCCCATGAGAGGCCAGGTCTCAAAGATCAGTCTATGTTAATTGACTCCCCCAGTTTCTGATAGCCCACTATTCTAGTTCCATAAAGCGATAATTCTAAACAAATACGTGTTTCACGAGATTGAGCAAGCAATGTTAATTGATCATTTCCCAAACACATCTATGCAACTCATTTGGCACCAAACTTGACCACAAAACAAAAATCTCAGCTTGTACTCAAATGTTCAGGTTTTCTTTTGCTTTCGTGTTTTGTTTTAAAAAAAAAAATTTAAAAAAAAAGAGAATTATAAGAAAAAGGTAACGCGAGAGGTGAATTTTTGCTGTAGATGCGAAAGTAAGTGCTCTTTTTATCATTGAAGATATAAGTTCTTAGTTAAGTTGGTTCAGTTGGTAAGGGCGTGTTTGTGGTTAATCTTCAATCCAATTTCGATCCTTGTAGTCAGATGTTTTCGTTGGTGCATTATCTGTAAATTCTTATGTAAATCCATACAGGTGGCAGCTGGCAGTTAGATGCCAGACATAAGTTCTTCTAACTTGAGGTTGTAGGTATACCTTGCCATTGGTAGTGAAAATAAGCCAATCTCCCCCTTACTTTTTGTTAAAAAAGAAAGAAGAAGATATAAGTCGCCACATGCAGTCCACAGAGAGATTTTTCAGTGTGACCGGAACACAGGGTGTTACATCACGTGTCACTATACAAATGGTGATATATGTGTGTTAAAAAGTTAATAACTTAAATATTAAAATTTTGGGAGTTTTAACGAAAAGTCCGCGATACTGTTCACTTTAACGAAAAACCACATTTTTACACTAAAAAGTCAAATTTGGTACTATTCACTTTACCCTTTATTTTGTCCTTATCGTTAAAACTCAAAGTTTTCGAGCTCTTTTCATTAGTTTTCCTTAAAATTTTCTACCACTTACATAAAAACAAGTAGTGTACCACTCATGTTCTAGTCACAATGAAAAATATCTCTGGTCCGCAGGTTTGCATGCATTTAGAATTGACTTTTCCATGTAATGCAATAAATTTCCAACTAAGAGACTTGCAATTTGTAGGACTACTTGGGGCTCCAGTACCTGTAGCATTTTGCTGGTAGTGATAAAATGAAACTGCATGAACCATCAAACTTTTAACTTTCCCTTGGTATCAACTTACTATTACATATTGGGTTTAAGTTCATCATCTATATATTCTACGAAGAACAATACTTAGCTGCTGAAAATTCAGCGGCCATTTCTGTTTTTATCTAATTAAATTTGGACACGTGTATAAATAATTAAAATTGTAAGCACAAATTGGACATGTGTCCAAATCTGATTTGGTGAAAGCAGGAATGGCTGCTGAATTTTCAGCAGCCAAGTATTGTTCTTCTACTAATGACTTGCAAACAAATTAACTAGTCAATACTGCTAAAGAGTAAAACCAGAGCAGGATTTCCGCACTCTCTTTTTTTTCTTCCATGCACTCATGTTTATTTGTAGTTTTGCATTATCTAAATCAAAAGAGGGTCAGAGACATAAATAAACAAGAGTATATGGAAATCATTTCTCAAAAACATTTTTGTTACGGAACAATCAAATTAATCCAACTATTGAACCCAAAAATGAAAAACACTCATTTCAGCTTCCTCATCAATTACAGGGATCGATCTTAGGATATCATCGGGCTTTAAATGTTCAGAGAATTGTCTCATCTGATTCACCGTGTTGGTACGATTCCTGATCGTCCAGTTGTAACCAAATAAAAATGGCACTGCTGCACCACAACAATGGCTGTGGTCCAAATACAGTACTGCTGGATCAGGATTGAATGTTCTCATGTGATTTTCGAATCCCCTGTTCCAGGCCACCATATCATTCAAATTTAAAACAAACCCATTCACACCATAATGTCTCTAGCAATCAAGTTATTTTGCACTCCTATCCTATGGGCTGAGGGAGTTACACTAAATTTCTAGTTCATTCATATATTGAAGACATATCCTTAATTTTTCTTCATTTTTCATCACCCAATCAAAATTTTCAAAAGTATTTTTTTTCCGATAATGTTCTCTTATCAAGCTTATATTTGAAGTCGGACAATCTACCATTTTAACGACCAAAATCTAGAAAGAGAAAGAGCCGCTAAGAAAAAGCTCGGTAAACAAGAAAGAGGGAGAGGTTAGAAAGAGGAAGATTGTGTCTAGCATCTGGTAATCTAAGTCTTGCATATTTTGGTTGGCTCGATCGTGTTAGCATGCGCTTTACTAATCATTCCTCCCATTCCTTTAGTCTTATTACTTGAATCTTAAGTCGTGGTCATGTCTCACTCCCAGTATAAGGATTGGTTTCATGTTTCTTCCCAAATTTTTCATTAGTTTCGGGCTCAATCAAACTAAACCAAATATTTTCAATAATCAACAAGATTAATGGCTTAGATTCACAGTATGACAACTTAACAACCTGACAAAAAAACATTTTCTCTATGTTTGCCAGGGAAAATGATAATACACATATTTTTTCTTCTTATACACCTTTGCTTAATCAAGTTCCTTGTTTTCCTTTGATTTAAAAGTAGATTTCTACCCAATTGCATTAGAACATTTTAAGGAAAACCCATTCATCTTTTGACTATCATTTAATGTTAAAAATTTACCAAAGTGAGTTTATGAGGTCAATTAATAGTTCTGGTTCTCATATCTGTCATGTTGTTTCATGCTCATTTTACCCTCTACAGTTTTGCCTTTTTTTTTTGTCAACATCATTTTTATAATTTAATGTTATTTATGTGAAACAAATTAATTTTTGGGTTTAAAAGTTATTAGATTGGAGTCTTATATATTGGTGATGTGGATGTGTTTGATACTGAATATGTAGGTAATGTATTTTGGTTTGATACCAAATGTGTAGGTAATGTGGATTTATAAGTTTTGATACCTATTTCGGAGGTGATGTAGATAGGATTTGCTTACCTATTTATAAGGTTTCGATTAACTATGCATGCTAACTGTCTATGTGTTGAGTGTTTTTGGGATTTATATTTTGTTTTTTCAAGAGAAATTTTATTGCACATGAACAATAGGGTTATGACTGACAAATTGTTTCTTATGGATTCAATTCTTAATGGTGGCAATGATGAAAGCTTAAAAATTCAAATGTATAATTAGCTAGACTAAATAATGCAATAATGCCTATACATCATGGTGCAAATTCGATCTTCACCGATCTCCTCCTCCTAACATTTAACAATTTAACCCACTAACGCTATCGTTTGTAAAATAATAACAATTTAACCCACTAACGCTATCGTTTGTAAAATAATAATAATAATAGTAATAATAATGCATTTAATTAAGATTTTAATTTTTTTATTTTTATTTATCTAAAAGGGTATGAAATATAACTAATAAAACATTCAACCCTAACATACTCAATTCAATAGCCAACAAGGGTTGACTCGGTTAGTAAAGTCCCAGCCTTGTGTGTCACCCCACCAAGGTTTGAGTTTCGGTGCTAGCAATTTTCGTTGAAGCCCAACGGTCACACGTGCTCCATATCACGTAATTGTCTTGTCTACATGTTAGGCTTAAAAATTCGCTACACGTGATATGTCGTGTTGAGGATGAATCTCACTTTGATGAAAGAAGGGATTGCCACATATGAGGGGACGTGTTGAAAATAAATCTCACATTGATGAAAGAATGGACTTTGTATGTTCTACTCCTCATACTACTAGAGGAAAACTAATGAAAAAGACTTGAAAACTTTGGGTTTTAACGATAAGGACAAAATAAAGGGTAAAATGAATAGTACAAGGATTGACTTTTTAGTGTAAAAATGTGGTTTTTCGTTAAAATGAACAGTACCGGGAACTTTTTGTTAAAGTTCCCTTAATTTTATGGTTTAAGCTCAATTTTGTTCAACATTTCGTTACGAGAGAGACATGCACACAAAGGTAATAATGGACCCAATCCCAAATTTAACTTAATTACGTGTCCAATCTCTCTATTTCCTAATGGGGAGGTGCTCACATCCTAGTTTTTGGTTGGTGGCCAGTCAGATTTATACATCTAAAGGGTTACCATTCTATAATAGACAGATGGTTAGGGTTAGGTCCACCCATTGATGTCCTGCAAAATGCAGTATTGTAGCTGTACTCATATGGAAGCGCAAATGGGGCCTTTTAATTTATTGAAAAACGAAGAAAAAAATTTAAATGCCCTGCATACAACTTTCGTCTGTTTGTTGCTTCACATTGAATTTGTGATTAAATTGTGTGACCAAACAAGACAAAGAAACGATATTCTGAAATGTATGTATGTATGCAATTGCAAACCCTATTAATTAAAGATTGCTAGTATAGTTGAGTGTGGTAGGCCTTAAAAGCTTCTGTCTCTCTCTCTCTCTCTGTGCTGTCGGTCCAGGTGTGTTAATGAACAGTTTCACAGACTCACAGGCGTGGAGAACCCCTACCAGAAAGCAACCTTTATAGCTTATAGTGCATGCATCATGCATGCATTCAAGCGAAGGTAAAAAAGACTTAAATTTGAATGAACGTTTGATCCAGAACATTCATCGTATAACTTTTTCAGTCTAATTTATTAATTTTAAGATCCGATATCTATTGCGAAGTTTTAGATTTCAGCAACCCTCAGAGGATTCGTTCTGGTGTCTCATTCAGGTACCAGAATCACTGTTTGATTTTGACAACTATCTTGGTAGTAAGTTAAGGTGAAGGGAGTTATCTTCTTTGTTGCACTTGTCCGTGTTATAGTGACTGTCAACATTGATATTGTTTCCAACCTAACAGTTCAACATATGTGAAGTTTTATACAAAAGACCTCAATGCAATTAGTAGTTGAACATTCAAGATATATTGTGTTTGATTTAAGGTGGAACTTTACATTCTTTAGCATATACTTCTTGAGGATAAATATGTTAATATATAGCTCAACCACGTGCGCCTACATGATTGTACTTAAACTATATCAAATGAGAGTGGAATTTATGGTAATTTGCTGTACACCGCCGATGTCTAACTATCAACTATTTACATACACGCATAACCAGCTAACGTTAGCATTTCTATTCATAAGCACCTTTATTGAGACCTGAAATTCAGTACCAACAAATTTTAAACCAAAACACTGATGAGCTGCTTAATGGAGTTTTTTTTCCCTTGTTATACCCAAGGAAGAAAATATCGGTAATATCGGTAGTCCGAAAACACGGAAATATCGATGGAAATATCTGGATAATATCGATATCGATAAAAATTACATGGAAACCACGGAAATTGTAAGAAAAACTTGGAAATTTTTATTGAAACTTTGTAGGATGTTTATTTAGTCAATTATCTATTAGTTTATCACAAAAAATTGGAAAGAAATGCATTGCATGATGGATTTAACATTATCAAGTTGATTATATAACGAGCTGACAAACATTGTGAGTGTAGAAAATATGTAGTAATTAATGAAAGAAGTCTAAACACACCATAATCATTTATATATAATGAATTAGTACAATATTTTACACTTTATATGTTTTACACTTTAGTACAATATTTTACACTTTATACTTTGGTACAATATTTGGATCATTGGATCAGAGAGCTAGAGACAGGTTTTGAATTATTTGGATCATTGGATTCTTTTTTTTTTCTCACACGCCACCACACACACACAGAGATCGAAATTCGAGACCCCCCACACCACACACGCACACAGAGACTGAGCTCAGTCTCTCGAATCTTCCTTTTCTCTCTTCTGAGTTCTCGATCCTTTTCCCTTCCTTCTCTCTTCTGAGTCTTCTCCCTTCCCTTCTCCCTTCTCCAGTTCTCCCACACACACACAGAGACATCATCTCTCGATCCATCGGCGCGATCCTCCTCGTCCGCGTCTCCCTCTGCTCATCCCGCGACCTCTACGTCCTGGTGTTTCGCGACCCAAAAGCTTGGGCAAACGCGTACAGAGCCTGCGAGTCCAAGATCGTCGAGCAATGCGAGGCCGGTGCCAGGATCGCGTGAGCCATTAGCGCATCGGAAAAGTGTAAGCCCCCGTGGTGGCCAGCTCTAATTGGCCAGAAAGTCACAGACTTGAAGCAGAGGGAACAGTGCGATGAGAGAGAAATTGAGGGGTGTTTGACGGCGGCGAAAGAGAAGTGCGGCGGGTTCGCGAAGGAGAAGTGCTTGAAACCCTTCAGAGAAGCGAGGATTGCAGGGGTGAATGTGAAGCAGGCTGAGAGATTGGTCTGCTGGGGGACTCTGGCGGATCCGACTTCGTGGCTCAACTTGATTGGATTGGAAAAGTTGGGGGTTTTGGGTTCAGCGATGAATTATAGGGCTGGTGAATTGTTTGGTTCGGATAGTGAGTCCCGCGACCTCTACCTCTCCTCCGTCGGTGTCGCCGTCTACTCCATCGGCGTCGGCGTCGACTTTCAAGCAATGTCGCGATAATATCGCTAATATCGCGATATTAGCGATAATATCGATATTATCTCGATTTTTTGACGAAAACCTATTGGATGTGTGTGTAAATATCGGACTCCGAAAAAAACGATAATATCGGCGAAATATCGCCGATATTATCGATTTTTTATACCATGGTTATACCATACAATATAATGGTCACACCAAAGATTAATTCTAATTTAGTTCTTGTTGACTAGAATAGCAACATCACTTGATCGTTGCAGCACAACAACATACGAAATCAAACTGTAGGTCGTATTGTTTTCTGTTTGTTATATATTGTTTCTGAAAGAAAAAGCAACACATTAGGTGAAGTGTACTTGTTGCTTTTGCAAATTCTTGTTTTGGATTCAAGGAAGCGTAGTTTTGGTGCTTGTTATCAGGTAAATAACAAAACCTACCAATCTATCACATCTACGAGCATTGTTGGAGACAAAATATATTGACAAGCTATTGCAATGTATAACAATGTTGCACTATATATCCGCCACTGAAGAACACAACTTGCTTAGCTTTAGGTTGTGGGGTTCAAAGTACTTTCTACTCTTCACGCACAGTACTTCTCAAACAACCAAAGCATCACTATACACTTACTGTATTCAACATATTATATTTTGAGAATCGTTTGAACCAAACCAAACAGAATCCTTAATTTGCACTCCAAATATATATATATATATATACAACATTTGTAGTTGGAAAATTTTTCTTATTAGTTCAACACCATTTCGGCACCAATGCTACTAGGCGCTTAATGATTACCAAAGTAAAAAACAGAAAAGGATTTCTTTGGTACCAGAAAAGATTATTTGACAATACATGATACATTGTCGATATTTGATCATTGTCTATTTATTTGACATTGTTCTGTTAATATAAACTACACATTGACAATGTACCGTACGATCGAATTAAAGTACCGGAACTTCATAGGGTAATAGAACTTCAAATGCCACACTGAAAACATGATTAGAAGCCCCTTGGCTAACCAATTTAGATCAAAGACATAGTAACGTCGATGTTGCATGTACAATTAAGCGACCCATGAAATGACCATTGATGGAAAATAACACAACACTCATTTATAGCAATTTACTCCGAAATTTGAAGTTCAAAACCTCCCACCATAATGCAGCTCAATATATATACACTCATTTATAGCAATTTACTCCGAAATTTGAAGTTCAAAACCTCCCATCATAATGCAGCTCAATATATATATATATATATATATATTGTAGAAACTCAGTTTTCACTTCCTTTTGCCAATCATAGTCTACTTCAACCTTCAATAGTATGTCTATCAATGCTTGAGAAGGGAAATTCAGACAAACGTACGCAATAAGTTGTTTACCCCATCTGAAGGGGGAAATCAATCAAGGAAAGCGTCCTGAAACTTGGAGCCACACTAGACTCCACAGACAGTGCCATACCTAGTCAACGTGACAAAATATCGACATGCCTTCAATTCAACTTTACGTCTACGTGCAATTCCCACACCATGTGGTTCTATACCACTATTTCTAGTTTTGGCTAGGCATAACATTTACAAATCAATCATAAATATATTGTTTCTGGTGAATACTCAATCATGGAGGATGGGTTGTTCACGGAGAGAAGCAAGCAAGAGATAAATTGAGAAAATAACTTTCACGCATTCATTTTCTTCTACTACACGCTCCTGCCGATTATTTTGCATTGATTTTTCCTTTGACTTATTCAATTCATAAGTAAAAAATAAACAAGGGTGTGCAATGAGAAAATAAGAGTACGCGAAAACCACTTCCCTTGATTAATTAATAAACCCAACTCATGATGGGGTCTCTCATTAATATTGTTTAAAATAACAAATATACATGATCACCATAATTCTCCCTTCATTAACCAATTTATATGATGGACATATAGTGCAAAGTAACTCTCCTTCCTCTTCTCAAAATATGATTTAATTTCATGATATTATTCTAGTAAATACCTCCTATTGAGGTACAAGACCTAATTAAAGTTTTAAAAAGGAGAAATAGTAATTGCAAAAACCATCTACTATACAATTACAATAGACCCCACTAATTACTTAATGCTACTTTTCTTACCATGTATCTTTCTTCATAGAATGGATGGAAGGTTATATATATATAAGTAAAAAAAAAATATTGAAAAAAAGATAAAGAAACTCATTAACTGTTTTTTCTTTTCTTTTTACTACGTTCTATAGTCTATAGAAGTTTGATATACTAATCAATAAAGAGACGTGGTTGATTAATTCCCTAACAGCCCCCGAAGTCTCTAATGGAGAAAGAAGAAGAAGTCTTGTCGGGCATATTGTTTCCACCACCACCACCAGCGTGACGAAGCCCTAGAGTGAGTGACACGTCACCAGCTGCCGTGGTGGTCCCGAAGCTTATAAGCGTAGTAGAAGAATCGATATTACTACTATTTTGATGATCATGATGAGCTGCAATATTTGCATTAGCCGAGGTGGTCCCGTAACTTCGACACGTGTCATCGGAAGCTGCGGCGGGGAAGCACTGGTACGCAGGAGAAGCCACCGCAGTAGAGGTGGTGGTGGCCATCATAGGGTGGTGGTGGTGCTGCTGCTGATGCCTATTGATTGCTACGAGTGAAGGGTCGTTTTCAGAGGCATTGATATCGGATCTTTTGCTTGCTGGCGAATTTTTTGTTGTTGTTGTTGTTGTCGTTGTAGGCGTTGGAGTTTGTGCAGCGAGGCCAGCATTGCTGTTACGTTCTCTCTCTTGATCTGCTGCTGCACTAGTAGCTCCTCCTACTCCTCCTTCTCCTACTTCTTCTTCTTCATTGGCTTCTTGCTGGTACATCTCTTCCACCATGGGTTTCCACAACCGAACCCTAGCATTTATGAACCAATTTGAGACCTGCATTCAAAACCAAAACACTTTATTTTTAGGTCATGCATCAAAGTTATAAATAAAAATTAATCCATCTCTCAATTTCATAACAGTCAAACCACAGGTGTACATTATGAGAAGAATTTATATAGAACGGGTTCACCACCAGCATGTCGTCCCGTTTCAATAAAACATAATAAGTTTCTCAATACATGCCATTGTCTTATTAAATTGAGAAGCCACGTGGCAATAAATCATTTTATGTAACTTGTTCTCACTACCACTGCTTATTGATCACTATATATGATGCCAATATCTTGCTTAGAAACTTAGCAAGCATGTGAAATTACAACCCTAAGTGTGGTGGGCAGTCTGGCAATAAAAATATTTATTTTGGCAGGATAAGAAAATAAAATTTACATCTTTTTTCTCAATATAAAGTTGAGAGAAAAACTATATAGAACTATAAATTTTGACATGTTGTAAGATTTTTGTAACCAATATCATATTTTGGGTTTTCATGCAAACAATGAAAACCACAATTTTTTTGTCAAATAAACCAGATTGAAGTGAAGAAAAAAAAAACATAATCAATGCAAAAGATACTACAACGTAACATTGCTAAAGTTTACGATGTTTAATGACCTAGCTAATGATGAAACAAGAGATGAAGTTGCCATAGTTAATTAAAGATTATGAATAGCTTTGATTTCCTATGACCAATTTAAGTGGGAACATTTATTTTGTCTTTTAACTTAAGGTTCTTAAATGATAAGATGTGGTAGGGAAGGTGTCATTTGGTATGAGTGTGTGTGAGAGAGAGAGTGCGCGAGAGAACCAAAGCTGCAAACTCTCATGTCTCATCTGCTATGTACTTGCATGGCACAGCCCTTTATTGTCTGCTGGTGTGGGGTTGGTTTTCACTGTTATCAGAATTTATGTCAAGGAGTTAAAAAATCCACTGTTAAAAGAAGAAAGAAAGAGGCAGATAAAACACATTGTCTTTCTTCAATAGAGAAGCGTAGAAACCCTGATAAATAAAATCCAATCCCATGTAAGTCCTTCTGAACCTACTGCTGGTCCCTTCCCTCCCATCTTGTCTTTCTACCTAGCTACCTATCATTTATTTCTTCTTCGTTAGCACGATGGTCTATACATATGCATGTTTATATACAGGAGCCTTTTCTTAGCAGGGTTTCCGTTATGATGTAGCAGAAATGAAATGATATTTAAATATCATGTAGGGACAATGCATTTAACGTATATGACCCTCATATACTGAAGAAAAAAATGGACAAAAAAGTGAAATATATATGAGGTAATGTCTAGTGAATACATAGTTTGTATAAGAGCATCTCCAAAAGAAGTAGCAAAGTTAAATTTGATATGCCACGTAGGAAAAATGCATCTTCAATGTAGCTAGCAACCCAATTAGCAAATTGAAGAATTAGCAACTGATCTTGTAGCAACCCAATTTACAAGGTCAGTTCCTACTTCTTCAAGTTAGCAAATTGGGTCGTGCAATATTTTATTTGAAAGTATTATTTGGTAAAAACTTCGAATTTTTTTTTTTGTCAAACGATAGATTTTTGTTAGATTAGATGTTAGATTAATCACCGAATGAGTTTGAATCCATACCGTCATGCAAGAACTTAACACCATTCCACTACTATGATAAAGGGCCACTTGCAAGTTTGAAAATAAATTTGAGCTCCACCAAATAAGATAAAGTCAAGTTTTAAATATTTTAAAATGAAAAATGAAATTTGAAGAGTTAGTTGAAAAGACAAATTTTTAAAGAAAAACTAATGAAAATGGCTTGAAAACTTTGAGTTTTAATAATAAGGACAAAATAAATGGTAAAATAAATAGTATCTGGATTAACTTTTTAGTGTAAAAATGTGGTTTTTCGTTAAAGTGAATAATACCGAGAGTTTTTAGTTAAAATTCTCAATTTTTAAAGTAGCATAAAAGTGTTAAATGGATTAGCAAGGGAAACTTTTAAACATAATTTTTGTTAATTTCCTTTTGAGATGCTTTACTTATTGTGCAAGATGAAGCCAAAACTAAAATAATTACCTGATTTCTGGACAGACCAGTCTGTCGAGCCAACAGATGCTTATCAGCATCGCTTGGATACCTGAGAAAGAGACCAGAAAAGAAAATGACATCAGAGTCCTTGTCTGTACAGTATAAAGAGTCTCACATCCTCCTCATACCCCTAAGTCTACATGAGGTTAAAAAATATTTCTCCTTTCGCTCTATGCATGGGCGTGAGAATCTAAGACAAGAAGATATCCAGTCTCGATCGATCGCTACCTAGGTCAGCTCATCTGCGCTGTACCTGGACTGTACCACCACAACAACAAGACGTAACAGACCAGCTACCACGTACAATCTCCTCTCTTTTCTCTTTCTCTCTAGCCTTTTTATACAAGACGATGTGTTTTCTAAGAGAGAGAGAGAGAGATGATGCTTTAGTGAATTAATGCATTTCCTTTTCCCCAGCTTTTGGCTGACCACGCAACATCCCAAGGACACTGCGTATAATTACGACACCCTTTTAAGAGTAATCAGAATAGACTTGTACGTGGCTTGACTTAATTATTTAACTAATTAATAAAGTGCATGGCAACCGCGCTGTGATAGTACGTATCATATATCAAAGACTTACGTTACTTGGACTAGTTTCGACCAAACAAAACATTACTTAGACGAATATAAGTAATGTTTCAATACTAGACTTGTGTTTTGAACCAAAAATCAACCTGATCGACACTCCAACAGCAGAATAAAAAGCCTATCATGCAAGAGAGCATTTCCATATATGATATGAACTATGTTGCTGAGGCACAATCTAATACAGATACGGCTCACATGACGCATGCGTCTATATTAAAAAATGCATCAATGTAGTCAGTTTTGTGTGTTAAAATACTATTATTATCTTTGACAGAGTGTTTACTTGATTGTGTGCATTAAAATAAGAGTCTCCTAAGTACTAGTTGACGGTCATTTTCACAATTATATATCATAATATGAAGTAAAGCTAAAAGAGTATGGTAAAAGGTAACGCACGGGTGAAGAAAATGCTCAAAAAGCCAGGCTCTCAAGATGTTGACTGAGCGTTCCGGCAGGCCTCGTTGTGGCCTCCAAGCTTCTTGTTCCATCATGCCCATTTGATGAAATGCTCTTTGCTGCCTTAGGCTTTGCTCTAGCATCTTCAGCCTCGGGGTCTCTCCTTTTGTTATTCCTGAGGTCCCCGCACCATCTTTCTCTCCAATTAGCTCACAGCTGTGCTTCAACTGTGCCGTGATCGCGTCCTTTAGGCACCGAAAATGCCGTGACATGGCCTTTTGTGCTAGAGCTGTGTACGGCACCGCTGCTCCGAAACCCATCACCAGATCGAATGCGTTTACCACCATCTGCATTTGTTCGCAGTAGTGATTGTACCTTCGATCCACCTGCAATCATGCACATGTAATCAATATTAACTATACATGTACGTATTCAATGCAAATGTCTGAATTACTAGCAAGTCACAATCTCTTGAGGCCTTAAATGTTCACATTTTTAAGACGTTGGAGTGACTTGATGGCTTTGAAATAAACGTAGAAAACAACCAAATAAAAAAAATTAAATAATGTAAAACGTGCGACATAATTTAAAGATTATGTTCACGGTTAATTAATCTTCCTCCTCAACCAACAAAAAAGTTTTGACCAAAGAAGGCAACATGTTGATAACTAAGCAACCTTAGAAGCAGATAAGAAGTCTAAATCATGTTACATTAGAGAAGGTAGTTACGAAGTGTAACAAAAGAAAACGAGAAGATGACTAAAACAAGAAAGATTGAGTACGAGAAAATTAAAACATGAGATATGAGTGCAACAGTCAGATCAAATGAGAGAGAGAGAACAGTCAGATCAAATGAGAGAGAGAGAGAGAGAGAGAGAGGGTCTTCTTATTTTCAGAGTATTATAAGCCTAAAAAAATTGAGAAGGATGGTTTTGATCTTTGATTAAAGAAGAGAGAACAAATGCATATATCAAATTAGTGGTACAACAAAAAAATTGGTTGTTAATGGGAACTATAAGAATATCTTTAGTATATACCAAACTGACATACTTACTCATTCAATTTATAACATAACTAAAACGGAAATAAAAACAGGGTCAACTAAGTTATAATATCAATGGATTCCCCGAGAAATTACTATGAACAGTATGATCATAACCTAGAAAGGCACTGACATTCATAACTACCTTCCTATACTTAATATGATGATGTGAAGCTAAAGTATAAACCATTTCGATCAGTGAAATATATTATCATTTTAATGTAGTGTTTAAACCAAAGAGTAGCTACCCTCGACCCTATGAAAGAGAAGAAAAGCCCTATTACACCAGCCGGCTTTTTTTACCTATTTTTTTAAAGAATTTTTTTTTTTTAATAATTGTAAGTGGCCGGAATTTTCTATGTTTGTCCGGTGACTTGGGAGAAAAAAAATTTGGGATCTTTAATAAAAAAGCAGAAGTCTTTGGAGAGAGAGAGAGAGAGATTACATGCCTCATCAAGCATGGACAATAGTTTGACTTTCCTTCGTTGATGTTCAATCCTATCAGCGGCTGACAACGGAGGCACATCCTTTGATGAAGATGAAGGGGCACCACCATCACCGCCATCGCCACTAGCTGGATTAGAACTAGGGTTTGTGGTGGTGTTCTGCCTACCACTTGTACTACCACCAAACTTGTTCTTCTTGAGCTGACCCCTCCCGACACTGCAAAACTCTTCCAACAATTCTTGGGCAGCCTTCACATACTTGGAGTTCCTCAACACGTTCACAACTCCGAAGGACGATGACGACCCGAAACTGACGTGATGACCGCCTACAACGCCGCCTTGCTGCAAACTATGCAATGCCTGATGATGATGGGAACCCAAATTCTTATACTGAGGATTAGACCCTTGATGTTGATGATCTCCTTGATTATTGTAATACAGCAAGCCACTAGCACTATCTGATCCCATCCTGAATTCCTCAGCCTTTGCTGCCTCCAAGTGCTGCAAAGAAGTTGATAGAGACAATGAAAGTCCTTGGCCTTCCACAACCCCACCAATTTCACCACCGCCGCCAGCGGTATTGCCTCCTGCTTCATGGCCTTGATGACTCTCAGGGACCCAAGTGAATTGACCAAAAGCCCCTCCACCGGATGCGGCAGCAAACCCTTGGAGTGAATTGGTGGTGGTGGAAGGGTTTGGAAGCAACATGTGAAGGGTGGAAGAAGTGGTGTGGGAAGGAGGAGGAGAAGGCGATCTTGGTTGTGATGGGTTCATTAGAAAAAGCTGCATGGCTGCCGCTGAGTCTGCATTAATTGTTGAAATCTGATGATGGTGCTGATTTTTTGAATCTCCCAATGGTCCCAATCCACCACCACCCACTCTTCCGTACCAGTCAGCCGCAGCAGACACTGCTGCAGCCTGCTGCGGCCGAGGTATCATCCGATAATTGGCTGACATTGGATGTTGTAGCAGTTCGGCGGCCCCAACAGGGCCACCGCCTGGAGGGTAATTGAACATCTCAGACAACATCCCAGCGGTTTCGTATGCTGGGAGGCCACTGGATTCTTCCTCGTTTAGGCCAACCAGTGGCGGCGGGGGAGGGGTTTCGAAGCCTTGCACCCTCAGCTTTTCCCTCCGGATCTGCTGTGCCAAGTGGTGTTGCTGCTGCTGCTGTTGTTCTTGGTGAGTTGTCATAGCCGATCTCTCGAAGCCATTGGAGAAAGTGAAGATGCCTTGGTGGTAGTCTTGGGACATAGAATTGGGAGGATTGGAGTAGTTTTCTGAATCAATTGAGTGGTGACGGTGATGAAGATTACCCTTTGGTGGCGGTGGTGGGAGTGGCGGTAAAGTTACTATGCCCATATCATAAAACTAGTACTGATCTTCTTCCTCATCATTTTTATCTCACTCTCCCTCCCCTTGTTGGCTTTGTAGTCACTTCCCTCTCTTTTCACACTTGATTTACTGTTCAATTCAGCATGGATTTGTCAGACACAAGCAAATAACAAACAATACCCATCATGGAAGAGTACTTTGAGTACTCATTAATTCATCAAGCTGATTAAATATATCACTATGAGAAGAATTATTATAAACAATATATATATATATATATATATATAGAGAGAGAGAGAGAGAGAGAGAGAGAGAGAGAGAGAGAGAGATAGAGAGAGGAGAGAAATGATAAAATGGTTACTACTACCCTTTGTTGTTGTTCTTTTTTAATTTTTGTGTTCTCTTTTCATCTATACTTATCATTTTCAGCTTTGTTCATCATCATCAAGTATATTTATATACATAGATATATATACCTTGAGGAGTTGCAGAGTATGAAAGGATGTAAAGCTCTCAGACATCGTTTTCCCTTCTGTGGTATTGAAAGCTTCTTGAATTCCTCTCTCTCTCTCTCTCTCTTGTTTGTGCTGTCGCTCTGTCTGTCGTCTCTGTCTTTCTCTTTCTCTCCTTTTCTTTCTCCTTTTTTGCTCTTTGCAGTGAGTGTTTATGCAATCACCTTCAACCCTTCTGAAAAAAAAGAGGCGATAGCAAGAGAGGGAGTATATGTTTGCTAATATAAAAATGAAAATGGTGGCTTTCTTTCGGAGACTCCTCACTAATTAATATATCTCTCTCAAATTAACCAATAAACGCAGCTATAGCTTATTAGCTAAAAAGGAGAAAGAGAAGCAGTCGCTGTTGTTCTTCTTCATCGACTCTTCTTTTCCACACCATTATTTTATATTTATTTATGCTTCTATTCGCCTTATACTTTTTAAAATCATTAATATTATTACATATCAAACAAAGTTGGAAAGGGAAATAGATCATCTCCGGATCTCTTCTATCAAAGCTCCCGTATAAAGTGATCCAAACCCTTAAAATTTGATACAACGGTTAAAATCATTATACCTTTTAAAAGAGATCTCTGTTTTTAGCTGTTTAATCAAATTTCAAGAATCTAGATCACTTGATTCGAGAACTTTGGTGGAATAGATTCAGAGATGATCTCTTTCCGAAAAAAAGGATGAACTTAATTCTTTAAACTTTTGTTTCCAATGACCCTAATGTCCTCACCTTGGAATGCAGTGGTTGAGGTTACTTTCGTCCACTAAAAAAGTGGAATCATGGTTGTTAGGGAAATTGGTATAAATAATTATTGATCAAATTCTGGTTAAAATGATTTGTTTTTTAATATGTTGTCGGTATTTAATTGATGTATCGTCAATATAAGATTATTATGTTGTTGATCATTGTATTTGATCATTATGTTATGAAGATTTGATCAATATTTTAAGTTTGCTGGGTTCGAGTATTTGAAATTTTATTTTTGATTAGTTTGGCAACTTTCCTTATGTTTTATGTTGATTAGAGTTAGACTATTTTGTCAGAATATATGTTCTAGGGGTGTGTTATTCACACACTATTTTTTACTTCACATATACATGTTATATTGCACCCTATGTTCTATTGCACATAAATTCTAGTCTTCTTTCTTGCAAATTATAGTATATTAAAACATGCTTCAAAAATAAAAAATAAAACCCAAAATTTCTAAAGGTTTTCTAGTTATTTTATGTATTTTTTATATGACTAGAATACCCTTTTTAGATGTCGGCTACTATTGTCATTTGATGGGAGTCCCTTTGGAAACCAACGCAAACTACGGAATAAAATAAAGATAAGGTGAGTAGAAAGTCATCTCAACGATCCAAACTACCACCATCCTTTGATATGTCCAAATGACCATGATACCCATGTCAATCATTATGTTGCGTAGGCAAGGATCATTGGTTTGGTAGGAGCATTTTGGTCACTTTGAGTTATAGACCAATGCATTAACAACCCAACCATAGTAAGAGATCGATAGATGCACACACAAAGTCGAGTGAAGAAGAGTTTCCAAAAAAAAAAAAAAAAAATAGTCGAGTGAAGAAAGTGAACAATATGGCACCGGTTTACTATCACATGGTGTCTTGTGCAAAAATATAAAGGAATGTGTCAATATTTTTTACATATTTACTCATTATTGATACGAAACTCATACTATACAAGTTGTTTTCTCAAAACAAAGAGGAAGATATCGGTTTTATAAATACAGAAATCGTGCACGCAAAGGATGGGTGGCACGTGCGAGAAGTTGGGTAATTTTGGGTCTGACAATTACACTTAACCGCTTCATGGGATTGGCAATGTCAAGATGGCAAATTCCATTACTGTTTTGGCGTGACCTTTGATCTTCACAGGTGTTATCTGTGCTTTATCCTTTTTGGTGTAAAGACTAAAGAGTAGTATTATCATGTCTCATGTACTACATATCTATTCATACATATGTGTGTGTGTGTATATTTCGTGTTGTCAAATTATTAATTTGAATTATATGTTGCGTTGCGTTATATTTGAAAGCGAAATTTTGAGTAAAAATATTACGGAAACCCTGAAATTGGGAACACCAATACTGATTTGTAAGGAGTGGAATTCCTTAGAAGGAGATAAGAAATAGAAAAGGGTGAATCGAAATCAACATTTTTTACAACCAAAACGGGCCTCGAATTGTTAACGATGAAAAGTCAAATTTATTTCCTGCAAGGGTATTTCAATAATCAATTTTGTTCTAATTCTGATTTTTGATTTAATAAACACTTTGTTAGAATTTAGTCTTATTTATTACGCTTTTTAGTTAAAATGGTTTCTAAGATTTACATAACTCTTCACTTTGGTCCCTGATATTTGAAATTGATAGAAGTGGTCCCTGTGTTTGTCCACCGTCAATTATTTTGGTCATTCCATGAAAAACCTCTGTAAATAAAGAGAAAATGACAAAAATACCCTCAATTTAATTAACAATTGGCCAAAATGATTTGACAAATATTGAGGATGTTTTTGTCATTTTCTCCTTATTTATCATATTTTTCATGGAAGGACCAAAACGGTTGATGGTGGACAAACTCAATGACCAATTTTATTAATTTTAAATCTCAAAGACCAAAGTGAGGAGTTATGCCACTCACATGGACCATTTTGGCTAAAATACCTCTTTATTATTCTAATTTTTGATAAAATAGTAAACACTTTAATGAGAATCATATTTCCCCTTCATGCTCACTCTAATTCTTTCATAGTCAGGTTCATATATGTAAATATACTCTTACATTATGTTTGGATGAAGGAAATAAACTTGGAATTTGGGTAAAGGTCGGAATTTATAAATTTGCATACACCAATTCCCTTGTTTGGATTCATAAACATAGAAATTTAGAATTTCCGCATAAAAATAAAAAAAATGGAATTTGGGACCTCCAATTTCCAAGTTTAAATTTCATGTAAATATGTGTCATTTCTCAATTTCTATGATTGAGAGTTTAAAAATAACAAATTCTGTATTCAATTCCATTGTTTTTTAGGTTAACCAAACAAGAAAATTAACAAATTCTAGAAAATAAAATCCCGTCATTTCAATTTCTATCATTTTAAAATTCTTTAGTAATCTTAAATTTCTTTATCCAAACATAATGTTACTTCATTATTTCGATTTCATAATTAACCAATATGAAAAGGAAAATTCCATTACTTTTTTAAGATGTAGCATTATTATTATTCCGATTTCGGAAGCTTTCCGCTGAACAAACGCAGTAGTATAGGCACCACCGTCACGGTAAGCCATTGCGATTCCAACTCCACCGATATCTTAAATGTCATCATCATGGAAGGGATGTCAGGGGTTTGGGGATGAGTTCACGAGCTAAGACAAACCTGTAAAATCTATTTTTCAATAACTGATGGATGATTACTATGACATTTTGAGTAAGTTTCGTGTGTAATTTTAATCAATACGTGAATTTAAAAATACATAGTGAGTCTTTAAGCAAGGATGTGCCTTCCGTAAATTAGAGACAAAAATAAATAGCTACAATGATTCTCTTTACAACTTCCAGATTCAACAAACGACCCCATAGAATACTTTTTTTGTTGTCCTATATGTGGTGTCCTTCTTTAGGCATGTATTCATGACATAAAAACTTAAACAGTTTGATAGAGAGATGTTCTAGTCATTTAGAACATGTTTGCATGTTGGTGCCAAAACCAATAAGTTATAAATTTCTTTCAATAGCAACTTAGCAAAGCATGCAGTTTTAATTTGGCATGTGAGGGTGCTTTTCGTCTGATGATGCCATCCAAAACTTGTGTTTATTTCGGCTAATTTTTCTTTTTACTGACCCAAATGGTTAGTATAATCCCAAATCCAATATCTTTGTTTCCTTTATCCTGGGAGTTCTGTTCCCAATGATTTTCCATGCATATGATTAATCAGTTCATGCTAAAAGTGATGACTAATCTTTAAATTAGACAGATACGCCAAAGCTAGTACGAAGCTAGCTAAATCGAGTAATGCTAGGGAGATTGCCTATTTAAATTAAATTTTGTAAATCATATGAAGTAGTTGATGATTATATTATTACTTAAATATTGATTAATGTGTTTATTTTCTATTAGTAACACATCACATAATTTGTAAATTTTAGTCTAAAAAATTAGACTATGAGCATTACTCGGCTAAATTTTATTTTTAAAACACTGCACTTATCACAATATTTTATCGTTTTCGATAAATAAGATAAAGGTGATTAATATTCTTTCTCACGCAAAACACAGACTCTGCTTTAATATAAGAAATGGGAGTAAGAAGTACATCTCCACTCATTTAACTTCATTAATTTTGGCCAAAAATAAAACAAAGAGAAGAAGAAGAACTTACATTTTGAATATCAAAGCTGTTGTCTTTTGGGTGCAGCACAACAATCTGAAGAGCTACTTTCTGAATGCTTATTTGAGAGTGTTTTCATTGAAGTGATTTTATTCATTAGTATTTTTGGTACTTTAAAAGTTTAATTAAAAATCCTTTAAGTTATTTTGGCCCTCTCATAAGTCATAACAACTCTCAAACAATGTTTATCAATTAAACTCAGGGCACACAGAAGTTTTATAGTGATTGGATTACTCCAAAAATTTTGATTTCAAAGTTGGGACATTTTTAAGCTAATTGATCAATTACTTAAACTGTTGATATATATATATATATTTTTTTTTTTTCTTTTGACAAATGTAGTGTTAGTATGTTAAATTGTTAAAAGTTAGGAAGAGAGATCAATGGAGATCAAACACACACCAGGTACATAGGCATTACATTGTCAATATAATTGGCTAAAACCATTTCTCTCTAGTTTTAAGACATTCTTAATTGTATTAATTAAGTTTCATCTAATAAAACTTGTTTCTTATTCCTTGAAATTCAAGTAGCTAGCTTGTATTCTAATTCAAATTACAATGGAAAACGTCGGAACTGTTCTCTGAATTTCTTACTACAAAATTTAGACGACTTAAAATATACTTAACACTCATTAAGTAGAAGATTAAAAGGTTTCTTTTCCAACTGCGAACCGGATTGATAATTGACACCCCAACTAGCTGGCTTCTCCTCCCACCTGTCGTCTTTTGGGGTGATGTCACGTGAATCCACCTTCCCTCTCCTATTCCCTCACACGCTTGATTTACTCTGTGCATGGTTGATACCCTAGCCCTACTTCCTCATCAATAAAAATAAAGACCCCAATCATTCATCAAGTCACGTGCCAAAGTCGGCTATGCACGCGTACATGTATTTTAATATATATTTACTACCATATCATACTTAAATCCTACATGTTTAATGTTTTAGTTGCATGCAACTTGCCGGTTGCCATACCTAAATGCACCACTTTTGTCCTCTCAATTTGCTTTGTTCTCTTAAGTTCACGTTCATGTGGTAAAGTGTAAGAGGAAGACGGGAGAGAATAGAGGCAACCCCTTTGCATAGGTGGTTGTGGAAGATTAAGGGTTGGTTATGGTTATGGTTCTGGCTTTAGTTTTGGCCTTGCTTTTGTTTTACAAGAAAAACAATATCAACCGCAAACCCTCTTGGCCATCCAGCAACCACATTGAATCGAAAAAGAGTGTGTTGACAATAATTGAAAATAAAAAGGAAGAATTCTAATTAGTTCGGATAGCAAGAATCTTGTGATCAATTACATAAGATAAGCAAGAGCATCTCATACTTTACGGATATTCCTAAACTTGCATATGTAGAGAGTTGAGTAATTAACCACAATCTAAGAGATATGTTTGTTTAATCTTATGACATGGGCTTCGATTATATATGCCTACATTTGTTTAATCTTATGACATGACTTCGATTATATTTGAACCTACAATAATATCAATTATTCGACTGTAAAACATTTCAATATCAATTATAAACTTTCTTCAGCAACAACATTGAATTCGAAATTATTGGAAATTTATAAAATTGGGCTGATTCTAACCATTTATACTTGTGACTTACAAAATAGGAATTTCCAAGATCAATTTGATGGAAGTTGAGGTTCTACAATAAAACCGACCTCTCACTAGGGGTTAGTTTCCAAGTCAAATACATAGACAACACAAATTAGGTGACGTGGAGAACATGTGGCTATTGGAATTCACACATGTATCAACATGTGCTCTGATATCATGAAAGAAGTTGAGGTTCCACCATACAACCAATTGATAATAAGAAGAGTGGCCCAACTCCTTATAAACTCTTGCAAAATTTAGTCCTTTACCGATGTAGGACTCTTTGTCCTTTCACATTCTCACACAATTTAAACGTGCATACGTGCTTAGTCCTTGCAAGCTAGATAGCGCATCTTTTAATATAAGAAATACTACTATACCATCAATATAAGCGACTGCTTAGTAACTAATATCTTGTACAAGAGAAATATAAATTTTTGGTTGGCTTTAACTAAGCTTTGTTTCGATTTCATTTCAAGCAACAACCTAAAAAAAAATTCCACAACAAGCACACACTCTAACATGATAACATCAAGCACCTAATATTGTTTTCATGATGGAGAAAAGCTAGCATCGTTTGACAGAGCTCCTCCAACTACACTGTACCAGCTTATCCAATTAAACCTTGGAGCTACTTAATTGTAAGGGACCAAAATTTATGTTATGTGTGTGTATCCTCACTTGAAGCACATTCTCTCTAAAACATATATACCCCACTTGCTAGCTAGCTCATTCATGAACTATGTATATATTTATGCTGTTATTAATTTAATGAAAAAGAGTGATCGATTCATCACGAACACAGGTTGATCATGCGTGCACACTGCACATCAATATGTATATATAATGTAACAAAAAATGTGGAAGTTCAGAATGTGTATGTTGCTAACATCTTTTAATTATTTTAGGGCAAGATTTAATTTGTCTATCACATTAACTAGCTTGTCAGCCATAATGCATGCATGTGTTTTTATTTGCAATATCTTGATATATACGTAACGCAAGGTGAGCAGTGTGATTCAGATTGATTGTTTCTGGCTATAAAATGAAACTTTTTTCTCGGTATTATATGTGACGATGTGGAACAACTCTCTACATTCATATATTATATGTTGTGATAAATTAATTAAGAAAGTTTGAACAGTGTCTAATTAAGAAAGTTTGATAAGTTTGATCGGTGTATGTGGTCCAATATCCTAGTAGATAGAGTGTTGGATTTCTATCCATGCGTCTTGAGTTCGAAACTCTCCCTTCCTCTAAATTATTGTAATAATTTCTAACTCTCCCCCTTCCCTTAATAATAATAATAATAATAATAATAATAATAAAAGAAGGGATTTTTCATCACATTAAGAAAATATGACTATAGTAATTATACTTAATCATATGATCATTAGGGAACACCAATTTTCTATTGACTAATGCTAGTGAGGTCACATATTTATATCATATTAGTGTATTATATGGTGTGGCAATTTATGCATGTATACAAACCAACATCTAATGAGATAAACTCATTAATTGACGTGACATGTACGCATCACTTGACACGTCAAATAGTTAGTTATATTTGTCAAATAGTTAGTTATATTTCAATTCTAAACATGTAGAAGTCCAAACAAGTTACAAGTCATACCTTAATTAAGATAAAAATCACCCTTTCATCTGAAACTATTGAACAAAACTTGTGCATAAGTACATTAATTTGTTTGTTTTTGATAGTTAGATCTGCGATTATATGTCAATACCAAATGCTTAATATCTTCCTGAAGATTTTATTTATTTATTTATTTGTTCCTTTGGATCAGTACAGCTACAGCTAGTTAGGTACAACTCGATCTGTACGTTGTTTAAATATTTTAGCAGTTACTACACATGAGCATCCCAACACACCAGCATCCCAATCGTAATGCCGACAGTGTATGCTGATATGTGTACATGCTTTATTTTCTAATTCCTAACTTATCTATCATAGATTGCAACCATCTATGCATTACACCGCTACTACAAAGTATCACTATTTTTTTTTTCTGGAAAAATATATCATCCAGTACCTTTTATTTTATTTTATTTTTTATATATATATCATTTAAAATTGCAATAGTGACATTGCGTTACAGTACTAGTACTAGTGGATATGTTTCAGATTTTATGTAGCAGAGAAATATTACTACAACTAATTTAAAGGCTAATCTCAAGTACAATAAAGGCTACCTTACTTATGGGATGAAATATATATATATATATATATATATATATATATATATATATTATGGGATGAAATTATGTACTTGACATTTTGGTGTTAATCTTGTACTCAAACTGCAGCGTTTTAGGACTTTCATATAATTACCTTCTCAAAGCAATTCTAGGTTCAAATTCTAAACCCAAAACCACATCCTTACGTACACAAGCACAAAGTTAATACCAAATTTAAAAATCAGCAGAGAATCTCAGTACTTGACGTTAGGCCTTATATCACTATATAGTACTAAACTTGTGAGCGTTCAAGTTTATGAACTACACATAGAATTCTAGTCACTAAAACATTACCGTTGTGGTAGCAAGAATCTGCTGTCTTGATGAATTTTTACCTACAAAACAATCAACACCTTTGATAAAAAAAACCAAAGCCTCATGCGCTAGGGGTTTGGCCAATGGATCTCCGATGCCTAAGTTAGTTCCTCTAAAAAGAGTGAGTTTTTAGTGCTTGTATGCATAGCAAAAAGCTTACCAAAATATGGTAGTGATGAGGTATTTATAGGGAGGTGGCAGACCTAGATGTAGAGCTTTGCCCTGCACGTGATGACTTCCTCATTCATCCCACATATGACATAACCTTGGACAATGGGAAGTCGCCAAGTGTAGGGAAAAACCTACACGTAGGCCAGCCACCTCCCTATACATACCTCAACTCCACCATATTTTGGTAAACTTTTTGCTACGCATACAAGCACTAAACACTCACTCTTTTCAAAGAAACTAACTTAGGCATCAAAGATTCACGAGCAACCCCCCACCCCCACTCGCTCATGGGCACGTGAGGTTTTGGTCTTTAATCAAGGGTGTTGATTGTTTTGTAGATACAAATTTGTCAAGACTAAAGACGACTGATTCTTACTACCACAAATTGGTGCTTTCCACGCATCGCCTCCAGGATTTTTAAGATTATTTTTGGCTCCACAAATACCCCCACTCCTGCTAGCCTGCAAGTAGAAAAGGCAGTAGGTGGAGAAATCCCAAGCTGCTTAGGTGAGCTGAGAGTTGTTTCCCAATTTGATGTAGATCTCTCACTTCTCTCTCGGACAACATAGAGGCCTAGCAGCAGCCATGCCTCTCTCCCTCGCCCTCTTTCAATTAGGCTCATAGATATGAGATAATATCTTGGGATTCATCCTACATATACAGATGACAAAACCTTGGCCAATGGGAAGTCGCCATGTGTAGGGCAAAACCCTACACCTAGGGCTACCTCCCTATAAATACCTCATCACCACCATATTTTGGTAAGCTTTTTGTTATGCATACAAGCCCTAAACACTCACTCTTTTCAGAGAAACTAACTTAGGCATCAGAGATCTACGGGCCAAACCCCTCCTCACCTCGTGAGCGCGTGAGGCTTTGGTCTTTTGATCCAAGGTGTTGATTGTTTTGTAGGTACAAATTCGTCAAGATTGAAGACATCAGATTCTTGCTATCAAACATTAGTGCTTTCACTGAGAGAAGGTCCACTCGTCACCTCCAAGATTTTTGAAATTATTTTTGGCTCCACAACCGCAATTTTGATCCAAGAGGGTTTGGACCATTTTTTTGTTTTTTTTGTGTGTGTGTCAAAGAGGGAGCTATGTTATGAACTAGTCTTCTATCGGTAAAGAAAGTTGAGGTTCTAACTTGTTAGTCAACAACTAAGTTGTCATACCGACCCATTGATTATAAAACAATTTTTGGAAATAACATTAGCCATTTACTCCACAACCTAAACTTTGTGAAGGTCTAGATCTAAGTTTTATTTTAAAATACCAATGCAACATTTGGGTCATATCAGATTTAATACAGCCTAATGTTGGAGAAGTTTTTTAAGTTATGTTACTAATTCATGTATTATAATATAGATAAATAACGATTTAAATGGTACTGTGCAATATTAATATTAATAAACAAACTTGAACTGGAACATGATGAATTTCTGCTAATCTTAGGCTATACTTATTTCAGACATGTAATAAAAAATGTATTTGTTGCTTGTTTAAACAAAAGTTAATGGTTATCTTTGCTTTATGTATAATAATTACTACAAGTTTTTCTGCATGTAGATTGAGTTTTTGTACACCAAAGTCTATTTGTCTGTAACAAATGTGGGTTATGTCACTTGGACATAATACTCTTCTCATTATTTTGTATTTAAATTCATACTTGTTTTATCGTAAACTACTTCCGAAATTAATAAAAGATATATTTGTCTACATGCAGTATATATATCATTACAATTTAACTTTTAGTTTTGAGATTATTGTGTGCACGCAGTGGCCCAATGACTTCCAAAGGATTGCACATGGTTAATAAAGGTTCGGGAGAGACCTTTGTAGCCATAGGTGCACATTTCTCAGAACCATCTCCATCATAATACGGACAGCGTATGCTAATATGTCCTCCTTGAATAGCTCAGTGCAAAACTTATTAATCGAAGATAGCAACTACACCGCGCCAAAACTGTGCTCCCACTCACTGGTCATTTGCAGCAACTAAACAATGTCACTATTTTATGAAAGAATATTTATCAATTATCATGTGCCACTTTTTATATTTTATTATTGCAAATTGGATGGTGACCTTATGGTATCCAGTGGACGATATAATAATTCATGGTATTTTTTTATTGGTACATGTAAAGATATATATATATATTTTTTAAATATTAGTATTCGGGCCCTAGTTAATATTGTTCATTAACTGAGACATTATTATTTTTCAAATTTTGATTAAAGTTTCTAGCATTAATGTGATCATGAATTACATGTTTATTACATAATTTTTTAAAATAAAAATTAGTAATTGATTTAGGGTTTTAATACTCACAGCTCTATTAAACTCCAAATTAATTTTCAATTCAAACATTTCCAAAAAAAAAAAAAAAAATTAGAATAAGTTTGTACCCATTAGTTTTTTACAAAAAGATTCTCAAATTTTTAATCTTAAATATACCCATTCATATAATTTTCAATTTTTTTAAATCTTAAATGTATCCATTCTTAAATATACCAATTTGTTATATGTAAAATGTACCATTTTTTAATATAAAATGAACTCAATTTTTCAACATAATATCCATTCAAATTTTTTTAGGGAACTTTAATGAAAAGCTCCCAGTACTGTTCACTTTAACGAAAAACCACATTTTTACACTAAAAAGTCAATCCTGATACTATTCACTTTACCCTTTATTTTGTCCATATCGTTAAAACTCAAAGTTTTGAAGCCTTTTTCATTAGTTTTTTTTTTTAAATGCATTTTTAAACTTATATGGGTACATTCTTTTTCGTAGATTTTGAGAATATATCCATGTCAAGTTTAATAGAAGAAATTTACTAATATTATTAAGCCTAATATCTTCTCTTTTTTCCTGTGGTTTTGAAGAATGTACCTGTGACAACCCATCCCAAATCTTACGTTTTTACAAAATTTAAAAGTGTGATTTTACGAAAATGCCTTTACAGGCGAGGGTCTTGACATCCGTTGACCAACGTATAGCGAGGTGTATGAAATAATAGTTAGCGTTTTCTTGAAGTACTCGACGTTACGGAATTATAAAATCGAGAAGTACTTTTGTTTAGTCGCTATTTATATATTTTATACATTTTTATAATGATATATTTTGTTTATCATTTAGTGATTTTAAAAATAGTTGAAGAAGAAGAGGAAGAAGAAGAGGCGACGGGAGAGAGAACAGAGGGAAGGGCTGCTGCTCAATCAGAGGAGAGGGAGAGAGAAGACTGCCCAATCAGAAACAGAAGCGAGGAGGGAAAGGAGGGATATTGGAGAGCGGGGGAAAAAGGGGGAAACGGGTTCCCAACCCGTGACCCGTGTACACCCAGTCAAATTCTCCATATTTTCCGGTGGTTTTCCACCGGATTTCTCACGAATTTGGACCAAGAAACCATTCCCAATCATCCCCTAGTCCTTTCCTCTTCCATTCCCAATCAAATTTTATAGGATTTGAGCTTGAATTCGAGTAGAATGAAACTGTGGGTTCCGAGGGTGCCATGACAAAATCCGACGATCGTGAAGGTAATCCAGCAAATTGCTACCACCAGTAGACTCCCCTAGAACCCAGGAACAAAGCCCAATTAGTGGTGGAGGCGTCGGAACACGTTTGGAGGTCGAATCGAAGCACACCCAATTCTAGGGTTCCGACTGGTTTTGATGAAATTGGAGCCTTTCCAGGCAAAATTGGCCTTGGTCACATGTATGAAAGTTGTACTACTCATTGAGATCTTCAAATCTACAAATTTTGGTAATTTTTAGAGATAGTTGATTTTTCCGACTAGTCGGGACGGCCAACAGCCACCCACGGCGGCGCGTGGCCAGAGGGTCGCCAATGCTATTTTTAGGCTATATTTGATGCCTTGAATTCAGTTTTGAGAATTGAATGACGTAGATTGATCGTTAGAACCAAAATTCTCTAAGATACGTTAATAGGTCATTATATGAATCGACGATCCGACTGTTGGATCGTCATCAAACTTTAATAGGTTATTATTCATAATATTTTAGGAATATAGGAACTTATGGATTGGGAATCTGATGTACGGATCTTCTCGAATTGGATTTGTAAGTTTGTAAAATAAAATGTTAACCGCCACTTGGTTTTGGCAATTGGCGGAGATCTGATCGTTGGATCGTTCCGAAACTTTAGTATGTTATTCTAGAAGCATAATGTGTATCCTTGGAAGTTACGGATCAGAGATCTGACTTGTAGATCTTCTGGACCGAATTACGTAGACTCATGTGCGATGTAAGTTATGTATTGTATCAACGAGAATTCTGAGATATGATTTGATAATTGGTCACAGGCGCCGATCGTTTGTGACACCTCGATGTTTGTGCTAGGAAGTTGTAGCGCGGACTCCAGGTGAGTGGATCTTTCCTTGCTTATCATATTTTTCATGATTGAGAATTCTATAATGCTTTTAAATAAAACTGAGAAATTTATGCCATGACATATATATATTTATATGTTATAAAATACTATGAGATGGTTAAGTTTAGATTTCATCTTGATATATCCATATGCGTATTACTATAAATGATTATTGCGAACTACGAATGGCTTGATCCTTGTTTAGGGTACGTATGCAGTCTAACGAGACGTTAGATGCAGCCATATAAGAAATGAGATTATATAATCGAGACATTAGCCTTGTTTAAGGAATTGAGCAATGTGAGGGATATTGGTGAAAAATGTGCGTTTTAACTTTATGTTTTGGTGATTTATAGTTAGTACACCGTATTATATAATTGGAAATACTATGAAATGTTTTTATTTTAGATTTCATCATGGCATATCCATACGTATATTCCTTGCACATAATTATTGTGAACGCTCTGAAGTGCAAAGGTGGACGCATGACACACAGGTAAGTTTAGGTAAGTTCAGGTAAGTTTAGGTAAGTTCAAGTAAGTATACGGTATTAGTTGAATTGATGGGGTTATGATGTGACTACATTTATGTTTAAAGCAACTCCGACACTGTTGTACAGGTTGAAATAGTAGGCAACTCCGGCATTGTCGTACATGTTGCTTATGAGTCGTACATGTTGTATTAGATGCATTCAAAGCTCATAAACCTGCACCCTAGTGTTAGTGCTCCCTCCCGTGGCTAGGGCACAATCCTTCACGTAATGTTCACCTCCCGCTCTATACGCTCACCTTGAATTTAAGGTAGGTGCACATGCCTGTCGTACAGACCATTATAGGTGGTTCTGACTCGTAGGTGACTCTTCACGTGATCATAGCACTTGAGCGTATTCATTTACACCCAGTCCTGTCATACAGACCACTACTGTGGTTCCGACTCGTGTGCAGGCGTAGTGTCGTATAGGTCACTAGAGGTGACTCCGGTTTATGTGCTAGCAATGATTAATGAAATATGAGTACAGTCGTACAGGTCACTAAAGGTGACTCTAACTTATAAGCTAGCCACGATTGATGAGATATGTGATGAATATGTGATGAGCTAGCATATGTAATGAATAAGAGATGAGTTAACATATGTGATGAATATGTGATGAGCTAGCATATGTAATGAATAAGAGATGAGCTAGCATATGTGATGAGTATGTGATGAGCTAGCATATGTAACGAATAAGAGACGAGCTAGCATATGTGATGAGTATGTGATGAGCTAGCATATGTAATGAATAAGAGACGAGCTAGCATATGTGATGGATATGTGATGAGCTAGCATATGTAATGAATACGTGACGAGGTGACTCCGACTTGCGTACTAGTATGAGTTATTAATCGCATGATTATTTGATATTATTGATGAAATGCTGTGTTGTGGTAAATTATGAATTTTCTGGAAACTATACAGGTGTTGTAGTGAGGGGTTATAATGTTTTACATGGTTTATATTAAAAATTTACTTACAGTGCCACTCACCCTTGTCTTGTCTTCACCCTTCAGGTTTTATTAGCTGAGCTTTCTTATCGTCGAAGATTCGTGGCGATTCTTAGTATTGGAGATTATTTCGAGGGTACGATTCTTAATTCACTCTTCTGTACTTGTTTATGCTCTAACGTCACGTGTGAAGTGTGTTCATTCCCGCTCACTGGTGCACTCTGTTATTTAGGCACTCTTAGGTTTAAATTTATTCACAATCTTCCACATCATCACATTTTATAGCTTCGTCACCTTCCAGGTGTCGGCCAGCACAGCTCGATTCGGAGTCCTAGTGGACATTCCGGGTCGGGGTGTGTCAATACCCATGTTTTGTTTTGGTACAATAATTTTTTTTTTGTTATATTTGATGAATGTACCTATATATATGTATATATATACACACAATAGAATAGAGAGTTTACTTTATATTTTATTATTTTTAATCCCACAAATTATGGGTTTTTATTTAAAATCTCATTAATATAAACAAATACAAATTTCAATTTTTAATTTTTAATTTAAAAACTATAGTAACTTACATTATTACATTAATGTCAGAGACTTTGATAAAAAAACTAAAAACAAACAAGGTTTCAATCAAAGAATATTGATAGTTAGGGACCGCATCCAAAGTGTCCCTTTTTTTTTTGCTCCAAGCTAACAAGGCTCTCCGCTTTGTGAGTGTTGGAGGGAAGGGGAGAACATCTATAATACGCAGCCTTACCCTTGTGTTACAAAGAGACTATTTCTACAATTCGAACCTGTGATATTTTGATCACAAATGAGCATACATGTAGTAAGACTTCTATCAGAGAGAAACTAAGAAAGAACTCAAAGAAAAAGAAATGGAACTAGATACTGGAATACTCATTGATTAATTAAGCATGCTTATTACAATATTCAGCTTTAATATATTGACTGGGTAGTTGGATCTAATACATTTGAAGAACTCTCTTTGAACTATTTTTAAATAAAGTGAAATTCAGTTGGTGTCTACGTGTTTGTTACTAGGGTGATTGATAGGTTTGAGTCTTAGCTAGGGTGACAACTATGCATTGGTGTCTACTAATTGACAGTATGGTAACAAGTAGTATTTTTATGATCAACTTTCAATTTGTTTGATTAAAATGGATGATTGAACGGTCTTTAAATCAAATGTTTTTTTTTAAAATGATCTTTAGACAATGATAAAGAAATAAACGATTTAAATTTTGGCGTTTGTAAAATAAAATAATATCACGTCAGTAATTGAAGAAGGAATTAATGAACTCTTTACATTAATGAGTCAAGTGGTATCCAAAATATGGAAAGTTAATTAGTTAGCCGCTTAGTTTATTATTATGGAAGGGTTATTTTTGGTATTTTGTGACTTAGGGTTTTCTTATAAGTTAAGGATTTGGATTCCTTGCCTATTAGGATTAGGGTTAGTTCTCTGTAAATAAGATGCTCAGTAATTCCATTAAAACAATTACAATGTAATCTTACAGGCCATAAAGATGTCTCGACGAATTTATTGTGTTCTCATGTTCTTTTTAGATTTTTAGTTAATGAGTAATAGTCATACACTACTAGAAAATAGGGCTTGCCCTACAAAATTTTGCCCGACGAATCAAATTTTGTCGAGCAAAGAGACTTTAACTGACGAATTTTTTTAGTTGGTAGGGCAAAGATGGTCAACATTTAGGATTTGCTCAAAACTTTTACGTGACAAAAGGTGATTGTAGGGCAAGTCACAATTTGTTGGGCAAAATTTTGGCGCAAAGAGAGAAAAAATGGCTCGCAATATCTGACGGTTTGCCTGACGAATCGTGTGTTCGTCAGCTAGGTTGACTTTGCCCGACAACACTGTTCGTGAGATAAGTTCTACTATGGGTTGACAAAGGCCCACAATGATGTGTAAAAATATCCACGGACACAACTATAAGTCAACATTTTCTTTATACTTGCTGACATAGTGGTTCGTCTAGCAAATCCCTATCCATCAATTACAAGTTTGTGTCTACTTCCTCTTTCTCCTCAATACCTTCATCCCATCTTTCTCCCCTTCTTTTTTAGTTCAATTCCCTTTTTTCCCACTACCCAAACCCTACCCTTTCACCACTTTGCACAAAGTCTCCAAGTACCTCATGATAAAGAGCAGCAGGAAAGGCATGGCTATAGTGCCTGAGTCCCTAAGTACCTCTTGAAGATGACGGTGCCTAGGCCCACACGGCTAGTTAGGGGAAGGGGTCTAGGGAGTATTATTAGCAGTAAAAATTAGAATAGTAAGTATGAGAATAGCAAGGAGTGGAAGTTAATTGTGGTGGTTCCTAGCAACTATAAGGCCCTGTTTGGCAGATCGGATAAACGATCGAATAGGATTAGTTATACGGAGCCGGGTGTTTGGCGTCCCTTCGTACTAAATAAGCACCGGATTAATCTAACCGGTCTGCTTATTTAAGCAGGTATACGCCTGCTTAATAAAACCAACCAAAAGGCTCGGATTATTTAAGCAGGTCGTCGTCCTCCCCGTCACCTTCTCTCGCCATCGTCGTCCTCCCCATCACCTCTCGCCATCGCCATCCTTGTCGTCCTCGCCGTCACCTCTCGCCATCGCCGTCCTCGCCGTCACCTATCGCCGTCACCTCTCGCCATCACCGTCACCCCTCGCCGTCACCTCTCGAAATCGCCGTCACCCCTCGCCGTCACCTCTCGCCCTCTCCTTGTGGCCTTCCTCATCACCTACTCGCCGTCCTCCCCTGCAACTGGGTCTTGCAAAGAAACATGGTGCGGCTGACAGATGATTTCAATTTGGGATTCTGCTGCAACTGGTTGTTTGAATTTATTTGGGATTCTTCTGCAGTCGGGGAAAAAGAAGAAGGGAGAAAGAGGGAGGGAGTTTAGGGGGTGCGGTGGAGAGATCTGGGGAACAATTATTTGGGATTATGCAGTCGGGGAAGAAGAAGAAGGGAGAGAAAGGGAGGGAGTTTGGGGGTGCGGAGACATCTGGGAACAAAAAGCTTATTTCAGTTTTTTTTTTTTTTTTTTTTTTAGTTTAATTTTATTTTAAGTTTGATTCCTCTTATCCGGTATAATACCAAACACAGTATAAATAATACGGTCATTAGTCTGATACTGCACCAAACGCCTGACTAATTTAGTCAATACTATCCGATGACTATTTATCCTATCCGACAGAAATAGTCAGTACAGTCCGAGCTGTCAAACGAGGCCTAAGATTTATAATGGTAATATTAGAACCAGTAGCTCGAAGGGATATAAGGATCGCCGTCTAAAGTACTTGAGTAAATTCTCTGTGTCAGAGAAGGTGGTGATGAATAGTTACTCGGATGTCTTGCATGTGAAAGAACATGGAGATGATACCTCTCTCATAATCAGAAATATCCCCAACAAATGCATGAGGCAATGCAAAATCGGATTTGTTTGGTATCAAAGCATTAGCTTAGAGCATTTAAATTTCTCTTCTTTTCTCAATTCTTTACTTCTTTTTGTAATGAGTTCTAAAGCTCTAAACTCTATGGCTGAGCTTTTTTTTCATGAAAGACTACATTGTACTTAATGGAAGTATAGAATAAACTCTTAAGTATTTTGGAATCCCCAACAAATGCATGAGGTAGTGCAAAATGGGATTTGTCTTGTATCACAGCATTGGCTAATAGCATTTAATGCATGAACAGTGACGAGTATAAGCAAAGCCCAATTTTCATCATTTCAGGGATCCCATATCTAGATATGTGAAAACAAAACCCTAATCTCATCTTCAATCCCTACCATTGGATTCATCTCCACATCTACTTTATAAACACTTCTTCCTCCATTTTTCAGCTCACTCAGCTCACTCAAATTCACTATTCTTAAAAAATTCGCAATCCAACCGTCAAGCGTGTTTGTATATACTTCGAGATCTCCTACGCCAAAAATTACACAAAAAGACGTTTGCAGATTAAATAACGGGACAAATCGTTCGGCAATTAAGAACAAAAAATCACAATTTAAAGTCGTTTTAGTTTCGATTTTCTTGATTTTTACAAGGCCCCAAATTGTGAGTAAAATCACACACTAAATTTACTTGATCATCAAATTCGATGATTTTTTTAACCGTTTGAACTTAATGTTCAAAAGTAGAGATTTTTTTTATTTTTTATTTTTAAAAGTTTGCCCGACGGAATACTTGTATTTGTCAGACCAACTTTCTACATCCTTTCTGCTAAAATTAAGTATCCATCGGGGAAGGTCCAAAAAAGCCCTTTAAAAATGTTCTTCAAAATTGAAATTTGCCCCCAAAATAGTAGTAACCCGACGACATATTCCAAAAGTTCGTGAGGTAAACTCTATTTCTCACCATTTTTTTCATCAAGACTAAATATTTCTAGTGATGTTGCCGGACAGATTTCTTGCGTTTGCTCAACAAAAATTTAGGGTTTTGAAAATGTGTTAAAATTTTAAAAAAGGATTTGCCCGACGAACCTTGGATCGGGCAAAGGTTTTAAATGTTGTAACCCCGAGAACCTTCTTATTTCTTCCTCTTCGCGTCGTGCAACTCTTAATTCCTCTCTGCAATCTCTCTCTCTCTCTCTTAAATTCTCATCTCTCTCTGTCTCCCATCTCTCAACTGTAGTTTGTATGTCTCTCTCTCTCCTTTTTTTATTTTTAATTTGAAATTATTAGGATTTGATTATGTTATGATTAGTGGATTGATTATGTTAGGCTTTGATTTGAAATTGTAGTTCATTAGCGTGTGATTTGATTTGGAAATATGTTGTGATTTGTGGGTGGGTTGGGTATGAGGACATGTACGGTGGTGGGGGTATGGGTATGGTGGGGGTACAAGGACGGTGGGGGATTGAGGAATGTATGAAATTTGAATGGAGCATTTAATTTAGGTTGTTTAAATTTTAGGAAATATGTGAAATTTTTTAAACACATTAGAAATTTTGTGAAATTTTATAAATTATTTAAAATGTTAGGCAATTTTAGAAATTGTTTGAAATTTTAGAAATATGTGAATTTTATTAAACACAGTAGAAATTATTTGAAATATTAGGAAATTTTAGAAATTATTTGAAATTATAGAAATTATGTGGTTTTTTCCACAAATGTCTTTGTGCTTGATCACTAGTGTTCGTTGTTCTACCTCTGCCTCTGCTCAAAGTGGGCGGTCAACCCTCAGTGCCACTCCGAAGGCAATTGGGACCCAGGTGGCCACCACTGAGTTGACCGCCAGCGCGAGTACGTCTACGTCATTTACCCATGTCGTTCGATATGTCGGGCAACTTCACAGCTGCAGTCGCCACCAGCATGTGGTAGCACCTGACCCACCTAATCCCACCTTTCTCAGGGTAGTGTAGAGACCGCTTTGGCGGCCGTGGAGGAGGTGGGGGATGTAGACCTTTCCACCGGCCGAAGACTAATAAAACTCGGGGAATTTGTAGGGGTTGGCAAGCAACTGGATCACGTGGGTCACATAGAAGTTGATCCAAGCTGTATACCTCATCATGCACTGCTGAGCGAGTGCCAAAGTCAATAGTTTGTTGACTCACGACATCGGTGCCATCATCCTCACCAAATGTCTCATGGTCACCGATTCCTAGAAGACGCACAGCCCTCCGATCCATGTTGAGATGAACCGACCACTTTCATTAAGTATACAATAACTTTCTTAGTTTATTAAAAATTATTTTATGTGGTTTTAAATTGAACCTTTTTTATTTTTTTATTTTTTTGCAAAGTTCAAGCCAACTTCAAGTAGGACGAGCGGGAAAGGGCTTGTGTTGATTACATAGACCGTTGTAGAGCAGCTGATATAAGGAATGGAAGTAAAAGTTACACAAGTATTATGAGACCTGTGTGTCGCTTGAGGCAACTCCTACAGATCTACTCGAGTTCGCAGAGAAGATGGACGAATTGCAGTGGTTGTGCACTCATTTTCAGCGTAAAAAAATTTAGGTAATTAAATTTTAGTTCAATTGTCATATTTTTAGTTAAGTTGAATTAATATTTTTTAATGGACATGGAAATAAAGGTAACCGATAGAAAAACCATACCTTCACCACTCCGGTTCTTGACCCCTATCTTACCAGGATCGGCAGGCGGAGGTGGAGGTTTCAAGTGAAACGCATGTCAATTATGGCAACGAGGTCGCAGACAAAATTTATGTAAGTATTCATTTATGTGTTTTAATTGTAAATATCATTACAATAATAAGGTTTAAAATATAATCGATAATAATTGGTTTTTTTTTTTTTTGTAGGCTCCTATAATTCAGAAGAATGACAAGTACCTTGCCAACCTCTCCCAACAGCAACAAACGTACCTATGGAGGAGTTGACACCTGATCCAAATGTGTCTCTCCCGTTGCTGATGCACGGGGTTGGGTGACAGAAAGACAAGGAAGTTTGCGGCCTAGGAACATATTGGGTTTGTGTACTCGGGGAGTTTCTTCTTCAGCGAGCTCTAATCCATTGACTGAGACTAATTCCAGACTTCAGCGGATGGAGATGGAGCAAAAGGCACAAGCTGCTGCAAAAGGCAAAGAATTAGTGCGCATGTACTTCACTGTTGTAGCCGAGTCCTTGTCGGATTTTGGCATCAAGATTCTCGAGCCCTTGGTCGAGCTTTTGCAGCCATTTCCCCAGCCACCCCAGTAATTTACGTTTTTTTTTGTTTAGTTTTTGTAATATAATTGTACGAACTATTTTATTTTGATTGTAAATATTGTTTCTAATATTTATAATAAATATATATTTTTTTAATTAGAATTAAATAAATTATTTAATATAAATATTTTTTAAAATTAAACAGTGTTAGTCCGACAGACCTTTTGTCGCTAAAAAAATTTAATATATTTTAAATTTGGTTTCTTAGAGTTGGCCCGACGACTAGGCCATTAGGTCAAGTTCATTACATTATTTAATTATGTGCTAGCCGACGAGAAATCATTTGTCGGGTCAATTCGGTCAACACATGTCCGCCCGGCGAATATGTCTGTTGGGTTAACTGAAATTCGCCCGACAGATTTGAGCTTTCGTTGTTTAAGGTTTCGGGTGACGGGTTTTACTTGATGAACCTTCATCGGCTAAACTCTGCGGTGATGGATACAACTTTTGGACGACGAAGTAATTTTGTTTGGTTAAGTGTTTTTTTTATATTTTTTTTATGTTTTTTGTAGTGATACTTTGTACAATTCATTTGTTGATTTGATTTGCGTACTCTGATTTTCAACTAATTTTGACCTAAATTAATGTTATTGTGACTTGTGAGCGATAGACTCTACAGATAAAAGAGGGCGGTCCTAACCTTAGACCTGATAATGGGGAGCATGCTGCTCCACTGTTTATGTCACATCCTACTCAACATGCCATTTTTTTTCTTTTATATACAAAACACAATATCAAAGATAAGATTTATGCACCCTTTCTGTGTTTATACAAAAATTTAAAAAGAAAGAGAGGGAGGGGAAAGTAAAAATAACAGAGGGGGATTACATGCAGGAAGAAAAGGATGGTGAAGAATGTAGTGTTTGAGGTGATTGATGTACGAGGAAGCGTCAACGCCAATTTGTGACCGTCTCTTTTGCCCAGTAGACTGAGCTACAGATGGGAAAAGGAAATATACTGGTGAAAATTGCAAAGCAAAAGGGTTAGGGACAAAACAGGACTCACCCTCAACCCTTTTTCTCCTTTTTATCTTTTTTTTTTTTTTTTGTTCGGCTACAATAGTATGTGTCACACGGTATGACGAGTTTTATACAAGATTTTAGCAGTTATAAAGATTCATTAGATTCTTATATGTAAAATTCAACAGTTAATTTTTTATCACTCAGTAGTACATACACTGGAAGAATTATTTCCCTTTTTTTTGTTTATTTCAATATAGACAGATAGACACTAATAATAATATGGTAATGTTATTCACACACTTAATTTTACTTTTTACACACGTTTCTCAATTTTTAATCGTCAGAACGAATGAATTGAAAAATATTAACGATAGAAAATTAACTAAAATATGTAAAAGGTAAAAATAGATATGTGAATAACATTATCCTAATAATACTGATTGAGTAGCATATGACGATTGACTATTCATATATTCACTATTCATTATTGATGGTCCTTCGATTCTCTTTGTCCTTTTGATGGCAATCATATTATTCCTTTCTTTTTTTTATGCTTCCCCCCTTTTTTTTTCTCGCTTTTGAACGCACTTGCAAAGAGCAAGTATAGGGCTGACCACTACAAGCTCTAGCGGTTTTGAGATTTATCTTTTGTACTCTTTGAACCTATCACTTTGCAGCGTTTTTCGTATATGAGAATGTATTAGTGGACTCCTAATGGGGTAGCATTTGAACATATAAAATCTTTTGTTAGCATAGTTCGACATCGCATAGATACTCTTAAGACGTGTGGTGAACAAAGATATGGATTCTTAATTTATAATTATTACGCATCAGATGAACTTTTTATTATTAAAATGAGAAATTTTCTTAATTTCTAAATAGACTTTAATATAACTTCTCATGAGCACACTCTTAAGACGTGTGCTTATGAGAAGTTATATTAAAGTGAAAAAATTTCTTAATTTCAAAGTAAACTTTTTATTATAGAACTCCACACATCTAGATACACATTAATGGTCAACTCCCTAAAAACTTTGTGCACCCGATGATATGGAATAAATCAAATTTGTACTTTAATTTTAAGTTCAAATTAGTTATCATAAAATTTTATATGACGAAAAATGTGCCACATTATTTGGTGCAAAAATTTAGTGCATAAATTTGGTTTATGTGGCACCACCCGTTACGTTTTGTGGTGTAGAAATCTACCAAGCTTTTTTAGGCTAAAAGATCTACCATGGATCAGTATATAAGTTCAAAATATTAACATATCGAACTAACAAATTATGTGTAGCTCCCACCATTTCATTTCTTCCTCTTGTTGCTATTAGTATATATAGGAAGAAAATGGTACTTTTGATTGCGTGATCTCAACTACGACCAAGTTGCAGGTAGCAGATAAAATAAAATTATACCTATGATAATAAATTATTGGTTCCGGTCCGACTCAAACAAACTATACGATTAATAACTTCTATAATGATAAATTATATGTCATTAGCTATTATATTAAAATAACTAAATTAACTGCAATTAAAAATATATTTTGTTTTGATTACGAGATTTTGAAAGATCGCGAACCAACCACTAGCTAGGACTTTACTGTAGTCATCTAGTTCAGATTCTAAAGTTGTCTATATAGGTACAATTGTTGAATCCCACATCGGCTGTAGAAAAAGAGAAGTAATAGTCTAAATACCTTAATCTCATTTCAACTAATACTGATGTCTTTTGTGATAAAATCTCATTTTAACTAATACCGAGACCTAAGTAATAGTTTAAATACGAATTGTGCAGGTGGTAATTACCAAGTTGGGGACATTATCGGTATTGTTGGAAGTGGGGACAATATCAGTATTGTTGGAAGTGGGCCCTCGATCCGTCTCCCTGATAATTCTACATGGTATCAGAGCCAGGGGATGACCCTGTCTGTACTACCACGTGATGGTTGGGTCCCCTTGACCCCGCGTGTACGGTGAGTCCCATTGGCTCCACGTGGTTACCAATATGTGGATCTTTCACGTGTGACCCACTAATTGAGTCCCTCGTGAGGGGGCGTGTTGAATCCCACATCGGCTCTAGAAAAAGCGAAGTAATAGTTTAAATACATTAACCCCACTCTAACTAATACCGAGAAATTTTTTGATAAAACCCCACACATGACATATTGTGCAGGTGGTAATTACACCTTTTGTGATAAAACACCATACTTGACGGATTATGCAGGTGATAATTACTAAGTTGGAGACAGTATCGGTGTTGTTAGAAGTGGGCCCTCGACCTGTTTCTCTGATAATTCTGCAATAATAACATACTAAAAAATTAAGGGCAGGACTAGAAATTTTTGAACGGATGGACTAGTTGTAATTTAAGTTGGCTAGCTTGTTGGTAACATAAGTTCAACGAAAAATCAAAGCACAATTTTAGTAATTAGGAAGAATTCAAAAATGATAATTAAGGGATGATTTTAATTATATATTTGAGTTAACAAATTACGCTCTAAGATGTCTTGTTCCCTGCAAATTTGAGTGAATAATGACCTTCTTAAGCTCAACTGGGGTGGGTGTGGGTGGGCTACTAAGCATAATATAGGGTGAATTACATTTAAAATACATGAAACCATGTATGACAATCTTTAGTTTTTTTTCTTCACGATAGCTACCAGATGGGCCGTAGTCAATGCTAAAAATTACCCTGCAATCTTCAGCGTCCAATGAAAAGGAAGGGGGATGGGATAGTGGTGGTGATGGTGGTGGTTGGGTTCTACCCTATCCATGCACACAGACGACCTCTATACTATCACCAACAACTTGTAAATCGAATGTAATATATTTTCCATTGCCTATAAGTAATTTTTGAACAATCATTCCAAAAGTAATTTTTTGAAGAATCATTGTATGTCATTGGTTACATATCTTTTTCTTCTTTCATTTTATCAGACATATACTTAACTTGTACGAGTATGAATTCAGGCAACATATCTGACAAAAATCAACTTGATCAATAATCTTGATTTTACAATATCATAAAATTAGATTCTTGTTAGAATAATACTATACAAAAGAATATTTTCAAGTTAAAACCAAACTATAACTGTTATAAACAGAGTCCATGCGTGATGCATACAGCCGGGGCCCTTTTCAGGTTTTTCACCACACCAGAGGCTGCATGCAGAAGTATGTGAAACTAGCTCCCAAGCGATGGTGATTTACTCGACTGGAAATGGACCCTACGTAGGAACAAATCGTGTCACAACTTTGTTCATATTCTTGCTCTCACACATAGCTGACATTGAGACCGAAAACACATAGCAAATTATTATAGTAATATTTGACCCGCACAATTGGATAAGGCTATATTTAATTTGAATTTCTCTTATAAATCGTATCATATATAAGTTTTCTGCAATATCAATATACCGCTCATTCATATTATAAAATAAATGTTAATAACACAGAAATTTTACTTGCTAGATGATCAATATCACTACTAATGTCACCACCACTCTCGTTACAATGTCTATGCATGGTTGTTGGCCTATTGCCATAACCTTTTTCATATCCAAAACTTATTTCCAACACCAAACCAAATGCAAGAGGAAATAATATCCAACCCAATCTTATCAATTATATCTGGAAGCCAACATTTAATCTAGGGTTCTAATGAATTTCAATATTGGCCAAATTAAAGAACATGTAGTACTATTACAGCAAATAATTTGAGGAATTCTAGAGCTTCCCTCGCTAAACCCTAATGCTGATCATTGGTGACTCGCATACCTTCTCATAAATGGTGGGGGGGGGGGGATTTATCATGATACCAAACAATTATTGTTTTCTGATTAATGTTATACTTATCACATTTTTCATGTCATATTTGTATCATCTCTCTAATAAAGATAACGCTCACTAACACTGGTCTCATCTCTATTAGAAAAATGATATAAGTATGATAGCATTTTTGTTATTTTCTGCCACAATTACAAAATGAATGCAAGAAATCTCCATGCAACCTATGTCAAATATATATAGGACAAAATTTGTATAAAGGCCACAAAGACTTGAGCAAGTTGACGTACACCACTCAAAGATACCAATCGTATCCAAATGAAGATGACATATCTCTCTCTACTCGGCTAGTATATAGCGTACGTAGGAACTCCATGCTCCTCTTGTGCCACATTATCTAATATATATATATATATATATATATATATATATATATATATGTTGCCAAGCAAAATTAATTAATTAGTATTTGTATTTTTTGTCTAATCTAATTGTAGTTGTACCCTGCTTGTTTGTTCATGCTCATCTAAAAACAAAAACAAAAACTTTAAATTTAAAAAAGGGCAACTCTTACCTAATGATGTTATGCCCCAACCAACATCTTCCTTAATTCCCTAAACCCTTGTACATTTTTGCTTAAAAATTAAGCCTCGTGACTCACTCACTCCACCAAACCCTAGTATTTTTAATGTCTCAGTTGTCCTCCCATTGGTCGAATAAGTTGAATCAATTGAGGTTAAAACGTATACTAAGATTAGATTAGTGTCTAAGGCTGTCTATTTCAAAGGTTTCATTCGTGTCAGACGCAAGTTTTGAAGATTTGTGGTTATTTTAGAGAAAGAAACAAGCAAATTAGTATTTAGAGAAACAAATGAGCAACATAAGAAATGTTAGTCCTCTATATTGGGAACTGTTGATCATCACCTTTCATAGTCCAAAAAGTTTTCCAAGCTATTAATTATTGGTATAAGATATTATAGTAAATAATATAGGTAGAATTAATTAATGGATATGATTGTGGACTAAGTAAAACAATTGAATTTAAACATATGTGTGTTAAAAAAAATTAAACTTAATTGAAATGTGAGCAAATGGGGACACCTTGAACCCTTTTTTTTCTACTTTCCTAGTCACCAGAGATAAGAAACCTAATAGTCCATGTTTAATTAAATATATGCTTCAATTTTCGGCAAAGGCAAGAGAATCCAATAGAATAAAACAAGGTGAGGAGGATGTAAACTTGATTTATATGTATTCATAACTTTAAATCCATAAAAATAACATATCAAGAATATTTTTAAAATGTTAGATTTCTGTCAATTTTAATAGGCCCTAGTGGAAAAAAGCCGAAAGCTCATTTCTAGAGTGTTTGACGAACATATAATATTTACAACATAGATGACGAAACTAATTAAACCAAGATTAGAAAAAGCTTAATCAAACGATTAAGCTAAGAGGTAATAAATATGCAAAATATGGGTAATGTAGAATATAATCCTTAGGGTTTGGTGGTTGTTTTTTGTCTCTTGGGACAGAGAAAAAAACAGCGATGTCCTTCTCAAGTGGGTCATTTCACAAAGGGACCAACATTCTCATGGTATAGCATGAGCTGAGCCTCCACTCTTTTCGAGAATTTTACCCCCTTTTTCCATTTTCTTACTTTTCCTGTTTCATAATTCATCCACATTTTTTTCTCAAAAGAATTCAAAAAAATAAAATAAAAAAATAAATAACTGAAGCATGCATGATATAATAAGGAGATAAAAAGGGAAAAGAAAAAGATAGAAAAAGCATTAAAAATTATGGGTGGCAGCAGCCTTGGGCTTGGAGGCCTTTTGGGCATGATGGGGTTGGCCCCATGCAGAAAACGACCTGAAATATTGAAAGCAAAGAGAGAGGCAGAGAGCAGTGGCAGTGAACACTTAGCAATTGTGGGTGATGATCTGAAACGAAATGCAGCTGCCCTTTGCCTGATTTTCGAAGGCAATTTGTATGTGTGTGTGTATATCTGCAAGGTGGTCCTATTGGCACCAATGGTAGAAGAAGGGGTACACGTGGCGGGGCAGGCAGGGGATGGCCAAGGCCACGTGGGAGCAGTGGTCCAAGGAAATGGAGGTGTGCCTGAAATGTGACACGTGGTGGGAAAAGGGGGGAGACAGGCTGTAGGGTTTTGGCATGGACCGTGAGAGTGATGCTTTTATTTTTTTGATTTTTTTCCCCCTTTTTCTACTCTCATTTTGTTTTATTTTTGATGTGTTAAAAGTGGGTAGAGACTGGAGAGAGTGAGTTTGCAGCCTTGCAGGGTCGGTCTTGTTTTGGTTCAAGACTAAAGAGAACTACAAAAACTCTTTTCAAGAGCTTCAGTTATTTGGATGGACATCAGGACAGACATGGTCCAATTTTGGGGTTTTGGTTGATTTTTACTTCTAAATTTACCTATTATTTGAACACATTTCTTTCTTAATCATGCATGCTCTCAGATTTTAAATAATCTTCAGCTATTTTGTGAAAAATTAATGTAATTTTACATGAAAATTTTGGTGATAGTTCTTTATGTTTATATTTTGGAGGATGGAAATTGATCATGTTTTGTTGGAAATTTTGAATGAACATACTTATAAAACTCATATAAGTTCAATCAATTAGGTAATATCCAAATACATCAAACATGCACATCAATAAACAAAGCAGCAATAACCAAGAGAATCACACGTAATCGTTGTTCTAAATTTCTAGTCTTCTAGATGTCTGTCTATGTGCAGGTTATAGTGTGTCCAACTCTAAGATACAGTCTTCGAATTGTCACAGTTTGTATGATCCATAAGTAATACTATAACGAATAGAGGTACCAAGTGTTTATCGATTACCCACTGAAAAAGAATGAGTAAAAGAGGATAGTAAGTGATGTGGATGGGTACATGTTTCAGGAAAATTGACTGCAAAGATCAAAATCAAAGTTTAATTAGCAAAGGAATTTTCACTTAGGAACTGTTAATAGGACTCCAAACTGGCATCCTCCATTCATTATTCCCTTAATCTTTTACATAAAGAGAGTAGAACGCCTCATGCTTTTTACTATAGAGCTTTGTTAAATCTTAACTGTTTACTCATGAAAAAAATGTGGGTGGAGAAATCCCACCTTAAGACATTGGAAATGGGCTTTAGGTTGACACATTTTCTCTCATATTTCTAATGGGGTTGTCTTGACTCATGAATCCACAGTTCCACACTTGCCTTCATGTTTAGGTTCGAGAAAGTATTAATGGGCTTACTTGGGCCTACACTACATTTTGAATGACAAAATAGCCCATTTATGCAATGAATTTCCGATTTCCATGGATTATCCATATAAGAGAAGGGTTTCTCATTTGAGATATCTTGCCACCTTGAGAAAAAGAATTATATATCATTAGACTAAGAGCTAATTAGTTCGATAGTTAAAACTTAATGTCACATCGAAACCCTAGCTCAAATTGTACGTAAGAAAATTTATATCCTGCAAATGGTAAAAGGAAACAATACCACAAAAGCACAAAAGAAGGCAATACAAAGATGTCGCAATAAAGTAAGTGGTGGATTGCCCTGATTATTAAGTTTTCCTTTCCAACCTAATACGTCTCAGATTAAAATCCTCCCCTCTTTATAGTGTAATTTAAAGTAGGAATATCGCTTGTATTAAAACAAAATGCCTTTAATAAATGTTATTACAATACAAATTATTTGAGGTGAACCTTGGTGATGGTCCATTCCCAAGGATTTGTCTTCCCCAACAACTCACTATTTAAGTCATTAATGCTACCGTTCTAAAAAAATGCCAAAGATGCCTTAATTATATACAAAACAAATTCTTTGAGGTGCATCTTCCAAATGTAGCCCAAATCATTAAAATAATAAAAATTAATAAACATTCCCAAGATCTAGTTGTAAGCCAAAAAAAAAAAAGGGATAAACATAAATTCATGCCAGAACAATGTATATACCTATGAATATCTTATTTAGGATGTTACAGACCAGGGTGGGTTCAAAAAACCGAAAACCGAAAAAAACCGAAAACCAAACCGGATCGAAGCCGAAAAAAACCGAACCGAAAAAAAAACCGAACCGAAACTCTCAAACCGAACCGAACCGAATCTGCCCAGTTCGGTTTCGGTTTTTGAGGTTCGAAAACCGAACCGAACTGAACCGAACCGATATATATATTTAATTATTTTTTTCAATGTTTATAAATAGTTTAGTCATACAATTATAACAAAACAGAACTTGTTGTGAAGTTGGTTTTAGTGAAACTTTCCAAGCTGGTGGAGCGCATGGGTTCGAAACCTCTTCATGCCCCCGGATTTTGGAGATTTTTTTTAATTTTTATAACCAAATCAACAAAACCCTAGCAGCCACACTTTTTCTATTTGTAATTGTCATTCCCCTCATCTCTCTCTCTCGTTCCCTAGCGCAGCCACACCTCCAGACTTCCTCCATGCCTCTAATTTCTCCCTCTTCTCTCTCTCTCGTCCCCTCTTCTCTCTCAGTCCTCCCTCTGGCTCCAGCACCCATCCCCATGGCTGCGAGCGTTCTGACCCTGTGAGAATCCACGCCAAGCAGAAGCTCGCCCTCGATTCCAAAACCCACTTGCAGGTCCTCTCTTCTCCCGATTTTCTTCAATTTTTAATCTCTCTCTGTTTTGCTTTCTTGGTTGATTGCTTTGCTGTTGAAATTTTCGTGCATTTTTCTGTGGTCACTAAATATTAGTAAATTTCCCAGTTTGTAGCCATTAGAGTTGTAATACGATGTTGGGGAATTCAATTCAGTGCTCAAATGCTTGACCTTTTTTTTCTGTGTTTGGGTATATTGGATTGTTTACACTTGTATTGTTATGGTGGCTTAGTAAGTGTTGCTAAGTATGAATGATTCCTTTCAGTTTTTCTCCTTCGGACTCTGATTTCCAGAAATCAAGCAAGGCACAATGCTAGCTTGGTGGAAACATGAAAGTGACGGGCAATCCATCACTTCTTTGATTGAATCATTACTTTCTCTAATTTTTCTTTTATTTTCCAGTTTGGCCGTTGATAGCATTGGGCATTGAGCCCAAGTTTATGATTCCTCACTCTGTTAAATTGGAAGAAGTTGTTATTGCCAACGGCTTTATTGGAAGTGTACTCTCTGACTACTTCTGGTATGTTTAAACAATCAATTTTCAATCTGCGATTCACACTTGCGTTTTCACAGACTTCTTGTTTTAATCTTCCGCATTTCTATTCGGCCAATAAGTAAAAACTTCTGACAGGGCACTATGTGTTGTGTGGACAACTCCACTCGTTGCCACCTTGGGCATGTCTCTCACCATCCCCCTTGCTATGGTTGCTGACATGTTCATCCATGGCCGTCATTATTCAGCAGTTTACATACTTGGTTCTGTTCAGGTACGATTCTTTCATGAATAAGCATTATATTTTTGAATTATTTAGCATCCGTAGTTACTAGTGAAGTACCTTTGTAAAACTTCTTTCCGGAAGGCGCTTGGTTTCAGCATTTCACACTCACCTTTGGAGAAAATGATCTCTCACTAGCAATATACGTATTCGAACTTATGTCCTGTTGCATCTATGAACTCTTTTTGTTGCTTCTGCAGGTATTTGCAGGATTTGTAATAGCTAACCTTTCGGATTGGTGCTCGAAGAAGTTGAGATTATAGCATTTTATCTAAGACTGATTTGTTGGGAATCCTGATTCTTTTATGATGGACTGTCCGTGCGAAGAAGTCATATTTTCTATTTCTATCTTATGTTGTGGTTGTTTTGCATTTTTTGGAGGGGAAAAAAAAAAAAAACCGAAAAAAAACCGAAACCGAACCGAAAAAACCGAACCGAAAAAAAAACCGAACCGAAAAAAACCGAAAAAAATTTGGGCCGAACCGAACCGAACCGAAATTTCGGTTTGGTTTCGGTTTTGGCAAAAAACCGAACCGATAAGAACCGAACCCAGCCCTAGTTACAGATAAGTTTATAAACTTTATACTAAAAAAAATGTACCTAATAAATTGAACAAAATAAAAATTCAATCTTACACGGTATTAAATAATGCAGAAGAATAACATTACATCGAATATTTACAATCTAACTTCAGATCGAAAACTATAAAACGCCTTCCGGAATCCGCAGCAAAGCAAGCAAAATTCAGTAGCCGGCCAATCTTAGAGATGCATGTAGGCACGTCCAATAGTAATAGTGATCTTATCCTTGTCTATGTTGCTCTTGAACCATTCTTGATTCTTTTCGCAAGCAAAACGGGTAGCTTCCGAGGAAACTTTTTCTGAAAGCCAACCTTTCGTACTGCAAATTATTAGTAGAAGGAGAAGCTGAACAAGCCACGCTTAAACTTCTGATCAGCTTCGACTTGTCTGCTTCAGGCCACGGGTAGATCTTCTGAATTATTGGGGCGTCTATGGACCTAAGAGTACTAATACTGTGACTCTTCAGACTTAATTGATTAGCTGCTACGTCCATCCTTGTTAGCAGAGAATAATTGAAGGCCCTGTGCAAGCAAAATTAGCTAGGAGATATTGATTGAGTGCCTTAATCCTTTCATTGTTTGTGTATATATATGATGTGACCATGCGCTTGCCTGTTTAAGTAAGGATTCCTAATATAATTATTGAGCCACGACAAGCGCTGCCTACACAGATTTATTTGGCATGACCAAACTTTCAAGATTTCCTAAGATATAAAAAGGAAAGCGACGTTTAACCTCTTTTTCCCATTGAATTATTCATGAAAAATAAACAATTTACATCTAGCCAAAAATATAAAATCGATTGGTATAAGAAGCTTGATATTTAAAAGAATAAGACAATTTGATATTATACGTCCATAAACTCAAGCGATGGTGTTTTTTTTTCCCTGTTAAAAAAGGAACCTGATCGGTTCGCTACGACACTTCACCCTTTCTGGCACCTAGAAGCTCACAGTTTCAGCCTCCCCATGGCCACTGTCTTATGGTTCACCAGTGCCCGAAATCAAACCCAGTTTGCCCAGTGAAATATGGGGGCATGGAATTCGTTTCCAACTCCATAAGATCAAAAATAAAACTTAGGGTTACGTAAGGAATTCTATCCAACCTTTTGAGGTGATTTTAAATAACTACCTAACGTTTTGAAATTAGACGTATGTTAGGTCACCATATTTAAGTGATAATATTACTAGCGTTAAATCATAAAGGTCGACAAATTCTTAAGTTGGTTTACACTAATCATTGTCATGAAGCTCTAACTCCAAATCAATCAAGTTAAATCATAAATTTTAGCAAGTGAAATAGGATTACCTTATCAATTACCTATAACTTGCTAACTTTGGAATAAAATTATGTTGGTGCCTCACTGCCTCTAGTATTTTTAGTTGCATGCGTAGTTCAATCACTGTACATTGGGATTGACTGAGCCAATGAATTCAATCGCTATGTGTGTGGATCTACGTCAAAGCCAATGAATAGCCTAGTGGTGAGGGTATGGGTAAGGGGTAAGGGGTAGGGGTAGGTTAGGTCCCAGGTTCGAGGCCTGGTGGGTGGGGTGGGGTTGAAAAAAAAAAAAAAAACATGGATAATGTTGATTGATCTTTGATATCTTCCATAAGTACCATTGAATTCTCATAAATTTTGATTCATATAAAAACTTATGAACTTTTCCACAAAATACAACTCACATAATACAATTTTTGTATTTACACTCAAAACTCAAAAGTAAGGGATTTGGCAAATAATGAATATACATATGTGTGCGTGTGTATTTTAATACTTTAATAACTCAAAAGTAAGGGATTTGGCAAATAATGAATATACATATGTGTGCGTGTGTATTTTAATACTTTAATATTATGAATAATTATATTATATATTATTCGGTTCGGATTTGGGGAAGGATACTGATTGGGGACCTTTATAACCATATCCAAACATGGTTTTTTCCCATACCCAAAACATAGCCGAATTTTCATACCCAAATCTAATCCATTCGGGTGATTATCCAGGGTTATTAGATTTAATGGTTAGAATTGTCATCCCTATAAGTGTAGTGCAAGAGTAGTTGACAAAATGCTTGAAAAAACTTAAACCAATACAAAACTTAAGTGGCATAGCATATGTCATATGTCATTATACAATTTGAGGGACAGTTGGAAGAAAAAAAAAATTGGAGGGACATTTGAAAAAACAAAAAAACTTCCATTTACTTATATAATAGCATATATCATACTACCTCATGTTCTAGACACATTGAAAAATCTCCCGTCTTCTTTCCATCTTCTCCAAAATAGTGCGAAATTATTTTGACATTATCACCATCAAACTGTTGTCAGTTAAAAATAGAAAGCAATTGATAACCTGAGAAGAGTAATAACAATTATTATTTGGTTAATATTATAATCATTAGAATAGATGGTTGATTATTGACGTTGCAGATCGCCGAACAATCCAGATTAGTTGGGTGGGATCACAAGAAAGTGAGTGCTTGGAATTATTTATTAGAGTAAATTACATAAAATTACCTTAACTATTGGGTCAGTCACAGTTTCATACTTCATCTTTAAAAAATTTCAATGTCATACCTCATCTATCAATTTTATCAATTTTTTACAATTTCATACCTTCCGTCAGTTTTCTGTCAATTCTTCTGTTAAATAGTGACGTGGCATGAGATGGACCCACTCTTCTATTAAAAAAAAAACCAAATATTAAAAAACTAAAAAAAAAAAACATTTAATAATTTTTTTTACATATCCCCTCAGCCCTTTCCCCCTCCCGTCCTCCCCAAAACTAAACCCAGACCCTACCCCCATTTTTCCCCGATCCTGTCCTTCACCCCCACCGCCGCCGCCCCCAGTCTTCCCCAAACCCAAAACCACCCAGATCCCACCCAAACCTAGATCCCACGCCATCGCTTGACTCCCTCCCTCCCACCCTCCCCGTCTTCCCCCAACCCAAAACCACCCAGATCCCACGCCATGGTTCGACTCTCTCCCTCCCACCCTCCTCATATCGTTCGACGATCTGAAACCGTCGTCGTCCCAACAATCCCACCCCCCCCCCCATTATTCCCAGAACCACCTCCCCGCTTGTTGCCGCCGGCCTCCATCTTCTCCATTCCTCCCCTGCTCGTTGCCGCAAGTCACGGAGCCGTCGAGACGCTGCCATTTTTTCCTTCGATTGCAGGTCCCGGCTGTGATTGGAAAAATTAAAATCGAAAAAAAAAAAAAAAAAAAAAAAAAAAGAAATTAATTGGGGAATGAATTGAGATGGGGAGGTGGGAGGAATGTGGGGGAGGAATGAATTGTGCGGCGGTGGGGTGGTGAAGGACAGGAGCGGAGAAGAAGGTGGGGTAGGGTCTGGGTTTAGTTTTGGGGAAGACGGGAGGGGGAAAAGGGTGAGGGGATATGTAAAAAAAATATTAAATGATTTTTTTTAGAGCTGTATTTCCACCTCAATGTCTTATCTTTCCACCCACCTTTTTATGAAATTTTTAATTACAAATTTGTTCATTTGTAAAATGACTAATAAGGACCTTAGTTACCTTCTTTTGCATTTATTTTTTTATTAAAAAAAAAAAAAAAAGTTTGGGCGTGAGATTTCTTCTGGATTATATGCTTGGTGTCGTAGTCCTTCAAATTCTAGAATTTCAAAGGAATTCAAGTTCCAGAATTTCAGTCCGTTCAGTCCCCTTATCGATCTTTCCTTCCAGACTTCCAGTAATCCAGTTCCATTTGAAATTTCGAACACCCAACACCATGACGGTGTGAACGTTCAGTACCCATTTTTTGGTTTTACCCTGATTGTGACGGTGATGAACCAAGTGTTTTGAGTGGCTTGTTTTGGCCAAAGAACATTTTTTCGGAAGGGTTTTCTTATGAGCCCCATGAGAGGTTCCAAATGTTATCTGATGGCCTAACTGGTAAGAATGCCAAGCAGAAAAGACATCAACCATTAATGAAGTGAAAAGATCATCCTGTTCATACCAAGTGCAAATCGACTTTTAAAGACAAACATATTGCAGGACTAAGTAAACTGCTGAAGGAAGTTAAAACATGGGTTCGGGCTTGAGAGATGATTTACTCGAGTAAGCTTCTCCATTTTCAATCCCGACCAAACGTGTAGGCTGAAGATTAGAAGACCTTGGTTTTTTTTTCCTTTTTTTTTCTGATTTGTAGAAGAGAGTAATATTATTTTTTTATTTTCTTTTTTTAAGAGAAATTTATCTTTAATTATATATAGGGTTATTTTAGGAATAATAGTGGGTAGGAAAATAACATTTTAATTTTTTAACTTTTTATAGTGGGTGTAAATATAACGTGGGTGGGGAAATAAGACAATAGGGTGGGTGTAGCAGCTCTCTTTTTTTTTTTAATTTTTTAATAGAAAAGTGGGTCCCGTCTCATGCCACGTCACTATTTAACGGAAGAATTGACAGAAAACTAACGGAATGTATGAAATTGTAAAAAATTGGCAGATGAGGTATGCCATTGAAATTTTTTAAAGATAGGGTATTAAATTGTGATTGATCTAATAGTTGAGGTAGTTTTATGCAATTTACCCTATTTATTAAGTTAACTAAGTCAAGATGAAAGAAAAATAGGATTTTGTGTGTGTGCACAGCTGGTATACAGTAGGTAGTGAAAATTCCATCAAAATTTCATCACTATGCACCCTTTTTAGTGTGCATGTACGAAGAGAAATAACTTATGGACATTTTTTTTTCTTTTTCTGTGGTGCTATATATATACTTATTTTTATCTTTTATATACTTTTTGTTAATATTTATTCTTTAATTTTTTTCAATTCATTTTGATCTGATTGTCGAAAATTAAGAGAGGTGAGTAAGAGGTAAAAATGAGTGTGAGGGCAGCACCACCCTATTTTTTTTATTCAACTTTTAAATTAGGTGATGCTATTCATACATTCATTTTTACTTTTCATACACTCCTTGTCAACTGTCATTGATCTTTTTTAATTTATTCAATTTGATAGCCGAAAATCGAGATGGAGTGAAAGAAGAGATATGTGGATAACATCACCTTTCTAATTTGAGCCTTTATTCTACATTGTCCAATAGAATAACTAGAAAAAAAAAAGGGTGTACAGAGGTAAAAGGGTATGCAATCTTAGAAAAAGATTCTTAAATTAATTTTGCTTCAGATTCAAACAATATAAACAAACTTTGATATTTTTTTGGTAAAACAAAATTTGATTGATCACTGAACATGGTGAAGCCATGAAGGAAATAAAGTTCTTGTTGAAGATGTCAAGGCATTGAAATTGAAATCCAATCTTAGAAGGAGAGCCTCTTAAATGTTTAATGAAAACACAATTGCAAGTAAGAGAAATATTAAGGAAACTTTTTTAAAGTGAGACTCTGCATAGATTCTCCACCATCTCATATTTTGGGCGTAATGTTTTATAATGTGGCATGGGAATTGTAAGTGTTGGACCAATTACTCTTAGTTAGTGTTCTAAAAAACGGCCTAGGCGGCCGCCTAAGCGCTGAGCGGTGGTGACCCGAGGCGCTTTCTTGCAAATCGGTTGGAAAAATTGGTTGGGCTCTAGGCAGCTAGGCAAGTTTTTTTTTTTATTTTTTTATTAAAAAAAAAATCCTTATCTAAGTCTAAGTAGACATACTACTTGCAAGTGAAGCTAGTATGGCTAAAGGATGGATTGTGGAGGGTGGTGATGAAGAACTTGAGCTTGGTTCGGGAATTGAAGAGACATCGGAGGTAGGTAGTTCCCTAGAGCCTAGGGGGAGTTTTAAAAATGTTGAAGTAAGAGAACTTTATGAAGAAGATTTTATATCGAATGAGGGCACAGAAGAAGAAGAATGAGATGATGAAGAAGTTGAGTTTTGAGTCCGACACGGAGAGAGTCTTGGAGGGATATGGTGAAGAGGAGTTTGATGCCTAGCTTTGTAACTTTGCAAGTATCTTACATTACTATATTTCCTTATTTTCCACCTATTTTGCGTTTTATGTGGTTTTAAATTGTGAACTTGTTGTACATGTGTCATCCTACAATACTCCTCACTATGGTTATATGGCATATATGCTTAATGTGTTTTTAAATTTTAGACTTGTTGGATACTCATTTTGCATTTTATCATTCTTTTATTATATTATCCATGGATTTCATACAATTATAATTTTTTGTAAGTGTCAATATGCACTTATTTACAAAATATACAAGAAATTTATCTAAATCCACCTCTAGACCTAAGCGGCTAGGCGCCCGACTAGCGCCTAACATTTTTTAGAACCTTGCTCTTAATTTAGTGGTATATTTCTCTAGTTAGTTAGATAATATGTTTCGAGTTTCACCTCACATGGATGATAACCACTATATATATATTTGTGGTGCGTTCCATACCTAACCGTGCTAGCCCCATTAATTATGATGACACATCTTTGTGGTGACATTGTGATGTGTTCTAATTTTTTTTTTGTAAACATACAATTGTTTATAGAAAAAATATCAATCAATATATAAGAAAATTTTTAGTGGCCGCCAAATCTTAAAATTTTCGTCTAAACGTTTGTTAGACATGGAATATCACAAAAAAAAACAAAAAAAAAAAAAAAACAAAACAAAAAAAAAAACAAAAAACAAAACAAAAAAAAGAAAACAAAAAACAAAAATGTTAGAAAGTTATATATGTTGCAGTCCTATTGGATTAAAAATGTGTTTGTGTAAATCCTAGTGTATCTAAGAGTATCTTGTATATTCTCTTTAGTAGTTTAAATCCTATTAGAGATGTAATCATATTAGGATAAGGATTCTACCTATCCTACTACTATAAATAAAGGCATATGGGAGTGATACAACACACACATCTGAATTACATATCTCTCTTCTCTCTGTTGCCGCCGGCCCCTTTCCCTCTCTATCATTTATACAGTTCAATCAAATAGGCCTACAACACGTTATCAACACACTCTTGTCAGAAGCTAAGGAAATGAAGGATCGTGGATAAGGCTTTCTTCTACAAAATTCTAAGGCTTTCAATTGTTTTCTGCCAATCAGGTTCTTCTAAAATAAATTAAGATATTGAAAAAACCTTGAAGCATGAAAACATTCCCCATGATGCATGAACCCCCTATATTTATATTTTCCTTTCAATTATATATATATTGTATACATGTTCATATATTTTGTCAATATATATACTTGTTCATGCAATACGCAATTATGCTATGTGGAATTTGTGAGTCAAAGCATCAAAACTAATTTAGAAGCAATTAGGGTTTTTAACCCTAGAATTCGAAAAAAAAAAAGAAAAAAAAAAACCGGGCACTGCCGCCGCACCACCGTGGCACCATCGCGTTGGCCTGCAGCCCAGCCGCATGGAGACAACATTCGGACGATGTCGTTTTTGCCACCTTGGATCGACCATAGCAGCCATTTGGGCTTGTTGTCACTAAACCACAACCAAGCTTCGGCTTGGGTTGGATCACACGCACGACGCCGAAGCCTCGACCCACACCTTAACATGCTTGAAGCCTGATGGGCTTGTCTCTTGTCTCGGCCCAATCTACAAGCAAGCCTTTTGTGCTTTCTGGGCTTTGCCTTAGCCCCAGCTTGTGACCATCATAAGCCAGCCCAGACGGCTGGGCTTGTCCCTATAACCCAAAAACCGAAGCCAGCTTTGTTGGGCTTCACGCGCACCCACATCCTTGGCCACCCCATGCTAGGCATGTGCACCTGTGCTAGTTTTGGCCCAAAACTCCAGCAGCTTTGTTGTTGGGCCCATCCCAGTCACTCGGCCCATGGCTTGCAACCATGTTTTGGACTGCCCCGCAGCCACCCGAGGCCCATACGCCTCTTTAGGGCTTTGCCATACTTACGGCACCCAAGCCCAATATTATTGAGCTATGGTTTTTCAAATCCAATGCTAATTTTTGGCATTCTAAATATTTTTAACCCAAATGCTATTATTATTATTATTTTTCTTCTACAATTGACCTTGTATGGTCCAATCTATTTAATTAATTAATTAAAATGACCAGCAGTTTATTAATTTGACAATTAATCCAAAATTATTGACCTGATGTTTACTTTTTGGCATTAACAATTCAATAAATTATTTCGTTTCTTTGAACCGTTAACTATCTTTCGTAGTCTTGACGCACTCACACTTGGGTTCCTGAAGCAAACCACAAATTCACTACACTTTATTGTATATTGTATTATGTGTTCTTGCAGGTACCCCTATATATGAACTGAACGTTCATAACTAAATCGAACATGTAGTTTCGAATTTAGTACCTTTGAAACCCGAAGTTTTCATTCAAAACTTACCACATGAAACCTGTAGCTTTCATGCTTAAATTAAACCAATACATGTCTATAGAACCCGAATGTTCTACGATATATGTCTATGGTTTTCCATATGACTAACCACGTTTTGTTGTACCCTTTGTTTTAGGGACATGTCGAACTTGAACAAGCTCGGTTTCACCGTTCTGGAAGTCTCTGGAAGAAACTACCTAAAGTGGGTTCAAGACATAAAGCTTCATCTTATTGCAAAAAGTCTTAGAGCTACTATCGAAGAACCAATTGACGATGAACCCGTCAACGAAGCTCAGAAAGTTGTTGCTATGATGTTCATCCGCAGACACATCCGTGATGCACTGCAGACCGAGTACCTCATAGAAGAGGATCCACATACCATCTGGCTCGCTTTGGCCGATCATTTCAATCACCAGAAAGACATTTACTTGCTTGAGCAAGACACGACTGACAGTATCTACGCTTCCAAGACTTTAAGTCTGTGAATGAATACAACTCTAAAGTTTGTAGAATCCGATCACTACATAAGTTCTGTAAAGAGGACTTAACCGAACAGGATCTCTTGGAGAAAACCTATTCGACCTTCAATGCCACCAATATTGTCCTGTAGCAACAATATAGGGCACAAAAGTTCACCAAATTTTTGGATTTGATTTTTGTTTTACTTCTCGTTGAAAAGCAAAACCAGATTTTGATGAAAAATCATCAAACTTGACCTACTGGCTCGAACGCTCTGCCTGAAGCACATGCGACAAATTCTACCAGCCACAACCGACAGAAACCCCATTGTGGCCTTGGTAATGGGTGGCAAGACCCACCACGGGCCCAAGGTCCACATAACAGAGGCCCACCAAAGGGAGGAAATTTGACCTAGAAGCGCCAACCCCTTACCCCTAAGGCCTTAAACTTCAAGAACAAGGGAAATGTTACCATTCAATCGGGTTCCACTGAATTGGACATGTGCTATCGTTGTGGATCAAAAGATCATTGGTCACGCGTATGCCGAGCTACCCCCGAGGCTATTGCCAAGTATCAATCCCGTCATGAGACTAACTTTGTGCATTTGGAGCATCTCGAAGATGTTACTACAACACTGGAGATTTCGGATTTTCAGGAGGCATCCGCTTATGGAAGAATAAAGTTTTATTTTTTTGAGACATGTTAGGTTGTTTTTACACCCCTAGTGGCCGAACCCCCCCCTAAATTTTAGGTTTATGGTTTAATTTTCGGGCAATTTTTCTAAGACTTTGGAATTATTTGTTTGGTTTTGGTTTGTTTTGAACTATGGATGATTATTTTATGGATATTATTTCTCAAATTGATTAATTGAATGAATGAAATTATATTTATTCATGTGACCGATTCAATTAATTTATTTCTATGTATGACTAGTGGGAAAGTTAGTTGTCTGGCTGATAGTGCAACCATGCACACCATATTGCGTAAGAAACACTATTTTACTAACTTCGTACCTAAGAATGTACCTTGGACAACCCTCTCAGGCCCATCCAACCTGATAGAATGATACGGAAAGGCCCGTATAATATTGTCCAATGGTACTGAATTAACCATTAAATAGACACTATATTCTCCATGTTCCGAAAGAACGTTTCTAAGTTTTAGAGATATTCAAGATAATCAATATCATGTTGAAACCATTGAATAGAATGGTTCTGAATTTCTTTGTATCATTTCTTACGAATATGGCTAGAAGCGTATTCACGAGAAGCTGGAACGTCTCCCGAGTGGGTTGTACATAACAACCATTCGACCCCTCGAGACACACCATGTGGCCAGCCCTATGGCTAGGTTCCATGACTCTCTTGCTTTGACATGATCGAATGGGACACCCCGGACAAGATATGATCCGTCGTATCCTCAAAGTAAATCATGGGCATCATTTAAAATCTTATCCCGGCCATCCTCTTTGCAAAGCATGCTCCCTGGGGAAGTTGAACATTCAACCCTCAATTACAAAGATTATTCACGACCCCCCCTAAATTTCTTCAGATGATTCAAGGGGATATTTGTGGACCTATCCAACCAACATGCGGACCATTTAGATACATTATGGTGTTGGTTAATACATCGACATGATGGTTACATGTCTGCTTATTGTCCACACGCAATGCTGTATTTGCGAAACTCCTAGAAAAAATCAATAAGCTTAGGGCTCAACACCCTGATTATCCGATCAAGTCAATTTGACTGGATAATGCTGGAGAGTTTACGTCACAGACTTTTGACGATTATTGCATGTCTGTTGGGATTGATGTTGAACATCATGTACCCCATGTTCACACTCAAAATGGCTTGGTAGAATCTTTCATAAAGCGCATTCAAACAATAGCTCAAACTTTGGTTATAAGAACCAACTTGCCGGTATCTGCCTAGGGCCATACAATATTGCACGTAGCTATGTTGGTCCGCCTGAGGCCCACCGCTACCTAACCTCATTCACCGTTACAGTTGGTTACTGGATACGAGCCTGACGTCTCGCATTTACATGTGTTTGGGTGTGCAGTCTATGTGCCAATAGCGCCGCCATTACGTACCAAAATGGGTTCTTAGAGAAAAAATGGGAATCTATGTCAGTTATGATTCGCCATCAATTATTCGCTACTTAGAGCTATTGACATGATATATTTTTACCGCACGTTTTGCGGATTGTCATTTTGATGAGACAATTTTCCCATCGTTAGGGGGAGATAAGATCACTAACGTTCCTGTAGAACGCCATGAATAGTTGTGGATTACTCCCACCATGTCTCATTTAGATCCCTGCACACCTCAGTCTGAAACTAAAGCATGTCAGATGCTTTTACTGATCTAGCAAAGGTGATAAGATCACATATACCCGCTACAAATGCACCTGCAAGGATGGACATACTTAACGTACGCCGTAACACCGTCGTGGAAGGACGGACCGTCCCCGAGGATGGGGCTGCTGCACCTCCCACATAGCAAGGTAGACTGGCGGCTAGCCAATCACCTGTTCTTACCCTGAAACGTGGTAGGCCCCCTAGTTCAAAGGATTCACAACCCAGGAAGAGGAAAATGGCACAAACTAGTGACCCTAGTCTGAATCCGACCATTGCTTACTTATCTATTCCAACGCATGAGGTTATTTTAGATTACAGTGATGTCTTCGATGAGACATACCGGCGTCTCGAGAATTGTGAGATTTCGGTCCATTACGCAGTATTGGATGAGGTTTGGAATCGGAATAAGATGATTGTCGATGATGCATTCGCGTATACCGTTGCTTCCGAATCATGCTTAGCGATGACATTGAACCACGTTCCGTTGATGAATGTCGACGTAAAACGGATTGGTTAAACTGGAAACAAGTAATCCAGGTTAAACTCGATTCGCCCACGAAACATAAGGTGTTTGGGCCTGTAGCTTCTACTCAACCACATGTGAAGCCGATGGGCTACAAGTGGGTTTTCGTGAAGAAGCGTAATGAGAAGAATGAAATAGTGCGATACAAAGCACGCCTCATAGCACAAGGTTTCTCTCAACGCCCTGGGATTGATTACGAGGATACGTTTTCCCCCGTAATGGATGTCATAACGTTCCACTACCTTATCAGTTTGGTAGTTTCCGAAAAACTAAATATGCAACTTATGGACGTGGCAATCGCGTATCTTTATGAGGATCTAGATATGGAAATGTACATGAAAGTTCCAGAAGGACTTCCATTGACTGGTTTAAATAGTTCTAGACCACGAAACACTCTCTTGATTAGATTGAGGAGATCATTCTATGGATTGAAGCAATCCGGGCGGATGTGGTATAACCGTCTGAATGAATATTTGACAAGTTAGGGTTATGTGAACAACGAACTATGCCCATGCATGTTCATTAAGAAGTCACATTCCGGATTTGTAATTGTTGCAGTTTATGTCGACGACATGAACCTCATTGGAACTCCCGCAGAGCTTGAGGAAATTACCGTTCACTTGAAATCGGAATTTGAGATGAAATATCTTGGGAAAACTAGATATTGTCTCGGCCTGGAGATTGAGCATTGTTCGGATGAAATCCTAGTACATCAATCGAACTACACCCAAAAGGTGTTGCGACATTTTAATGAGGATAAAGCGAAACCTTCGAGTACTTTTATGGTCGTTTGGACTCTAGATGCTAAATGAGATCCTTTCCATCCAAACCAAGATGAGGAAGAGATTTTGGAGCCTGAAGTTCCATACCTAAGTGCAATTGGTGTTTTATTGTATTTGACTCAATGCACTAGATCCGACATCGCCTTCGTTGTTAATCTTTTGGCTAGATACAGCAATACGCCTACACGCAGACATTGGAATGGTGTTAAAGATATTTTTCGCTACCTCAAGGGTACGACGGATTTAGGCTTGTTCTACACCCATGAATCCTTGAGAGAAGCCGCCGCCCCCTCGATCCTCGGGTTAATTCTTGCCTCGTTGGTTACGCAGATGCTGGTTATATATCTAACCCACATAGGGCACATTCCCAAACGGGTTATGTCTTTACCATTGGAGACACTGCTATATCTTGAAGGTTTACCAAGAAAACGCTAGTTGCGACTTCTTCGAACCATGCTGAGATTCTCGTCCTACATGAAGCATCGCGTGTGTGCTTTTGGTTGAAAGCAATTATGGAACATAGTCGAAGCACTAGTGGTCTTACTTCCGTCGTTGACCTTCCTACGATGATCTTTGAAGACAATGCAACATGTATCAAGCAGTTAAAGAAAGGATACATCAAGAGAGACAACACCAAGCACATAGCGCCGAAGTTCTTTTATTCTCACCAGCAACAACAACATCAAAACATTGAAGTTAAGCAAATCCGTTCCTAAGACAACTTGGCCGATCTCTTCACCAAGTCATTGCCCAAGTCTACTTTTCAGAAGCTCATCCAAGGAATCAATATGCGTAAATTATTTGAGTTGAATTACTTGTAGTTCTCTTATTTGAAAGTTATGTCTAACTTAGGGGGAGTATCCTGAAGCATACTCAATTGATATTAATGTACGCTTTTTCCTATGATTATGAGCATTTTTTTCCACTAGGTTTTTGCTACCTAACGAGGTTTTGATGAGGCACCCATCCTGGGATGATCATATTCCGTCGAGTTCACTACTTTCGTCATGTTTGACATTTGTTTTAGACATTATGCATACTTCTCACTTTTCTCCTTAGTCTATGGGTTTTCCTCATGCCTTGGGTTTTACCATAGCAAGGTTTTGTGAGTTTTACTACCAATGCATACTTACTTTCTTATATTTGAGACTCACATTCACCCGTTATGCCGACAACTTCATCAACTGTTCTACTTCATCTGCTGAAGATCTGAAGCGATGTTTTGTTTAAGTATTTACACACTCAAGGGGGGAGTGTTGTAGTCCTATTGGATTAGAAATGTGATTGTGTAAATCCTAGTGTATCTAAGACTATCTTGTATATTCCCTTTAGTAGTTTAAGTCCTATTAGAGATGTAATCCTATTAGGGTAAGGACTCTACCTATCCTACTACTATAAATAAGGGCATAAGGGGGTGATACAACACACACCTCAGAATTACATATCTCTCTTCTCTCTCTGTTACCGCCGACCCTCTCCCTCTCTGTCATTTATACAGTTTCGTCAAATAGGCCTACGACAATATAATTTTTTTCCGATACATCGATATTCTTTTTAAGGAGATATTCTAATGTAATATGTGGGATTTTGTTCACAACAAATCAATTATAACTAGGTATTGCAATGAAAAAAATAATATTAAACGTCATTAATCTTGTGAGTCGAATATAAGACCTAATGTAGACATGCGACATGAAATATGACATGAAATATAGCGATAATAATGGTTGCGTACTATCAAGTAAGCTTGGCTCTGAAGTCTAGAGCCGCCTCACTTTCAGTTGGAACCAAATGGGAGGACCAAACATCACCCTCTTGACTCTTTGTCAGCCAGAAAAAGATATAATGGGGGTTTTTGACATTTATTGGAGTGTGGTGGAGAATTGATAAAGGACCCACTAGGGAGAAGAAAAAACCGCAAGAAAAGCACAAACCTTTAGAAATTTGGACTCTCAAAATTTGAATACTCGTATCATTTCTTCTTTAAAAATTTGGTTTATTCCTTGCAGGGCTCCTATTATTTTTCCCATATTATGGCCTCTTCCTTGATACTATTGAAAGGAAGTTTTAACGAAAAACCCGCGATACTATTCATTTTAACGAAAAACCACATTTTTACACTAAAAAGTCAATCATGGTACTATTCACTTTACCCTTTATTTTGTCTTTATCATTAAAACTCAAAGTTTTAAGTCATTTTCATTAGTTTTCCCTTGAATTAAACGGTTTATCTAAAGAAATTTCTGGTCATGTTGCTTGTTAGGACGTTTTTAGGGATTATTTTGGTCAATTTTTTGGTGGTTTCTGTCAGGGTATTGACCATCGCAATCTAATTATTATTGGTGTTGAATTCTCTTGTCCAAAGAAGCTGACGTTGTCTTTGGTTGAAAAGTGACTCTTCTAGTGCTGTTTTTGTTTTCTATTTGAATGATTTTGATCTTCCTTGGCTTTTTAGCACTTGTTTGGCTTTCATTCACAAGATGACTTTGTGCTTCTCTCACATCTTTCAGGAGGGAAATGTTGGTGTGGATAGTTTTACTAACATAGGTTTGTCTTCTCCTATTTTGGTTTGGCATGATTTGCCTCCATGGGTGGTTCATGTTGCTTCCGCATTACAAATTAATGTGCATTCCGGAATGATGTATTATTTTTTCTTTTTGGGTTTTGGCTTTGTCCTCCGCTTGCTTATTTTTTTATTGCTCTTTTTTATTTACTAAAACTATGTAAATAGGGGACATAGGGTCGTGCTATAAAAAAATTAGCCATTTCTAATCGCTTTGAATGGAAATGAAGTAGCCTACTTTGTAGTTGATTACTAAATTTCGGGATTTTGGTTCTTTCTAACCATGATATGGTGGTTTAGAGAATAAGGCAACTATGATAGACTAATGATCAAACCCTAATCTTTTACTATCCTTAAATAAATAAAGTAAAATAAAAGCTTGTCTTTTGTTTGGTGGGGTTTGAAAAAAGGCAGATTATAATACCTTGATGATGATCGGAGCTCTCCAACTATTTGCAATTTTATATTATTAATTTATACCCTTTTGGAATTTAGCGCAGGATTCAAGCAGTATCCTTTATCTTTACTAAAATGGTTGTGACTTTGTTCAAAGGAAGGCTGGGGGATTTGCAGGGGTGAAAAGCTGTGGTTAGTAGGGTGGGGAATTGGGAACTTTATCTTATCTGGGATTCATCAGATTCGACTGTTTTTGCAGAATCTTAATCTGTGTCAGGTAGTTTTACTGGGACTTCTGCTTTGTTACTTTTTCTTCAGTGAATTTGAATGCTCCACCTGCTTTAATTTGGTTTCTTTATTTTGATGTGGGTGGGTGGATGGAACGTGTTCTCTTATAAATATGTGGTTTGATGATATTGGATTATGGATTGCTGCATGCTACTGGAATTTTGGGAAAAGGAGACCTTCTTGGGGTACTTTCAGTCTGGGGTGGATTGAGCTTATTGCTATTAATTCTTGATTCTGTATAGGTTAAATTCTTTCAATTGGATTGAGGTTATTGGAACTGGGTGTGAATTTCACAGAGCAAAATTCCGTTCGTAGTCATTTCAATATTATATGAATCTGTTGAATGGTTATCTGGTTGCTCCTCTATGCTGTAATGAACTTGTTGAGTGTGTATAATAGTTAGCTAGAATCTCTCTCTCTCTCATTTTTTTTTCCAGTTTTTGCGCTTTCTCTTAGTTATGATTTCGTTGCTTATCTGCTCTTGGTTCATATGCATGTTCTGTGAACTGTTGCCCCTCTAAATCTGGAAATTGTTCCCAGATTGAGACTTATTCATTGTATGGTGTTCGTAGATATTCTCGGATCTCACTTTTGCAGTGTCTTGCCTTGCGAATGCTATTGTGTTATCTTTGTTAGAGACGACCATTTTTAGTCCTATTTCTTCCCTTTAATAGAACAGTAATGTTATATTTGATTTCTCAGTCTGTATCGTACTAGTCATTCATGACATGCATTAATGCTTTCGTTTGATGTTCGTTCAAACTGTGGAGTGATTATAAGATAATGCTATATATAGTTTAACATGTGTGCCACTGAATATCTTCTATTTTTGCATTTTGGTTTTTATTTTGCTGTGTATTTAATGCTGTGCTTTCTATGTGCCTAAATGAAAGACTTTTGGTGCAGGAACAGTTTGGCAGCCCACGGGCGGGTAAGATTTCTCGTCATGGGTTGGCTGACTAAGATTCTGAAAGGTTCTAGCTATAAAGGGCATTCTCATAGGAAATTTAGAGAGGATAGAACATGGGACGAGCCTCGTAATTCAGCGGTAATTACTCTTTTGACTAATATAAACAGAATTTTCATTGTACCTGCACATTTAATGTTGCGGTGGACTAGATTTATGCTCATAGTAGGTATATTGATATCTACCCATCACAAAGTTAATTTACAGAAATTACCATGATAGTCCAAATTCTGAAGGTTCCTCATACTGATGCTAACTTTATTGTACGATGTTTAGTTTATGTTGTACGATGCTTAACTTTATGTTGTCGGGAACTTGGAATGCAGGAAGAAGACATAGATGTTGCTATTGCAATGTCCCTTTCGGAACTAGATCAAAAAGGGAAAAGTGTAATCGGTAAGTTTCACCAACATGAAAAAACTAATTGATAACTTCATATGCTGCATAAGTACGAGAGTTTCCTCAGCGGATGCAATAGACTAATTGAATAACTTGGAATTCCCCCACTTTTCGTACAAGGATTAGTAGCTACTAGTGCTAGACATGAGCGATCGAGCAATATGCTGTAGGTGTGCAAATCTTCATGAAATCAATAATGAATTGTGACATTTTCCATCAAGCATAGAGTGTTACTTCTACATAACTCCACTAAAGGGCATACTCATAAAACTTGGTTGTTATCTTCTGTTTGATTGATAAGTTACTTATAATCCATTACCCTACTTATTTTTTCAGAAGATGATTCTCAATCAGAGGATGACGAACAACCTTATAAAGTTGAATCAGACGATGATGAACGATCAGCCAAAGTTGAATCAGATGATGATGAACGATCTGCCAAAGTTGAATCAGATGATGATGCACGATCTGCCAAAGTTCAGTCGGACGATGATCAAAAACCTGCCAAATTTGACTACGAGGAAGATGAACAAAGTGCTAAACTTCAATTGGAGGAAGATGAACAACTTGCAAAGGCTATTCAAGAAAGTTTGAACATGGGTTCTCCTCCTCGACATGATAATGGCAATATATTTCAACCTTTTTCATTCTTCACGCCAGCTGGGAACAGGTGCATGCGGACACTTTGCTATCTCTTGAATCTAGTCTAGTCAATCAAGTACTGTTATATGCCAATTTCTGTTATCTATAGGTTCGTAATAACTTTGAATATGACTAGACTTTGTTTGCTGGTAAACATTTAAAAATATTGTGAAACAATACAGAGGTAAAGAGAAGGGAATTGAAGTTTGAATTGCCTATATGGGAGCTTAGACTGGCTCTGTAGCTCACATGCTCAGTTAAATATATTAGCCACCTGATGCGTTTTCTACCTGTGTAGTAAGAATTGATACAAAAGATACAAAATCAAATTATTAAACTGTAACTTGTTTGAGCATGAGATAAATAGGTTGATATAAATTTATCCTTTGGTATACACGTGTTTCTTCCGTAACAAGAGAGGAGCGTAAGAATTTTTCTGGAGTTGTTTTACTGTAATATTACGAATCAGAGATCCAAGATATCAATATGATCTTTATGTATGAATTCACATAGTGTAGTTACATAAAATGAAGCCACTTGAGAATTGACTCTTCATTTCATGTAATTTTATATCTGTTTCCGAAGGTTGTTAAAATTGTTGTTTGTAGGATATGTGCTGGCTGCAAATCAGGAATTGGCCATGGACGATATTTGAGTTGCATGGGTGCTGTTTGGCATCCAGAATGTTTCCGTTGCCGTGCTTGCAATCTTCCAATTACTGATTATGAGGTCAGAATCTGGTTCTTGTTCAGTAAGAATTTTCTTTGGAATTGGCTGACAAAATACTTGAATTCCCAGCTGAATTATTTAAATTGAAAATATGAATTGTATATAGCTATATATATAATTAAATTTTTGGATCTCCTATCCATGACAGTATTCGATGTCTGGGAATCACCCTTACCACAAATCCTGCTATAAGGAGAAGCATCACCCAAAATGCGATGTTTGCAAGAGTTTCGTAAGTTTCTCTTCTTTTTAGTTCTTTAATGATATTGTATTTCCATGCCCTTTTAAAATTATTTATCTTTATAATTTTCTGTTTTTTCTTTGTTGGTTCTTTCATACAGATCCCAACAAATTCAGCTGGGCTTATTGAATATAGAGCACATCCTTTCTGGCTACAAAAGTACTGTCCTGCTCATGAGCGCGATGGGACTCCTCGGTGTTGTAGCTGTGAAAGAATGGAGGTGAGTTCGTGAAAACACAACTCGTCCTCTTTGCAACCAAACAATAAATCCTGAAGGAATTGAAAAGGATATAAGACATTATTATTGGTAATGATATGCCTTCTAACCTTGCAGGCACGGGACACAAGATATTTGTTACTTGACGATGGTCGGAAGCTATGTCTGGAGTGTCTAGACTCAGCAATTATGGATACTCACGAATGCCAACCCCTTTACCTTGAGATACAAGACTTTTACGAAGGTTTAAACATGAAAGTGAAGCAGCAAGTTCCAATGCTCTTGGTCGAGAGGCAAGCTCTAAACGAGGCTATGGAGGGAGAAAAGAATGTAATCCTGATGCACTAGAGCTTCATGCTTTGGAAAAAAATGTGCCTTTCCATTTCTTCAATCTAAAAGTTTGGTTGAAATTTTCCTTTACGTTGGCAGGGTCATCATCACATGCCGGAGACTAGAGGACTCTGCTTGTCAGAAGAACAGACTGTCACTACTGTAGGAATTTGTTTCCCTCAGCTTTGTCAATTACATTTCTTAAGCTAACAGTTCATTGATAGAGTTCTCTGTATCTCTCTTACTATGTTGCAGATTTTACGGAGGCCAAGGATTGGAGCTGGCTACCGGCTGATAGACATGGTTACTGAGCCTCATAGGCTGATTCGTCGCTGTGAAGTAACAGCAATTCTTGTACTGTATGGCCTTCCTAGGTAATATTTCTCTTGATTCCTCTTTATCCATGGTCATTAAGCATGCTGCTAATTGTATACATACGACCTAAAACTTCTATGAACGCAGGTTGTTGACAGGGTCAATTCTCGCTCATGAGATGATGCATGCATGGCTGAGGCTTAACGGTGCGTGCCTGTCCTGCACTCCATATTCTGTTTTTGACATTTGCAACGTTTCCTTTTGGTCGGTTGGATTTACTGATAGGTTGTTGCGCAGGCTATCCGAACCTGAGCCCAGAGGTAGAAGAAGGTATCTGCCAAGTGTTGGCACATATGTGGCTGGATGCTGAGACATATTCTACACCGGGTAGTGATATTGCCTCATCATCATCTTCTTCCTCTTCCTCCTCGTCCTCTTCTAGTGTGGCATCATCTAAGAAGGGTAAACGGTCTGACTTTGAGAAGAAACTCGGTGAATTTTTCAAACACCAAATTGAGTCGGATTCATCAACAGCTTACGGAGAAGGATTCAGGATAGGTAACCAAGCAGTGCTCAAGTATGGTCTGAGGAGGACCCTCGACCATATTAGATTGGTCGGAAATTTTCCCGAGTGACTTTTAGAGTTGATACAAAAGAGTTCTTACCACATAAATCCATACCTCGGCCTTGCCCATAACTATATAGGATGTAGATCATAAGAGATAGAGATAAGCAAAGAAATTGCTCATTTCTGTGTGGATTGCTGTCATCTCAAAACAGTTTGGGGAACATATTTAGAAATTATACTACCACATTTAACACTTCAAATCTGTTTAGAAGAAATTGTAACTAAAAGAAAGATGGCAATTACGACGGGATTGCTCTCAGAGGCATTTTATCCATGGATATCAAGCTTGACCATCCTTCTGGTTTTCCTTGGTACTTGAATATGATATGAATGGTTGAAAGAAGTTTGTTTGGCATCTTACATGCTCATTACCTTCATTACCTTTTACGCACACAAAAGTATCTCAATATCAAACTGTGATTTATGCGCAGATAACGACTTCTTACATGCAGTCAGGTATTTTTCATTTCATAACATTCTAAATTAAGGAAAATGATCACATACCATTTTTATTCTCTCACACACTCAACTTGAATCATGTCAGTTGTTCCATTTGATTTATGCAATCCAAAAATATAGAGGAGTGTGAGAAACTAAAGGTACATGTGCTCGGAGAAACGTGGGATGAGTATAGAGTTAGCTCGGAGAAACGTGTGTGCGCCGAGTCATATAACATTGTGATGCGTATTTTTGCCCAAATGAGGAAAGATTCGGAGGCGGGGAGGGATTTTAGTATGATGATTGAAGAAGGGGCAGTCCCGAATAGTTGGACTTAGACAGTGATAATTGAGAGTTCTGGCGTATCGACCTTTATTTATACCTTATTTATCTTCCCTAAGTGGATTACCTTGAGTCGCACGTACATTGAATCAGGTTAAGACTATGTAACTAGTCAATGATGACTTTTCATGGATTCGCCTATATAAGCCACAGCTAAGGTGGCAAAAATAAGAGCTTGAATACCGAGTCAGACTCAATAGAGATCAATCATTTTTTCTTTCGTTAAGGTGGAGAACTGAGCCAAGAATTTTTTTTTTTTTTTATCATCAATCAAATCACCGTTCGAGACCCAAAATTCTATTTTATCATTAATCCAATCACCGCGTGATTGGTTTCTAAGATCGCTTCCGGCTTTAGGCTTTTTACTAGTTAGTCCCGATAAAGCCCCCAAACGAGGGATTTTTTTTGAAACGAGGCCCTTTGTAACGTGACATAAAGACTCCTTAATTTTTATGAAATTTCATAAAACAAAATTAAAACTAAACAAATTTATGATAAATTAATCGAAGTTTATTGAAGTATTGTATTACAAAGAATAATTAGAGGAATTATATCAATATCCGTACCTTATTTACTCCAGTAGTTTCTCATCTGCTGGCGAATAGAGTTTTTTAAGATGAATTATGTAAAACCAACGATTTACTTTGTAGCCGAATACTTGAAATCGTATAATCTTGAAGTTAAGGGCAGTCCTATAACTACAGATACTAGACGTTTTTGCTTGTATTGTTATGTGCCGGTATTTTTCCCCTTCACAATGTGTTGTTATCTTTTATTTCTCTTGATGTCACTATCGAACGAACGTTGTTATTTTAAATTGTCTGATTATTTTCTTCCATTGAAAACGTTGGCACAGCTATTTTCATTCAACTACCGCGGGCGGCCGCCCTTTGAGTTTGTTAATGTATCTCTCTAGCAGCAGCCGTTCAGCATCTAATCTGTGGTTATGAACTTATGGTTGTGTCGGGAATCAATTGACATCGAAACCCTTTTGATTGAAAATAATCATCTGTGTCTAGTGATTGTCTCAACACAACGGCATGATTGCCATCGCGTTGGTTTTTTCCAACAGGCCAACAAATAATAAGCAATCATCTATCAGGTCGCATTCGATATCATGATCTCATCCATGGTTCCTGTAGCTGACTTTGTACACAGAAATGGTCAGATTAAGAGACAACTTGCCGTCCAGAGTTTGTTGCTTGTTTTAAACTAATCTGCTTTATTTAAATACTTCATTGCAGAAAGGAATTTTGAAGTATTTAAATCTATTTTCCGTCCGAATGCACAATAATTGTATAATTATATATTCGTTTATATAAAATCAAACGATTAAGACTCGTTCAATTTGAAGCTAGAGAGATAGTCACCTGAATATTTATATGAATTATATGTTTTTAATTTCGATTGAAAGCTCTCTGTGCAAGCCTTCCAGCTTTTTTTTCGACTTTTAGCACGATCACGTAAGCAAATGTTGCATTAACTAGTTGAGAAGCCTGCAGAATTTTAGCAGGTCGTAACAATGGCCATCTCCTTCCTCTGCTCCAAACCTCTCTGTATTCTTCTGCTACTCCTCTTCTTCACTGCCCGCATTTTAGCTCAATCAACGCCATCCAACTCGAGCACAAGTTTCTCGTGCTCTGTAGATGCACCTCCTTCGTGTGACACGTACGTGTCCTACTTCGCCCAGCCTCAGTTTATGAGCCTGGAAAATATATCTCATCTATTCGAGGTCAGTCCCTTATCGATTGCCAATGCGAGTAATCTAGTTTCTGAGCACATCAGATTGATTCCAGGCCAACTCTTACTAGTTCCAATCAGCTGCGGTTGCTCTGGAAACAGTTACTTTTCTAACATCACATATGAGATCAAGAGAGGAGATAGCTTCTACTTAGTTTCAATCAATTCATTTGAGAATCTCACCGATTGGCATGAAGTGCTAAATATGAACCCAACTCTGAATCCGAGCCTCTTGCAGATTGGCCAAAAAGTCATCTTTCCTCTGTTCTGTAAGTGCCCCTCGAAGATTTATACGGAAAATGGAATCAAGTATCATATCACATACATATGGCAACCCAACGATGACATCAGTCGTGTGAGTTCCAGGTTCAATGTGTCAACACTTGACATCTCATCTGCAAATAACCTCCACAACGATAGCACCGCAGTGGGACTTCCGGTGGTGATCCCCGTGTCAAGGTTGCCTGCTCTAGTTCAACCAAAACCCCCTCAAGGAAGAAACATATTCAAGCAGCGGTGGTGGCTTATTCTCATCATAATCTTGGGAGGTGTTCTATTAGTTTCTTCACTTTTGGCCATTTTTGCGGTGTATACTCGTCGCCAACATAAGGTGAAGAAGGCTTTGGACGGTCCTGGTTCATCTCTGGAGAGCGCTGAATGGTTCAAAATGAAAGAAGGGAAAATTGATGAGAATTTTGACCTGAAGTTTATACAGGATAAGCTTCTTCCGGGAGTTTCAAGCTATCTTGGAAAGCCAATCATGTACAAGGTCAAAACGATTATGGAAGCAACGATGAATCTTAACGAGCACTGCAGAATTGGAGGGTCGGTATACAGAGCCATAGTTGACGGACAAGTCTTGGCTGTAAAGAACACTAAAGAAGATGTCACGGAGGAGCTAAATATTCTGCAGAAGGTAAATCATGCAAATTTGGTGAAGCTTATGGGAGTCTCATCTGAAACAGACGGGAGTCGCTTCTTGGTTTATGAATACGCTGAAAATGGATCACTTGATAAGTGGTTGTACTCCAAATCTTCGGCCACTTCAAGTTCTGCGGAGCTGCTCACGTGGAATCAGAGACTAAGTATAGCTCTAGATATCGCCAATGGCCTGCAATACATGCACGAACACACGCAGCGAAGCATTGTTCACATGGATATCAAGACGAGTAACATACTTCTCGACTCCAAATTCAAGGCCAAGATAGCAAATTTCTCCATGGCTAGAGCAGCTGCAAACGATGTCACCCCCAAAGTAGATGTTTTCGCTTTCGGGGTTGTACTTTTGGCCTTGCTTTCCGGAAAGAAAGTCATGGAAGCGAAAGAAAATGGAGAGGCTATCATGTTGTGGAAGGATGTTAGGTGGGTTTTGGAAGCCGAAGAGGAAAAAGTGGAGAGGTTGAGAAAATGGATGGATCCGAATTTGGAGAACTTCTATCCGATTGATGGTGCTTTGAGCTTGACAGCCTTGGCAAGGGCCTGCACACAGGAGAAGCCATCAACTAGACCAAGCATGGGAGAAGTTGTCTTCAACCTCTCTGTACTTACTCATTCGTCTTCTCAGTCGACATTGGAAAGGTCTTGGACTTCGGCGTTAGAAGCAGAAGAAGTTCTTGAAACTATCAGTCCAATCGCTGCTCGTTGATTCAGGGAGGAAGCCGGAAGCTTTAGCCCAATTAGATCTGTATTTACATGTTCATAATCATGTACTGAGAAAATGATGTACAATTCCTTTAAGTTCTGAATTTTCAGCTAATTTAGAGTTTGCTTGACGATGGAATTGAGTGTAAAGTTTTCGACTAATTTAAAGTTTGCCTGATCATGAAGGAATCTGAATCTGTAATTTTCTTGCTATATGATCATATTGTAGAAACCGTTCCCCTTCCGTTGGGGATCCTTGAAAAAAAAAATTTATTTGAAGGACACCTTGTAATGTTTATTCCGTAACTTTTTTTAACTATTCAAACCGTCTTTATTTCATTATATCATCCAGTCAACAAAACAATAGTTCATCATGCAATTGTTACACTTACACGATACAGAAGAACAGTGCTTTATGAGATGCATACTGTTGCAACTAGATCGGTATTTTACAAAAATGATTCTACTTTTATTGCATCAAATTGATTTTTTTTGCAGGAACTAGAGTACTTGATGGATTCTTGGTCTGTTTTCTGGCTCTTGAGCCAAGCATTCTGTTTGGATTAAAACTTGAACTTTGGGCTCAAGAAGGAGCTGGCCCAAAGGGAGGCCTAGAAGGGGAGATGGCCGAAGCCCAGCCAAAGCCCAGAAAGCAGAAAAAGCCCTTTCCGACTTGGTGCAGCTCATTTGAACCACTTGCTCACCTACTTAGAGACCAAGTGGTGTAGACCATGCAGCAAATCAACCCAAAAGCACTTTACAGTGGCAGTACAAGTAAATAAGCTGATGAGTCATTGCCCTTCAAACTGCATTCGGGCAAGGTTACTGCTACAGGAGGCCAAACCGAAGTGTCTATAAAAGAAGGAAGAGAAATCGGAGATAAAGACACTCAATCAAACAAACAAATACAAGCACAAACTCTGCTCAAAGCCAGATTTGCCTTCAAAACGAAGCTGTAGTCAGCCCAAGCCTTCATCCCTCTCGGGATAAACCCTCACCAAAAAAACCCTTTGTAATAGCTCTACTACCTTGTCAAGAACCTGCTGTAGTGTCGATTTCTTTCTGTAAACTCATCTCCCTACCCTTTTTCTAAAGCTTTCAAACCCCTTGATAAACCACAAAGATAGGAAGTTGCAAGACGATCAGCCTTGCCCGACCCTCTTTGTTTTTGTCTTTTCAGTCATTAGCCTAGCAATATGTTGTATACTTCAAGTTGTATTCAAGTTATTTCTAGTAAGATGACTATTAAAAGACTCTCTCAGTGCTTGAATCCGATTTGAATATATCTTCACAGTTCAAACTAGATCTAAGTTCTAAGCTCTCGGGCATGTAAGATTGATCATTTAAAAGTCCTTGGCCTCAAGGCATAAAAAAAGAACCTTATGTGGACTTAACCCATCCACGACAAGCTTTGATAACAAGAAGTCCGAAGTTACTTGGGGCGCAAGTAATCGACCTATTTCTTAGTTTGATTTCCATTATATTATGATTATCGTAGGACGTTTGAGTATAGAAGGAATTCTAATGGGAAGCTTCAAGGCCTATATCTAAGGCCCTACAAAGGCACCTATTTGGATTCATTCTGCTCTTCGGGCTCGGATAATCAGAAGTATAATGGTTATAACACTTCTGCAAACAATAAAACAGACATCGTATATGCGAGTATTGGGTTAGTTTTTGATCGGAAGCCTCAAGGCCTATACCTAAGGCCCCACAAAAGGCACCTGTCATAACTAACACAATCTCTCGGGTATATATACAACTAAAACTCAACATCCGTTCTACATATGCCATGCTGAATATGGCAGTGGCACGCCTGAGCACTTAAAAGTTAATCTTGATTGCGAGCCTCAAGGCCTACACCTAAGGCCCCACGAAGGCACCTTTCAAAGTTAACTATGTCATTCTCTTTTAGCTTTGCCCGACAAGCCTTGCCCGATAAGCCCGCCAGTGAAGCAGAAGCCCGACAGGAAGCATCAACCGACGCCAACCTCCCGGGGAGCTGTGTGCTCGTCGGCTAGGAAACATCCCCAGCGGAAATTCTCGCCACGAACATAGTTTTGGCACGCCCGGTGGGATTACTTACGTATTTGTCTTGATCTTGCATGCCCAAGAAGAAAAGCCACTACAAATGGCAGATCAATCAGGAAAACCTTCTTCCCCATTAGGACAGGTGGTCCTAGAAAGCCCATCTTCATCCGGAAAGTCGGAAGGAAGAGGCACTAATGAAGAATTACAGGCTACCATGATACAAGTATTAAGGAGTATGGAAAAAATCTACTTGGAAATCAAGGGGGAAGTCAGTAGATTGTGTACCTTGACAGGGAATCTACAGAGAATGTTAGATCTTGAGTTTTCCACTCCAAAAGGTGCTCAGGAAAGTGGGATGAGCCAGGTTACCATCAGAAGTGAACCAGTCATTCCCATATTTCCGCTGTTAGAAGAGGAAAATGATAGGGGAAAGAAGAAAGTAGTTCTTGAAGGAAGTCAACCCGTGATAGAACCAGTTCTGGGGAAAGAATTTCCTAGCTTCCCATTATTATCATTTAATAATAGGAGGCAAAACGAACATGAAAGGATGAAGTATGGGATGCCCATAGCAACAGGAGAGTCCAGCCAAAAAGAAAGCTCCACAGCTTCGGATAAACCTCTTCCTTATAGGCCACCCCCGTTGGCTCATAAGGGATGAGGAACCAACTGGAGAAAACCTGAGTCAAAGAAAGAAGCAGGCTCGGGCAATGACCGAAGCCCGAGGAATGAGTCTGCTCTTCTCTTCCAGAATAATAATACAGCTACTCAACAACTGAGGGAGGAGTTGGATGAGTTAAGAAGGACGGTGGCTCAAAATGCTCAACCACGGGCTCGCCTAGTGTTCAGAGTTACTTATCAAAAACCTTATCCCGAGTACGTAGATGAGCAAAATCCATTTCCCCTCAACTTCAAGATGCCTGCATTCTTAACGTTCACAGATGAAGATAGCAGCGTGTCCTCCAGATACCACATTTTTAAATTCTCCAATCATTGTGTGGCATATGAGGACAACCCAAACTACAAGTTAAGGCTATTTGGGAATTCATTGGCAGGGTTAGCATCTCAGTGGTACTCTCTATTACCCCCTAACTCTATTGCCAACTGGGGGCAGATGGAGATGGCCTTCCATGAACAATTTTACAGAATAGAGCCAGAATTGACTATCAATGATCTTGTTGAAGTCAAACAATACGATCATGAGTCCACAGAGGACTTCATGATGAGGTTCAGGAAGACAAGGATGAGATGCCAATTCCCTGTTAACCAAGCTCAGCTCATATTAATTGCTCAAAGGGCTTTGAGATTACCTTTGAGGAAAAGATTTTATGATACACAATTCAACGAGCTGCAGGAATTGGTAATTGCTGCCACTAAGTATGAAAGGCTGTTGCTAGAAGAACAGCAAGTAAAGCATACTTCCAAAGCTCATCCCTTCTACAAAAAACAAAGCTGCAATTCATCGTGTGGAGGTCGGAGAAATCAGGCCAGAGCATGAAGATAGCCATGACAGAGAGGAAGTTGAGGTGTGTGCTGCTGAGATGACCACGCCTTTTAAACCATTGATGGTGAAAGGATTAGTTCAACCCATCAAAGACAAGAAAATTGTGATGAACGATGGAGGCTTCGTCCCTATGAAACCTCCCAAGTACCAGAGTTATTCGTTCGATCTGGCCAAGGCACCTGAGATCTATGAAGAACTGGTGCGGGCAAGAGTAATTTTGCCTGACAGTACTAAAAAGATGCCCAAGCCAGAAGAGCTGAGGGGGAAGAAATATTGTAAGTTACACTATACCTTTAACCATTCTATAACCAATGTGTCCAGTTCAGAGACTGGATACAAGACCTTATAGTGAAGGGAAAGCTGTTACTTGACAAACCCCAAACTAGTATGATGGTTGATACCAATCATTTCCCGGAAGCCCCCATCAACACGATCAATCTAATTTGGGTGGGGAAGCCAGGATCCCAGGTTGTCACAACACCCTCGCTCAAATAAAAGTACCATGAGGGGGACCAATGGATCATGTTCATGTCCCAAGATTGGTGTTGGCAAGGGAAGCAGAAGAAAGAAGAAAATAAACAAGGGGGGCAAAGAGTTACCCGAAATAAGTTCAGACAAGAGCCAGAAGCAAAGCAAGCAAAAGACAAAATACATGTTCATTCTGCTAAAAGAGGGATTACAAGTAATCCTAGTCTAATAATTTTACATCTTCACTCAGGGTGATTATTCGAGAATGATATGTTTGCATGATTGCAAAAATCCTACTAGGTTCGGCCAAAACAATATGGCTATTTGCAAGATGAGACCTAGTATGCTCGAACTCCGAGTTTGACTTCTTCACTTCTTCGATTTGGTTTTCAAGGGTGTCAAGAAGAGTTGCTTGCTCAGCTTTAAGAACAACTAGTTTTTCCTCCAGCTTCTGGATTTCAGAAGTCACCACTCCGATCCTTTCTTTTGTCAGTGAACCGTCATTCATCAACCTTTCTACCTGAGCAGAAGTACTTGATTCTTTCTCCTGGAAACATCTTACACGATTGGCTTGTCTTTCAGCTCTCTTATGTTGATCCTGGAGAGCCCTCAAATTCTCAAAGAAAGAAAGAAAGGAATCATGCTGGGTTTTTGACAGTTGACCGGCTTTGTAAAGCTCACTCGTAACCTTTTCTAGGTCACAAGGTTGAATGAAGCTGAGAAGTCATTCCTTACCCATTCTTGGAAAACTCGTTGCTGCTCTAGAAAGCCGGAAGGTGAAGAATGCTTTGAAGATTTCAGCATTGTCTCAAGTTGCCCGAATTCTTCAAAAAGTTCGGGCAACTTGGCAGTTTTTGAAAATAGAGAAGCAGAAGGAGGATTTTGCACTACAGTTTCCTCTAATGAAGTAGTACCCACTGATGAGGCAGTTTCTGTCTTCCAGGTCTTCTCAATTCCAGGATGGGAAATCTCGGCACTTCCAATAGTTAAATGAGGCCGGGGGAGCTTTGACTTACGAACCAAGCGAGTAGGGGAAGCTTCTTCTAGAACTTGCTGCAAAGACCAAAGAAGACCAGATTAAGACAAAAATACAGTTTGAAGCAAAATGAAGTTTTGGGAAGAAGAAATGTACTTGACTAAGCCCTGGGGCTTCACAAGGAAGAGTACCAATTCCTGGTTGAGGAGAAGACTCTCTACCACTAATAGGGGAAGAAAAAGCTGCGCCTGAACCTTCGCCAATGCCCTAGAAGTATCTAGGGATAGCCGCAATTGTTAGCAAGCAGATGGTAAGAGGAAAACAGGAAGAAAATACCTCTATACCTGAGTTCGACCCTGAGGAGATGAAGGAGGTTCATTGAGGGTAACTATCGGGCAAGTAAACACCTGCAAAATAGTTGCCTCTGAAGTCACAGGAATCTCAGGGAGTATGGGTTCGTCACATGTTGCCACTGACGGATGTTGTATTTTATGTGGTGGAGAAGGCTGAAAAGAGATAAACAGAAGTTGATATCGAAATAATGTACGGGAAATCAATGTAAGGATAGTCACTCACCAAAATATTGTCCTCATCCACAAAGTGCAACATGACTCATGTGGATGGATCAAATTGAGAAGATGGAGTTGCCTCCAGGACAGAAGGATAAATCAAAGGAGAACCTTGACTAGGCAAGGGGGCAGATACTCCGACCTGGATGAAGTCAGAAGAAGAGAAAGGTTCATGCATTAGCCCCAGAGATTATAAAGTTACCCAAGGTTCAAGGAGGAAGGGAATGTACCTCTGAAGGATTAACCCGGGGAGGAGAGAGGCTTGTTTCTCGGGCAATTGGTGAAGAGACCTCGGGCGGACGAAGCTTTTCCTCTCTTGCAGCCTGACTCAAGTAATCATGTTTAGGGTTTTGTGAAAGCAGGAAAGGCTATGCAGACATAAACATAAACTATACCTCAAGTTCTTTGAGGGTGATATTTCGCAATTCTTGAGCCTTTTTGTGCATTTCAGCTCCTAATGGTTCATCCTTAGAAGCAATGGTTGGTTTCTTAGATGCTTGAGGTCCTGTTGTCAAGGAAAACAAGGGTAATTAGATAAAGAAGAAAGGTGGCAATCTGATAGAAAAGAACAAAAACTCACTTAAAGATTTTTTCTTCTTCCTGCCTGCCTCGGAGACTAGAGCAGATGAGGCTGAAGACTTGGGAGTCAGGACAGTTCTTGCTCTCTTACTATTTCTAGTAAGAATTGGTCGTTTAGTCTTGGGTGGGGATGCAGGATTAGACTCTGAGGTCTCGATCACAACCGTTTTCCTTCGCTTAGACACTTGGGTGATGACTTCATGCGCTCATTCTTCAGCCCATGAACCTTCTGAAACATTCCCACCTTATCCAGCTTCTCGTCTTTCAGCCTCTGCCGCAACTCCATGAAGAACTGCTGCATCAGCTGAGTCATCCTCGGACTCAATGGGTACTGATTCAACATCCACTTGGGGAATGGCAAAAAATACGACAAGGGTAAAAGATATCGGGCAAAGAGCAATAGAGAATCCGAAAGATTCAGAAAAGTAAAACGTCTGGGAAGTTAGGAAATTTTCAATTGCAGAAGGATTTCTTGCTAAGAACGCAGAGGATTCATGGGTTAGTGAAGTGATCGCAGGAAAATGATGATTATCTTTAGAAAGTGTGCAAATCCCGAAAGGGAGACGTGGGTTTTAATGGCGAACTTTTCAATCAATATTGGCGCCTGGAATTCCAGGTTGAAAATCAAATGAATGGGGTACTGTTTGGATTAAAACTTAAACTTTGGGCTCAAGAAGGAGCTGGCCCAAAGGGAGGCCTAGAAGGGGAGATGACCGAAGCCCAGCCGAAACCCAGAAAGCAGAAAAGGCCATTTCCGACTTGGTGCAGCTCATTTGAACCACTTGCTCACCTATTTAGAGACCAAGTGGTGTAGACCATGCAGCAAATCAGCCCAAAAACACTTTACAGTGGCAGTACAAGTAAATAAGCTGATAAGTCATTGCCATTCAAACTGCATTCGGGCAAGGTTACTGCTACAAGAGGCCAAACCGAAGTATCTATAAAAGAAGGCAGAGAAATCAGAGATAAAGACACTCAATCAAACAAACAAATACAAGCACAAACTCTGCTCAAAGCCAGATTTGCCTTCAAAACGAAGCTGTAATCAGCCCAAGCCTTCATCCCTCTCGGGATAAACCCTCACCAAAAAAACCCATTGTAATAGCTCTGCTACCTTGTCAAGAACCTGCTGTAGTATCGATTTCTTTCTGTAAACTCATCTCCCTACCCCTTTTCTAAAGCTCTCAAACCCCTTGATAAACCACAAAGATTGGAAGTTGCAAGACGATCAGCCTTGCCCGACCTTCTTTGTTTTTGTCTTTTCATTCATTAGCCTAGCAATATGTTGTATACTTCAAGTTGTATTCAAGTTATTTCTAGTAAGATGACTATTAAAAGACTCTCTCAGTGCTTGAATCCGATTTGAATATATCTTCACAGTTCAAACCAGATCTAAGTTCTAAGCTCTCGGGCATGTAAGATTGATCATTTAAAAGTCCTTGGCCTCAAGGCATAAAAAAAGAACCTTATGTCGACTTAACCCATCCACGACAAGCTTTGATAACAAGAAGTCCAAAGTTACTTGGGGCACAAGTAATCGACCTATTTCTTAGTTTGATTTCCATTATATTATGATTATCGTAGGACGTTTGAGTATAGAATGAATTCTAATGGGAAGCTTCAAGGCCTATATCTAAGGCCTTACAAAGGCACATATTTGGATTCGTTCTGCTCTTCGGGCTCGGATAATCAGAAGTATAATGGTTATAACACTTTTGCAAACAATAAAACAGACATCGTATATGCGAGTACTGGGTTAGTTTTTGATCGGAAGCCTCAAGGCCTATACCTAAGGCCCCACAAAGGCACCTGTCATAACTAACACAGTCTCTCGGGTATATATACAACTAAAACTCAACATCCGTTCTACATATGTCATGCTGAAGATGGCAGTGGCACGCCTGAGCACTTAAAAGTTAATCTTGATTGTGAGCCTCAAGGCCTACACCTAAGGCCCCACGAAGGCACCTTTCAAAGTTAACTCTGTCATTCTCTTTCAGCTTTGCCCGACAAGCCTTGCCTGATAAGCCCGCCAGTGAAGCAGAAGCCTGACATGAAGCATCAACCGGCGCCAACCTCCCAGGGAGCTGTGTGCTCGTCGGCTAGGAAACATCCCCAGCGGAAATTCTCACCACGAACACATTCAAGACTTAGCTTTATCATTCGTACTGTAAACTTTGCGCAGTGCTCTACATTGAAATTCGGATCTATTAGCCCATCAGGCTGAGCTTCTGCATTTTCTCCTCCCATTGTTCTAGAGCTTGTGTATGAAAGAAGTACTTCCACTCCATCCTGCAAGAATACAGCTTCTTTTCTTGTTACCAACTCCAGCATAACAACCCCAAAGGCATAGATATCGATTGCAGGTGTCACCAATCCGTATTCTATATATTCTGGTGCCATGTAACCTTTCAGTACCCTGGCATACCTCATAGATGAATTCTCATTCGATTGATTCTCTGCTGACCGTGCGAGGCTGAAATTTGCAATCTTAGCCCTTAAATTTTTGTTGAGTAGAACATTGGTACTGCTAAAATCTTTGTGCACGTAAGCAGGACTGGTGAAGTTGTGCAGATAGTGAAGCCTATTGGCAATGTCAAAAGCCATCTGAACCCTACGATCCCAACTCTGAACTTCTGGACAACTGTTTTTCTTGATCCAATCTCGTAACGAACCATTTTCCATGAACTCATACATGAGGTACAAATCCCCGCCGTGTTCACATGCACCCAAAAGGCTGATCAGATTGAAATGGTTAACCTTTTTCAGTAAGTTCACCTCCTTAGTCACATCTTTGCTCATCTTCTTTATGGCTAGAGCTTTTCCCTAAACCCTTGTGTACAGAGCCCCCCAACCAGTTCTTTTCGCTGAAATCCTCTGTAGCATGTTTCAATTCTCCGTATTTGAAGACTTTCAACCCTACATCAACTTGAGAAATGGTAACAAATAAATCTTCCTCCAGTGCCTTTTTCTTCTTTCCTTCTGTATTCTTTTGAGAACCTTTTTTCTGGCAATGAAAGAAGACCACAGAGATAACCAAACAGAGAACTAGTAGAAGAATTCCAATTCCAATTCCAACCCAAATAAGTACATCCTTAGATCTTCAATTTCCATGAATAGAAGTAACCGGAGGAGAAAGGAATGGCGGTGGCCCAGGTAGGTGGTGAATTAGGGTATGAGAGCTCGAAGGCTCCACCGACAGTGGAATTAGAGTGGGTGTAAATGCTAGCAAAGGAGGATCATCTTCTGTAAACCTATTTGCATAAGCTACACTTTTTACACTTACATTAAATCGCTTACTCACGTCAGGGATAGAATCATCCAAGCTGACCAAGTAAGTCATTAGAAATTTAGTACCATCGGCAGTTTGGTTGCTTGTGGGACAAGCACATCTCAGCGGCACCGTTAATTTCATGCCAGGCAGCAAGTGGAATGCACTATAATTGTTTTGTTGCATGAAAGCATTACAAGTAGACAAACTCTGATATGTCTGAGTTGCTATTATATAATATATGTGGTCTATAGAGGGAATGACAAAAGAGGATTTGGCCTTATAGTACTGACCTGAACAAGAACAGACCACCGGAACAATCACCTCTTTGTTTGGAGGCAGCAAGAGAGTATGATCCGAGTCATTGTTGATCGGCGCAAGCTCAAACGGGTTTGAAGCTGTGAGGTTCGATATGGCAGATAGGAATCATAAGGGGGTTGAGAGACGAAAATCAAGAAGCATGACTGCTTTTTTTTATTAAGAATATATTGTAATTAATGTATAATATTGTATTTGTCTAAACAAGGAAAGATTACTCCATGTATTGTGGATCACGGCTTTATAGGATTAGAATCAAGATTTGACTTTTCTATTTGTATTTGTATATATATGGGCTACATAGCCTTTGTTCAATACATATGAAATATTCAGCCATATTATTCCTCCATATATTCTTCCATATATCAATCCCAAGAACTACCTAGCTATTTCTTAATTTGGTATCATCACAGGCTCTTCGATCTACTTCATCAAACCCTAGCAAAATTACAAACATCATGAAAGACAATCCAACACCCAACGCCAACACAAACAACCCTAGTATGGATTTATCACATCCATATTATGTTCATCCTTCAGATCACCCTGGCCATGTACTTGTTTCTGAAAAACTGAATGGCACTAATTATTCCTCTTGGAGCAAGTCTATGCTTCATGCCTTACGAGCCAAAAATAAAATTGAGTTCATTGATGAATCCATTAAACCCCCTTCCGAAGATGAAAAACCAGGTGATTATGCCCTATGGGCGCGCTGCAACAGCATGATCATATCATGGATTTCGAATTCGATATCTCTATAACGGAGTTGTCCATGCCGAATTCGCATACAAGATTTGGGAGGATTTCAAGCATCAATTTTCCCAGCAAAACACACCAACAATTTACCGAATCCAGAAATAGATTGCTTCTCTATCACAAGGCTCCATGACCGTCTCAGCGTACTTTACAGAACTCAAGCATATTTGGCTCGACTCGATGCACATGAAGACCCCATCATCTGCAACCTGATGGATAAACATTATGAGCAACAAGAAAAATACTAAATTATGCAATTTCTTATGGGCCTCAACGATGTTCATGACACTGTTCGCACTAGCATTCTCATGATGACACAATTGCCCAATATTCATCAAGCTTATTCCTTTGTCAGCAATCACGAGCAACAACACCAGTTGACATCGGAACAATGCCAACAATTGCCATTCAATAATTTTTCCTTTGCTGCTGCAGCACAAACCCGCTCTGACCAGCGTTGTGATCATTGCAACCTAGAGGAACACACCATCGACAATGGGTGCCTAATCCATTGCACAAACCCACTCTAAAATACCATTGCAATTTTTGTGACAAAAGAGGACATACAGAGAGTAAGTGCAAAATTAAGAATGGCACATGGGTGCCTAATCCCAATGAAGGACATGGCAACAAAAATGGTCGAAAGTAACGAGGCACTTCTTCATGTCCTTTGCATGTTGCCCATGCAGCGGAAACCACTTCAGGCCCTTAAGGGTCATCCATGCCGCAACCAACATATCCTTATGCATCCACCAATACCAATCCGTTGAGTGCACTCTTTGCGGATCAAATTCAACAGTTAACTCATGCTCTCTCTTTGCTTTCTTCTGGTAATGGGAACACTTACGCCAATGCCGCAGGTCCGAATTCTTTTTCTGTTACTTCCATTAATTCTGTGTTTACTAAGCCATGAATCTTGGATAGCAGAGCTATAGATCATATCGTTTCTGATTCCACTTTATTTACTACCACCAAACCTCCATCTATACCCGTTGTTAATTTGCCCAATGGTTCTTCAATCCCAATCACTTGCACTAGCACAATACCATTTAATTCTGATATAACTTTAGCTGATGTCTTGTGTGTTTCGTCTTTTAATCTCAATCTCATGTTCGCTAGCAAAGTCACTGACTCTCTCAATTGATGTGCCATTTTGTTTACCACCTTTTGTGTTTTGCAAGACTTGGCTTTAAGGAAGATGATTGGTTCGAGTAAGATGCATGATGGTCTTTACTAAATGTCGCTTATACACCGGACACCTGCCTCTCATCAAGTCTCTCATCCTTCCCATTTATGGCACCAACGACTTAGGCATCCATCCCCTTCTTGTCTCAAATTAGCTTATTCTTTGTTATTTTTTCATGATATTTCCTTTGACAATAATTGTAGTGTATGTCCTTTGGCCAAACAGACAAGACTTCCGTTTTCTTTAAGTTCAATATTGACTCATGCATCATTTGTTTTATTACATTGTGACATATGAGGTCCTTACAAAATTCCCACTCACTTTGGGGCTTATTTATTTTTTACAATTGTGGATGATTTTAGTCGATGCACTTGGGTGTTTTTAATGACTCACAAATCTGTGACACCTCATCTTTTAAGGTCCTTTATCACATTTGCTCACACTCAATTCCATGCCATAGTTAAAACCATCAGAGTAGACAATGGGTCCAAATTCCTATCCATGCGGGATTATTTTCAATCTAATGGCATCAAACTTCAAAGCACTTGCGTTTACACCCCTCAACAGAATGGGGTTGTTGAACGCAAACATCACCATATTCTTATAATGGCACGTGCTTTACACTTTCAGTCCAACATACCCCTCATGTTTTGGGGTGATTGCGTACTCACTGCCGTCTATCTTATCAACCGTTTACCTTCACCCTTACTTTCCAACAAATCACCCTTTGAACTATTATACAAACGTCCCCCATCCCTTGAGCATCTACGTGTTTTTGGATGTCTCAGTTATGCTACCGTTGTCCACCCTACCTACAAATTTGAACCTAGAACTCACCGGTGTGTTTTCGTTGGCTATCCCACAGGTCATAAAGGGTATAAACTTTACAACTTGGACACTAAAAAGTTTTTGATAAGTCAGTGATGTAAAATTTCATGAGACTTCATTCCCATTTTCTAATCTTTCATCTCCTAATTCTCATACCACTGCCCTTAACCCCATAAATCAGGACCTCACATCTTTTTCTCCCGTTTTCCATTTCCCTCCACCACTTGATGCACCTGCCAACATCATTGATCACCCTTCTGCCTTAACCCCACATGGCACTGACCCCACTACTACCCCTTCACAGGCCGACACTCACACTCCCAATATCCCACATATTCCCCCATCACCGACATCCATCCACAACCCGTGCCCACCTCTCATTCATTACTACCCGTCCTCACCCATCATGAACCCCCTACACATTCTCCTACCCATCTCAATGCCTCTCATCCCAACCCTGATATTCCCATCTCTTCACAACCCATTCTCTATTCTCTCAGGCACTCTATTCTCTCAGGCACTCTATTCATCCCAAACAGCCACCGGCATAGATTAAAAACTACCACATGTCTCACCAAGTCAATCACTCTTCCTTGGCACCACATTCTGCAAAAGGTACCCGTTATCCCATAACTAATTTTCTTTCCAACTCTCGTTTCTCTATAGCCCATTGCTTTTTTTTAGCTAACATTACAGGTCCATCTGAGCCCACCACATATGCTGAAGTTATCCTTGATCCGAATTGGTAACAAGCTATGCACACAGAATTAGATGCGTTACACCACAATCAAACTTGGGACTTGGTTCCCCTTCCCGCTAGTCATAAGCCTATCGGCTCCAAATGGGTTTTCAAAAAGAAGTACAAGTATGACAATTCTCTTGATCGTTACAAGGCTCGTGTTGTTGCAAAATGATACAGACAGGTTGATGGAGTTGATTACCAGGAAACTTTTTTCCCCCACTACCAAACTCACCACTCTGCGTTGTCTCCTTACCATTGCTGCTGCTCACACTTGGTTCATTCACCAATTAGACGTTCAGAATGCCTTTCTGCATGGCACTCTTTATGAAGAGGTCTACATGGAACCCCCTTCAGGTCTTCGCCGACAGGGGGAGAATCTTGTATGTCAGCTCAAATCGTCCATTTACAGACTCAAACTGACACCTAAAACTTGGTTCACCACCTTCTCAGATGCTATTCAAAAAGCTGGATATCATCAATCGAAAACAGATTATTCCTTATTCACTAAGGTCCGAGGTAATTCAACCACTGTCGTTCTTATTTACGTTGATGACATACTTATCACAGGAAATAATATCCAAGAGATGGAACAACTCAAAGCATTTCTTCTCAAACGCTTCTGCATAAAAGACCTTAGAGATCTAAAGTATTTTCTGGGTATTGAGTTCGCACGCTCAGAAAAGGGAATTTTTATGTCACAACGAAAATATGCACTCGATATTCTACAAGACTCAGGGTTACTTGGTGCAAAGCCAGATCCTTTTCTAATGGAACAAAACTTAGCACTTACATCCAAAGATAGAGCATTGTTGAATGATCCAACTAAATACAGAAGGTTAGTTGGTAGATTGATATATCTCACTATTACCAGACATTGTTTATCTCGTTCGTACTTTGAACCAATTTATGCATGAGCCACAGAAACTGCATTGGGATGCAACTATGCGAATACTTAGATATATCAAAGGTACTTCGGGCCAAGGTCTACTATTTTTAGCCAACAATAATCTAGACTTGAAAGCTTTTTGTGATTCTGACTGGGGAAGATGTCGTGCCATGAGAAGATCAGTTACAGGATATTGTATTTTTCTTGGCAATTCACTCATTTCGTGGAAGTCCAAAAAGCAAGATAATGTGTCCAGGTCATCAGCTGAGGTGGAATACTGTGTTATGGCAAATACTTGCCTAGAAATAACTTGGCTGCGATACATATTACAAGATTTACGAGTTCCCCAGAAAACTCCCGCTTCATTGTTTTGTGATAATCAGGCAGCTTGTAGATCACAACAAATCTTGTTTTTCACGATTGTACCAAGCATATTGAGATAGATTGTCATATTGTTCGAGAAAAATTACAAGCTGGTATAATTCGTCCTACATATGTGCCTACACTCTTCCAGTTAGCTGATATATTTACAAAGGCTTTAGGGAAGGACCAATTTGTGAAGCTACGAGACAAGTTGAGCGTTCGTAATCTTCACTCTCCAACTTGAGGGGGAGTATTAAGAATGTATTGTAATTAATGTATAATATTGTATTTGTCTTAACTAGGAAAAACTATTCCATGTATTGTGTATCACGGCTTTATAGGATTAGAATCAGGATTTGACTTTTCTATTTGTATTTGTATATATATGGGCTACATAGCCTCTGTTCAATACATACGAAATATTCAGCCATATTATTCCTCCATATATTCTTCCATATATCAATCCCAAGAACTACCTAGCTCTTTCTTAATTTTTTTCCATTGCAGCTGTACAGAAAAGCCGGAGATGTACCAACATTTTCGCCACAATCAGAAGCCGAGTCTTCTAAGTAACTTTGTTCCGCTTTGTTTTTCGGAGTGAAGAGCAACAAAACTCAGAACATGAACATAGAGCAATCCATGATCAAGTTTCTACTTTCTTTGAAGACTTCTGGCAGAGGAAAAGCTTGAAGTCTTGAAGTTTTGTAGTACATGGCAATGACAATGTCTGCAGCATCAGCATTACCGCGTTTTAATTATTTTGAATAATTGACTTTTTGTACTTATGTTGACTAATTAGGTTTTTAATCACATGGAATTTTCCCAGAAAATCATTCGTGGTTGCGACCCAAATTTAACTTGTATTGAACTTTAATTTTTTTAAAGGAGAAGTAGTTCCTTAATTAAGGGAGTTTAGGGTAGGGATGTAGGGGAGAATCATATGACTAGTAGTGTAACACCCACCCCCTATTTATAAAGATATATGTATGTAATTATCCCAAAACATTTTAAATATATCAATTTTATCCCATTTTATCTACCCAATCTGAAAATGGATTCCTTTCTTTCCCACAAGCTGCCACGTGGCAGCACCCCCTTCACTCTTCTCTCTTCTCTCTCTGTCCCCCCCCCGTGAACTCCCTTCTTATTTCTTCTTCTTTTCTGTTTCTTGTCTGTCATGTCTCTCTCCATCTCGGCTTTCTCTCATATTTCACTTCTCTCTCTCTTCTCTGCACCGCAGCAGCACGCACGCACGCACGCACCCATCTCCCCGCGCGAGGAAGTCCATCACCATCTCGTTCTTCTCTCTCACTCTGTCCCGTGCTGCAACCCCAGGAAAACCGGAAAAAGGAACTCCGGTGAACTTTTATATCTTTCCGGTGAGGTAAGCTCCAAACCTTCCCTTTTTCGTCCTAGAATCTACTGGAATGGGTTTTAACTGAGTTTTATTCGTGATTTTTGGAGGTTTTAGGACGAAAATGAACTCGGGTGTAGGCACACCCATCTCCGGCGACTTTCGAGGCCATTTCCGGCCAAACCACGGCGTGTTGGCCGGCGTGAAAGGTATCAATCTCTTCGTCTCACTAAGTACTATAAATTCCCTTTTTGTTTCACCCAATTTCGTTGAGTATTGAAGAAGTTATACTCATTTGAATCTTACCCAGTTTCCGGCGAGTCCGACGGCTTTCGAGGCATTTTCCGGTTAAACCACGGCGAGTTAGATGTCGTGTAAGGTACCATTCTCTTCGTCTATTCAAGGGCTACAACTTTCATTTTTTGTCTCGCCTGATTTCGTTGAGTTTTGTCAAAGTTATGACCGTTTAAAGATTGTGCATTTTCCGGCCGAATTTCCGGCCTTCTTCTTCCTTTGAATCCGGTAGCCCAGAAACCCCAAGGCCTTTGGGCCTTCCCTGCCGAGCCCAACCATTTCGGTTGTGAGGCCTTTGGGCCTTTGTGTGTGTGTGTGTGGGTGTGGATGGTGTGGTGTGGGTGCGTACCCGTGTGTGTGTATGTATATTTAGTATGTGTGTGTGTATGAGTGCATGCGTGTGGTGTGTGTGTGTGTATATGCATGTCGTGCATGCGTGTGCATGTGTGTATGTTTGTGTAGTATGTGTGTTGTATGCATGTGTTGTGTGTGTGTGTGTGAGTTGTGTGGGTTTGGGCTCAAGCCCAAACCACCAATTTTAATCCTAAAACCTTAGAATTCTAAATCTATTAGGGCCTAACCCATCCAACCCAATGCCTTTATTTTATTAGTTCAAAACCCAATAGGTCCTAACCCTATTTAATATAAACCTAAACCCTAATCCGGATTTCAAGCCTAAAACCCGTTAGACCTAATTTGACCGTTGACCCTCGGTCAACGTGGACTTTTAGGGTTGACTTTTCGGGATTTCATCTGGAACCCCTCCTAAGCTAATTTTGACGTCCTGGATCCGTTTTTGAAGTCCGTTTTCCCAAATTCAATCGTTTGAATATAGTTTGACTAAAGGTACTCCTTTATGTGAATAGGTGCAATTATTAACGGTGATTCTGTTATACCTTTTTGGTACAGCTTTGCACCATCGGCGTACGGTGAGTGGACCCCTTCTAAAATGCATGTTTTAATAATAGAAATGCATACATGAAAAGCATGATTTAATACTTATGTTTTATGAAGTACTTTATGAGATAACATGCTTACTGAGGCTAGATTGAATTATTACTATTTTTCCTATAACCCATATTCTTATAGAATATCCGATGGATGACGATATGATATTTAGAACATGTTTCGAACACCTCTTTATAGTATAGATGATGGATGATTTTATACTATGAAGTTGTTTTTCAATATATATATGTTCAGTGGTTTTGTACTTACCTAGTGGTCCTTTCCGCTACGGGACGTAGGGATAGATTCCGGTCCGTCCCGGGCGACGGTTTGGTGTTGGCATAGGGCCTGGAGTGTGTTTCCTCTGGCTATTTAGCACAGGGACGGGGAGCCGGCATGGGGCCTGAAGTGTATTTTCCTCTGACTGTCTGCTCAGAGACGGGGAGCCGGCATGGGGCCTAGGGGTTATCGGACAATTCACTAGTGATTATTATATATGAGTTATGATTTGAGACATTGCACGACATGCTAGGTTTCGGAAAACCTATTTTGATCATGATATATATATGTTTTCATAAAACCTGAGGGTTAGTACGTTGATAACTGTTTTACTATATATATATCAACTTGGTCCACTCATGTTTGTTTTGCGCCCCCTTCAGGATTTAGAATTGAGGCGTACAATTTCGGCATTCAGGCACTTCCGCTTCGGTATCTTCGAGTCCTCTCGGTGTAGGACCCATTCCTTTGTTCATCAAATTTTATATCATTTCCTTTAATGTTCTAGTTAGTTGTATGCTCTGAACACGTTCCTTAAATGCATATTCCTTATTCTTTTACATTTATAAGTTTTATCTATCCTTTATTTTCAGCAATTGCACTCAATAAATGGCTTTCGTCACCCTCAGGTGTCGGCCAGCACGTGACCATCCCGATGTCCCTAGGACAAAGGGATCGGGGCGTGTCAAGTAGCACTCTTGACTAGACCAATTCTCCTTATATGCCATGACTAGTAGCACTCTTGACTCGACCAAGTCTCCTTATATGCCAATAAAAATACCTTATAGTCCATTTTAATAATCTGGCTATGCTACGTACGTTTTGTTCGATACAACGACATTGCAACATTATCTATGGTGTATTCACAGTCGGTTCTTTTGTAATGAATGGACGTTTTGCACAAAGCATTTCCGATCCATATTGTGAAATCCCATTATTGGATTTCACAATTCAGTTTGTTGTATTTCAAATTTTCGGGAAATTATTATTATTTATGTTGTCATGCCCCAAAAATAGGTACGTAACAGTGTCATGCTCTATTAGTAACACAATATTATAGTGTTAAATTCCAACATTATAGCACTACATTCTCAATAGAATGTAAGGCTATTTGAGGGAAAGTAAAATAATTTATTTTTAAGCAGTATGGAAGTGGAAATCATTTTGGTAAAACGAAGAATAAAAGGGTGACGGAATTTGGATAAATTTTTTACATCAAAGACGAAGTTTACAACTTACAACAAAACCAAAGAGTTTAAAGTAATTATCGTACTAAACCAACTCTTTAGTATTTGAAAATGCAAAACGTTGAGTTTGGCTACAAAAATCCTTCAAGACGGTGAGGCAATGAACGACCGAGAAGTTGACAAGTAACAAACAACACTAGTTCCAACTATAGTCCAGAAAGTCTATTTGTAGGTGCACGGGTCATGTAATAAAGTAAGGGGTGAGCATCACAAACGTTCATCGCTCCCCCTCAGAGAATCCACCCCAGCTAGGTTTGAAAATAGTATATGACACTATATATATTATAGGAAAATGATGCACAACAAAAGCTTTGTTTAGTTTTGAAAATAGATTGTATGCTCACACAATTTCCTTTTAAAAAGAAAATAGGGATCCCAATAAATCGCTACATGCCTAATGACCGGTCCAATGACCAACTACCCCCTGTAGCGAGAGTGTCCTTTAATGCTCTACCCTTAGTTATCCTAGTGCCTCTCCTAGAAATGTAGCGGTAATAATCCCTTCGTAGTAGCCCCTCCGGAGGTTTAGGGGATCGAAACCCAAGGCGGTCGCTATGCCCCCTTCACTCTCAAGTCATCACTTTAATTTGTAGCATAAAACAACATGCATATCATGATATAAAACAAAACCATTTTTCCTCATGGTTCTATCACAACAAATTCCATGCAGCTTTCACAGGCATTCGTATATTTACATATACATACATTCACAAAATTCCATAACTAGGGTAAGTGAGGATCCCCCTACCTGGTCTCCAAGCCAAGCAAGCAATACTCCTCACCAATACCTAAATTCCAAAACTAAAACGAAGATCCACGTCACTACTGCAATAGCTAAGCTCCACGTACTTGAGCAAGCTCATTGATCACTCCTAATGCCATATATATCTTTCTTTCACTCTCTTTTCTTTCCTAAATCTCTCTCTCTCTCTCTCTCTCTAACATATATATAAATATATACACGCACAACATATATATATATATACAAGTATGTGTGTGTATATATATACACACACACACACACACTAATCTCTACGTAATGCATGCTATCTACATCTCTCTCTCCTACGAGAACTCACATGCTGCATGCTGCATGCTGCCTCATTTCCAAAAACAATGGAGAGACATATTGGTTAATTACTTACATCGAAAGTTGTTTGGAACTTTATATTTTCCTGCTAGGAATGTCATGAGAAATGTCAGAGCTTAATAAAGGAGCAACTACGAATGGCTTGATCTGTCTTAAGTATGTAAGCAGTCTAATACAAAGGTTAGATGTAGTCATGAAATAAAAGAAAAAGTTACCGCAATTTAAACCGTTGGATTGTTTTCGGTGATATCTCAGAAGTGAAGCATGATAGTTGAACAGGTACTCTCTGACGTTACATGTCGATCCTAAACGTATCTCCGGATTGGAGCATGACACATATAATTCTACAAGAAACAGATCATTTCTCTTGGTCAAAACATTTCTTCCAGTCATTGGCTTATGTTTTCTAGAAATTTGCCCGAGGCTTTTTACTGCTGCATATCCGAAGAATTTTCCATAATTTATACACAATAGCAGCAGATGAATCTTAAATGGAAAAAGAGAAAGAGAAGCAGTATATTCAAGGTATTAAATATCGGTAATATCGGAAATATCGGTAGTCCGAAAACACGGAAATATCGATGGAAATATCGGGATAATATCGATATCGATAAAAATTATATGGAAACCACGGAAATTGTAAGAAAAACTTGGAAATTTTTATTGAAACTTTGCAGGATGTTTATTTAGTCAATTATCTATTAGTTTATCACAAAAAATTGGAAGGAAATGCATTGCATGATGGATTTAACATTATCAAGTTGATTATATAGCGAGCTGACAAACATTGTGAGTGTAGAAAATATGTAGTAATTAATGAAAGAAGTTTAAACACACCATAATCATTTATATATAATGAATTAGTACAATATTTTACACTTTATACATTGCATGATAAGATACATGAGTGACTTAGTACCACATAGAGTTCCTATGAGGTTCAAAATTTTCACTATCTTCATCATCTCTATGTGTAGAGTGAGCGTATTGTGAAGAGTAGTTATCAAATGATAAATCCCCAAAATAGTTTTGCATGTAATTGTTAACATGCCACCCATATGGATCCGAGATTGGTTGACGTTGTCCATAAGCAAAATCATTTGAAGATTGAGTCTCAGATTCTTTCCATGAGTCGCTCGATTCCATCCCAACAGGAATGAGATATGAAGGGTAGGGAAATGGTTGGTTATGAGTATAACCATAGTTACTACGTCCCACTCCAACAGAGTCCGAAGTTCTAGATAACGAGTCATCTTCTTGACTTGACAAAATCCCCTTGCCTCTTTCTCTACGAGTATAGTCATTCCATATGGCACCAATTCCTGGTCCTGCCCGCCTACTGCCATGGTCATCATCCTGTGTTGCAGTATGGGCATATGACGGTTTGGTTCAGTTTCAGTGGGTTTTCTTTGGATTTATTTGCAAAATTATTGGCACACACTCACACAAACCTAACATTTCACAGTCACAGGCACATTATTTTCACATCTTTTCACCTCTTTTCACCTCTGCAACACTCTGCAACACACACACACACACGATGCAACATGCACACACGCACACGCAACACGCACACACGCACACGCAACAAGCACACACGCACACGCACACGCACACACGCATACCCAGAGCCTTTCTGGATCATTCTCTCTCTCCCTCGGTCTCTCTGTCTTCTTCACACGCACACGCAACAAGCAGAACACAGAGCCTTTCTGGATCCTTCTCTGCCTCAGTCTCTCCGTCTCCGTCTCTCCCTCGGTCTCTCTGTCTCCTTCTCTCCCTCGGTCCGGTCTCTCCGTAGTCCGTCCATTATGCTGGGTCACCTCACCTCAGTCTCTCTCGAATCTCAAATCTCGATCTCGATCTGGATCCTTCCCTCAGTCTCTCCATCCTTCTTCTTCTCCCTCAGTATCTCGAACTTGATCCTTCTCCGGTTCTCCCCCCCATCTCTTCTCTGCAACTCCGCCGAGCACCATCACCACCTCCCCCCCATCTCTTCTCTGCAACTCCGCCGAGTTGCTTGGGGCCTTTTTACGGTCTCTCTACACCCTGGGGGACGTGATTTTGTTGTTGTTCAGCTCGTACCCACCACCTGTGGTTTCCTTCTCCCTTTCTCACCTCCCGGCGGCGGCGAAGACGACGAATATTCGCGATAATATCGCTAATATCGCGATATTAGCGATATTTTAAAGATATTTTAATTTTACTCAAAAAAATATCGGCCGGTCAAAAAAACGATATTATCGGCTAAATATCGCCGATAATATCGATTTTTAAGACATTTAGTATATTACAATAAAATCCAAAGCCTAAACTGAACGTATCTTGGGATCGGGCCAAGACACATATAATTCTGCAAGAAACAGATCATTTTTCTATGTCAAAACATTTCTTCCAGTCATTGGCTTATTTTTTGTGGAAATTTGCCTGAGGCTTTTTACTGCTGCATATGATATCCGAAGAATTTTCCATAACTTATACACAATAGCAGCAGATGAATCTTAATTGGAAAAAGAGAAAGACAAGCAGTAAATTACAATAAAATCCAAATTAAAACTAAGTAGTTGAATGAGATCCTGTTCCAGTTTCGGTACTACCAAGAACTCCCACTAAAGTTTGGTAGCCTGAGATGTTGCTTGACAATTCCCAACTCAGTGAATTGCTCATGGTTCTTGACAGAAACTGTACAATCTCCTCCATGCCCGGGCGAGCAGCGGGGTTTTTGTTCAAGCAGTTATCAATCAGTTTGATCACGAACACAGCAAGTTCTGGAGGATAACTCTCTTGCATAGAAGGATCCATGAACTCCCTCAAACTCTGACCTCCGTCTTTGTTGTTAAGCACAGAGTTTACAACATCAGACAAGAGAATATTCTTTTCGTAAAACATAGCAACCTCTTTTCCAGTGAGTATTTCCAGCATGAGAACGCCAAATGCGTAGACATCAAGCTTGGGGGATATCAAGCCATTTTCCAAGTACTCAGGAGCCATGTAGCCTATTGTTCCGACAATGTGATTTGTCAAAGAAAACTCACCTTCCGGCGCTTCTGTTGACCTTGCTAGACCGAAGTTTGCAATCTTGGCCCTGAAATCGCTGTCAAGAAGAATGTTACTGCTCATTACATCCTTGTGGACATGGGGAGGAGTGGTGAAGCTGTGGAGATAGTGAAGCCCTGAGGCCACATCCAGCATAATCTGTATTCTCTGTGTCCAATTCAGGAACTTCCCGTCATTGCTACTGTTGTAAATCCAATCACTCAAGGGTCCATTGACAGCATACTCGTAGATAAGATACGAATGTCCGTCATTAAAACAAACTCCAGAGAGGCGAATGATATTGGAATGGCTGACTTTTTTTAGTAAATTTATCTCTTTGGACACATCTCCATTCATCTCCTTAATGGCTGCCAAATCCTCATTAATTTTGGCGCGATAAATAGACCCTTTAATTAAATAAGCAGTGCTAAAACCATCTGTTGCGCGTTGCAGTTCCTCAAATTTGTAAACTTTGAGGGATTGAGCTATGCCAGATAAGGACTCTAGGAAGTCCCGAGATCCTTCTTCCTCCACCTTCTCTTGTGGTTTCTCAAGTGCCTCAAAGCTCTCTGAGGCGATAACTGGATCGAAGCCCTTCTTAGTACTTCTGCGGAAAAATACGCAAAAGATAATAACGCCTATGACCAATACAAGCCCACCTCCTCCAAGAACCCCAACAAGGGCGTAAACCCATGTTTTGTTTGAGTTATTGGAGGGAGATGGAGGTGGAGGTGGAGGTGTTGCCGGAGGTGATGGTGATGACGAGGGAGGCTCTACGGTTTGAGAATTATTTGGAGGGTTTTTCAAAGGAACTAAGAGTGTGCTGAAGGAATAAATTGTGGAATCCTGCTCCGAAAGGCCGTTAGCTTCGAGAGTTCTCCCTGTATCTGAACCAAATGGTCCAAATCTATTGCTGATCAATGAAACATAATCGTCTGGGGCGACTAAGTAAGTCAAAAGATACTTGAAACCTAGATCAGTTTGGTTCTTTGTGGGACAAGCACATCTAAGAGGAACATTGAGTCTATCACCAATAGACAAGTCTTCTGCAGTTCGATTACCATTCTGATTCAACATAGCTTGACATGTCGAAAGGCCTTGCAATGTGTTATTCGCAATGATAAAAAAGGTATCGCCATTGACAACAACATGAGATGTGTTTAGCTGATAATACTCACCTGAGCAGGAGCAATTAATCGGAACAATCACCAACTTGTTGGTTTCGAACGTTGCAGTCTCAGAAACCGAATTTACCTCCGCCAGCTGAGACGGGTCGGAAGCCAGCAAATTGGAGATGGCAGAGACCGCGTTGTAAGGCGCCCGGGATCTGAAGGTGAGGAATGTTTGGCAACTCTTGCTTGCTCCATTGCAGGTGTAGCCAAGAACAGATTTTGAGTAAGTTTCTGGGTTGTAACAATCTGGGAAGGCCTGTCCCTCGTAAGGCTGCTGAGCAAAAATCAAACAAGAGCAACAAAAAATGGTGAGAATTATAGCAGATACGAGAGGGAGGATATTCATTTTTCTTGAATCGAAAGGTGTGGAGTTTTTCTGCAAGGAAAAGTTCGGAACTTCGGACTTGGAATATATTGCAAAATTTGTGGGCCTCTTGAGGTACTAATATCGAATTTTTATGGTGAATTATTAATTTATGCAAAAACCAGGGTGGATTGAAGAAGGACTGTCTAGTTGACTTTTTCTTAGTTGCCTTGTTTGACTTCAACTTTTATCAGAACTTGATCTGTAAGCGGAGTTAATCTTCAATTAGTACTAAAAAAATAGTTTATTCTGTTCTTATTAAAAAAAGTAGGTTTGTATTGTGACACTAATCTTTGACACGTATCAGCATTGGTTGGGAAGGCACTAAAGAGCAATTAAATACTTCTATAATCTGGTGTACACATTATCTTATTTTATTATTATTTTTCTCATGAAATAGTTTATATTATACCCAATAATTCCTTTTGTATATGATGCTTATTATATAGGTCAGAAGGGCAATTATAACCCTTACTCAACATAAGGTTCAAGTCTCCAAATTCGCATTTCATTATTAAGGAGACGATATATAGTAACGAAAGATTAGGCTAATAAAGCTACACACAAAGGCTAAGAAGAACCTAAAATTAGACAATTAGTATTTTCTATGCCAGAAACTATGATACAATTCACAAAGTGTGTCACATCTTATATAGTAAGAGGAAAATAAATTAGGGTTTATTTCGTATGAGCATAAAGTGTTGGTGACACATCCCCACCGAAGTCGAGACGTGTTGGCCGTCACGTGAGGGTGACGTAGCAATGCGACTAAGTAAAAACCAAAACTAAACTTACTTAAACTAGAGATAATATGTAAGTGCGTGAAAGTGATCAAGTATAAAATACACACATACCAGAGCATTGGTAAACGAAAGTGCAGTCGAACTAACTAAGTACTAATTATACAAACGGAGAGAAGATCCCTACAGTTATTTAGTAGTTCGTCAGAACCGCCGAGAAGTCCTCGTGAGCCACCAAGATGTACAGCTACCTAGGACCTGGAGGGGCACAAAACAGAAGGGTGAGTGGGCAAAAACAAAACATTTGAAAACACATTTATCTTTTCTGAATATAATAACCCCTCATTGTAAAATCCGTATAGTTTCTAGAAAATAATACTACGTATGTACATACGAATACCAATGTACAAGGCTAGTAAAAACTGAAGTATGCCATGTCATACGTTTCAATACTAAAAGATGTAAGCCATGTGAAATGAATATAAAATAATAGAAAACTTCATTTTAATCCCTAAAAAAGATGAGTTTTAGATTATAACCATATGTAAGATTAAAATCCAATTTTAGTCCCTAGCACATTTAATCATATCATTTATTACTTGTATTTTGATGTTTTATTTTATCTTGTTATTTTTATTTTAATGTATTAATTACATTACATTTAAATTTAATTTTTATTTCATTCATCATAATATATTTTAATGTCTACATTTAGGCAACTAAATTTTTTATAATATATATTCCGATAACAATTTTGTATGTTCTTCATTTAGGTACATTAATACATTTGAATATTTTGGTATATCTATCGGTACAAACATGTAGTTACATTGATTCAATATAATGCATTTCGATCAATATAATGCATTTCGTTACGTACACTTTGATACACACACTTGAGTATTGACTTTTAGGTACATTCATTCAATTATTATTTCGGTAAATACATTTAGGTACATACATTTTGGTATTGATATTTAGGTACATACATTTTGGTACATACATTTCGATATTGACATTTAGGTACATTAATTCAATATAATACATTTCAATACATACATTTAGGTTCATTATAATATATTTCGGTACAATCATGTAGGTACAAATATTTTGGTACAAAAAAGTCAATTTTATATATTTTGGCACAATCATTTATGTACACTTATGTATCTAAATATTTTTGTATCACAATTTTTTTTAATATTTTCTCATTTACGTTCATTTCTAATTAAAAAAATTAAATATGTGCAAATTAATAAAATTAAAATTTAATATGGAGAGATTAAATAAAAATACACATTAAATAAGAAAAATTGAATGTAAATTTTGATAAAAGTACACTCAAGGGATTAAATTGAATATTTAATCTAGCATCAGGTTTTTTTTTAAATTTTGATCTTTTGCAAGGACTAATGTTCAAAAACCCCATAAAATAATATGCCAGTCGGAGTCACCTAATATGACCTATATGACTGGACCTATAGCTCATCAATATATGCTAGCACACGAATCAGAACCACCTATTGTGGTCTGTACGACAAGGCTAGCACCAAACTTGGATCCAAGGTGAGCGTGCGGTGCGGGAGGTGAACATCACGTGAAGGACTGTGCCCTGGCCTCGGGCAGGAACACTAACACCGGGGTGCAGCAATGATGAGCTCTAAATGCATTTATGCATAACAATATGCCATGCAACCATTACCATCACAATATACTTACCTGAGCCTCTGCAGCATCACACGATATAATTCACGATTTATAATAATGTAATACTTAAAATGCAACTCATTTTCGACATGGCATTTAAAGCATAAATCATTTTTAAAATGTTTTGGAAACCACTATATATATATATATATATATATATATATATATATATAAAGCAAATGCCCACTCACTAATAAGTAGCAAGATCGTAGCCCCCCCAATCTCGCTTGTCCACGATCGTCCTCGGGATACGTCTCACCTAACGCCGTTAGGAATATTCCATTATCTTTGACAGAATATTCTCCTTCTTCTTCGGTCACTCCGCCGGTTTTCTCCGTCCGCCGTCTGTACTCGCCGGAAATTGGAAAATTCTTCTGAAGCTTTTAACTTTCTCATTTCTCAACCAAAATTCATGAAATTTATATGGATTTGAAGGTCTTGAAGAGTAGAACACGTTTGTACCTATTAGAGGTCCAAAATCCAATGGAAAATGGTCGGAAAAACCTTCGAAAGTTCTGGCCAACTATGTACCCTCTCGAACTTGCCTATTCCGACGTCCACTCCACTCCAAAACTGCACCAAAATGCTAGGGAAGTTGATTGGAAGCTTCCTCAAGCCTCAAAACTTCATGAATCGTCTGCGATCACATCGTCCAAAGTTCCACCGTGACGAAGCTCGAGAGTCGACGGGTCAACGCTCACCAAAACGGAAAACTAAGGGTATGGTGATGATCGTGAAGTCAAGATGAGGATGATAGTGGTCCTTATAAGCTCGATCTGTGTCGATTTGGTTAAGCTTGCGAGCTGGGGTGTCTCAGGTGTACGGACAGAGAGAAGAGTCGAGAAGGAATGAGAGAAAGGGTGAGGGTGTACGTGTGCATGTGTGTGCGATTGGCAAAAGAAGAAAATAATAGAATCTGATTGGGCCCAAGGGAATAGAAGCCCATATAATTGGTTCGTAATTACTCGTTTATGCACTTTAATAATTTTAACATTCTCATTACGACTCCAATTAGAGTCTAACTCGCGTCAACGTACTCGTGACGTCGAGTACGATTTAATTACGATAGCAAGGAAGATTAAAAATGCATATGTACATCCACATCACTAAGTCACCGAGGGCATAATCATTTTACATATTTGGGGAGAAAATTATAATGAAAATTGGAATGGGTCGTCACAATTGGGCAGTGAAATTGCAAGGCTGAGGAAAACAATTCGATTACACATACTTCTTAGGTGGAGAGGACTGAGGCCATTTCCAACTGAAGGCTCCAGAGGGTCGAAAATAGCCTGAAAACCGTCTCCAACTGAGAGCTAGGCCAAAGGGCTTGTGGGCCCCACTGGACAAAAAAGGGCCAAATGGCCAACCGGCCCTGGGCCGGGCTAGAATTCAAATTGCAACAGCTAGCTAGCTGACGTCAACTAACCATTATTATTATTATTATTTTTTTACAAATAATTTTTTTTTAATTCTATTTTTTTTCCTATAACTTCCTAAGCCATTAAACAACATTAAATTAAACTAGGTAACATGAAACAACATTAAACAATATGAAACAACATTAAATAACATTAAACAACATAAAAATTATACAACATAAATTTAAGTTGTTGTAGTTTTTAAATTTAATTTGTAGTTTTTAAATTTAAGTTATAGTTTTTAAATTTAAATTGTTGCAGTTTTTAAATTTAAATAATAAATTATGTTTGACCCTATGGCCTTTGGCTCTCGGTTGGAGACGGTTTTTTGTGACAGGGCTAAAATGAGCCATATGGCCATTTGGCCCTCGGTTGGAGATAGTAAGAAATATGGCCCTACACTGTTCATTAAAATATTAATTTCTTGGAGGGTCAGAGGGCTAAAACGAGTCAGCTAGCTATTATTTTTTAAATTTTTTTTATTTTTTACAAAAAAAAATTATTTTATTTTCCTATAACTTCCTAAGCCATTAAACAACATTAAATTAAACTAAGTAACATGAACCAACATTAAATAACATTAAACAACATAAAAATTATACAACATAAATTTAAGTTGTTGTAGTTTTTAAATTTAATTTGTAGTTTTTAAATATAAGTTGTAGTTTTTAAATTTAAGTTGTTGTAGTTTTTAAATTTAAATAATAAATTATGTTTGACCCTATGGCCTTTGGCTATCGGTTGGAGACGGTTTTTTGTGATAGGGCTAAAACGAGCCTTATGGCCCTTTAGCTCTCGGTTGGAGATAGTAAGAAATATGGCCCTACACTGTTCATTAAAATATTAATTTCTTGGAGGGCCAGAAGGCTAAAACAAGTCATCTAACCCTCCTTCGGTTGGAGATGGTCTGAGAGTAAGGGCATGGCAACTTCGTAAAGGGTCCTGACATTTGGATGATTCCTATACGCTTTATCCAACAAAATCCTCTCTTGATCCTCTTTACGAGGATTCAGGGATTCATCGTACATCGTGCGATCAGTTTTCGTCAAGTACTATTTGTGTTTAATTTTAAATTAAAAAATTTAAAATAATTTCTAACCGCACGATATACGATAAATGGACGCGATTTATGATTTTTCAAGATCCTCGTAAAGAGTATCCGGATTCCGCTTTGATGATTCAAGTTATACCAAAAACCCAACAAAAATGCTTTATGTTGATATTTGGTCACATAAACTTTGGAATTTACTAGTGTTCTTTAATGTCTAAAAGTCTGGAGCAGGAAGGTTGATGGAGCTTTCATTTGAACTTTTAACCTTCTTTCCCTACAATTGATGTGGATCCCTTCTTGTTATTGTGTTTCACAATATCCTTTTCCTAGGGATACTAGGGATCCCGTGATCGTAACCGTTCATCGTACATCATGTAGTCAATTTTCATTAGGTACTATTTATATTAAATTTTGAAATGATTTCTGACCCAAAGCAGCCAGTCAGCCGACCCAGGGCCGAGCCAGAATTCAAATTGCAACGGCTAGCTAGCTAACGTCAGCTAGCCGTTATTTTTGAATTTTTTTTACAGGTGTTTTGTTTTTTTTACAAATTTTTTTTAAATTCTATTTTTTTTTTCCTATAACTTCCTATGCCATTAAACAACATTAAATTAAATTAAGTAACATGAAACAACATTAAACAATATGAAACAACATTAAATAACATTAAACAACATAAAAATTATACAACATAAATTTAAGTTGTTTAAGTTGTTGTAGTTTTTAAATTTAAATAATAAATTATGTTTGGCCCTATGACCCTTTGACTCTCGGTTGAAGACATTTTTTTGTGACAGGGCTAAAAGGAGCCCTATGGCCTTTTGTGTCACAACCTGTCCCGGAAGATTAGTTTCGATGACGTGAAATGACTAGTTTACCCTTAGACGTTAAAATGTGTGGTGTGTGATTTATTTTGAGATGGATTAATTAAGCTTCTCCTAAGTTTTTGGAACCACTTAGGAACTAAGAAGCTTTGGTTGTGATTGGGTTGTTGGCTAGTTTTGGACCACACACATTACTCCTCCATTCTCTCTCACTCCCGTACTCTTTCTCTCTCGGTTTTCACTCTCTCTCTTCCCTCTTTCATACGGACAAGCTTCAACTCACCCCAAACCTTGCAGATCGAGGGTGTAATTGTCACCATTGTGTTCCTTGTGATGCTACGAATCGTTTGACACCAATTTCAGGTAAGGAATCCTTCGAAAACTCATGAACACGTAACCCAATTTTCATGCACTGTTCATACTCACGTAAAACCTTGTGTTTTTGGGAAATCTAAGCTCATAGGAAGCTTAATGAGGTCCTCACGAGTCTCGGGGTAGTTCGTTCGAGGAATTTGGACGTCGGGATCACGAGAAACGTGGAGTTACAGTTTTGGTCGGAATTTCAAAGCTTCCCCGACGTGATTTCGTGAGATTGGAAGCTTCAAGTAGGTATAACGCCATTCTTCTCACTCTAAGCTTTCATATGTTTCAAATTTCATGAAAAATGGTTGAAAAACGAGTGAGAATAGTGAGTTTAAAGTTTTACCCAGTTTTCCGACGACCGGCGACTCGCCGGGGATGAAGACGGAATATTCCGTCAGTTTGGATGGAATATGCTGACGCCGTCAATTAGTTTGGACGGTTACCGTTGGGTTTTAACGGAATATTCCTAAGGCTGTTTCTATTCCATTACACGTGCCAGGCACGTGGCCGCGAGTGACCGGCGCGTTTTGCCGTGCCCTTGCCGGCGCGTGGCGGCGCGTGGGAGCTCGGAAAAATATTCTTAAAATATGGGGATGTTCGTGGAGTTATGTAGGTCACTGTGGTATATTCATATACCCATTTTGAGTTATGTATGAGAAGTTATTAGCTAGTTTTGCCTATGTGCTTTAAAATAACGTTTTTATAGTTAATTCGCATATAGGTGAGACTTATCCCGAGGACAAGCGTATCCACGGGTGACTCGGGGGCTGCGACCCTTTGACATACCAGTGAGTGGTCTTTTGTTTTCAGTATATATTTATACACTTGATATATTTCCCAGAAATGCATTTTTTTTAAGGAAAGTATGCTTTGAAATAATATGCCAAATGCTTTTATATTCTGAATATGCATTTCATGGTTGCATATATATATATATATATATATATATATATATATAAATGTGGTGTTGTGGAGGCACAGGTAAGTTATGTTTGGTTATATGAATCATCGATGATGTGATATGTGACTGAATAATGTTGAGCTCATAAAACTGCATCTAGGGTGATTGTGATTTAGCCAGAGATGTGAAGTACAAGCCTGTTTATTTACGTCACCTCCCGCACTATTTGCTCATATTGGATCCAACTTAAGTGCACAGTCTTGTCGCACAGACCTTATTTATGGTTCCGACTCGTAGGTGACTAGTGATTTATCGCCCGACTATTATGAGAGAATAGAATTGAGCATAATTATATTACACCCAATCTTGTCGTACAGATCCCTTTTTAGTGGTTCCGACTTATGTGCAGTATATTGTGGTATAGGTCATTGTAGTGACTCCGGCTAGATTGACTTTTGAGCTATGAATTCAGCCGTACAGACTACCACAGGGGTTCCGGCTAACATGTCATACTTCTGTGAAATCATTCTTACCTGGATTGTTTACTTTGTTATATTTTGGCATGGCATACATATGAATATGATTATGTGAAGCATGAATTGAATTGTTATGATTTTTGATATATATATATATATATGTATATACTTATATCTTGATTATGGGAAAATTATACATGTTTTACAGCGAGGGGTTAGATATGTTGATAAATGAAATGATTTTGTAAAACAATTATTTTTGCCCACTCACGTTTTCTGTTTTGCGCCCCTCCAGATTTTAAATAAGCTTGTTGTTGGTGGCTTGAGGACGTCGGCAGTTCTGACTTATCTAAATAATAGTAGAACATTCCTGGTACTGTATAACTAGTACTTGTCCTACTGGACTGCACCTAGACTTTTATGCTCTGATTAGAAGTGTTTACGGTTGTAACTAACTCCTATCATTTTCTGTTTAGTAGTGCACTCTAGTAATTTGGTTTTTAATTATTCGTATATTTCCTATCATTATTGCTTCCGCACTGTGCACATGGCTACGTCACTCTCACATGACGGCCAGCATGCCTTAATCTCGGTCGGGGTGTGTCAGTTTGGTATCAGAGCATAGGTTTAGCAGTCCTGTATAATTCTTGAATGTTCTAATCCTTATGATGTCTTATGTGAGAAATATGCCGCCTCGTAGAGAGCCCCGTCAATCAGCTGAATCTAATTTCCCTGATATTGCTCAATTAGGGGAAGCTATAGTTTCTGCCATTCAGACAGCATTCCGTACTCCTCAGAGGACACCTCTTGAGACAGTTCATAATCTAAAGTTGACTCACTTCATGGGAAATGAAGGTCATGAGGGGGCAGAAAAATGGCTGAATCATGTTGAGAAGACCTTTCAGGTGATGCAGAGTCATGGGAATCTTTTTTCTGATAGGTGGGTCGAGACGACTACCTGGATGTTTGGGAGAACAGCCTGCATCCTGGTGGAGACAAGAGTCTTACCAGATGACCCCATAAGAGATTGTGGACTGGGGAGTGTTTAATGAGCTGTTTCGGAAAAGGTTCATTCCTCATGTGTATATCTATCTTAAGAAACAAGAGTTTACTCATCTGAGGCAATGAAAGATGTCCGCTAATGAGTATTACAGGATGTTTACTGATTTGTCGAGATATGATCCGGAGGTTGCTGCTAATTCGGTATAGATGCTTCGCCGTTTCAGTTTGGGTACTAAGAAGAAATGGTGTTCCATAGCGACATCGACTCACTGTGCTTCTTACCAGGAGTTTTATGAGATTCTACTGAGGATTGAGGCCTCAGAGAACATGCCTAGTGAAAGTGAGGATGAGGAAGGAAAGAATGGGGGCCAAAGACGAGATGATAAAGGAAAAGGGCAAGCATTTCAAGGACCCAGAACTTTAAGATGAGTGGTGGTAGTTCCAGCTCTTCTAGCGGAGGATTGAGTACTAATATGCAGAGGAGAGGTGGTAGATTCACTGAAGGTCCGAGGTTCCAGAGACAGAGAGATTTTGGTGGTTCAGGTGGATCTGGTGCTCCCTTATGCCGCATGTGTAATAATCGGCATTTTAGGGAGTGTAGGAGAGGCATCAATGGATGTTTTACTTGTGGACAGGTGGGTCATAGGGCTACCCAATGCCGTCAGAATCAGCAGAGACCCCAGCAGCCTATTTTCCTACCATCTGTATCGACCCAGCAAGCTTCAAGATCTGGTGGTTATTCTCAGACTGGACGAGGAGGTGCCTACCACTATCAGGGCGACACCGCTCCTTACACCTCAGGACATCAGCAGTACTCTCAGGATCCTCAGTATCAGAGTGGGTATCCTCAATATCAGGGAGGATCTATGTCTTATCAGCCACATTCAGACGGTGGATCTCAGTGGTACCAAGGGGGACAACCCCAGCAGGGAGAGATTGATGCTAGTAGTGCAGGATCTTCCAGGTTGTCAGGTTAGCAGAGGCATGTACGTGGTATTCATGCCAACAGAGGTCGCGGTGGACGACAGCAGAATCAGGGGCGTATCCACAACATGTCACTGCAAGATGCCTAGAATAATCCAGATTTAATCATGGGTATGTTAAATATTCTTGGTCATTTTGCTAGAGTATTGATTGATTGTGGTGCTGCACATTCTATTATTTCTCATGCATTTGCTCAAGTGACGCAACCTCATCCTAAACCTCTAGGATATAATTTAGAATTTTCTATGCCTAGAGGGGATAGATGTTTTGTGGATCGGGTATATCCAGGATGTCCAGTGATAGTAGAGGATATTATTATGCCGGCTAATCTTATGTCGTTGGATATTATGGATTTTGATGTGATTTTGTGCACTGATTGGTTACACTATAATCATGCCGAGATAGATTGTTATGGGAAGACAGTCACATTTCATTGCTCTGGATTACCTGAAGTTACATTTGTAGGAGAGCCTAGTGGGGTGAGGCATGGTATTACTTCAGCCTTGAAAGCAAAGAGATTGTTGTCGAAAGGTTGTCAGGGATATTTGGCTCATGTGGTGTTGAATGATGATGCTCCTAGTAGTGTGGAGGATGTTCGGGTGGTCAGATATTTTACGGATGTATTCCCTGAGGATTTGCCTGGATTACCGCCAGATAAAGAGGTGGAGTTTGTTATTGATCTGTTTCCAGGTACGAATCCCATATCCTTAACTCCTTATAGAATGGCTCATGCTGAATTAAAGGAATTGAAAGTCCAGTTGCAAGAGTTAGTGGATAAAGGTTTTATTCAGCCGAGTACTTCACCTTGGGAAGCTCCAATTTTATTTATGAGGAAGAAAGATGGAACTTTGAGGCTGTGCATTGATTACAGGCAATTGAATCGGGTAACCATTAAGAACCGTTATCCATTGCCTCGTATAGACGATTTATTTGATCAACTCAGAGGTGCCTGTGTATTTTCTAAGATTGACTTGAGGTCGGGATACTATCAGTTGAAGATTAATAATGAAGATGTCTTTAAAACCGCATTCAGGACTCAATATGGTCATTATGAATTTCTTATGATGCCATTCGAGTTAACTAATGCACCATCAGCTTTTATGGATTTGATGAATCGAGTATTCCATCCATATTTGGATAGGTTTGTTATTGTCTTCATTGACGATATTCTGGTATACTCTAAGTCTAAGGCTGAGCATGCTAGTCATCTGAAATTGGTGTTGAGCAGTTTGAGGGAACACCAACTATATGCTAAGTTTAGCAAATGTGAATTCTGGTTGAATCAAGTGACATTTTTTGGACATGTCATTTCTGCTCAAGGCATTCAAGTGGATTCTCAAAAAGTGGCAGCTGTAGAGAATTGGGAGCAACCTCGAACCGTCACCGAAGTACAGAGTTTTCTTGGCCTACCAGGCTATTATAGACGGTTCGTTAAGGATTTTTCAGTGATTGCTCTGCCATTGACGAGGTTGACTCGAAAGGATGTTAAGTTTGAGTGGGATAATAAATGTGAGCAAAGTTTCCAGCAGCTGAAGTACTACCTCACTCATGCGCATGTTCTAGCACTTCCAGATGATAGCGGTAATTATGAAGTTTATAGCGATGCTTCTCTGAATGGTTTGGGTTGTGTATTGATGCAACATGGTAGGGTGATTGCTTATGCTTTGAGACAGTTGAAACCTCACAAGAAGAATTACCCTACGCATGATTTGGAGTTAGCAGCTATCATCTTTGCCTTGAAGATTTGGAGACATTATCTTTATGGTGAGAAATGTAAGATCTTCACAGATCATAAAAGTCTTCAGTATTTGTTTACTCAGAGAGATCTTAATCTTCGACAGCGAATGTGGATTGAGTTACTTAGTGACTATGATTGCACGATTGAGTATCACCCTGGTCATGCAAATGCAGTGGCAGACGCATTTAGTAGAAAGACTCCAGCCAGACTTAATGCCATTTATGATTGTCATGTTCCTCTCTTAGCAGATTTGAGGTCCACTGGAGTGGAGCTAGGAGTGGAAGATCGAGAAGAAGCCTTGCTTGCTAATTTTCAGGTTAGGCCAGTTTTAATTGATTGTGTGCTTGAAGCTCAGATGATTGATGAGGAGACCCAGGAAATAATTCAAGCAATGAGCCAAGGTAGAAAGAAACATTTTGGGATTCGAGAAACTGATGGCATGCTTATGCAGGAAAGCAGGATGTATGTGCCGAATAATGCAGAATTAAAGAAAGAAATTTTGGATGAAGCACATATTTCGGCATATGCGATACATCTAGGAGGCACTAAGATGTATCATACCATTAGATCATTTTATTATTGGCCGGGTATGAAAAGAGAAATTGCCGAATATGTGAGTAGGTGTGCCATTTGCCAACAGGTTAAAGCTGAAAGGAAGAAGCCGTTTGGGTTGATGCAGCCACTTCCCGTTCCACAGTGGAAATGGGAAAATATTACTGTGGATTTTGTGTACAAGCTTCGTCGCACACAGAATGGTTATGACGGCATTTGGTGGTAGTTGATCGACTTACGAAGTCAGCACATTTTATTCCAGTGAGGGAGAAGTATTCGTTAAGCCGATTAGCTAAGTTATTTATATCGCAAATTGTGAAGTATCATGGTGTGCCAGTTAATATTATCTCGGATCGGGATCCTAGATTTACTTCCAAGCTCTAGATAGCATTCCAGGAAGCTCTTGGTACGAGATTACTTTATAGTACGTCATATCATCCTCAGATAGATGGACAATCTGAGATGACCATTCAGACTTTAGAAGATATGTTGAGATCTTCAGTGCTGCAGTTTGGAGATAGTTGGCATGATTGTTTGGATTTGATGGAGTTCACCTACAACAACAATTACCATTCGAGTATTGGTATGACACCATTTGAGGCACTTTATGGGAAATCTTGTCGTACGCCTCTATGTTGGTCAGAGGTTGGTGAAAGAGTTTTAGTGGGCCCTGAGATTATGGATGTGACTACTCAAAATGTTCAGGTAATAAAGTCTAACCTGAAAGCGGCCCAAGATCGACAAAAGAGCTTAGCAGACAAGCATGCAATTGATCGGAAGTATGATGTAGGTGATTGGGTATTTCTGAAGCTATCACCTTGGAAAGGTGTTGTACGATTTGGAAAGAAAGGAAAGTTAAGTCCTAGGTACATTGGACCATATATTATCACCGAGCGAGTCGGTGAGGTTGCTTACAAGCTTGAGTTGCCTCCATAGTTATCCAAGGTGCACGATGTATTTCATGTTTCGATGCTTCGACATTATGTTTCAGATCTTTCACATGTGATTCCTCCTCAACCTTTGGAAATCAATTCGAACTTAACTTATGATGAGGAGCCAGTGACTCTGTTGGATTGGAAGGATAAGGAACTAAGGAACAAGACCGTAAGCTTGGTGAAAGTTTTATGGAGAAATCATTCAGTGGAAGAAGCTACTTGGGAGACAGATGATCGGATGAGAGAGATGTATCCACGCTTGTTCTATGATTATTAGTGGATGTATTGGTTGTATGTAATTTCGAGGATGAAATTTTATAAGGTGGGGAGATTGTCACAACCCGTCCCGGAAGATTAGTTTCGATGACGTGAAATGACTAGTTTACCCTTAGACGTTAAAATGTGTGGTGTGTGATTTGTTTTGAGATGGATTAATTAAGCTTCTCCTAAGTTTTTGGAACCACTTAGGAATTAAGAAGCTTTGGTTGTGATTGGGTTGTTGCCTAGTTTTGGACCACACACATTACTCATCCCTTCTATTTCACTCCCGTACTCTCTCTCTCGGTTTTCACTATCTATCTTCCCTCTTTCGTACGAACAAGCTTCAACTCACCCCAAACCTTGCAGATCGAGGGTGTAATTGTCACCATTGTGTTCATTGTGATGCTACGAATCCTTTGACACCAATTTCAGGTAAGGAATCATTCGAAAACTTATGAACCTGTAACCCAATTTTCATGCATTGTTCATACTCACGTAAAACCTTATGTTTTAAGGAAATCTAAGCTCATAGGAAGCTTAATGAGGTCCTCACGAGTCTCGGGGTAGTTCGTTCGAGGAATTTGGACGTCGGGATCACGAGAAACGCGGAGTTACAGTTTTGGTCGGAATTTTGAAGCTTCCCCGACGTGATTTCGTGAGATTGGAAGCTTCAAGTAGGTATAGCGCCATTATTCTCACTCTAAGCTTTCATATGGTTCAAATTTCATGAAAAATGGTTGAAAAACAAGTGAGAATAGTGAGTTCAAAGTTTTACCCAGTTTTCCGGCGACCGGCGACTCGCCGGGGACGAAGACGAAATATTCCGTCAGTTTGGACGGAATATGCTGACGCCGTCAGTTAGTTTGGACGGTTACCGTTGGGTTTTAACGGAATATTCCTAACGCTGTTTCTATTCCGTTACACGTGCCAGGCACGTGGCCGGGCATGACCGGCGCGTTTTGCCGTGCCCTTGCCGGCGCGTGGCGGCGCGTGAGAGCTCGGAAAAATATTCTAAAAATATGGGGATGTTCGTGGAGTTGTGTAGGTCACTGTGGTATATTCATATACCCATTTTGAGCTATGTATGAAAAGTTATTAGCTAATTTTGCCTATGTGCTTTAAAATAACGTTTTTATAGTTAATTCACATATAGGTGAGACTTATCCCGAGGACGAGCGTATCCACGGGCGACTCGGGGGCTACGATCCTTCGACATACCAGTGAGTGGGCTTTTGTTTTCAGTATATATTTATATACTTGATATATTTCCCAGAAATGCATTTTTTTTAAGGAAAGTATGCTTTGAAATAATATGCCAAATGCTTTTATATTCTGAATATGCATTTCATGGTTGCATATATATATAAATGTGGTGCTGTGGAGGCACAGGTAAGTTCAGGTAAGTTATGTTTGGTTATATGAATCATCGATGATGTGATATGTGACTGAATAATGTTGAGCTCATAAAACTGCATCTAGGGTGATTGTGATTTAGCTAGAGATGTGAAGTACATGCCTGTTTATTTACGTCACCTCCCGCACTATATGCTCATATTGGATCCAACTTAAGTGCACAGTCTTGTCGTACAGACCTTATTTATGGTTCCGACTAGTAGGTGACTAGCGATTTATCGCCCGGCTATTATGAGAGAATAGAATTGAGCATAATTATATTACACCCAATCTTGTCGTACAGATCCCTTTTTAGTGGTTCCGACTTATGTGCAGTATATTGCCGTATAGGTCATTGTAGTGACTCCGGCTAGATTGACTTTTGAGCTATGAATTCAGCCGTACAGACTACCACAGGGGTTCCGGCTAACATGTCATATTTATGTGAAATCATTCTTACCTGGATTGTTTACTTTGTTATATTTTGGCATGGCATACATATGAATATGATTATGTGAAGCATGAATTGAATTGTTATGATTTTTGATATATATATATACATACATATACATATATATATATATATATATATGTATATGCTTATATCTTGATTCTGGGAAAATTATATATGTTTTACAGCGAGGGGTTAGATATGTTGATAAATGAAATGATTTTTTAAAACAATTATTTTTACCCACTCGCGTTTTCTGTTGTGCGCCCCTCCAGGTTTTAAATAAGCTTGTTGTTGGTGACTTGAGGACGTCGGCAGTTCTGACTTATCTAAATAATAGTAGGACATTCCTGGTACTGTATAACTAGGACTTGTCCTACTGGACTGCACATAAATTTTTATGCTCTGATTAGGAGTGTTTACGGTTGTAACTAACTCCTATCACTTTCTGTTTAGTAGTGCACTCTAGTAATTTGGTTTTTAATTATTCGTATATTTCCTATCATTATCGCTTCCGCACTGTGCACATGGCTACGTCACTCTCACGTGACGACCAGCATGCCTTGATCTCGGTCGGGGTGTGTCACTTTGGCCCTCGGTTGGAGATGGTAAGAAGTATGGTCATGCACTGTTCATTAAAATATTAATTTATTGGATGGCCAGAGGGCTAAAATGAGCCTTTTGGCTCTCATTCTGTTGGAGATGGTTTGAGAGGAAGGGCATGGCAACTTCCTAAAGGGTCTTGACGGTCATTGACATTTGGATTATTCCTATACGCTTTATCCAACAGAATCCTCTCCTGATCCTCTTTATGAGAATTCGGGTATTCATCGTACATCGTGCAGTCAGTTTTAGTCAAGTACTGTTTGTATTTAATTTTAAATTAAAAAATTTAAAATAATTTCTAACCGCATAATATATAATGAATGGACATGATTTACGATTTTTCAAGATCCTCATAAAGAGTATCCGGATTCCGCTTTGATGATACAAGTTATACCAAAAACCCAACAAAAATGCTTTATGTTGGTATTTGGTCACATAAACTTTGGAATTTACTAGTGTTCTTTAATGTCTAAAAGCCTGGAGCAGGAAGGTTGATGGAGCTTTCATTTGAACTTTTAACCTTCTTTCCCTACAGTTGATGTGGATACCTTCTTGTTATTGTGTTCCACAATATCCTTTTCCTAAGGATCCTAAGGATCCTGTGATCGTAACCGTTCATCGTACATCGTGCGGTCAATTTTCGTTAGGTATTATTTACATTTAATTTTAAAATTTAAATTTTGAAATGATTTCTAACCGTACGATACACGATAAACGATCACGATCACGATATCCCTAGGATCCCTAGAAAAAGGATCTGGCCCACAATAGAAGCACGAAGTTGTAAACTTTGTTTTATTTGCATTATTAATACATTTCTTATTAGCTTGGTTGGAGAATTCCAACTTGAACCTCTTTTAATGTTTAAAACATAAAGATAATTCAAATTAGTACGTGTACATCGCCTAGGTCATTGGTTTGATCAAATGCTTAACATCCAAAAGGAAATGATTTCCACACAAATTTTTTTTTTCCCATGCTCAAATCCGTTTTTATGGTCTTTGAAAGTAAAAGAGAATCAAAGATCTCTTGTAGGGTTCAATTCTCACTGTATTTCAATGATTCAATCATATATATCTTTAAGGTCGTCCCTAAAAAAATCATATCTATCAAACACTAAATAAAGAGAGACAACCCTTTTCATCACCCTTACCTAATAAGATATGTATTTCTGAACCCCTCTAAAACAAAAACCTTAAAGGTTAAAACCTGCAATAAAATGCGTTTTGCAGATGGTGCAACAACTTTTTTTAATGACTCGACCAAAACTTCTGTGTTTGAGAGTTACAAGTTACAACGTACGTTAATTGTAAAAACAAGATAACTTTCGGTGCCTTTCATTTGTTATAACAATAATACTTGAGTACTTACTAGGTAGTATTTACTTTTTAATGTTGTCTAATGATATATTAACACATGTTTTATTGTTTTGAAAAATAAAGAATATGTTATTAAACTTAGGTGTATAGGCCCATAGGGTACATGTTTTATTATCCAAGGATAATACTTAGGTACATATAGTATAGAGTACTCACTAGTGAGTACCCAAGTATATATTATCTTTACTATAATATGTTCGTTAGTTGTTATTAAAAAAAATGATAGCTATGTATCATTCGTATGGATTCTCTTTATTGTTCGGCTCTTTCCCACGTTCTTTTATAGTTTTGATACATGCAAGGAAAATTTATGAAAAAACAAAAAAAAAAAAAAAATTATATTGACGTGTCAAACTGTGACTACACAGTAATGATTGCTACTTTCAAAGAAGGATGCCAAAAATTTAATAACCAATTAAACAACTATACGTGGTTCAAAATAGAAGAAATTCTATTATATATAAGAACTTTTGATTTGCACATTATCTTTTCTCGGTTGAATTACTTCTCCATAGCTCAGTAGCATGTAAAGATAGATGACAAATTACATCAGGGGCAAAACAAAGTTAATTGGATGTTCTCTCTTTATAGTTTTCTTGATCAATAATCTAGGCTCCCATTCGCTGTCTTATCTTATGCCGTCCATTATCCAAGCCTAAAGGGTTTGTGGATTTGGAAGGTTGCCACTTTATGCTTTTTTCAACAAGGCTCTCATGAATGTCGGGACCAAAAATTTAACTTTGAAAACTTGATTTCAAGACTTGGTATGCAATCAAACATAGAGAGCTCATAAAAGCCTCAGTGAAAGATGGGATTGCTGCTGCTGGCGCGTCCATGCACATGCTTTTGATAAGTTAGACAGTCTTAGACTTGGGATTGAGTTAGATCCGCGAGGCAAATTTTTTATGAAATAGAGTTGTTAACTAGCAATCACATTTGTTCTGCAACATGAGAAATGAATATTTCATGTCATAACGCGTTCACTTTTCTCATGAACTTGAAATAACAATAAAGTTAAGATACAAAAAAAAAAAAAAAAAAAAAAAACTACTACATGTCTAGGTAACTATATGCTAAAATCTTTTTCATGTCTTGGCTCTGCAGGCTCCACTTGAGTGAAAAATCACAAAGTCGGTTTTTTTACTAAATCCCCGGTCCTATTATTTGATGTCGACTAAACACAGTCATCTTTCTTCACCATGGACAGCTTTTTGTACCAAACCTTGGGCGCTTGCCGTCTTTATCTCAAATTTTTAGGCCATCTCCAACCGAATGGTCCAGATGGTCAGAGGGTCGAAAATAGCCGGAAAATCGTCTCAAACCGAGGGCCAGGCCAAAGGACTGTGGAATCTGAGAGGGCCCCATGGAATCGGAGAGGGCTGGCCACTTCCAGCCAGCCAGCCAGCCCAGGGCTGGCCAGATTTTTTGACAGGAATACATTCATATTACTTAATATGAATATATTGTTGTCGGTTATAACCGACAGGAATTCTTTGATTTTTTTTTTTACAGTTTTATTATTATTTTTTATTTACAAAATTTTTCCTATAACTTCTATTTTTCATATTTTTTTTTAAATTCTATTTTTTTTCCTATAACTTTTATTTTACAAAATTTGTTTCATATTTTTTTTAAATTCTATTTTTTCCTATAACTTCTATTTCACAAAATTTGTTTCATTTTATTTTAAATTCTATTTTTTTTCCTACAACTTCTATTTCACAAAATTTGTTTTGTATTTTTTTTTAATTCTATTTTTTTCCTATAACTTCCTAAGCCATTATACAACATTAAATTAAATTAAGTAACATGAAACAACATTAAACAATATGAAACAACATTAAATAACATTAACCAACATAAAAATTATACAACATAAAAAAACATTTAACAACATGAAAGTTAAACAACATTTAAGTTGTAGTTTTTAAATAATAAATTATGTTTGACCCTATGGCCCTTTGGCCCTCGGTTGGAGACGGTTTTTTGTGACAGTGCTAAAATGAGCCCTCTGGCCCTTTGGCCCTCGGTTGGAGACAAAGGCAAATATGACCATGTACTGTTCATTAAAATAATATATTGGAGGATCTTGGAGGGCCAGAGGGCTAAAACAAGCCATCTGGCCAGCCATCGATTGGAGATAACCTTACAAGCCTAGCTGTCTTTTATATATATTCATTCTACGATTAAATTCTTCGATCAATTAGCCCTCTGGCCAGCCATCGGTTGGAGATGACCTTACAAGCCTAGCTGTCTTATATATATATATTCATTCTACGATTAAATTCTTCGATCAATATACGCACATACAATTGAGTACGAAAACACACTCATACTTTATCTCAACAGGCAAACCCACTATAGGATATCGATGGATAAGCACGAAATGACATTGACATACGCGTGCCAATGATTAGTTGCCAAGTTGTGGCGCACCGTCTCCGTTCTTGTTTTTTATCGTTTTCAATCTGCTTTTAAGGGTTTTTTTTTTCAACACTTTAAAGGGTTATTCTCATCCACAACTGCTTAATATTTATTTATTTTTTCCTTCTCTTCGTTTTCTTTTTCAATTATATGTTTCTTTTACTAATATTTAAAAGAAAGAACATTCGTAAAAAAAATTAATGTACAATATATTGTTAAGTTTAATGACTAAAGAAATGAATATTGAGAGGTCTATAACTTAAATTAAACTAAAAGAAAAATTGAGGAAATATTGCAAAACATATATTTTTGTGTTTAATTTTCAATTTGCAGATTCTGTTGCTGCAGTCCAGGCTTATAAAATTTCATTTTTCAGCAACAGCACTCTTACTTTTGTCTTAATAGCAAAAACAGACTATATAACAGAGCAAATATAAAAACATTTCAGAAACAAAGGCGGGACGGGACGGAACGGCTGTGGAACGGATTGTCCCATTAGACGAAATTTGGCTTATTTTTCGTTCCACCTCTTCCCTCTGGAACGACCAATTTCACATCTGTGGAACACAAATTTATAACATTTTATGACAAAATTTCTCCTTATCTTTTTCAATATTTACATAATCTATTTCGTCTTATTTCGTCCCGTCCCGTCCTGTCATGTTCCGTCCCGTCCCGTTCCGTCCCATCTGCGTACCAAACGGTAGGTGATAGGAGGGGGAGGGAAAGCCTGCAGAAAATGCTGGGTGCTGTTGGTGACATGACAGAATTTGGAGCTTTAAATTAACTTGCCAAGAAATGAACGGTTCAGAAATGGAAAGTAAGAGGAGAAAGAAACAATCTGATCCGGAAGGGATTCCATACTTGTCAAACTTAACATCACTGTCCTCCATGTCATAAAGTTTGATGAGATAGACCAGGGCAACGTACAGTTTTTGGAAATGATTCTCACCGGATTTTTTTTATGAGAATCTTAGAGATTTCATGACCGTAACCGTTCATCGTATATCATACGATTATAAATTATTTTAAAATTTAAAATTAAATATAAACGGTACTTAACAAAAACTGACCGCACAACGTATAATAAATGGTCAAGATCACAGAATCCCTAAGAACCCCAGAAAAAAGAATCATCGCCGGATCCTTGCCGGATCCTTTTCCCATGTTTTTTTATTCTAAACTGAAACGAAAATATAGAAAAAGAAGGGATGAGGACCCCATCCGGATCCAAATGGTGGGGATCCTAGGGATCCTCATATTTTAACCGTTTATCTTATATCGTGCTGTCAGTTTTCGTTAAGTACTATTTGTGTTTAATTTTAAATAAAACATTCAAATGATTTCTGACCGTATGATATACGATAAACATATAGGATGTAAGGATCCCTAGGATCCCCATCATTTAGATACGAATGGGATCCAAATCCAAAACAAGTAATGTAAAATGGATGAACCTGGATTAGTATGGAGGCTAGATTCGAATAAATTACTGAGGACTTGGGCAATCCATATAGGGACTATGATTCTCTCTCCTCCTCTTTCCATTCCATTCTATCCTCTCTTCTCACATTCTCTTATTTTGTTTTTTTCTTGCTATAAAAAATTAATATAAGATGTTAACGTGGTTTAACCGTGACCGTTCAAATAGAAGTGGAGGGAAAGGGAGGCAAAAAAAGGGGAGATAATTCTACTCCTCCATATAGATTGTTGTGTTAGTTTATTTGTCTGCATATGGATTGAATTTGGCCTTTATTTTGGGTTTAATTCACGGTAAGGATCCTCGTTGGATCCTTTCATGGGGATTCTAAGGATTTTGTGTTTGCGACCGTTCATCGTATATCATGCAGTCAGATATCATTTCAAAATTTAAAATTTAAAATTCAATATAAATAGTAACTAATGAAAACTGACTGCACAATATACCATAAACAGTCACAATCTTAGAATCCCTATGATTCCCATAAAAAAATCCGGCGTGGATCCTTTTTTTTAATTCACAATGCTTGTCATTTTTGGATGCGCTTCTGATGTATGGATATGTTTCTGATGTATGGATGTGTGGTTTCCAGATCAAAAAAGTACTCGTCATATGCTATTATATAAGCAAGAAAATTTCAACAGTTTTTGACGCGCAGAGTTTCAGTTTGGTGATCAGTACATGGAATGGAAAGTAGAAATTCAACAGTAATAAGAATTAGCTAATTTTCTATAAAACAAGTCTATTTGAATAATGTTAAGGACACCAAACAAATGTTTTATTTTCGATTCGAACTAATTAATGATATGATATTATTTGAATACTTGTTCATTCATATGAATTATTGTTAGATCTCACATCGTTCAGATGAGTGGATCATCTATGTTTTATATGTATATGCTCACATCGATATAGCATGAGGCATTTTGGGAGTTCACTGGCTTCGAGTTCTATCGAAACTTCGAAGTTAAGCGAGTTCGTGAGAGCAATCTCAGGATAAGTAATCCACTGGGAAGTTCTCGTGTGAGTTTCCAGAAACAAAATTGTGAGGGTTTGGTCGGGATGTGACAATTATAACTTTGAAGTTAGTTTATTCCTGATGGATAAAATGCTATCACGTTACTTATAGACATTTTTTGTACTTAAAATTTAGAAGCAAAGATGAAAAATGAAAATCGATCCGGTTCCATCTCGGAAGCCATCATCCAATCATCTCCTTTGTATGTGATATAACTATTGTATTTATGTTACTTTTTTAATTGCCATACCCATAACCAAATTTATCGTTATGCGATATTCATAATTTTTTGTTTTAAAGTAATCCGCAACTTGCAGGAAGGTGGAGTAATACTACCGCCCTAGCAGGATAATCAACTACCAACATGATTTTTTCCGGATTTTTTTTTATGAGAATCTTGAGAATTCATTAATCGTGTCCGTTCATCATATATCGTGTGATCAATGTTTGTCAAGTACTGTTTATGTTTATTTTTAAATAAAAATATTTAAAATAATTTATGATCGCACAATGTACGATAAACGAACACGATTCACAGATCCCCGGAATCCTCACATGTAGTATCCAACGAGGATCCGGACTCATTCAAGTATATCTTTGTTTGATACCACAAATTTGCTATGCCAAGATCACAGCTCAAACAAAAGAAAGCCGATGATAATATAATTATGTTTATTTTTAAATAAAAATATTTAAAATAATTTATGATTGCACGATGTACGAACGAACACAATTCACGGATCTTCAGAATCATCACAAAGATGATCGAATGAGGATCCAGACTCATTCAAGTATATCTTTGTTTGATACCACAAATTTGCTATGCCAAGATCACAGCTCAAACAAAAGAAAGTCGATGATGAATATAATTAGATCCTAGTGAACGACTTAGCTCTAAAGCATATTTAGATTCTAAAAGTAAACATCCCAAATATGATTTTTGGATCATGCGATAATTGAATATTTCAAATAAACTTGTATCAGCAAGTTTGAGCTGGAATCCATTTGATAATCCTTTAAAATATTGTCAACTTTCTATTATAAAAATAAAATGTTATCTAATAATAAGATCTAGTAATATTTCTCTTTACTTGTAAGTGAGAGAATCTTAAATTTGATTTTCACCAAAGACAAATTTAAATTACATTATTGCTAGCCTATTGTAAGACTAAGCTCACTCGCTTTTCCATAGAAGACATCGTTTCTTAAAAAAAAAAAATTAAATAAAAGAGGCAAAAAAATATGAGAAATTTGTGACAGAGACGAGGAAAAACAAAAGAACTTTATAGATAAAATGGGTAGATCCTGCTGAGCGAAGTTGTGTTGTTTTTTTTTTATTGTTGGTTTTATTTGATTCTAGTGATGATTTTGGAAGCGAGTTATTATTGTGAGCGTCGCGATTCTCTCATAATCTGTTTTGTAATAATTTAAGAAACTCAGTATGACTTATTAGGCCTCGTTACATGCGAGTTTGGTGTCTCGCTTTGGGCAAGTTTGATCGTCTCATCACATACGAGTTTCGTCGTTTTGAAGCTGTTTTGTTAGTTCTTCACCTAGAGTACGTCTTGGAGATGATATGTTTTTCTTTACTTGTTCAGATAGGGTATGGCATGTTTTCTTATCCCGTAATTAATTTTTAAATTATTTTATCTCTAACATGATCTGGCATCACTGATGCATTAATTTCTATAAATACTCAGTCTCTTTCATCATTTTCATGCAACATTTACAATTATTGATTTTTATTATTAATTAGATCATTGTTTGCAAGCATGCTCTTGAAATCATAGTCTTTATTTGTATAATGGAGAATTTTTTCATTGTAATCGAAACACGGATGATATACCACGTATTTTTATATAAGTGGTGAAAAATTTCATTTTTTAAGTTATTAACTTTTTAACATACATATTGCATTATTTGTATAGTGACTTGATTAAACCATCAATGATTAATAAAAAAAAAAGACTGATGTAAGGAAAGATTGAAGATTTAGGTTGTTATTTTTTCATATTTCATATTGTAAAATCTGTAATATTTAACAAATCCAAATTTCGTTTCATATGCGTGTTGAAGTATACCACTCTGTGTTCTAGTTCCAATGAAAAATGTCTTTGTATATTGGGGCATAGAAACATTTTAGAATCATTTTCCTTTCTATCCTGCTGGGACCCTATTTGGAATGAGGATCCTCTCTGGATCCTCTTGGTGGGGATCCTGAGAATCCTCAGATCGTGTTCGTTCATCATGCATCGTGCGGGTAGAAATCATTTTAAATACTTTTATTTAAAATTAAATATGAACAGTATCTGACGAAAACTGACCGCACGATATACGATGAACGGACACGATTTGAGAATTTCCAAGATCTTCACAAAGAGAATTCAGAGAGGATCCCCATTCCCCTATTTGCATTCGATTTCTCTTTCTCAAAATCATTCTCCCCTATTTGCATTCGATTTCTCTTTCTCAAAATCATTTCTACTTTGCTCTCCACTTAACGGCTCTCACTGTGACTGGCACCCACACATCTTTTTCTAAGGAAAAGGATCATTGCCTGATCATTTTCTTAGGGATCCTAGGGATACTGTGATCGTGATTGTTCATCATATATCGTGCGATAAAAAATCATTTCAAAATTTAAAATTTAAAACTAAATATAAACGATCACGATCGCATAATTTCCAAAAAAAATAATCCAACGAGGATCCTTTTTTTTTTCTTTCTAATATCTCCTTCTCTTTGGTCTCAAACATAAAAAGACATAACTTGACTGTTGAAAATAACAGCAGGAGCTGTTGCAGATAAATCATAAATAGATGCATGTCCAAATAATTAAATTTTTAATTATAAATTGAATACATGTCCATATATAATTTATCAACAGCAGAAGCTGCTGCTGATTTTTCAGCAGCTAAGGTTCAACATAAAAAGCAAACAAGGTTATTATCAACGGGAGATGCTAGTAGTTGCAAGTAATAAATAAAATAAATTATCATAAAGACTTGTAAGCGGTGACACGAAAAAGAGGATGTTGACATGTCCTTGACAGTTTGGACCTATCGTGCATTTTAAAACCATTTTTGGTACTGAGTTAGCTCGACCGCCAATTCATGTCGGTTTGTATGAAAGCAATGCAAGCATGAGGGGAGGCATCTGAAATAAAGATTCGCATCGAGGGATTCCTAAATTTATATTTTTAAAGGCAGTTTAATTTTAAGATTGTTGTGACCTTTTGTTATTGTTTTTGTTGTTTGATTATAGTATATTCGAAGATGTCTAATTTCTTTAAGGGGGAAAATGAGATCATATTCACCAGAGAGAAACAAAATTAAACAGTTGAAGAAATGACTTCCCTAGTTAAAATTTTAATTCCACATTTTCTTGCGTTCAAATTTCTAAATTCCCAAGTATGTTATTTTTATCTATAATTGAAGTACTTATTTAGGAGTAGTCAGATCTATTTGAAAGTGTTTTTAAAGTAATTGAAAGTATTTTCATATTACCAAAAACACGTCTAGCATCGCTTAGGTCCCGCCTAGGCGCTTGACGGCTAACCATCGCTCTAATTAATCCCTAGGCGTTTGAAATTAAGATCGGTCTAGGCGCATGCCTAGCCCGCCCAGACCCACCAAGATCGCGACTCTCACTTAGACACTTTCATTTTGTATTTTATTTTTTTCTATAAATTGTAAGAGACTTGTTGAATACTTAGATGAATACACATTATATGCTTGTTACTTATGTTTTATTATGTTCTAATACTTTATAATTTATATGTCATTATATTTGGCAAGTTATTTATCCCAAGGCAATCTGTATTTTTTAGTATAAGTGTATATAAGAAATGTACTTAAATTTGCATATTTCGCTTAAGCTCCCGTCCAGCCACCTAAGCATTAGGCTCCAGTCCACCGCCTGGTTAGGGCTTAGTGTCTTTTACAACCTTGTATGCAAGTAGCATTTGCTATGTGTTTTATTTAAGGGAGCAGTTCACTACTTTACCACAAATCACTTAATAAAAATTTCTAGTAAAAACATTTTAGTCTAAGCGCTAGAAGCATAAAGAAATATTCGAACCTTTTTCAAAAACACTTTTGCGTAATGGTTTTGTTCATTTCAACGACTCACTTAAAAGAAACGCTTGTACAGACACACTTTACCAGTATGAACATTTCAGACCTCTGAGGATCTGTTTTATCGATATTATTTTCCTATGGAAATAAAAAAAGCATCATGGTATTATAGAATATGCTCACCACCACACACACCCCAGCCTGTGTACCAAGTTTATTCCTTTACTCCAACCAATAGACACATACACTTCTGAGCAAGGAAGAAAAAATCGATAATATCGGCGATATTTCGTCGATATTATCGTTTTTTTGGGGGTCCGATATTTTTTTAACTATCCAACTGGTTTTCGTCAAAATATCGCGATATTATCGATAATATCGCGATATTTTCGATATTATCGACAAAATCGCCGAGGCTCCGTCATCGGAAAACTGCAGCCGAGGCTCCGTCGTCGCAGCTGCCAAGATCTGCACCTTTCTTTGCGCTCAGACCCATCAAAATCCGCAATCCCTTCTCTCCGGATCCCAAAACCCGCTCGGGTTTGATGGATCCTCCGCCTCGTGTGGGTGTGGTGTGGCAGTGCTCCGGGAAGGAGAGTTGCAGAAATGGGGGGAGAAGAAACAAGGAGAGGAATGAGGGAGAAGGTTCGAGGGATTGGGGAAGGGGGAAACACGGGGAAGTGGGGTGTGTGTGTGTCTGTCTCCTCTGGGAAGGAGAGATGCAGAAAAGAGATGGGGGGAGAACTGGAGAAGAAACAAGGAGAGGGAGGGTGTGTGTGCATGTGTGTGTGTGGAATGAGGGAGAAGGATCGAGAGATTGTGTGTGCGTGTGCGCGTGTGTGTGTGTTATCCGAGAGAAAGAAAAAAACATTGAGTGTGTGTGTGTGTGTGTGTGTGTGTGTGTGTGTGTATGGTTATGTGTGTGTGTGTGTGTTATCCGAGAGAAAAAGAAAAAAACTTTGAGGGTGTGTGTGTGTGGCACACGGTTTTGTATGAAAGAATTGGAAGTGACTTTGCTCAGAAGAACTAAATATTCTGTCAGAGAAGTACCAAAAAATCTGCTTACTTTATCTTCTTCTCCACGTGAAGACCAAATTCTTTCAGAGAAGAACAAAAAATGCAATGTATAAAGTGTAAAATATTGTACTAATTCATTATATGTAAATGATTATGGTGTGTTTAGACTTCTTTCATTAATTACTACATATTTTCTACACTCACAATGTTTGTCAGCTCGCTATATAATCAACTTGATAATGTTAAATCCATCATGCAATGCATTTCCTTCCAATTTTTTGTAATAAACTAATAGATAATTGACTAAATAAACATCCTGCAAAGTTTCAATAAAAATTTCCAAGTTTTTCTTACAATTTCCGTGGTTTCCATGTAATTTTTATCGATATCGATATTATCCCAATATTTCCATCGATATTTCCGTGTTTTCGGACTACCGATATTTCCGATATTACCGATATTTTCTTCCTTGCTTCTGAGTACATTAGGCTAAAAACTAGGCACACCACATGTTTAGCGTTGCCCTATTTTACATAATTACATTTTGACCTAAAAAAGGACGACTTCGGAGGTACTTTAGGCTTCTATATAAGTCATCACTTCCTCTGTAATATGTCGCCTTCTGTTGTGTCATTCACTTCATAAGTATTTTGCCGTCTCCCTCTCTCCTCCCTCTCTCTCTTAAAACCACCTTCATCAGCTCTGCCAATTGCAAAGCCACCAACAAAACAGAACTCAGCTGCCACTCAGGGGCGTCCGGAGAGAATGCCGCTCTCTTATTGTGTGGCGGAGAACAAACCCTGTGTGCGTTGGGTTCAGAAATATTTCAAGGACTGCCTTTGCAACCTAAACGATGACATCTCGTTTGCTTTGGGTCTGATCAGCTTAGTGTGTTGGGGCGTGGCTGAAATTCCTCAAATCTTCACAAACTTTCACACCAAGTCCAGCCACGGTGTTTCCATCGCCTTCCTCTGCACCTGGGTTGCCGGGTTAGTTTTCTGACCCACGATTAGACTTAAGAAGTCTAGTAATATTTCTCTTCTCAGCTCTCGAATATTCTCCTTCGTCCCTGAATAGAAAAAAAGGATTTAAAGTTGTGTAATGTTATTGAAAGTTGATTAATTAATTATTATTTTTGGTTTTCATGCAGGGATGTGTTTAATTTGTTGGGTTGTTTTCTGGAACCAGCAACGGTGAGTTAACCCAGTCAATATTGCTATTGTCTTTCTCTTTGCCATAGTTATGTTGTTTGTTAGTCTGGTGGTCCAGAAAACCATCAGCAGGTGATTAGCTCTGGTTAAAAACCACTATCTTTATTTTCATGCATGAGGGGTCTCCACCATATATTGTCAGATTTTTTTTGTAGCTTTGCAAATTTCTGGTGTTAAATATTTTAATGATAGCTATTTTTTCATGCAGTTGCCGACCCAGTTGTACACCGCTCTGGTAATTTTGCACCTTCAAAAACTTTGTATTACGTTTCTAAATATAATTTTTTAAAATATTAAACTGTGTTATGTTTCCATATATCTTTGCTTCTTTTGGTAATTGCAGTTGTAGGAAGAAATGATAAGCACTAAAATGCACGACAATTAGGCATGTCCGAATCTATAGTAAGACTTGGTTTTTTTAATCTAAAATTTGTTCAAATTATTCCCATCAATTTAGGTCTAAAGGATCCCATCAATTTAGGGGAGTCACTAGGCACTAACTAGGGTCCATTAATTTTTTTTAATTTTGTGAGTAATAAATTTAATTTGTAAAGAAAGTGCTGAATTACTTTGTTAGTTACGATTTTTCTATCTAACCCATTACGTTTTAAACTCATTCTTTTACCTTTATTGTAACTTAAATTAGTAATATCGTTTTATAAGCTTTATTTTATCATATGTAACATTTTCTTTTGTTTTCTTTAATTAATAGCTCTACACAGCAAGTACTGTAGTATTAGTATTGCAGAGTGTGTACTACGACTACATATATGCATGGTGGAAATGCCGAAATATCACACCCAGACAGAAGGTACAACATTTTCATTTCAATTTTGGTATTTGGCCTCTCAATCTATCAATTATTTTCTGAATAATTGTTATTAACTGAAGCTGGCTGGATAATACGAGGGTCTAATGATCAATTAATTAACATGTAATTAGGATGAAGAAGAGAATAAAAAACCATTGAATCCTAAGTTGGCTGATTCAAGCATTCCAATACCAACTGCTTCACCCAAATCCACTCCTAAAAGGGAGTTCTACTACACGTACGTAACCTCCTCCTACAACGTCTACATATATATGTTCCATATTTAGGATGTATCTTCTTAACTTGATTGATAAAACGAGTTTCTTGTCACATAATTTCTACAGGTCAGCAAGATCAATGGCTGGCAGTGGAACTCCGCCGTTTCGAACGTATATGAGAGCAGCTAGAAGTGGTCCTTCGGCAATGACAATAGACAGTGACTCGTCTTCTGAGGACGAGTCAGCTCCGGTTACATCCAACAAGAACTCTGTTACCCAGACTAGGTCAATCCCAAGATCGGTGAGCCTCAAAAATCTAATTTCCTACTTATGATCATTTCGTAAATTGCCTAAAATTGTGCATGTTTAATAATTAATTGTTATGTTTATATGTCACATCAATTAGTAACGAAGATTTGGGAGAATATTAGGCTTATATTTGTAGTTCTATTCTTTTAAAAATCGTAACAGAATTAATAAACAAGTGTTTTGTTCTACTATATCATTTTGATTTAATCACCACTTTGTGTAAAATAATTCCAGGTTGGTTACGGAACGTTTCTAGCAACATCACTTAACTTGCCTTCACAAACAAAGGGTTTGGCACAAGTATACCTGGGAGTGACTGGGAGGAAACTCTTGCAGGTATGATTGGTTGTCACACAAACTATATCTATTAATACCGCTGATGCAAAAAGAAAAAAAAATATGATCAATGGTCTAGATTCACAGGGTTATGTTGTCCAACAATCTGAGAAAATAACATTTTTCCTCCAGAATAGTCATTAGCTGATACTAGTGTCTGTACAGGAACACTCAGTTGAGCATAGTGCCTTGGGTCAATGGCTGGGCTGGCTAATGGCTGCTATATACATGGGTGGTCGACTCCCTCAGATTTGGTTAAATGTACGTATATATATTTTACTAATTAACTTAAGAGTTATCCTTAGCCGTTGAATTAAATAGGAATAGCTGAAGTATATCCTCTTAATTACTATACTTTATTCATTCATATCTCTGTCACTATCCAAACGTTTATTTTACCTTATTTATCGATTTTATTTTGGACGTTCCTAACTTAATCGCGGTGTGATTTACATTGGCCAGATTAAAAGAGGAAGTGTGGAGGTAATTCTTTACTCTTTGATTCCTTTCTAATATATTCAATTAAATATGATCATGTATATAATCGAACAGTTTAAAACTATTGGTTATGTATACAGGGCTTGAATCCTCTAATGTTCGTCTTTGCACTGATCGCAAATGTCGCTTATGTGGGAAGGTTAGTTTACAATGTCACTACTACACTATCTTCCTATCTCTACTTTCTCATGCTTCTTAATTAATTTTTTTGAATATTCCAAAATTTGCAGCATACTTGTAAGAACCACCGAGTGGGATAACATTACGGCCAACATGTCATGGTTGCTCGATGCTGCAGTTTGCGTAGTACTTGACTTATTTGTATCCTTTGCTAGTCCTCCTGCATGTATATAAATACACACACACACACACACACACACACACACACGCATTTAGTAAATATTTAGTAATTACTACACCTACGGCATTCACCGATCACTATTTTAGCATATCTTTACATAAGTGAAACGTGAGAGGTGTGATCGTTAAACATGATACAAATAACCCATATTAAAATAGTCCTAACATTGCATTTAGTAATTACTATACTTACTAGATTTACAGATTACTTTGTTCACACATCTTTAACATAAGTGTAACGTGAGAAATATGATTAAAAATATGATCAATAATGTGATCGGTAACTATAAGTACGTATGATACTTATGATTTTATTGATATGCCTTAACAAGCATAACAACAGATAATTTTGCAGTACATCTACTATAAACACTGGAGGAAAGGGACTACAAGAGGTGAAGAAGACTACACGTACCAAGGAAGCAAATAATGGTGTGGCTTCTTGAAAGCACATTTGCATGCATGTATGCTGAAATCAAATCCAAATCTAGAGCACCATAATTAATCTTTCCATCTCCCTATATATTATCGCTAGGGTTTGTTGAATTTGGCATTAAATCAACATGTCTAAATTAAAACAAGAATCAAACAAGGATTAGGATATCTTGGACGCAAGATATTTGGATTTGTGTTTCCTAGTTGGTTTGGGATTTGGTTTTAGTATAGGATTTGGTTTCCTATATTCTAAGGACTTTGTGTAAACCTATGACATCTATTAGTATAAATAGATGGATGTGGGATAGAGTTTTGTGTGTGAGAGTTTTTGAGAGGCATAAATTTGTATACTTGAGAACACTTTGTGTTTGTGACTTCTCTTGTATTGTTGGTAATCAATAAAGCTTCCGTTGTTAGAGAGGTACTCCTATATCGGCAGAACTCTAAAATCGTTGTGTTTTGTTTATTGCTTAATTGGTTTTTTGTTTAGTTTACAACAAGTGGTATCAAGAGCTTAGGTTCTTACGTGGGTTGTGACTATCAAGCAATGATGAAGACTAGTGATTGTACCAATGGTGATGATGTTGAAGAAAAATCTAGCACTAGTGGAACCAAGACGACGGTTCAGAGTGCTAGGTTTGAAATTGAGAAATTTGATGGAACGAACAGCTTTGCTATGTGGCAATGTGAGGTTCAAGATGTCCTGATACAACAAGGTTTGGTTGTTATGTTAGGAGACATGCCATTTTCGATGAAAAAAAGAAGAATGGGAAAGATTGAATGCTCATGCATATGTTCTACAATTTGGCTATGCTTGGGAAAGCAACATACGTATGGTGTGATGAACAGAACTTCTGCAAATGAATCGTGGGTTGAATTGGAGACAAAATATATGAAGAAGAGTGCAAATAATTGATTGCGTCTCAAGAGCAAGTTGTACAAGTTCCAGTACAAAGAGGGCACGAAGATGATTGACCATCTAGAAGAGTTTAACAAGCTTCTAGCTAAACTGGCAAATCTTGAAGAGATAATTAAAGATGAAGACAAGGCCTTGATCCTAATGAACTCATTGCCTAAATCCTATGAGTCTTTCATGACTACTTGGATTTATGACAGGGAGACAATTAAGTATGATGAAATCTCAAGTGCTCTTATGAATCATGAGGTGAGACACCTTGACAGGCAAGAAAGGAATAACTCTGAAGCTTTGATGGTGAGAGGGAGATCGAAAGAAAAGAAAGGTTCGTATAGGAAAAATTGTAGGTCTCATACTAGAGGAGTCTCAAAGAATAGGAAGTTCTTGGACAAAGATGAGTGTGCTTTTTGTCATGAAAAAAGGACATTGGAAGAAGGACTGCCCGAAAATCAAAGAAAAGACTAAAAAGAAGAAGGATGACTCAGAAGCAAATATGGTTGAAGTCGAGGATGAGGAATTTGTCTATGCCCTAACTGCATCGAGCACTGTGGATTATATAAAAGAGTGGGTGCTCGACACATGTTGTACCCATCACATGACTTCTCAAGGGCATTGGTTTTCAAGCTTCAAAGATATGAATGGAACTATGTATATGAGAGATGATAACCCATGTACAACTCAAGGAATTGGAAGCATCAAGATCAAGCATCCGGATGGTGTGATTCGAGAATTGCATGGTGTAAGGTACGTCCCAAATTTGAAGAAAAATTTGATCTCACTAGGCACTCTCGAGTCACAAGGCTACAAGTTTTACTCCGATAACAACGTGCTCAAAGTTACTAAAGGAGCACTTGTCATAATGAAAGGGCCTCATAATGGCTTACTTTATATGCTACAAGGAAAGACTTTGGAAAATGGAGTGGCTATGGTAGCTTATAAAGTGCAAAGTGATAAAAGTGACTTGTCTGCATTATGACACATGAGGTTGGGACATGTAGGAGAAAAAGCATTGCAAGGATTGATCAAGCAAGGGTGTTTAAAAACAGCAAAAATTGGAAAGATAGAGTTTTGTGAGCACTGCGTTCTTGGAAAACAAACAAAGGTGAAATTTGGCTCAGTTGTTAATCAAACGAAAGGGATTTTGGACTATGTTCACTCTGATGTTTGGGGGCATGCAAAGAATCACTACTACAATATTAGTTTTAGGTGGCGGATGATGGTGGCGGATATTAGAAAAATCTTGTCAGTTATATCCGACATAAATTCCTGGCGGATATTTAGTGGCGGATATCAAAAAAATATTGTCGGTTACATCTGACAGTATATTTGAATCTTTTTTTTTTAAATATTTTTGACAGATTCTGGCGGTTTTTAAGTTAATGGTGGCGGTTATAACTGACAGAAGTTGACTATTTTATTATTTTACTTTCTGGCGGTTATAACTGAAAGAAATGAAAATTTTATTATTTTTAAATGTTATATTGATTAAAAATAAATAAATAAACACATATTTAATTTTTTTTTTCACTCATGACCCTAAAGTCTAATGAACCCAATTCCCACGAGCCATAAATTTTCTGAGAAAATAATAACAACAGACTACAATCTGAAGCTCTATCAGTTTTGTAATAAGGATTATGCTCCCTCACAGGCAAGCAACAAGATACAAAGAAATTCAAACAATTTTTTTCAATGCTTCACAAAGCACATTGGCACATAAACACACATTATCTGGTGTACTTCCATCAAGTATAAAATAAGATTTATCCACTAGTGTAAATATTTTAAATTGAAGATCGAATTCATTCATTGCATTCTTATATGATCGAGGAGTGTAGATGCAAAAAAAATCATCAAAATCGAAGCTAAAATAACCGTTAAATTGTGATTTTTTGTTTATAACCATCGAAAACTTTTGTTCCGTTACTTAATCTCTGAATATTTTTTTTTTTGCGATTTTTTACGTATGCGATCTTGGAGTGTGTACAAACAAGTTTGACGGTTGGATCGTTGAAAAACGTTTCGTAGAATGTGTATTGCATCAAAACGGTAGAGTAAACCAACACTTAGAGTTAATGTTATACTTCCCCATCAAGTATAAAATAAGATTTTGTGGTATCCACTAGTGTAAATATTTTAAATTGAAGATCGAATTCGTTCAATGCATTCTTATAGGGTCGAGGAGTGTAGCTGTAAAAAATCATCAATATCGGAGCTAAAATAACCATTAAATTGTGATTTTTCGTTTATAACCGTCGAAAACTTTTGTTTTGTTACCTAATCTCTGAATGTTTGTTTTTTTGTGATTTTTTTACATATGTGATCTCGGAGTGTGTACAAACAAGTTTGACGGTTAGATCATTGAAAAAAGTTTCATATAATGTGTATCGCGTCAAAATGGTAGATTAAATAAACACTTAAAAGTTAATGTTATACTTCCATTAAGTATAAAATAAGATTTTGTGGTATCCACTAGTGTAAATATTTTAAATTGAAGATCAATTTTATTCATTGCATTCTTATAGGGTCGAGGAGTGTAGCTATAAAAAATCATTAAAATCGGAGCTAAAATAACCGTTAAATTGTGATTTTTCGTTTATAACCGTCGAAAACTTTTGTTCTATTACGTAATCTCTGAATGTTTATTTTTTACGTATGCAATCTTGAAGTGTGTACAAATAAGTTTGACGGCTGGATTGTTGAAATTTTTTTCGTACAATGCATATCGCGTCAAAACGGTAGATTAAACAAACACTTAGAGTTAATATTATACTTCCATTAAGTATAAAATAAGATTTTGTGGTATCCACTAGTGTAAATATTTTAAATTGAAGATCGAATTTGTTCATTGCATTCTTATAGGGTCGAGGAGTGTAGCTGTAAAAAAATCATCAAAACCGGAGCAAAAATAACTGTTAAATTGTGATTTTTCGTTTATAACCGTCGAAAACTTTTGTTCCGTTACCTAATCTCTGAATGTTTTTTTTTTTGCGATTTTTTATGTATGCGATCTTGTAGTATCTACAAACAAGTTTGACGGTTAGATCATGGAAACTAGTTTCGTAGAATGCATATCTTCGTTAAATTTGCCTAAATTTTGAAGTGAGAAAAGTAATTTGTGCTGAATTTTTATTTATGTTTTTCAAGTATTGATTAGGCAATATTTAGTTTGTGTGATGACATTTTCATTGTACAATTATTTTTTTGTTTCTTTATCGCATATTTTACATGAGTTATTATCTATTGAACCAAACAATTATTTATTTAATTTTTAAAAACATATTATTTATTTATTTATTAAACCAAATAATTATTATTTTATTTTTTAAAATCATAACAAAATTTTGGGGTGAATTTAAAAATTTGGGGGATTTTTGCCGCCTTTTTTTCTGTCGGTTATAACCGACACTAATGAAAATTTTCTATTGGTTTTTATTTAAAAAAATATTTTTGTCGGTTTTATACTCCAATCCGCCAGACTCGCACACATTCAAACGCTCTCTCTCCCTCTCCCTCTTTCTGTTTCATTTATTCATTATTCTCTATTCATTTGTTCATTAATCTTCCAGATCTTTCCAATTCCTCCTCTGAAATCCCCAACCCCAAACAACAAGTTTTCGAAAACGAGGAAATGACAGACCAAGAACCCAACGCGCCGGCTCCGGCGGGGATGATCGTCGACGATACGTTCGAGTTCTCGGCTCTGCGCTTCTTCGACTTCATAAAGGACGAGAGCGAAGACGACAGGCGCAAGGCTGAGCTCTGGTTCGACTGCGCTCTTGCTTATGCTCCTTCATGTACGTCTACTTCCCTAATGCTTCTTTCTATCTTACTTTTCTTATATTCCAGTTGTGCTTTATAGCTTTATACCTATGTGTTTATTGCGTCTTCTTTGTTAGGGTTTCTTTTAGATCTGTTGATTCTGATATTAGGGCTTTTTGCTTTTCTTCTCTCAATTGTGTAAAATTTCTGTAAAATTATTGGATTTTGAGGGCTTTAATTTTGGTTTCGTGGTCAATTTTGTCACAATTCCAAACGCTTCTTGCAATTGAAATAGATTAGGAAGCGATAGCGCAATTTGGATGCTTGCTCTATTTTTTGGAGTTTGATTATCAGAAAATTTTGCTAGGTTGTGTTTGCTTGCAGAAGATTAAGGGCTGATATCTTTTCACTTTTTCTGTTAAGATAGAGAGAGGATTCTGAGAGAGACCAAGAAAGTTCTCAATTAGTCAACAATCTTTGGCATTTAAGGAAGTTGTTACTTGTTGAAAGGAATTATATTTAAACTTTCCGGATTGTCGTTATTTCTTTCCCAAATTTGTTGCAGAATTTGAACTAGGTTTTATGGTATGAACTTGATTGGAATTTTCGTTTGATAGAGCAATGGATATTCAATTTGTGCTTTTTGGATGATTTTTATCTTTGATCAATAAGAACATTGGCAATGTTCTGTTTGTAATGGGTCGTATATTTTTTTAATTATTAATATATTTTCTGTCGGTTTTATCCGACAAGAATGTTTTTATTTATTCTTATTAATAAATTCTCTGTCGGTTATATCCGACAGAAGTGCTGTCGGTTTTAATATTTTCTGTCGGTTTTAGCCGACAGAAATGCTCTTATTTATTGATTATTAATATATTATCTGTCGGTTATATCCGACACAGTTTCTGTCGGTTTTAGGGCGTGTTTACGTGTCTGTAATCGGAATCAAAAGTCGGAGTATGATTCCGATTACGGATTATTCTTGTGTTTACTAAAATTTGGAGGAATCAAAATGGGTGGGTTCCACTCGAAAGGTAGGAATTGAATTCCTGATTTTGGAGGAATTGAACTCCTGAGTACGAGGTGTCATTTGAATTCCGGGACAAAAGAGGAATCTGAAATACAATTTTCTACCTATTATAACCCCTTGTAATTCCTAAAAACTCCAAATCTGCCACTCAAATCAACAAGCCCACACCTCTCTGCCTACACCCCCTTAACCTCCCCGTGCCACAGTGAACCAATCTCAAGAATCCTAGGGCGTCTTCAGATATCGTAGTGAGCTGGTTGTTCTTTGGTTGTCGCATTGTAGTCGTGTGGGGATGGAGGTGCGACGTGCGAGAGAGATCAATGGATGCGCAAAAAATGATGATGAAGGATCCACAGAAAATAAAATGAAGGATAGGGAGGGAGAAAGTGGTGGCGGTAGCGGCTGGTGATGACTGACAAATGATAATGAGGAGAAGAGAAAAGAGATGAAAAATTAGGTTTCAAAAGGTAGAAAACTTGGGCTGCTGGCTTGGGAAGTTATGGGGAGGGGGGGTGGGTAAAAAAATTAGGTTTGAAAAGGTTAAAAAAAAAAAGTTAAAAAATGAGTTTATAAAGTGATAGAAATTCAATCATTTATGGGTTAAGATGGTATGAAAATTAAATTATACTAATTATCACATAAAATAATTCATTTAGACCAAGGGGAGTTTAGTAATCAAATGATTTTGATTCCAATTCAGAAGTGAATTGGTAAACAACTTATATGAAACCAACATTATTCCTATTCCATTTCCTGACAATTTAGTAAACACCTTTCATAGGAATCTGATTTTGATTCCTCCCCAATCCAATTCCGCATCAATTCAATTCCTCCTCAATTCAATTCCTCTCATTTTGATTATTGATTAGTAAACGAGCCATTAAAGTATTTTCTGTCGGAAAATTCATTTCCTGACGCTGGCAAATCTATCGTTTATTATATCCGCCACTGCATCCATTTTCTGTCGGATTTTGCTTAAAATCCGATAGTAATATTTGTTTTTTGTCGGTTTTTGGACCACCAGTTATAGATAATTTTGTAGTATTTAATGCTTCTTTAGGTGGGAAAGATGGTTTGTATCTTTTATTGATGACTACTTTCACAGCTCATGGATATATATGATGAAACAAAAGGATGAGGTTCTTGACATCTTCCTGGAATGGAAGAACATTATGGAGAACAAGACTGGAAAGAAGATTAAGATATTGAGAAGTGACAATGGAGGGGAATATACCTCTGATCATTTCTTCAAAATGTGTAAAAAAGAAGGGATTACTCGGTATTTCAGTGTTAGACATACTCCACAACAGAATGGGATTGTAGGGAGACTAAATAGGACCTTGCTCGTGAAAGTTCGTTGCATGCTATCTCAAGCTAAGTTGCCAAAGAAATTTTGGGTAGAAGCTTTGAGCTGTGCATGTCATGCGCTTAATCGACTATCATCAACAACATTGGAGGGTAGAACACCCATTGAAGTGTGGTCTGGAGAACCAGCTTAGGACTACGATAAGCTATGAGTGTTTGGATGCAATGCCTACTTTCATGTGAAGGAAAACAAACTGGATCCACGAGCCAAGAAAGCTATCTTTATGGGATTCAATAGTGATGTGAAAAGCTTCAGACTTTGGTGTCCCAAGTTGAACAAGATTATAGTAAGTAGAGATGTGACATTCGATGAAAGTCACATGAAATTGAAGGAATATGTTCAGATGGTGGAGCATGGGGAACAAGTAATTGTGAATTCACAGCCAGGTAAGGAAGCTATGGAAGAAGAAAGACAAGGTGATCAACTTGAACATGAAGAGAGTGATCACGAAGAAGAAACATCATCAGAAGAACTAAAGATACAAGATGATTGCATAGCCAAAAGGAAGGGAAAAAGAGACATATCCCTACATGCGAGATATAAAGATTGTATGGCTTGCATGGTATATGCATTGCCAATAATTGAGGTTGAAATTCCCACCAATTTTGAAGAAGCAGTAAATAGTGAAGAAAAGAGTAAATGGCATGATGCTATCCCTTTACAAGAATAAAACTTGGGAATTAGTGGAGTTACCTAGAGGAAGGAAAACAATTGGCTGCAAATGAGTTTATGCAAAGAAGGATGGGGTGGATGACAAGAGCTTGGTAAGATTTAAAGCTAGGCTAGTGGCTAAAAGATATGCTCAAAATGAGGGAATATATTACAATGAGATTTTTTCTCCTGTGGTTAAGCACTCATCCATTCGAATATTGCTTGCCCTAGTTGCACAATTCAACCTTGAATTGGTACAACTAGACATGAAGACTGCATTCTTTCATGGTAATTTGGAAGAAGAGATTTATACGAGACAACCCGAAGGGGTATCAAGTGAAGGGCAAATAAAGATTGGTTTGTAAGCTCTAAAAATCTCTTTATGGTTTAATGCAGCCACCCAGGAGATTTGACAAGTTTATGAAAGGTCAAGACTATACAAGAAGTCACTATAATCACTGTGTTTATCACAAAAAGTTGAAAGCTGGTTTGTTCGTGTACTTGTTAATCTATGTGGACGACATACTCATAGCCTCAAGCAATATTTCAGAGATAGAAAAGTTGAATGAGAAAATGAGAAGGGAGTTCGAAATGAAAGATCTCGGTGAAGCCAAAAAAATATTAGGAATGGATATCACAAGGGATAGACAAAAATGTTTGGTATGTTTGTCTCAGAAGCAATATCTTGAGAAATTGTTACAAAAGTTTGGAGTAACAAATGACACTAAGCCTATAGGAACTCCATTAGGTGCTCACTTCAAGTTGAGCAGTCACCAATGTCCCAAAACTAATGAAGAAAAGATGAAGATGGATGGTATTCCATATGCTAATTTGGTTGGAAGATTAATGTATGCTATGGTGTGTACTAGTCCTGATATAGCACACAGAGCTGGAATTGTTAGTAGATTCATCCATAATCCTGGAAGAGAGCATTGGAATGCTGCTAAGTGAATACTACGATATGGTGAAGCAATGGAAGTTGTTTGATGCCTCGTTATGCATTTCATGCCAAGGTGGAGATTGTAGGATTTGACATTAAATCAACATGCCTAAACTAAAACAAGAATCAAACAAGGATTAGGATATCTTGGACGCAAGATATTTGGATTTGTGTTTCCTAGTTGGTTTGGGAATTGGTTTTATAGGATTTGGTTTCCTATATTCTAGGGACTTTGTGTTAACCTATGACATCTATTAGTACAAATAGATGGATGTGGGATAGAGTTTTTTGTGTGAGAGTTTTTGAGAGGCATAAGTTTGTATACTTGAGAACACTTTATGTTTGTGAGTTCTCTTGTTTTTGTTGGTAATAAATAAAACTTATGTTGTTAGAGAGGTACTCCTATATTAGAGGAACTCTGAAATCGTTGTGTTTTGTGTATTGCTTAATTGGTTTTTGGTTTAGTTTACAGCAGGGTTAGCTCTTCTTGTTCGAGTGAATGATCATACTTTGTATTTTAATATTTTCGACTAGGAATTTCTTATTTATTTATTTATTTCTTGGGTGCATGAGTTCATCGTAAGTTAGGAATTTGAGAATACTGTGAGCGATTATAAGTGAGGTCAAGTAGAAGCAGTAGTGGACTTAAAGCCTTCTCCATCGTTGATGGTAATAATATAGTGCAAGTTTATGTGGCCATAGTCTTACATTGATGATTGCTCTTTAATTTATTTACCATGGGAAGCCATTTTCATCACCTAATTACTTTCCTTCCAAGGTGATCTTATGAGATATTTGACAAGAGGAAAGATAGTAAGTCTAATATGTTTGGTAGGTATATCATAAATGGAAGTATATAATTGTGCTGTAATAGTGGCTGAACTTTATATCCTATTTTTGTTTTTGTCGATTTCAATAATTGGATGTGATTAGGCACCTCTTGTTGTAGCCTATTTTATCTAACAAATGAGAGAGGGCCGGCGGCAAGGGAAGAGAGAGAGGAGAGATGTGTTTTTAGAATCGTAGGGGAATTATGTGTTGAGGATATGTTATCCCCCCTATGTAGTGCCTTTATTTATAGTAGTAAAAAGGAGAAGAAATCCTTCATCCCTAAGGAATACAAGTCCATATAGGAAAGAATAACTAGAATAAAATCTAATCTAGGATTTATACAATCACACTTAAACTAGGAAAGTTCATAACACTCCCCCTTAAGTGTGTATCAAGGTAGATTTAGCATCATGCAGAAGTTAAGGAAGTCGACTCATCAGCATTGATTCTAAGGAACAACGCTTATTCTCAATAAGGTAGGAACTTGCATAAAGTAGTAAGTCTCACTAAAAAAAACCCTAAGGTTATGGCAAAAACCCGAGTAGGGACAAGATCCATAGTCTAAGGAAAAATGCGTGAGAAATGCAAAGTCAAAAGAAACGTCTACGGGACGTCATCAGGGATATAACCAGCCCAAGATGGGTGCCTAGTTAAAACCTAGTTAGGTAGCAAAAACCCAATGGGAAAAATGCTCCTAATCGTAGGGAAAAGAGTACATTAAGATCAAGTAAGTATTCTTCAGGATACTCCCCCTGAGTTTGACACAGTTCCAAAGAGAAATAGCAATGTTAAAACTCAGAAAGTTTACGCATACCAATTCCTTGAACAAGCTTCTGAAACGTTGCCTTCGGCAGTGATTTGGTGAAGAGGTCGGCCAGATCATCTTGTGAACAGATTTGCGTGACTTCAATCTTCTAGTGCTCTTGTTGTTGATGTGAGAAGAAGAACTTTGGCGCAATGTGCTTGGTGTTGTCTAATTGATGTAACCCTTCTTGAGCTGTTCGATGCATGCTGCGTTGTCTTCATAGATTGTCATCGGGACATCAACGGCGAGGTAAAGATCGCAGAAGCTTCGAATATGGCTCACAACTGCTCTCAACCAAAAACATTCTCGAGTTGCTTTATGTAGGGCGAGAATTTCAGCATGGTTAGACGAAGTGGCAACTAAGGTCTGTTTAGTTGACCTTCAAAAGATTGCGGTGCCTCAAACGGTAAAGACATATCCCATTTGAGAACACGCCTTGTGTGGATCAAATAAGTATCTTGCATCGGCATAACCAATAAGGCGAGAATCGACTCGAGAAACAGGGGGTGTGGCATCACTCAAGGATCTGTAGGGATATAATAAGCCAAAATCCATAGTACCTTTAAGGTAACAAAATATGTCTTTCACGCCAGTTCAATGTCTGCGTGTTGGTGCATTACTGTATCTTGCCAAAAGATTAACAGTGAATGAGATGTCTGGTCTAGTGCATTGAGCTAAGTACAATAAAGCGCCTATTGCACTTAGATAAGGAACTTCAGGCTCCACAATCTCTTCATCATCCTCCATTGGACGGAAGGGATCTTGTTTTGCATCTAGCGATCTAACGACCATAAGAGTACTCGAAGGCTTCACTTTATCCTCGTTAAAGCAGCGCAACACCTTCTAGGTGTAGTTCGTTTAATGTACTAAGATTCTATCTGAACGGTGCTCTATCTCAAAACCGAGACAGTATCGAGTCTTACCTAGATCTTTCATCTTAAATTCCGACTTCAGGTGCACAACAGTTCTCGCAAGCTCTTCAGGAGTTTTGATGATGTTTATGTCATCGACATATACTGCAACTATCGCAAAACCGGAATGTGACTTCTTAATGAACATACAAGGACATCTTTGTTGTTCACATATCCCTGACTTGTCAAATAATCACTCAAACGGTTATACCACATTCTTCCAGATTGCTTCAAACCGTAGAGTGAACGCCTCAGTCGAATTGAGAGCGTGTTTCGGGGTTTGGAAATATTTGATCCAGTCAATGTAAGTCCTTGGGGAACTTTCATATAAATTTTTGTATCAAGATCTCCATAAAGATAAGCAGTTACTACGTCGATCGGTTGCATACTCAATTTTTCAGAAACTACCAAATTGATAAGGTAGCGAAAAGTAATCACATCCATAATGGGTGAATAAGTTTCGTCATAGTCAATTCCGGGGCGTTGTGAGAAGCCGTGAGCAATAAGACGAACTTTGTAACGCACAATTTTGTTCTTCTCATTACACTTCCAAACAAAAACCCACTTGTAGCCAACGGGCTTCACATGTGGAAGAGTCGGAGCTACGAGTCCAAACACCTTACTTTTCGCAAGCGAATCAAGTTTGACTTGAATTGCTTGTTTCTAGTTTGACCAATCAGTTTTACGTCGACATTTATCAATGGAACGAGGTTTAATGTCATCGCTCAACATGATCTCAGTAGCTACTGCATATGCTAATGCACGTTGATGATCATCTTATTTCTATGCCACACATCATCTAAGCTAGCATAATATACCGAAATCTCATGATTCTCAAGAGGAGGATTAGTCTCTTTAAAAATGCTTCTGTAATCTAGAATTTCCTCATGAGTTGGATATAATGAGTAAGCGATAATCGGATTCACGGTAGGCTCTTCAGAAGCCTATGTCGTGGGTTTCCTCTTCCGAATGTGTGAATCCTTTGAACCAAGAGGTCTGCCACACTTTTGTGTAGGGGCAGATGATTGGCCAGCCGTTAATGTACGTGGATCACCAAGATTGGCATCCCGGGCCTCCAGGAGGGAAGTCCGTCGTATATTCGGTACATCCATCTTTGCAGGTACATTTGCAGCTGGAATATGTGATTTTGTCACTCACGCTAGATCAGCGAAAACATCTGGCATACTCTGAGCTATGCTCTGGAGATCTAATATATGATGCACTTCAGTTTCAAACTAAACGGTGCTGAGATCTAAATGAGACAAAGTGGGAGCCATCCACGATAATTCACATCGTTCTTCAGGAATGTTGACGTTCTTATCTCCCTCTAATGATGGGAAGACTATCTTATAGAAGTGACAATCTATGAAACGAGCGATAAACAGATCGCCTATCAACGGGTCTAAGTAACGAATAATCGAAGGAAAATCATATTCGACATAAATTCCCAGCGTTCGCTGATGACCCATTTTTATACGTAAGGACGACAAAATCGGCACATAGACCGCACAACCAAAAACGCGCATATGTGATATGTCAGGTTCGTATCCGGTAACCAACTAAAGGGCACTATATGGTTAGGTCACAACAGGCCTCAGGCAGACCAACATGGTTGCGTACAATATTGCATGGCCCCAAACAACGATTGGGAGCTTGGTACGTATGACTAACGATCGAGCAATCATTTGTAAACGCTTAATGAATGCCTTTGCTAGGCCGTTATAGGTGTGAACATGGGGTACTAGATGTTCAACTTCAACCCTAACCGACATGCAATAGTCATCAAAAGTTTTAGATGTGAATTCTCCAACATTATCCAATCGAATATATTTGATCGGATAATCAGGGTGGTGAGTCTTGAGCTTGATAACCTGAGCCAACAGTTTGGAGAATGCAGCGTTCCTTATGGACAACAAGCACACGTGTGACCAACGTATGAAAGCGTCAACCAAAACCATAAAGTATCTAAATGGTCTGCATTGAGGGTGAATCAGTCCACAAATGTCCCTCTGAATCTGTTGTAGAAAAATGGGAGGATTTGAACGAATCTTATCATAAGAAGGCTTAGTAATAAGCTTTCCCATAGAACATGTTTGACATGCAATTCCTTGAATCGAATCTAAACTTCAGGTTAGTGGATGCTCATGTGATGATTTGAGGATACGGCACATCGCTATTCATCCATAATGTCTCAAACGATCATGCCAAAGTGTAATTTCATGCACGGTCCCAAAGGTAGGGCCGGCCACATAGTGGCATTCTATGGGGCGTATGGTCGTAGTATACAGACCACTCGGGATACGCTCTATCTTCTCTAGAATACGCTTCTGGCCATATTCGTAAGAAGTTATGAACATAAAATCAACTATGTTTTCTACGTGGGTTTTAGCGTGGTAATTGTTATCTCTAATGTCCTTAAAGCTCAACAATGTTCTTCCGGAACGTGGAGAATAAAGAGCCTTATCAATGGTCAAAATTGTACCATTGGACAACGTTATATGTGCCTTACCGTATCATTCGATCAAGTTGGATGGGCCTGAGAAGGTTGTCAGAGGTGCATTCTTAGATATGAAGTTAGTGAAATAGATGCGTTCATGCAAAATAGTGTGCATGGTTGCACTATCTGCCAGACAACTAACTTCCCCACTAGTCATACCTAGAATGAAAAAATTAATTTGAATCGATCACATGCATAAAAGTTCTAAAAAAAAAAATCCATTCAAAACAATTTTAAGTATTCAAGGACGGAAATTAATTAAAACTTAATATCCAAAAACAAATCACCAACCAATAATCCAAATATAAAGGAAAATTGTTCAAAATTAACCAAAAACAAGGGTGGGGTTCGGCCACTACTGTGGAATTCGGCCCCAATGTCTTATTTCAACTAAAAAATAAGTCTATGTCTAAAATTCTAATCTTTCATAGGTGTGATAGCCTACTGAAAGTCAAAAATCTCTGTGGAGCCAAAAAATTCACTAGGCGCCATATGGATTTTTGGACAAAAGAAGACAAAAATACCCTTGAGGCATACCGGGATTCCTACGCGCGAGCAGTGGGCAATCATCTTTCAACCAAGTCAAAAGTGCCCAAAATAGGTAACAATTTAAAGCCTATTTCATCAAATCCTTTCTATAAGGTAATTCCCAAAACCTAATTTATTTAATATGTTTTATATTCCATTATTTAGCTAATCAATTAGCTAAATAATATATTCCTTTCATATTTCCTAAAAATTGACTAATTAAGGGATTAATTACCTAATCAATCCCTTAATTACCAAATTGAAACACCCATTCAAACCTAGGGCCGGCTATCCCCATTTCAAAACCTCATCCATCACCTTTTCTACCTTTTTCACCATTTCTTCCTTTTTATTAGCCAATAAATTCCATAACCACAAAAGCATTTCCTTTTATGTTTAATTAGCCAATTAATTGGCTAATTAAACCAAAACAAAACCTAAAAACCCTACTAAGTGGCCTGGCCACCCTTTCCTCTCCTATAAATTGGTTCCCATTTTCACCAAACACTAAGGCCAATTCTCTTACAAAAAATCCCAAAGACTCTAAACACTATTTCTCTCTAAAATTCTAACTTTGGCATCTAAGGTTCTTCGGCCAAAGCCCCCTCATTCATCGTGGGCGCGTGAGGCTTTTGGCCTTAACCTAAGGTGCTAGTTGTTTTGTAGGTGCAAAATCGTCCAAGATCGAGGAGGATAAAATTTGCATCCACAAATTGGTGCTTTCATTGAGAGTTGAAATCCATACTCGTAAAAGACTCTCGCGCAAAAAAGTTTTTTCTTTGTTTTCTAGTCTCCTATTTATAGAATTTTTTACTTGCAAAGGTTATTTGATAAAACGTATAAGAAAAATATAATGGCTAGAAATTTAGAAAATTCCACAAGTGAAAATTCTAATATTCAAGAAATGGGATTGCGGAGATCCGTGAGGCAAAATGCGACAATAAGTGAAATGGCACCACCACCACGAGTTTCCACCATGGGAACCACTGCGGTGGCTACCTCGGTAGCCATCCGTGGCGAGGTCCATGGTGCCTTCACCATGGCCCGAGCCGTGCCATCCAAGGCTCACAGTACCAAGGCCACGACCCAAGCCGTGCCATCCAAATTTGCATGGACTCAAGCCTAAGCCTCGCATTTGCATGCACCACGCACTGAGCAGCCTGCTCCCGTGATCCAGCCTGCTCTTGTGATCCAGCCTACTCCAGCGATCCAGCCTGCTCCCGTGATCCAGCCTGCCCCCGCAGCCCAGCCTGCTCTCATGGCTTCCCAAGCTGCTCAAGTCAGCCCGAGAAAATCTCAACCATGCGGACCAATCATCGAGGCTGGGGCGTTTTCACCACATCTCTTCGCAGATTTGACATTCCCCAACTCAAATCTCGCACTTGGAGTCAACCACCCTTCTATTGTTCAATGAGGTGCATTCCATCCAAGTTCTTCCAATCCGAATGGCGAACAAAACTTGTCCCGACAAGTCATAGAATTGACGAGCGCCCTTGCACAACAAACAACCTTGATGAATCAACTTTTGCAATGTACTGAGATGCAACGCGCCCACGATGAAGTATCCCGAAGTAGAACAAGGGCAGACGAGGAGCCTCTTAAGCAGCGTCCTGGAAAGCAGCCGCTCAACCAATCACAAGTCGAGCATTCAGACAGCGCACACTCTCGATTGGGCCCCCGAGATAGCGTATACTGCCGTCTTAGCGCTCGGAGGAGTGTGCACTCTCGACTAGGCCCACGGGCAAGCATACATTCACGGTTGGGGCCACCCTTTGACAATCAACATGGGCAGCCTTCCAGGCAAAGCATTCATTCGCGATTAGGCCCACAAGGAGTATCCTCCACATCACATCGGAGCAGGCAGCCTAACAAACGAAAGGAAACAATCGTTCAATCCGGCTCTAGTTCAACCGGTAGCTTGCAAAGAAATCCCTCGCCTGCTAGGAATCTATCTCATACATTGCAGCCACGGTATAGACGAGCCGAGCGTGAAGAAGAACAGCCTAGACCGGCAGGTAAAGACCAGGGACAGCCGAAGGCTCTGCTACCCCCAACAAAGGCAAATCCAATAGGAGGTAGAAAGACTTTTCAATGAACGGATGCGTGATTTTCGACGCAACGAAATGGTTGATGAAGCACTAAGGCGAGATATGACCAACATAAGTAGGTCACCTTTCACGGATGAGATCGAGCAGGCAGAGCCTCCACGCAAGTTTAGCATGCCGCACTTCACATATTTCAAAGGAGACGGGGATCCCGACACTTGAAGCATTACCGAAGTGCGATGGTCCTTTATTGGAATAATGACGCCCTTATGTGCAAAATATTCGCCACTACTTTACAAGGCGAGGCACAAGATTGGTTTCATACCTTGCCGGCACGATCCATCCAGAATTTTGATGATATTTCCTTGGTTTTCACCAAAGAAAACTCACCTTATCGTTCGATCAAGAAAAAGTCCGATCATCTGTTCAACGTAAAGAAAAACCCAAAAGAGTCACTTCGCGATTACGTGAAGAGATTCAAAGCAGAGAAGGCGAAGATCGTCGGATGCGATAACTCGATAGCAAGTGCAGCCTTCCAAAAAGGACTCCCAACAGACCACCCACTGTTTGGAGAAATGATCATGAAAGAAGACCTACCTCTGGCAGATTCATTTGCTCTGGTAGAGAAGCATGCACTTTGGGACGAGGCTCGACAAGTGGAAAAGGCGCCCGAACAACCTCGAAAAAAGTCGGCAGCTGCTCAAAAGAATGAGGATGGAAAGCAACCCAACAAGAGCAGGCAGGAGGTCAAGCGCAGGGACCGAACCACGACCAAAGAAGGCCCGATAACCAATAACTATTCTAAGTTCTCAATTCCAATTCATCAAATCCTTCGTGACATCAAGAATGAACCATGGTTCAAGTTGCCGAAACAGTCAAAAGGAGATACTTCCAAGTTGGACCACACCAAGTATTGCGCATTCCACCGAGGACTTGGTCACACAACCAACGACTACTACAATTGGAAGAACTACCTAGAGAAGCTCGTGAAAGAAGGCAAAGTCGATAGATACTTGGACAAGCCAGCTGCGCAGCCAAAAAGGAATACAGACGGAGATGAGGAGCCACTAACTAAGATGATTTGAATCAATGGCATTTTCGCGGAATCCGAGGACTTGAGGGCCACTAATAACTCTAAAAAGATGAAGATCCAGCAGACTTTACTAATCTCACAAGTTCAAGCAGTTGATACTCAACCTGGACCTGTTATTGGCTTCACGGAGCAGGATGCGGAATGAGTCGACTTCCCACACGACGATGCATTAGTAGTATCTGTCCAACTAGCCCATGCTATAGTCGACAGAATGATGGTTGACAATGGAAGTGCAGTCAACCTACTTCAACTTTCGGTCATTCAGAAGATGGGCCTGGAAAGTACAATCATACGCCGGGCAGAAGTACTTACTGGATTCAACGGACACACCTCAACTGCCATCGGCCATATCACACTTGACGTGAAAACACCGCCAGTCGTCTCAAAGCAAACATTCACGATCGTAAGTGACCCATCTCCCTACAATGTGATTCTTGGGAGACCTTGGTTGATCAAGCTGGATGCCGTCACTTCCGTCAAGTATCAAAAAATCCGATTCCGCATCATGGGAGGAGGAGTCGGAGAGATCAAGTCTGACCAGGCTTCATCCCGATGATGCATTGTGCAAATGTTGAAAGAATCAAAGAAGAAGACCTTTACCCTCGTAGAGGTTACCAAAGTCCAAAAGGACAAAGAAACTACCAAATAGCAATTACAGCAGGTGGATCGAGAAGATGGCGCCCAAGCAGACAAGATAGGATGGAAACCCGAAGAGGACGCCGAAGACATCATTCTTGATTCCCAGCAACCAGAAAAAACGGCTAAAATTGGCTCACGACTATGCCCAGACGAGAAGGAATAACTCACAATTTTCCTTCGAAAAAACCGAGATATCTTCTCATGGTCACCATCCGACATGCCCGGTATTGATCCCAAAGTGGCCTGCCACAAGCTGCACGTCAATCCTACTGCCAAACCGGTAATTCAAAAAAGAAGACATTTCGCACCCGAACGAGTAGCGATCATCGAGGCAGAAATCGACAAACTATTGGAAGCCGGTTTCATAGAAGAGGTAGCACACTCGGCATGGCTTGCTAATGTCGTACTAGTCATGAAGAAAGAGAAGGGCAAATGGAGGGTTTGCGTAGACTACACCGACCTCAACAAAGGATGCCCAAAAGACCATTATCCTGTCCCCCGGATTGATCTATTAGTAGATTCAACTTCTAGAAACCAGTTGCTTAGTTTCTTAGACGCATACTCCGGCTACAACCAAATAGCCATGCACGAGCCCGACAAAGAGAAAACTGCGTTCGTGATAGAGCAACGCACCTACTGCTACAAGGTCATGCCCTTTGGCCTCAAGAACGCGGGAGTCACTTACCAAATGCTAGTAAATATGATGTTCAAAAAGAAAATTGGGGTACCCATGGAGGTCTATGTCGATGATATCATGGTAAAGGGAAAACAGCGATCAGATCACATTCGTAATTTAGCAGAAACTTTCAATATCCTTAGAAGGTACAAGATGAAGCTCAACCCTACCAAGTGCACGTTTGGAGTATCTTCAGGCCGATTCCTAGGGTACTTAGTAACCCAACGAGGAATTGAAGCACATCCAACTACCTTGAAGGAGATCCAAAGCTTGACCGGACGAGCAGCCGCCCTCAACCGCTTTCTCTCACGATCCACCGATCGATGCAAGCATTTTTTCAAAGCTATCAAGAGGGCACAAAGAGACAAATGAGATGAAGAATGCGAAAAAGCTTTCCAAGACTTGAAGAATTATCTCACATCACCTCCCTTACTATCCAAGCCGGAAGCAGCGGATGATTTATACATTTATTTGGCAGTCTCCGAAGTAGTAGTGAGCTCTGCTCTCATACGAGAAGAGCTGGGAGCCCAACTGCCGGTATTCTACACTTCTAAAGCTCTTCTCGATGCGGAAACAAGATATCCGAAGATCAAAAAATTAATTTTGGCTTTAGTTGTTGGGGCTCTGAAGCTTAGACCATACTTTCAAGCTCATACAGTCATTGTCATGACTCAGTATCCCTTACGATCAATATTACATGGTCCGAACGCTTCTCAACGAGTGATAAAATGGGCATTGGAACTTGGCCAATATGGTTTAGTTTTCCGACCTCGCACAACAATAAAGGCCCAAGCCTTGGCAGACTTCGTAGCGGAATTCACGCCCAGCCTAGGCGACGCAACAGAGCTGCCCAACGACGCCCCAGCAGCAGCTAAGAGCACCTTAGCCACACTTACTCCTTCCAACAAAGACTTCTGGAATTTGCATGTCGACGGAGCATCCAACTATAAAGGCTCAGGAGCAGGTGTAGTCCTTGTTACTCCAGACGGCTCAATGCTTGAGCAGGCGATCACTCTAGGTTTCAAAGCATCCAATAACAAAGCGGAGTACGAGGCTCTGCTAGTAGGCATCCGAATGGCAAAAGACTTGGCGGTGAAGAAACTAGCAATTTATTCTGATTCCCAACTAATCACCAGCCAGGCTACTGGGGAATACACAGCAAAACACCCAAGGATGGCACAATACCTAGAGAAAGTACGCCAGCAGCTTGAGACATTTCAGACTTACACTCTCACTCAAGTTCCGCGGGCAGACAATGCCCATGTAGATGCACTAGCTGGTTTAGGCTCTGCCCTTGACCACCAATTTAAACGCTCTATTCTGGTGGAATATCTAGACAAGCCAAGCATATAGATGGAGCCAATAGCCGAAGTGTCACATGTTATTGTAACTCCCACCTGGTAAAGTTCAATTATAGACTACTTGGTCAACGGCACACTACCCACCGAAAGATTGGAGTCAAGGAAGCTCCAAATCAAGTCGGCACGCTACTATATGTGGAATGGCATTCTCGTCTGAAGGTCCTACACCGGACCACATCTCTGTTGCCTAGCACCTCCCGATGACTTGAAGGTTCTAAGCTCAATCCACGAAGGCGTGTGTGGGAATCACTCTGGAGGCCGATCCTTAGCCCAAAAGGCTCTTAACGCAGACTACTACTCGCTTACCATGCACCAAGATGCTAAGGAGTTAGTACAAAAGTGTGACCGCTGCCAACACTACAAACCAGTATCAGCACTACCCGCCAGTGAGCTACACCCGCAAACGAGTCCTTGGCCATTCATGCAATGGGTAATCGACCTGGTAGGGCATATGCCGCCTGCTACGGGGGGCAGATGCATGATGATCGTGGCAACCGACTACTTCACCAAATAGGTAGAAGCAGAACCCATGACGACCACGACTCAGACGGACATAGAGCGCTTCACATGGAGGAACATCATTTGCCAATTTGGCATCCCTCAGTCCATCGTCACTGACAACGGCCCGCAATTTGTGGGAAAAGATTTGGCGAAGTTCTTCAAAAAATACGGCATCAAACAACACATGTCCACACCAAGATATCCTCAAGGCAATGGGCAGGCTGAAGCATCCAACAAGACGATCCTCAACTGCCTCAAGAAATCCCTCACCGACAAAAAGGGAAAATGGCCAGATGAGCTCCCTGGATGTTTATGGGCATATCGCACCACCAAAAGATGAGCAACCGGTGAAACTCCTTTCTCTTTGGCGTTTGGTTCGGAAGCAATCATTCCTCCCAACATCATCGTGCCAAGCATCAACACTCTATTGCCAAGCATTGAGCAGAACAGTAAAGAGATGGCCACATATTTAGATCTGGCAGAAGAGAGGCGCGAACAGACCATCACCTGCATCGCAGCCTACCAGCAGTAACTCATTTCCAGCTACAATAAAAGGGCCAAGATTCGGCAGTTCCAACCCAGAGATCTAGTCCTAAGAAAGGCCTTCATCACTGCTCGTAGAGAAGGCTCGAAAAGAATGGATCCCATCTAGGAAGGTCTTTACAAGATCAGCTGAGTAGGCTTCAAGGGTAGCTATACTCTTGCTACCATGAATGATAAAGAGATCGAGAAGCAATGGAACGCCTACAATTTGAGGAAATACCATGTGTGACTTCACACTATATCAAGACCTGAAGAGTCAAGCAGCTCAACGGGCACCACCTCGTAAACCGAGGACTATCCAATCATCATGCAGTTTTTTGCAACCAAGTTATTCGCTTATTTTATTCATTTTTCAATAAAGAATTCAGAAGTAATTTGTAACTTGGCTCTATTATATGTCTACAACAACTTTTTTTTTTTTTGCACTTCAAAAAAAGATTGCACCCCCCGATGGACCAATTGTGCTCTCCAAGGCGGGAGGATAAACTCAACACTCCGAATATCCAGACGTGGATGAGCTTGGCTGCCCAACTAGGTGCATAATGGCTTGCGCCGGGATTCCTAGAAGTAGCAACAATGGTCTGTTTCAAGGCTTAGCTAGTTGAAGGATTATGGGTCTATCGGCTTAATCCACAGGGAACCAGGGCCCTAGAGACGGAGGGGGCACATTACGCTGCACACCCAATGGGCGGCTGCCCTGGAAACCTAAAGCTGCTACCGAGTGCACTAAGGTAGCCTAAGGATTTCCAGAAGATTGCCTACGGCTTGCCCTTCGAGCAGTAGAACCACGCTAGACTTATGCAACCGCACATTCTTGTGAAAGGTTAAACAAGCTAGCATGCACACGTGAAGATTTTATCCACTGCCGACATGCTACGTAGTCAATAAGTTTCACCTCTGCCAAACGCAGAACAACCTACACCAAGTCCTAAAGTGTTGTGATACTTGCTACACAACCTACGGAATTGGAAAGAGCCAAGGTTAAACAACCAAGTGGTTAAGCAGATTCATCTGCTTCTGTAAGTAAGGCATCCGGTTGCCAACCCTATGGCTAACAGCTTTGCAAAAGTTCTACACCAACACCTACGGCTGCGTAGGCTATGTGGGTCTGTCTGCTTATAGAAAAGTAGCACGCCTGCCACTGGTCTATAAGGTCTAAAAGTTAGGGCATGGACAAAAAAAGAAGCGAATATGGGAAAAGCAAAAGAAGCAAGTTTATTAAATTTTATAGAAAAATTGATAAACAACAAGCAAATACCGAAGGAGTTCAAGCAAAAGCAACAAAGGAAAGAAAAGGAAATCCTAAAAGCTACCTAGAAGATTACTCTTCAATAGCTTGGACATCTCCCAACTGCTCGGTCGTTACACCTTCAGTAGCCTTGGTGTTTTCAGCAGCGGCATCTTCCGACTCTTTACCCTCAACTGCTCCAGCCTAGGTATCAACTCCTCCAACTATTTCACCGATAGAAGACTCAAAAGTAAAAGCGAGCAAGTCTGCTGGAGAAATAGAGAAGGTCTCGAAGTCTTTACCGGAAAACTCAAAGTCAGACGGTCGCCCATAGAGATGATCTACATAGCCCAACTTGTAGAAATCGGCTTGATTCTGAATAAGCGAAGCCTCGAAACCATCATTCTCACTCTTCAACTACTCATTCTCCTCAAGCATGCAAGCACGAACCCGCTGCAACTCCTCAATTTCGTTCTTCAGATTGTCGTTGGTCTTCAAAACACCTTGAAGTTCCGACACATGAGGCTCAAGCCCATCAACAACCTTTTTGAAGTGGGTCACTTGGTTGTAAGTAGCAATCAATTCTTCATCCTTTGCATAAGCAGCGAAGCGAAATTCAGAGATGGAACGCTCAAGATCTTGAATCTGAGGTATGTAATGCTCGATTTCCTTCTCTGCACTTTCATACTTTATTTGGATCGCATCAAGCCTAGTCTTCAAATCCATGATCTCCTGGCGAGCGGCCTCAAGCTGCAGAGAAGTGGGGGCAGAAGTATTAGATTCCTTCAAAGCAGCAAGCTCAGATTCCAATTTCTTGATTTTTTCGGCCGATGAGTAAGCTTCTGCAGCCATGGTTCTTGCCATCTCTTTAGCAACCTTGGTATCCTCTTGGTCAAGGAACATAGACTCGGCTACCAGAATTGTTGTTTTCTGCATCATGGCTAGCAAAGTAGTCTTCCTATACTAAGGGTGTGTTCTTCGCAAAAAGACTCGGACCAACAATCTCTTTGACGCCATCAACAAACTTGGCACATACATCCATGTCTTCAAGAAGATCTGGTTTCAAAATCGCAAAAATCTTAGCAGCTTCCCCATAAACGGCCTTGGTGGATTCTTCAAGCCTGCCTGAACGAGCAACTTCATTCTTATCAGCAGACGAGTTAGTTGCATCAGCGGAAGAAGCAGTTTTTGGCGCCACTTTAGCAGACAATGGCACCTTATCACTCTTCATAGTAGCAAGCCTCTTCAAGGGTAAGCCAGGCTTAGCCTCAGACGGACGCTTCGGCACAAACTTCAGTACTAGAGGTACGGAGGAACTTTTACGCTGAGCAATTTTTTCAGCAATCGAGCTAGCAGCCTTCGAAGCAATAGGCGTTACCGGCATAAATGTAGCAGTTCGTTCTTTCTCGCCCTTAGAGGAAGTCAAGTCAATCACAATCTTGGGAACAGCCGGAGAATCCCCACGAGCAGTCTTTGTTTTCTTCTCAGCATGCATCTCTTGAGTAGGCCGGGAATGTTTCTTTTTCCCACCTTCATTGATAGTAGACTCCATCACAATGATAGGACGAGCCGTCGCGTCTGCCTTGATCCGTTTTATTTCTTCTTTTGGGGGCAGCCCACATTTTTCCCTACGAAGATTACTAAGCAGCCAACGCCACTCACGATACTCGGAATGGATACCCAGAGCGACATGTACTTTTTTCATGTCTGGAGAAACCCTAGGAGTTGATCCAAATTCCGAATCTACAAAAAAAAAAAAACAACGGAAGACAATCAGAAAATTGAAGAATAATTTGGCACTAAAGCAAAGCAGCCAAAAAGACTAAGCAGTCTGCTTACCAGATATGAAGACCGTTGGTACAAGCAGCTCGGGGGAAGAATCAGATTCCCATTCTCCACTTATCTCCAAAGTCTCTTTGGCCCAATCATGATCTCTTTTGCTCGAATTATCAAAAAGCTTATGACGAGTTCGCAGTTGCCTAACTCCATCAATGCGACCTATGTCAAAGAAATACCAAAATTCATTGGTGGTTAGTCCCAATTCAAAGAATTGGTTCAAATTGTGGAACCCCACCATCACACAGACCGCATTCGGGGAACATTGGGCAGGCGCACATTTCATGGAGCAAAGCACTTCTTGGAAGAAACGCGGCATAGGGAAAGTAAACCCTAACACAAAATAGTAAGGATGGAACTTGATAGCTCTCCGAGTTCCACTGCATGGTTCCCGCCTGCTACCATCCTTAACTCGCCTCACACGCACTCCTGACGAAATGGCATGCCAATACGCTTCATGAAAATCTCTAAACAAATCATCAGAGCTAATCTTGAGGTGAGCAGCTTTGAAGTAGCCAACCTTGCTCAAAGACCCGCCTTGAAAATACAACGGGGGCACACCATCATCATTCTTGTGGCTCGAGGAAGACATGCTTGAAAATTCTACAAAAGTACAAGGAAGATTTGTTAGAGAGTTGTTTTAAAAAAAAAAGAAAAAAAGAATGAAGGCCGCATGACCCAGCAAACCCGCCAGGCCCCACAGCCTGGCTTGCTTCATGCACAAGGCAGCGCCCAGCGCCCAACAAAAACAAGAAAAAAAAGACAGGGAGCCCAGCCTGCGCTGGCTCCCCCCATCCTCCTTCTCGGCCTGAGAGGCCCGTGGCCCTTCATAGCTGACAGGGGGCAGTCGCCCCCATAGTTTTCTCTCTTCCTCACAGTCCAGACACGAAGGCCCAGACTGCAATACCAACCCGCAACACCCCTTGGTCTACTTTCAAGTCTCCTTGATTTTTTATCAAGCCAATTTCAAGTCCCGAAACTTCCAAGAAAATCAAGAAGACAAGAAAATTAATTTTTTCTTACCTAGAAGCAGTGAGAAGACAAAGCACACAACTAAAGACGATCCTTTACATGGGCAAGACGTAGAAGATTGCTAGAGGAGGGGTAACAAATATCCTCTAAGCTTTTTTTCTCTCTTGTAAGGTTGAATAAGTTTCTCTCTAAAAATTGATTTAATAATCCACTTAAGGTGGACTTAAATAAGCTTTGAGGAAATTTATTTCCTTTTCCTAGAAGGATTAAATTTCCTATTAAAAGAGAGAATCAACAACAAAATAGGAAGCAGTTCAAAGTTTCCTAAAGCAAGAAAATCTCTACACATGTTGCCCTCTTCTGCAATCCTTTTCCTAGAAGGATTAAATTTCCTATTAAAAGAGAGAATCAACAACAAAATAGGAAGCATTTCAAAGTTTCCTAAAGCAAGAAAATCTCTACACCTGTTGCCCTCTTCTGCAAGCAGCCCAACAGGTGTGGAGACATTTGTGGAGCCAAAAAATTCACTAGGCGCCACGTGGATTTTTGGACAAAAGAAGACAAAAATACCCTTGAGGCATACCGGGATTCCTACGCGCGAGCAGTGGGCAATCATCTTTCAACCAAGTCAAAAGTGCCCAAAATAGGTAACAATTTAAAGCCTATTTCATCAAATCCTTTCTATAAGGTAATTCCCAAAACCTAATTTATTTAATATGTTTTATATTCCATTATTTAGCTAATCAATTAGCTAAATAATATATTCCTTTCATATTTCCTAAAAATTGACTAATTAAGGGATTAATTACCTAATCAATCCCTTAATTACCAAATTGAAACACCCATTCAAACCTAGGGCCGGCTATCCCCATTTCAAAACCTCATCCATCACCTTTTCTACCTTTTTCACCATTTCTTCCTTTTTATTAGCCAATAAATTCCATAACCACAAAAGCATTTCCTTTTATGTTTAATTAGCCAATTAATTGGCTAATTAAACCAAAACAAAACCTAAAAACCCTACTAAGTGGCCGGCCGCCCTTTCCTCTCCTATAAATTGGTTCCCATTTTCACCAAACACTAAGGCCAATTCTCTTACAAAAAATCCCAAATACTCTAAACACTATTTCTCTCTAAAATTCTAACTTTGGCATCGGAGGTTCTTCGGCCAAAGCCCTCCCCATTCATCGTGGGCGCGTGAGGCTTTTGGCCTTAACCTAAGGTGCTAGTTGTTTTGTAGGTGCAAAATCGTCCAAGATCGAGGAGGGGAAAATTTGCATCCACAATCTCCATCTTCGAACTCTCATGTTCGTCCATTTGTATAAAGTTTGATTCAAACTCCTGACGACGAGAATGATATTCAGCTACAACCTTCTGGGGAGCTCGACAAACACGGGACCAATGGTCATTTGAACCATAGGATAACATATATATGCATCCATGGTTTCAGGTGCTTTGCCTTTATTCTTGAAGTTTGGGGCATTGGGAGCGAGGTTTGGGCACTCCTGGGCTTTGTTTCCTCCCTTAGATGGGCCTAGACTTTGTTGACCTTGACGAGGTAGCTTCTGGCTGCCCCTACCACACCTCTTTTGGTGTTTTGGGCATTGGTTCGTGCTATAGTGTGTTTCAGGCATAGCAATCGCCCATGTAGGTCGAGCATGATGATTTTTCATCAACAGCTGATTCTGCTTTTCAATGAGAAGTAAAACATAGATCAAATCCAAGAACTTAGTGAACTTCTGAGGTCTATATTGTTGCTGCATGACAATATTAGTAGCAGATAAGGTCGAATAGGTCTTCTCCAGGAGATCCTCTTCGGTCAAAGTTTCATTACAAAACTTGAGAAGCGATCGAATTCAACAAACTTTAGAATTTTATTCATTCACAGACTTCAAGTCTTAGAAGCGCAAATGCTACCATGTGTATTGCTTCAAGCAAGAATATGTCCTTTTGGTGATCAAAACGATCAGCCAAAGCGACCCATAGTGCACGTGGATCCTCTTCAACAAGGTATTCAGTTTGCAGAGCGTCATGAATATGTCTTCGGAAGAAGATCATATCAGTGTCTTTCTCAACTTCGCCAACAAGGTTGTCCGTCTCATCTTCAATGGAGGGACGTAAATTCTTTGTAGTGAGGTGAAGCTTTACATCATGGACCCACTTGAGGTAGTTCGTTCCAGAGACCTTCAAAGCGGTGAAGTCTAGTTTGTTCAAATTCGACATGTTCCTATCACAAAGTAGATGGACAGGATGTGGTTAGTGTAATGGAGAAAAATCAATCCATTCACATAAGAGTGAACATTCAGGTTCTAGTAGACATGTATTGGTTTAATTTTGCATGAAAAACTTTGGGTTTTCATGGGTGATGTTTTTAAGGAAAACTTCAGGTTTTCAAACAAGGCATGTTTATAGAAACTTCAGGTTTCAAAATAATTATGAACTTCAGGTTCATATGTTCCTGCAGGCAAATGCAAATATATACACAAAAATATGCAAATAAAACTTCAGGTCTATAATTATAATTGAATTAATTATTTGGACTTCAGGCCAATTTAAAGTGTAGGTGAAAAAATATAAACTCATTGGGCCTAAAAATAATTAGGCAATTGAACTCGGGCCCCAAAATGAGGCCTAAGCCCACCAGTGAGCTTAATAAAAGGGCGTTGTGTATCCCAGGCCCAAAACTGGGCGGGTTTGGTTGATCAGGCCGAGGGGGCTTTAGGCCCAGTATATCAAAGGCCCAAGACAGGCGTGGATTAGGTGGGACACAGTGCAATGCACCGGTTTTCCAACTGCATGTTGGGATTTGGTGCGGCATCGTGCAAGGGAGAACACCGAAGCCATGTGGGCTGGTGTCATGATAGGGCCAAATGGGAGTTGCTATGGGCTGCAGCATGCAAGCCAAAAACCAAAGTTGGGTTTTAGGTTAGGCCGAGACGAACCAAAGCCCAAAGGGCTATGTTGTCGGACCAAAAGAACAACCCAATCGTGTGCTAGGTGTGCTTCACCGGGGAAGAACACTGGACTTGTCGCTTCTAGCGGCGGTCTAGGGTTGTGGTTCACCGTAGAACCTTTTCCCATGTGACAGAGAGTGAAATCTCGACATCGTTGAACCTAGAAACCCTCGAGTTAGAGTTAAGGTTTTCGAACTCCGATGAGATTACGAAAATCTCAACCACGATTTTGACGGGACAACTTAAGGTCATCGGAAAAAGCAGCCATGGTGGCTGGGCATGGCTGCAGGCCATGCGTTCATCGGAAAATCAGTGGTGACATCGGTGATGGCGTCGGGTTCTGGTGTTTGAGACAAGTGGAGCTCCATGATCTCGGCTAGCTCGCGAGTGTGGGTTCGAAGAACCTAGATGGTTTTTTTTCTTTTTTTCAATTCAATTAATTCAATGCATATTTAATTTAAATATTTTAATGGATGTACATATATTTGATGCAATTCATGACAAATATCAAATTCACATAATTCAACAATTAAGAATATAATGCATACACAATTTATGTAGAATATAAAATTCGAAAAACGTAAAGTTGGGTCATGCATTACGGTGAATGTCCATACTATCAGGGCTGCAAAAATATCAAGATAAAAACCGTTGTTTTGGAAGAACCTGATTGCGTGATGATATTGATGAACTGGTTTGATGCAGAAAATCTCCTCGTCAAATTCCTAAGCGTAGAAGTATGAGCATGCTGATAACGTGTTGTAGCCTATTTTATCTGACAAATGAGAGAGGGTCGGCGGCAAGGGAAGAGAGAGAGGAGAGATGTGTTTGTAGAATTGTAGGGGAATTGTGTGTTAAGGATATGTTATCCCCCTACGTAGTGCCTTTATTTATAGTAGTAAAAATGAGAAGAAATCCTTCATCCCCAATGAATACAATTCCAAATAGAAAAGAATAACTAGAATAAAATCTAATTTAGAATTTACACAATCATACTTAAACTAGGAAAGTTCATAACTCCTCTAAGCTTTATTAGGGACCGGATTTTTCTCTTGTAATTTATGCACTGGTATATGAGCAGTGTTCGTGTCAGTTGCCCACGCATTCGGGTGACTATATATCTTAACTATTAGCGTAGTAGAGATCAAAATTACTTTGCGTTAAATTGAAAATTACTAAAATTCTGAAATGACAATTAGATTTATTATTTTAGTTCTATGAGCTAGTATATTAAGCTTCAATATTAGGGAGTTTTAACGAAAAGTCCGCGGTACTGTTCATTTTAACGAAAAACCATATTTTTACACTAAAAAGTCAAACCTGGTACTATTCATTTTACCCTTTATTTTGTCTTTATCGTTAAAACTTAAAGTTTTCAAGCCATTTTCATTAATTTTCCTTATTAACTTAAACTAGGTACTGAATTCATTTGGTTAGTACAAGAAAATTCTCATCACTCTACTTCTTCACTGTACAAGGTAAACCCTAGACTCCTCTCTTTGCGGAGTTTGGGCTCCCTTCGCATTACTTTTGCCTTTCGGCATAATGAAAAACTGGAAAACTATTTTCATTGAATATTGAAATATATATATTAACCTTCAAGAATCAATGTTGCCGAGGTTTTAAGAGTTGGAAAAAAGAAAATATCATTTTCAGTGACCAATTTAAGTTGTTTTTGCTTTTTGTTCTTGGTAGTCCTAAACTTTTAAGGAAACTTTAACGAAAAACTTTTAATGCTTAAAGTCAGAGCTGCTTATTCTCTTATATTGAAGAAACTAGTTGCGCAGGTACTCGAGGTTTACGGTCCTGTTCATATTTCATATCATTTGCATTTTGTTGTTCTGTTTGTATAATTGATTTTTTCGGGAGTGAGGGAGGTTTTAACAGGTTAAAAATTTGCTCATAGTAAAAATATATATATATGTGTGTAATATGAATAATCTTGGCATATATGTAACTAGAACCACGGTAACAGCCTAGAATTAATGAAACATTCCACAAATTTATATCATTCTCGATAAAATCAATTCAACCAGATTTCAATCTGCAGCAAGAATATATTTAAACGACTTGAGAATTTTTTTGGTATGCAATTAGGATTTTTTTTAAACGAGGGTAGATAAAACGCTGAATTCAAATCACCAACATCAGCCAACCCAAGCCTCAGAAGATTAAGAAATGAATTGATCCTTTGATTTGAGCTTGGTGACATTGCTCCAGAAGGAGAATTTGATGGTGAGGATGGATATGGAGACGAACTTGGACACGAATCATCTACTGAGGATGCAGAATGAGATTTGTTTCGAATTGCAACATAATCATCTGATGAGGATGGAGAAAAAGATATGCTTGGACTTGCGACCAAATTTTCGGGTAAGTACAGTATTAACCCTTTAATTTCCTCCAATATTTACATAAGTATGTCACACACAGAGTAAACTTTAAGTAACAACGAGTTAGGGGAGGAAATTCTACAAATGCATTAAGATTTAAGACATGAAATAGATTTTAGCATATAGTTAATTGACATGCAGTAGTTTTCTTGTATCTTACTTACATTTCAATTTTACAAGAAAAGTTAAAATATATACGGCATGAAATATTCATTTCTAATGTTGCAAAAGAAATGCGATTGTTAGGTAATCTATGTTTCACAAAACTTTTGCCTCTATCTTTCACCAAGGATTTCGTGCTTTCATACCAAGTCTAGAAATTTATTTTGCAAAGTAAAACTTTTGGGTCCGACATTCAGAGCCTTGTTGAAAAAAGACTAGAGGGGCAACCTTGCATAAACGCATCAAGGCCATGAGTATAATTATAAATATAAACATGTTCTCCGCCTAGGGTTGGGTAATGGATAGCATAAAACAGTGAATGAGAGCCTAGATTACTGATCAAGGAAACAAAAAAGAGAGCATCGGTGTGTTAAGCTAGTCAAAATTGATATTTTCTGTCTGCCCTAGGGTTGGGTAATGTATATTTGCTTCTCTTTATAATTGCAGTTGTACTAAGAAATGATAAGCACTAAAATACCACTTTAGGCCTATGTCCAAATCTATAGTAAGACTTAGTTTTTGAACCTAAAATTTGTTCAAATTATTCCCATCAATTTAGGTCCTAATTATGGGGTTCCATCAAGTTAGGACCAAACTATGAGATTCCCATCAATTTAGGGGAGTCACTAGGCACCAATTAGGGTCCATAAATTTTTTTAATTTGTGAGTAATAAGTTTAATTGTCAAAGCAAGGGGTGACATCACTCCAGAAGGAGAACTTGATGGTGAGGATAGATACGGAGAAGAACTTCTACTTGCAAGTGAATCATCTGTCAAAAATAGAGGAGGAGTACGATTTTGCCTTGCAGCCGAATCATCTAACGAGAATGGACAAGAAGACATGCTTGTACTTGCGACCAAATTTGATGGTACGGGAAATTAGTCCTTTAGTTTCCTCCAATATTTACAAAGTAAAAGTATGTCATAGACAGAAGAAACTTAAGTAACAATGAGTTGGTGAGTACAGTCTACAAATGCACTAAGATTTATAGTAGTTTGAAAACAGTTTGTTTATTAGATCTTAATACATGAAATAGATTTTAGCATTTAGTTGATTAGACATGAAGTAGTTTTCTTGTATTTTACTTTTATATAAATACACATATGGCATGAGATAGTCATTTCTAATGTCCCAAAAGAAATGTGATTGTTAGGTAAACTCTATTTCACAAAAATTTCGCCTCGAGCATACACTAAAGATTTCATGAGCTCTATATGCTACCGAGTCTAAAAATTTAATTTTGCAAAGGTTAATTTTTGGGCCCGATATTCAGAGCCTTGTTGAAACAAGACTAGAGGGGCAACCTTTCATATATGCATCAAGCCCATGAGTATTATATAAATATAAACATGTTCAAAGCCTTTTGGGTTGGATAATGGTTGGCATAAAACACTAAATGAGAGCCTAGATTGCTGATCAAAGAAACAAAAAAGAGAGAGCATCCAATTGTCAGACCTTAATGTAATTTTACATCTGTATTTACATGCTTCTGAGCTACGGAGATACAATTTCAACCTCGAAAAGAAAATGTGCAATTCAAAAGTTTTTCTTTACACACATATATGATAGAATTTCTTCTTTTTTGAATCTCTGTTGTTTAAATGGATATTACATACTTGACATCTTTATTCAACAGTAATCATTTTTTTAATTCGTATTGTTTGTAATCACAATTTGACACGTGAGTTTCTTCGACAAATCACTCACGTATGTATGTTCAACTATGACTTGCCGTAATGTGGGAAGGGGCCAAACTGGGTTTTGTTTGGATAACTTGGCTTAATCAAAGAGAATCCTTACAAATATCTCAGCCATTAGCTACCATTTTTTTAATAGAAAGGGTGAATCGGAATATGATAATTACATGATGTTTTTGAAAGCAAACAACTACTAGTCCTTATGCTAGTTGAAGTAGCTAGTAACACTAACACTATTTGTACTAAACAATGTTCAAGGTAATTTGTGGGAGGATTCATATTTCTTTAAATTTTGACCTACCATGAACAAGTCGATCCAACAACTCAATATATACGTAATCTGCTGGGGTTTGGTAGTTTCGTGGTCTGTGTTTTCATGTTCCAAATGCATATACAAAGTACGATTCCTCCATCTTTTGCTAGACCATTCACTGTTTGATTAAGATTTACTGAATCTAGGGTTTGACTAAATTCACTTCACAATTGACAATATAATTCATAATATACAAAAACGGAATTCACATTAATATGCCATATTAAGTGACGTGTCACTATGTAATGTGTTTGATTTAGTAACATGTGGCACTATCTTTTGCATTGGATTAGTATAGTTAAAAGTGATTAACTAGTTTGTTTGTATAAATAGCTTATGAGCTAACTATTGTAATAAACAATCATTCAATCAATACAAAAAAGCACATTCATTCTTCTTTATTTTTCACCTCATTTTCTCTCTCTAGTTCTTCAGGTTTTTCAATTCTTCCTTGTTCTTTGATCTCTCTCTCTCTCTCTCTCTCTCTCTCTCTCTCTCTCTCTCTCTCTCTCTCCCTCTCTCTATATATATATATATATAATGTGGCTTCTTGTATTTGTTGTAAGTCCGGTTATTGTTTTCTTAAAAAGATGAGGTTTGAAGAAGTTGTTGACAGTAAATCATATGAAGGGTAATCTGGTGTTGTGAGTAGGTAAATCTCATGAAGCCACACTATATATAGTTAAGGTCGAAGCCATACTATAGTTAGTTGATTTGATTTTTTTTAATTTTGTAAATGTGAAAGTTGAGGCCATTGTTAAATAAAGTTTTTGCTGGGTAATCCTGTGTTGTCGGTAGGTAAATCCTATAAACCCACACTATAGTTGATTTTCTTATTTTTGTACAATTAAGGCCGAAGCCATTGCTAAATGAATTTTGCGGCCAAATCCCATGAAGGGTAATCCTGCATAATAGTTTATATATTTGCATGAGGGTGTGTTACAACTCCTATATTGAGCTCTTTTTGGTATTTCAATTGGCAGCTGCAGATCTTCTCATGATAGAGTTATATATGCTAAGGCCATCTCCAATGGAGATGGCTAAAGGTCCAAAAGCCAAAAATGGCCTGATTTGCATTATATGGAGCCCATCAGGCTATTATTTGGCCAAATGTAGCCCTCCTCTTAGCCCATTTTCTAAGGCCCAGCTCATCAGTTACAATAATTAATTCAAATTCAACGGTTAGATTTGAGAGCATTCAATGGTAGTTTAATTAAATTAACCAATAAATTTAAAATATAAAATTAAAGCTAATAAATTATTGAGGGGTCTATATTTAGCCCCTTCGGTTGGAGATGATATATGAATTTGGCATGACATTGTTCATTTAAAAATAATTTTTTGCAGGACTATAATTTTGGACGGGCTATATATGTTTAGCCTTTTTTTACTCGAGATGGCCTAAAGGGGTTGAAAAGTATAAAGACTGATTTTTTTTTCATAACGTGCAAAGATTGATTGTTCTTTACTAAACTGTATTTTACGTTAACTTATTGTTGACCCTAAAAACTACCAAGCCTACATGGCGCGCAGGTCGAGTAATTAATAAGCTAACTACGTCCTTCAGTTATGTGCGGGGTGTGCCAACTCGTCGGCCGAACTAGGCCGGGGAGTAAAATGTGTTGATGTCACGTTGGGCGTGCTGCTGACTTTTTGATCTTACGATTGCGGTCGAGGAAAGAACACGTCTCGGCCTTCGGGTTCTAAAGCCTGAAGACAAGGTTACTAGGCTTGCGAAGTTCACGGATCGTCGGAGCCGGTTCGGTCACGGTGATTATATTTGTAAGACTATAAGCACGACGAACTGGCACCAAACTATACAGACACAAGTACTCGAAAGACATGTATGTCTTGATGGTAAATGTGGTTCGGCTGTCAGAATGTTGAACTCTAAAACTTACTTATGAATATCCAATCATAAAATAACTCGGTGTTCAACGTGCCGAGCCTAATAATCTGTAACACCTCACTTCGCCGAGAAGGCTAATGAGATGACATCTGCCAATAAGGACTCGAAAATCCTTCTTGATCGAGACTTGGATAGGTAACCAGTCGGTCTCAAAGCAGTGTTGTTTATCCAAACTGAAGGTGCTCCTCGGTCGATTGATTCTATGACTCCAATGTTGTTTATCCAAACGGAAGATGTCACCGGTTGCCTTCACAGTGCTATTTATCCAAACTAAAGATGCGTTAACTGGAAAAAGAAAATAAAAATCTCAAGGTTGTTAAGAGGTTTCGCGCAAAGTGAGAGTTTGCGCATGGCAGTTTGTGTGTTGAATCGGAATGGCCTAAAATGTTGTTTGTGACTCTGTATTTATAACAATGAGCACCCCTATCATGGTCGAGCTAGAGATGTATTAGGATTAGAACTCATTAACCCAATATGATTAAACTTCGACCAATCCTAATCTCCATATGATTTTGAACCAAATCCTCAAACCAGCCAGGTTCATCTCCTAACCTTAAGTACTTTAGCTTTAAGACTCCTTATTATACCAGGATTTGACTACTTCACCTTTATCCGAAACACACCTCTTCGTAGCAGGACTCGGCTAACCTCGACAAGGCCAGCCTATGACAACATTCTAAATAAACAACATTGGGTCCAAACGTTACCCCTTGCTTTTGAGGTCTTCTGCCTAAAAACTTGTGGCCAAACCTCGACCTTGAAAAAGCGAAATCAAACCCTTGGTATATCTTTGAAAAGTCTCGAATATACCATCCACTCAGGTGTATTTACGAGGCACGATTACATGATCTTAATTTAGTCAGATGCCCTGCCACGTGACCATTTCTCAGATCATTCGCCAGTCTTTAATAATGACATTCGAATCGTGCAACTATCTAAATGTCTCCTCACCATAAAATCTGCCATCACACCAAACATTTATCCTTGATCCATGAGCTTCTCAGTCCCTTCATCTGGATTCTTTAAAAATCCGTCATGATTATCAAAACCCTCCACTCGATTTTATCCCCCTAAATTGTCGATCTTCCTCCCAAAACATCTATAAATACCCAACTTTCTTCATTCAGACTTTTACGCTTTCAAAACTCTCAAATTTCTTCTCCATTTGCTCCCAAACCCAAAAAACCAGCCTTTATTTGAAACCCAAAAAACCTCCATATTCTCCAATGGCCGCCAATGCTTTCATCACCAAGTTGGTCGAGGAATGCAACAAATGTTAAAACATCACCGACCGAAACACAATCAAAACCATTCAATCTGAGGATGAGCCAAACGCCACCCACCAAACCCTTGGCCTATTGTTCAAGGATGACGTTCCAGAGGCAATCACCAAAATGCTTAAGGAACATTGCCTAAAACCCTTATTCCAAGGGTACGACTGGTCGAAATGGGAATCGGCCAAACCCCAAGGCGTTTGGCCCTCGACCACTATGGTCTGGGCTATCTGGGTTACTCGGATGGAGTCATATTTCGGCGACAAATTGAGGGCTTTCGGCATCTTCGATGCCATCAAACTCTTGACCATCGAGATGAGCTTGGATTAAGAGCTCGTGATGGCTGCTCTAAGTTTCTGGTGCTCGGCCACCAATTCGATGGTCCTTCCCCGCGGCCATTCGGGCCAACAGTGATAGACATCAAAGCCATACTTGGCACCTCTCCTACTAGCCTCCCAGTCGACAATTCTCTTTCCAGATATTAGTTCGACCTGGACCTGAAGAGTATATTTGAGGACCGCGCCATCGAAGCCCTGACAAAGGGAGACCAAAACCGCTTAAGGAATCTGCGTAGAAGCTACACAAGAACTTCTTCAACTACAACACACTGATCTACCATTTTGCCAGCTCGAAAGGGGAATATCTTAAGAAGGGTGAACACGGAGCCTTCTTGTTCTACTGGTACAATAAATACATATTTTGTGCCAAGTCGAATAAGTGCCCGGCTGAGAATATGCATGTCGCTGAAACCCTGGAGAACGGTCATGTCCTAGCCCTTAGTCCGGCTATTCTTGCCAACCTTACCAGGTGCTTGGCTAAGATTACAGTGGGGAAAATCGACCCCCACCAAAACGGCATGCCCTGGGTTTTTCAACTCTGGTTGTAAGTTTATTTCTTGACACTACAGCCAGACCTCGCAATTTTCAGTTTTTCCAAAGCCATGGGTCTCAAGCTGGCCTCATGATCCATTCCTTCCCACTCGGCCTAAGAGATCTTCAAATATTTCTTCGGCCTAAAAGACCTGTTGGATGACGAATTCCAGATATGCCGTTGCCGGACATAACCATTTTCTATCATTGTTCCAACATCGGCATGGGTAGAGGCCGAGGAAGCTGATCTTCGAGCATTCTGGGGGTCATTCATCATCACTCGCGACCTGCCCTACGGTTGTGAGGCTCAACTAGGGGGCTAGGAAGTCTATCACCCCAACTTCCTGGCTCTTCAACTGGGCTATCTTCAAGGATGCCATTTGCCACTCCTTACTTCTCTCTCCCTCTTAAGCCAATAGCGCTTCTTCGGCTCCTCAGAGAGGGAGTGTGAAGTGGCCGAGAATGAATTTAGGGAACGGTGCGCCAAATTTTATCCTCAGCCAAAAACTCCAGAATCCCGATGTGCTAGTATCTTTGCCGATTGGTGAGACACATATACCAAGGATTTCTTCAGAACTTCTATCGAGGAAATCTCACAGAAACTTTTCGGCGACTGCCTCAAAAAGACTTTCGCTCCAAAACCCAAAGAAACAGCCCAAGGTATATACCTTTTACTTTCCTTGTTTACCTATTTCCTTGGAGCTTTATTTTGACTTAAGCTCAGTGTTTCTAGGTGGTCGTACCATAAAGAGGGCCGAAATGGTCGCCATGGCTACGGCTAAGAAGAAACTTACCCCTCCTAAAAAGGTGGCAGCTACTATGTCGACTTTGCCGAGCAAACGACCCCGCCCAGAAGTCGAAACAGCATGAGACGCTCCCCAGTCTAAAAAATGTGTCAAGAAATTGGCTACGAAAAGGGAGCAGGAAATTTACGTTATCTCCAGTCAAACCAAGGGAGCAACTACTCATAGCGCTTCTCTCCCTCCTCATGTCGTCAAGGTTTCGGTCGTGGTACAACGAGACACGGTGATTGAGCCGATCACCAATCTAGATGTCGAACAGCCTGTAACTTCAACACCGGTCGCTGCTCATGCTGAAGTTGGCCCAGCAGTTGCCACCCCGGAGGAGGCGACTCTAGCGGTTAAGAAGAATCTCCCCCTAATCCAAAGAAAGCTCTAACAGTCATCTTGGAAAAAGAGGTATACAATTTTATAATGTTCTTCTACCTAAAGCTTATTGTCTAATGATTAATCATTTTTCATAGGAGCACGAGAGCGAAGGACTCCAATTGATGAAATAGCCTCAACCGCCCGAACTTTCACCCACCAATCCACAGTCGGTGGTGGAAGTAACGGATCAAGTCGACGCTCCTGCAGCTGAAGCAGGTTCAGGCGTGAAGCGGCATTCCCTATCAAGCTAAAGGCAACAGCTAAGAAGCCGATTCATCCCCAAGACCAGAATCTCAACATCCCTCCCCAGGATGTTACTTCAACCTTTGTAAGAATCGTCACTATGTCCTATTTTCAATTCCTAACCTTTGAATTCTGAACCAAGAACAAACATTAAAATTCCAGGTGCATGATCGTTTATTTCACCAACAATTTTACGCGTTGAATGGTGTTATTTATATTTCTTGGCCGCCTCAGTGGCCATCGAATGTAGATAGCCTCCATTGGCTGCGTGAATTAAGAGGCTCTTTTAAACACTGGGCTCAGCCACTGAGTTCTTTAGGTTTGAGCAACGAACCAACAGACATGTCCGAGGTCTCCTCTCTGCAGGTCTATCACGAATTTCTTATCTGTTATTCTTTTGGATTCTTCTTTACTAAATTTTTCTTTGTGCAGCCTTCATGGGAAGTCGAGCTCGACGCTATCCTCTTAAGTTCTTCTGGAGTAGCAGGGCCTTCTGCGGCATCAGTCAAGCCTTCCGCGACTATGGTTGAATCCAATGCCTTCGTTAAGTTGTAGGAACTCCTATCCATTTCGGCCTCGCAAGTCCTTCAATGTAAAAGCCTCGATTTCGTAGGAGAATGCCTAAACGATTTTGCAGCCGGCGGCTTGTTGAGCACCAAAAATGTTGTCCACTTATCCAATATCCTGGAGCGGACCCGGTAATACTTTGCCACTTTTGAAAAGGTTCTCCGAGCTGAGGACGACCTTAAGGCTGCGAAGGTCGCTCATGACGCTAGCTGACTGAAGGTTGAGGCCATAAAAGCAAATAAGATGTGATTGGTCGACCTCAATCGTCAAATTACTGAACTCCAGCGTCAAAGGTCGGCCGTCGCTTCAGAGCTAGAAAAAGATTTTGAAGCAAATAAGTCTCTATTGATAGACCACGCAGCCGACTTAAAGCGGATACAGCAACTGTAACTTGATAAAGGAACAAGACAAGCCGAAATCATAATGGATGAAGTAAGGTCATTGGAATTGAAAGCTGCTCTCAAAGCCTTCATTCCTTCGACCCCTTAGGATTTTGGTCTTAGTAATCGACTGTTGGATTCTTTTTGTAATTCTCGTTTGTGCATCTTTTTGCAAAATTAATGAAACGACACTTTCATTCTCGCATCTCCCAAGTGACTGGATAGTATTTCTTTAAAAATTTCCCATTGATTGGTAGTTTATGAATTGGACCGGTTCGATCTTTAAGGTGATATGCCCCATTACCGAGAACTTTATGAACGACGAACGGTCATTCCCAATTCGGCGACCATTTCCTGAATTTATGATCTTTAATTTTTATCGGCAAAACAGTTTGCCAAACTAGCTCACCTTCACCGAACGTCTTTTGTTTGACCCGTCGATTATAAGCTCGCTCGGCAATCTTTTTCTATGCCACCAACAAATTACAAGCATCAATTCAAACTTGCTCCAAGTTTTCTAACTCCTGCCTCATGGCCTGATTATACTCGGCACTAAACAAACTGTTTTGTTCGATTACTCATAACAAGTTTATACTTAGCTCGACTGGTAGCATCGCGTCGTTCCCATAAGTCAATGCATATAGGGATGTTCCCTATTGCTGATCGGACTGAAGTTCGATAAGCCCATAATGCCTCGTTTAACTTTAAATGTCACATCCCAAGCTTTTCTTGAATCATTTTTTCGAGGATACCAATTAAGACCTTATTACTTGCTTCGGCCTGTTCGTTTGCCTATGGGTAGTAAGGCATGGACTGTTCTAGCCGAATTTTTAAACTTGCCATGTATTCTTTAAACCGGTCGGCTGTGAAAATCGTGCCATTGTCTGTTATAATTGTTTATGGTATGCCGAATATTGTCACAATATTTTCCTTTATACCTACAAACCTCTTTCGAGGTTAACTTGGCGTATGACTTTGCCTCGACCCATTTAGTGAAATAATCAGTTGCTACGAGTATCCATGCATGTTTCGCTGATCCAGAAGATTGAGTGATCTTGCTGATTACATCTATGGCCTATCCTCTGAATGACCATGGTTTGGTGACCGAGTGAAGTAATTCGGCTGGGACTTTTTACATAGGCCCATGTATTTGACATTGTACATAACTCTGCACGTACGTGATGCAATCTTTCAACATACTCGGTCAAAAATATCTGCGTCAACAAAGTAACTAGCGCGTTTTTTCGTCCGGATTGATACGTTCCACATATTCCTTCGTGTACCTCTGAAATAGCTTGGGTTTCTTCTTCTGGGCCGAGACATAATAATAACAGGTCGTCCTCACTCTTTCGGTATAACCTACTTTGATATATTACATAATTTGTGGCATGTACCCTTGTCTTGCGGTCGTGTTTGCCCGTGGGGTTATCAAGGTATTGCATAATTGTCATTCTCTAATCGTCTAGTAATGTCTCGCCAGCCCAAACACCTACAGGTCCCACTCGTTCCAACAATGAAGGTAGAGACATGACTCGTGTATGGATCACGTGATCATATTCGAGAACTTGATGATTAACCAGGGCCGATTGTCGTCATTGTACTATTGGTATTACCCGGCCTAGTTTGCCCCCTAGGAGTTGTGCTCTGAAGGCTAGTTGGGCCAGTTCGTCTGCGTCAGTGTTTCGAACGCAAGAGATGTGTTCAAACGTGATACTGTCAAACGACTCGGCCAAATAGATGGCAACCATGTGATAGGGTGCCCTCAAGTCATGAAGGACGTGGAGGCCGATGATAAGGGCTTCGTATTCGGCCTGATTATTCGTACGATTGAAATCGAGCTTGAGAGAAAAATACCAGCGGTGTCGATTTGGGGATTGAATGACGATTCCAACACCAGCCGATGCTGAAGTACTAGATCTATCAAAATACATCGTCCAATAATTATCACGTGTTTCCACCATGCTGAATTCGATGTCGCTGCCCCCGAAATCATATGGAGAATTGAGCTAAGAAATCAGCTAATGCTTGTCCTTTGACGGCTTTTTGTGGCACGTATTGCAAGCTAAATTCAGACAGTGCCATTGTCCATTTCCAAATTTGGCCTTTGACCATTGGCCGAGTGAGCATATATCGAACAACATCGGTCTGGGCGATGACCTGAGTGACGAAATGGAGCATGTAATGCCGTAGTTTAGACGCAGCAAAAAACAAAGCCAGGAAGAGTTTTTCGACAGCTGAATAATTGATTTCAGGTGAGTTAAGATTTCGACTAAGATAAGAGATGGCATGTTCACGCCCGATATTCTTGTCTTGTGTAAGGAGGCAACCGATGGACTCTTCGGCCAACAAAATGTACAGCTTAAGAGGTTTACCATGCCAAGGCGATACGAGGATTGGTGGGGTTGTAAGGGAGACCTTGATTTGTGTGAAAGCCGCCTGATGTGCTTCACGCTAGGCTTGACAAACGCGTCGTGTTTGTCGTGTTTATGTCATTTTCGTGTAACACTTGTTATATTAACAGATTCTGTTGTGTCACACCCGGTATCTTAACGAGTCCTTAACAAGTCGGGTCACTTTACCCAACGAGTAAAGTGACCCAACCCGTTATGACCCCTTAAGAAAAATATTTTTTTTTCTTAAATTTGCACATACCACATATTACCACATAAATATTACTTCAAAACATTAAAACACATTTTTCGTTTTAAGTACTACATCTACACTAAAAAATAAGAGCCTAATAAACAAACATCCATACACTACTAGTCTATTACAAAATATTAAATGTGCAAGGATATGCAAAATGAAAAAGTTTTTGTTTTCAAGGTTGTGAAGCCTTTCTCAAAAGTTTAAACCTTGCCAATGGAACTCAAAGCTTGCATGTTATTCCTTTTACAAAATCCTCAATTTTCATCGATCATCATGATATAAGATTTTGTGGTATCCACTAGTGTAAATATTTTAAATTGAAGATCAAATTCATTCATTGTATTCATATAGGGTCAAGGAGTGTAGCTGTAAAAAATCATCAAAATTGGAGTTAAAATAACCGTTAAATTGTGATTTTTCGTTGATAACCGTCGAGAAGTTTTGTCTCGTTACTTGATCTCTGAATCTTTTTTTTTTTTTGCGATTTTTGGCGTATGCGATCTTGAAGCATATACAAACAAGTTTGATGGTTGGATCGTTGAAATTAGTTTCGTAGAATGCGTATACCATCCAAACGATAGATTCACTAACACTTAGAGTTTATTTATACTTTCATTAAGTATAACATAAGATTTTGTGGTATTCACTAGTGTAAATATTTTAAATTGAAGATCGAATTCATTCATTGTATTCATATAGGGTCAAGGAGTGTAGCTGTAAAAAATCATCAAAATCGGAGTTAAAATAACCGTTAAATCGTGATTTTTCATTGATAACCATCGAAAAATTTTGTCTTGTTACCTAATCTATGAATGTTTGTTTTTTGCAATTTTTGGCATATGCGATCTCGAAGTATATACAAACATGTTTGGCGGTTGGATCGTTGAACCTAGTTTCATAGAATGTGTATCCCATCAAAACAATAGATTCACTAACACTTAAGAGTTTATTCATACTTTCATTAAGTATAACATAATATTTTGTGGTATCCACTAGTGTAATATTTTAAATTGAAGATCGAGTTCATTCATTGTATTCATATAGGGTCAATGAGTGTACCTGTAAAAAATCATCAAAATCAGAGTTAAAATAACCGTTAAATCGTGATTTTTCGTTGATAACCGTCGAAAAGTTTTGTCCCGTTACTTGATCTCTAAATGTTTGTTTTTTGCAATTTTTAGCATATATGATCTCGAAGCATATACAAACAAGTTTGACGGTTGGATCGTTGAAATTAGTTTTGTAGAATGCGTATTCCATCAAAACGATATATTCAATAACACTTAAGAGTTTATTCATACTTTCATTAAGTATAACATAAGATTTTGTGGTATCCACTAGTGTAAATATTTTAAATTGAAGATCGAGTTCATTCATTGTATTCGTATAGGGTCAAGGAGTGTAGCTGTAAAAAAAATCATCAAAATCGGAGTTAAAATAATCATTAAATCATGATTTTTCGTTGATAACCGTCGAAAAGTTTTGTTCCGTTACTTGATCTCTGAATGTTTGTTTTTTGCGATTTTTGGCGTATGCGATCTTGAAGCATATACAAACAAGTTTGATGGTTGGATCGTTGAAATTAGTTTCGTAGAATGCGTATCCCATCAAAACGATAGATTCACTAACACTTAAGAGTTTATTCATACTTTCATCAAGTATAACATAAGATCTTATGGTATCCACTTGTGTAAATATCTTAAATTGAAGATCGAATTCATCCATTGTATTCATATAGGGTCAAGGAGTGTAGCTGTAAAATATCATCAAAATCGGAGTTAAAATAACCATTAAATCGTGATTTTTCGTTTATAACAGTTGAAAAGTTTTGTTCCGTTACTTGATCTCTAAATTAGGGGTGGGCACAGGCCGGGCAGGGCCCATTTTTGAAGGGACCGGACTGGACCTGGGTTCAAAGGAGACGAACCGGGCCGAGGATTACATTTTTCAATATAGGAACCGGACCTTACCCAGCCTGGTTGAAACGGGTCTGTTCCGGCCAGGTCCACGAGTCCTTGTTGTTTTTTTGTTTTTTGTTTGAAAAAACAAAAAAAAAAGTAAAATTTGCACATATTCACTACCACTACGGCACTACCAGTCTACCAGTGCAGAAACTGCATTTATGCAGATTTTGCACAAATTCACTGCAATGATTCACATCCAATCTAAATACAAAGTCCAACATCCAAGTTCATAGATTAACAATATATCCAAAATAACAACATTACATCGTCCAACATCTAAAGAGAAACGATGTTGTAGACTTGCAGTTGGTAGAGATGCTGAACTTTACAGAAACCAACCTCAAGAATCTGGCGCCACTCTTTTCCAGACAGCTGCAAGAGAGAAACGATAAAAATGTATTGCAGTTTCCTGTACCATATTTGATCTAAATTCTAATGACTGAAAAGCACAACCTCATTTAAGGACCACAAAACAGAATCTGCATATGTAATACACACATATGCATAAGAACTGAAAAGCTATACTATATGTTCCAAGCAAAATAGGCAACCAACATATCTTTTGTAGAGTAACGAACGTGAATTCATCACATGCTATGGCGGCTATTGATCAGTTTGCATGGCAATTAAGTCGAAAGAATATATAACCTTGTCAAAAAGATGCAGATAACGTGGTATTCTCTACTAGTGTTATATTGCCCCAAAAACTATCTAAATTGATTGAATGAAGTAGGCCTCATAAAACCATCTGGAATCTGGATTTTATAACGCAAGATTCATACTTTAATTATTTACCAAACAGACTCATCAAGCCAAATGATGATTCATATTCAATAAAGGCATACACAAAAGCCATCCTGATACAAGTGTTGTGCACTAGAGAGACCATCTTCATAAAACTAGTTCCAATTACCAAAATTGAAATTATAAACTCAAGTTAAATGTTCCACCAGAAAATATAAATCGCCAGACTTCATATTAAAATATGAAATCAGGCAGAAGCCGTCATACACACACAACACACACACATAGTCAAATAAGCATAATTTACATATATACAACCTAGCAGAATAAGCATACAGGACAAAACCTTAACAAAAACTAGAAGAAAAGAAAGAAAAAAAAAAAAAAAAAAAAAAAAAACCCAATCTGAAAAACAAAGTTCTTGTTCTTGATCCAAATTCCAATTAAATTCAAAATTGCCTACTCAGTTTGAAATCCTGATCCCAATCCCAACCAGCTGACCTAGCTTTTCATTTCTAGTGTTTCATCATCAATAACCAAACACTCAAAATCCCAACACAAATCCGAAATCTCAAATCCCAAATCCCACTCTCATCCAAACAGATCCACAATTCCTTCACCCAAATGTTCATGCATTCATCAAATTACTCCCACTTAAAGATTTAGTCTCTAATCAAATCCTATTATTCATGCTACTGATCCTCCGCATCATCAAAAATAAAATTCGGAGAAGTAGACATACGGTAGCTGGCGAAGTAAAAGAATCTAGGCTGGTAGCAGTATCCTCGATGTCAGTGATGGGTGATGGTGGTCGCAACGATGGTGGTGTTGTCGAAAAGGAGAGAATCAAGGTTGTGGGACCTAGGTTCTCTGGGTCTTGGGATGTCGTCGAGGTCAGAGGATGGCTGGATGGGCGGTAGTGGTGCCATTATGTTGGTCGCAGCGACGGTGATGGGCTGGGTTCTCTGGGATGTCGTCGGAGTCGAGGGAGTCGAGGGAGTCGAGGGAGTGATGGACGAATGGTGGAGAGGTGGGAGTGAGAGAGTGAGACTGAAACTAATTCTGGAAACCTAGGTTAGAAATTAACGGTTTAGATTGGATGATATGTTACATCCCACATCGCCCAGGGGAGTGGATCTTCTAAGCCTTATATGTATATTCTCATCTATACCTAGCACGAGGCTTTTTGGGAGCACACTGGTTTCGGGTTCCATCAGAACTCCGAAGTTAAGCGAGTTCGCGCGAGAGCAATCCCATGATAGGTGACCCACTGGGAAGTTCTCGTGTGAGTTCCTAGAAACAAAATCATGAAGGCGTGGTCGAGGCCCAAAGGGGACAATATCGTCCTACGGTGAAGTTGAGCCCGATGTGGTGGGGGCCCGGGCCGGGATGTGACAATTTGGTATCAGAGCCAATCCCTGGCCGGAAGTGTGCCAACGAGGACATCGGGCCCCTAAGGGGGGTGGATTGTTACATCCCACATCGCCCAGGGGAGTGGATCCTCTAAGCCTTATATGTATATTCCCATCTCTACCTAGCACGAGGCCTTTTAGGAGCTCATTGGCTTCGGGTTCCATCGGAACTCCGAAGTTAAGCGAGTTCACGCGAGAGCAATCCCATAATGGGTGACCCACTAGGAAGTTCTCGTGTGAGTTCCTAGAAACAAAACCATGAGGGCGTGGTTGGGACCCAAAGCGGACAATATCATGCTGCGGTGGAGTTGAGCCTGGGATGTGGTAGGGGCCTGGGCCGGGATGTGACATGATAGGTTATCATTCAATCTCGACCCTTAATTATAATTAGAAACGGGTCGGTTTGGGGCCCCTTTTCTAGGGTTTAGGAACCAGCCCGCCTCGTAAATAACAATGGCATGGCCCGGCCCGCCCTATTTATTCCAAAAAAAAAAAAAGGAACCAGCCCGTACCCATCCTGAACCTACACTACCCACCCCTACCCGTGGGTCTTGTACCCGTTTACCCACCCTTACTCTGAATGTTTGTTTTTTTTGCAATTTTTGGCTATGCAATCTCGAAGTATATACAAACATGTTTGACGGTTGGATCGTTGGATCGTTGAAACTAGTTTCGTAGAATATATATCCCATCAAAACAATAGATTCACTAACACTTAAGAGTTTATTCATACTTTCATTAAGTATAACATAAGATTTTGTGGTATCCACTAGTGTAAATATTTTAAATTGAAGATCGTGTTATTCATTGTATTCATATAGGGTCAAAGAGTGTAGCTGTAAAAAATCATCAAAATCGGATTTAAAATAACCGTTAAATCGTGATTTTTCGTTGATAACCGTTGAAAAGTTTTGTCCCGTTACTTGATCTCTGAATGTTTATTTTTTGTGATTTTTTGCTGATGCGATCTCAAAGCATATACAAACAAGTTTGACGGTTGGATCGTTGAAATTAGTTTTGTAGAATTTGTATCCCATCAAGTTCAATGGTATATATATATTTATTAAGTAGATTTAAATTTATTTATTTTGTATGTATAACACTTAAGAAATTGAATGGTATGTATATTGAAGCCGATCCAATGGTCACCAATTTTTAATTTAATATATATATAATTATTATAGTTTTTAGGGGTATAAAATTGTTCAATTAATATATATAATTATTATAGTATTTTTTTTAAGGTTATAAAATTATTAAATTGATATTTTGCTTATCGTGTATCATGTTACCCACGTGTATATCTGAACCAACCCGTTGTCTTAACAGGTGCTTATCGAGTTACCCGATAATTACCCAATTCGTTATCGTGTCGACCCGAACACCTGTTAATTTTGTGTCGTGTCGTGTCGGGTTATCGAGTTGTGTCAGGAATTGCCAGGCCTACTTCACGCCACTCGAACCTATCTGAGTCCTTGAGTTTCAAAAGCATGGAGAATGCTTTCGTTTTTCCTGCTGAATTAGCTATGAAACGGCGAAGAAAATTTATCTTCCCGAGTACAAAATAGAGTTGCTTCTTGGTCGTCGGAGGTGGAGCATTAATGATCGCGCGAGCTTTATTTTCATCCACCTCGATGCCATGATGGTGTACAAGAAAACCCAAGAAATTGTTGGCCGATACACCGAATACGTATTTGGCTGGGTTCATTTTGAGATTATGTTAGCGCATACGAAGGAAAGCTTGCCGAAGATCATCTAGATGTGTTCGGCGACCCTTCGATTTAACTACCACATCGTCGATATACACTTCTATGACCGTACCAATCAGCTCATGAAAGATGTTATTCATAGCACGTTGGTATGTGGCACCAGCATTTTTAAGGCCGAATAACATGACTACCCACTCGTAGGTCCCGAGTGCCCCGGGTAACGAAAGGCAATTTTGTGAACATCGGCTTCGGCGATACAGATCTGGTTGTAACCAGTATGGACGTCCATGAAGGACAACATTTCATGATTAGTTGTAGCATCAATTAACAAATCTGAAATTGGCATTGGATAATCATCTTTGGGAGTTGCCAATTCAAATTACAGAAGTTGATGCAAATGCGTAGAGCGCCGCTTTTCTTTAGCACTGGTACGATATTTGCCAACCATTCGACGTATTGAGCGGTCCGAATAAACCTAGCTTTTAAAAGTCAAATCAGTTCATCTTTTATGCCGAGTTATACTTCGGTCGAGAATTGCTGAGGGGGTTGGCGAAAAGGTTTACAACCAGCTTTAATGCATAACTCGTGCTCGACGAGGGTTCGATCTAGACCAGGCATCTCATGGTAACTCCAAGCAAAACAATCTTTAAATTCGTTTAGTAATTTACAAAGTTCAGTTTTCATAGGTTGAGGTAACAAAGTACTGATAAATAACGGCCGAAGATCATCAGTCGTTCCAACATTTATTTCCTCAAATGGATCTTTGACTTGGGGTCGACTGTCCTCGAGCTCGGCTGGGGCAGCTTGGACTTTGTCAAGGAAAATGACATGACCATTATCCCCTTTGGTGAGAAACTCTACGAGGTTTACGCTCGAATTTGGTTGTTTGGAAATAGTATACCAGTGGGCTAGCAGTCATTCCATGGTAGATGAAACTGCGGCCCGACGTTCGGCCTGTTTGGGCTCAGACATCGGGATTGGAAATGAGGTCAGCCAACCTGAGTCTCACCGAATCCTGATAAACAGTCTCGACGCAAACCTCAATGGCTTTCTGAACTAAGATCCTAGTAGGCCGACCATCTTCGTTAAAACCCTGTAAAGTGATATAGTCGACGTGGTCATGGTAGTAACGAGCCTGGATCATGTTAGCTTCGAACAACTGATTATCGGCCGGATGAACTGTGATCGATTTGCTGTCCCAAAAGATGAGGACTTGATATAACGACAGGGGAATGCAACTTGTTTGATGGATCCAGTCTCAGCCAAGGAATACATTATACTCGGTCTTCGAATCGACTATGAAAAATGCAGTCATGCGATTACGACCTGCGATATTTACTTCTAGTGAAAACACTCCCTTGGTTTGGGATTTATCACTGACAAAGCTACTCATAGTGACCCCTGATGGAATAAGTTCGTCATTGGAGCGACGTAACGCCTTCATGATAATCACGGGTATGATATTGACAGTCACTCCATAATCAACAAAAATTTTGAAGACTGGATATCCTTTAATATAAGCCGTAACATACAACAACTTCAGATGATGGAGATTAACCGATGATGAGCGAGGAAATAATTCAGCGAGAACCGCTTTGAGCTTATCTTCTTTCGTTGCTAGCTAGATTTCTTCAGCAACCACAAAGTCGACTTGCGTGGCTTCCTCGATAACTACATTGTTGTCCAGGGAATTAGGTTGGGACACGATTGGCTGAAAATCGGTAGATAAGACATGGACCATACTGATTTCCATGTTGTCAATGACCGAATGACCCATTGGGTCGCGATCTTCTTCTTTTTCTGGATCCTCTTCTTCTGGATTTATGTGGGGAGTATCCACTTTATCTTCCTCGACTGTCGCCGGAGTATATTTTTTCGATATGTCTACAGGAGCCTTCTCGTTCTGTTCATTGGCATCGGGTTCATCTGAAATCGAAATTGGGTTCAGGACTTGTGTCGTGACACGAGCTTGCTCTTGATATATGATACAGGCTTCTCTGATGTCAAGGTAAGCATCTAATCGTGCGACATGTTTTGTTTTGTCGACCGTAAGGCTGAAGAACGAGATGGTTAAAAAGACTTAGAAATGGTACCATAAATATCGAAGGTCCTCAAGAGAGAAGGGAAGCTCGGCCGCGTCAATAACAATATATGGATCGACATCAAAGCCGAGGACTCGAGCCTCGCATATATGTTGGAACCTAGCTTTTAACCCCGGGTCTGAAGTTTTTTGGATGATTCGTTCAGCATCTGGACAAGTTAGAACGAGATCAATAGTATCTTGGCATGCTTTCGACAAACCGTATAAGTCATTAGCCGAATTCTTTCTGTGAAACTCTCGCATGTACTTTAAAGCTTCCCCGAGGAAAGGCGAATGTAGATTTCGTTTGACTCTGATCAAAGGTTCTGGTATGGGTAGCAGGGGAAGTTTGCTCTCGGCTTCCTTCCGTAAGTACTCGAGGCGAGCTTTCATCTCCCCGGGCCGAAGAAAGAGTTTGATCCACTTTTCGGATTCCTCAATCGTGGTTTCAAAATCACGATTGATTATCTACTTTCCTTGGAGCAATTCTGTCATAATTGTCGGAGGTTGTCGTTTATCATCATTGCTGGTTTTTTCCTTCGGCTACCACTTGGGGGCCGAAGTCTTCTGGGCTGCTCGTCAGCGGGCCATAGAGTTCATTCTTTAGCGCCGATGTTTCTATGATTTGGATAATTCGGTGTATACACCGTTAGGGGAATGATAGGTATACCAACGCTGATCACATGGCTCAGGCGGTCTGAAGGTGCCTTGGTTTACGGGTAAACTTGAACTACCAGAGTTGCGCGCATAACAATCTTTGTTATAAAATGGCGGGTTGAAATCAAGGCATCGTCTAGCAGAAGACGGCTTGGTATCTTGCGTTTGATGACCAAACATGTTGAAGACCTTATGACGTTGGCCTGTTCCAAGCATTTTTTGGGGTGTCATTGCTGCTGTGGGTATTTGTGGTATTGCCACTTGACGTGGCTTTTCTTTCGGCTAAGCTAAAACGACATCCTTTTTGCACCGACTACATAGGACTGTCAACTCGTTAGTTTCTTCGGCGTTGGAGCTTGACATCGATTCGACAACAGTCGGTCCAATTAAATCTTGGGGTGGCTCGTTCAAGAATAAATCAATTTTTAATCGTGGCTGAGAGTTCTATTTTGGGACATATCGTATTAGAACGAACTCGGCCTTTCCTTTTCCTTTATCCCCAAGTAGACGAGCATTTACCATGCTCACTGTCGCCATAGGAAATGGATCGGTGTCGACACCCATTTTCTTTTCTGGAAACTTGAGTTTACCGTTGTTAATCCAACTTTGGATGGCGTCTTGAAACATGAAACAGGTGTTTGTCGTGTACTTGTTCGAGTTATGGTACTTGCAATACGTTTTTCCTTTCAATTCTTCGGCCTTGGGGATATTATGCCCCGGCCGAAGTTTGATAACTTTGGCAAGTAGCAATTGATCGAAGATGGCGTCAGTTTTAGTAATGTCGAAAGTATAAACTTTTGATGTTTTGACGATAGACTCTTCAGGGGCTGAGCGAGTTTTGGCATCTTTGGGATTGGCATGAGCCAATGCCTTGCATATATATGGTTTGTCGATTACTATCTCGGCCGCATCTATATTGGCATATTCTTCAGCTTCGGCCGATGCATAACTGACCGTGGGGTTTTTGTATATTGTTCCTCGGGACGGGGACTTCAAGACCTTCTCTTCTCGGAGTAAATAGTTGTATTGCTTGACATGTTGAGCTAGTTCGTACATGTCACGGAAGTTCACCCCCAGGAATTTCTTTTTGTATTCTACATCCAGGTCGTTTAGAGCGATCCTAACGAACTCGAATTCAGGAAGAGGTACTCGGCACCAATTTATGGCTCATTTAAACCTCGTAAGATATTCCATCAGTGATTCGTCAGAGGCCTGAGCCATTCTGGCTAAGGAGGACACTGATACGTTCATCCCTGGCCGATAGAATTGCTCTTGAAGTTTCTCGACTAATTCATCCCAACTCTGTATGGAGTTGGGTGGGAGATTGATATACCACGCAAAGGCTGAGCCGGTAAACGAAAAATTGAACAAATGTAGCTTATGAAAATCGCTATTAATATCCCCACATTGAGCAGTGAACCAGGCTACGTGTTCTAATGACGATATGGATGATTCTCAGACGAAAAGGCTGAAGTCTGGAATTTTGAAGCCTTTGGGGTACTCGAATTTTTCCACGAATGTGGGATATGGATGAATGAACTTTGGAAACTTCGGCCCCTTCTTTAAGGCCGAATCGATCATTCTTTAGACCTCGATCAAATCGAATGATGCTGTTTCCGTGCTCTGGTTAAATTCATCCAATTTACTACTTGATCCTCCTTTTTTTTCCAAGTCGATTGTTTTGAGCCGAACAGATCCTACCTCAGCCTGTACAGTTGGTAACAGATTATTCTTAGGCGAAAATTGTCGGGAATGATCGGCGGGTCCACCTTTGTAGGCTTTATTAACGAATAGTTCGAGCCTTCTGGTGTGTGTGTCACCATTACTATGTATCACCTCAAGTATGTTTTTTACTTCTCGGCTGACTGTCTGTTCAACTTGCTGAGATTGCTCGTCAAGTCGTCTCCGAAGAAATGACCTAGTCGGTGGATCAGAGCCTTCACCACCATCTTCATCGCAATCTTTCATTATCCCTTTAATGAAAACTCATGTGGTTTTGTTAGGGATTTCTGCATTGCGAGGCTGATCGCCAAAACAAACTTCATTTTCCCGGTGCGTCGCACTTGTAGCCTTAGGTGTCACGGTAACAAGATGATTATGTGTATGTGACAAATCTTATCCTGGGCTATGGACCAGAAGGTCGGTCGTTGATTTTCCCATGACTGTTTTCTTTTTCACTGACCGTGTCTCAATGGTCATGAACCTCGTAGTTTTAGCACTTTGTGCCACTGGGCTTGCCAAAATGTTGACCCTAAAAACTACCAAGCCTACGTGGCGCGCATGCCGAATAATTAATAAGCTAACTACGTCATTTGATTATGTGCAGGGCGTGCCAACTCTTCGGCCAAGCTAGGCCAGGGAGTAAAATGTGTTGATGTCGCGTTGGGCGCGCTGCTGACTTCTTGATCTTACGACTGCGGCTGAGGAAGGAACACGTCTCAGCCTTCGGGTTCTAAAGCCTGAAGACAAGGCTGCTAGTCTTGCAAAGTTCACAGATCGTCGACACCGGGTTCAGTCATGGTGATTATATTCGTAAGAGTATAAGCACGTCGAACTGGCACCAAACTATACGGACACAAGTACTCGAAAAAGATGTATGTCTTGATGCTAAATGTGGTTCGGCCATCAAAATGTCGAACTCTAAAACTTACTTATGAATATCCAATCATAAAACAACTTGGTGTTCAACGTGCCAAGCCCAATAATCTGTAACACCTCACTTCACCGAGAAGGCTAATGAGATGACCTCTGCCAATAAGGACTCGAAAATCATTCTTGACCGAAGCAGTGTTGTTGATCCAAACTGAAGGTGCTCCTCAATCGACTGATTATACAGCTCCAATGCTGTTTATCCAAACTGAAGATGTCGCCGGTTGCCTTCACAATGCTGTTTATCCAAACTGAAGATGTGTCAGCGGGAAAAAGAAAATAAAAATCTCAAGGTTGTTGAGAGGTTTCGCGTAGAGCGAGACTTTGCGCATGGCAATTTGTGTGTTGAATCGGAAGGGCCTAAAATGTTGCATGTGACTTTGTATTTATAACAGCAAGCACCCCTATCATGGCCGAGCTAAAGATGTATTAGGATTAGAACTACTTAACCCCAATCTGATTAAACTTCGACCAATCCTAATCTCCATAGGACTTTGAACAAAATCCTCAAACCAGCCAAGTTCATCTCCTAACCCCAAGTACTTTAGCTTTGAGACTCCTTATTATACCAGCATTCGACTACTTCACCTTTATCCAAAACTCACCTCTTCATAGTAGGACTTGGCTAACCTCGACAGGGCTGGCCCATGACAAGACTCTAAATAAACAACATTGGGCTGAGAATATTCCTGAGCTCGGCCCAAAATAACATTTTGGGTCCAAACACTTACATATGGTAAAAGGGTTCAAATGGATGTTTGGTCAATCTATCTAGTGAAATTAATTAACGAGAAGAGAAGTGGAAAATAAATGAAAAATGATTTATGCACCCTTGAAAGAGAAGAAATGATTTCCTTTATCTATGCAACCACCAGAAGTAACTTGCTTCTAATTCTATACGTGCAGTTCATGTATGCTAGCTGTCACTTTCCTGTAACTTATTTATGTACACGATTCCACGATACCTTTTATAGAGGAGGGTACTGGTACTCTTTGTTTTAACTAAGTTACATTACAATCATCAAAGTTTATTGTCCAATGTTATTATTTAGATTATAGAATGATACTGTTTATTACACTACCTACGTTAATTGTTAAATCATGAACATCTTGTTACATTATAGACTTATTACTAGTAAACGTTATTGGATTACCCATCATCGTTATTCACTTTTAAGCTCTTTACCTTCATGTTTAATGGCGTTACAACACCAATGTCAATATCAGACGTCTGAATTACAAGAAAGATAAAGTTACATTGTATTTGTCAAAATTTACAGTTCAAAATTACATTATATATGGGTAAAGTCATAGTTTATAACACAAAATGACTTCTTATTATTATATAACGTTGCTATTTACATTGTAGACGTCATAATACCACTTTATGCGTGAACGTAGAAACATCGTTCGATAAAGGGAACCAATACTTTATTTTAAATGTTACCCTAGACTATGTACCCATGTGATACAAATTATCTCCAGATCAGTAATTTGACCACTGAAAAATATACCCATGTGACAACCGTTATTTTTAAATCGCTATCCTTTTTTGTAAAAAAAAATGGCACACGTATAAAGCAATATCTAATTTTGAAGTGAGGAGTTGAAAGGAAAAAAAAATGTAAGCATGACCTCACCACAACATATGACATAACAACAAATAATTGACCAACATTTGGTTAATAGTTTAGCTGTACTTTTCCTTCAACTAATAGTTTATGGAAGGCTTTTCATTCAACAAAACTTCCCACTAGTCTCAAACGGAACTCAATCACAATATTAAGAAGTCTGGAAGAACAATACTTATTAAAAGATGTTATTAATTAACTAAACACATGTAATTAGTCAAATCTTGAGCTTTAATTCGATTAGTACTGAAAAATAGTGGTCGGACCTTGAAGCAATAGCCAAGCACAAGATGTTCAAAAGAAAGCAAAGCGATCATTTGAAATTGCCTTCATCATTCCACATCTTTACTCCAAAGCCAGCAAGTCATGATCTAACATTGGTAAAAAATGTCGGACTTAATTGGAATATAATTTCCTTCGGTCTCTCCTCTCTCCAGTTGAAGTTGATTCGATTCGCTCAATTCCCCTTTAGCCTTATACAACCTGATGATTGCTCGATCTGACCTCGTAACAAAAAAAGAGTGTATTTACAGTTAAAAATACGCATACCATGTGGCTAGGGAGTGGATCAAACCATCGGTGGAGCTTCATCTTCCTCTGCCAACTATTTTACTGGTCTTTGGTCTAAGGTTTGGAAGGCATTGATCCCTCCGAAAGTAAAAGTAGGAATGTGGAGGCCACGACATTATCCCCATAAGATGTAATCTCCGAAAAATATCGCATTGAGATTGATCCTTCGTGTGTCTTATGCAATTCAAATTATGAGACTCTTGAACGAATGCCACTATGCTAAATGTTGGATTTTTGGATCGACGGGCCCATCCCACTTTAATGACACCGATATTATTCCCAACTTAACCACATGCCCAATCCATCAGGTGTGAGGTTTTATCACAAAAAACCTCGGTATTAGTTAGAGTAAGGTAATCCTATTTAAACCCATTATGTTTCTTTGAACCCACCGATGTGGGACTTTAACACTCCCCCTCACGTGTAATCTCTACTCAGAGGTCGACTCACGTTGGGCCCAGTTGTTTTCAATGAAACTCAGCGGTAATCTCTATATTAAGAGTTCATACTTGTTTCCTTATGGGTGACAAGCTCGTTGGCTTGCACGGGCTTGAACCGTGAGCTCTGATACCATGTTGGATTTTTGGATCGTTGAGCCCACCCCACTCTAACAACACCGATAATGTCCCCAACTTAACCGCATGTCTAATCCGTCAAATGTGGGGTTTTACCACAAAAGACATCGGTATTAATTAGAGTAGGGTAATCCTATTTAAACCCTTTGAGTTTCCTTTGTTAGAACAATCAAATGTCAAGTGTATAATATATAACAATTACACAGTTTATCTTGAATAGAAATTTCACAAATATACGATTTATCTTACAATATGAACAATTTAATGAATTTGAATAACAAATCACAAAAAACACACTGACTTGTTTTCGGAAGATAGAGGCTTGCAGAGCAATCTCCTAAGACAGAAATACGTCCCTACGCCAGTGCAGTAGTTCAAAGGACGTCTATCTTGCAGGATACAACTATCTAATCCAAGTTCTTGCACACGAACTTGGATTCTTGACGAATTGGTAGTGTTGTTCTCTGTAAGGAATAAAAAGGAGCGATTGAATTGATGTATTTTTCGTTTCTGAGTGGACTGCCATATATATAATGGCTTAACTTGAACAAACACAACCGTTCGTCCTTATCAGTTACAAAACGGACGTAACTGTTCACTTAGTTTTATCCTTTCGGAAAAACTGAATCCAAAAATTAAAAACGAAAAAATTAAACTTGTGTTTTCGTCAATCCGAGCCCAAACCTCCATTTGTAAGGCCCAATGTCCATAGCTTTGGCCCAATTCATTTTAAACCATAAGTGAGTTAAACCACTTATAAAGAGGACTTTAACAATCTGTTTGGGCGATCCCACTCACAAGTTCCAACATCTTTGAACCCACCGATGTGGGACTTTAACACTAAATGTGCTTGGTTATCCATGTTCCCCCGAGCATTGCAACATCACTATCAATGAGAACTTGGGTAATGGAGATTTTAAGCATATGTCCCAGCCCAGTTTGATGGTTTTAAGATGATTTGTTGGGCGTTATGGAGAAAGAGGAACTCCAAACTTATGGACAGGGTGTTCTCCAAATGTCTTGGTTTCAAGATCTCTTTCATGCTAACATGAGTTTGTAAAAGACCAATTTCATACGCAAATCTCGGCCCCTCAACACCATCACCCAAAAATGGACAACGCTGCCCTCTGGCTGCCAGAAGATCATGAATGTTGATGGTGCATATGGGACACTGAGCGAAATGTTGGGGGGCTGGGATCATCATTCGCGATTCCTCAGGAGTTTTTGTGGAAGCTGCATGTAAAAGCTTTCAAGGTGTCCAGTCATCTTTGTAGGCGGAGGCCCTGCTAGCTCTTCGAGAAAGGCGTGGCAATGTCAGCAACAAGGGCTAATTTTCAACGACTTGATATTAGATGCGACCCATTTCAAATTGTATCGGCAATTATGGACCGGCAACCAAATTGGTCTAGGATAGACCAAATCATTGAGGACACCAAAGCCTACCTCTCTACAATCACTGAAATTACATTATTCACATTCGCCGATATGTCAATGGTGTGACACACAGCCTAGCTCGCTATAGTTTGCATATTAGAAATCCTTGTTACTAGTGTGTGGATCTTTTTACTCTTATTGTAGACCTATTGATTGAGGAATTTAACATCATGTAATTTGGTTTATGTACTTTTTCTTTTTCATTAATGAAATCCTATTGATTGAGGAATTTAACATCATGTCATTTAGTTTCTGTACTTTTTCTTTTTCATTAATGAAATCATATCGTTTCCTTTGTAAAAAAAAATTAAATAAATAAAAAATAAAAAAGATTCGGGAAATTAACTGCCACGTGGAAGTTGGATTTAGTAACTAGGTGATGAAGCTGATGTTTGTTCGTGCATTGCATGGTAGTGTAACTTTTAGTCGTAGTTTTATTTGCTTTTTTCTTTACAATAAAATCAATTTACGGAAAGGAAACAAAAAGAAGGAAGAGTTGTTGTCAATCTACACTTTTTAATGTGCTTTTGCACGTTGTATTTTTACTTTTTTAAGTGCATAGGATTTGAAATATTAATAACAATTTTTTTAATATAAGCAATATTTCTATTTTAAACTATATTAATATTAAAAAGAAGGGATAGGAGTTGAACTCAATACGTAATAAGTTGATAAATGAAAAATGTCTGGTAAAGTGGCAACCATAAACGTAATTCACATCAAGATCTGAAAAACAAAAATACAAATATGATTGTAAAGTTAAGATAGTTTATGATTCGATTCTTTCTAATATAACAAAACGAAAAACACGATGGTAAAAGTAAACTCTATTGATTGTCTTTGTATAATGTACAACAAAAACCTCGATCGAGAGGGTAGAGAGTCCAGAAGCCTGAGTATGGATCAGTATAGTTTGCTCACCCATACCTAAAAATTTCCATGGACAAAAGAAAAAAACAAGAAGAAAATATATATTTGTTTTTCTTTATTATAAAGAAATTAACTGTGTAGTAATGAATCGGATAATTTGATGATTATTTGTCTAATTTAATCAAGACTCCAGCGCGAAGGGTGTCTGTAACAGATCATATGGGCCCCACAGAGCATCCAATGGGCACGGTCGGTTGGCGTCCAGTCTCACCCACGGCTTCCCCTTCCCGCTCCAATGCAGCAAGCTCACCGGACCCGGATGCAAATCCCGACACAACCCACGAAAGTTATCTCCGCCCAGTCCGTGCTGGTTCCATCGGTGGTCGACTGCGGCGATGTTTCCGGCGAAAACCAATAGGAAAGGCGGGAGGGACCCGAGCTCGTAGATCCGCATCCGCTTCTGTAGCTCCATCCACTCCACGATCCGTTCCGTGTACCCACCGGATCTCCACTTGTCCAAGTCGATGACCATGACGCCGGTGTTGAAGTAGCAGGCCTTGCGGTTCTCGAAGGTGAGGGAGAGCGTCGGGTTGGACCAAAACGTGGGCGTAAAGTAGGAGGAGAAGTTGGCGTTGCAGTACTCCGGCGCGGCGAGGACTTGGGTGGGGCCCAGCGGGGTGGACGCCAGCTTGGAAATGTCGTCGACGAGGATGAGGTCGGAGTCGAGGTAGACGGCTCGGCGGACACATGTGGGGAGGATGTTTGCGAGGTAGTTGCGGGCGTAGTTGAGCGGGCAGTCGAGGGCGGAGCGGATCGACGTCGATATGAGCCCCGCCACGGCCGAGTCGTCGAAGGGGTAGACTCGGAATTTCAAGTAGGGAAATGACGTCGCGATAATTTGCTGGAGGAGTTGGGAGTTGGAGGTGGAGGAGGAGGAGACGAAGTGGAAGATGACATTTTCCGGGCAGGAGGAGTGTTGGAGGACTGAGAGAATGGCGGCCATTGAGCCACGGAGGTACGCAGCGTCGAGGGTCATTGCCACGTGGACCGCCTCATCCGAGCACATGGGCACCGCTGTGTGCTCGTGGTTGTTGAGGTCGGGGCAGCTCGGGGAGTTGTAGAATTTCGGTGCTTCCTTGAATCGTTGAGTGGTTGCGGTGGCGAGCGCTTCCCTGAGTCGTTCTGAAGTAGTGATGGCGGCATTGGTAGTGGTCGTAAAGAGAAGGATGAAGCTGATGAGGAAAGAGAGCATGTTAAGAAAATTTGGACAATTAGGAAAGGTAGTGAGATATGAAAGGGAGGAGGTGTGTGGTGGTTTTGGTTTTTGACGGGAGGAGAGAGGGTTTAACTTTTGAAAAGGAGAAAGTTAGAAATAGGGGAGAGAAAGAGGAGTTTCTGTAGAGTGTTTGGGGAGAAGACACTTCTGCGATTTCTGCGTGGCTTTGAAACCACGTTGGTTTCAAACCTGAACTGCTCGGGAAGCCAAGTCAAGGGAGGGGGGTCTTTGTTCAAAGACAACCAAAATGAAGACAGAGAAGATTATTTGGATAATATTTGCATTCTCTCTTTGCAAATAATGTATCTTGACTATACAAATTTTATAATCAGAACCATTATATTTTTTTAATTTTTATTTGAAAATCATCCTTAAAAAAATCTTTTCCCAAGAAAACAATGAAATTATTCTTTTTTCCATATGTGGTATTTTACCAAATTTTTTGGAAACTAACATATTTGGTAATATGCCATCAAGACCTAGACCGCTAGCTAAGTGTGTACATTCATTTTATCCATTCACATCAGTCTCTAGTTTTTACAAAAAAGTTCTCGAATTAAAACTTACAATTAATATCGTGGGAGGAAAAACTTGAACACAGAACCTTAGGTGTACAGGTCAACACTCTTAATTACTTGCATTACAATTTAGGAACCACTAGCAATTTGCATAGCTTGCTAAGGAAAATTTGACATACATATGTGTCAATTTATTGGTCATGTGATAAGTATTAGGTTATATTAATTCAAATATTTCCTTAATTAAGAGGATAACTTAATTAACATTTAGATTAATTTCCAATTACTAATTTGAATATTCATTTAGTACTGGGGGGAGGGAATTGAAGCAATCCCCATTCCCTAACTCTCTAGGTTGTAAAATATAAAGTGATTAGGACATCATAACCCTGAGCTGGACTACTTTTTAAGCAAAAGTTGAGCGTGAAATATGAATTTAGGAACTTTAATCTTCTTCCCCCACCGCATCTTATATCCTTTAGGTGAACTGGTGAGGTATCCCCTTCAGGAAAATTAAACTCCAACCTCATATCATGTATATATGTGTGTGCTTCTGTGCAAAGCTATACTCTATTTTTATATACAACTCCCAGCAAGAAGTGATTCCAAGAAGGGTGAAATGAGAATTAGAATACACAAAAGTCATTAGATGGGAAAGCTACTCTTAAGTTGTAGAAATTTTCGTCACCAAGTGCATGTGCTCTAATATTCTAGTAAATAGAGTGTTGGGTTCTACCCAATGTAACAGAATGTCAACAACTTACTAAACGACCGGCACACACATGACATAACATTTTTTTTTCCGTAACATTTTTATCATAAAAACGTACCTTCATTAAAAATTCAAATATTTCTTGTATGGACAACTTTACTAATTTTTTTGGGGAGGCTAAACATAGAAACAGTTCTACCCGATTCATGAGGAAATATTTATTATTTTTCTTTTATCAATTAGGGATGACGAATTAACTTTAAATCTCTTCCAACGTTAAGAAAGACGACTAAACTAAAATACAGCCATAGTTTATTTTAATTACAATCTACGTAACATGGATGCTGATCAGTGTTCTACCCTGCATTTGCAGTAGCCCTCGGATCCCTTTATTTCCCTAATCATATAGTACGATCTTAAATCCTAATTATAATTACATCAAACTAAACTTGGACCTAAAATGATTAGAGCAAAAGGAGAACCCCACATAGACAATTCATGTCTCATGCGATGGGGGCAATCGTGATTTGGGATCCGAAATTTGTGTATATATTTTGAGCCACCTCATTACATTGTACACCCTGATAAACTGAAGAGAGTTGCCACCTGGCCCTTTGAATGGGACCCAAAGGGTGAAGGTTGGTTGTTTCTGAAAACGGATTGAGACAGCCAAACTAAAAAACTCATTAGAAAGTGATTTATCTCTTGTGATCCTTCTAACACTTTTAATCTTTTCTGGATATCTTACCTTTTAATTTAGGGATACTTTGGATGCGGTCTCTAATCCTTAACATTCTTTGACTAAAACTTTAATGATATTCAAAGTTGTCCCTTGACTTTGTACACTTCATTATATTACAATTAATATTTATATTTTTATAGTTTTGACATTAATTGTTTGATATTTTATGAGATTTATAATCCTATAAATTTAAAATCCCTCATTATAATACTATTAGAAACGGTTACAAAAAAAATTCAAACATTTTGATTGAATAAATGGATAAAAATTATGTAAAAATAAGAAATAATAAATGGCAAAAGAATGTATCCATAGTGTTAAAAAAATTGGTACATTTCACATATAACAAAGTGGTACATTAATAAAGAAAAATGGGTACATTATAAATAAATTAGGGTACAGATAAAAGATTAAAAAATTATGAGTACAAATGAATTTTTTTAAAATATAGGGGCTAAAAGAAATTAATACATGGGTACAAAATAAAACTAAAAAGAAAATACTACAAATTTTAAAAAAAAAATGTTGCAAATTAAAAGTGGGTACAAACTAAAAATATAAATATATGATACAAAGTTTAGGCATAAAACATAAATATACCATATGTAATTTTTCTATCATTGATTAAATATACAATGTCACGTGACGATATACACATGGGTACAAACACAAATAAAACTTTAAAAAATATGGGCACAAAAAGAAACTAATATATGGGTACAAATTAAAAATGAAAAAAAAAATTGGTACAAATTAAAAATAGGTACAAACTAAAAATAAAAATATATGATAAAAAATTTAGCCATAAATATAAATATACTAATTGTAACATTTTTAACACTAAAGGAATATATTTAAAAATAAAAATATTTTATTAGTCAAATAATTAATGATGTTATTAATATCCAAGGACCTTGATCAAAAATTGAAAATGAATAGGATTTTAATCAATGTAGTAGCAAAAAGAAGGATGTGAACCTAATTTCTCCTTTAATTTATTACAATTATTCAAGGTTTAAAAAAGAGATTTTGATTAAGTTATTCCCTCCTTTTTGGACATTTTCAAACTAAACGCGATCACGTTCACATTTGAAACTACTAGTTAAAATGAAAGAACGAAAGATTTAAAAGTCTTGATTAATTTGGAGGATTATTTGTATTTTGATGGTTAATGCATTCTTTTGTATAGAGATAAAAGTGGTAGTTTATACTAAATTAATTTAATTCAAACTCGGGTGAGGAAATATATAACTTAGTGCTTTAACCAGCTTGACTAAGTTGAAGTTTGCCTTCTATATCGCGTTTGGACAAATATTTTTCGTGAATTAGTTACAAGTTAATTGAAAAGTTATTCATGCATTATATGTTTTCTTGTTTATTTTGTTTCTCTGTTATCCATGCATTCTATAAATTAACTATTGTGTATACAATTTGAAAATAAATAAGTTTGCTTGTATTTTGGTCATGTGTCATACTTTCTATTGAGATTTACTATATCAACGTGTTTGATATGCTATATTAGTCAGTAATTTTCGCTCTCGCATTATATTTCTCTCTGCTTTTGTCATTTGATTTTTTTTTTTTACAATTAATCTAAAATAAGAAAATAACAGACGAGTACCTGAGTGCTGTGATGGAAATAGTAAATACAAGAACAAGATCAGAAAAACCAACGTCCTGAGATTGTTGATCACAATGCCCTAAACCCTAAACTTTAAACCATAACTATACATGAATTGTTTTCTTAAAAACCTGATACATCATGTATATTCTTTATTCTTGTATTTCTTATTCAGGATAATATTAAACTAAAAATTACTCCAATGAAAATACAGCCTCATGCTGTATGCCCTTCAATTATAAGTACTTTGCCTTTTGACAGAAAAGATGGAGAAACTCTTTCCATTATTTGAGCTTGGTTGCAGTTTTTATTTTCAAACCACCATGAAACCAAGCATGTGCGACACGACAGCCACATGTCAAGCACTTTCACTCGAGCACTTTCCAATTATTTGGGTACATCTCGACTCCTACTAACACTTTTGTTAGGCCATATAAAACCCTACGTTAGTAAATCTAAGCATTGTTTCACAATATATAGCGTAACCAGAATTTGTCATAACAGAGCATGATGGTGAAGTTTTAACAAAGAAAATTCCATATGTTTCATCAATCACGTTATTTCTCTCTTTAAAGAAAAACTCAAAGACTGAGATCAAAGTGTATCCAAACCTTAAATTATTCAAAGATTACAAAAGTTACTTCTCCATAATCAGGGTTGTAAATCGGCTTGAAACATTTCGAGCTCGCACAGTTCAGCTCGTCTTTGACTTGTCGAAGTTCAGTTGTGAAAGAACCAAGCTAAGCCTAGTTTGGCTTGATTAAGAAACAAGCCACACTTGAGCATTAGTGTGTTTGGCATGTCGAAGTTCAATTGTGAAAGAACCAAGCTAAGTCTAGTTTGGCTTAATTAAGAAACAAGCCAAACTTGAGCATTAGTGAGTTCGGCTTGTAAAACTTGTGAACATCTCAAAAAAAATTACGAGACAACTCGAGGTAGGCTTTTTCCGTGGCTTGGTTATTCGAGCTCGACTATTGTATAGTACATATTTTGGAGGCCCAAGTCCAATTAAATCAATTATTACGATCTAATAATATTCATCTTTACTTGTAAATGAGAGATCTTGTATTCAAATCTCGAGAATGACGAGTTCGCATCCAATTAATTCACCAACCCTCTTAGTCTATACATATTGTAATCGTTGTATAAATAAATAGATCTAAAAAAAATGATTGTTTAATGGGGTTTCTTCTTTATGGTTGCCGCTCAAAGAAGCCTAAACCATATAAAAACAAAACCAAAACCAAAATCTAATTGCCGATTCGTTCATTGTTCCCATATCTAGTATCTACTTCAAAACATTTTAGAGGTAAGATGTTGCTATAAATTTAATGCTCTTATATGTATAATAGTGTATATAAAACACTATATTATGATATTAGTGACTACTGCGTAATTTTTTTTTTATATATAAACAAACGATATTATCTACACTAAAGGGGTGGAAGAGTTAGCTGAGCCTCACAATGGGTAAGTCATAATAATTTGGTTCAAATTCGTCTTTGACGCGAGAGAATCAAACCTAAGACTTCTACATAATTAACACTATATTAAAATTATTTGATATAGTAGTTAATTCTTAAGCCTAAACCCTACCACGATATCGCAATTTTTTTTAAACAACCGAACCAACTTACTATTGAAAATAGTTCGAAACAGTTCGATCCATCTGGTTATTCAGTTTTCAATTTAGAAAAAGAAATGTGATAGTTGAACGAAATGATTATATATCAACCAACTTTATCTCACCTAGCTAGCTTTTATATTAACCGAGGAGTACATTTTCGTAGATGTTGACCAGAACGGAATATAATATAAGTGGATCACATTTTGCTCCTTACTCAAACTATATTTTGATTGAAAATTTGGAAGATTTTATTTTTGGAGGGGTTGCATTTGCATGTGCTGAGTAGTTACTGTGGAGGCAGTGCCACCGACACAAATGGTGGGGCAGCCAGCGGTGGGGGCAGAGGCAATAAGGGCGGCCAGAAAAGTCAGCTGAAATGGCCAACGCATCAATCCTCCCTTATCGCTTAAACCTTTGGCTTTGTGTCTGTGTGATTTTCTGCAAGGCAAATGTGACAGTAACCATGCATGCAATGCAAATGGAAGTTTCCACGATTTACTTTACCCTAAAAGACCGAAGCCCAGTGAGATCCCAGCCGTCTATATCAGCCAAGTCATTTCCTAAAGGCCTCCAAAAATGGATGGTTGAGTTTTACTCAGCCCTTTGGTGAGGTTGCATCGCTGTAAAAACAATGGTAGAAAACCTCATCTTCTAGTAGGTTTTGGATATTGGCAACTCATTTGATGACAGAAAATAAAATAAAATAAATATTTAGACGTACAAAAACCGACACATTTGTTGACACATCATTTAATAACTTGAAAGCGGTAGATCTTAACTTAATACTACATATGAAGTTCACCTTTATTAAATTGTATCAATTTTGTTAGTCCAAATAACATCACTCATAGAAACAGACTTAAATCCAAAGTTCAATCTAATGTGCCATCTTGTTCATAGAAGATTGCGGCATGCAAACAAACCGTACAACGACTTTCAAGTTTTAAGCCTAACGAAACAAAATTGAGTTGGGTGGGAGTCAAAGAAATGGAAGATGAATATTCATGGAAAGTACCAAACCATTCTAAAACGTAGAAGAAGCAAATATTATTCAATTAGATTTGTCCTTTTGAATTAGGTAGTCGTACACTCATGGTACACCAAATCACCGACGCGGTTTTGTTTAGTAGGTCGGTAACAAGAAGTTAGATTAGTCCTCCTGAGAGTGTTATTAATGTAATGAAATCTCCACTTGTGGTTTGTTTTTTATACTTTCCATTTTCGATTATTAATTTAACCAAATAATCAATTAGACTAGTTTTTGATGAGAGGGCCTATAAGGTTGCAAATCTTTGAGATTAAATACTTAAATCCGTCTCAATTTTTTTAAATATTTACTCAACTTATTGAAAATGTTACATCCATTAAGCACCAATTAATTTTTCAAACATAGATTATATTAAAAACCCACCAATTGGGTATATCATGGTCAACATTATTAGTTGCCTCAAAATCTGAATTTCAAACATAAATCATATAATCTGGAACTCAATGATCAAACGGGTATTGAATTGAATCGAAAATGGAGCTAAATTGAAATTACATTAGGAGAGCAATCTCCTAACAAAGAGGGTTAAGAATTCATATATGATTTCAAGGAGTTTGTGGGCGATGAAGATGGTGGTGGTTGTATCATGACAATCCATACTATTTCAGTAACCTCCATGACCTTCTTCTTGTTGGAGTAAATATGTTTTTATTTAAATGTTTAAATATATATATATATATTTATGTTTTGCTTAATTACCAATATTATATACATAACAGTCAATTTATTTTGGCTTTATCAATTAGATAAGGAGTTATCTCCTCTTAAATATGAAACGTGTGATTCCTTTTCTATATAGAGAAGAAGATCAGGTCATTAAACATATTCAAACCATTTTGTCGGAAGAAATTAAGGTACGGGATCTAATTGAACCGGTCTCAAAGTCCTGGAAGGAAGAGGTTATCTCGGCTGGTTTCAATCGGGATGAAGCGAGGAAAATTTTAAGCATACCTCTAAGTAAATCTGGTTGTCATGACAGATTAGTATGGCATTATACGGTGAATGGCGATTACTTTGTTAAAACTGGGTATGGAGTGGCAATGAATTTGATGGAGAACGGCGCCCTGGGCAGGAAAGGTCGGGGTGCGCCTAGTGAGTACCGCAAGAACAACTTGATATGGAAAAAGATTTGGACGTTGCACGTTCCCAACAAAATTAAATTCTTCATCTGGAAGTGTTGCAATAATGCTCTGGCGGTGCGTCACAATCTTCAACGACGCCAAATGCGAGTCGAAAACATCTGTGGGGTATGTAACACTTTTGATGAATCGGAAAATCACTTATTCTTCCATTGTGATTTCAGCCATCGTTTTTGGTTTGGTTCCCATCTACATATAAACTCCCAAGAGCTGGCTGGAGCCGACTTCCTGGAAAGTTGGGAAAAAATTTGTACCAAAATCAAGAATACGGAAAAGAATGAGGAGATTCTCCAAGAGTTTGCTTTCGGTCTCTAGAGACTCTGGAAAAATAGAAATGAAGTGGTATTCAATGGTGTACACAGACAACACCTGGAAGTCATGACGCTATGGAGGAAGAATATTTCCGATTACCGTGAGGCTTTGTCCCCGAGTCTCGAGGGAGAATGTCAACAGAACTCAAAACCCCACCAGATGGCGAATCGTCCGCAGTTTCAATGGAAGAAAACAAAATTTGGCACCATTAAGATGAATACCGATGCGGCTTGGTGCAGGTTTTCTTTGCGAGCTGGAGTGGGATGGGTGGGCCGTGACTTTGCGGGTCTGCTTCAAACTGCTGGAGGATCGGGAACTGGTTTTTGTCACAGTGCGGCGGCTGTTGAGGCATGTGCTATCCGGAGCGCTCTGTTGGCCTGTATTGATAACGGCTTTGATAAGGTGGTAATTGAATCTGATGCTTTAGTTATTATCCAGATGCTAAAAAAGGAATCTACACAAGACTACAGCATTAAATGCATCCTTGGTGACATCGAGATTCTAGTACAGAGGTTAACGTCTGTGACGTTTTCGTTTGTACCTAGGGAGAGTAACCGTGCGGCTCACTCGGTGGCGAAGTTTGCCTTTCAGCAAGGTGGTGATTTTGTTTGGGATTGTATTGGGCCAGAGTTTCTGTTTAATGTTTTAGCCCACGATGTAAACATTCCTATTCGTCTTTAATTAATCCTATCTTCGATTAAAAAAAAAATCTGAATTTCAAACATAAATCATATAATCTGGAACTCAATGATCAAACGGGTATTGAATTGAATCGAAAATGGAGCTAAATTGAAATTACATTAGGAGAGCAATCTCCTAACAAAGAGGGTTAAGAATTCATATATGATTTCAAGGAGTTTGTGGGCGATGAAGATGGTGGTGGTTGTATCATGACAATCCATACTATTTCAGTAACCTCCATGACCTTCTTCTTGTTGGAGTAAATATGTTTTTATTTAAATGTTTAAATAAATATATATATATATATATATATATGTTTTGCTTAATTACCAATATTATATACATAACAGTCAATTTATTTTGGCTTTATCAATTAGATAAGGAGTTATCTCCTCTTAAATATGAAAGGTGTGATTCCTTTTCTATATAGAGAAGAAGATCAGGTCATTAAACATATTCAAACCATTTTGTCTTTTTCATTTTGAATTTGCTTTACGTTTTGATTAATATTTATGTTAATAACCTGTAAAGCAGTCCCTATACATAGGAAAGTATAATCATCTGATATACTTTATATATATTCAAACCGTTTTGCTTTTTCCGTGCAATTACTTTACGTCTTTTTTTTTTTTCCGTTTTGTCCTGCTTTCAAGCTCTCATTAATCTCTCAAACCCTCAACGTCTATTTCTTCTATAGTATATATAGCAGTCCCTAGATTCAATGAAAAAATTTGGGAAAAAAATAATACATATACTTTCTGATATTGAGTTTGGTTAGCAACATATTGAAAGGGTGTGAGTTCGAAGGTTCTTCCGGTGTCCAAGGAAGAATCTCATCAGAAGAATAAGGTTCTGGGCTGTTTTATCCTGGGTACGACGTGGTGTTTGTGAACTGCTTGCACACTTTGGGCAGAGCCGCGAAACATCTTAAAGAGAGCAACTTAGTCCGCGACTCATCCCAAGAAGCATTCACCACTCAAGGCTTCTACATTTTTTCGGGTAACTTCGTTCCTTTATATTTCAGTTTACAACAATTTTAAGACGTATTCAATCTACCATGCATTATAAAGCAAACTCTGCTTCTCTGGCAAATCTTGTTGAAAAGTAACTGATTGCAATGATATTAGAAATCAACGTAGTTGATGGATCTGAGGGATGGTGGGTGGACACTGGTGCTTCTCGCCATGTTTGCTATAATCGTTCCCTTTTCAAGACCTATTATGTGACTGAGGGAAAGAAGGTGTTGTTGGGTGATTCGCACTCAACAGATGTTGCTGGTACTGGAGAGGTGGAGTTGAAGTTCACGTCTGGAAAAATCATGATACTAAAAGATGTGATGCACACTCTAGCGATAAGAAAGAATCTGGTCTCAGGCTTTCTTCTCAACAAGGCTGGATTCACTCAAACGTTTGGAGCAGATACGTATACTCTTACTAAAAATGGGGTTTTTGTGGGAAAGGGATATGCTACTGATGGAATGTTTAAATTGAATGTTAATAAAATGTCTACTTCTTCTTACATGTTGTCTTCTTTTAATAGTTGGCATGCTAGACTTTGTCATGTTAACAAACGCTTGGTTAAGAACATGAGTAACTTAGGTTTTTTACCTAACTTATCATTGAATGATTTTGAAAAATGTGAATATTGTAGTCAAGCTAAAATCACTAGAACTTCACATAAATCTGTCAATAGAGAATCTGAACCACTTGACTTAATTCATTCTCATATATGCGAATTTGATGAGTGTTAACTAGAAATGGAAAACGTTATTTTATTACCTTTATTGATGATTGTTCGAATTATTGTTTTGCCTATCTTATGAAAAATAAAAGTGAAGCTATTGACATGTTCTAAACTTTCTTGACTGAAGTTGAAAATCAATTTAATCGTAAGATTAAAAGATTTCGTAGTGATAGAGGACAAGAATATGAATCTACTGAATTTGTTAATTTGTTTAAGTCTCATGGAATTATTCATGAAACTATTGCTCCTTATTCTCCTGAAATGAATGGTAAAGTGGAAAGAAAAAATTGAACTTTTTGTGAATTGACTGTTGCTACTTTGCTTAGTTCTGGAGTTGCTTCTTATTGGTGGGGTGAGATTGTGCTGACTGTTTGTTATGTGTTAAATAGAATCTCTAACTCAAAAACAAATATTTCTCCTTACAAAATTTGGAAAAATAAGAAACCAAATGTGTTGTATTTCAGAACTTGGGGTTGTTTAGCTTATGTTCGTAAAACATGATCCAAAAAGATCGAAATTGGATAGTCATATGGCCTTGTACAGCTTATAACCACTTCACCAATAACATTAGGACTCTATTAAATTGCTTTACTAGAAAGTACTTCAACTTATAAACGTTTTGATGAAAATGATTTTATTTAAATTTGAATGTTAAGAAATCATTTTAGTCATTGGAGGAGCAATCTAAAATAGGCATTCATTTGCTTTGGGCTACAAGACACTTGATAAGGCCCTGTTTTACTAAGCGGAGGGGAAGAGTTTGAATACTAAGGGCAGCTCCACCCCTAAGAGCAAGTCCAGCCTTGCATGTAGGCCGGGGGACAGGGGGGAAGAAAGGGCCCGAGGGCCTGTCAATCAGCTCCAGCCATGAAGAGCCCGAGCTCGTGCAGAAGGCCTGTCAATTTGTGACAGCCTTTGAGCCCGAGCTCTTCACCCATTTTTTATTTTTTTATGTCAGGCGCGTGCACCCCACTCGTGCGTGGGGGCGCGTCGCCCGACAGCTTTTCAGAAAAATCAGGCGCCTTTTGCAGTGCTGTCAGTTACCGTTGGGAAGCCACGTGGCTTCCCATGGTCCGTTTGATCTCAACGGCTCCTTCATTTGGACCGTTGGATCTCAACGGTAAAAAAAATAAAACAAATCTTATTTAATATCAACCGTTCGATCTGAGATCAACGGTCGATATTAATATGCTTTATAAATAAAGAAAAAATAGTTTTAAAATTAAGAAAAGTTACCGTTGTGACACGTGGCACAATCTGGAGTGTTGGAATTCAAATTTTTTTAAATCCAACGGAAGAGATTAATTATTTGAAAAAAAAAATTTTAAAAAATGGAAAAAATCCGAAAAAATTATAAAAAATCTGAAAAAAAATTTGTAAAAAATTGTTTTTACTTTTCGAAATCCATCGCTAAATAATTGTTTTTTTTTTATAAAATGACACGTGGCGCAACGAGAACGATTTAAAAAATCTTATCCGAAATTACAAATAATTTTATTTTGTATTATTTAAACAAACAAAAAAAACTAATATTTTATTGCCTATTGCCAGGGGGGAGGGCTCTAAGGGTGGAGATGCAAATGGCAATTACTGTTCATTAATGGCAGTTACTATTCATTAAAGGCAGTTACTGTTCAAAATGGTGGATTCAATAGTGGATTGCCAAGGGGAGGGCTCCATGGGTGGAGTTGCTCTAAAGGGGTAGGGCGGCTCACAGCCCCCAAAATGGACCGGCACCCAGCAAAACACCTCCAGCCCAGCCTAATAGGTTGGCACCTAGCCCAAGCCAGTCTCTAGACCGGCCCAAAATGTGTTGAGCCAAGGCCCGGCCTATGTGACGTCATGCTGACACCAGTGTGACGTCACATGTCCGTTTGAACTGGTGGATCACTGAAACGTACTTGGTTTTCGACACTAGTCTCGGAAGAGGAGGTTGAAGTAGCCAGAGTCGGAGCCGAGGAGGAGGAGGTCAGCGACGAGCCTTGAGGTCGTCAGGGTGGTGGTGTTCCGGGATGGGTTCAGGAAGATTAGGGGTGGGTGTGGTTTTGCAGGAGGGGGTTGAGACCCACTCTTCGTAGACGAGCAGAGCTGAGACTGCGATTAGCGGCAATAATGGCTTCCACAAAACCGCCATTGTTGCTGCAAGTTGAGGGCTTTTGGGAGTTTGGAGGTTGGGGGGTTTGGGCCTTTGACAGCAAGATAAAGAAACGCCTAGCATTGGAATGGACCATTTTCCTTTTTTAATAAGCCAATTAAAGATTCCACTGATAAGGAGGTGCCGAGTACAAGGATTTAGACTAAATACAAGCACTCCAAAGTAAGGAGGGTTCTAGTAATCTCTACAAACATAGCATGGGAGAGAGATGCTAGGGTCCGATCCAGAGATCAACAGTTCACGTTTTTTGACCCCAAAAAAAAAGTCAAACGGTCAGAATTATGACCTTTTGCCATGTGTCAACATCGGACATCTATCCACAAAATAGTACTTTCGGATAATGACATATGGCGTGACAAGATTGGTTAAAAATCTTATCCGATATTAAAACTAAATTTTTTTATTGATTATTTTATAAAAAATTAATAATATTTTAAATAAGTTGGGTGCCAGCGCATTTTGAAAGGGTAGAGATCGTTTATGCCAGAGCATTTTTTAGGGGTGGAGATGTTTTTGGTCAATTAATATTCATTGGGTATATTACTGTTCATGTGTGGATTAAATGGGCTGAGTACTAGCACATTTTTTTAGGGATGAAGTTGCTCTAGGATGTCATGGGTCGAGGATGAATACCCTATATTCATTTTTCAAAAAAAATGAAAAGAAAAACTGAAAACTGAAAATAAAATAATTATTAAACAACTCCAAAATGATTATCAAACGGTTATAAGATTATCAAGAATTCAGTAAAATCAACTGTTTAACTGAATCCAATAAAATCAACTTCATCAAACTTTTCAGCATCGGTCCCTGGTGGTGGCAGTGCCCACAGATCAAAGGCACATAATGGAGAGATGAATTATAACCTTGTCCCTTGTCCTTGTGTTCTTATTACGTTCATCATTGCACAGAAACCAGACAGGAAGAATACGATGTTTGCAACTCATGGCAGTGCCAGATAACATGGACATTTTCAGAATACAGTAAAAAAAATATCAGAGAGAGAGAGAGAGAGAGAGAGAGCGAGAGAGAGCAAACCGTTTATTATAAATCGACCCCAAACTTCTAGCCTTGTTGGTGTCAACAAACAGAAATGCGACTAACGTATGTTTACACATATAAGAGCAGCAACACTAAACAACCCTGTTGGTTTCAAATCCTTGAGTGGCAAATCATTTTACGAACCAAAAATAACCGCGACGATCACAAACACACCGATAAACAAAAAAATATACTTCCAAACATCAGCCGGCTGCCATTGGTGGTTTTCCGGCTGAACGAATCCGTGACCATGGCCTCCGTGAAATGAATTGAATGGTGCGAAAGGGAAACCAGAAGTTGTTCCATATACAGTAGCATCCGGGAACCCGTGATGCTGAACGTTAAGCAAAGATGGTAACAGACCACCAAATGCACTCGCCAAGGTGAAGTTACCAATCCGTTGAGTTGCCATTGGTACAAATCCCCCCATGAATCCAAAGCCATAATTGGCAAATTGATTGGTGCCCGGAGGAGGGGCAGTTGGAGGCCTCTGCCCAGACGGGCGATTGGGAATGTTGATCCCTGGATACGACTTTGATCTTGGGTCAGTTTGCGTCTTGCCCCTACCATAAAGCGGAACCAACTTCTCTTCCTCTATGAGGGCCTTGCAAAACGGGCACTCTTGTGAATTCGAGTGATGGTGGAGCCACCTGTAGAGGCAAGGCCAGCAAAAGAGGTGGCCGCAACGGGTTATGATCGGGTCTTGGGCTAGTTCGAAGCAAATATTGCATTCGAAATCTCCCACATCGTTGGCATTGTTACCGGAGCAAGAGACGCTTTGGGGCGGGACGCTTGTTGACTCCCCAAAACCACTTGCCATCTCAGTAACCACAAAACTTCAGAGTGGAAACGCCTGCCTGCACTTCATACAAACTCATCACTAATTTAGTCATTTTTCTTATGACTCAAATAAATCAATTAATACCTCGACATGAATTAGATTCAGATACAGCTGAAATACAGAGAAAATATTCAGAATAGTTGAATTATTCAATCTCCAAGACAAAGAAAAATTACGCAAAAAAATAATTAAATTATTCAATCTCCAAAAACGCTTTCAGTCGTTTTAAAATCACATCCAAACGAACTCTAAATCAAACCAGATTCGTATTTTACATCAAAATACCAAATTAAATCTAGAACAAGATTAGATCAGGAAAAAACAAAGATCCAGACCACGCAGATCAAGAGATTTAAGCAAAAGGAAGACCCAGATCAGAACGATTAAGCAAGTATATCCAACCAATTGCACAAATTATTCAATATATTAGAAAATCCCCCAAAATTCCAAATCCCTAAAACCCTAATCCCTGATCATAAAGCATCTAACAAGCAAACCGAGAAAAAACTCAGAAATCCAAAACGGGAAAAATAATCGAATCAAGGTGAGAGAACAATTAAAAAGCAATTAACTGAAATTAAACTATAGAAAATATTAAATTAGAATTAAAATTACCTTTTGGGCGAGTGCAATTTGATTGGGAATCGTATGCCGAAGAGAGAGAGAGAGAGAGAGAGAGAGAGAGAGAGAGAATGTGCACTGCTTAAGTGGGTAGGAAAAAGTCTGTCTTCTCTCTCTAATATTTGGAGGAAGACAACCGAGAACCTCTATCGGCCCTCTCTCTGCGGATTGTGGAAGATTCCACGCTTTCCTCCCACTTTTTCGATATGAGGACTCTCTGCGGATCTTATTCGGGACGATACTAGGATCCTCAAACCATGTCATTTTATCGTACATTATACGGTCAAAAATTATTTTTAGTATTTTTATTTAAAATTAAATATAAATAGTATCTGACAAAAACTGATCGTATGATGTACGATAAATAGACACGATTTAAGAATTTCTAAAATCCTCAGAAAAAAGATCCTCATCCATTTTTTCGCTTTTGGCGGGCTGTCTATTATATATTTTAATATATAATTTAAGAATTATGCGCCCTATTAATTATGCGTTCGTTATAATTCCCACCAAACTGTCGGATTTCCATCCGATGGCTATATTGCGTTCAGGTGTCCCAATCGGACGGTTTTGGTCGTCCTAGTTCTATTCTGATGTTGGTGATGGCTTTTCTTTGATGTTGAAATCTGTATTTTTGCGGGCTTACCTCTATTTACAGAACTTTTACAAAAGCCCGGCCCATAAACAGTCTTAACACATTGGAATGTTTTTGTGTGTGGAAAATCAACAAAGCGCCCTCAGTATAAGAGGACGGACACACTAATTATGCGACTAACTCACATAGGCAACGATTTTAGTAAGTAGGTTTGAAGATTGTATAATTCGACACGGGCAAAACCACGGATGTCAAAAACTTTCTAATAACGAGGTTAGGAAAGGGTGCTTTGTAAGTTTAGAAGACACGCAAAGGGTTTTATGGTTTTGTAGCTTAAATGGTTAGAATAATGTTCACTCTATAACCGAGATCTTCTGTTCGAATACCCTCTCTCGAGTCTCGCTTGTTGGGCTTGGGCTTGTATACCTACAAGTAATGACAATTGGTATTGAAGGGCAGACAGGGAAGCCCAGCCCATTTTTTGCTTTAGTCCACACTACATTAGGTCCAATTGAATGTGCCAGTTTTGAACGTCAACATGCAAAGACTGTTGAGCATTCTCTAATGAAGTAGGTTTATAAACATTTTAACTTAGACGATGTCTTCTCGGAGCATCCGTATGTAAGAATTTCTCCTCAATTTACGGTAAAAACAACTCCATTACAATATAACATTACTACGCATACTTCTTAGAGTTACTTATTAAGAGAATTATTTTCAATACACTCATTTTTTCCATTGCATAGTTTATGTTTGACTGTTAGATCGAACAGAAAAAAAAAATCAGGTGTGTAAAAGCTTTCCCTATTTTCGGTTAACTAAATTCAGATAGTACTTAACATCGTATACGAATCGAACTTGGTGGCTGGAATATTTGGAGTATGATTCTATCCCTTTTGTCTCCCTTTTCTTTCCTCCATTCATATTTGAACGGTTACGATTAAGTCACGTCAACATTTTATGTTAATTTTTTAATAACCAAAAGAAGACAAAAAACAATTTGTGAGAAGGTGGGGGAAGAGAATAAAAATAGGGTTAATCTCAGTTTACTACCCTGAATATTCTTGGTTTTCAACATTTAATACATGAAGTTTTTTTCATCTCAGAGTGGTACATAAAGTCATAATTTTGGAACACTTTCATACATCCGTTAAGTTTGATGTTAAATTAGCCATTAACTGATGACGTGGCGCTCATGCGGACAATGACTAAGCGCCACGTGTCATAGGGGCCCACATAAATATTAAAATTTAAAAAAAATTGAAACAAACAAAATTTAAAAAAAAAAATGTTTCTAGGCTGTCCCTTACCTCAACCCCAAGACCTTCTTCTTCGAACCTAAACACCACCAGACTCCTCATCCGCAACAACGAAAACTTAATTTATGGCAAATGGGAGAGCTTCGCCTTCCCCACTGACACCGTGTTGTCGAACCAGAGCATGACCAGAGCGAATTTCACCCTCATCTCCAACAATGACAAGTTCAGCGTCGTCAACGCGAGTAATTTAGTCTTCAACGACATTGACGTCTATCAGAGTCTCTGCAACACTTTCCAGTCTTTGGACTCCGAAGCCAAAGTGCAGCAGGCAAACGGTGAGTCGTTTATATCCTCCGATTTCGACCTGAATCGATCTCGAAGACTGACGATCGATGACAATGGGAATTTCAGAATTCACAGCTTTGATCCCAGTCTACGGCAATGGAACATCGTCTAGCAAGCCGGGTATGAATTCTGCAAGGTCCACGGCATGTGCAGGCCGAATGCCATCTACTTCAGCGACGGTTCAAGCTCATTTTACTGCGTGTGCGCGCCGGGATTTAGAGAATCCGCCGGCGAAATCAAAGATGGAGGGTGCGAAAGGAAAATTAAGCTCACAAAATTGGGGAACACCAGATTTGAGCGGCTTGATTACGTGAATTTCATGGGCGGGTACAACCAGACCAATCAATTTCAGCGTCTGCAAATCGAGATGCCTGGCGAGAAACGATTGCCTCAGATTGATGTTCAAATACAACGACAAAGGCTATTGCGTGCTCCAGCTTGAGAGATTGTTATACGGGTACTGGTTGCCGGGATCCGAAACCGCTATGTTTCTCCGGGTGGAAAAATCGGAGACTGACAAGTCAAATTTTACAAGGATGACGGAACTGTTGGAGATGACGTGTCCCGTTCAGATAAGCCTCCCGCTTCTGCCGGAGGATTCCAACGCAACGACAAGGAACATTGTGATTATATGCACCCTTTTCGCGGCGGAGCTGATTTTCCTTTCCGACATGCAAAGGAGAAAAGGGAGGTCGGGGGTCGGGGGTTGAGGTAGGAGACAGCCCAGAAACCTTTTTCTTTTTTTTTTCTTTTTTTTTTTGTTTCAATTTTTTTTTTTTATATTTATGTGGGCCTCTATGATACTGTTGACCCTAAAAACTACCAAGCCTACGTGGCGCGCAGGCCGAGTAATCTATAAGCTAACTACGTCCTTCGGTGAATGCGGGGCATGCCAACTCGTCGGCCGAGCTCGGCCGAGGAGTAAAATTTGTTGATGTTGCGTTGGGTGCGCTGCTGACTTCTTGATCTTGCGATTGTGGCCGAGGAAGGAGCACGTCTCGGCCTTCGGGTTCTAGAGCCTGAAGACAAGGCTGCTAACTTAGCGAAGTTCAATATCGAATTCGGCTTTCAATGTGCCGAATGTAGTAACTCGTAACACCTCACTTTGCCGAGAAGGCTGATGAGATGACATTGACCAACAAGGATTCAGAAATCCTTCTTGACCGAGACTTGGATAGATAACCAACCGTCATCGCCGTAGTGTTGTTGATGCCAACGGAAGATGCTGCGAGACCGGCTGATTCTACGGTGACAGAGCTATCTATGCCGACTTAAGATATCACCAGTTGCTTCACAGTGCTGTTGATGCCAACGGAAGATGTGTCAGCGAAAAAAGAAAATAAAAATCTCAAAGTTGTTGAGAGAGTTTGCGCAGGGCAATTGTGTGTTGAATTGGAGGGTCCCTTATATCATTGCCGCTGCCTCTATTTATAGATTTTGTAATGCCATGCTTCTTTCATCTTTGCAGAACACCAATCTAACCCAAAGATTGGTTATAATATTTAAATGTCGTGGATTACTGCCATCCAAATTCCCATGCACCATTATTTGCTCCAATTTGCATCATTATCTTGACTTCAACATTATCCCAAAACCATGCATCCTGACTATTCAAACCTCATCATATTAGGAGCCTAGCTAGGCTAGGCCTCCTTTCCTTGCCATATGCATGTTACGGCAGCCATCAATCAAATATATATATATATATATATATATAATCATATATATATATAGCCGAGTTGCTCTAACCCACACGGTATATTGCTAACAAACCCAAATTAAATCGGACTGTTCCACCTGTCTCTCCGTTGAGATATAATTCGAATCATATTTATCTGGTTTAAGAAGATGCATATAATTCGTATTAAAAGATAATTATGATAAAAACCATAATATTATCCTTTAACAAAAATATCTTCTTTTTTCCATCTGATGGTTGAGAACTATGATTACTCAATGGCCTTAATTACACGGGCCGATGGTGTAAAATCGGGTCCAAACAGATACGTAACGCCTAGTCACTGTCCATGTGAGCGTCACGTCACAGTTAACGGCTAATTTAACAGCAAACTTAACAGATGTATGAAAGTGTCCCAAAATTATGACTTTATGTATCACTCTAGGATAAAAAAAACTTCATGTATTAAATGTTGAAAATAAAAAAACTTCAAAATAGTAAACTAAGATTAACCCAAAATAGAAATGAAGAGAATCCTATGCTGAAATATTTATCCCAAAGAAGAAAAACACATCTTTATGGCCGTGAGCATTTGATGAACTTTACCATGGACCATTGTGCTACTCTGCCACCAGTTTTCAGAGCGGTACTGAAGTTTATGGCTGGTCTAAATGCATATCCCATTAGACAATTTTTTTAGTATTAACACGGCAGGCTTTTTTTGATCGACTCAAACTGAGTGATCTCTTTACGGAAAAGGATCCCCGCCGGATCCTTTTCTTAAGGATATTTTGTAATCGTGATCGTTCATCGTATATCGTGGGATAAGAAATCATTTTAAAATTTAAATTTTAAAATTAAATATAAATAGTATCTAACAAAAACTGACCGCACAATATACGATGAATGGTCACGATCACATGATCTCTAGGATCTCTAAGAAAAGGATCCACCAAAAATAATGTTTTACCGAGGAAAAATGTGATAGAGATTTTCTTAGAAGTGAGATTTTTTGTGAATTTTTTATCATTTTATATTTTTTGTACAAAGTTTTATAATTTTGATGCATAAATTAACGTTAAACAGTGAGGTGGCATAAGTCGATAGAGTTCCACTTTTAGAGAGTCTCATTAGCATTTCTCTTTATAGAATTTAGGTTTGCCCAAACTTTCACGTCTCGATCTCAAGTTTGTTCACTAAATATTTATTTAAGGGTTTTTATTACAATTAAACTTTCTAATTGACGTAACTTATTATTTTAGTCCTGAAATTAAAGATTGTTTAATTTTGTCTTTGAAATTGACCTAAAACATCAATTTAGTCTCTACAGTCCAATCCCATCAAATTCCTCGCTAATTTCAGAAATTAAAATGACGAGTTAGACCAATTTCAAATACTAATTGTAAAAACTCTCTTGTTTAAACACGCATATTGAAACTTGGTCCAGTTCTGAGTTCTGGCATCCCCAGAATACCATGCACGAGTAGAGCAGTTCAAGTTAATAAACTTAATTATATGAAATGGCCTTGCAGTAACTTACTACAAGAGACTAGAGGACCCAATTACATTCGTCACCTTCAAACTTTTGGGAGACAATTTGATTGAAAGTAACTTAAAAGGAAAGTTGGTTTCGAAGTTGGGTAATGCTAGGGAGACCAATTATATTTAGACCAAATTTTGTAAATTATATATGACGTAGTTGTTGATGATTGAGTTACTTGAGTTTTAATTAACACATTTATTATCTGTCAGTGACACACCACGTAATTTACAAATTTGATATAAAAATTAATCTACCTAACATTACTCTAGAACGTTAAGCAAATGATATTAGTTTAAGTACATCTACCTCTCTCCTTCAAGGTATCTTCAGCAAAGAGATGTTCTTGTTTCCAACTTCTCAATTAGATTGATAGAGACCCCCACCCGCCAAATTTTCAATAATAAAAAGGAGAGAGAGAGGATCCTCTTTGTGAGGATTCCGGAAATCCTCTAATTACATCCGTTTATTATAAATTGTGCGGTCAATTTTTGTCAGGTATTATTTATATTCAATTTTAAAGAAATTTTTTTTTATAATGATTCTGACTGCATGATGTACGATGAACGAATGTGATTAGATAATTCCCAAGATCTCCCGGATCCTCCTGGAAAAACAGATGCCACACATCACTATTTGTAGCCACAAAATCCATTAAACATGACAACTGAAATCTGGAATCATTTGAGTGCCTAGTTGACTAGTTGGTACGATGATAGTGTTACGGTGCGCCGTCCACAAATGTATTAAGAGGTGTGATATTCACGCATCTTTTTTTACTTTTCATATATTTTTAAAAAAATTTGGCCGTCAGATTGGATGAATTGAAGAAAAACAAAATATAACAAATAATAAAGAGTGTGTGAAAAGTAAAAATATATGTGTAAATAATACACCCCATTTATTAAATGTCGAAAATCACTTAATGTGTGCGACTATACGTTGTTATTGAGATAAGATTTCTTAAAGATATTGGAGGACGATGATCCATTCTAATTTAAGTTGAATGCTCCAACTTTAGGCCGAAATTTCGATATATTTGGCCTACTGTATGTGCCTATACGTGGTTCCCATAACTAGGAAAATTAATAAATGTTTTAGTACACAAATCATGAGTTGGTGGTCCAGTGGTAAATGTCGGATTATAAGGTTTTCTTAAAACTAAAAACTAGAGGTCTTGAGTTCGAAACCCACTGCTGGTGTCAAAGCCAAACTTGTGGCCAGTAAAGGCTGAAATGCATCTGTGAGTCTTCATAGACCCCGATGTGGATGGATAACTGTGGCTTGCCGCCAGTCGTCCTCCTATTTTAAAAGAATAATAAATGTTTTGGTACATATGCGACAAATATGTTTTTTTTTTAACAAACGATATTATCTACACTAAGGAGGTAAGAGAGGGGCTAAGCCTCACAATAGGCTAGCAATAATGTGGTTCAAATTCGCCTTTGACGATAATGAAACCTAAGACCTCTCACTTACAAGTGAAGAGGAATATCACTAAACCGTAGTAATAAGTAGCTGACAAATGTGTGCATGTATAGGCACATTTGAGGTTCCATGCATACATTTTCCAACACTATTTATAGGAAAAGGAATTAAAGAGCATGGAAGCTCATATGTGTGCATGGACTCTAAAACTTTTTTTTTTTTGAACAAATAATATTATATATACTAAAGAGGGTGGGGAAGTGAGTTAAGCCTCACAATAAGCAAGCAATAATGTGGTTCAAATTCTCCTTTGGTGAGAATCAAACCTAAGACTCTAAGACTTAACGTTTAATTTTTTTGAGCAAACGATATTAATTACACTAAAGGGGTGAGGGCGTGGACTAATGCCTAGTTTGGTATTGCGTTAAAAAAAAAAACTACTTCACTTTAAAAATACAGTTTATCAAACGTTTAACTAATAAGCGCAACAATCCCAAACTAGCCCTAAGACTCTTAATGAGCTAGCAATAATGCAGTTCAAATTTGCCTTTGATAAGAATCGAATCTAAGACTTCTCACTTACTAGTAAAAAAGAATATCACTAAACCGTAATACTAGGTTTGTGATCATCAATCACATTAATCACCTCCTAATTACATTCATAAATACACTTGCAAAAAACCCACACTTCCTCCCAAAATCCCCAAACTTTAACAGACAAACCTACTTCCTCCTAAAACTACCAAAACAAACCTTTATTTTACTAATCAACACGTGACAAAACTGGCCCCACCAAGTATTACACACGCATCGACTACCAAACGTCTCCACGTGTCCTCCAAAACTGCAGTTTTTCCAACACTATTTCTTGGCTTCATGCGCACCAGTCATTTGATTCACTTCCAATTTTCCATCCCTCCATTGAATCCCAGCACTGCCTCTCTCTCCTCTCTCTTTCTCTCTCTAAAACTAAAACGTCCCTCGAATTCCCAAAACGAAAAATAAAGTTGGAAAAAAATGGTGATTGAATGACTCGATGTGAGCCAGAGCCACCAGACCCACCCGCCACCGCGTGAAGGGCCGTCTCCCGTCGTTTACTCTGCCCCCTAAAACGACGAGACACGTCACCTCCACCGTCTGATCCGCCCCCAACCCGTCAAAACCAAAATGTTGGGTCAACCTGCCATCCAGGCCCTCACATTCTGGCTCTCGGAGCACCCCTCCATTGTCGGGTTCCGCTGGTCTCACTCCCACTCCTGGGGCTCCACGTGGTCCTTCCTCTTCACCGCCGTCGCCGTCTACATAACCCTCTCCATCCTCCTCCACCTCTTCCTCCTCGCCGTTAACCGGTCGGGTCGACCAGTCCCGCTCGGACCTATACCCGCAATCCACAGCCTCGCGATGGCCCTAATATCGTTCACAATCTTCGCCGGCATCACCCTCTCCTCCGCCGCCGAAATTCACGAGACACGGTGGTTCTGGCGGCGGTCCAAAACCCCATTCCAGTGGCTCCTCTGCTTCCCGCTCGGGACCCGGCCGTCGGGTCGGGTATTTTTCTGGTCCTACGTGTACTACCTGTCCAGATTCCCCCACATGCTCCGCACATTCTTCACCATCCTCCGCCGCCGGAAGCTCGTCCCCTTCCAGCTCTTCAACCACTCGATCCTCACCGTCATCTCGTTCCTCTGGCTCGAGTTCTCGCAGTCGATTCAGGTCCTCGCCATCCTCTGCACAACGCTCGTCTACTCCGTGGTTTACGGGTACAGGTTCTGGACCGCCGTGGGGCTGCCAGGCGCGTGTTTTCCGGTGGTGGTGAACTGCCAGATTGCGCTGCTGGGTTGCAACGTGGCGTGCCACGTCGGCGTCCTGATGCTGCATTTCATGAAAGGCGGGTGCAACGGGATTGGCGCGTGGGTGTTCAATTCGGTCCTCAACGGTGTGATTCTGTTGGCATTTTTGAATTTTTACATCAGAATTCATCTGGGGTTTTTCAATAAGAAGGGGAAGGGAAGAGGTGTCAGCAGCGGAGCTGGCGGTGGCGATACGGCGGCCAAGTCCGTTGGAGTTAAGGACAAGGAGCTTTGATGGTGTAAGATGCAATTTTAGTGGGGCGGAAATTAAATTTTTTATGGGAGGGTAGGTTTTTGGAATTTGTACATGGTCCACAAATTAATACAATTACGATGACGGAAATTTTATTTTTCTGGTCAATAATATGCTTCGGAAGAATGAAGTATTATTAGAGAAGAATCAGGGACTCGACGGTTACAAATATTAATAATATAATATACATTGATGCATATTAAAGATGAGACTTTAACGAAAAGTTCCCGGTACTATTTATTTTAACAAAAAATCATATTTTTACACTAAAAAATCAATCCTTATATTATTCATTTTATCATTTATTTTGTCCTTATCGTTAAAACTTAAAGTTTTTAAATCATTTTCATTAGTTTTCCTTATTAAAAAATCACTCCCCATGAAGGATTTTGTTTAAGACAGAGGACGGTTTTGTATAATATACACTGATGCATATAGCAATTCATTAGATATTATAACGTTTAGTTTTAATAGCGTGCGTTGAGGGTTAATGCAATCTTGCAAGTTTTATACCCTAAATTGGGTCTTTTAGTTTGGCAAGGAATTTGTACCTCATTATATTTGAATTTGGATATAGTTGATTAGTTAGTTATAAACAACTTTTAGGGGTCAGCGTGATAACTATTTTGTGGAATAAATATTGGTGGAAGAAATGGCCGAGAATGTATAAAAGGCCCCGATCTGGTGATCCTTTCATAAGGGTTGTTAGACAATTATTAAGGGGTTGTTTGGTATTCAATTTGAAAACAACTTATTGGTTTAAAAAATGATGACTATAGTTAAATTACTTAGTACTCATTAGTTTAAAAAAAAAAATTGGATCCAAGAAGGATATCAAACAACCCCTAAGCTATTAGTGTTTTTCTATACAATGGTCTGCTACTATATGAGTGGGAGAAATCCGACCTAAACCACACAATGAACAAACAATAATAGTTAAGTATTAAACTTATTATTCAGGTGAACTGAACTTGAGACCTTTTATAAGTGAATACGAAAATCATTGAACCGTAATGCTAATTACTACGTTACCAAAGGTCTGAGTAAAACACAGATTGTGCAGATAACTTAGTTTTGTTTTGTACTGGCGTTAATATCAAAGAAGGGAGATTTAATTTGTTGAGGAAATGCGTATATCAAATTCCAAATCAATTTGGCAAGGACACTTTAAATTAGAGTTTGGGCTTGATGAGGAAGTGACTTGGACCACAAGTTTTTGAGTCCTCCATGAATGCGAGCAATTACTTTGTGAACGTTCCCATGTTGATATGTATCGATCAGAGGTTCAGATGGGAGAGATGACACAGAAACAGAAAGGAAAAAAATACATATTACATTTTGATTTGTTTGAAATGCTGAGGTTACCAAGCATATGGAATTTCATGAAAATATCGATGCATGCTTTTTCATAGCTGAGGAGAATTTGGCGTAAAATTAGCAGTCCAAAGGGAAGTTGTTTGGATGAGAAAGTTCATATCGGAATTTGGAGTTGTAGTTTGAAAGTTAGGGAGAAAGAAAAAGAAAAAATGGTAAATTACATAGTAGCTTCTCAGGTTTGATGTCTATTACAACCACATACAACATCTTTAAAACATTTCATTTTCATACCTCAAGTACTATTTTATTTCAAAATAATACATCCGTTACATTTTCCTTCCATTGATCCGTTAAGTGATGACGTGGCTGCCAAATGTGGCATAAATGTGGCAGTCACATCAGCACTTAACGGATCAATTGATGAAAAATGTAATGGATATATTAGTTTGAAATAAAATAGTACTTGAGGTATGAGAGCAGTGGCGGAGCCACCTTTAGACTAGGATAGGCTCGGGCCTATCCTAAAATTATTTTTTCCTAACAACCTTTACTATCATTAATTAATTTTATAATACCACTATCAACTTGAATTTGTGTTGTATTGGTTAGTCCAATTAACTTCAATCCAACAAATACAAAGCCTTACATTTTTTGCATTAAAGATTTGAAATTATAGTTCTATACTAATATTAGTTGATCATATTCTCTGTTTCTTGCCTATCTACATTTTTTTCCTTTGCTTGTAGACTATTATTTTGGTAAATTTCTCATTTTCCTCTATTAGATCGTCTATGAAATCAAGAAGAGAAATATTTCATTTTTCCAAATTAGCACAAAAAACCCTTCAAATGCTCTCATACCTTCATGTTTTTAGAAAAAAATGTTCTCTTGGCCACTATGAGAAAATGAATGCATGGCCAGTTACCTTTGAATTGATATCAAGAATAAAGAATAAATGGATGTGCTTATAATAATGTTTTATTTTCAACTCTTGATGTAGTTGATCATTTGTAATGAAGAATAAATGCATGGTCACTCACCTTTAAATTTGATACCAAGGCGACCAAAAGAACGAGATAGTTTTTGCATATATTATGTCCATTTTGGTTTAAAGTGTGCCCCTCCTAACATGAATTTCTGGCTCCGCCACTGTATGAAAGTGAAATGTTTTAAAGATGTTGTATGGGGTTGTAATAGATCTCAAACCTGAGAGGCTACTATGTAATTTACCCAAGAAAAAAACTGACCCAAAAGAATAAGTTGGGCCTAAATGAATGTTGGTCAGGGCCTCCATATTTGTGGTTTGACTCAAATCCAATGAACCATATAACTAACTCCACTTGATTCTGTATCAAATTTTATTTGATTTCAGGCAATTGACTAACTCATAGTTCTCAAGTCTGCATTACTACGAAACCTTGGTTGGCATATATGGCCCATACGATTGCATATCATAGCACCGTCACATAAACAATTTCACACTTGTGCCTCTTGGTTGAATATAGATTTAACGTGTAGAGTGTGAAGAAAAAGAAGAAAGAAACAAAGGGTTACAAATCATGCATAGGTTTACCTACTTGTACACCGATTCGTAACTAACGTAATTTGACGTACAAAATTCATAATCGAAACTGTTTATCTTCTTTATAGTCATCAAAAGATCATCTCTGAAAAAATATTCAATTTGGAGCTCGTTTAGTCATCCATAAGTTTTAAATAAATCTATTTAGCATTCTCATGATAAACCATCTAATTTGTATGCATATGAATGACTAAATGAGGTCAAAATTGAATATTTTTTTTCTTTTATAAATATAATACTTAAAACATGATAAAGAAAATGAGTTGTTTTGATTATAAGGCTTTTACAACGATAATATGCTAATCACAAGTAGAGTGGACAGGTAGGGGCACTTATGCGGTGGACACAACTATTTTTCTTAATAAAAACAAGCTAAAAAATACACAATTTGAAAAGTGTGTTAAAGCTTCTAATTTGTGTTAAAGAAAATATTTACGTATGAATCCGATTGTAATACTGTTTGGGCCCAAAATATCAATTTGGGCCGAGTATAGAACCATTCTCGGCCCGGAAGGCCTGGCGACAAGGAAGCCTCGGGTCATTCAGTACGTGGGCTTCTAAAACTAGGCCGGCTAGGTCATGCTACATTTGCGAGTCGAGTCCTAGTGCAACAAGGTGTCTCGGCGAGTTTGATAACCCGGAGTGGATCCAGCTCAATAAAGGACTAAGTTCACAATCCTAGTGAAAATAGGACTGGTCGAGTTGGTGTTGATCCGGAGAAGAAGTCCTAGTCCGAGTAGGGTTTTAATTCGGATTCAAGGAGATCCAGTGCTATAAATAGGGGAGGCTATGCATCATTAAAGCCCCATGCAAATCAATACAAAATTGCCCTGCGCAAACTCTCAACAACTTGAGATCTTTTTCCTTTTTCTTTTTCGCTGACACATCTTCCATTGGCATCAACAGCACTGTGGAAGCAACCGGTGATATCTTAAGTCGGCATAGATAGCTATGTCACCGTAGAATCAGCCGATCTCGCAGTATCTTCCGTTGGCATCAACAGCACTGCGGCGAGAACGGTTGGTTACCTATCCAAGTCTCGGTCGAGAAGGATTTCCGAATCCTTATTGGTCGAGGTCATCTCATTAGTCTTCTCGTCGAAGTGAGGTGTTACAGTTATTACATTCGGCACATTGAAAGCCGAATTCGATTCGTGAACTTTGTAAGAATAGCAGCCTTGTCTTCAGGCTCGAGAATCCAAGAGGCCGAGACGTGTTCCTTTCTCGGCCGCAATCGCAAGACGCAGAAGTCAGTAGCGCGACCCAACGCAACATCAACAAATTTACTCCTCGGCCGAGCTCGGCCGACGAGTTGGCATGCCCCGCACACAACCGAAGGACGTAGTTAGCTTATTAATTACTCGGCATGCGCGCCACGTAGGCTTTGTAGTTTTTAGGGTCAACATTTTGGCACGCCCAGTGGGACCCAATGCTAAACTACGAAGTTCAGGACAATTGAAACGCGATCGGTAAAAAAGAAAACAGCTATGGGAAAGTCAACAGCCGATTTGCCGATTCAGAACATAGGACAAAGTGTGCCACAGGCGCAGAATCCCCTTAGCGCCGTGACACCTGAGTCCACAAGCGCGACTCGCCGAGAGAGGGAAGTTAATCTCGGCGGTCAACTCCGCAGTCTAGAAATCCCTAACAGGAACACCTGCATTCTCAATGAAGGGATAGTGGAGGATTGCGACGAGGATGGCGGTGAAGGATCCGACCCACCAACAAGGTCGTTTCTTCGAAAGCGACTCGATGAGCAGTCTCGGTCAGTCGAGCAGACGTTTAGTCGAGGCATTGACAAGCTACATGACGTGATACTCAGTTCCAATGAGCAACATGTGGAACGACGAGCATCAAGCGGCGTTCACGCAAATCAAAATCGCCCTCACGAAACCACATGTCCTGGTTCCCCATCGGCGCGGTAGACCTCTTAAATTCTATATCTCGGCGGCCGAAGAGTCCATCGGCTGCCTCCTCACACAAGACAATGACGCCGGTCGAGAGCATGCTATTTTTTATCTAAGTCGCAATCTCAGTCACCCAGAGATCAATTATCCTGCCGTCGAGAAGCTGTGCCTGGCCGTATTTTTCGCCGCATCCAAGCTTCGGCATTACATGCTCCCGTCGGTCACCAAAGTCATTGCCCAGACCGACGTTATCCGGTACATGCTTACCCAACCAATCGTAAAAGGCTGAATTGGGAAGTGGACAATGTCGTTGTCTGAATTTAGCTTGCAATACGTGCCTCAGAAAGCTGTCAAAGGCCAGGCGTTGGCCGACTTCCTTGCTCAACATCCTTCCCCCTACGGTTTTGGGGATGCCGATGTCGAAATCGGCATGGTTGCGACACGCGACAACCATTGGACGATGTACTTTGACGGCTCCAGTACGTCATCCTCGGCGGGCGTAGGAATTGTCATTCAATCCCCAAACCACGATTGCTGGTATTTTTCGCTTAAGTTGGATTTTGAATGCACCAACAATCAGGCCGAGTATGAAGCCCTAATCATCGGTCTTGGAATCCTTCATGACCTGCGAACGACCCGCGCCCTCGTCCTCGGCGACTCCGAACTTGTGATTAACCAACTTAATGGTTCTTTTCGTTGCATGAGTTGTACCCTGGCGCCTTACCACATGATCGCCAGCTATTTGGCCGAGTCCTTCGACGGTATTACATTTAAACATATTTCCCGGAGTCATAATACCGACGTAGACGAGTTGGCTCAAATTGCCTCCGGCGCACAACTCTTGGGGGGCAAGCTAGGCCGAGAAATACCCGGGTTGAGACAGCTATACCCGGCCTTGGTTAACCAACAAGTCCTCCAGCGCGACAACGTGATACGTACAAGAGTCATGTTCTTACCTTCGTTGTTAGATCGAGACGACCTTGTGGACGTTTGCGCCGTCGAGGCAATACCAGATGATTGGAGAGGGCCCATCATGCAGTACCTTGACAATCCCAATAATAAACACGATCGCAAGACAAGAGTTCACGCCACGAACTATGTCATGTATCAGAATGAGTTATACCGAAAAGGCGAAGATGGTTTGTTATTGCTATGCCTCGGCCCCCAAGAGAGTGCTCGGGCGATTACAGAAGTCCATGAAGGGATATGCGGAGCTCATCAATCTGGACGGAAAATGCGATGGCTACTTCGACGGCACGGCTATTATTGGCCAAGGATACTAAAAGATTGTATCGAGTTTGCACGAGGATGTGTACAGTGCCAAATCCACGGACCTATACAAAGGGTCCCGGCCGAATCATTGCATTCGGTCATAAAGCCATGGTCGTTTAGAGGATGAACCATGGACGTAATTGGCAAAATCACACCATCTTCTGGAGCCGCTAAGCACGCATGGATAATAGTCGCAACCGACTACTTTACTAAGTGGGTCGAAGCGAAATCATATGCCGAACTAACATCTAAAGAAGTTTGCGACTTCGTGGAGGAACACATCGTGACCAGATTTGGCGTACCAGAAACGATCATAACTGACAATGGAACCATCTTCACAGCCGAGAGGTTTAAAGAGTATACGGCAAATTTGAACATTCGGCTCGAACAGTCTACACAGTATTATCCACAGGCGAATGGGCAGGCTGAGGCAAGTAATAAAGTGTTGATCGGCATCCTCGAAAAAATAATAAAAGAAAGGCCCGGCATGTGGCATTTGAAGTTGAACGAGGCATTATGGGCATATCGAACATCGCCCCGATCGGTGACTGCGACAACCCCGTACGCATTAACCTACGGACACGATGCAATGTTACCAGTCGAGTTAAGCATAAATTCGTTGCGACTAATCGAACAAAGTAGTTTGTTTAGCGCCGAATATAATCAGTCCATGAGACAGGAACTAGAAGATTTGGAAGAAGCGCGACTTGGCGCTTATAACTTACTGGTGGCACAAAAACAGATTGCCGAGCGAGCCTATAATCAAAAGGTGCGACAGAAAACATTCGGCGAGGGTGAGTTAGTGTGGCAAACGGTGTTGCCTGTAGGACTAAAAGATCTTAGGTTCGGCAAGTGGTCGCCGAATTGGGAATGGCCATTCGTTGTGCATAAAGTATACGGCAAAGGGGCATATCATCTTAAAGACCGGACCGACGTGGTCCATAAATTACCAATCAATGGGAAATTTTTGAAGAAATACTATCCAGTCACATGGGAAATGCGAGAATAAGAAAACCAGTCCATTAAGATTAATAGGCATTTACAAAATGAGTAGGTCGATCGGTTTACATTCAAATACGTTCAAGGTGAAGAGGGTAGGAGAGTGCCGAGCAGGGCTTTCAGCTTCAACCACCGCACTTCACCCATGATGACTTGGGCATGTCGGTTCTTCTTTTCCAGCTTCAACTGCTCGACCCGTTTTGCATTCGCCGCATACTCGGTTAGGCAAGCCTTGCCGCCCAACTCGAAGTCCTTAGCAAGATCAGAAGCAATGGCCGATCGTCGTTTCGACAATTCGGCCATTTGACGGCCGAGGTCGGCCAATACCTCCCCTTTAGTTTTCAAGGCGTCAACCTTCGGATGAAGAGTATCTTGAACGGCCATGGCAGCCTGCAGGTCTTGTTCAGCCCTCAAAGCATTCTCGGAAACATTGAAAGTTTCTCGAACCCGCCCCAAGGCAGTTGACGCCTGAACGACAGCCTTGCCGCTCAGCTGCCCGTCAGCTCCAAGGTCGTTTAGACACTCGCCCAGCAGATCAAGACCTTTGCGCTCAAGAACTTGCGACGCCGAAAGCGATAGGATTTCTTGCAGCCGAGTCAGAGCGGTTAAATCAGCAGGTTCAGCCGCGGCGGCCGAATGACCAGCCCCTCCAGTAGTGCTGGACAGGAAAGCTTTGAATTCGACCTCCCATGAAGCTTGCACACACAAATCAGGTTAAGATCACAGAAAAACATAAAAAAGATGGCAATAAGGTTTCGTTTCTTTTAACCTGCCGAGATGAGACTTCGGCCATGTCTTTAGGATCGTTGCTTGAACCCAAAGAACTTAATGGCCGAGCCCAGTATCTTAGATTGCTTCTCAGCTCACGCGGCCGATGGAGGTTATCTACGTTCGACGGCCACTGAGGCGGCCAAGAGACATAGATAACAGCCTTCGGCGCATAGAACTTTCGATGAAAAGAACGTACAGGCACCTGACAGTTTTTCTTGGTTTAGAGTTTTATGGCAGGAAAATAATCAAGGAAAAGACTTAGAGGGGACTTACAAAGGCCGAAGAAGCTTCATGCGGAGGGATGTGGAGGTCATGGTCTTGAGGATGAACGGGCGTCTCCGCCGTTGCCTCTGGCTCCTCGGTCGGTCGTTTGCCACGATCAGCCGTGGAAGGGCCAACCGGGACAGCCGCTTCGGACGCCAAATGGACATCTTGTTCCTGTGAAGGAGCGGGCGTGTCGGCCGCCGCTGCTGGCTCTCCGACCGGTCATTTGCCACGATCGGCGGTTGAAGGTCCGACTGGAACAGCCACCTCGGAAGCAGGAAGAGGTCGAAGGTGGGGTTGGGGGCGACTCGCCAATGGAACTTCGGCGCTCCCCTCGTTCTCTTCCAGAACGAAGATCGAAGGCTGTAGATGTGCGGGAGAAGTCCTCGCGGCCGTAGGGACTGCCTTTTCTAGGACAGGTGCAGCCTCGACCGATGGAGCTACGACTGATGTACCGACCTCAGAAGCAGGCCGTTCTCGGACTGTTTCGGCGGCCGGAGTTGGCTGTCTCTCGTCCAAGGCTCGGCCGACGGGTGGAGAAGGAGAAACACTGGGAGTCGTCGCCCCCGTAGTCTGACTGGAGATGACGTGGATCTCCCGTGCCCCCTTCTTAGCCAGCTTTTTGATCCGCTTGGCAGGCGGCGGGGGTTCGATGGTCTGCTCAGCCTCTCGACGAGACCGTTTGCTCTGCGCAGCAGACACGGCGGTCTTAGCCTTCTTAGAAACGGCCGATTTTTTATCGGCCGCAGCTGCAGCAACCACCTCCACCTTTTTCGACGGCCGGCTACCTGAGAAAGGAAAAGCAGATCAGTAAAGCAAATCAACAAGTTCAAAATTGAAGGAAAATAGGGAGAAATAGTTACCTTGGGCCTGGGTGCAGAGGTCTTCCTGGGTCGACCACCGAAGAGTTTGTTCAACACACCTTCGACCTGGACACCAAAGAACTCCTGGGTGTATTTTTCCCACCACTCGCCGAAAGTATCGGTGCTAAGTGCTTCTGGAATGGCCGGTCGAAGGCGGAATTTCTGGCATTGCTCTTGGAACTCCCTCTTGGCGGCATTGCATTCCTGCTCCGAGGAACCAGGCTCGCGTCCACGGCTTAGGACGGTTCGCGAGAAGAGGAGGGGAACCGGGCAGCCTTGGAGGTAGCCGAGTTGTCGAGCAAAGAAGTTAGGATGGTACACTTCCCAGCCTGCTCGCTTCCCGTCACAACCGAGAGGAAGGTCGCGAGTGAGCACGAACGATCCCCAAGACTGACGAAGGTCGGCATCTTCGCCCGCGCCCCACGTTGATATAGGTAGCTTGATCGAAGAAGGATAGTCTCGACGGCGACATACCAGGAACTCGTCGATGGAAAGATCATCAAGGGCGAAAAAGTATCTAAATACCTCTTCGGCTTGATGAAGGGGTGTTGGTCGGAAGGCCAGCTGGGGTCCAAGCGCTTCCGTTGGGGAGAACTCGGCGATTGCCAGCCAAAGGGAGGCGAAGTAAACTTGCAGCCAAAGTTGAAAGACCCAGAGGGGACCGTTCTGGTATGGGTCGATCTGGTGAAGGGTCGTCTCAGCCAGACAGCGGAAGAGGTGGGCGAAAATGTTGGAACTGAGGGACATGGCGTGACCACTAGCCAGGGCTTCGGCCACCGGCATGTTCTCGACCAAGCATTTGTTAGACTTGGTACAACAAATGTACTTGTTGTACCAATAGAAGAGGAAAGCCTCATGTTCCCCTTCTCGCGGAGCCTCATCTCCTCGGCCGGCAAAATGAAGGTAGATGGTGTTGTAGTTGAAGAAGTTCTTGTGGAGTTTGTGAACGTCCTCTTTCGAGGGTGTGTGACCCTCACGGCTCAACGTCTCAAAGGCCCGCCTGTCGAAAAGAGTCTTCAGGTCGAGGTTCAGGTCGAGGTTCGAAAAGAGTCAGCAGTGACGGAGCCACCTTTAGACTAGGATAGGCTCGGGCCTATCCTAAAATTATTTTTTCCTAACAACCTTTACTATCATTAATTAATTTTATAATACCACTATCAACTTGAATTTGTGTTGTATTGGTTAGTCCAATTAACTTCAATCCAACAAATACAAAGCCTTAAATTTTTTGCATTAAAGATTCGAAATTATAGTTCTATACTAATATTAGTTGATCATATTCTCTGTTTCTTGCCTATCTACATTTTTTTCCTTTGCTTGTAGACTATTATTTTGGTAAATTTCTCATTTTCCTCTATTAGATCGTCTATGAAATCAAGAAGAGAAATATTTCCTTTTTCCAAATTAGCACAAAAAACCCTTCAAATGCTCTCATACCTTCATGTTTTTAGAAAAAAATGTTCTCTTGGCCACTTTGAGAAAATGAATGCATGGTTAGTTACCTTTGAATTTGATATCAAGAATAAAGAATAAATGGATGTGCTTATAATAATGTTTTATTTTCAACTCTTGATGTAGTTGATCATTTGTAATGAAGAATAAATGCATGGTCACTCACCTTTAAATTTGATACCAAGGCGACCAAAAGAACGAGATAGTTTCTGCATATATTATGTCCATTTTGGTTTAAAGTGTGCCCCTCCTAACATGAATTTCTGGCTCCGCCACTGTATGAAAGTGAAATGTTTTAAAGATGTTATATGGGGTTGTAATAGATCTCAAACCTGAGAGACTACTATGTAATTTACCCAAGAAAAAAACTAACCCAAAAGACTAAGTTGGGCCTAAATGAATGTTGGTCAGGGCCTCCATATTTGTGGTTTGACTCAAATCCAATGAACCATATAACTAACTCCACTTGATTCTGTATCAAATTTTATTTGATTTCAGGCAATTGACTAACTCATAGTTCTCAAGTCTGCATTACTACGAAACCTTGGTTGGCATATATGGCCCATACGATTGCATATCATAGCACCGTCACATAAACAATTTCACACTTGTGCTTCTTGGTTGAATATAGATTTAACGTGTAGAGTGTGAAGAAAAAGAAGAAAGAAACAAAGGGTTACAAATCATGCATAGGTTTACCTACTTGTACACCGATTCGTAACTAACGTAATTTGACGTACAAAATTCATAATCAAAACTGTTTATCTTCTTTATAGTCATCAAAAGATCATCTCTTAAAAAATATTCAATTTGGAGCTCGTTTAGTCATCCATAAGTTTTAAATAAATCGATTTAAGAAAACCTAACTTAAGAAAATATTTACGTATGAATCCGACTGTAATACGTAAATAAATAAAACAACTTCTTATTAGTAAAGAGGAAAACCATGTTTTTAGAGAACATCATCGATCATATAAACTAGGATTAAAAAATTTAAAAAGAAGACCTAACTTACACCCACATGCCTATGTCACGACAAATGTGGATTGAACTAGGATAACCATTATTTCATTATCCATTGAGTAATGCTAAAGAGATTAAATATGGAGATTAAAATTGCAAATTAAATGATGTGTCACAAATATAAATGAACACGTCTATCAACACTCAGTAAAATCCATATCCCAGCCATCTTCAAATCCAAACAGAAGAATTGTATTATTTTGAAAGAATAATTACATACGGCAAGCAAGAAAATTAAGTCGGTGGCAGGCACCATATCTAAATTGCTACAGTTCCAAGAATGGGATAGGAGGACTAAGATGGGTCTGGATCCACGTTACACGGCTACACATTAACAATTGACTAGGTCCAAAACTTTGTCATCTACCATACGGGCAGTAAGCATAATCGTTTGACTGCCCCAGCTTCTTGGAGGTTTCTTGGTGCTCTCGCTCTTCCACACGCAAGTCCACAGATCTCTAGTTCTGAAATAAGAAATAAACGCATGATTATATGCATCTTTTGTTAGCAAAATGTGGTCTCTCAAATAAGATTACTTAAAAAATCTCTCAACGATAGAGGATTGTGTTGTCACGTATCTATTTTCTACCCTCTAATCCGCCAACCAAACGGATACGTAGGTTGCACACATTTATGTTCGTTATCTGTGAAAACATGTATACATGAAAAGAGTAATGTCAGGGAGACCAAATGTTTAAATCATATTTGCGAACCAAATGATGTGTCACCTCAATCAACGGTTAATTAATAATCCAATCATCTACAATTACATCATTTGGATTGTAAATTTAGTTTAAAAAATTTGATCTTCCTAGCATTACCTATATGAAAATTTTACGTGGGATAACTAATTAGTTTTCTCCCTCAAGAATAAGACCCATGAACTTGGACTTGACATCAGGCTTAGCTAGAGTGAGTTTGGAAAGAACAAGCGCTTGTCCGCCTTCAATTTTGGAAGTTAGGTTGCTTCACAACTTACATGAAACAATTTTATCCAACGTTGCGTTCTGATCTAGTAATACCATAAAATATTGTAAAAAAACTTACACATAATATTGTATCGTTACACCAATACGGTACCATAAATCCGTCATATACAAGTCTTTCTCCAACTTGAAACCAAAATGGTTAGACAGTCGATGCATTCGGTTATATGGTCCCAATGGACATAATCTATCCCGTATAAAAAAAGCTAATAACAAGGCCGAAGGTTGGACCATGAACTGAATGAAGACATGGACTGTCCAGCTAAAACCTCCCCTGGCCGAAGCAATTCCCCACTCACCAGGAAGGCTCATATGATAGGACAAGAATTGTCTGCCCTCCCACTTTCGGTGCCTTCCTGTGCCCTTGTTTGTGTGGTCACAGTTAAACCACGTTAACATTTTATATTACTATTTATTTTTATCTTATTATCTCTATAAAAAATAATATAAAATATTAACGTGGCTTAACCGTGACCACACAAAACAGAAGGCACGGAAGGACACCGAAAATGGAAGGGCAGAGAATCCTTGTCCCGTATGATATTGTCAGACGGTGATGTATGGACTCTAAAACCCCAAATTCTTGGTAAGTTCAAAACCAATGCACTTTTATTCTACGGCTGCAATTGGTTGCCGAATTGTGGACGGAAAGTAATGTTGTAGCATGAAGTGATTGATTTTCTTATGTTCAATCGTTCATCCGTGTGACCGATTTTTATTAAATGATGAAAATCTCATTTAGATCACTTGTTAGAAATCGTTCATCCGTGTAATACAACATGAATTCATAATTAGATATTAATTTTAGGGTCTATCATCTGAACTATGTATCTGTGTCAACTCTAGACACAAAACCTCCTCCATAACCCATTACACCTTGTTTTGGTACCCTATTACATGATAATATTATAATATGAATAATGCTACGGAGTTAAAATTTGTAAACTAAATTATGTGTCGACAATAGGAATGATCACGTTTATCAGTACTTAAGTAATAATTCAATCATCAACTTCCACAATATTTTTGAAAAACTATATACTTGTTTTAAGCAAGGGGTACACTTTTCAAAAAAGTTTTACAAAACTTTATTTTCAGACTCACTCACCTTTATTTTTCGTCCATTTGGAAATTTAGTGGCAGAGCTCATGTTGTCGACAAGTATTACTGACAAAAGCTGACGTGTAGGAGGATCCCTCCTTTCAATATAAACGTTCTAACTTTATTTTTTACCGCAGTTTATTTATGCTCTGACATCACTTGTGTGACAAGTGTTCAACCCCGCTCACATACTCACTCTAGAATTAGTTACTTTAGGTTTAAATTAGTTCGTAAATTACTACATCACCATCATTTTATAACTTCGTTATTTTTCAGGAGTCGACCAATACAACTCAATTCAGGTGTTCAGGTGAACATTCCAAATTGAGTGTCAATGAAAAAAAAGAATTTATCGTTGAATTGGGTGTCAATGAAAAATCTTTATGTGAGCTGCAAAAAGAGACCAAAAAGAAGACAACATATAGTCATCTACCGTGGATCTATATTTTGTACGAGTCTATTAGCCATAATATTACGAGTAGGAATCGAACTGAAAATCTAGAGCACACACGGATGGCCATCCAAACTACGAATGAGCTTCTTTAATAAAATTGTGAACTTTATTGATGATAGGGAATTTGGCCACTAAGATTGTCAAGGAGGAAATTTGAGATAATTTTGGTGCGGGATTTTGACTTTTGCTTTTCCACCAACGTGATCGGTGCGTTCTCAGAATTTCCAACTTCATAACTTTCGAATGAGATCCTCTTTATATTCTTTTTGTGAGGATTGCGAAGATCCTTCAATTACATCCATTCATTGTATATCGTGCGGTCAGAAATCATTGTAAATCTTTTTATTTAAAATTAAATATAAATAGTACATGATGAAAACTAACTACACAATGTACGATGAACGTATGTGATTGGAGAATCTTTGAAGGATCCTCATTCATAAACTTTCGCTCTTAAGTGATTATGATATGGATAAAAAATTAAATAAAAGAGAAATGCTAATGAGATTCTGTTAAAATATATTATTCATGGATTATCTGTCACCTTATAGTTTAATGTTAATTCATGCCAACATAATAAAATAGTGTGCCAAAAACAAAAAATTTATAAAGAGTCTCACTTTTGAGAAAATGTTCTTAGCATTTCTCTTAAATAAAGTTTAAAGTACTTTTGATGGAGTACCTAATAGTGCTTTCTGAAGAAGAAAAAAAATCACTGTTTATAAAAAAAAAAACTAATTTTTTTTATTAATGCATGAATTTAAATTTGGGTATTGTTATTCACACATCCATTTTTACTTTTCACATATTTTTGTTAAACATTGTCTATTGATCATCTTTAATTAATTCGATTCGGCAAACGAAAATTGAAAGTGGTGTGTGAGACCTAAAAATAGGTATATAGATATCATCATCCTTAAATTTTTGTCAAACATTGTCAAATTGCCAATACTCTTTCACTTTTATAAGTCTTTTGGATTTTAATCTATTGTAAAATCAATTCAAAACCGTAAGCTCATAAGAAATCAAAATTAAAAATTAAAATGCTTGTTTAACACTTTGTCTATTTGTGCTATTTAGTATTAAGGTAATAATATTCTTCTCCATTTGTAAGAGAGATTGAGATGTCTTAAATTTAATTCTCTCCAAAAACGAACTTGAACCGCATTATTACTAGTCCATTGTGAAACTAAACCCACATCCTCCCATTCGTATGAATAATATTGTTTGTTCCAGAAAAAATAAAAAACACTTTGTCTATTTGTGGAAGTGCTTTTGGTGGTAAAATATCGAAGTTTAGATACGTGATGCTTTTCTTTTTGTTGCCCATTTTATATCTACGTACCCAATAAAAAGACAAATTAAATAAAAGTTTTCAAAAACTTCAATTTCATGGTAGTAACTTGGAAATCATGAACTTATAACCTAAACACTCTTAACATCATTGTTTACATAAAGCCGGTGACTAAATTTCTAAAGTTAAATTTGCGGGGAAGGGAAGGGGGTGTTAAAACAAAATTGTGGTTTTCCAATCAATTATATTGGTGTTTTTTCTTCTTCTATTACTTTTATATTTTTTTATTTAACTAATGTACTGAACCAAATTGCTTCCTCTTCGCCCCATCAAAAGCAGTTGTCGGGGTCATTTCCGATGAATCCGACGAGTACGGATAGCATGATTTACGAAGCTCGTCGTACCTTCCGACGTCGAAATTCTCAAGCTTCATGAGGCGCTTCTGCTTAGCCTGAAACCGGCTATGGTAAAACCCTTCGAAAGAGGGCTCTATCGACGTCCTGAGGAAGAAGGCGTATCCAGCCATGAAATACATTGAAGTAACGTAGAAGCAGATGGGTTCCATGATGTCCCATGAGAGCTCCCAGAACGTGAGCCTCATGAATCCGGCTGTTTGGACAACCAAAAAGCCAAGACCGCACCAAAGCTCCTTTCGGACAAGGGACTTGGCCTTTCGGTCTATCTCAAACTTGTGCCTCTCCATGTCTTCCAATTCCCTAATTCTGGGGTCATCGGAGTCGGGTGGTGTTCCTGGAATGGGAAATAGTTCTTGAATTGCTTTGGCTACCTGCAGTAACCAAACAGGTTGAAACAATTTGGTAAAGCATGCTCAGCCTATCACCAATTAATCCTCACCAACTACAGGAAAAACTTTCACAAAAATTTGCTCAAAAATTAACACAAAAACCTATGTTTTCAACTAATTTTTCAAAAACAATAAAACAAAAATTATGGATTGAGGGGACAAACTTATAAATAAATTTCGAAGTTATTTCAGGATATACGGAATTTTTCTCCAATATACCGGAATTAAATCTAACAACTTTAAATAATGAGATATGCCGTACATACTTCTGAATATTGTAAGTCAGATCCCTTAGGTTGAAAGTGATGCAAGCAAAAATATAAATATATGGGGACAAAGTGGATAACCCCCAAGCCTAATTAGGTATGCAGACCAATTACAAATCCATAAAAGCAAATCCGAGAAGTAAATCTGAAAGCTATCATTACTAAGGTACGCAGGCCATATACAAATCCATAAACAAAAGCAAATCCAAGAAGTTAATCTGCAAGCTATCATTACTTAAAGAAAAGCACTTCACTTAAAAAAAGCACTTTTCCTATTTCAAACATTCCCATTATGTTTGTTGAGCTCAGCAAACGCTTTACCACCACCCAAAACAGAGAAACGACCACACCCAGCCTTTCAAACTTTATGCCACCCAAAACACTAAAACACCCTCTAATTTTCTAGTTTGAGAAAAATATGTCCTATATATTTTTAGGAAAATTAATGAAAAGTTAGAAAAATAAAATTATTTTTAATAAAAAATAAAAAATAAAAAATAAAAAAATAATAAATAATACTAAAACAAGATAAAAATGAACAATAATGTTTTGTTAAATCTTCCTCTCTTTTTTAATAATATATGCCCCTTTTAAATAATTTCTTCCTATTTTTCATCTACACCGCGCGGCACAAGATACCTCAGAGCATAATAGAATATCGCTAATCTCCCACCCCATAAAAAAGCCACCAAACAAAAATGTAATTTTCTTCTTTTATTTTTTTGTTAATTTTAATATTATTATTTTTAATTCACTGTGTCTCCTCCCAAAGATGAAAAACAAAATCTGCCACGGTGAAAGACTGACACCCTTTTTCACGTTTAAAGGTCTCGCCTGTTGAAGAAAACAAAATAAAATCATAAAAACTATATTAGTTTTCGGAATTTCCCATATCACACTAAATAATATTCACTGCTCGTAAATTTAATTCTACCCTCTCGGCCATCAGACCAAGATCACCACAACATTTATCTGAATTTCTGAAACACAAAAAAATTATAAAAATAAACAAGAACAAAAATTAAATTTGAATTTAAATTCGGATAAATTAAAAACGATAATTTAATTAGGATTTAATGAATTAAGAAATTAATTTTTTACCTGTTCGGGCTTCAAGCAAACGGAATTTCCCAATACGATGACGGAGCCGTTTTCGTCCAGCGATTTCGCAAACCCCAGACCCATATCCGGATCCGCGCAGCTTTCCCTGCAGATCCGAACAAACTCCGAATACGATACCCAGCTTTTCCGGACTTCTCGAAGCTTCGATTTCACCGCCTCCAGCTGGGCCACCCTCAGCAGCTTCTTTGTTTCCTCCGTCGTGAATCCCGATTTTGCCACCGGCGAACTGTCCGGCTCGGGCTCCGGCGGAGCCAAACCGTCCAATCGGATCCGATCCTGGCCAATGGCCATGACTTTGAGCTTCTCCATTAGGTTTTCCCCCATCGGCAAAGACCAGATCGCTGGCTTCTGGAAATTCCCCGCCGACGGTGTCTTGTGGAGGAACCTCCGGAACATGGCATTGTCACCCGGGTCGGGCGCGATGCTCGTCTCGCGAGGCTTGGAAGCAGGTCGGGTGTGGACCGCCGACGACGAAATCCGGCAGTTTCTGAGGGTTTGGGTCGACGCCTTGGAGATGTTGAACAGACGCTGGGCTACGGTTTTCTTGAACGCCATTGTAATAATCTAGAGAGAAAATCGAGAGAACCGTAGAGAGAGAGAGCTGTTGAAGCTTTGTACTGGTTATTGAGCGCATCAACAATGGAGGCCTCTGGCTCTTTATATAAGTGTCCCAATTCACGGGACGACCACGAATTTTTGAAACCCTCGCGATATTTTCACTCGTTAGGAGAATTAAAATCGGGAGAAATTTCGATTTCCGCGGCTCCCCATGACTCTAGCGATGAACTTATCCCTTACGTTCTGGGCATATTCGTTTTATCCGTACTTCCCGAGTTTATCTCGCTCGTTCCAATTTATCGTACGCGGAAAAACGCAGCCGCGTTCACGGGTGATAAAGATCAGGGTTGGTGGATTAATCACCGTACACGTGGATGGTTCGCTTCCAGCAACGTGACCTTATCGACTGTGGACGGTCGGATTGGATGACTCTGGTTAGCTGTTTGATGTTGACTGATTTTTGTGTGGACTAGCGAGGTGGAGTGGCGTAATGAACACGTGGAAGGTAGAGAGGCGTTATTAGAGCATCCCTAGTGAGAGGGCTTTATATGAGACTGAAAAAATAGTGGATATAGCCTATTTTAAAGTTATGAGGAATTTTTTTGGTTTTATAAAAGAATCTCTCCCAATTAGGGATGATATCTTTCGGGCTCTATATGAGGCAATATATATTTATTTATATAGTAATTTGATTAAATAATGATTTTTTTTGTTAGCTTTTCTTAAGTTGATTTTGGGACATGATATCTTGAATTATTTTTTTATGACCATTTCAACTTAAAAAGTTCAAATTGTGATAAAGTTAGATTTCATCACTTATAAATCGTTCGTTTGATTATATTCTCTTATCTCAATCTCATCTGTTGAAGAAACAAACCCCAACTTCACCCTTTGAAATAATTTGATTTTTTTCTTCAATATATTGTAAGAGACTTGTTGAATACTTAAATGAACACACATTATATGTGTGTTCCCATGTTTTCATTATGTTACAATAGCTCATAATAGATATGTCATTCTATTTTGTAGTTTATGATGAAATCATATATATTTTAAGCATAAACATACACTTATTTACACGAAATATAATAGATTTAATTAAATTCGCCTAGTCACCTAGGCGCTAAACCCTAGTTGGCTGCCCAATTAGCGCCTAGCGTCTTTTAGAACCTTGCATTTTCTCCATAGATATGTCAAATTCTATATTTTAACCCTTCTTCTTCAGATCATTTGTTGTAAACTTGGTTTTGTCAATTTTTGTATGTTTCCAACACGTGTTTTAATCTCCCTCTCAATTAGTTTTTCGTAAATTTTCTTATTAAGTAGTTCACATAAGAATTAATATCTACTTGTATCTAAACATTTATAATACTACCAATTCACTCATATTGTAATACTTTAATTTATATCAATATTGGTGAGCGGCGTATCATGTGACAACCCGTCCCTAAATCTACGTTTTTATTTAATCGAGGGAATTGACGAAAATATCTCTAGAGGCACGGGCTTCGACTTACGTTGAGCATCGTCTAGAGAAACGCATGACTTATTCCTTTAGCGCATTTGTATAGTACTCGTTGGTACGAACGCATAGGCGAAAATAGTTTGCGAGTCTGGATTATAACGGTATAGTTACGGACATTTGAAGTCGTTTTACAAAATTATAGATTTCAAATTAATTAAAGCTCCCACCATGTGGGAATGGTAACCAATCAAAGTTGAAGTGGCCAATCAGAAATTAGTGAGAGAGTAAAAAACCAATCAGATTTTTGTTGTTGGTGGGCCAATTAGGCAATGGGCAATGGACCAATAAAAGAGAAGCTCCCACTATTCTCTTCCCGTGGAGGACACCCACGACAAAACCCGGTTTCGAACTGGTGTGAAATTCCGGCTACTTCCACCATATTTTCAGGCGAAATTCACCCATCCATTACCTGCAACCTCTTTCACAACCTCCCCTCTTCCATTTCCACCCAAAATTAGAAGGAATTTGTTTGAAGTTTGGTACAAAAACAACCGTGGGTGCCACGGGAAATATTGCTCGGGATCCACCGGTTGTGAAACGATCTCTTTCAATTACCACCACCAAAACACTCCTTTTGGACCTAGGAACAAGACCCAAGCAGTTGTAGGGGTGTTGGAACATCGAGGAAGTAGAATCGAAGAACACCCATCTTAGGGTTTCCGGCGGGTTTCAGTGAAATTGGAGCCTTTCTCGGCTAAATTGGACTTAGCCACAGGTATAAAACTTGTTTTTCTCATTGAGATCTTCATTTCTGTAAATTTTGGTAATTTTTAGAAATAATTGGATTTTTCGGCGAGTCGGGGCGGTCAATAGACACCCACGGCGGCGCGTGGCCAGGGGTCCGTCGATGTCATTCATAGGCTAAATTAGATGCCTTGAGTTCAGTCTTGGTAACTGTATGACTTAGGTTGATGGTGGGAACCTAAATTCTCTATGTCACGTTATTGGGTAAAAGTGTGAATCAACGATCCAACTGTTGGATCGTCACCAAACTTTAATACATTATAGTACGTAATATTTGAGGACCATAGAAACTTACGGATCGGGAATCCGACGTACACATCTTCCCGAATTTGATTTGTAAGTTTATAAAATAAAATGTTGACCGCCACTTGGTTTTGGCAATTGGCGGAGATCCGACCGTTGGATCATAATGAAATATTAGGACGTGGTTCTAGGAACATAATGTGAATCTTTGGAAGTAATGGATCGGAAATTCGTGATGCAGATCTTCCGAAGTGAATTACGTTGGGATGTGTTTTATTTCTGTAAATTATGTATTCTATCGGTAAGAACTCTAAGACGTGATTTGATAATTGTTCTAGGCGACATTGGTTCGTGACGTCTCGATATTCATGCTAGGGACTCGTAGCGCGGACCTTAGGTGAGTGGGTCTTTTCCTTTTTATCGTGTATATTATATATATATATATATGATTGATAATTCCACAAACGTTTTTTTTTAAATCGATTTATGCATATTACCTACATATAATTACTGTGAATGCTTTGAAGTACTAGTGTGAACTACGAATGGCTTGATCCCTGTTTAGGGTACGTAGGCAGTCTAACGAGACGTTAGATGCAACCATACAATAAATGTGACTAAATAATTGAGACAATAGTCTTGTTTGGGGAATTGAGCAATGTGAAGGAGATTGGTGGAAAATGTGAGATTTAACCTTTTGATTTGGTGGTTAAATGTTGTTCATAAATCAATGTGTGAAGAACCAAGAAATTAAAGTAAGGAAACGTAAGTAATGATAGTTAATTAAACTAGTGTCTAATTGGGCTTATCACCGATAATTATTCCCGAAAATAAATAGTTCGGGAGTAGGGCATTACAACTTATGCATTTTACGCCATATTATATATACATGTATATAATTGAAAATGCTATGACATGGTTGAGTATTAGATTGCATCATGGTATATCCATATGTATATTACTTGCACATAATTATTGTGAACGCAGGAGACGCAGGTAAGTTCAGGTGAGTTTATCGTATTAGTTGAAATGATGAAGTTATGGCATGACTACATGTATGTTTTAGGCAACTCCGACCTTGTCGTACAGGTTGCAATGATAAGCAACTCCGACACTGTCGTACAGGTTGTCCATGAGTCGTACATGTTATAATAGATGCAGTTAGAGCTCATTATCCTGCCCCCCCCCCCCCCCGCGGTGTTAGTGCTCTGCCCGTGGCCAGGCCCTAGCCTTCACGTGATCGTTCACCTCCTACACCACACGCTCACCTTGGATACAAGGTAGGTGCCAGCCTGTCGTACAGACCACATTAGGTGGTTCCGACTCGTAGATGACTTACGATACTTCGCACAGCCTTCACGTGATCGCAGCACTTAAGTGTATTTATTTACACCCAACCTGTCGTATAGACCACTTTAAGTGGTTCCGACTCGTGTGCAGGAATTGGTTCATGAGCTATATAGGTGACTCCGACTTACGTGCTAGAATTAATTGAGATATGGGTGAGTCATACAGGTCACTATAGGTGACTCCGACTTACGTGCTAGCATTGATTGATAAGATATGGGTGAGTCGTACAAGTCACTCTAGGTGACTCCGACTCACGTGCGATCATTGATTGATGAGATACTGGTGCAGTCGTACAGGTCACATTAGGTGACTCCGACTTGTGTGCTAGTATGGATTATTGAGCACCTGATTATTTATATTGCTGATGAGATGTTGTATCGTGGTATACTTCTGGATTTACTGATAGTATACAATTGATTTCATCCTTATACGTAGTATGATTTTCTGGAAACTAAACAGGTGTTACAACGATGGGTTATAACGTTTAGAAGATCTTTATTAAAATTTTGTTTTCAGGCCACTCACATTTTCTGTTTTCCACCCCTCCAGATTTTAGTAACTGAGCTTCCGTATCGACGAGGATGATTGGCATATTCCAAAATAAGTGACTACCTTTGATGGTATAATTTTTATCTTACTCTACTGTACTTTACTTATGCTCTAATGTCACGTGTGAAATGGGTTCATTCCCGCTAACCAGCGCACTCTGGTATTTAAGCACTCTTAGGTTCAAATTTACTCATATTTTTCAACATCATCACACTTTATGGCTTCGTCACCTTTCAGGTGTCGGCCAACATAGCTCGATTCGGAGTCCTTGTGGACATTCCGGGTCAGGGTGTGTCAGTTTGGTATCTGAGCATAAGTTGGGCAGTATTGAGTTCAGGACACACGTGATGTGAGCATTCCTGATTCTTGAACTTAATTTCCGAATCTTGGCACCTCATCAAATACGAAAAATATATTAGTTTTCCTAAGTTTTGGGCAGTTTTGTCGACTTGTCGACGTTTTATAAGATTATTTTGGCAAACGTCTCTAAATTATAAGGGAAGAATTTCCTTGCCAAGGAAAGAAGTAGATTTGGGATAAGTTGATGGCCCTGAAGCAGGGCTACTATATTGATAGTTGTGTATCTCAAGGGGAAAATCTCCAATCAATACTAATTTCCTACATTACTGTTGATGCTATACTTGTCATTTTGATGAGCATTGGCATGGAAGTAAAAATTGTTATATCTGAAGTGAATAGTATAGTACGTTTTGAAAATGTTTACCTTTGGCATCAATTCTCAAATTTTTTACTTGGGCTTCCACCTTGTTAACATCATATTTATTTTTCCCTATTTCTTATCAAACAACTTCTATATCAGTTTTCCTTTTGACTTTTCAAATGAGTCCTACTTCGTTGAAAGAACTTAGTTATCAAACACTTTATTTTGGAAAACTCAAACCTATATGCGAAGGTGAAAGAGCTTCACATTAATTCCTCAAATATTACCTTTGTGTAAATTGGTACTTCTCCTGGGAGATATGATTTCGTAAATGACATTCTTTTCTTTTCTCCAAAAAGGTAGTAGTAGAAGAAAGTTTTGGTCTTGTCGACTTATTGACAAATTATTATCGATTTTTTTACTATAGTGTTTTTCTTCACTTGTTGACCAAGGAAAATTAGTTTGGTTTGGGATGTTAATTATGAATAAAGTTTTTGACAAATGAACTGTTGTCTCAGCTTACCTTTTCTTTACACCTTTCGATGACATTGATCATTTGGAAATCCATGATGATGTGTTCTTTGGATATTTCAAATGTGTGGAGGCAACATGACGAAGAATTGCTTAGACTTTCCAACGGTTAAAATCGTTCGAAATGAACCATCTTATTCATGACTAGAGTAAAGTGTTATTATCTTTATTTGAAAAACCGAATGATACTTCCTAGTGGAGAAACGTGTTAGAGACCTTTATCAATCTTGGACTTTTCAAATATATTCTCATTTGAAATAGGTTAAATTCTGACAGCGGTAGTCGAAGAACTAAATCAACTTTTATGATTATCACGATTGTGAAAATGTATCGCCTCAGTTGGAATTCATGAAGGAAATTTTGTGAAAAACATGTTCATTTGAGCAACATCAATAGCATGCAATTAACATATTAAAGGCGGAATCATGCTTACATGCACTCAAATCAAAACATCAACCATGAAATTTAAAGCCTAGTAGATTGGTGAACCTTGACTCAACTTAAAACAACATTTGTTAGTTGAGAAATATTTACCTTTGTAGATTCCACTTTGCATATGCAAAGGATAATCACCCAAGAGATAGGGCCTTCATTCCTTGCTTCTTAGCTCCATGGGTTTGGTTGAAAGAATTGGATTCTCCAAGTTCCCAAAATAGAGAACCTCTAAAGATTCTACACCAAGGTTAGATTGAAGAAGAAATGAGTGATCATGGAGTAGTAGGATTGCTAGATTCACCCTCCAAGGTGGTTGGCCTCTTAGAGAGAAATGGAAGCTTTGTGTTCTCACCAATTTTCTCTAAAACCAACACTTATGAATTTTAGGCTATAAAGTTCTTTATATAGTCACTTCTTTAAATGACCTAAAGAACCAAAAAAAACCCTAATTGTAACACATATGGCCGGCCATTTAATGGATATGGGCTTTTGGGCCTTTGTGAATCTTTATTCATTAAGTTGTCATACAACTTAAGTCAATGGGCTTTGACGTTCGAAGCCCATTGGGCCTTAAGGTCCAAAACTATCCCGAGGTCTTTAACGAACTTATTCGTTTGATTAATTAACATATTAATTAATCATTGCCATAAATAATTAAACCATTTAATTATTCTTACTCATCTCCATTGTTTCTTCAATCTCCACCTTACACGGTGTACGATCCATTAGGTTCCTTTTAGCGAGGCAGTGGGCGATTAAAACCATTTTACATCGATTGTGAATTGAAACTTACTTTCAATTCTCCCTTTAGTGATTACACACGTTTAGGGCTTCCACAAACCATGAGTGACACCTAGCAGCATATCATGGTTACCCAAGCTAATCAGAAGAGGTAGAGAACCTATTCAGTTCAGGATTACAAATGCAATACGGTCTTTCTCTAATCTAATACTCTTGACCACATTGTTTGGTTTGATAGTTTATTTATTCATGTCTACTATCCAATGTGATTCGTTTGCTTATATGATTACCTTGAATGTGATTTGGAACGCATTCCCAAATCTCATTCATACTCTGGCCAGAGATTTTAATCATATCATAGAGTATTCTCCCTCAAACCATTTGAAGGTTAGAGATCCCTTGTTGCACATTCACTTGTCTCCATAACTAAGTGGCTTAACCCCAATGATGTCGTGGACACCCCGATGGGGTGACTTTGACATAATCAAAGATCAAGGACTTAACCACAAGACAACTGTGATGCCTCAGGTCAAAGGACTAATTTGCATTATCCCAACCATGAGTTCTCATGTGACATGAGTATGAGAACTCCTCGTTGATCGTGTTCAGTGGACTCATTCTCTATTGAGTACCTACGTACTTGTCTTGATGTCACACACACCAATGACTCGACACTAGTCACTCTCCCTGAGAGAAGACATAGCACGTACTGATCTTAACGGACTGTCAATGCCCAATTGGCAATCCTATGATCAGGAACGTTTAGGATGTGTCTACGAAAGAATGGTCTCATTAATCTAACTTCATTAGATTGCATTCTCCCAATCACATATTCCTTGGACTTTATCGTTTAAGCAGACAACATTTATATGAGACGGCTCAAACAATAATGTTTGCACTTTATATGTAAACTAGATTAGTTTAACATGTGAAATGTCCGTAAAGTATCATCATATGATTGGCTTTAGGGCACATTTCCAACAATCTCCCACTTGCACTAGAGCCAATCAGCTTGTTCATCTGTTATGATTCCTCTTCTGTAGTCATTTCATAAATGGCTGAGTAGTAGGCCTAGGCAATGGATATCTATATGTTATCCATAGAAGCAACCTTGAGAATATCGACGTCACCATTATACATGATTCTCAATCATGTGGTTCAGTCTCTCATATGAGTTCAGATCTTGATGAGACCTTGATTCCCTGGCTTGAGCTATCGCCCCATTAGTGTCGTAGTGTCAGTACACTAGATACACTTTCTGGTTGGAACCGAATAGAGAGTTCATAAATGAACTTTCCCATCCAAACAACATTGTTGTAAACTTCTATATGGCAATATATTTTGCATTCATAATGGAACACACTAAAGTCATTACTTTAATGTTTCCATCCAAATATCTCTTTAGTCATAATAAAGAGATATCTGTTTATCTCTTCATTCATAATGAAGAAACATCCAATGATGGATTAGATTCACAATCTAATACATTTACGCTTCCATTACGTTACTCTAATTCTTCCTCATTCTTCGAGGAACCTATCCTTTAGTATTTCTTAAATACTTAAGGACTCACTTGACAGTTGCCATGGTTATGATCCTGGGCTTGCACTGATATCGTCTTGTACCGTTCTAGATACAATTCATATCAACGTTTTTCATACAATATGAAATACGCAAATCACCTTTCTGCGTATGCATAAAGGATTCTATTTATGCATTATTTCTTTGGGAGTCAAAGGGTACGTTCCCTTTGAGAAGAGCTACCTCCTAGTCTCACTAGAGTTGTTCTTCTTATTGAAGTTTATCATCATATGAGAAACTTCCTAGCATCCTTTTGTCTATTATTAGGGCATGATATAATCCAATTATATCCTAAAATCTATCATTATAGATTTCCATCCCATGTATATAGACTATGTCTCCCATATACATTCTATCGTTATAAAAAGTTTAAAGTCATAACTTTAACAATGAAGTATTCTTTTCATTTCCAAAATTAATATATCATACATATATTTAAATTTAGGAATATGATTAACTCCCACTAATATTTTGTAAACCTAGTAAACAAAAGATTCATTTACATCTTTATGAGAAATCAAACGTTTTGATCTTTCTCTCATAAGACGCTTATGGCTCCCACTAGCTTGCTTAGATCCATGATGGTTGGATCTCTACAACTTACATGTTTTGTGATTCATAGTTTTAGACATATATTATTAGGACTATCTTAATAATGGTTTCGGAAACCTATATTATGTCCAAACATTGAATCAACATTTAGTTGTAGATAGCTATCTTCGAATTAATTGAAACTAAGACTACGTCAAAAATGGTTCCTTCAAAGTCAACCATTCTCTTTTATTGTAGTCACCTTAAGCTACCAATTAGCTATGAAGGTTTCATTATTTCGGGTCAAATGGTACTTTACCATTTCCTTGAGTATATATTGTATATACACTCAATGTAGTCATAAAAGTTCAAACCATTCAACTGAGACGGTTTATAAATCCTTCTTGACTACCTTGGAGCTTGTGGTATAGGAACTAAGTTGTTATATTTGTTGATTATCATCTTGTCTCTCAAAGAACCCATTCTTTTGAGTTCTATTCCTAGTTCATTTGCTCTAAGGCAAATCACATTGTAGGATTACAATGAACTACTCAACAAACAACATTTGTTGGTTGGTTTATAGAAGTGATATCCAAAGGTTAATTTAAGGATATCCACAAGATAATTTTTAAACAAATATTGCTTATTAGCACACAACCCCAAATCTTAACATGATTAAGATTTGTCTTTCTTTCCAACTACATCCTATGGAGTTATGAAAATTTTGGAAGATCTTCTAATTGACAATCATATTGTTTTAGAAGTATATATCCTATATATATGGGTAATTGATAACATCCAACGAACTAAATCTTATTCGAGTTCGTTCTTCTCCTAATGGAGAAAATCATTATCTTATGATGCTAATTTCCTTGATATCTTTCAAGGAAACTCATCTAAAGTGTTACCTTTCCTTGGATCAAATCTAAGGATGTATTTACTTTAGACGTCTTACTCATCAACTTACATTTCTTGAATTCTTTGAAACCTTTTACAAAGTATTCGGACTTGTGTTTATTCAAAATAAACTATAGTCCAACCGAGAGTGATCTTCGGTGAATGTCAAACAACATGAGTAGTATTATGTTGTGGACAAGTGCCACTAACATCTAAGTGAATTAACCTCAATAACTTTGTGATTCTTTCTTCTTTCCAAAAGAATAAAGATTCGAACATTTCGCCTCTATACAATTTTGACAAGAAGGTATTGGATCCGGATCTAACGATCCAAAGCATCCATCTATGACCAACTCGTAATTTATGTTTTAGAGGTATCACAACTCAGTTGGGATTAGTCACTATCTTGCAACCTTTTGGGTTTTAAGCATCATTATATTCTAAACAGTTAACGCTACCATATCATCTCTACTATAGAGACAATTAATTAGATTACTATAATCCAATCAGTGATTAATAAAGAACAATGTTTTGTCAAATAAAACATTCATCCATCTCTACTATAGTGACGGAATTAAGTTCCTTAAAATTGGAATGTAAAGACAATCTTTGGTTTTTCCAATTTCTTTGGTAGTTCATATGAAGAAGTTAGTATCATCTGCTTTCGCAGAGATCTATATTTTATTCACGTTCCGAATGTGAAGTACTTTCTCTTCTCTCATTAATCTTCTACTTCTTATTAGCCACATTTTTACAACGATTGTAAAACATAGTTACTAATACGGAATCAAGCATTCAAGTAGAAGAACCAACTGTTTTGAACTATTCAAGAACAATTTACAACACCTTCGAAAGGTGTGTTCTTGACATTTGCAAGACATTTCTTGCAATTACCCCTTCCAATGTCCATCCTTTCATAGAGAAAGTTTGTTCCCTTGGAGTTAATTTTATCTTCTTCATTTGACTTCTCCTTTGACTACAATAGTCATGGTCCCTAAACTCCCACTATCTCTCTTGAAACCTTTTTCAATTGTGTTATACACATCAAACATTTTGGAGAGTGTGTGGTTATTGTTCACTACATAGTTTACAATAAACTTAGTGAACCATTAGGATAGGGACATAAAGGTGAAGTCCTAGATTAGTTTCCGTCTCGTTAAGTGGTTTATCACTTCAACACTCAATGATTCAAAATCATCATAAGTCCATGTTGATGGACTATTTTTGTCAACCAACCATTATGTTCTAAACATAATTACAAACTTTCAAGAGTTGTTCAAGGCAACTCTTATTTCTTCATACAACAATTTGTAAGTGAAGAACTATGACACTAAAAGTGTCCTTTGTCTTTATGCTAATCTTCGTAAGTTCCTTTGTTCATATAACGAAGGAATAAGCATTGGTTGTTTGTGTTGTCCTCTTCATGATAGACATTTCTAACATGTTCTTCCAATGATACATTATCAATAGGAAGATTGTGAGGATGAGATGATGCGAAAATAAGTTAACGCACAAATTTAAACCCTATTTGTGACAATTGTAGTATATGGATAAGTAGGGATCGTTCTAACCGGGGATTAACTAGGGATGCTAACCAATGTAAAATTAATTTAAAAACGTAAAAACAAAATTTAAAATACTAAACTAGACCCAAAACACTTAAATAGAATGACTCAAAATAAAACTAACAAATAAACTAAAATAAATCAAAAGACTCAAAACAACTCAAGACTTAAGAAAACACAAACTAAAATGATTTCTAATAAATCTAACACTTTAAAATAAACGGGGGATTGATTTTTTTACGAAATTGAATTTAAAACTGAAACTTAAAAACAAACTTCAAAGAAAATATATTTTATAGAAATAAAATGATGAAACGTTAGTTAGAGGGGTCCTTATCCACACATGAACAAATGCATATAATTTGATTCCCAGTTATGATTTCAACAAACGAATAAATGACAATGCTCCAAGTTAATTAGGTCCGCTTAAATTAACCTTCAGATTTCCCTATATTCATTGAATTGGACGGGATACGCATCACAACCAAATTATTCTTATCAAGTTCCCTAACTATGGAATACGCATGATAGAGAGACATATCAAAGATCATTAAGTTCAATGAAAATCATAAGCATCGACTAGGCATTCATAACTATGGAATACGCATGTTAATCCAACCTAGGGTTTACTAAACACAATCGTGACTAGCGATTTTTACTACTCATGGATATAAGTTCATAACGATTAGGTGAAATTTCCTTATATCCTAGCATCAAGTCTAAGCATGCAAATTAAGTGTCGACCCTTAACCCACATACATAAACAAGTTATTAATCAACACAGAAAAATAAACCACATCCAACGTTCAAGAATTCATAACTGAAGTAAATCAAATCATAATAAACATTTATCCATGGTTTCAAATTCACCTCTAACTAAACAGAAATTAATTACACATGTTTAATATAATTGAAAAACAAATTAAATTAAACATGAGTTAAGAAAAATAAAACCAAACGAGGAAGCTTGCTGTGCTGTGCTTAAGCTGCCTCCCCGAGTCAGCACTCTGCACAGTTTCTGCGTTGTGCTAGCTGCCAAGTGCAGGCAGCCTCCTCGCGTCCGTGCTGCCAGCTGCTCTCTCCGAGTCACCCTCCCTGGCACAGCCCGCTCCTGGCAGCTGCTAAAGGCAGCCTGCCTTCCTCCCGTCTTTCCTCGCTGGCAAGCTAGCTGCCAAGTGCAGCGACTCCTCGGTTTTTCCGCAACCAAAGCCGAGAGCTCCCTTTCTTTCTGCGAGCTTTCCTCCCTGCTTCTCTTTCCAGCTCCTTGCACCTGTTCTCCCAGCTGCCCCAGGCAGCACGTCCCCCCCCCCACTCACTTATTCTTTTGACTGCCCTTTTATTCTTCTTTTTCTCTATTTTTTTATTCTTCTTCTTTCCGCCAGCTTAAGGCAGCATGTCATTCTTTCCTTTTGCCAAGATGTTGTCTCACGTTGCCAAAGCTTTTCTTTACTCTTTTGATTCTTTTTTTTTTTTATATTCTTTTCTTTACAAAACAAACCATGATGATGTTTCAAACATCATCATGAATTATTATTATATATATATATATATATTAATTAATTTAAAAGCTAATCTACATCGACAATTTTGACGAATTTATTACATAAAATCACACTTATGCTATTTTTATTTTCTTAGCTAGATAAATTCTATAAAACACCAAAACAAAGTAAATAGCACAAAAATATGAGAAACTAACTAAGAAAAGACGAGAGAATTTGATGTAAAATATGTATAAATATGAGCTTATCATGAGACTTCTTAGGTACATGCACAATCCATTTAAGACAATCTTTGGGATTGTGTTACCAAGTCCGGAAACTAAAACATTCGGATTTTCTTTGTCAAGTTTTGGATAGCGTTTGCAAATATATTGGTAAACAAATACATAACGAATATAAATTGATTGATTTTAAGCCATTTGATTCGGGTCTTTAAATCAAATAGCACCACCCACTATTTTTGGCAAATTCCATATCCCTCATTGGAATTCGAGAGTTTTTGGAGAAAACTCTTAGTAGGTTATGAGAGACTCACTATTACCAAGCCCACCTCAGAAGAAAATCATATTGGCTAGCGTTAATAATAATGAGAGAGTACACTTACTCATTTGCAACTAATGCAAGTACCCATCAATTTGGCCTCTAGAGAATGATGCCTCAGAAGAATATCATATTGGCACATTGCACTTAGTTAAGTCATTCCCACCATGCTAGTTAAAGTAGGGGTTCAAGAATGGCCTCAGAAGAATATCATATTGACCACACTCGTTGCCTACCTTTACTTCATCATATGTGTATAGGCTTTTCCTGAATGTAAGCACATACTTTGCAACCCCAGAACTGGACGAATACGGTGTATGAGTCACAAACGATTGAAGCCTACCATGGTGGAAGGCCACGAAAGAGTGTTCAAAACACTCTCACGCTTATCAACTTAATAATGGTTTGTTTGAGGGTTTTAGGTCTCATCACATATAAGTATTCATTTTAATCTTCATTAAAACAATTTTGGTCCTATTACAACTATTGGTCCATTTGATTCAATTTAGTTGTATATAATACTCCCACTATACTTATAAAACGGTTTTTAAAGCAAGAGTATATGATACTACTAACATAAGGTTTGCATTCATTTGATGGACTATATAGTTGCCTTAGGGCCTTAGGATGACTATGAACCTTTGTTTAGATTCAACACGAGCCTAGTGTTGAATCTCGGACTAGGGATGGAGATTGATTTTAGTTACGCGTTTAATCACATTAAGGCGTGTTGTTCCTAGGGGCGTTGGACCCTCTACTCCATTTTCATGCATATCAAATAAAGCAAGAAAGAAGTACTTCAAAGTAAAGGTGAGCTTATGCTCATTACAACATTTGCATAAAACAAATTACTTTAAAGTAAAGAAGAGCTTATGCTCTTTTACAACATTTGATCAAATCAAATTACAACCAAAATTAATCTACACATTCCCATGGTTCAAACAAATTTGAAACGGCCTTTCACATAACTCAATTATCGTAGGCTTAGGTTCATAATCACCCTTTAATTAATTAACAATTTAACTAATTAAATTGAATGCAACATTTTCATTTTGTTTTTGTATCCATAAAATTGATTTAAATGGAGCTAAATGAAATGAAAATCCAATTCTCATTTAAAGAGACAAAACAATTTTTGTTCCCCACTTAATTTGGGCCATCATGCAATAACCACAACTTTTTGGGCTATATTGCGAAACACAAACTTTTGGGGTCACTTTGTAAAAACACAAAAGTCCACTACTTCATGTAATTACAACTAGAACCCAAAAATTTCAACAAATACAAAAAACTTCATTAAAGGAGCAAAACAATTTGTCCTTTAGCGTTTTTGGGCCTTAACGTAAAAACGTAAACTTTTGGGCTAAAATACAAATACACAAAAGTATCAAAACTTTATGTAATTGCACAAAAGGCCCAAAAATACCCTATTCTATTAGGGTGGCCGGCCATGAGTTAAAAAAAATAAGATTTTTACAAAGTTTTTGTAAGTGGGTTTTGTTAGGTGAGGTAAAGATGAAACATATATGATATATATTGAATTTATGTCAAACTTTTATAAAAGTTTGTCTACCATTAATTGAATTTATGTCACATCTTTAAAAAGTTTGTCTCCCATTAAAAATACTTTACCATTAACCATCACCCACTAAAATTAAATCAAAACTTTATGTAAAAACATAAAACTTTTGAATCAAAACTTCAAAACTTTTTGTTCTTGGCAAGAACTTCAAGAACATTGAAGAACACTCATGAAAACTCATAATAGCTCCATGAATGTTTTCACTCACCAAAACTCTAATTTTCACCACTCAAAATAGGGCTAACATCCTAGGGTACTTAGGGGTTCCAAAAGTCACTTTAAAACCATTTTAACAAGACAAACATGAACCCAAAAAATCACCCTTTGGATTTAGCCGAATTTCCCCAAAAACATGGCACCAAATTTTAGCTCCAAAATTCATGCTCATATGAACTACATCTACAACATTTGAGATGGCAAATTTTCTAACAAAATTTACATTCAAAGAAACAAGAATAAAGCTTGTAACATATTACAACTTTTAAATCAAAAACTATGAACTACAAAACCCAAAATGATTCACCAACTACTAGACCTAGGCTCTTGATACCACTTGAAGGAAATTTTGTGAAAAACATGTTCATTTGAGGAACATCAATAGCATGCAATTAACATATTAAAGGCGGAATCATGCTTACATGCACTCAAATCAAAACATCAACCATGAAATTTAAAGCCTAGTAGATTGGTGAACCTTGACTCAACTTAAAATAACATTTGTTAGTTGAGAAATATTTACCTTTGTAGATTCCTCTTTGCATATGCAAAGGATAATCACCCAAGAGATAGGGCCTTCATTCCTTGCTTCTTAGCTCCATGGGTTTGGTTGAAAGAATTGGATTCTCCAAGTTCCCAAAATAGAGAACCTCTAAAGATTCTACACCAAGGTTAGATTGAAGAAGAAATGAGTGACCTTGGAGTAGTAGGATTGCTAGATTCATCCTCCAAGGTGGTTGGCCTCTTAGAGAGAAATTGAAGCTTTGTGTTCTCACCAATTTTCTCTAAAACCAACACTTATGAATTTTAGGCTATAAAGTTCTTTATATAGTCACTTCTTTAAATGACATAAAGAACAAAAAAAACCCTAATTCTAACACATATGGCCGGCCATTTAATGGATATGGCCTTTTGGGCCTTTGTGAATCTTTATTCATTAAGTTGTCATACAACTTAAGTCAATGGGCTTTGACGTTCGAAGCCCATTGGGCCTTAAGGTCCAAAACTATCCCGAGGTCTTTAACGAACTTATTCGTTTGATTAATTAACATATTAATTAATCATTGCCATAAATAATTAAACCATTTAATTATTCTTACTCATCTCCATTGTTTCTTCAATCTCCACCTTACACGGTGTACGATCCATTAGGTTCCTTTTAGCGAGGCAGTGGGCGATTAAAACCATTTTACATCGATTGTGAATTGAAACTTACTTTCAATTCTCCCTTTAGTGATTACACACGTTTAGGGCTTCCACAAACCATGAGTGACACCTAGCAGCATATCATGGTTACCCAAGCTAATCAGAAGAGGTAGAGAACCTATTCAGTTCAGGATTACAAATGCAATACGGTCTTTCTCTAATCTAATACTCTTGACCACATTGTTTGGTTTGATAGTTTATTTATTCATGTCTACTATCCAATGTGATTCGTTTGCTTATATGATTACCTTGAATGTGATTTGGAACGCATTCCCAAATCTCATTCATACTCTGGCCAGAGATTTTAATCATATCATAGAGTATTCTCCCTCAAACCATTTGAAGGTTAGAGATCCCTTGTTGCACATTCACTTGTCTCCATAACTAAGTGGCTTAACCCCAATAATGTCGTGGACACCCCGATGGGGTGACTTTGACATAATCAAAGATCAAGGACTTAACCACAAGACAACTGTGATGCCTCAGGTCAAAGGACTAATTTGCATTATCCCAACCATGAGTTCTCATGTGACATGAGTATGAGAACTCCTCGTTGATCGTGTTCAGTGGACTCATTCTCTATTGAGCACCTACGTACTTGTCTTGATGTCACACACACCAATGACTCGAGACTAGTCACTCTCCCTGAGAGAAGACATAGCACGTACTGATCTTAACAGACTGTCAATGCCCAATTGGCAATCCTATGATCAGGAACGTTTAGGATGTGTCTACGAAAGAATGGTCTCATTAATCTAACTTCATTAGATTGCATTCTCCCAATCACATATTCCTTGGACTTTATCGTTTAAGCACATAACATTTATATGAGACGGCTCAAACAATAATGTTTGCCCTTTATATGTAAACTAGATTAGTTTAACATGTGAAATGTCCGTAAAGTATCATCATATGATTTGCTTTAGGGCACATTTCCAACAATTCACAGGTATTGTTTTGTCGTCACTTGCGAAATATCAAGAAAGAGTTTGAATGGTCATAATCACTTCTTGTATATGAAGGGAGTTGAGAAATATCATCATACACTTTCGGTTCGAGGTATCTTGTACATGTGGTGATGATGATTATGATGTTTCGATGTTTATAGATCAACTTGACAAGTCAACCCATTTTTTTTATTGGTCCAGAAGGACTACTTTTTGACCACTTGGTAAAATTCCTCATTCCTGAAATTTTCAGATTTCTCGGGCGTTTAGACTAGCGTTTATTCTAAGGAGGATTTCATATTCATCTCTTTGTGCTGGAAGGTATTCTAGTCAATTTTAGGTTCATGCCTACCCTACTACACTTTGTATTAGTTTTAACTTTTAAACAAGCAAATTGTCTAGAGGAGTTGCTAGGATATTGACATTTAGTCGTGAACATTAAATTCTCAATCACCCAACAAATACTCTACTTAACGAATCTTAACCGCTGGTGATTGAATGTTTCAGAAGTTACCGTTGTAACGAGATGTTATACATTAATTTCAATTACCTTGTATTTAAAATTTGATGGACTTATTTGACCCTCAAATTCTCGAGTATTATGTTAGCCTTCTTGACATAATTTTCACTAAATTCGAGAGAAATTCAATAGGAATCTGCTCATTATGGTGTTATGAATTGCATTGTTGAGTTATGTGGTGTGTATGTTGTAATAAATAGTTATATTTTTTTTAGTTGGTTGTAACTACAGTTACAATTTTTGGTTTCGAGTATGGCATTGTTAAGGCGTACTGTGAAAATTTTATCCATAGCACATGACCGAAAATTTTATCCATAGTTGAATGATCGAGATTATGATATAGAAAATTATGATATTTGTTGATGTTATCTGTAAGGGTAGTGCGTGAACACGATCAAGACTTGGATCAGATGATTTATGCGTATTTTCCCATTGGGGGGCATGATGGTAATACTGCACCCTCGGGAATCTGTTACTTACTTATCGGGACAATAGTGAGTTGTTGGTATTACGGGCTGCTGACCGTATTATTGAAAACTTAAGTGTTGAATTTGTTGAACAAGTAGACATCTAGGTCCGTCTACGTTTAGTTATTTAAGTATTGTTTGGGCTTGACCCAAAGATAGCACACACTCATCTTCGAGGCACATGACGCATATGGGTGTGTAGGTGAAGTTTTCTATTTTCAAAGTTGTCTTCAATACAACTATTTTAACTTCACTTTATTATATACGTACTTCGACATTACATTGTTATACATCTATTGTTCTACTTTATGTTTATAAAGAACTGTATATTTTAGTATTATACTAAAGGAGAAGGAAAGTTTGAGTTTGGAGGCATGAAAGAAGAACCATTGCAAACCAATCACGACAGAATGATAATCTCTTTGATGCAACCACTCTAACTTGATATCTTCCCTACATATGTATTTCTCTGCTGTCTTTTCTCTACTTTTGTATAACAAATGATTTTAAATTTCGGGGATGAAATTTGTAAGGTGGGTAGATTGTGACAACCCATCTCTAAATTTACGTTTTTATTTAATCGAGGGAATTGACGAAAATATCTCTAGAGGCATAGGCTTTGACTTACGTTGAGCATCGTCTAGAGAAACGCATGACTTATTCCTTTAGCGCATTTGTGTAGTACTCGTTGGTACGAACGCATAGGCGAAAGTAGTTTGCGAGTCCAGATTGTAACGGTATAGTTACGGACATTTGAAGTCGTTTTACTAAATTATAGATTTTAAATTAATTAAAGCTCCCACCATGTGGGAATGGTAACCAATCAAAGTTGAAGTGGCCAATCAGAAATTAGTGAGAGAGTAAAATACCAATCAGATTTTTGTTGTTGGTGGGCCAATTAGGCAATGGGCAATGGACCAATAAAAGAGAAGCTCTCAGCATTCTCTTCTCGTGGAGGACACCCACGACAAAACCCGATTTCGAACCGGTGTGAAATTCCAACCATTTCCACCATATCTTCAGGTGAAATTCACCCATCCATTACCTGCAACCTCTTTCACAACCTCCCCTCTTCCATTTCCACCCAAAATTAGAAGAATTTGTTTGGAGTTTGGTACAAAAACCACCGTGGGTGCCGCGGGAAATCTTGCTCGGGATCCACCGGTTGTGAAACGATCTCTTTCAATTAGCACCACCAAAACACTCATCTTGGACCCAGGAACAAGACCCAAGCAGTTGTAGGGGTGATGGAACATCGAGGAAGTCGAATCGAAGAACACTCATCTTAGGGCTTCCAGGCGGTTTGAGTGAAATTGGAGCCTTTCCCAGCTAAATTGGACTTAGCCACAGGTATAAAACTTGTTCTACTCGTTGAGATCTTCATTTCTGTAAAATTTGGTAATTTTTAGAAATAGTTGGATTTTCCGACTAGTCGGTGCGGCCGACCGCCACCCACGGCAGCGTGTGGCCAGCGGACCGTCAATGTCATTCTTAGGCTAAATTAGATGCCTTGAGTTCAATCTTGGTAACTGTATGACTTAGGTTGATGGTTGGAACCTAAATTCTCTACATCACGTTATTGGGTAAAAGTGTGAATCGGCTATTCGACCGTTGGATCGTCACCAAACTTTACTACATTATTGTACGTAATATTTTAGGACCAAAGAAACTTACGGATTGAGAATTAGACGTACTGATCTTCCCGAATTGGATTTGTAAGTTCATAAAATAAAATGTTGACCGCCACTTGGTTTTGGCAATTGGCGGAGATCCGACCGTTGGATCATAATGAAATATTAGGACATGGTTCTAGGAACATAATGTGAATCTTTGGAAGTAACGGATCGGAAATCCGTGATGCAGATCTTCCGGAGTGAATTACGTAGGGATGTGTTTTATTTCTGTAAATTATGTATTCTATCGGGAAGAACTCTGAGACGTGATTTGATAATTGTTATAGGCGACATTGGTTCGTGATGTCTCGATATTCGTGCTAGGGAGTCATAGCGCGGACCTTAGGTGAGTGGGTCTTTTCCTTTCTATCATGTATATTATATATATATATATATATGATTGATAATTCCACAAAAGTTTTTTTTTAAATCGATTTATGCATATTACCTACATATAATTACTGTGAAAGCTTTGAAGTACTAGTGTGAACTACGAATGGCTTGATCCCTGTTTAGGGTATGTAGGCAGTCTAACGAGACGTTAGATGCAGCCATACAATAAATGAGACTGTATAATTGAGACCATGGCCTTGTTTGGGGCATTGAGGAATGTGAAGGAGATTGGTGGAAAATGTGAGATTTAACCTTATGATTTGGTGGTTAAATGTTGTTCATAAATCAATTTGTGAAGAACCAAGAAATTGAAGGAAGGAAACATAAGTAATGATAGTTAATTAAAATAGTGTCTAATTGGGCTTATCACTGATAATTATTCCTGAAAATAAATAGTTCGGGAGTAGGGCGTTACTGTGTATGCATTTTACGCCATATTATATATACATGTATATAATTGAAAATGCTATGACATGGTTGAGTATTAGATTGCGTCATGGTATATCCATATGTATATTACTTGCACATAATTCTTGTGAACGCTTTGAAGTCAAAGGTGAACGCAGGAGACCTAGGTAAGTTCAGGTGAGTTTATGGTATTAGTTGAAATGATGAAGTTATGGCATGACTACATGTATGTTTTAGGCATATCCGACCTTGTCGTACAGGTTGCAATGATAGGCAACTCCGACACTGTCGTACAAGTTGTCCATATGTCGTACATGTTATAATAGATGCAGTTAAAGCTCATTATCCTGCCCCCCCCCCGGCGGTGTTAGTGATCCGCCCGTGGCCAGGCCCTAGCCTTCACGTGATCGTTCACCTTCTACACCACACGCTCACCTTGGATACAAGGTAGGTGCCAGCCTGTCGTACATACCACATTAGGTGGTTCCGACTCGTAGGTAACTTACGATACTTTGCACAGCCTTCACGTGATCGTAGCACTTGAGCGTATTTATTTACACCCAGCTTGTCATACAGACCACTTTAAATGGTTCCGACTCGTGTGCAGGAATTGGTTGATGAGCTATATAGGTGACTACGACTTACGTGCTAGCATTGATTGATGAGATATGGGTGAGTGGTACATGTCACTATAGGTGACTCCGACTTACGTGCTAGCATTGATTGATGAGATATGGGTGAGTCGTACAGGTCACTATAGGTGACTCCGACTCATGTGCGAGCATTGATTGATGAGATATGGGTGCAGTCGTATAGGTCACATTAGGTGACTTCGACTTGCATGCTAGTATAGATTATTAAGCACCTGATTATTTATATTGCTGATGAGATGTTGTATCGTGGTATACTTCTGGATTTTCTGATAGTATACAATTGATTTCATCCTTATACGTAGTATGATTTACTGGAAACTAAACAGGTGTTACAGCGATGGTTTATAACGTTTAGAAGATCTTTATTAAAACTTTGTTTTCAGGCCACTCACATTTTCTGTTTTTCACCCCTCCAGGTTTTAGTAGTTGAGCTTCCGTATCGACGAGGATGATTGGCATATTCCAAAATAAGTGACTACCTTTGATGGTATAATTCTTATCTTACTCTACTGTACTTTACCTATGCTCTAACGTCACGTGCGAAGTGGGTTCATTCCTGCTCACCAGTGCACTTTGGTATTTAGGCACTCTTAGGTTCAAATTTACTCATATTTTTCCACATCATCACACTTTATGGCTTTGTCACCTTCCAGGTGTCAGTCAGCATAGCTCGATTCGGAGTCCTTGTAGACATTCCGGGTCGGGGTATGTCATATCAGGCTCTTTTCTTGTCAATCGATAGATTTTTATTGAATCAAAGACGAATAGCAATGTTTACATCCGTAGTAAAAATATTAAACAGAAATTCAAAAAAGAGAAAACCCCATCTATGATAACCTGTCATTCTGTTTACAAACGAAGCCACCGAATGAACCGCCCTATTGCAGGTTCGAGGCACAAAAGCGAACTCAATGGACTCCACTTGGGTTGCTAACTCTCGGATATCAAAAGGAATGCTAGCAATCGTAAAATCTAGGTCCTTTTCTCCCTTGAGCATAGAGATCAAGTTAATTGAATCGGATTCCACTACCACATTTTTATAACCCTCCTCTGGAAGCTGTCAACGCTTCCCTTACTGCCTCCGCTTCCACTGCTAGACTCGACGGCCATCAAGCCCCCACGCCCAACCCACCGAACACCTCCTGGAGACGTTTCCACTTGTCACGCTCCATCTTAGTTGACTTATCATCTACTCATATACTTATATCATAGCACGTAGACTAATAAGATCACCTGCTGGTCGTTTCGGTCATATTTTCTCCAAATATTTGCTAAGCTGGTAGTCATACTTTGAACACCTCCGGAAACCTTATCACGAGTGACGACGACACTTTATTTGATTTTGATTATCTGATTAACACTACAAACTTGTGCCTAATACTCCATGTAAATAATGATATCATATGCAATTATCTAGTCGATGCATTGCAAATTATCAACCACGAGTTGCAAAATGCTGTTTAATTAACTCAAATAAATCGTCACGTACTCAAAACCCTTTGTTCTTGCTACTAAAATATTGATTAGCTTAATCAAACCACGTAACCATGTTTTCCCACAAGCCTAACAGCTGTTGATTAGTATAACTAAATTATTATATCTATACACAAATATAATTTTCTATTATTTTCAGTCGAATTTAGGTTTTTTTATATTTCCATGGCTGAAACCCATCCACCATTTCTGAGGTGTCTAATAGTCATGAACCACGTAATACACTCTTCAATCTGCTTTTTATATTTTGGAGATAAAAAGCTATATAATTAGGCATACAGAGAACAATTCATTGGGGATGACACAGCAATAATTTTAGATGGATAATGAGATTCTTAGTACCTTGATGTTATGGTTTTGTAACAAGTTTAGTCTACGTTTGGCAGGAAAGGTTAAAAGCACTTTCTTACGATCATAAGCACTTTTATTACATTTGGCAAGAAATTTGAAATTGATTTCGGGTCATATAAGGGCTTCTTGAAAAAGCAAATGCATTGTCAATAAAAATGTGAACATTTCTCTAATACAAGCACTTATAGCGTAAACAATAATGAGTAGAAGTATTTCCTATAAAAGCAATCACAGGCGTGTCCTTACTCTTTAGTCGGTTTTGGTGTCTAAGATAAAACAAAACATGACAAACTCAAAAGAATTAACCATCTTTTCCAATGTGCGATGAGTTTAACAACGGTGGAACTAATAAATCAAACTGGACATTCGTTGAACATATTGGGGTACAAATAGTCCCCTTTCCAAAGGGGAGACTCTAAAGGACCGGACCACACTCAGTCTCAATCTTGTTCATTCACAGCCACCAAACGAGGCGTGTTTAGACTCATTTTGGTAATGTTATGTGCCACACATGTCACCATATCTTCAACTCCGAAGGGCAATAACGAAGCTTCCTTCACACCAAAACTAAAGGCTTCTATTGGTTGCCACTTTCATATATATATTCCTTGTCACATCCAGATCTCAACGAATATGCTTTGATCTGATAGCTAATCAAGTATTAACTCACCAAAAATAATGAAATGATATAATGGGAATGGACTGCTACAATATTGCTTAATACCCCATTGTTATATAGAAATCTCCATTTTTTTAAAGAAAATCTCGACAGTACGAGATGAATTTTATTGATAACAAAAAATGAAGTAATATCTAGTCAAGAGGGGCTAAACCTTATCCCTTATAAACCAAAGAAAAAAAGAAAAACAAACATGAAAAAGAAGGGGGATATAAACCTTACTTCTCTAGAAACAAAAACAACAATGATACATAGAGGGGGACATAAAACTTAACCCTTCAAGAGCCAAATGTAAAGGTCTAAACCTGCAAAACAAGTCAAACAACACCACAAAGTTAGGGAAAAAAAATTGGACAAATCTGAATATCGAGATACACATTAATTTGAGAAGCAGTAGCTAGACAACAACATAATCCAAAAACAAAGCATCATGAACCACCAACAGAGAGAAATCATATCCACATTTTGATTGATTACATCATATCCCAGTGAGGGGCTTTATATGGGGCCGGAAAAGTGGTGGATATAGCTCATTTTAGAGCTTTGAGGAATCTTTAGCACTTTATAAAAGAATCTTTACCAATGAGGGGCTACATCTTTCGGGCTTTATATGGGGCTATATATATTTATTTATGTAGTAATTTGATTAAGCGATGATTTTTTTTGTATTAGCTTTTCTTAAGTTGATTTTTGGACGTGCTATATTAAATTTTTTTTATGAACCCTTCAACCTAAAAAGTTCAAATTGTGAAAAAGTTAGATTTCATCGCTTATGAATCGTTCGTTGGATTAGATTCCCTTATCTCAATCTCATCCGTTGAAAGAAACAAACCCCCACTTTACCCTCTGAAATAATTTGATTTTCACGTATAACACAACAATTTACCTAGCATCAATTGATAAATTAGTATCAAACAATTTTGAGAAAAAATTATTTGAAAATTTCACTCATCAATGCCCATGAACGTTAAATCAATTTGAAATTTTAATTCTTATGGAATTTAAAACAATCATTAATTAGCCAAATTGCAAGAAAAACAAGTAAGAAAAAAGAATTAAAAAATAATAAAAGGAGAGCATAAGTGTATTCGTAAGCGGAGGGAAAGTGATAGAATTTTGCTCACATGGGTTCATACTTTTTTTGTGGGACCCACTGTTTTTTGGGGCTAAATGTGGCCTGATTTTATGCTACCCAAGAAAGAAAGTTGCTAGCTCCAGTGGTTGATCTAGACCCATTTTCCGGCTCATTGGGGATGAAATTTCTCACTAAGGCTAAAACTGTGGTAGCCTCATGGAGGATAAAGCCCTCATTGAGGATGCATCACAATTAGAAGAAATAATTGTGCCTTGCTGCAAAAGCAATGATTGTGAAACCATTGGATTTTGTAATATCGGATAGCATATATTCCCACAAAAATAATTTTTTTTAGTACAAATAATATTTTACACGAATCTATTCTAAGAAGAAGAGGAGACGGTTTGAATTCGAAACACGGTTGCCCTAACCACCATGGCAGTCCACCGCGTTCCCCGACAAATTATTTTGTTCTCGAAGTTTTTGCTGAAGTTTAAGCAATGCCAGCAAAACCAATATTGCCGAAGTTTAAAGCAATGTCAGATAAAATCGATTAAGGTGGTTTGAAAATAATATGAGAGAAAATCAATTAAGGTGGTTTGAATATGTGAAACGAAGATCTATAGATGTTTGTTTAGAAAGTGCAATTATGAGACAGATCGACTCAAGACGAAAAGGGTAAAATAAGACTTAGGAAGACTTGGAAATAGATTTTAAGATAAAAACAAAGAGTACCTGAAGCTGACGGAAGACTTAGCATCAAAACTGAGTGTATTGACGTTCTATAATTCATACCACCAACTGATGCGAAAATAAATTCACGCACAAATTTAAACCCTATTTGTGACAGTTGTAGTATATGGATAAGTAGGGATCGTTCTAGGCCGGGGATTAACTAGGGATGCTAACCAAAGTAAAATTAAATTAAAAACGTAAAAACGAAATTTAAAACACTAAACTAGACTCAAGACACTTAACTAGAATAACTCAAAATAAAACTAACAAATAAACTAAAAAGACACAAAATAATTCAAGACTCAAGAAAATACAAACTAAATTGATTTCTAATAAATCTAACACCTTAAAATAAACTGGGGGATTGATTTTGATGAAAAGTAAATTAAACTTAAATAAATTACAAAATTGACAAAAACATAAAATTAAAGTAAAATGATAAATGACGGACTGGCTAGAGGATTCTTCTCCACACATGACACATATGCAACCTAAATTGATTTTCAGTTGTTCTTTCAATAAATTGTAAATTCTCAACGCCCCAAATTAATTAGGTCCGCTTAAATTAATTCTCAGATTTTCCTTAAGTTAATGGATTGGATGATTGCATACGACAACCCAAAACATTCCCCACAAGTTCCCTACATGAATTGCATAATAGAGATACAAGCAAGAATCATTAAGTTTTATGAAAATCATAAGCATTGACGAGGCACTTGTTACTATGAATTGCATGAAACTTATGCCAAGAATTTACCTAACGCGATCGTTTATAAGCGACCTTCACTACTTGTGAATATAAGTTCATAACGATTAGGTGAAATTCACTTATATTCTAGCATCAAATTTATGCATGTAAATTAAGTATGCATCCTTAATCGACATACAAAAATAAGTTATCAATCAAGCAGTTAAGCAAATTAAATCACAACTCAGAAATCACAACTGAAGGTAATCAATTCAAATTACAAATATATTCATGGTTTTGAATTAAACTCTAGCCAAAATAAAATTAGTTATACATTATTTAAATTAAAACAGAAAATAAAACTTGAGTTTGGAAAATTAAACCGAGAGAAATTGCAGTGAAACTTTGCTGCTTCTGTTTGCTACTGTCCACGTGCAGCCTTGCTGCCTTACTCCTCTTTCTCTGCGTCTCTGTCCTCACTGCTGCCAAATGGCAGTGCCTTTCCGTGCTGACCTGCGAGCTCTCCCTCTTGGATTCCTTCGTGCTGACCTGCTTGCTGCCCACTCCTGTCTCCGCAGCTCGCCTGCTCCAGCACGTCTCCTTGCTTGCCGTGCTCCACTTGCTGCCAGCTTCTGCGCCTGCTCTCTGACCTCGCTGCCAAAGGGCAGCGTTGCTCCTTGCTTTTCCTATTCCTCCCCGCTCCCCCCTCACGTCCTCGCTGCCAGCTGCCAAGTGCAGCTGGTTTCTAAAAAATGCCGAGCCCGCGTGTCTCCCTCCCTTTTCTTTCCAGCTGCTTGAAGCAGCTTCCTCTTATGTTTCTTTCATATATTTTTTTATTCTTTTTTTTATTCTTTTTCTTTGTTTGTTTATTCCTCCACAGACTTTCTTTATTTCTCCACATTTCTCTTCTTTTTGCTATCCCCGTCAGTCCCCCCCTATTTCCATCATGCACTCCCACTTTCTTCTTTTATTATTTTCTTTCTGCCTTCCACCAGCTGCCTTCATACACTGCACACACTTTTTAATTAATCCTTATTCTTTTATTCACACCAACCCACCTTTCCGTCCCACTTTTTATTTTTTTTCTTATTTAATCTTTTTATATTTTTTTTCTACAAAACAATATAAATTATTATATATATATATATATTATTTAATTTAAAAGCTAAACAGTTTTGACGAAATTATTACATAAAATCACACTTGTGCTATTTTTATTTTCTTAGCTAGATAAATTCGATAAAACACAAAAACAAATTAAATAGCACAAAAATATGAGGAAATAACTAAGAAAAGACAAGAGAATTTGATGTAAAATATGTATAAATATGAGCTTATCAAATACCCCCACACTTAGCTTTTGCTAGTCCTCGAGCAAAACAGAGAAAACAGAAAAAGTAATAACATGAAAATTATTAGTTTCCCCCTATATGACCCTCATAGAATTTCATTTGAGAACACAATCATCAAGAACCATAGCTAACACCAACAAACAATTTAAGTTCATTTTCCTAATTCAAATATTAGCAGTAATCTTTGACACACCCTTGAAGTGTAGTGTGTGAGATAACCATGTTAATGCAATTTCAAAATTTTATTTTAAAAACAGCATATGCAAACTAGCGACCTTCTCACGGGATATGCACTCAATCACACATGTGTTTAGTTTTAATGTGTTTCGCTCAAAGAAACAAATGTGAAAGTTCTACCATAAGCTTGCATAAAGATCACTTCTCCACAGTCATAATTGCAAAACTTAAATCAAGAGGACTTTTATTGGATGTAATGAGGCTTAGGGATAGGGTTATTGAAACGAAAGAATAGGAAAACACAAGTTCCAAGCTACATTGCAAGCAATTATTTTCTTTAGATTTATAAGAACTCAAGCTCTCCAACGATTCTTCAGACATCTCCAACCACACCCATAAACTGAAACTTTAAAAACTTTTTATTTTCTTTGTATACAATCTTTCTTTTTCTTTTCCTTTTCTTTTTTTTTTTTTTTTTTTTTTTTTTTTTTTTTTTTCTTTTTTTTTTTTTCAAACATAAACAAATATGAAAAACCCCCACACTTATTCTTTTGCCAAACACTTTCAAAGTACTTCACAAACATTTCTCATAAGACAATCTCACATTGCTCACTAACTCGCTTGGAAAGGGTAAGGAAAATTATTTCAGGCATAAGGGTAGACATATCTGGTGATAAGAAATAAAAGGCTCACATACATGGCTCAAATTGGCAATCTAATGATATCATTTTTCTTTGGGAAACAAGGTTATTTGGGCCATGGTGGTAAACCTAATGCCTCTATCATTTTCAAGTTCATGCAATCAATGACAAATATTTCGAAAGATCGTTATGCAAGTTCTAGAGAAGTATCTCACATAAATTCATCACACATAAAAAAAATAGGAGTGTATGAAAAATGCACACACTTTCAATAGGCTCAAAAACTCACATAGGATGTATATGGTCACTAAATTCACATATGGAGCTTAGAATCATGCTTTAATTTCACATCAACAAGTCTATGTGCATTTGGTTTTTCAAAGATGATCAAATATGTACAAACTAACACGAGAATTAGGAATTTCACACAACACATGTTAACTAAGTTCTTGATGATCATGGTTCAAATTTGATCCAATTATATCATTGGGTCGGGAAACTAACAAAAATCTAATTCAAAACAATAAGGAAAACAAGGAAATATTTTTGGATTTTTAAAATTTTCCGAATTTTTTTTTTTTTTTTTTTTTTTTTAATAAAACAAAACTAATTAAGAAAACAAAGCAATAACATGGAAACAAATGAAACCAGTTCAAAGTCGAAGGTACAAAAATTTTCAATTTGGTCATTTTTATACTCTTTACCCCCACACTTAAACTAGACATTGTCCCCAATGTCAGAAAATGTAATAAAAATGCAAATAAAAATAAAGTAGATAAATATAACGAAATAAAATAAAGCAATAGGACTGAAAACTTCCCTAATTTGCAGAAAAAATCAAGCGATGACCCCCAAGCTAAAATTCTGCAATCAACTTCAAGGGTGGAAATAACCAAAAGTTCCTGCAAAGAAAAGAAATAAATCAGTTAGCACGCAAGAAAATGTAGAAAATGCAAACGAAAAATTAAAAATGAAAATAAAAGACAATGAATAAAACTAAAAGTGATCATTGGTCCTGTTTGGTGACTTTCCACAGCTTTGAACTTGAACTGGCCTCGGGAACTTCTTAGCAAGGAAAATGAGACTTGATTGGTGGTGTTGTTGAAGCTTCTCGAACTCTTGGTTTCAACTCAGACTCATTCTGCCGGGTTGATTGAGTCTGCAGGCTACATTCTTCTCTTTTTGTTCTTCTGCATGGCAGGTAGGCACGAGGAATAGGTGGTGGTCTGCTTCTTTGTTCAATCTGTCCAAGTGCCGACCGATTGCCTTTCTTTCACCTTGCCCCGTAGCCGAGAGCAAGGGTAAAGGAAAAGCATGCCATGAGAAATCTTTGCCTCTGACTCTGATGATATGGGATACTTTTGCTTTTGAAGAAGTATCGTTCCACAGGTGTATGCTTGAACTGGGCTGGGGAACTTCTTAGCAAGGAAAATGAGACTTGATCTTGAAGATGAAGCAGCACCTTGTCTCCACATGCTTCAAGTAACATTTTCACTTGCCTTGACTGTTCTCCAGGCAGATGTGGCGACTTCTTCGGAAGTACATCAGTGGTTGAAGAAGAGCACTCGAGAGCAATGCTAGGTAAGCAATCAGGAAGGATTTCCAGGCAGTCGGTTCTTAGATTGGAAGATTGACACCGAGTGCTGGCTGATTGCCCGCTTTCTCCTTGCCACAAAGACAAGGACAAGGACAGGAAGAAAGCGTGATATGAGATACTCTTGCTTTCAACCTTCATGATATGAAATACTCTAGCTCTAGATGATTTATTTGTAAAGGTATCCCAAGGAATGAGAAACACAGAGAAACTCGAGAGGGTTTGTTGGAAAGGCATTTTCGGAGATGAAAAATTTCGGAGATGAAGAAGTGTTGAGAGAGTTTTCCTTTGCTGTTGAAGGCGAAGGTAGACGTTTATAGGACTTTTCTTCACAACCGAAACTGTTCTTTTACCCCTGTCGGCAGCCGGTGGATGGATGAACAGTACAGGTCACGCGCTTTCTGAAAAAGCCACCCGTAATTTGCGCAAAGCTGACAGCGCGCGTGACGAGTGACGACAAAATTGGAAAAGCTGTTCGCCTCGTGATTCCTGACCGCTCCGACTTTTGATAAAGACGCCCGACTTTTGAGAGAGCGGCGTCCGACTTTTGAGAACGGCGACGCCGCTTTTGAGAAAAGAATCCGGCTTTTGAGAAAGGAGCCCGGCTCTTCGATTTGCGAGAGGGCGTCTCTTCGACTGCTGAGTGATGCCTCAACGATTTCTTCTTCTTATAAGAACGCTCATTTTTGTTCCACAACACACTTAAGCTCCCCTGTAAACACCCCCTCCTGTAAACACTTCCTCCTTGCATTTCTTTTAATCTTGATCAGTCCGACTCTTCATTCTCAACACCTTCAAATATGTCTTGCCCCTCTGACCGTCGCCTTAACTTGAATGTTGGGGAAGATAGTGATATATCTTCTCCAACCAACATTTGGCAGCCATCCTTCATATCCCCAAATGGTCCTCTTACAGTTGGGGATTCCATGATGATGAACGAAACAACCGCATCGGTGGTGGCCAGAAATCTGCTCACTCCTAGAGACACTAGGATACTTTCTAGGCGGTCCGACGAACTAGCTGTCCAGGACTCTATGGCCTACAGCGTCCGATGCGCAGGCTCCGTATCAAACATGGGCCAGCGCCTTCTTGCACGAACCCGTCAGATGGAGTCGTTGATGGCTGAAGTGGCTAGTCTTCGACAAGAGGTCAGAGTGCTTAGGCATGAGAACAGGGATTTGCACATGCTCGCAACCAATTACTCCACAAGCATGAAGAGGAAGCTTGATCAGCTGCAGGAGTCCGAAGTGCGGATTCAGAGTGATCATCAACGGTTTATGACGTTACTCCCGAGGTTTGTGTTGCCTTCGTCCTCGGGAGCAGCACCAAGTATTGAGGCTCCGAATGATCCAGCTCTGGCGCTTCGTCTTTCAGGGGCTCCGTCGACCTCCGAGGCACCACCTACCAACGACCAATGAAAGCTATTAGTTTTACATTATTGTAAAATATTTATGCTTTAAGTTTATTTAATTATAAATATAAATAAAAGTATTTTTGTTTTGTTTTTTTTTTTTTTTTTTTAATTATGTGATGTTTATTATTATTATTATTATTTTTTTTTTTTCATTTTTTATTTTATATAAATGTAAAATAATTAAATCAAAGTAAAAAAAAAAACTAAGTTTAATCTCCTAAACAAAAATCACAACTAAATAAACAAAACAAAAATCACAACTAAATAAACAAAACAAAATGAAATCAACGAAAAAAAAATCAACGTAAAATAAATTCACACAAGAGCCAACAAACAATGAAAGAACTAAATAAAGTAAAATAAATTCAGTAAAGAGAAGGGATTAGGAATGCAAATCTGATTGTAGGTGATTCCTAGGCCTCCCTTCATTATTCAAATGCATGGGCTTATCATTGAACGGACGGTGGTACTTGAAATGATCCGACAACGGTCTAAGTTCTAATGACGGTGCCTGAATCATCAAAATTAGAAACAAGTTAGTATAAATTAAAATTAAAAATGGAGAAGATGGCTTACATTCTCGATCAAACTCAATCACAAACACCACATCTTGGAATGTTTCAGGGACTTTGCACTTAGCCAGATTGCATGTGATGATTGTGACATGGCCCCTGTTATCAAACTCAACTTCCTTGGCATTTGTCTCATGCACAGCCTCTTGGATGTATTCAACAAATTCTCCGGCCACCTCATTTTCTGGAATAATTCTTCTTGGTGTACACGTCTCTTTGAACGTTTCAATACCATCGGGAACTTGATTTGGTACACCAAGAATTTGGATATCACTTTGCACCTTGGGAAGATCTTCCACAACGTATTTTTCATTCACTTCTTCCTTGGGATTTAAAAACCTGCAAGGAAAAAGGACATTTGGTGGAACGATGTTAGAATGAATTGAACTTAGAACCTCCTCACCTGAGTTGGATGGCATAAGGACTTGAGGAGTTTGCGATAAGAATTCTTCTAAACTGCCCAAGTAGTCATCCTCATCTTCTTCTTGAAGCGGCAATTCATCCATGTTCGGGCTGTGTTTGGATGGTTCTGGGACAACTTCATCCTCCATGTCACCTTGATTTCGAATCTGTGCCATGAATTCCATAATCTGCCCAACTTGCTCCTCCAAATCATCCACCTTGTTGGCTTTATTTTGCATCTCCATGTTTCGATTTTCTACGTCCTGGGTCAAAGAGGTTAGTAACTTATTCAAAATGTCATTATCCGAGGACGTACCTGAATTTGGTTGGGGAGATTGTGGTGGAGGCTGTGGTGGTTCATATGGCCATTGATAGTACTCCTCCGATGGCGGCAATTGTTCTTCTTTTTGTGAACCCTGTACCGAAGAAATTAATTCTTCAAGCATTTGATTATAATCCACGGGCATACTTTGATTCGCTTGGAATTGTTGTGGGGGATGCTGTGGTGGCTGCATAGATCTTGAATAGAACACGTCCTCTTGCTGCCAATATCCACCTTGTTGAAATTGTTGAGGTTCATCCCACATATACTCTGAATTACTTCTCCAATCCGAATTATAAGCGTTGGAAAACATGTTGCCCCTTGATTGGTTATAGCCTTGATATCCCCAAACATCTTCATTTGCAGAAAATTGGGGATATTGATGAGTTTGAAATCCTTGCTCATAGGGCATATCAAAAGTAGGGCCACTTGGCATTGTGGTCCTTCCGGCATTCTGAGTTAATTGAGCAGTGAGCTGTGCCAATAGATCTTGAATGCTAGTAGAATCCAGGTCTTGCTCCATTTGTAACTAAAATCAAAGAAAGAAAACTAAATCAAATATCAAAAGTAAAAGACATAACAAACCAAAAATAAAATAACATAAAATAAACACAAATAAAATAAAATAAAATAAAATAAAACACAAACAAAAACATAAACAAAGGATTAGCAAATTTGCTAATCCCCGGCAACGGCGCCAAAACTTTGATGCGAAAATAAATTCACGCACAAATTTAAACCCTATTTGTGACAGTTGTAGTATATGGATAAGTAGGGATCGTTCTAGGCCGGGGATTAACTAGGGATGCTAACCAAAGTAAAATTAAATTAAAAACGTAAAAACGAAATTTAAAACACTAAACTAGACTCAAGACACTTAACTAGAATAACTCAAAATAAAACTAACAAATAAACTAAAAAGACACAAAATAATTCAAGACTCAAGAAAATACAAACTAAATTGATTTCTAATAAATCTAACACCTTAAAATAAACTGGGGGATTGATTTTGATGAAAAGTAAATTAAACTTAAATAAATTACAAAATTGACAAAAACATAAAATTAAAGTAAAATGATAAATGACGGACTGGCTAGAGGATTCTTCTCCACACATGACACATATGCAACCTAAATTGATTTTCAGTTGTTCTTTCAATAAATTGTAAATTCTCAACGCCCCAAATTAATTAGGTCCGCTTAAATTAATTCTCAGATTTTCCTTAAGTTAATGGATTGGATGATTGCATACGACAACCCAAAACATTCCCCACAAGTTCCCTACATGAATTGCATAATAGAGATACAAGCAAGAATCATTAAGTTTTATGAAAATCATAAGCATTGACGAGGCACTTGTTACTATGAATTGCATGAAACTTATGCCAAGAATTTACCTAACGCGATCGTTTATAAGCGACCTTCACTACTTGTGAATATAAGTTCATAACGATTAGGTGAAATTCACTTATATTCTAGCATCAAATTTATGCATGTAAATTAAGTATGCATCCTTAATCGACATACAAAAATAAGTTATCAATCAAGCAGTTAAGCAAATTAAATCACAACTCAGAAATCACAACTGAAGGTAATCAATTCAAATTACAAATATATTCATGGTTTTGAATTAAACTCTAGCCAAAATAAAATTAGTTATACATTATTTAAATTAAAACATAAAATAAAACTTGAGTTTGGAAAATTAAACCGAGAGAAATTGCAGTGAAACTTTGCTGCTTCTGTTTGCTACTGTCCACGTGCAGCCTTGCTGCCTTACTCCTCTTTCTCTGCGTCTCTGTCCTCACTGCTGCCAAATGGCAGTGCCTTTCCGTGCTGACCTGCGAGCTCTCCCTCTTGGATTCCTTCGTGCTGACCTGCTTGCTGCCCACTCCTGTCTCCGCAGCTCGCCTGCTCCAGCACGTCTCCTTGCTTGCCGTGCTCCACTTGCTGCCAGCTTCTGCGCCTGCTCTCTGACCTCGCTGCCAAAGGGCAGCGTTGCTCCTTGCTTTTCCTATTCCTCCCCGCTCCCCCCTCACGTCCTCGCTGCCAGCTGCCAAGTGCAGCTGGTTTCTAAAAAATGCCGAGCCCGCGTGTCTCCCTCCCTTTTCTTTCCAGCTGCTTGAAGCAGCTTCCTCTTATGTTTCTTTCATATATTTTTTTATTCTTTTTTTTATTCTTTTTCTTTGTTTGTTTATTCCTCCACAGACTTTCTTTATTTCTCCACATTTCTCTTCTTTTTGCTATCCCCGTCAGTCCCCCCCTATTTCCATCATGCACTCCCACTTTCTTCTTTTATTATTTTCTTTCTGCCTTCCACCAGCTGCCTTCATACACTGCACACACTTTTTAATTAATCCTTATTCTTTTATTCACACCAACCCACCTTTCCGTCCCACTTTTTATTTTTTTTCTTATTTAATCTTTTTATATTTTTTTTCTACAAAACAATATAAATTATTATATATATATATATATATATTATTTAATTTAAAAGCTAAACAGTTTTGACGAAATTATTACATAAAATCACACTTGTGCTATTTTTATTTTCTTAGCTAGATAAATTCGATAAAACACAAAAACAAATTAAATAGCACAAAAATATGAGGAAATAACTAAGAAAAGACAAGAGAATTTGATGTAAAATATGTATAAATATGAGCTTATCACCAACCATACTTAATGAAATAAGACTTTGTTGTTGATTCTTAACCTATTATTGATGTGCTTAAAGGCTCCAATCAATCTCCGTTGAGAATTTCCTTTATCATAATAGATGTATGTTTCTTACTCAGAACTTTCAATGTTCGAGGAATTCAACATTTTATCGAAAAGAAAAATTTGCTAGTGATGCTCTAGCAAACTATGGACATACTCTACCAAATCTTTATATCTGGTTTCGTAATTTTCCTAAGGTGGTGGTACTTAACTTGTTCGTAAGGTTTTTTTCTCTTCTTTTTGCCATAAAAAAAGTGGAGTCGTTTTTATCACTCTAAATGTAAAGAGTGTATGATGACAATTTTGGAGTGCTAATTATAATAACCACCTATAAAAACATAAAGAAAATGAAACTTGGAGAAGACTAAATTAGGAGTAGCTTTTAGCCTTTTGTACATGAAGAAAGTTGAGGTTTCACTATGAAACCAACTAGCTTATGAGGAGTAACCCAATTAATTATAAGCACATGCAAGGTCCCTCATTTCCCCGATGCGAGACTGATACTCTTAACACGCCCCTCATGTGTGGTGAATTTTCAAACATAACACGTGGAAAACATAAAGGGGTGACATTGAGTACATGTGGCCATTGGGCTTCACACGTAGGACAACCTACTCTGATATCATGAGAAAGTTAAGGCTCCACTATCAAACCAATGAATGGTATGAGGATGTAAAGGCAAGAGAGTCACACATCCGTGAAAGGAACCTTGCATGTGATTATAAGTATTAGGTCATTCTCCATATTGTCAATTGATTTTATGTTGGAACCTCAACTTTCTTCATGTTTAATAGCATGTTGTCCCATGTGCGAAGCCCAACACCCACACATGTTTTACATTATCCGATTTGTGTTGTTTACGTGTTAGGATATGTTCATCCCACATGAGGAGGCGTATTGAGAGTCAATCCAACATCGGGAAAAAGAGGGACCTTACTTATGCTACAAGTAATTGAAATACTCCCTTTAAACTTTAATTCTATACTTAATTAGTTCATTTACAGTGCTCTTTATAAATTGATTAGGGCAAGAGAGGAACCTTAATGCAGACAGTCAAGGGAAGAATACTCACGAAAACCAAATATCGTTCTAATTCGTCCCGTTAATTCAAAGCAAAACTGGGCCAGAAGAGTATCCGCAGAGTTGCAATTCCACTGTGCATATCATTAATCATGTCAATAAATAGATAATAGTATGTTTAGCAAGGCCTTAAACCTTCCCCTACATACAAGTCTAATTGCCCATCAAGACAACTCAAAAGTGTGTCAACCACATAACTTCCACCCCAATCTATTGAATTTGAACTTGGTCACAAATAACAGAATATCAAGTCTTGCCCTCGCAAAAGTTTCATTGCATCCATTAATTGGATAGCTTTCTTTCCAAACATTCGAATACACGAATCTCATGGGTGATTTCTCTTCCAGAGTCTGGATTTTCGACCCGACAAATCTTGCCTTAATCGTATACACAACCATCGCGTTGACAGGAGAAGTGCTTCCTTATCTACGACATATTCTCTCAAGCAGCGACACATTGTTTTTGCATCGCGAGACCAATTGGGGAATCTCGTTTGCCCAATTGGCATCAAGACACAACATCCCCAGCAAACAGAAAATTACAAGACTTTTGGTCAATTGGGACAGCATTCTGAAACTCACCATCTGCCTGCATACTCTTATTTTCCTTCCTAAACATTTCAGCTTCAGGAACTCTACTGCACTTTCGGAGACCAGTTAACAGCACATTGTATGTGCCCAAAAAGGGACAAAATCTTTTCCCTCGCATCGCTTCAAATATTTGAAGCCCTTTATCAGCACTCCCAGCAGAGAAGTAAGCCCCATTCAACGCAGTGTAAGTTGCAGTGCACTTGTGATCATAAGGCAATAAATTAAAGATTTTTGCAGCATAATGTGTCCTTCTAGCTCGCCCGAGCCTATGTATCAGAAGTGCACTTAAGTATATTCCAAGAGAACATCCAACCCTAATCAGCTCTGCAACAATCTCCACCACTTTTAGAAATGACTTTGATCTTATCAAAGCTCCTACCAAAGCCAGATATGTATTTCTCTCAAGGATTATACCCATTTTCACACTATATTCGAAAGCCAATAAAGCACCATCAAGTCTGCAATGTCCACAATTTACCTCAATGATAGTTGAGGTGATAGCACAATCCCATTGTATATTCTTATCTCCATTTCCAGCAAGCAAGCGGTCTATGGCAACGAGATTTTCTTTTTTCAAAAGAATCAGTACAAGCCCTTCATCAATTGTCACAAGAGCATCAGCAGCGATGGTCTAAACTCACTTTCCTCCTGATTGCCAGAGTCAACTGAAAAGTGAGGATGAACTTGCCTGAGGAGGGAATCACTCTCGCCAGCAATTTTGAAAGTTCTAACAGCCTCTAGAAATACAGGGTAATGAAGGGTAAGGCGATTCTTTCATATAAACCAAAGGACATCGTTCATTGTCCATGTGTCTCCTGCTTTGCACAATTTCTGAATTAAATATTGCAAGCCGCTTTATCAGGTTGTACTCCAGCGTCTGGTAGTTTACCGAAAATGTCAAGTGCCTCTTTGCATTTCCCTGAAACACATAACAAATTCAATAACTTTCTCGATATTTTGGGGAGGAGGGAGAGGAACATCGCAAAGATGAGTCCCTGTGCATCCCACCAAAAGTGCATATATGCATAGAAATCATAGCATGATCAGCAGAGGGGGCGTTGGGGGTGTGCAAAAGGTGTAGTGTGGCACAGGGCCCCGGATTTTTTAGGGGCCCCAAATTTTTTTATCCTCCCTTATATTACACATGAGTATAAATTTCTAATAAAAAAAGTTTTAAGCTTAAAAGAAAAATCATCATCATTACAATTGGTTAAGCGGAGCTTGAACTCAATATATTAATTTTCTTCTTTTTTTAACAATAAAAAACTTGTGTACTACTTTCTTCCACTTTTTTATTAAGCAATAAAAAACTAATTTGTGTATTACTTTCTTTCACAAATACAAACGTATTTTCATATCTCTATTTTAATTAAGTTTATTTTGGAGATTATTCAATTAGTAAGAGGGATGCTGATTTTAATTAAGTTTGGATATTGATTGTTGAGCTTTGTGTGGATATATTGTCCAACAACATTTTTTTTTTTTTAAATAAGGAGGGCCTTTTTATTAAATTCGCACAGGACTCCCAAAATGTCAAAGACGGCCCTGATGATGAGTCCATTTATGAAACTATTAATATGCAAGTTACACAAACATGATATCTTTTCTAAATACGACTATGAAAAGAAATGTAATTTCACATGATCTTATTAAGAGGGGGGTAATGCAAGCAATCACAATGTGGAAACAACTTCATATCATAGCACGAAAATCTCATCTTCCTTTAACAAACACACACCGTGCGTAAACAACCAGTATAACCGTATGCACAAATTGGTAACTTTCAAGAAAAAATTATCAAACAGTCACCCCATTCAGACATTACAACAAACATATAGAGTGCAGTACATATGCGAAAGCAAATGCTACTCACCAGAACCAATTAGGTAGTCCATTAACACAGTGCAAGTATGACAAGTTGGAGAACATCCACATTGAGTCATTTCCATGTAAACATCAGTAGCCTCCTTCACTCTGTTATAACCAAACAAAATCTTCATATAAGCAGTGTAAGTAACAATTGTGGGACTGTGGGAGGATATCCCTGAGCTTTCATCTCCTCCCAAGTCTGCACAGCCCCATCGACATCGCCGGCATTCAAAAGCCAATGCATCAGAGGAGTGTAAGTAACGGCATCAATTTTAACCCCCTTTTCCTGCATTTGCTTGAAAACATGGGACATTGATGAAACCCTCCCGGCTTCTCCGAAAATGTCCAGCATTGTCGTGTAGGTGAACTGGTCGTGCTTAAACCCTTTAAACCCAGCAACTCAGTTGAAAAAAAAAAAAAAAAAAAAAAAAGCCACGACTTTTCCATCGGAGAGAGGGTTTTGAGCACCTGGCTCACAGTGTAAGAATCCCATCTTATGGGAAGGCTGTGCTGTTATTCTTTAGCGGAATCCCATGTCGAATATTTGAGGATTCTGTAATGTTTGCGTCTGTTTCTCGCATGTAAGTCTTCGGGTCCAAAGGTTGTTGCTTTGGAGTGGATTTGGGATGGTTTTTTGTGTTCTTTCTGGGAATTGGATTGTTGGGTTTGTGGGGATAGATTCGGTTGAGGAAATGGATGGATTTGGTGGAAAGTTTTCGACTTTGGTGATGGCAGATGCCGGTGAAAGCTGCAAGGTGCTTCAGAAATCCATGGAGGTTACGAAAACTGCGCATAGGAGGAGTCGTTCATTAGTGTTGCGCATGGGAGGTTACGGAAACTGTTAGCGATATACAATCGCAAATGAGTTCCCCACACATTTTTTCTTTTTCCGCACTCCTTTGTTAATTCATGTTCTTTGAAAGTAAAAATGTTTTGAGTCCAATTTCAGCACCCCTATCCATTCATGCCGTTTGAATATGCTTTAATTCGTTTAGTTCAAAGACCAAAAATAAATAGGAGGGTGCAGAGATAGAAAATAAGCATGCGGAAATCACCTGACAAGGTCAATATTCAGTAACTTTTGTGTTTAAAGTAGGCCTCTTTTTCCATAACCATCCGTTTTAACAATACTGCTGCCAATATTGATCTAAACAGATGAACTACAAAACTATTGTTTTCATGATGAACAGATGCGTTAGACCACATATAACTGCATACAATGTTAACCACAATTTTTGAGTACTTACTAATACCTCATGATCCACTCCATTGAGTACAAAGCCTCGGAAAAATACTTCTAATACGTGCAATATACGTGCAATCATCTGCAAATATGTGACTCGCCTCGTGCTCATATTTTACCTTCGGACGCTTAAACATATAGCATCTCAACATATTTCAAAGATGGCAATTAAAGAAATCCGTTCTTTTTTTGAAGTTCTTAAATCAATTAATCATGTAACAGTCGAAAACTAGAGATTAATGTGTCCCCAAAAATTCCACAGATGAACCGATATAATCAACGAAGCAAAATCATAAAACAAATTTCTGCCTATCAACAATGCATGCTTTCTCAGCTTATTGACTAATAAAACCAGGTGTAACTTCAATACCGAGCCCCTTCATCATGCAAAAACTCTTCAGCCGTTGGATTCATTAGGCCGTCCAATATATATCAGACTGAAGACGAACGATCTTTATCTCTACCTATATGATAGAGAATCAAGAAACATAACTATTCTCAAACTCATCTCATTTTGTGAATCCATATAACTATTCAAAGTGCAGAAAGTGAGCTCCAAATTCCACATACTTCTAATGCTTGCAGACATTCCAGCGACGAAATAATTTCTTGCACATGCCACGCACATGGCACCTCCCTTTCACAAGCTTGTGGTGGGATCAACATCAACTACACAATGGTGAAGAAAACCACTCTTGTGAGAGGGCGGCACAGTGCGTGCACGCACAAACTATATTAATCAGTCTTAAAAGAGATCCCTTAGTAGCCATCAAATCCAAATGTTCAGCATTTAGCAGCAAAGTAAAGTAAAATCTATCAAGTTCTAGTACGTTTTGCAATAAGAAAACAGATCAAATAGTAGGTAAGTAATCCTTTTGATTTAAGCTTTCTCTGATATTTTACACACCGATACTATAACCCTGCTTAACAACGTAACTCCTTCAACCCGAAATATATAAATAAATAAAAATATAGACTCTACCATTTGCCTTTAAGGAATGCCAAATCGAATTCATGTGATCCAAGGTGAAGAGTTAGCTTTAGCAGGGTGCATACGATTCACTAATAGACCAGCAGGATGAGAACAGTGATCAGAAATACATACCGAAAGGGCCTTTCATTTGTTGGGATGCCCAATTATTCTCTGCACAATCACTGTCCTTGCCTTCCTTATATCCCGGCTACACTTATCAGCATGCTGGCTTAGATTATCAATGGTTTCCACAAACACATCAAGCTTTTTCTTGATCTCATCCATCACTAGCTTCACAGCCGACCCCTCTTCTCTAATAGCAAAATCAGCATTGTGCAACAGTGACTCAATCCCAATTTCAAATTTGTCAACAAGCACCCGGATGTTATCCAGGTCCTTCATTGTGACGAACGTTCGAATCTGCATTGAGCTGATTATCTCCCTCTGCCCTTTCAGTCCTTTCTCGTAGTTATTCCAAAGAATATTACACCATTTTCCAACTGAACCTATTGGGATAGCCAATGCTCCTGCCAGGGCCGTTACAAGTGGTGGTGCAGCAATGGCAGCTGCCACTACAGAGAAAACCAATACAGAGACAAATGTAGCAACGAAAATAACATTTGACAGCCTCCTCCAAGCTTTCAGTGATTTGAACTTCTTATCAAGTTTTCTCTTACGAAGTTGCAGTTTCTCAAACATGGATGCCTGGTTCTTGTAAACTGCCTGAAACAGTATAAAGAACTCGTCCGTGAAAGGATCCCCAGCCGCCTTAAACGCCCTCAATTCTTTTAAGGTTCTTGCACACCCGTTCCCATCTGCCCCAACACCTACTTCTTCCTCAAACTGCCTAACTGCAGCTTGAATTATCAGCTGGGTATTGAGCGCACGCTTAAGACATTGCTCAAGGGAAGTACAAAAATCCAACGTTTGAAGACTGTTCTCAAAGTATTCCTCCACAAGAGAGAACATGTCTTTACTTTTCCATATATCCTTCTTGCATTCTAGAATCACCTTGACCACTTCCTGGTTCATGTCAAGCAAGCAATCGGTAACCTCCTTGAGCGAGTCAAGGGATAAAGACCGAAAATCCAACCCAGCTGAAAGCGAGTGAATGACACGGCTTGTGCGCTGCTGGAGATTGACATCAAACGATTGCAGGGCTGGATCGAGCTTACAAGCTGCCTCATAGGAGCTCAAATCGGCGCTGTCCTGGGAGATGCTAGTAGTTTCAAGGTTTTTACTGGATTTTCCTCCCATCATTTGGGTTCAGATAATCAGAAATTCCCAACACCTAACTATGATCGACTAGTAAAAAAAGATAATTACTTTTCCTCCTAGTGCTCTCCAAGCAGCCAAATGCTCGAAATCGAATCGAATCAATCTATGAGTAAGTTGAAGAACCACAAAATTAACCACAAAGACTTGGAATTTGGCTAGATCTAAGCAACCCAAGAGCTAAATATTTCACTAGGTAAAGCAAAAGTAAAAACCCAGATGAGATTTCTGCACAAAGTATAAAACTTGATGGATTTTTCTCACCTGAAATTCAAGCTTAAATGCAAAGAAAAATATGAACTTTGTAGCTTTGCTCTCTCACTCCAAACCCCCACACCCTCCAGAGAGTTCAAGATTCCCAAACACAAGCAAAACCCAACACGACGAACCGAAGACTGAGTCTTTGCAAAGCCCACAAGTCAATGGTGCAGAATAATGCAAAGAAGAAGATGAAATGGGAAAAAGGAAAGTGAGAGGAAATTGGGAAAGCGGCAATGGTTCTACGAAGTTGAAGGAAAAGACCAAAAGGGACAAATTGGGAACCAATGCCAGGCGAATGAAGATCCTCTCCCGACAGGATCTTCAAATCGTATATGTTCATCGTACATTATGTAATTTTAAATTATTTTTATTTAAAATTAAATATAAATATACGATGAGAGGATCCGGAGAGGATCACGTTCAATGCAGGCATATAACCCTTCTTTTTGCTCTTGCCTTCTCAACCGAGTAGCTCTCACACAGTCACTTGTGAAGCAAAAGTATATTTAACCATTAATTGAATATTTGAGGATCTGTGGTGGTCAAAGATTTTCTAAAATTCTAATCAACGCCATTTCGCCTTCCAATTCTGACTCATTTGTATCTGAGTCTAGTTCATTGACTCCATGCGAGAAGAATTTTAGACTATGATATTTTTGTCAAATAATGTAATATTATGTACAAGCCGTTTGGATCAAACTCCCCTTGTTATGGTGAATTTGTTTGATGTAAATATTCAACAAATTTTGGGTGCGATTGGAGAAAGTCATTGATTTTTTTTTTTTTAGCTTTAATGAAAAGGGTTTGGGCCAACAAATATTTAACCAAAAATCATCTAAAAATGTTATTTAACCAAAATGACTCAAAGTTTAATAAAAAATCATCCAAAATTATTGTCCACGGGTCAAACTTACAAGCCCAACCCGCTACAAATTTACATTTCCGTAAATACCCCTAAATGATTCGATATTATTCTAACTATTCACCAACCTCAACCTAGCAAGAAACCGCCATAATAACTCTTTGTCGTCCTATCAAATCGAATTCCCCCATTTCAAAAACAACCAAATCAAAGTTGAAAATTGAAGCATTCATCGGAACAAAGCCACCGAAACAAGTTCAAAAAGTTTAATGGCAGAAACCGGCGAAAAAGTGTCTGGAAAAAAATAAAACCAAAACATAAAACTATTTCTAGAGAACCCAAAACATAACACTGTTTCTGGGAAAAAAAACTCAATCAGATACAGTGTTTGTTTTGTCTGTGCACAAACAAACATTGTATTTGGAAAGAAAAGAACCAAAATCCAAAAAACAGTGACTTAAATTTCATAAACAATGACTTAGATTCCAAAAACAATGACTTCGATTCCAGAAATAGTCTATGTTGTAACCTTTAACTATTTATTTTCTTTCATGCATCAGTTGATTATATTTAAGAAACAGGGTGCTTATTTTGCTTTGAATCCAAATACAGTGAATTTCACTATTTCTTTTTTAGCTTACATTTAAGAAACAGTGTGTCTATTTCATTTGGATCTAGAAACAGTGACTTAGATTCCAGCAACAGTTTATTTTTACAATCCAGAAACAATGACCCGTCGTTATTATTGAATAGCATGCATATCTCAAATTTATTTTCTGGAGAAACAAACGATGAACTCCACTGACGAAGAAAAATTGAAAAACAGTACCTCGAATACACTATGAATAATAACGACAATCACATTTCAACGAAATAATACAAAATATAATTAAATAGCATGAGTATCTATATTTTTGTTTCAAAGAAAAAGAAGAATGTTTGCAAAACAACGATGAACTCCATTAACGACGAAAATCTGGAACTCAACCTAAAAAAGTTAGGGGTAAAATCGACAAATCATAATTTATTATAGTTGGGTCATTTTTAGTTGGACTACTTTGATATGAGCCTTGTACTAATCATTAAACAAAACTTATAACATGATTTTTTTATTAAAACTAAAACTTTTCAAGTTCTTTTCATTAGTTTTCATTTTTTTCTTTGTTTTTTTGCAATTCAGAAACCCATATTGTGCCACGTGAGCCCAACAGTAAAATGATAATTTTTAAGATTTTTTCTTTTTTACGCGCCTAACGCAAAAAAATATATAAAGTAACTGACATCAACCTGCCATCAAATAAACTCAGGAGCCCACATGGGCAATCCCTACCTGATTGCTTGGTCTGATTTTGTTGGGCCCATGTGTGGCCCGACTAATTGGGCTATGGTGGAGAGGGATTTTTGGGTTTTAGAATATTCAATGCCCAATTTTTGACACAAAATTGTCAAATGTATTTAGCTCCATTTTTAGTAAGATTAATTAATCTCAACCGCATATTCTAATGAGTTAAAATCTTAACCGTCCACTAAATGTGCAAAAGAGAACCATCATTTCACTCCTAATCTGAAACCCTACTCTCTACCACCGCCTAAATGAAACAAGGTCCACTTATGGGTGGCACGGCCGGGCCAGGTCCACATTTAGAGCAACCATACATGAACCTGTTTGAAAATGAAACAAGGTGGGGTTGGACCGATCTTGATATTCTCAAAAGAGACCCGAACCTAACCCGATCCGTTTGAAACTGGCCAGTTCCTATGGGTCCAAGTTTTTATTTTTCAATTTTAGTATTTTACAAAAGTGATTTCTACAAGCTGTATAGTTGCCAAAAATCCGAATCACAATTAACATGACTCTGAAAGATACAACAGGACCAACCTCCTGTTCATTGTTATAATCTCCACTGCATCTTCCACCACAAAATAACCATCAGTAACTACACATACAAAATTTCAACCGATTTCTGCAAACCCTTAACTTAGAAGATTGAAGAATTGGCATTCGTACTCAATTGAACTCAATGCAGAGAGTTAAGGGGTTAGAACATTTTGCTTAATTTGGGAGGAGATGAGATGATGGTGAACTGGTGGCCGATTTCGATTTGCAGGCGTTGGCCTTTAGACGATGGTGGTGTTCGACAATCTCTACGGCAGTGATGGGGTGGTCGCTATTGGAAGGTTTGGGAGGAGACGATGGTGATGGTGGTCGCAGGTCGGGAGACGAAGACAAAATGATATCCACGACGTCTGCGTCCCGGTTCAAACCATCCCCCTCTCCGAAGTTAGATAAATTGTGTAGACTATCTTATCGATTTGTAAAAAGGAAATTAAAGGCATGCGAATAGCTAAACACATTAATTTCACATAAATCAAATGTAAAGACACGGACTGAACAAGGAGAAGAAAAAATGTGTGTATTTGACCCAACTCTGTGTCGACTCTTATCCAGTTCTCCAACACAAACATGCGGATCAGACATTCTAAATTCCCACGAACAAACATTAAATTTTACAGTACAACAAAATGGTGTCTTTAGTTTTGCCTGTAAGCAATGTAGTTCGCCAGAGCAATCAAGGGGGCAGCCTTTTCGGGATCGAAACCGGCGAGCTGTTCCTTGGCGTCTTTGTTCAGTTTCTCTGCAAACTCTCTCGACTTCTCGATCCCCAACAGCTTCGGATAAGTCACCTTATCCGCCACCAAGTCCTTCCCTGCCGTTTTCCCCAATTCCTGGGAAGATTTGGTCACGTCGAGGATGTCATCGACGACCTGAAACAACAATCCAATGTACCGAGCGAAAGTCCTCAGCTTTTCGATTTCGGAATCCGACCCACGTCCCAGAATCGACCCCAGAACCACCGAGCACTCCAGCAGCGCCGCCGTCTTGTGGAGGTGGATGTATTCGAGCTGTTCGAGTCCCACATCGGACAACCCCTCTGAGTCTATATCCACCACTTGCCCGGCCACGAGTCCTTCGGACCCAATTGACTTGGCCAATTCCCCGACTGCCCTGATGATTCGGGCCGGCGACACGCCGACGGTAGACAGGGAGATGTGCTCGAATGCGAAGGCCAAGAGAGCGTCGCCGGCCAAGACCGCGACGTCCTCGCCGAACACCTTATGGTTGGTGGGTTTTCCGCGGCGGAGGTCGTCGTTGTCCATGCATGGCAAGTCGTCGTGGATCAGCGACATGGTATGGATCATCTCGACGGCGCAGGCCGCCGGCATGGCCATGGATTCCGACCCACCAACGAGCTCGCACGCGGCGAGGCAGAGGACTGGTCGGACCCGCTTGCCGCCGGCCAGAAGCGAATACCGCATCGCCTCGTGGATCGTAATCGGGTCACGGAGGGAGACGGCGGCGTCCAAGGCCTGGTTGACGGATTCCGCCCTCTGGAGCATGTAGGACTTGAAATTGAAGGTGGGTTTCCTGGACTCTTCGTCGAATTCCTCTGTGAGGGTCTCTTGCTTGGTGAGGACGGCGGAGACGGCGAAAGGGGAGGTGGGTCGACGGCGGTGTGGGGCGGCGGAGGATATGGGTATGGTGGTTTTGAGGGGGTGGAGGAGGTGGAAGGATTGGGAGGATCTGGATCTGCCTGCTTGATTCAACATTGAGCAGGTCTGGAATTGGACCCATGAGCTCAGATTCATGCAGCTCATTTTTTCTTGAAATTATTTGAAATTCTATCGAATTTGAAAGATTGTTGCTTTTGCTCTGAAATTGCAGTAATGGGGGGGTGGATTTACAGTGTTATATGGGGAACGTGGTGAGTCACGAGGGGTCCAAATAAGGTCATTGACACATTGCAATATGCAAGCTCACATCCCCATTTTGGAATTCTAGAGAGAGAAAATGAAAATAGTAACAGTTTAGAGAGAGAAAGTATGTGAGTGAGAGTGAGAAGGGAGGGAGGGGAAGTGGTGAGAGCAGTACAGAGAACCAACCAACCAACAGACGAGAGGAGGAAAAGGTGTCAAGGAGATAGGATTTTGGGTTGGGTGGAATTCCTAGGCTGCATGCTAATTCGAATGCTTTTTTTTTTTTTTTTTTTTTTTTTTTTTTTTTTTAATTCTTTCTAAAACGGTATTCTAAACTACTTTAGTTACAACGAGTGGCATTCGAATTCAATTTAAAGAGTGTGGACACAATATTTTGATCAACTAGTTACTATCCGACACCACGAAGAAAATTTTACATGCAACTGACTCCTTAGGAGAAATTCACATGCAATTCTATCAATGTGTTGTCGTGTGTTTGAATTTGCTCACATGACATACATGATTGGTTTGAAATACACTACCTTGTCATCACAGTTACATATAAATTCTTCTTATAGCCCGCATCTACACAATATTAATTGTTTTGGTCTAAAGCATCTACTCAATTGACATCCTATTTTTTTAAGACACAAGATTTCAAATTACTCTAATTTACGGAGAGAAGAATTCAAAAAGCGGAAGAAAACATACACACTGCTACGACACCCTATTAATTACAAAATTGACATCTTATTAGTCACGCCTCTTTTACATGTTGAATTTTCTGTGCGTTTCCACGTACCAATTAACGTAGAATTGGAATCGTATTTATCATTTATCTAATTATAACAGATTCTTTGAATTTTGGACACCCAAAAGAAAGGGAAAATAACTTAATTAATTTTTTGAATTTGTACAAAATTTAAATGGCCAGAACTTACAAAATGGGTCCGTTTGGCGTTTGCTGCTGACAAACGGGCACGGAGATGGACCCGACTTCTCTGCTCTCCATATACATTATCATCCCTTCTTATTTTGTACGGTCACGGTTAAGCTACGTCAACATTTTATATTGATTTTTTTATAGAGATAATAAGACAAAAAACAATAGTGATATAAAATGTTGATGTGGATTAACCGTAACCGCACAAATAGAAAGGGATGAAAATGTATATGAACTGGGAGGGCAGAGAAGTCAGGTCCCACAGAGAATTCACAAGCATTAAGTTGTTTGGTTTTACTGGTTTCCCGGCAGCTTTTGGCTTTTAACTTGTTTTAGTTTTGACTCAAAAGCTTGTTGGCAAATCAAATCAAATCAAAATATTTTTATTTTACTAGCAGAAATTATCAAAGAGCCCAAGATTTAAAGAGAAAAGGGGACAACCAACTAAACTGACTCAGACGTGCAACTTCTCCAATTATAATAAAGTACGGGTTCATTCGGTAGATTAGATAAGATTCGGCCATAAAGATATAATGGAGGTGGATTATCTGTCCTCCCATTTCCATACTCTTCTTATCTTCTCTTATTTTATGTGGTCACGGTTCAGTCACGTCAACATTGTTTTATTATTTTTATAAAAAAATTAATATAAAATATTGACGTGCCTTAATCGTGATCACACAAACATAAGAGAATAAGAATAGTATGGAAATAGGAGGGCAGACAATCCACCTCCAGATATAATTGGATTGATAGAGACTTGTAACTTATGTACAAGAATATATTAGATAACACATTCTATTGTAGACTCATAATTCATCATATATAGTCATGTCTATCTTATATTTGACACAACAAATAACGGACTGTACTCAAATCCATTTTAATTGGTTACAACCTATCTCATCTAGCCCACCAAATATCCCCTATGAGATTTGATGTTTTTTTCGTCCTTAAATCGATAATTATCTGTCAGCTAACCAAACATCTTCTGTCCCTCGAGACCAACAAGGGGCAGTACAAAAATATTCACTTGGGGTTGTTGTCTATTGTTATGAACCAGGATCATCTCCTGAGCAATTCCCTAGGGATCCTAGGGATCCCGCAATCATGTCCGTTCATCGTATATCGTGCGGTCAGAAATCATTTAAAATTTAAATTTTAAAATTCAAATATGAATATTACCTAACGAAAACTGACCGCACGATATAAAATGAACATACAAGATTGCGGGATCCCTATGATCCCTAGGGAATTGCTCAGGAGAGGATCCTGGTTCCATTGTTATGCCCTGTGGAAGAACCTTTTTTCATTGTATTTACACAAAGTGGGAATGGATAAAACAGAGATTTGAACATAAAATCTTAGATGCAAAATAAATATATTAAGTTTTAACTACTTGAAGTACAAGCGTTGAAGGATTTGTTGTTCTTGTTTAAATTCAATTTGTGTAATTTTTGCAGTAATTTGTTTGTAAACTTTTACCTTCTAAAAGTTACTTAAATCCAGTCTCCAAGACTCCAAAGTGTCCCATGTTACATTGAGAGGGGCCGTTGCATCCCATTAGCCATTAGGTCATCTTCAAAGAAGAGAGCTAAGGGTATAAAAATTAAAAAATAGATTGATTTTTCAAAAAATTCATCTTCAACCGATGACTAGGCTATAATTCTATGACACCCACCAGACCATTATTTGGCCAAATAGGCATCAGACTGGTCAAAGGTAACCCTCCTCCTAGCCCTTTTTTGGGCATAGCTCATTACTTGCAATTATTTATTCAAATTCAACGGTTAAATCTGAAAACATCTAAAGTTAATTTAATTAAATTAACTAATAAATTTAAAATATAAACTTTAAAAAAACTAATAAATTATTGAGGAGGCTATGCTTATCCCCTTCAGTTGGAGATGGTATATGAGTATGGCCTGACACTGATTATTTAAAATTTAATTTTTGTAAGGCTATAGTTTTGGATTTGGCTATGTTTAACTCTTTCGATTGGAGATTGTCTTAGCACTTTCCTAGTTTCTCAAGCATGATTCCCATGAGGATTGACAAAACTGTGATTTTTTTTATTTTCTTTAACAAAGAAAAATCCCATAACTTTCAATTTCTTTTAAGGTTAATTACACTAACACCCCTTCAGGTTTATCGTGTTTTCACAAAACCCCTTACGTTTAAAACATAACACTAACATCCTCTGAGGTTATAATTTACTTTCACATAACTAGGGATGGCAACGGGAACTTCCCAGTGGGTCACCCATCTTGGGATTACTCTCGCGCGAACTCGCTTAACTTCGGAATTCCTACGGAACCCGAAGCCAGTGAGCTCCAAAATAGCCTCGTGCTAGGTAGAGATGAGAATATACATATAAGGCTTGCAAGATTCACTCCCCTAGGCGACGTGAGATGTTACAATCCACCCCCTTAGGGGCCCGACATCCTTGTCGGCACACTTCCGGCTAGAGATTGGCTTTGATACCAAATTGTCACATCCCAATTCAGATCATCCTCATCAGATAATGGTTTCTTCTCCTGATCCCACCAAGATTCTGCTCCCAAACGAAAGAACCAGGTCGCCTCACATCCCGACCCAGGCCCCCACCACATCCCGGGCTTGACTCCGCCGTAGCATGATATTGTCTGCTTTGGGCCCCAACCACGCCCTAACGGTTTTGTTTTTGGGAACTCACATGAGAACTTCTCAGTGGGTTACCCATCTTGGGATTGCTCTCGCGCGAACTCTCTTAACTTCGGAATTCATACGGAACCCGAAGCCAGTGAGCTCCCAAATTGCCCCGTGCTAGATAGAGATGGGAATATACATATAAGGCTTGTAGGATCCACTCCCCTGGGCGATGTGGAATGTTACATAATTCCCATTATTAACGATATAAAAGTAAATAATTAATTTCATATTTATTAATGCATGATTATTAACAACCCCTTTTCACATAATAAATATTTATATTTTTTTATTCATAGATGAAATGGTTCGGTTTCGGGTATGGGTTTAGGGCGGATACTCCAACAACCATAACCGAACCCGAAACCAAAAAATTTACCCAACAGTTACACATAACCGTAAAATACCTGAAATTTTATGCCCTAAACCGAACCATTTGGATCGGTTACTTGCGGTGATCGAATTTGACGGGTTAAATTGCCATCCCAACACATAACCCCTTTAGGCTGACATCACCTTAAAATATTTTCTTAAAGACAAATTTGCCCTCATTTTAATTACTTTAAAAAATAAAAATAAAAACCTTTTTAAAAATAGGGTTTAGGGCCTCCCCTCCGCATTCACCACAACATAATAGAAATTCTTAACATGCTTCACCTCCTCCCTAGCCGTCTTAACAAGAAGCTACTCCTTTGTCTCGATTTTCCAATCAATCAGCCTCTCCACAAGCTTGGCCTCATTCTCCACCATAAAAAAAATATGAGAACTGCCGAATCCCCAAGAATCTTCCTCACGAAATGCAAGTTGTCGTTGGAAACCTTGAACTTTTTTATGCCAAATTTCGGAGAAGATCCAAGTCCATGGTAGAGGAAGAAAGATATTTTATTTTTTCTTTATTGTTTAATGTAAGATTTTAATTTGGATTTTAATTTATTTATTCAAGGGATTTTTTCATTTTTTAAAAAAGTATAATTAATAATGAGGGCAAATTTGTCCTAAAGGGGTTATGTGAAAGTAAATTAGAACCTCAAAGGGTGTTAGTGTTACGTTTCAAACGTGAGAGGGTTTTGTGAAAACACAATGAACATGAGGGATGTATTTTCAAATTTTGAAATATATTGGGGTTACTAATCACATTGACTAAATTTATGTTGAAGTACATATGATTTACATAATATTTTTTTGAGTATATCGATATTTTTACATTAGGGGGAGGGGAAGTTCGGCTAAGCCACACAATGGACAACCTAATTTGGTATCGAATTCGCTATCCACGAGATTCGAACCTAAAACCTCTCACTTATAAGTGAAGAGGAATACCACCAGACCGTAGTACTGAGTGGCATATGATCTACATTAATTAGGTATGAGTTTTCTTCAAGAAAGGATGTGATAGACTAATAGTGTTTTTTTGACTTTCGGTATGAATTTTCAATTCTAACAACATTTGTCATTTAATACTACGTTCTAATGTTATTCCTCTTCACTTGTAAGTGGGAGTTCTTAGATTCGATTCTCGCCCAAGGCGAATTCGACCCACATTATTGCTAGCCCATTGTGAGGCTAAACCCACCTCCTCCCTCTTAGTATAGATAATACCGTTTGTTCAACAAACAAAAAAAAAACATTTAGATTCAAAATTTTGAGTGAATTTTAACATATGTACGTTACAAAATTTTTTGAAAATTCCAAAATCAAAATCAAAATGAATGCTGAAATTCTGAAAGTCTGGCATATCTTGAACTTAGAGATCCGTTCTTTTGGTGACCAAGAATTAATAGTTACCTACTCTTAAATTTAATGTCAAAGATGATATTAAGCATTAAAAACACATCTTTTTAACCTTCACTCTTAATACAAATTTAAAGATGAGTGACCAAGAATTTTTAATCACTTCTCGACGATGACTAACATTTTGCCTTAAACATCACATTGAAAACAAAGTTTTAAGTCTTTTGGTAAGCCGCAACAACGTAGTACACACGACACAAAACGAGAAATGGACCTAACAGAAAAAAGAAGAAAATCGATGTGACATAATGCTCGTGAAACTCGATGCGACTTTTAATCCAGGAAGTGAATCGGTACACCTACATTGTGGATGCTGGTCCATTTTTTGCACTGGCAAACACACGACCAAGTGAAAACAGCATTAGGGATAACGCCAAGTTGTAGTTACAAGGCCAGTAAGACAGTAAAAACCGAAATTACTAGTGTAAAATGATGCCATACCTATCTTCAACGTAACTATCTGAAGTCCCTCAACAAATGTTAACAGGAAAACTGAGGATTTGCGTCATGGAAAGTTGTCTCGTGCGTTATATTGGCAGTTTACTTGTAGTACATGAAGACAATGCTGAAGATGAAAAAACCAGCCATCTGCAGAATCGAAAGCCATGGTCGCTGCAGATTTGTCGACAAATAAGATCACAGGAGAGGGAGAGAGCAAAGAGACTTGTGTGGTAAACGAAGCTCCGTAATAGGGAAAGACACAAATGGCACATCCTTAGAATTTTGGACAACTTCTTCTGAAATCTTAAGATGTTTCCCTATATTAGCAGTTGAGCACCGTAACAACCTCCCACGACAAGCAATGGACAGTATCTGTCTCTAGAGTTATTTTCACATAAGGGCTAATCACGGAGAACTGCACTTGGACACCATTTGCTACATACGTATGGTTCCCAGCTCTTTTGAGATCACTCATATATCTCAATATAATACTCCTGCAAATATAAATGACTAAACGGTTTCAGATAATTCCTGCTACTTATAAATCATAACTTCAGCAAATGTACATATATATAGACAGAGTGTAAAGACATTACCAGGTCATCGTTAATCCTATAGATTGCAGGTTCATTAGTTTCCCCAAGTTTATTGTGTCTAACAAGAAGGAGAGTTAATAATTGGACCCAAGGAAATATACATCATATATGTGTCAATGTGTCTATATACTGTACATACCTAGATAGGTGACAGAAACAATATATATATATATATATAATTAATATGTAATGAACGTGTCTTAACCGTGTATTGACCGTATCTTAACCGTGTCTTGAACGTGTTCAAACTGTATCCGGAGTGTGTTTGAGACTTGTCAGGGTTTCGTAGTGTCCATGCAACGTAGCCTGAAACATACCGTCAACTACATAAAGCAATAACCCATCATCTCAAAGCCATTAAACCCCATGGAGAGGTCATTTCCTAGCTTCCAAGAAAAATTAGGGTTAAGCGCATTAAGGAAAAAAGTTTGAAACTTGAACGTAGATTGGAGCGTACCAAGCTAATGAATGCGCAATCCCTTTGAAAATCATCATTGGGAATCAAAATCTGGTCTCCAGCACCGCGTAATTGGTGTGATCAATACACCATATTAAAACCAATTCATCAAGTCTGGGCTATACATAGTTTATCTCTCTATTGGGCCTTTTTGTTGAAATTTTTGTTTAAGAAGTGATATTACGCTAATAATTCAAATGTTATAATATAAATAAACGATATATTTATACTTTTAAGAATAATAGGTGGGCAAAACAAGCTGAAAACTCAAAAAACCAACCAAATCAAATCGTTTGGGTTGGTTTGTTATTTTCTTTTTGTCCATTCTTTATAAAACCGAATCAAATTTGAAATACACGGTTTATTATATACGGTTTTCGTTTTTACAAACCGTGGATTATCGGACCAAATTGCTTAAAATAATATATGTAACATCTTGAAGTTATGAGATTATAAGTTTAAGACTTTTAGTCCATTTATGAGATTAAGTATTTTGGAGTTATGAGATTGTTAAATTAAGTTATGAGGTTGACAGTTTGATTTTTTTTTTTATAAATAAAAGGATTTACAAAATATTCTAGTATTTATTTCGACATTGCTCCGAATTTGTTATTTTTGTTTCCAAATGAATTTGTTATTTAATAGTAGATACATGTTAAACCAAAAACCAAACCGCAACTGGTGAATCGATTAATTACATCAGTTTTAAGTCTTTATGGTTCGGTTATGATTTTGATTTTAAACAAACCGAAGTGTGGGATTTGGTTCATGATTTAGACCCAAAACCAAACAAACCCAAACCACGCCCCAACCCTAGTAAATACACCCCACTTTTTTTTTTTTCAAAAAGAAGATATTATCTATAGTAAGGAGGTAGATGAGTGAGCTTAGCTTTACACTGAACTAACCATAATAATAAGGTTCAAATTCGTCATTGGCGAATCAAACTTAAGACTTTTCACTTACAGATTAATAATACCACTAGACTGCAGTAGTAAGTAGTAAATACACCCCTTTTTTATGTTTGGACCAAAGAAATGGCTTTTTAAATTTTACGGAAAATAAAAAGTAAAGAGGAAAACAATTATCTTTGATAAAAAGATAAACAAATAATCATGTATTAATCAAATCACGAGAGGTTGAGTTTCAAACATTTTCGTTTCTCCGTGTTGCGAAGAAAAAGAAAGGGCGTAGAAATAAAGCGAGACGCGAATAATACTGTCATCTGTAGCAGCGTAGACCCCAGAGAGACCAATCATCCAAACCTCCCCACAAAACCCCTAAAACGACATCGTCCCATCCCAAATCTGCCCCCGCCCCCTTTCTCTCTCTCCGTACTTTCCCACTCATCCACAAAGTCGTCTTCTCTGCAGCTTCTTCTTACCAGGTCAGCATCTATGCATCCCAATAATACACTTCTGTGTGTGCGTATATATATATAGGTGTATGTATATGTCGGCAAGTTTCTTTCTTTCGCTTTGCTAGATTTTCCAGGAAATCCGATCATCAGGTGCTTAAAGTTTTGAAATTTCTTGGGTTTTGAATCTGATTGGTTGATAATTATGTCTGTTAATTTTTGGGGTTTATTGGATTTTTAGTTGTTGGTTGTTCCTTTTGAGCAAGATTTGATTTTGTTTGTTTGTTTCCGATTTAGCAATTTATGATGCTTGTTTATTTGATTTTTGTAGAGAAGTGGTGTTAATTTGAAAAGGGTACTTTAAAAAGGAGTAATTTGTAAGTGTTTTATTACTTTGAGATTATTGTTTTAGCGATCAACGTGAGATTGTAAATTTGTAATTTGCTTGAAAATATCAGATTTAGTTTAATGATTTTGAGTATTTTAACCCGACAGTTGTATAGCATTTTAACCCGAAAGGGTCCAGAAAGATATTAAAACGAAAACAGAAGAAACGAAGAATAATTAAAGGACTGGTCGCCCGTGAATAGAATGGTTTCTTGATTATGTTTTTCTTGGTTGGTGTGTACTAAATTTGATGTTCATTTGGTTATTTTCAGCTTTCTACATGAAATTTCAGTGTATCGATCTGCTTGGCATGCCTCTCACATCTTGATTGATTCATCCTGTACTTGTAGACCAGCACAATTGTTGTATGTAGCACGAATGTACAATCGCTTTAGGATTTTTAGGATCATTGTGTTCTTTTTCACTTTTTCAGGAGATATGATTAGGCTATTCAAAGTAAAGGAGAAGCAAAGAGAACTTGCTGAAAATGCGAATGGAGCGTCACCTGTGAAGAAGCAATCTGCTGGGGAATTGCGTCTTCATAGAGGTATTCCTTCTGTCCAATTGCAAATGGAGTATCACCAGTTATTTGTGATTGAAACTTCTACATATTCTTCTAGTTTTTAAATGCCTTTGATGTTCTAATTCCACAAATTAATCGAAATATGAGAGACGAGTGATTTTTTATTGTCAAGCAGTTTGTTGATTGTCAAGTAGCATGGATGAAATCTGTAAGATGGTTTTAATTTTTCTTGGTTGATGTCTTAGCTGACATTATATTCTCTAGCCCATAGTGCTTATGAATGCTGAAATAGGACATCGTTCTTGGTCCATAGTGACGCTGTATAACTTATTTATAGGGTTTTCAGGCTGGCGGTGCTTTAGGTCAATTCAAAAATCAATTTTAAAACATAACTTCTTTAGCAAATGATTTACCCTGGAATGTTTAGGGTTTCATTTTTTTCAAGTCAGGTAGAAATTTGAAGTTGAGATAATTTAATGCTGAGTACAATCATTATTTAAATCTGTTTTAATTTTGTTAAAGGATAAAGGGGTTTAAACTGGTTCATTGCTAAATTGTATTTTGGAGTTGTGTTGTTTTTTCGAAATGTGGCCACCATTTATTAAAAAAAAAACATTTTTGTGGCATCTGATGCAGATATATCTGAGCTGAATCTCGCAAAAACTTGTAGCATTTCATTTCCTAATGGCAAGGATGACCTGATGAACTTTGAGGTTACAATTCGTCCAGATGAAGGATATTACTCGTAAGAAGTTGAACTTTTTGTGTGTAAAAGATTGTTCACATAAAAGCTTTTGCCACAGCTGCACATACTAATTTTAGACACCTCTCCTTTGTCAGAGAAGCTGAGTTCTTTCGTTTTCCACTCACACAAACACATGTAGATACTTCGCACAAAATTTGTCTATAAATTTAGATGTAGTCGGGGGATTTTCAATTGTAAGACACTGCATTGACTATGAAGTCAACACCGAAAACATTCAATATTGTTGTTGCTCAGGTGAACAATCATATATTGTTTCAACATTGTGAATGTCCTGCAGCCATTGTTTGCATTGACTATGCAGTGAAGTCAACACGAATACAAGCATTGGTGTTGAAGGTTTCAATATTTTTGTTACTTCTAAAAGAAAAATATATATTGTTTTTGTTCTAGAAAACAATTATATATGTTGTTTTAAGATGTCCTATAAAATTAGCATAACGATCAATTAACTACATTCTTTTCCATTTGTTATTACAGAGGAGGTACGTTTTCGTTTACTTTCCAAGTGGCGCCTATCTATCCACATGAGGCACCAAAAGTCAAGTGTAAGACCAAGGTAGACCTGCACATCATATATATTTCACCGAGTCTTGTCTAACCGTATTTGTTTCTTCTCTTCTATATGATTGCTTATATGCTACATTGTCTCGTACATGGTACAAACCCTCACAGGTCTACCATCCTAATATTGACTTGGAAGGTAATGTCTGCCTCAACATCCTACGAGAAGATTGGAAACCTGTCCTCAACATAAACACTGTCATTTATGGATTGTATCATCTTTTCACGGTACTAATGATTGTCTTGATGGTCCTTTGCGATTCGTTGCCATCTGCTATATGAATGCTTATTTTTCTCTTTGGTTTTGTTTCCAGGAACCAAACTATGAAGATCCACTAAATCATGATGCAGCAGCGGTGTTGAGAGACAACCCGAAGATGTTTGAGTCTAATGTAAAACGTGCTATGGCTGGTGGTTATGTGGGGCAAACGATTTTCCCCCGGTGCATGTAGCTTTTGTTTGGTACCACCAAAGTGCCAATTAAGGTATTTACCAATGCTCGAAATGCAAGTGGGGTTGTAATATTTGTTTGCAGATTGCATTTTCTTTGTTCATCCTTTAAAATGAAAGAAAATTTATCGACGGAGCTGGGGGCAGTAAAATGTATGTCACTGTAACTGTTGGTATGCTTTGCATGTTGACATGAATGTTAATCTTCATTTGTAATAAGGATTCGTTTCTCTCTCTCTCTCTCTCTCTCTCTCTCTCTCAACAAACAAATATACCAATCTCGACGACAAGATGGATCATCGTTAAAGAATCACAACATTTTTCTTTTGGCTCTTTATCCAAAATGGTCTCTGAGATTAACGTAACTCTTCACTTTGGTTTGTGAGATTTAAAATCAATAGAAATTGTCCTTAGATGGGTCATCATCAATCATTTTGGTCATTGTGTGAGAAATTTTATTAAATTGAGGGTATTTTGTCAAATTAACAATTTCTCTTGAACTGGTGGTTTATTCAATTTAATGGAGATTTTTCATAGAAAGACAAAAATGATTGATGGTGGACAATCTCAAAGATTATTTTTGTTAATTTGAAGTCTCAAGGATTAAAATGAGGAGTTATGACAATCTCAAGACTAAAAAAAACTTTCTTTTTTCATACTTGAATTACATTAGTTTTGTTAACGAAAATCTTTTAGTTGAACCGTAAAGTAACCGGTTTGATCCGGTCTCAAGCAGTTTGGGCTTTAACCCATTTTATTTTATTTTCGTTGCTCTTGCCTTATCATATAGGGGTGTACTATCCACACATTCTATTTTACTTCTCACACACCATTTGATAATTTATATCCATTGATCTTCTTCAATTCATTCGATCCGACGGCCGAAAATTAAAAAGGTGTGAGAAGTAAAATGAGATGTGTGAATATCACACCCCATCATATATTGCTTGAAACTTAATCATAAAACCAATTTGATTTTTTTAGGTTATACTAAGTTGGGTGTGGTTTGGGTTGGTTGATTTTGGGTCTGAACAGCGTATCGACCGCACGCTGGAGCTTGTCTTAATCAACAACCGAATCACAATGGGTGAAAACCGATGTAATTGTTTCAGCAATATTGCAATTTGATTTGGTTCCTAAAATATATAATATATTATATTTGTTTTTTAATCAGATAATATTGTACATATACGTGTTACTTTATATAATTTTTTTCTAAATTATAAATTGTTTGGTTCGATGTAAAATCAAAACTGCATACTGCATGGTTCGGTTTGGTTGGACTTTTGGGTTTTCAGTTTGTTTGCCAGCCTTAAACCATATATAAAACTCCATAAATTGTTACTAATATTTGCCTACACATTTAGTGTGTATGAACATATTTTTTTAGAAAATGAGAAGGAGAGAGGGAGAGAGAGCGAATGTGGGGGGGGGGGGAGTGGAAGGTTTTGGTTTTTGTTTTTGTTTTTGTTTTTGTTTTTTGTTTTTGTTTTTGTTTTTGTTTTTGTTTTTTTGATATTGGAGGTATTTTTAACATCACCTATAGGTGATGCTTCAATAAAAAACAGTAAAATTTGTACATGTGAAATTACATTATTGCCCATCATTTTTTTTTGTGTGATAGAAGACTAAGTAGTCTTTTCACATTCTTTTGGTTGACAAAAAATGTTTCATTAATTAATAGAGATTGGATACTCAATAATACTATTTAATTCTTGACACTGGTGCATTACACGATAGTGGGTAAGAGAGGCTGAAATCTTTCCAGTATATGAAAAAATTAACAAAAAATTGGCTCCGAAGCCAACAGTTGGTCCCCTTCAAAAAAGAAAAATACTATTACACCATAATCCTAATTGAAATAGAGCTCATTTGGATATGCTTTAAAAATGACTGAAAATGTTTTTGGAGAAAATGTTTTTAGAACCAATCTTTAGAAAAGATGCAAATCCTGAAAAAGCACTTAAAGTGCTTTATGTAAGAAGCACAAGTTGCGTGTTGCTTCCAGGAAGCACTTTAAGTGCTTTTGGAACCCAAATTTTTTTTCCCTAAAAGCGCTTTCAGTCATTTTAAAAGCACATCCAAACGAGCTCATAAACTTCTTAAAGTTTAAAACACAAAAATTGTTGTGAACTTTCCTAGTTTAAGTGTGATTGTGTAAATCCTAGATGGGATTTGATTATAATTATTATTTCCTATATTGACTTGTATTCCTTGTGGATGAAGATTTCTTCTCTACTTTTACTACGTATGGGGGATAAAACATCCTCAATAAACAATTTCCCTACGATTCTACAAACACATCTCTCATCTCTCTCTACTATTGTCGTCGGCCCCCTTCTCCTTGTTAGATAAAATAGGCTACAACACGTTATCAACACACTCCTACCATTGCGCTTAGGAATATGACGTTGAAGCTTTTTTCTGCATCAAACCAGTTCATCCATATCATCACGCAATCAGGTTCTTCCAAAACAACAGTTTTTATCTCGATATTTTTGCAACCCTGATAACATGAACATTCACCTTAATGCAGTGGCGGAGCCAAAAATTCATGTTAGGAGGGGCACACTTTAAACTGAAATTGGCATAATACATATAGAAACATAGTCTCGTTCTTTTGGTCACCTTGTGACCAAGGATACATGATCAACTACTCATGAATTTCATATTAAGGGTGGAGAATAAAACATTAAAAGCATATCTATTTATTGCACATTCTTATTAAATTCAAATGTGAGTGATCATACATTCATTTGTAAAAACAGTAAGGCATACGAGAACTTTGAAAGGTTTTATTCACAGAAAAACTTTTTCTCTTCTTGATTTCATAGATGATATAGAGGGAAATAAGAAACTAACAAAAATAACAGTCTGCAAGCAAAGGAAAAAATTGCATATAGACAAGAAACTGAGAATATGATCAACTAATATTCTTATAGGATTGTTAAGTGAAAATTATAGGCTTTGTACTTGTTGGATTGAAAACGAATTCAAGTTAATAGTGATATTATAAAATTGATCAATGGTAGATAGATAGTAGAGATTGCATGAAAAAATAATCAGGGTAGGCCTAAGCCTACTGTGGTCTTAAGATGGCTCCGCCATTGCCTTAATGCATGACCCAACTTTACGTTTTTCGAATTTTAGATTCTACATAAATTGTATATGCATTATATTCATAATTGTTGAATTATGTGAATTTGATATTTGCCATGAATTGCACCAAATATATGTACATGCATTCAAATATTTGAATTGATTATGCATTGAATTGAATTGAAAAAAAAAAAAACAGAAAAATTGAAATCGGGAAACCTGGTTCTTTCGAACCCGTGACCTCCATCACCCATCCATGTAGATGGGCCCCCGAGCCAAGAACCCAGACTGGAGCTTCTGCCCCTAGCCCAAAACCTAGAACTCGACACCCAAAAAGTGTTGCCACCATTCAGCCATCGTGCTTCATGGCCTGCAGCCATGCCTAACCACCTCGGCTACCTCCCCGACGACTTGAAGATCGTCCACGGTGTCCCTTGGTTGAAGATTCCTTCGAATCTCATCGAATTTCTTGAAATTCTGATTTTAATTTCCAAGGTTTTGGTTGAATTGTTGAGATTTCACAATCTCTGATTCGTAATTGTGGTTAAAAACACCTAACAAGGGTGCCCCGAGTCCCCCCGTCCAAGAATTGGCCACCTACAGTGGCAGTGTAGGTCACTTTCTCCGACAACACCTCATAGCTCTGGTAGGACTTCTTGGTCCAACTCTACCCCAGTTTGGGCCTGGTATGATCTCAGGCCAGAATTTTTTTTTCTTTGGGCTGGTTTTTCCGAGCCCAACCCAACCATACAAAAAAAAATTGTAGGGCCCGCTAACTTGGCTCGACCCAATTCTCGACACCAGCCCATGCGACTTTGGTGTCCCGTATCCCCACAGCACCAGATATGTGCCCTCTCTGTTTGGGCCTGCATCCCAGCCAAGCATAACCTAGCCCAATTTTTTGGGCTTGGGCCGCACGTCCCTAATTACTCAGCCCACCATGGGCTTAGGCCTTTCTTTTGGGCCCCGAGTTTAATTGCCTAATTATTTTTAGGCTTAATGGGTTTTATATTTTTTTCACCCACACTTTAAATTTGGCCCGAAGGCCAAATAATTAATTCAATTATAATTTTATACTTGAAGTTCTATTTGCATATTTTCTTGTTGCATATTTCTGTGTATATATTTGCATTTTTCTGTAGGAACATATGAACCTGAAGTTCATAATTATTTTGAAACCTGAAGTTTCTATAAAAATGCCTAATTTGAAAGTCTGAAGTTTTTCACTTAAAACATCACACATGAAAACCCGAAGCTTTTTCATGCGAATATTAACCAAAACATGTTTATTAGAACCTGAATGTTCTACTCCTACGTAAATGGATTGATTATTTTTCTCCATTGCACTAATCACATATTGTCCTTTATTTTGTGATAGGAACATGTCAAATTTGAATAAGCTTAACTTCACTGCTTTGGAGGTCTCTGGAAGGAACTACCTCAAGTAGGTCCAAGATGTGAAGCTCCAATTCATTGCAAAGAATTTGCGTCCTGCCATTGAAGATGAGACAGACAACCGTGTTGGTGAAGCTGAGAAAGCCACCACTATGATCTTTATCCGAAGACATATCCACGACCCTTTGCAAACTGAATATCTTGCTCATGAGGATCTATGAGCACTATGGGTCGCTTTGGCTGATCGCTTTGATCACCAAAAGGACATTTTCTTGCCTGAACCAAGACATGACTGGTAGCATTTGCGCTTCCAAGACTTTAAGTCTGTGAATGAATATAATTCTAAAGTTTGTCGAATCTGATCACTTCTTAAGTTTTGTAATGAAACTTTGACCGAAGAGGATCTCTTGGAGAAGACCTATTTGACATTCTCTGCTACTAATATTCTCCTGCAGCAACAATATAAAGCCTAGAAGTTCATTAAGTTCTCATATTTGATCTTTGTTTTACTTCTCGCTAAAACGTAGAACCAGATGTTGATGAAAAATCATCAAGCTTGACCTATTAGGGCAACTGTTGTGCCTGAAGCACACTATAGCACAAGCCAAAGCCACGCCAAAAGATGCGTAGTAGGGGTGGCCAGAAACTATCCCACCAAGGTCAACAGAGTCAAGGCACATCCAAGGGAGGAAACAAAACCCAGAAGAGCCCAAACCTCGCTCCCAAGGCCCCAAACTTCAAGAATAATGGCAAAGCATCTGAAACCATGGATGCAGATATGTGCTATCGTTGTTGTTCAAAGGACGATTGGTCCTTTATTTGCCAAGCTCCCCATAATGTTGTAGCTGAATATCATTCTTATCGTAAGAAGTTTGAATCAAACTTTGTGCTAGTGGACGATCCAGAGAGTACAAAGATAGAGGTTTCTGACTTTCAGGAGGCTATCACACCTATGGAAGATTAGAATCTTAGACATGGACTTATTTTTTAGTTAAAATAAGACCATGGGGCCGAATTCCACAGTAGTGGCCGAAGCCCCCTTTATTTTTAGTTAAATTTTGAACAATTTTCCTTTATGTTTGGATTATTTTTTGGTGATTCGTTTTTGGATATTAAGTTTTTAATTAATTTCCGTCCTTGAATACTTAAAAATTATTTTGAATGGATATTTGTTTTTAGAACTTTTATGCATGTGACTGATTCAAATTAATTTTTGATTCTAGGTATGACTAGTGGGGAAGTTAGTTGTCTGGCAGATAGTGCAACCATGCACACCGTTTTACGTGAACGCATTTATTTCACTAACTTCGTGCCTAAGAATGCACATCTGACAACCTTTTCAGGCCCATCCAACCTGATTAAAGGATACAGTAAGACACATATAATGTTGTCTAATGGTACAATCTTGACCATTGATGAGGCTATTTATTCTCCACGTTCCGGAAGAACGTTGTTGAGCTTTAAGGACATTAAAGATAACAATTACCATGCTGAAACCCACTTAGAAAACGAAGTTGAATTTCTATGCATAACTTCTTACGAATATGGCCAGAAGTGTATTTTAGAGAAGATGAACCGTATCTTGAGTGGTCTGTTTTTATATGCCCAATAGAAAGCCACTATGTGGCCTGCCCTACCTCTGGGACTGCGCACGAAATTACATTATGGCATGATCGTTTGGGACATCATGGACGAACAGGGATGCACCGTATCCTCAAATCATCACACGGGCATCCACTAACCCTAAGTTTAGGTTCGATTCAAGGAATCACATGTCAAACATGTTCTATGGGAAAACTTATTACTCAACTTCTTATGATATGATTCGTTCAAATCCTCCCATTTTTCTACAACGGATTCAGGGGGACATTTGTGGACCGATTCACCCTTCATGTGGACCATTTAGATATTTTATGGTACACGTTGGTCACACATGTGCTTGTTGTCCACAAAGAACGCTACATTCTCCAAACTATTGGCTCAGATTACAAAGCTCAGGGCTTACCACCCTGATTATCCGAGCAAAACTATTCAATTGGATAATGTTGGAGAATTCACATCTAAAACTTTTGATGACTATTGCATGTCGGTTAGGGTTGAAGTTGAACATCCAGTACCCCATGTTCACACCCAGAACGGCCTGGCAGAGGCATTCATTAAGCGCTTACAAATGATTGCTCGATCGTTGGTCATACATACCAAGTTCCCAATCACTACTTTGGGTCATACAATATTGCACGCAGTCATGTTAGTCTGCATGAAGCTTGTTACGACCCAACCATATAGCGCCATTCATTTGGTTACTGGATACGAACCTGACATATCACATCTGCGCATTTTTTGTTATGTGGTCTATGTGCCGATTTCGCCGACCTTACATACAAAAATGGGGTTTCATCGAGGGATGGGAATCTATGTCGGATATGATTATCCTTCGATTATTCGTTACTTAGAACCTTTGATAGGCGATCTGTTTACCGCTCATTTTGCGGATTGTCACTTCTATAAGACAGTCTTTCCATCGTTAGGGGAGATAAGAACGTCAACATTCCTGAAGAACGATGCGAATTATCATGGATGACTCCCACTTTGTCTCATTTAGATCCCCGCATCGCTCAGTCTAAAACTGAAATGCAGTGTATATTAGATCTTTAGAGCATGCCAAATGCTTTCACCGATCTAGCTCGCGTGACAAGATCACATATTCCAACTGCAAATGTGCCTGCAAAGATGGATGTACCAAATGTACGACGAACTTTCTTCCTGGAGGCCTGGGATGCCAATCTTGGTGATCCACGTACATTAGCGGCTAGCCAATCATCTGCCCCTACATAAAAACGTGGCAGACCTCTTGGTTTAAAGGATTCACACCCTCGGAATAGGAAACCCACGACACAAGCACCTAAAGAACCTACCGTGAATCCAACTATCGCTTACTCATTCTATCCAACTTATGAGGAAATTCTAGATTACGGAAGCGTCCTTGAAGAGACAAATACTCATCTTGCGAATCGTGAGATTTCAGTCTATCATGCTAGCTTAGATAATGTGTGGTGTAGAAATGAGATGATCGTCGACAATGCATTAGCATATGCTGTAGCTACTGAGATCATGTTGAGCGATGACATTAAACTGTGTTCCGTTGATGAATGTTGATGTAGAACCGATTGGTCAAACTGGAAACAAGCAATCCAAGTCGAACTTGATTCGCTTGCGAAACGTAAGGTGTTTGGACCTGTAGCTCATACTCCTCCACATGTGAAACCTGTTGGCTACAAGTGGCTTTGTTGCACAAGGGTTCTCACAACGCCCCGGGATTGACTATGACGAAACTTATTCACCCATTATGGATGTGATTACTTTTGGATACCTTATTAGTTTGGTAGTTTCCGAAAAAACTGAGTATGCAGCTGATGGACGTAGTAACTACGTATCTCTATGGGGATTTTGATACGGAAATCTGTATGAAAGTTCCCGAAGGACTTACATTGACTGGTTCAAATATTTCCAAACCCTGGAACACGCTCTCAATTCGGCTGAGGCGTTCACTTTACGATTTGAAGCAATCCAGAAAAATGTTAGTGAGTATTTGACTAATCAGGAATATGTGAACAACGAACTATGCCCTTGTGTGTTAATTAAAAAGTCACATTCCAGTTTTGCGATAGTTGCAGTATATGTCGATGACATGAACCCAAGGTCTAAAATATCGATGATATCGGAAATATCGGTAGTCCAAAAACACGGAAATTTCGATGGAAATATCGGGATATTATCGATATCGATAAAAATTGAATAAAAACCACGGAAATTGGAAAAACTTGGAAATTTTTATTGAAACTTTGCAAGATGTTTATTTAGTCAATTATCTATTAGTTTATCACAAAAAATTGGAAGGAAATGCATTGCATGATGGATTTAAACGATTTAAGTTGATTATAAAGCGAGCTGACAAACATTGTGAGTGTATAAAATATGTAGTAATTAATGAAAGAAGTTTAAACACACAATAATCATTTATATATAATGAATTAGTACAATATTTTACACGTTATACATTGCATGGTAAGATACATGAGTGACTTAGTACCACATAGAGTTCCTATAAAGGTCTAAAATATCGATGATATCAGAAATATCGGTAGTCCAAAAACACGGAAATTTCGATAGAAATATCGGGATAATATCGATATTTTAGACCATGCATGAACCTTATCAGAATTCCTGAAGAGCTCGCGAGATAGAGCACCGTTCGGATGGAATCCTAGTACATCAAACGAACTATACCCAAAAGGTGTTGCGCCGCTTTAACGAGGATAAAGCGAAACCATTAAGTACTTTTATGGTCGTTCGATCGCTAGATGCAAAACGAGATCCATTTAGTCCGAATGAGGATGATGAAGAGATTTTGGAGCCTGAAGTTCCTTATCTAATAGTGATAGGCATTTTATTGTACTTAGCTCAATGCACTAGACCAGACATCTCCTTCACTGTTAATCTTTTAGCAAGATACAATAATGCACCGACACGCATAAACTGGACTGCCGTGAAAGACATCTTCCGTTACCTTAAGGGTATTACAAATTTGGGCTTGTTATATCCATAAGGATCCTCGAGTGATGCCGCACCCTCTGTTTCTCGAGTCGATTCCCGACTTATTGGTTATGCCGACGCAAGATACTTATCTAATCCGCACAAGGCGCGTTCTTAAACGGGTTATGTCTTTACCGTTAGAGGCATCGCAATCTCTTGGAGGTCAACTAAACAGACCTTAGTTGCCACTTCGTCTAACCATGCTGAAATTCTTGCCTCACATGAAGCAACTCGGGAATGTGAAGCAACTCGGGAATGTTTTTGGTTGAGAGTAGTAGTGGGCCATATTCGAATCTTCTGCGATCTATACCCTGCCGTAAATGTCCTTACGACAATCATTGAAGATAACATAGTATGCATTGAATAACTCAAGAAAGGTTACATCAAATGAGATAACACCAAACACATTGCGCCGAAGTTCTTCTTTTCACATTAACAACAAGAGCATCATAAGATTGAAGTCACGCAAATCCATTCACAAGACAATCTAGCCGACATCTTCACCAAATCACTACCAAAGACGACATTTCAAAAGCTTGTTCAAGGAATTGATATGCGTAAACTTTTTGAGTTGTAACATTGCTATTTCTCTTTGGAATTGTGTCAAACTCATGTGGAGTATCCTGAAGATACTTACTTGATCTTAATGTACTCTTTTTCCTACAATTAGGAGCATTTTTCCCACTGGATTTTTGCTACCTAACTAGGTTTTAATGAGGCACCCACCTTGGGTTGGTCATGTCCTTGATGACGTCCCGTAGACGTTTCTTTTGACTTTGCATTTCTCACACATTTTTCCTTAGACTATGGATTTTGTCCCTACTCGCGTTTTTGCCATAGCCTTAGGGTTTTTTTTTTTAGTGAGATTTACTACTTTATGCAAGTTCCTACCTTATTGAGAATAAGCGTTGTTCCTTAGAATCAGTGTCGACAAGTCGACTTCCTTAACTTCTCATGATGCTGAATCCACCTTGAGTATTTACACGCTCAACGGGGAGTGTTGTGAACTTTCCTAGTTTAAGTGTGATTATGTAAATCCTAGATTAGATTTGATTATAGTTATTCTTTCCTATATGGACTTTTATTCCTTGGGGATTAATGATTTCTTCTCTTCTTTTACTGCTATAAATAAATGCACTACATAGGGGATAAAACATCCTCAATACACAATTTCTTTACGATTCTACAAACACATCTCTCATTTCTCTCTACTCTTACCGTCGGCCCCCTTCTCCTTGTCAGATAAAATAGGCTACAACAAAAATTATATTTTAATTAAATTGTTTCCATCCAAAACGCAAGTGCATACCAAACTTTTCCTTATCCAGATTGTGTAAAGAAACAGAGTATAAATAATGGAACACCAAAACCACCGCATAAACAAATCAGGCATAAACCCCAGGGAGAGGAGACGATCAATCTTCCAAAGTTCCCCAAACCTCTAAACGACAGGTCGTTCCCTTCCAAATCTGCCCCCTCGCTCTCTCTCGCTCTCTCTCGCTCTCTCCTCACTTTTTCACTCGTCCCCAACTCTTCCCTTGCAGAGCTTCTCTTCTCTACCAGGTCAGCATCTACCCATCGCAGTATTATGTATATATATGTCTGCAAGTCTCTTTCTTTCTTCTGATCTGTTAGATTTTCCAGGCAATCCAATCAGGTGCTTAAAATATTCAACTTTTTTCTGCCCTACCCCCCCCCCCCCCCCACCCCAATTTTTGATATTTTATTATTTGTACCACTTGGGTTTTGGCATCTGATTGGTTGATTATGTTTGTAAACTATGGGGGTTTATTGGGTTTTAGTTTTTCAGAAAGATTTGAGTTTTGTTTCCCTCTAGAAATTTTTGATACTTGTTTATGTTGATTTTGATAGAGAACAGAACTTAATTCGAAAAAGGGTATTAATAAAAAGGACTAATTTGTAAGTGTTTGATCACTTTTGGGTTATTATTTTAGAGGAGATTGTAATTTGTTAGAGATCATATCATCTTTTGATTCAGGGTTTTGAGTATTACCATTAACCCTAAAGGGTCCAGAAAGAAAAAATAATACAGCAAAAACAAGGGCAACAAAAATAATTAAAGGACCAGTCACCAGTGAATAGCAATTCTTATAGTTTCTTGATGATGTTTTCCTTGCTTGGTGTGTACTCCATTTGATGTTCTTTTGGTTAGTTTCGACATTATGTAGTGCATCGATCCGCCTGACATATCTTGTATGTTCTATGCCATTGTTTTCCCATGTCACAGATTTGGGCCCTTTGGGGGTAATTGTGTTTTGTTTTCTCTTATTCAGGAGATATGATTAGGCTATTCAAAGAAAAGGAAAAGCTGAGAGCACAAAACGCCAATGGAGCCTCGCCAGTTACGAAGCAATCTGCTGGGAAATTGCGTCTTAATAAAGGTTTTCCTTCTATTTAATGATTACATCAGTTGATGTGTTTTAATATTGCAACTGAAACTTCCACATTTTCATCATTCTTCTCCAAAAAGAGTTTGGTGATTGTTAAGCAGTATGGATCAATTTCGTTAGATGGTTTTCATTACTATTGATGGTTTACTTGTCTTATTAGTTTGGGTTAATGAGGAGTTTGAGTTTGTCCTGGACTGAAACTAAATTTTTAAGCCTGGTGCTTATGAGTGGTTTTTGAATGGTGAAATAAAACAGCCATCTTGGTCCTTGGTTCCACTATAATAATTATTTAGAGGTGTTGAGGCTGGTGGAGTTTTAAGTCAAATTAAAACATTACAGTTTTTAGCAAATGGATTAACACCATGACTACTTAGCGTGTCATCTTTTCTCAAATCAGGTTGATATACGAAATTGAGATGATTTTTTTTCGGATTACAAAGTCTAGCAAATGGAATGGCAGCTGAATCTTTTCTAGCATTCTTGATTGAACTTTACATGTCATTATTTAAATCAGTTATAATTTGGTTGGGGATGCAGGTTTTAAACTGGTTCTCATTCTGAATTACGTTTACTCTTTTATTTTTTGGACTATGCGTGGAGTTGTATTGTTTCTCTAGATCTATGCATCCGTTTAATAAAAAAAATGACGACTTGGGGCTTCTGATGCAGATATGTCTGAGCTGAATTTACCAAAATCCTGTAGCATTCATTATCCTCATGGCAAGGATGAGCTGATGAACTTTGAGGTTACAATTCGTCCGGATGAAGGATATTACAAGTAAGGAATTCTACTGATTGTTTGCAAAATTTTGACCGAACTTATTATTTTAGACACCTTTCAATTGTAAGAGAAGCTGGTTTCTTCTTTCGTTTCCACATACACAAACACTTTGTCACACAAATATGTCTATGAATATACGTGTGCGTGAATTTACAACTGTAAGACACTTGACAATGTGAGTGCCTGCAACCATTGTTTTAGTTAACTACACAATGAATTCAACACGACCACAAGAAGCAATGGTGTTGAAGGTTTCATATTGTTGTTCCTCTAGAGAACAATTATATGCAAGGTTCTAAAGACGCTAGGCGCTAGTCGGGCGGCGGGCTAGGGCCTAGCGCCTAGGCGGCTAGGCGGGGTCTAGGCGGGCACCTAGGCGGACTAGGCGGATTTAAGTAAATCCATTATATTTCGTGTAAATAAATGTTTGTTTATACTTAAAATATATATAATTTCATCATAAACTACAAAATAGAATGACATATGTATTATAAAGTATTGGAACATAATGAAAACATGGGGAACAAGCATATAGTGTGTGCCCATTTAAGTATTCAACAAGTCTCTTACAATTTATTGAAAAAAATTAAATGCAAATTGAAAGTTATCTATTTTCTATCAAAGTGAGTCGCAACCTAGGTAGGTGCCTAGGCGGGTCATGGCGGGCTAGGCGGTCTAGGCGGGCGCCTCAACTAGTCTAGGCGCCCTTTATTAATTTTCAAACGCCTAGGCATTAATCGGGGCGGTGACCAGCTGCCTAGCGCCTAGGCGGGGCCTAGGCGGCACTAGGCGGGGATTTTTAGAACAGTGATTATATGTATTGTTTCTAATGTCTTGTAAATTAGCATAACCATCAGTTTTCTACATTATCTTTCCGTTTGCCATTACAGAGGCGGTGTTTTTATGTTTACGTTCCAAGTTGCCACTATCTATCCACATGAGGCACCAAAAGTCAAGTGTAAGACCAAGGTAAAGCTGCCAAGAAAATATTTTTCACTTAGTTTTGTTTAACTTCATCTCTTCCCTATGATCGCTTATATGAAACATTCTCTTGTACGTACTCCAACCCCTCACAGGTCTACCATCCGAATATTGACTTGGAAGGAAATGTCTGCCTCAACATCCTACGAGAAGATTGGAAACCTGTCCTCAATATAAACACTATCATTTATGGATTATATCACCTCTTCACGGTACTAATGACTCTCTTGAATCTTTATAGTCCTCCACTCCTGTGATTTGTTTCCATCTGGTATTTGAATGTCGCTTATTTTTTGTCTTTGAATTTTGTTTGCAGGAACCAAATTATGAAGATCCACTAAATCATGATGCAGCTGCAGTGTTAAGAGACAACCCGAAGATGTTTGAAGCTAATGTAAGAAGGGCTATGGCCGGTGGGTATGTGGGACAAACCTTATTCCCCCGGTGCACATAGCTTTCGTTTGGTAGCACCAAGGAGTGCCAATTGACATATTGTGCTCGGAACGGAAATGTGGTTGTAATATTTGTTGCAGACTGCGGTTTCTTTTTCAATCAATTTAGTTGGAGGCTTAAAAATGTATGTCACTGTAACTTTTTGGAATGCTTTGTAGTATCTTGACTTACCCAAATATTATCTTGTTATCTCTCTCTCTCTCTCTCTCTCTCTCTCTCTCTCACACACACACACACACACACACACACACACACACACACACACACTCTCTCTCTCTCTCTCTCTCTCTCTCTCTCTCTCAATACTATCAAACTGATCATGTCATGTGACCGTACATTGTACTGTATGCACATGTTGTATGCACAATTTCCCCGCTCCCGACCCTGTACGGTTGTAGTTTGCTGTATCCGTGCTCGTGTGATATATTGCAGTGAGGAGCATACAATACTGCATTTGGGGAAACGCTGGATGACAGGATTTCAATGGTCACATGCGATTTCAGATGGCAGTTTTGAAGCATGTAAGTTTTATTATTTCCTAATCAGCCTTATAAACGTGCCAATCTCAGAACAATTCACGACATGCTATCAACTCCACCATATGCTAAATCAATCACAAAATCTAGTGTGCAAATGGAAATTTGCTATCGAAAATCTTTTGGTGTCGAAGTAAAAGTGTATCGCTTCACGAAGCGGCTTCTCGAACTGGTCAGTATTGCAGCTGAAAGCTTGGGAGAAGCTAAAATGGTAGTCTCATGTGCTTGATTGCTTCTTCAAACTATAGAATGACTTCTCACGTCATCTCTTCCTCTTTGACACTGGCGATTCTGGCATTTTCGCGGTCCTTTCTGAAAAACAGATACAAAGGCGTGTACAGCAAGCTACACAAACCAAACGGAACTGCCATCATCGAAAGAAGACCTTGTGATAATGCCAAGGCCTCCCGAGTAGACCCTTTAGTCGGATCCACTGATTTTGCATCGTAACCAAACATCTTCTCTGAAAGGATTCCGACCAAGGGAGCTGCAAAAGAAGAGAGTGATCCTTCGAAAGCTCGATCAAAGGCGTATATCATGGTCCGGTGTTTGACAGGGACAACCTCGGCAAACATAGGACCATTTGCAGCAGTAGCATTCCAGCTGATAGTCAGGCCCATCAGCAAGAGGGTGACCGCGAAGGTGTAATAGCTGTCTACTGACTGTGGGATGACTTTGAGTAAGAACCAGGAAAAGGGGATGCCCATGAAGGCGCTGAACTGCGCACACATGATACGGCCTGAGTGAGGATAGATCCGTGACATTCGATCGGCTATTAGTCCACCAAGAAGAGACCCCATAGCACATCCAACAGCAAAAAGACTGAGCAAGGCTGCCGTACTGCTGTGATCAAAACCTACCAGAATGATTAAAAGACGTCATATGACTTGACGGTAAAAGTTCAAGGTTAGTAGCTCAGCAAGGACAGGAGAGGTAGAAAGAGAACCAACAGCGGTTCCATTGACACGCAGAGTATATATTAAGCTACAGAATAAAAAATATATATGCATGGAAATTTACGAATCAGTGAGAAATGAGAAAGATTTCAAACTAAAAACCTCATGGATCTAGGCCTTTGATTTCCATGCTAGAAAATTATTGCACTCGAATTGCTCGAGTAGTTAGAAATGAGAAACAAATCAATGTCTAACAAGCTAACAGTAGCATACCAATTCTACTTTTGAAGTATCGTGCGCATAATCTAAACAGGAAAAGAATTTTCAGTAGCTCATACCGATTAATTGGAACCACATTGTGAAGAACACCATGGCAGTCCAGGGTAGTGAGCCAACAACGCCCTGCAAAACAATTATTTGAAACGTTCGCACTTTAACAACTGCCTTCATGGCTGTCCAAGACTCCAGCCAAACTGATGCTGCACTTGTAGGTCCCTTAATTATCAAATCTTCCCTGCAACATAAAGGAACCAAGTCATCACAAATGATAGATGCTGAGAACACATTCTATGAACTCTTTCTTTTTTCACAATCACCAGAGCTACAATTTGTTCAGGGATTTGGAAACTGAAATAATCAAGGAAATTAGGTGCAGAAGTGATAAAATGATCGTCTCGTACCTCTCAAAACTCGGGTCAGTAACTCTTTTTCTCGGGTCAACCACAAACGCGAAAACAAGGAACCCAATTAGAGAACTAAGTGATGCCATGAGAATGAAAGCACAGCGCCATCCCGGTATATTCCAGTACTGTTCACCAGCCATGAGCGTAGCCAGAACACCACCCCCAATTCCACCCAAGGAACCGACAAGGCTTACCATCCCAAATCCAGCTCCCCTTACACCATCCTTATAACTATCAGCAATAAACGACTGAAGTGCCGGTATAACAATTGCCAATCCGAAGCCATTCACTGCCCTCCAGAATGCAACTTGTGAAAAAAAATGACTTGCACCCACTGCGGCTGTTGACAAAGCCCAGCAAAAAGTGCCCATTGCAAGAACCGCAGGGCGGTCATAGTTAATAACTAGTACACCCGCAAGGGGTGATGCCATTCCCTGTATAAAGTTCCTAATGAATGTCAGATAGCCAAGGTCAGACGGCCCGGCATTGAAAGCCTCACTGACTTCTTTGTAAACAGATGGGAGTAGATTTTCGTCAGCGCGCTCCATTATAGCAGCGAAATTGATCAGAATGAGAGACAGCGAAATCCCAAAAATCTTTCTTGTCCTGTGAAAAGTGTACGTATTAAACGATATAGATATACACTCAACCACTCAATGCAATGTGAAACTACTCCGCAGAAATCAGCTACATCAAGAGCATAATTCCTGAGTACATTTTCATCAAGAACACACACAAGCATACTAGCACAGACATTAAAACAAAGGCCACTGCAATCTTGTGTCATACATACAGAAATTGTACACACTCCAAAATTCAAGGTGGATCAGAAATACAAAGGCCGATTTTCTAAAACGTACAAATTTAAGGTCGTTTGATAACCATTTCGTATTTAGGTTTCATTTTTCGGGTTTGTGCTAGATATAAGAGGGAAAACTAGAAAGTGAAAGCAACTTAAAATTGTTTTCACGTCCCTCCCACCGTTATTCCTCCGTAATTCTTCATCTCTCCTTTCTCCCACGTATTTCTTCTATCTCTAACGAAAAATTATTGACCGAAAAAACACACACACACACACATATATGCTTCATAATCCATGAATCCCAGAAAAAAAAAAGGAAACAACTTTGGAAAAAAACAAGGGACAGCAACAACATGGGAAGAATCAAACTCACCTCATGGCTTCCAAACTTCTGAAAAAACCAGGTTTCGACCGAGACGAAGTATGAGATGATGGAAATCTGATTATTCCCCAATTAAGGCCCTTAAGCAAAATTAATTAAGAACCCACGAGTGCAAACTCCAAAGAAACCGGAAGGACAAGCCCTCTGCATCTATGGAAGATCTGAGACGAGGCACCCCAACTTTCCTTAAACAAACTGACCTCCAACGGGCTCATCAACAAATTTCTAAACGGATATTTAAAGACTATGTCTAACATAGGAATCTAGTAAATATACGTTTTTACAATAATTACGATCGGATTTATTGATTTGATTACAGTTCTTTACCGTCGTTTTCAAAACCAGATCGCATTATTTGTTTGGATGTACTTTTAAAATTGTTGAAAGTTTGTTTAAAGAACATAATTTTATGTTCCAAAAGCATTTTAAATGCTGTTCAAAATTTATTTTGTATTTTTACTAAGAATTAGTTATAAAAATATTTTCATATTTTAAAAACAGTCCGAATGAATCCTAAGATTTCGTTGATGGCGTCGTTGACTTTAAAGTATCAAAGTACGGGGCAATGGGCAAACGTGGGTTGCGTTCGATTTCGACCGTTGGATACTATGGTTCATGAATCATGACCGACGTTGAAGAATTTGTCCAAATCGGCTGCGTGTCTCATATCTTGGTTGCTTTTAGGCCGTCCACGTGTTTAGGTAATGATGATGTCTAGACATAAGAATTTGACATTAGAACTTTGATTTGGATTAGTGAGTTTGATAAGTGTGTTATAATAAATTTAACAGTGTGATTATGTAAATCTTAAGTACAGTTCTATAAATCTCTATCTAGCGTTGTTTAGGCTCTCGCACAGGTGTTAAACAGTTGGTCACCGACTTACCGTCCCAATTAATTTCTAGGCATTTGAAAATTAAGAAATTGCGTCTTGACCTGCTTAGGCGTTTACCTAGTTCGCCTAGGTCCAGACCTGCCTAGGCACTCTATAAGGTCGCGACTCTCACTTAGACAGAAAATTGATAACTTCCATTTTTCTTTTTATTTTTTTTAATAAAATATAAGAGAATTATTGAATACTTGGATGAACATTCATTATACCCCATGTTTTCAACGTTCTAATATTTTATAATCTTTCATTTTATTTAGCAATTTATGTATTTTAATACAATTATATATATATATAAGTATAAATAGGCACTTATTTATAAGATATATAATAAATTTGTTTAAATCTGCCTTGTCCGCCTAGTCATCTGCCTAACCACTTAAGCACTAGGTTCCAGGCCCCCAAGCCCACCGCCCGACTCTGTTTTACTTGGAGAGCCTCTTCTCATTACTACTATTAATAAAGACATTAGGCATGAGAAATCATAACATCTAATTCTTTAAGCCATTCCTCCATCTTCTCGCTGCCGCACCCTCTCTCTTTCTCTTCTGATTTAGGTCACAACACGTTATTAGGCCTTCACCATTCCAGACCCTATTGACCCGGCTGATTTTGGAGGCATCCAATTACTTATTTCTTAAACGAAAGGCAGTCAAATCCAGTTGGGTGAAACCCAAATACCTTGTAAACCGATGTGATGATAAAACCAGGCCGGAAATGGGACAGTCCAAGTGAATCCATGCCCTTGGCCTTGCTGTGTCTTCCAATTCAGGGCACTGTGACCATGAATTCTTAAGCTGCCTGCACGAGAATTGCCAACAAACGAAGAACAATAATGTATGCACAATAGAGCCATTGACAAGAAGATGTTTGATCTATTATTTTTCTATATACGAGTTCCATATTCGTTAACAAAATTCAATTAAATTAGCAGTACATGCTTAATCTGTATGTTGGAATTAGTGTTTTGGGTTTGAAACTTTGAAGGCAGCGTTTATTCATGGATCTTTTCACAATATAAATGGCAAAAATAACACACAAGTTTTAAGTCATGTGTAGCATTGCTGTGAACAAAAATTAAAATTAAAAAACCATCACCTTATACAATAAAATTATTTGGACAAGAATTTCGTAACTCTAGTTAACTTTTATCGTTGCACACTAGGCTGTCTCCAGCAGGGGGTGGGAAACAAAACAAAACAAAAAAATAAAAAAAAATAAAATATAAAAACCCAAATTTTGGGAGTGGGAAATTAGGATTTTGGTTTTCAGGTTGGTATTTGGGTTTGCAACCCCGCCCCGCCGCCCCCTTCCCACCGACGGGGCGGCCACATGGAAAAGGAAAGCAAGTGGGCTGAGGGCCCCACCTTGCAGCAGCATCACGTGAAGGGGCAGAAAAGGGTGGTCCACACGTAAGAAGGAATAGGGCAGAGAGATCCTTTCGGGTGAGCGCACAACAAGCAAGCTTTCTATGGTTAGAATTGGCGCATTGTTGGCATTCAATGGTTGTAGATCGCTAGCTCTTGGGTTATTATCTAGTGTGGCAGGCCGAGCTACATCACTTTCCAACGGATCTTTATTATGTGCCCCATATTTTTTGACCGTTGCAATCCAACGGTCAGTTTTGAACTTTTTTTTCAACGGTAACATTTTAAATCCAACAACTCATATCAAATGTGATCAATTTTTAACGGTAAAAAAAGATCCAATAGCTCATAGTATGTCAAAAATAATTGTGATATGGTAAAAAAAATATCTTTAATTTTTTTTTGGGGAATTTGAATTTTTTTACATTAAAATGTTCATAAAAAATAAAACAAGATAGATTATACAAAAACTAATTCCAAAATTATTAGCAAAAAATAATTCAAAGAAATACAAAGTTAACAAATTATAAAGTTAGGGGTGAGAATTATATGTCCCTAACATGTATATGAAAAAACTGACTAACCTCATAAATATAGGTAATTAGTTAAAAAATGCGAGACTAAATTTTTGCTTATTAATTCTTGTTTGTTGTTCAAGAAATTGGACTTGTGATTTATATGTTAGTGATAGATAATTAATCTGCTCAAAAGTGTTTTCTTATTCGGTACAACTATAAATCAATGTACAGTGAAACATGGAATTGACAAGATTGTATATACTTCATCTGCTCAAAAGTGTTGAAGCTATATACGTTTGCCCTTGTATTTTATGTTTTAGCTATGCAAACCTAATATAATTAGTTTATGTCCAAAGATGATTCTGGAATTATATACTTTTGATGCAATAAGAAAACATTCAGCTAAAGTTTTCTATTTCTTTCAATTGTTAGATGAACAAAAATGACCAAATAATTTTGTAGTTTTTCAGTCACAAGAATCACTTCTCTACAGATATCTAGAATAAAGATGTTGAGCTCACAAATTTTATGTTCTAGATCCCATGACTAATGCTTTGTTAATGGGAGAATTTGAAAGGTATATGTTTCATTTTGTAGACATTTACAAAGTTTTTTTTTACTCTCTTAATCAGTGGGAGTAATAATAATTTATATAATTTTGTCTCTTTTAATCAGTGGGAGTAAAATATTACCTTTTGTATTGAAAATTTGAAGTTTTAGTGGCTGATACTTTAAGAGTAAATTTTGTTTAAATTTTGTTCATAAGTTTTAATAAGAGATCCTGATTTTGTAAACAGTATATCGTATTGGGGTGTGATATCCACACACCCCGTTTTACTTCTCACACACCTTTTTAATTTTCTGCCGTCGGATTGGATGAATTGAAGAAGATTAACGGACAAAAATTATCAAAGAGTGTGTGAGAAGTAAAATGGGGTGTGTGGATAGCACACCCCTATCGTATTTTACTTGTTCTCTTATTATATTCTAAATTGACAGAAAAGTTGGATTTTGGTACCAACATTGTTCTTTTGTGAACTACTTTTCGACTATTGTGAGCTAATGTTTTGACTATTAGCTCTTGATATCATGACTCTGTTAGTAACATAATGTTTTGAGTTAAGTGTGCATGTAATCATGAAGTGCAAGGAACTGTCCAATGTGTGCCTTGTTTTCCTTGGTTCTGCATTTAGTCTCAAAGTGACAAATTACTTGAAAGGTATGATTGCATACTTTAGTGGATTCAAGTGATCACCATATATATTTATCTCGTTGAGGTATTCTCATTGACATTCAAGTGGGAGAATGTAAAACCATTTTGTGAATGACAATGAATTATGCTTAGAATAATTGAGGGAATAGTTGACTTGGCAATCAAGTTAATGAAATCTCTAGGACTCTCGGTGCCTTAAGGAAATAAACATATTGAAGTCCTAATTACATGCAATCAATTATGGACCTTTATTAAGTAAATACAAGGAATAAGAGTCATGATGGGACTCTAATTGATTAGATATGATTTGGGTTGATATCCTTTCCGATAATAGGGAGGAATTGGTTGAAACCTAGCTCTATAACCAAGGAGCAGTCCATGCTTCCATACCAACTGAAACTCAAGAAAACTACAAGCCTATTTAGATAGTAGAGTTCATTGAGAGGTAGTGGAAGTAGAAGACTACTTCTACTTTGTTCACAACGATCAATGGCTTCATCTTTATAACCATGTGTTCCGTATTCTACAGATAAGTTTAATATAATTAGTCAATCTCTATTTTATATTGAGTTGATTTATTCGTAATCCTAATGTCTTGTTGTTGTGATTTCAGAATATAACTTACATAGTGGTGAATTTTTAGCGAGTCTTGCAACTGTTGAGGAAGACATCAGTTCGGCGCTGCATGCAGAGCTCTTGGCAACTCGGCGAGCCTTGTAATTTGCTCAGGAAATAGTTTCATGCAGCATGGGGATCTTTTTCGAAGGGGATTCCAGCTTGACCCTTGCGGCAATGAATGGGGAGGGCTATGATCTCTCCATTTTGGGTCTTCTCATCAATGATAATTGTATTCAGTTTTGTTCATGCAACGACAAGCTTCATTCGACATGAGGGGAACATTGTTGCGGCTGTTGCCCATCGTTTGGCTTGAGCGAGTTTGCGAGGAATAGGGGAGTCGATCTGCGCTGAGAACCCTTCTGATATGCTTGTTGATGTCTTGATTGAGGAGAGTTCTCATCTCAACATTAGTTGATGTTGATGTAACTTTAATGCTTTCTGAGGATAGCTAACTATAGTTAAGTTGTTTTGCGCGGGACACTCTTTTTCCTTGGACCAGGTTAAAATTCCCGGCAAGGTTTTTTATGGACACTATCCTCTTGCTTTGTACGTTTTCTCCTCTTTAATGAATATCGTACTTCTTTAAAAAAAAATTAGGATTTCCCACCCTTGGGTTAGAGATAGTCTAAGGCTCCTTTATATTAATTATTTATTAAAAAAAATTTGGAAAAAAAAAGTACATGATGAAATGGTAATTAACTTTAGGACGATTTTATTCCTTTTTTTTTTTTGAAAAAATGACAAAATAATGTACATTGAATTCTTATAAGTTATGAAAAAGAGAAAGTTTTGAATTTGAAACTCGATGAATTAAGAGAAACCTCAAATCCACCAAAACAATCTATCGCTTATTTTGGACTATAATGATAGATTTATTTGTTACAGTGGATGGTTTGGGCCTATGGACCCCCACGTGGTCTCTTGGACCAATGGATAAGACCAAAATAAGAAGCAGAGAGGTCCTTCCTACTTTCTAGAAAAACGAAGACGGACAGGGGCGTTGGTCCCCGCATAAACGGCACGTGTGCCAGGTCTTGTTGCCTTCACGCCCCCAACAACTTGACTCGGCCTCTGGCCAGTAGCCCAGCAGCTAGCTCGCTTAATTAACTGGATCCTCACGTGTATTGCTTTGTTTGCAATGAATATCAAATATCGTATTTCTCTTAAAAAAAAAAAAATAGCTGGATCCCCACGTGCTGATTGTTAATTCATTTAGATTTAAGAGTTAATTAAAAGCTTAGCTGTTAATTGTTCTTCTCATACATTCCGTGACATCTTTCGTTTGTTGCACGTAATTTGAAATAGTCAAGCACCACGGGTAGTCTGGTGCCGTAGCATTGCATTCAAAATCTAAGTGTATGAATCTTACGTTTCTACGGTTGAGATGAATCAGTTTCGAGTAATGTTAAAGAAATCAAATTATATAAATTAATTATTAAATTATTACTTTGGTAGATTGGAATTCGGAGATAATTCTAGTCCTCATTGTAGCAACTTCATTAGAAATGTGACTTGTATTAAAAAAAAAAACAAAAAAAACAAAAAACAATAAAACAATAAAACAAAAGGGACAAGGAAAAGAGATTAGGTGGGAACCACAGTCACGTGGAGAGCTACTGGTGGACACGTCAAAGGTCGTCGTGGTCCCCGTCGTAGATGGCTGAGTTGGGGTGGCGTGGGGACTTTGAGTTGGGGGGACCTGGAGGGCTTTTTTGCTATAATTTTGTATATAGGTTTCTGTGTCGCACGTGTGGAGGCGACTGCCAGGCCAGTGGCTTGTGAATTTTTGAGCTCATTGTTTGTCTGTAACTGTACCGTTTAAACTGAACATCACGTCAGGACTCCACAGGAAACCCTAAAGACCGGAGATACAGCATCTTTTTAATCATCTCTGTACTCGAGAAAACAAATAGAACCTTAACGAGTCTTTATAATCCGATCATTGATAACCTAAGTTTGATGATTTTTAATTGATTTGCAAAGAACATTTACTACATTTCATGATAATATAACGAGTGAGATCATCAAACGTCTCTTTAGTTGAGTTCAATCGTGGATTAATAGTACTTATTTTCATCGCAATAAACATAACACATTTTATTTCTAATCAATTAAACATGATGTCGAATTGGGTCATGACCCATTATTTTCAAAGAAAACGGCAATGCACATCAAACTCACCGCTTTGCCATAAGATAAGGGTTTTTTCTTTTACGTTGTCAGTGTTAAATTTGTTATCTTATCAAACTATCAATTTATAAAATTTGAGATTTTTGTTTCATATTTCTTATGGATTTCAGTATTCTTGTTCTTTAAGATTAAGCTTGTTTAAGCTTTTGTCATTAAGCGTCAAGAGAAGTATGTAGCCAGGTGAAAAAACCCCGATAAAGAAAAAATAGTCTAACATATTAGAATGTGTACCAATATTCAACTACTTTATATACTGTTAAGTCGACAACACATTTGACATCTAGAATAGTAGACGTTTTTTGTATGATGCCTAACTTGTTAGGGGACCTAAATCAATGAAAATGATGGAGTTGAGGTGCACAACTCAGTTTGCGTTGGCCAAAAATTCTACTATGCTCTAACGAAAAGATATTCCGAAACACACCAAGAAAATCTATGCCTTGAGCTGTTAATATGGTCGAAACCTTTTGTCAGTGATTGAGTCAACCATATCACTTGCCCCGTTTTGGAACTGGAAGTAGAGTTTTATTTTGACATGGTGGGTTTACAGTTTTTTGCTCGAGTGAATATAATTTGGTCCACTTCTAATGCATCACTTTGAGTTGTAGCTTTGATCTTTTATGTGAACATGGATCCCAATAATTTTATTTTTGGGCACAAAGGTAAATTTTTCATTACCAACACAAGAAACATTTACAAACTGGGATTCAAATACAGATAGAGCTCAAATCTACAAAATGAATCCCAAATCAAAAGGCCCAACCTAAAGGTTGAGCAAAAACAAACAAAAAACCCTAGAACACACAGACGCCCCGACCACGAACCCCGGCCTCTTGCAATCACCGGAATCCAACCAAACGAAGCTTCTAAACCCGAAATCAAGAAGATTCCACCCTCCTCCATCATGCCACAAAATCCAAATCCGCAACCATCAAGTAAATGAAACTCATGGGAGGAACATCCCACAAAGTAATCGTGCCAACAAAGGCACATAGATGGAAGGTGGTGGTGTGACCACCCGAGCAGACGCTCTACACACCTTCCAAGAGAGCCGCGAAACGCGGTTAGAAAATATGGTTGTAGATCTAAAAAATAGTGGGATAGAGAGAGGCCATAACCCAAGGGGATAGGTAGAAGATAGTCTGAAAAGAGTCATGGATGTCGGAAGACAGGAGGGGGAGAGAAAGATTGATCTTAATTGGAATTACTACCCAAAATTTGGATTCCATAAGAAAATCCCATCTCATTAACATTAAACAATAATCCCCAATTATCATGATGAAACCCTAATTACCCTATTCTCATGAAAAAAATTGCCTTCCAAATCCAATTTGCACGATATGCGTGAATAAACCCTAATTATCCTAATGAAACCTTAATTACCCTTTCAAGGGGCATTATTATATGAAGAGGAGAAATGCCACTCGGATTCTTTACTGAGAAATGCTAATGAGCGACTTTCAAAAGTAAAATTCTTTATAAACTCTTTGATATTTCATATTTTCAATATAATATTTTATAATATTAACATAAAATAACGTTGAACTGTGAGTTAAAAAAAAGTTCATTTTGAGACATTTTTCTTTTCTTTTTTATTTGAGGCAATTCTCTTCTTTCATTCAATAATACTCCTTTTAAATAAAGAGAGCACTTTCCTCGTGAGACAGCCACAAAAGTACTGCTTCCCTCTTCTCTTCCCTCCCCTTCCCACTGCAGCTCGCCATACCCCCTCTCTCTCTATCTCCCTCGAGAAAACAGAATCTAGAGAGAGAAAGCTCGGAAAGGAAGGAGGTGGTCGTCCAGGAAAAGCTAAAATGACAGGCGGTGGGTCGTCGGGGAGGTTACCAACATGGAAAGAGAGAGAGAACAACAAGAGGAGAGAGAGGAGGAGGAGAGCCATTGCTGCCAAGATATATTCTGGGCTCAGAGCTCAGGGAAGCTACAAGCTTCCCAAGCACTGCGATAACAACGAGGTCTTGAAAGCTCTCTGTGCTGAAGCTGGCTGGGTTGTGGAAGAAGATGGCACCACCTACCGCAAGGTTTGTGGGATTTCATTTGACTGTTATGCAGATTCAGCTGAATCGGCTTTTTTTTTTTAATTGGGTTTTTGCTTTTGGCTTTTGGGTTTCATAGATCTCTGCATGCAATTCATAGTGGACTTGGTTTTGGTTGATTTTGTGAATCCTTGCTTTCTTGTTGAATCCCAGTTGGATTTTGGTCTTTGATGATCATTGGATAAGGAGGTGTGGATTGAAACTTGGTGATTCCAGCTTACTGAGCTTGTTTTTTTGTTAATCTTAATCAGTGGGAAGCTTTTAATTGTTTGAGTGAATTTGTTTTTTGTTTCACAAATTAATCTATACCACAAAATAACAAAAATCTCTTGGTTTTTGTATATCTGTTTCTCTGTTTTGGTTCCCATATGAGTTAGGATCTGGATATCATGAATTGGGTCTCTCTCTAGATTTAAAAAAAGGGATTATGAATTTGTCTTGATTTGTTGAAAGTTAAGATCTAATCATGCAATTTTGTTTTCAATCTTTTGTGAGATCTCCAATGTTTGTTCCCGAAAGGATCCGTTTTTCATTGCTCTAAGGATTCAGGAGGTCATCAATTTACTCTGCTCCACGTGCCAATATATTGAATTTCAATTGACATTAGGAGAAAACCCATGATATTTAAAGCTACATTTGCTGATATAGCATTCTGTTAATCGGTTTCTTCGTTCATATTGAATCTTTGTTTGTTGAATTTGGGTGCTGAAATGCTTGTTTTGGTTGCAGGGATGCAAGCCATCTCCAATGGAAATTGCAGGCACTCCAACAAATATGAGTGCGTGTTCTTCTATTCAACAAAGTCCACAATCCTCAGCTTTCCCAAGTCCCGTACCATCTTACCATGCCAGTCCATCCTCCTCCTCTTTTCCAAGTCCTACTCGTTTCGATGGAAACCCCTCCTCTTACCTTCTTCCGTTCTTGCGCAACATAGCTTCCATTCCCACAAATCTTCCTCCTCTTAGAATATCCAATAGTGCTCCTGTAACCCCACCTCTTTCTTCCCCAACCTCTAGAGGTTCAAAGAGAAAACCTGATTGGGATTCCCTTACTAATGGTTGCATAAACTCCCTGCACCACCCTCTTTTTGCAGCCTCTGCCCCTTCAAGTCCTACGCGTCGCCACCATCTTACACCTGCCACAATACCAGAATGTGATGAGTCTGATGCTTCCACTGTGGACTCCGATCGTTGGGTCAGTTTTCAGACAGGGGCGCCCGCAGTTGCTCCGCCTTCGCCCACATTTAATCTTATGAAACCAGTGGCTGAGCAGAATGTTCTTCAGAATGCTGTTGAAGCCCATGTGGGGATGGGATGGGGGAGCACTGCAGAGAGGGGACGAGGCTCGGAGTTTGAGTTTGAGAGTGGCACAGTGAAAGCATGGGAGGGTGAGAGAATACATGAGGTAGGAGCGGATGATCTGGAGCTCACACTTGGAAATGGGAAGAACCATTAAGCATCACTCGAAGCTTTAGCTTGAGAATGCATAAAATCAGGAGGGAATATCTTAACACGTTGTGTGCATTTCTCAATGGGAATTGGTTTTCTTTGGCAGCTGAGTAGAGCATCGCTTGGTGTCTACTTTGGTTCTGCTACCATTGGGGGACATCAAAATCATATTTGGTGCATTATGTATTTCTTTAAATGTACAGCTTACTCTCTCGTGGAGCATTACAGGAATCAATTCCTATTGAATTCGTTGGTTAAAGAGGGATTTAGCAATTCATAAGAAGGCCTGCAATTCTGAATCTGAAATACTCCATGTGTGGGAAAGAGAATCAAGCAAGAACTTGAAATCGGGGGTGTTAGTTCCCTTCGATATGTTTGAAGTATCTTCTTCAATTCTTCACTGATAGACCCCTTGTCAAGTTGTCATCAGTGGGATTATTTCACCAGCTTCAAACACAGAGAATGCATCGCATCTTCTCGCGAGCTATGTATTCGTTTGTAGACTCTATTGGACAACCCCATGCTCAAATTTCTTGGAGGTAGTTAAAATTATTAGATCTATCTATCTTGTTAGAAACTTCTCTATTTCCTTACCTTCTAGTGCTCTATTATTAGCAATTCATAACATCAAAATCTTTCAGTCCATGTTTACAAGTTCTTATTAGATCATCTTCGTAACTCGAATTGCAAGTTAATTTCATTGCATGCTTAGTGAATTATCAGCTGTGATTTCATGAACACAATCATAAACTGGGAAGGACAGAAGGGGTGGTGGGACGATCAGGATGCATGAGAGATGCAGTAAGTTTGAATGTTTGAATCAGTAGGTCCATGTCCTTCCGTGTCGATTAGGGTTTCGATTTCTTATCCATTCATATGCAAAGCAGCAAAGTGATGGAGTGAGTGATGAGTTTCTTGTGTCTGTAGTCATGTAGTGTTTTGTTGCCTTGTTCTTGTGAGTTGTGTGGGTCAAAAAGCATCTCTCACAGAAGGGAAACCTCCAAGAGGGACCCTTTGGCATGTGATAATATGTATCTTGTGGAAGTCCATGTGACCTAAGCCACGCTTGATGTCTGAGTCAGTGTACCAACCAATTCAATAACTTTGCTGCTTCCCCAATTATTGGTGGATGGATCTCCCCTTTTGACTGGATTGCCCCCAAGTTCCAACTAGTCCTCCAAATATGATTGTGTGTCTGGGTGGTTCAGAAAACCTTGATTCGCCTGATTTTCTTCTACAGGGAAAACGCTTCGTCTCTTGCAAATTAATTGATAATCCTTTTAATATATTCAATTAATTCTTCTTTTTCAAAAAATGGATCAGCTGCCACCTAGTACTACGGTCTAGTAGTATTGTTCTTCATTTGTAAGTGAGAGGTCCTATGTTCGATTGTTAAAGGCGAAGTTGAACCATATTGTTATGGTTTGTCCAGTGTGAGGGTTAGCGCACTCTCATTCCTTTAGTGGAGATACCTTTGTATAATCACTGGTGGTGTAACATTTGCTACAAATTCACGCATCATTTATTTTCCAGATTTGTGACTGCTGTTAGAGCATGGTTTCTATAATTATATTCCATACATGACAGTTTGTATTGGTAAGTTGACTGTAGATACCGTACAATCTACTCTCGCAAGGCTCTTGGGGTGCTTGACTGCTTGTCAAAATTGCAACAAAAATAAAACACTCAAAAACATGCAACGCAGCATAGAAATGATTGGAGGCCGAGCGGACCAGGTTGGTCCCGGCCCATCCTAACTTATTTTTCACCCTGAAAAGTTAGTATTATATGCCTCTGATTTCGAAGGTTTTTCATTGGGACTTTGGGCCCCAATGCGACCTCTTTTCTTTTATTTCTTTCACTAGATTTCATTTGAGGTTGATGGTTACTATGGAGTTTAGACAATTCGTTGTTTGTTAACTTTGAGGAGGTTGGGAACCATTGGAGGGAGAGGGAAAGACGGTAAGAGAGGTGGGTTTTTCTTTTTCTTTGTCGATTTTTAGTTTCCTTGAAAACCCTAAATTTGAAAAAGGAAAAAAAAACCCCAAATTTGAAAGATAGGAGGAAGAAGAAGATGAAGAAATTTAGTGGGCCTATTAATGGTGGTTCTGGCCGTTGTGGGTTTTTAGAGAAATGGGGGAAGAGAGAGGTGTAGTGGTTTTGGGTTGTGAGAAATTTGAAGTGGCGGTAATGGGTGAGGTGGTTTTTTCTGGGAAGGTTGCGGACATCTGCAGAGCTAGCTCCATGTCGGAGCTCCAAAAGAGTCATCAGACTATTTTTTTTTTCTTTTTAAATTTTTTAATATTCACGTGGACTCATATTGTCATGTGGCGTCCAGTCATTGTCAACGTGGGTGCCATATCATTAGCTAACAGAAATTCTAACTGAAAACTTAACAGATATATCAAAGTGTCCCAAAATTATGATTTTAGGTATCAATCAGGGACGAAAAAAACTTGATGTATTAAATGTTGAAAACCAAGAAATTTCAAGGTAGTAAACTTAGATTAACACTATAAATTAATACACTACAAACATTAGTGTACCAACATGCACATGATTACACTCGTTACTCCAGCATTGCTATTATGGGAAATGACAAAGAGGTAGAGTTATTAAGGATTAAGAAAATTACAGACATAAAGGGGGATATAAAGTCTAATTCTAACAATGACAATAGACGTAACAAACAAACCCTCCAACAATCAATACAAGATATGACAAGGCTAACAAAAGAAACCTATCTAAAGCGATAGTGTGGAAGCCCTACATAATCACGATGATAATACGGCAATATGAAATCAGGAGGAGAATCCTCCAAACAAGACAAATAAAAGAGGAACCATGATTTGTAAGGGTATCATCGACTTGATTACCTTCCCTACAAATGTTAGAAGATCAAAAATATATTGGGAAATTCCATGCAAGCAATTTCTCCACTCCATCCTCAATTGCCAAGGAACTAATTGAGGAGAGCTAGTGCAAGAAGTCGAGAACAAAACAGAATCAACTTCTAACCAAATAAAAACCAACGTTTCTCTTCAAAACGTGAATCATGCATGTTGTGACCGATTGGCGTAAAACCTTCGTACACTAATTCTGGGATTTTTCTTTGCGTGGTTGCTTTCTGGTTTTTAATGATAATTCATCAGTTAGATCAAAAGGTTGGTGGGGAATCTGTTTGATTATCAAATGATTGATATCATCATTAAGCCTCTAGGATTTGGGTGGTAAACAGAAGAGAGTTAATTAAGAGAAGAACATTGTGGATATCTTCTATGTTTACTAATACGTAAGAAATTAAAACAAAACGTGAAATGAAATTAACTAGAAGAAAATCATTTATCTGATTGTCGTCGTTTATTGTAATCTTTCTCTCATGCCGATCCTTTTGGTCGCACACTTGTAGCATTTCATATGAATGCCTCTTGAAATAATTGGAAATGAACAGCATCCAGAAAAGTATTGTCACCCTCACCAAATAAAGATAAAATAGTCCGGAGACTTACTGCTTTCTTTGTCAGTTAATATATATCATCTTGGCCAAATCGGATAAATGATTTCTGTGGTCATAAAGTATTCGGAAGATAATCCATATGCTAAAAAAACTCGGATTTAAACCCTTGTGGTGTACTCCGTTAGCAAATTTAGTCCAAGAATGATTTTTCCGTTAACTATCTGTTAATACATGGGTAAAATTGTACTTTGATATGTGCACCTTCTTCTTCCTCGTCTTAATATAATCGAAGCTACATTTTTCAGGTCTACTCTTCGCCTAGGTAACGATGGCTTTTGCAGAGTCTGAGACCGAACCCATGATTAAGAAAACATTTTTCATAATTCATCATACATATAAAGTTAACGAAATAACAAATATTAACATACACAAATGGCAATGATCATACAAATTACTTATTCATCTAAATAATTATCAAATGGGCAATATGTTCGCTCCCTAAATCCGCCATGGTGCCTTGCGGGCAAGCCGGGGATTTACTTCACATACGAGATTGGTGGGTGCGGGCGTGCCACTACTAGATGCCGCTAGTAGAACGGGATTTGAATGATTGAGGTTGCGCCTTTTGACTTCAAATCAATAGATTGTGCCATTGAGTGGGAGTTACTCAAATTAAGGTTCTTTGTTTGCCTTAAAAATAAGGACTTTACTTATATGGAGAGATAGAACAATATGTAAATGACAAGGTTGCTTGGAAATATAAATGACAGAGGAAAGTGACTGAAATTGCAGATTGCTTGTAATTTATATGGCTGGAAATGAGTACATAAAAGCTACAAATGAGATCGATACCGCAAGTGAGCAGCAGAGCTAATAAACTAGATAAAAGAGGGCTTTTGGCAAATCTAGTTTGAGCAGAGTTTGTGCTTTTGTTTGTTTGTTTGAGTGTCTATAATCCTTGTGCTTGAGCTCCTTTATATAGAGGTCTGGAAGAAACCCCCTGCTGAGGTTTTTGTACTTGCCCGAAAGAAGCTTGGGCAACTTGTATTCCATTGCTTGGGTAGCTTGCATTTCACTTGTCTACTTGCATGGAGAAATAATATTAAAATGGGAACTTGCATTTCCACCACATGCTTTCATCACATGTTTTCCCACTTGTAATAAACTAACATTTAAAAGAAGCAAGTTGACTTCTTTCACATTATCATTGTCCAAAAGCTTTCCCATCCACTTGCAATACATGCATGTATCTTGATTAAACAAAGGCTTGACAAACCTCCACCACCCAAACAAATGGGAGAAACAATATTATTATAGTGCCAAACCCCTCCACTTGATAGCTAAATATCTTCAAAGTTAGTCTTCTTGCTCATTAATCCTCCAAATGCCATATTTTACCCAAATTACCCAAATAAGTAAAAATGAGTATATTTTGAGTGCAAACACAATCGAACGTAAGAAAGGATTAACTTACGACAGCCTCGGCATCTTTTGAGGTAAGAACAGCAAGAACAGCTCCAGGTATCACCTTCCTCTTGTCAGTTCTCAAATGATTAGCCCAAAGCTTGTTATTGAAACTCCCTCTAACCCTTTCCCCCAAAAACCCAGAACCACCATTGCAGAAACCACTTGGTCTTCTCAAATGGGTGTTTTTCAAAGCCACACAGCAAGAATCCATTCCTGTTGCCTGCCAACTCTAATAGAATTCTAACTGATCAGAAATTGAAAACTCAGATAGCAGTTAAACCAAAATCCCAGTAAAACCCCATTCCCAGTAAAAATGTCAAATTACAATTTTACCAATGTATTAATAGATAGTTAATGGAAAAATCATTTTTCGACTAAATTTGCAAACAGAGTACACCACAGAGGTTTAAATCCGAGTTTTTTTAGCATATAGTCTATCTTCCGAATACCTTATGACCATAAAGATCATTTATCCAATTTGACCTATCATCTTTTGGTGAACCTGGGGCCAAATTCCCACTCCACATTAAAACAAAATTACAATTAGGTCACGCACTGGATAAAGTTTGTCAACTGCTTTTTGAAGAATACCAACTACCAGTCCTCATTTCTTACTTCTTTGCAACAAAGGCAAAAGCAACTCTAAACAATCTGTATTTAGAAGGAAAAAAAAAAAATACTTGAAGACTAAACGAGTTTTTTACAGCCACAATAATATCACCTTTATAAAATTTAAATAAACTAGTAATGTCACTTGCAGTGGCGGATTCAGAATTTTAATATTGGGTAATCCTAGTTAAGGTACACTAGACGCTAGCCGAGCGTCTTGTTGAAGCCTACCGCCGAGACGGGACCTAAGCAAATTTAAGTAAGTTTATTATATATAGTAATACCCTGAAAATTTAAATATATGAATTATATATTCATAATTATGAATATGGTGGGAAAAATCGAAAATAAATCAATTTATGGTTATGAAGAATTTAATCGAGAACTTTTAAAGTTTTGTTTCCATAAATTATTAAAATTTATGGGTTTGTATTATTGAGATTTGATGTTATTTTTGGAGAAATTATATTAATTCATTTGAGTTTAGTTTTAAATTAAACTGGTTATGAAGTTTGAAGTTTGAGAATTAATTATTTAAAATCCGTAGACCTTTCGAAGTCACAATTTATATTCTTGAATAGAGCTTGGTCTCATGAACGCGTAGGCGCAAACCGTTCGTGAAATGGAGTTATAATGAATAAGTTATTAACGTTTAAAGTTGAGAACAAAATGGTCAATTTATTTTTGAGAAGGCTCCAAATTTCTTTGAGCCAAATCTGGGGAAAGCCACGTGTGTGGCTAAGATTTAGGGAAGAAAAGAAGGGATGGTTGTGATGAGAAGGGGAGAAGATAAAGGAGAGAAATGAGGGAAAGGATGGAAAGAGAGGGCCAATGAGAAAGAAGAGAAAGGAGGGGAAAGAAGAGAAAGAAAAGGAAAGGGAACGGATCCCCTTGAGGAACCGTGACCCGACCCGGTTCTATCTCCCAACTCCGGCCACCATGGACGGCGAGATTGGTGTCAAAATGATCCTTACCTCTAGGCAAATCGATCTCTCTATCAATTCCACCCAAAAAATTAGAAAATTTGACTTTGATTTTACAAAACCCACATCGGAGGGTGCGACGGGTTTATCTTCAAATCACCAAAACTTAAAACAATTTCCTTCAACCACCACCACCAATAGACTCCCCTCAACCCCAGGGACAAAGCCCATGCATTGGTTGGGGGCGGCGGAGTTATTTTGGAGTCGAATCAAGAACACCTAAAAACAAGGGTTTCCGGCTGTTCGTGGCAAATTTGAGGTGTTTCTTGGCCAAATTGGACTTGGCCGTAGGTATGAAAGTTGCTCCACTCATTGAGATATACTTTCCTATCAAATTTGGTAATTTTTGGAAATAGTTGATATTTCCGGCAATTCGGGCCGGCCAACCGCCACCGGCGGCGGCTCGTGGCTAGTGAGCCGACGCCGTATTTTTTTAAAAGAAAATTTTGATGTTTTGAAACCAAAATTAATAAGCACTTGGTGCGATACACTTGTTTGAAGATAGATGGTGATTGTTAGTTATTTGTAGAAATGTCAAAATTTAATGGAATTAGAATTAGCGAACTACGAATGGCTTGATCCCTGTTTAGGGTACGTAGGCAGTCTAACGAGGAGTTAGATGCAGCCATAAAACAAGTAAGGTTAAATAATCGAGAATAAATTTTTAGTTGGAAATTTGATCTAAGAGAAGAAAATGGAAATTCATGGAAAATGTAATTGTATGTTGATAAGAGAATAATGGTTATGAATCATATGTGGAATGAAGGAATTTATATAAAGAATAGTGATTAATGTTAGTGAATTAAATTGGTAATGTAATTGTATGTTTTGATATTTAAAAATATGGATAGTTTTGTAAGAAAATGAATTATTGAAGTAAAGAAATGTGATTAATGGTAATAAATTAACCACGATTTAAAATTGGGCCAACCAATGGAATTATTCCCGAAAATAAATATTTCGGGGGCAGGGTGTTACATATATCATATAAATAAGTGTCTATTTACACTTAAAAAAATAACTATACTTGTATTGAAAATTTGGGTTTATTATTTAACATATAATATAAAAAAAATATTTTAGTGAATTTGATGGTATTAGATGAAGTTCAAGTGATTACGAGTTCCTAGTACTTTACAAATATTTTTCGTAGGTTGTATGAATTTATAGTGAATTTAAAAAAAAAATTGTATCAAACATATGGTATAAAAAGTATTGGTTGAGCATACACCGTCTCTTTATTAATTTAATATTAGGTGTCACAACCTTATTAGACAACAAATAAAAAAAGAAAAGAAAAATGGGGAGTTGGTCAGTGGGAAATGGAGCGAGAAAGTTCTTTTTCTTTGTTGGAACCAAGGTTTAAGAACATCAGAGTCATGGTGGTATTTTCTGTGTTTCTCGTTGTATGAAATTAGATCTTTCTTCTTGGTTTAAAACTTCTGTTGCACGACATTTGTACAGTCTTGATAGTCTTCTCTCTTTAACCATCTACCCAAATGGTTGGGTGGTCAAGGTCTTCACATGTGCTTCTTCGGGAGCATCCGGATCCTGAGTGAATCCTCCCCTAGTCACTTGAATAAAACATCAAAATAAAATAACAAATGATTTTTTTTTACCAAAAAAATAAAATAAAATAACAATGATTGTTTTGATTTAATTGAAGCCCCACGTACAAGGTGCAACTGAACTTCGTTTCCCTATTTAAGCTCAAGCGGTGCACTAAAGGCTAAAGCCATTGCTATCTGTCTACCATGAGCTCAAAGCCACATGCAACCATACTTTGCAGCCCAGGCCTGGGCCACCTCATCCCCGTCATCGAGCTCGCAAAAAGACTTGTCCTCCACCGGAACTTCACCGTGACGATCATCCCATCTCCTACTTCCAAGGTTGAGTCTGAGCTCCTCGAGGCAGCCACCCCCCCAAGTTTTGTGACATTATTGACCTCCCACCGCCCGACATTTCCGGCTGTGTTGGCCCTGATGCTACGACCTTTGCACTCCTTGCAGTCATGATGCGTGAAGTACGACCTGCGTTTCGGTCAGCCATACTTGGAATGAAATCTTCTCTTCGTCCTACAGTGCTTATCGTGGACTTCTTCAGCACAGAGTTTCTGTCCATCGGCTACGAGCTAGGGATTCCCAAGTACTCTTACATTGCTAGCAGTGCATTGCTCGTAGCCTTGACTGTCTACGTGCTAGTTCTTGATAAAACAAGTGGATGGAGAGTACGCGGACCAGACTGAACCGCTGAGAATTCTGGGTTGCAAGCCGGTTCAGCACGACGACGTGCTTAACCCGATGCTGGACCGGAGTGACCACCAATATTTGGTATACGTAAGGATAGGTACTATAATTTGCTGAAGAGTGATGGGATTTTGATGAATACATGGGAGGACTTGGAGCACAAAACATTACATGCATTACGGGACGAGGCACTCTTGGGTAGAGTGGCTAAGGTGCCAGTTTATCCTATTGGATCATTGACGAGGCCGGTCCAATTGGCCGGTTACCGGTCCAAGGGAGGAGGGCTTGTTTAAATGGCTAGACAAGCAACCCTGTGAATCTGTGATATTTGTCGCATTAAGGAGAGTGGGGCAGTGGCGAAGCCAGGATTTGTTGGGGGTGAGGGGGGGGAACTTAAAGAGTGCAAGATTCAAAAAAATCACAACAATCAAATCCTTTTATAGTAATGTCTTCCATGGTTTATGAATACAAACACATTACAATAGTTGCCGACAACGTTTCATACTATGAAAACTTTGCATAATAGACTCTTTATAGTATCTTTATATTAATTAACTGTATAATGAGAAGAAGAAAAAATCTTAGATTCTTAATCTTAGAGTAGAATATACTATATGAGTATATGACAAATAACTAATTAAACCAATCAATACCAATAATCATATAAATTATTCAACAAACAAAAATTCAATTAATCAATATCAATAATCAATTAATCTATAATAAAAAATTCAATTTTTACCCTAAATAACAATTTCATTCATCAATAATTATAGAATTTCTTATCAATAATCCATAATTTATATCATTAACCATGTTGATCAATTACTCTATGATTCTATATAAATTAAACAACATGTTGTATTAAATAATGAATTAGGGTTAGGGATAATATAAATTTGGAAATTAAAGATTTCATCTAAAAATTTGGAGAGAAGTGGCCAGCCAAACCAAAGGATGGCGCTTGGAAGTTGGCAGCAGGGAGGTGGCTTGAACTTTGGAAGCAAGGAAGGCTAACAGGATGTTGCGGCTGGGATTTAGGGAGCTACTACTCTCCAGTTGGTTTGAAAGTCGGAAGGTAAGGGGTCTGGGATAGTGAAGGCAATGAGGGACGAGTGGTCTCCTTTAATTAGTTTTTTTTAACTCAATAACCCAAACGATGTCGTCCCACTGAAGGGAGTTTTTTAATTTTTTACCAGTACCAAAACGACGTCGTTTTGGCCTAATTTTTACAAAAAAAAAAAAAAAAAAAAAAAAGGAACTTGCGTGCAGCAGAGCTGCACAACAGCAATGAACTCAGAAAACACAAACGTACTTCATCACTTCCGATGGGACCAGAGGGGTGGAACCACCGCTCCTGGTCTTTTTAGAGGAAGGGCGGACGCCACTCCTTACCCTTATGTAGCTTCGCCACTAAGTGGGGGGACCGTGTCCTTTGAGTAGATGACAGAAATGGCTTTGGGGTTGGAGTTGAGTCAACAAAGATTCATTTGGGTTGTACGACCACCATCTAAATCCGCAATGTTGTTTTTTTTACACTTTAGGTAATTCTCAAACTTACCTAATATATATCACTAAATTTTAATTGTTATCTTTAGAGAAAAAAATCTTATTAGTGTAATGTACTGATTTACAATATTTTATGCATTATCGATATTGTGTTATATTTGATACTTTTATTTACATTTAGTACCTTTATTTAAGGAAATGGAGAGGATGACCCATCAACCTATTTGCCAAAAGGATTTTTGACCCGGGCCCGTGACGTTGGGTTGGTTATGCCTCTTTGGGCCCCTCAAGTAGACATTTTAAGACATCCATCAGTAGGAGGATTTTGGTCACATTGTGAATGGAACTCAAGCCTCGAGAGCATCACCAATGGAGTGCCGATGATCGTTTGGCCACTCTATGCAGAGCAGAGGATGAATGCTAAAATTTTGACTGGGGAACTTGGTGTTGCCGTCAGATCAAAAGTGCTACCATTGAAGACTGTGGTTGGGAGAGAAGAGATAGAGGAAATGATGAGAAAGATCATGGTGGACAAAGATGGTCAGGCAATAAGAGGTAGGGTTAAAGAGCTTAAATTAAACGCTACCAAAGGATTGAGCGTAGGTGGTTCATCATATAATGCACTGTCTCAAATATCAAGTGGCAATCAAATAAAATGCTACGAGAGTTGCGGAAAATGAAGGCTCTCAAATATGCTTCTTATTTTCCATAGGCGTTTTAACCAAAATTATATGTGAGATTTGACTTAACTCCTTAGTTTAGTCCATGACATAAAAATCGATAAATGTTATAGTGATCAAACTGATGAGTTAGGTCGATCTCAGCAACCATTTTACTTAAAAAGCCTTTTTCAATATTGTATGGTGAAGTTTAAGCATCAATAATATATGGTTGAATGGTGTGTGTTCTCTTACTTTTAGGCAAATTAGCATCTCACAAACATGTAAAATGAATTTTGTTCTTTTGTTCTCAATCATACAAATAGATCTGGTCAAACACACACATATATATCCCCCTTTTAGGAGAGGTATCAATTCTGTTATCATACATGGAAGAATATTCGTACTGCATAACTTGATTCATTGAAGTTTTCTTTAACACTCATGTTTGTTCTTAATTATGTCATATCCTACTCATATCAAATGAATGAGAAGCAGGTAGCTCGGCGTATAGACCTAAGACCATCTCCAATGGACAGGTCTAGGTCCTGAACGATAGGATTTAAGCCTCCCTAGCCAAGGCTAATTATGTGAATATCCTACCAATAAACATGCTAGAAAGACATACCCGGCTAATAGTTGCATCACTAATAGGTAATGTTACAACAAAATTCCCAACAAAATCTTAATTAAGGGTAAGCTATGAATTTGTTTTGGCTTGATTGGTTTGAATTTGATATACACACTTATGCAAAAGAAGATATTAAAACCGGTTTTGCGGATTGTTAAATAGGTATTAGGTAAGCTTGAAAATTTCTTTGTCTCACATCGAGATTTGGTGGGCTACACTAAAAGAGGAAATTAAAATAAGGAAAATTAATGAAAATGACTTGAAAACTTTGAGTTTTAATTAAAAGGACAAAAAATGTTGAAAATGAATAGTACCAGGAGTGACTTTTTAGAGTAAAAATGTCATTTTTCGTTAAAGTGAACATTAGACCGTCTCTGAGATTTTGGGGGCCCTGTACGAAATTTATAAAGGGGCCCTTTTTTAAGATAATTTAAAAAAAACGTAGGACAATGTATTGGTGCTAGAAAGCAATAATTTAAATTAAAACAAACTTTAAGACTCACCGATTGTAAGTTTACAAATGTCACATAAATAATAAGTAAAAAAAAGTTACAAACATAACCTTTACTAAATAATAAAAGAAACAGTTTAATCTTAAGCAACCAAATAAGAAATAAAAGCTTAAAAAAACTCTTAATTTTGAAGTTTGACTTGAATATATAGCATTATTATATAATAAAATTGAAAAGAAAAATCGTTTTTAAGGAGTTATTATTGGCACTCCAAATATTTCATTGCGCACTTCAAATTTTTATATTTAGAAAGAAAAAAATTACACTGATAAGAAGTGCACAATGAGATTTCAATGTGCTAACAAAATTCTTTCTAAAATTTACACTTATAAGAAGTGCACAATGAGATTTCAATGTATTAACAAAAGTAATTTTTTTTAATATATAACATTATTACATATAAATATAAGGTAACAAATTTTTTTGGGGGCCCTTAAAATTTAGGGGCTCTGTGTGATTGCACCTTTTGCCCCCCCTCAACGCCGCCTCTATGAACAGTACCAAGAGTGTTTCGTTAAAACTCCCATTAAAATATGGCCTTTATTCATACTTTCCCTATTAAAACAGACCATTGGTTTCTGAGGGCTTCGAAATTGACTACTGAAGCACTTTCTGAACAACTTTAGACATCAAAAGCCCAAAAGCCCAAAAGCCCAAGCTATGAAGGATAGTTAACCACGATTTTATTGCGACCCAATTCTTTTCTTTCTTGGTTAGATATTAAAGCTTAGGGTAATTTACATTTTGCATTTTGAAGTTTGTGTTCAATTACAACTTTATACAACATCTTAAATATTTCAACCTCCTATATTTACTTACTATTTCATTTTAATTTCGTAAAACAATCTTAGTTTCTATTAGTTTCTCTGTTATCTAGTTACGTAGAAATTGCGTGTATGTGCCTGAGTCCATTTGACATCAGCCACATTAATATTTTTTTTTTGTGTCAGGCATGTGGACTTTCGCACACGAGTCAAGAGTGAGCCGACCAAAAAGTCGCACTGCAGGTGCACTCAACCCATCCGAATTAGGGGCAACGTGGGCAATTGTTGTACGTTGAATTTTCAACAACTAAATTTATGTGCCGTTAAATTTCCAACAGTTTTAAAATTTTGAACTCATTCCTAATGACAAGTACATGGAGCGTATCGTGGGCTGTTCGATTATGTAATGGCTATATCATCAATGGTCCATATTTTTTCGACTTCAATATTGAAAAAATAAAGAAAAGTAATCTATTTATATTCTTGGATAGTGACACATAGTGCGACAAGATTAGTTAAAATTCTTATTGAAAACCTATCTACAAAATTCTTGCAGAATCATAACACGTGGCACTATGGGGATTTGTTAAAAATATAATCGAAAATCTATTCAGAAAAAATTGTAAATTTGGATAATGACATGTGGCGTGACAGAATTTGTTAAAAATCCTATTTGAAATAAAACATAATTTTTTAATTAATTAAAAAAATAGCTTTTTTTTTTAAAATAACTTTTTAATACCGATTGTCCTAATCATTCACTTCCAAGATAGAGATACACTCGGCCAGTTATTTGCTAAAGTAATAATTGCTTTTGTCCAGTTGCTTGAGCAATTACTGCATTAGAGTTACTCTAAGGCCTTATGTTTTAATATTATAAACTAATAATTATAATTATGTGTATATCGGTACATCAATATTGTATTATGGCGTACCTTCAACCGTGAATCATGCACACATGTTGTGACCAGAGTCTTAAAAATCGATATTATCGGCGATATTTCGCCGATAATATCGTTTTTTTAACGGGACGATATTTTTTGGAGTAAAATTAAAATATCTTTAAAATATCGCGATAATATCGCTAATATCGGTAGTATCGCGATATTAGCGATATTATCGCGATATTCGTCGTCGTCGCCGTCGCCGTCGCCGGGAGGTGAGAAAGGGAGGAGGAAACCACAGGTGGTGTGTAGAGAGACCGTAAAAAGGCCCCAAGCAACTCGGCGGAGTTGCAGAGAAGGGATGGGGGGGAGGTGGTGATGGTGCTCGGTGGAGTTGTAGAGAAGAGATGGGGGGGAGGTGGTGATGGTGCTCGGCGGAGTTGTAGAGAAGAGATGGGGGGGGGAATCGGAGAAGGATCGAGTTCGAGAGATTGAGGGAGAAGAAGAAGGATGGAGAGACTGAGGGAATAATCCAGATCGAGATCGAGATTCGAGAGAGAGTCGCGACCAAGTAATCCTCAGCAGAGGTTTGGGGATGAAGGAAAAGGTTCAGAGGGACCTCGTAACCCTCGCCCTCGCTAGCAGCAGCTCGTCTTCATCTCGCTGCCAACGGCATGGGAAAGAAAAAAGAATGCATAGGTTAGAAGGCCAGAGAATGGAGAACGGCTGAAAAATGGAAAATAATTTGAAATAATTTCTCGCCGTAAGATGTGTGCTGAGAGACTGAGGTGAGGTGAGAGTCCGAGGGAGAGAAGGAGAGAAGGAGATGGAGAGACCGAGGCTGTGAAGGAGACGGAGAGACCGAGGATGTGAAGGAGACGGAGAGACCGAGGGAGGGAGAGAAGGATCCAGAACGGAGAGACCGAAGGAGGGAGAGAAGGATCCAGAACGGTCTGGCCCTCTGGGTACAATGCGTGTGTGCGTGTGTGCGTGTTGCGTGTGCGTGTGCGCGTGTTGCATCATGTTGCAGAGAAGAAAATAGGTGAAAATAATTTTGCACCCAGAGGTGAAAAGATGTGAAAATAATGTGCCTGTGATGTGAAAATAATGTGCTGACTGTGAAATGTTAGGTTTGTGTGAGTGTGTGCCAATAATTTTGCAAATAAATCCAAAGAAAACCCACTGAAACTGAACCAAACCATCATATGCCCATACTGCCATACAGGCATGTAGCCTTACACCTTTCAAATCACATGTGAAATGTGAATATACATGCATGATTCTCCAGCTACCCATGCCACGTGTCAACATGCATGAGTGAGAATTGGTAACCCTAGTTCTGATGTTTGGACAGAGGGTGTGTGAAAAAAATCTTGACAAGACAAAAAGATATATCTGTGTGTGAAAAAAAACAGTGACAAGACGAAAATGTATGGTGGAGTGGTTTCTCACTGTCAAACCCATGTGTGTGTGTAAAAAAAACACTGCCAAAAGTTCAAAACCGTGTGCGTTCCAGAGGTGGAGTATCAAATCATCACATTTTTTGATCATTCGAAATTTGAAAAACCTCTATTACACATTTCCGTTTCTTCTTCTTTCCTTAGCCATTTCAGAGCCTTTCCAGAACCTTTTTTCTCTCATTTATTCACAGACGGCAAGCTGCAGAGGATCGTCGAGGTTTTGCTGCTGCTACGTACGACATCGAAAGTTCCAGATTTGTTACATTTAAGGTAAGTTTACAAACTTACATTTATATTATTGTAATTTATACAACAACAAAAAAATTTGTGTGGACCCATGCATGAGATCCATTTTGATTAAACAATTTCTACATACCTCCCACGAAAAGGGTCCATAATCAATCCTTTTAGTCTCCATTTTCAAAGAATATAAAAGAAACGGCAAGGAAAAGAAAAGGAAAGAAGAAACAATTTTAAAAAGTTTTAAAACACTTTTCTCAAAAAAAAAAAAAAAAAAAAAAAAAGGTTTTAAAACACTAAAAAAGAAAGAAGTTTGTCTAGAACACTTTATTAATATTAATTCTTAACAATTTGTAATAATATATAATACAAACACTAGTTAAGTTGGATATATAGATAATGTACATATATAAGGAGGTTAATTATACAAAAAAATTTGTGTGGACCCGTGCATGTGATCTAAGAACCAAATAATATGTTACTTTTTTGAAGTAATTAAGTAATGTTGTATAATTATTCCCTAGGATAATTTTAATATGTTTAATGTTATTTATTATTTTATTATCAAACTGGTTATTATTCATTAATATTAGGTTTTATTATTCCATATTATTTTTATAATTACTTAAATTCTTACAATCATTTTCTTTACTTCCTATTTAATTCTTTTGTAGAATAACTTTATTATTTAGGTTCTCTTATATAACCGTCACTACTATATTTTTTGGCCAAAAAATAATTGCCTAATTTTCATGCAAAATAAATACAGGTACGTTTAAGATGTCTAAACGTGATCCAGCTTGGGAACATGGAGACCCAATAGACGGAAACAAACATGGCACAATTTGCAAATATTGTGGTCATGTAATGAAGAGCGGCGGAGTGACACGACTTAAGCACCATCTTAGTGGATTAGATCCAGGCCATAATGTCCAACGATGCGATAATGTCCCCCTAGAAGTGAAGGCATTCATCACCACATTATTAAAAAATAAAAAACACCAGAAGGAAAAGAAAACATATGGAATGGAAAATATTCGAGCTGGGCTACGAGGAGAAGGCATTGGCCAAGCGGTTGACAGTGATGATGATGACGATGAGGACGATTGTGATGATGACATGGGACCTGAAGAACGGCGCAGTTTCAAACAAGCATTACGTGCCTCCAAACAGTCAGCATGGGAAAGAGAACACCTTCATAAAATTCCTAATAGAGGACAAGGTTCCGGGACAAGTGGTGGTGCACAAATGAGACGGGGAGGCAGTCTTAGAGAATCACAACCAACACCACCAATAGCCCCAAGTTTATATAACTCATCCAAAGCACGTCAAAAGAGTGTTTGGAGTTATTTCAAGGGAGGTAATGTGAAGGAGGGAATGGGGCGTCTAATTAGCAAGTTCTTTATCTATGAAAATGTCCCTGCTGAGAAGGCATCATCACATCATTTCAAAAATATGGTATTGGGATGTCAACAGGCCGGTGTTGGAGTACAACCTCCCACTCCCTATGAGGTAAGAAACAAATATTTGGAAATGGAGCATAAAGACATTGGCGAGTATGTTAACAAGTTGAGGTCAAAGTGGGAAACTAATGGTTGCACAATCATGTGTGACGGATGGACTGGCCCAACAAGATTGTCTATCATAAACTTCATGGTATAATCCAAGGGAAAGACAATTTTTTTGAAGTCCGTTGATGCTTCAGACCATATAAAGAACTACAAGTATATGTACAAGTTATTGAGGGATGTAATCATGGAGGTGGGAGAGCATAATGTTGTCCAAGTCGTGACCGACAACGGTTCTGCATTTGTCAAAGCTGGAAAAAAGTTAATGAAGCATCATAATGTGTTTTGGACATCATGTGCAACACATTGTATTGATCTCATGTTTGAGGCAATGGGGAAGAGAGAGAATATTGCTAATGTTGTAAAAAGAGCTAGAACGATCACAAATTATATTTACAACCACGGTTGGTTGTTGGCAAAGATGCGTGAATTTTGCAAAGGAGAAATTATTCGTCCAGCTACCACTCGATTCGCCACCAACTATATTGCATTAGACAACCTACTTAAGAAGAAAGCAGGGTTGAAGCAATTATTTACTAGTGAAGATTGGGCCAACCACAATTTGAGCCGCTCAAATGCAGGTCGTATGGTGGAAAGTATAGTGCTTGATCATGCTTTTTGGACTCAATCAGAATATATGTGCCAAGTGTTTGAACCTCTTTACAAAGTTTTACGGATTGTTGACACAGAAGTGTATCCTACTATGGGGGCAATATATGAGTTGATGCGTGTAGTGAAGGAGGAATTGGAAAGAAAACCTGGTGCAAGGTGGGTCATAAAGATAATTGATGACCGATGGTATAAAACATTATACCACGATTTGCATGCAGCAGGTATAAATTATGTCATAATTTGCAATTCATTTCTTTAGTTGCATAAGTATTATTTCTCTTATTAGCGTATGTGTTTCTTTGAACAACATATTATTTGAATCCTCGATACCAATACAGACCCGGTGTTGGAGATGATGGTGCCCTTATACGTGCTGTACATAATGTATACTCTAAATTGGACCCTGCATCACCAGAAGTTGGCCAATTTGGAAATGAGGTACACAATTACTTAAATTATAATAATTACATTGTTGGATTAAACTAACACGATTTATTGAATTCAGCTAACATGGTTTAAAGATGCAAGAAGAACTTTTGGAGAACCAACATCGGTTGATGCTCGAACAAAAATGTCTCCTAGTGAGTGTAAACATATTTCACTATAAGTTTATAATAGAATTTGTTGGAGTTATTAGGCTTATCAACATTGTTTTTCATTGTAGTTGAATGGTGGATCATGTATGGGACCGATGCACCAACTGTGAGAAAGTTAGCAATCAAAGTATTATCACAAACAGCTTACTCATCTGCTTGTGAAAGAAATTGGAGCACATTTGCACTCATACACACAAAGCAAAGAAATAGGTTGGCTCATAGTAGGTTGGAAAAATTAGTTTATTGCTACTACAACATGAAGCTTCAAATTCGAGATAAGGAAGCAGAAATAGATCATGTCGACCGTGGTGACCCACTAGATGTGTTTGATATTGTTGGTGAAGATAATGATACAGAGGGTAACCAACTTTATCAATGGATTAGACCTCTTCATTTAGATGATGATGAAGGCAACCCAGCTCCCCGAGTTGCTGAAGAAGCACGTAATGAAGGGATAAATGTAGAAAGAGTATTAGAGGAGGAGGTGGGATCTAGCAGCGCTGACTCTTTGGAAGAACTTTTGCGCCCAAGACCAAGAAACACTAGAATTCCACCTTCTTCCAATCCTACACAACCACAACATCGTGCTGATACTAATGATAGCTCTAGTACAAGATCAGGAGACTCACCTACCACCGGAGGTGGGAATGATGAAGGATACAGTGGAGCTGGAGGTAGTGGTGGTGGATATGGAAACTATTATGGACCACCACCTCCCGGATTTATGACCCCCTTCACTGGTGAGGCAAACTTCACGCATGCAACACAGGATGATGACCATGTCAGTAGGCGGGCAGGACCAGGAATTGGTGCCACAGGGAAGGACTATACTCGTAGAGAAAGAGGCAAGGGGATTTTGTCAAATCAAGAAGATGACTCGTTATCTAGAACTTCGGACTCTGTTGGAGTGGGAAGTAGTAACTATGGTTATACTCATAACCAACCATTTCCCTACCCTTCATATCCCATTCCTGTTGGGATGGAATCGAGCGACTCATGGAAACAATCCCAGACTCAATTTTCAAATGATTTTGCTTATAGACAACCTCAACCAATCTCGGATCCATATGGGTGGCATGTTAACAATTACATGCAAAACTATTTTGGGGATTTATCATTTGATAACTACTCTTCACAATACACTCACTATACACATAGAGATGATGAAGATAGTGAAAAATTTGAACCTCATAGGAACTCTATGTGGTACTAAAGTGTAAAATATTGTACTAATTCATTATATATAAATGATTATGGTGTGTTTAGACTTCTTTCATTAATTACTACATATTTTCTACACTCACAATGTTTGTCAGCTCGCTATATAATCACCTTGATAATGTTAAATCCATCATGCAATGCATTTCCTTCCAATTTTTTGTGATAAACTAATAGATAATTGACTAAATAAACATCCTGCAAAGTTTCAATAAAAATTTCCAAGTTTTTCTTACAATTTCCGTGGTTTCCATGTAATTTTTATCGATATCGATATTATCCCGATATTTCCATCGATATTTCCGTGTTTTCGGACTACCGATATTTCCGATATTACCGATATTTAATACCTTGGTTGTAACTGATTGGCGTAAAAGCTTCATACACTAATTCCATGATATTTGTTTGCGTAGTTGGTTTCTGGATATGAATTATTATTAATTGTGAGAATGTCAAGGTAAAAAAGTCTCACCAAATCTTGTAAGGGCTTATAAGAGATTGAGATACTCCATGTCTTGCCAATTAGTTTTATGATAGAACCTCAGTTTTCTTCATGGTAACAAAACAGGTTGGCCCAACGGCTACACGTGCTCCTTGTCACCCAATTCGTGTTGTCCACGTGTTTGGCTTGAAAATTCGCCACAAATGAGGGGGCATGCGAGAATGTGAAGCTAAAAGAGTCTCACATTGATGAAAGGAGAAACCTTGTAAGGGCTTATAAGAGATTGAGCTACTCTTCATATTGTCAATTGATTTTAGTTAACTTTAACGAAAAACTCCCGGTACGGTTCATTTTAACGAAAAACCATATTTTTACACTAAAAATTTAATCCTGGTACTATTCACTTTACCCTTTATTTTGTCCTTATCGTTAAAACTTAAAGTTTTCAAGCTCTTTTCATTAGTTTTCCTTAGATTTTATGATGAAACCTTAAGTTTCTTCATTAATAAGTTCTATCAAAATGAATGGTTGGTGTGTAGTCTCTTGTCTGGGAGGGGGTGGTGACGACCGACTTGGGCAGGAAAGAGAATTAATTAAGAGAAGAAGATTATGGATTCAATTTCATTGCAATATATCTCATATTTACTCATACGTAAGAAATTAAAAGAAAATATGAAATTAAATTAACTAGAAGAAAATTATTGAGCAGGAAAGAGAATTAATTAAGAGAAGAAGATTATGGATTCAATTTCATTCCAATATATCTCATATTTACTTATACGTAACAAATTAAAAGAAAATATGAAATTAAATTAACTAGAAGAAAATTATTGATCTGATTGTCATTGTTTTATTTCTCGGTAACATATATGTTGACCCTAAAAACTACCAAGCCAACGTGACGCTTATGCCGAGTAATCTATGAGCTAACTACGTCATTCAGTTGAATGCGGGGCGTGCCAACTGATGCGAAAATTAACTAACGCATAAATTAAACCCTATTTGTGACAATTGTAGTAATGATGTAAGTAGGGATCGTTCTAACCGGGGATTAACTAGGGATGCTAACCAAAGTAAAATTAAATTAAAAACGTAAAAACAAAATTTAAAACACTAAACTAAAATCAAAACACTTAACTAGAATCACTCAAAATAAAACTAACAAATAAACTAAAACAAATCAAAAGACTCAAAATAATTCAAGACTCAAGAAAATACAAACTAAATTGATTTCTAATAAATCTAACACTTTATAATAAATGGGGGATTGATTTTTGACGAAATTGAATTTAAAACAGAAACTTAAAAATAAACTTCAAAGAAAATATATTTTGATGAAATAAAATGATGAGACACTAGTTAGAGGGTTCCTTATCCACACATGAATATATGCATACAATTTGATTCCCAGTTATGATTTCAACAAACGAATAAATGACAACGCTCCAAGTTAATTAGGTCCGCTTAAATTAACCTTCAGATTTTCCACAAGTTATTGGGTTGGATGATTGCATACGACAACCCAAAACATTCCCTACAAGTTCCCTACATGAATTGCATAATAGAGATACACGCAAGAATCATTAAGTTCTATGAAAATCATAAACATCGACTAGGCATTCATAACTATGGAATACGCATGTTAATCCAACCTAGGGTTTACTAAACACAATCGTGACTAGCGATTTTTACTACTCATGAATATAAGTTCATAACGATTAGGTGAAATTCCCTTATATCCTAGCATCAAGTCTAAGCATGTAAATTAAGTGTCGACCCTCAACCCACATACATAAACAAGTTCTTAATCAACACAGAAAAGTAAACCACATCCAACATTCATAAATTCATAACTGGAGTAAATCAAATCATAATAAACATTTATCCATGGTTTCAAATTCCCCTCTAACTAAACAGAAATTAATTACACATGTTTAATATAATTGAAAAGCAAATTAAATTAAACATGAGTTTAAGAAAAATAAAACCAAATGAGGAGTGCTCCCTGCTGTGCTGCTGTCTTCGTCCGCGCAGTTCCCTCCTGATCTCCCACGTCTCCCTCGCTTGCCCGTCCTCACGCTGCCCGAGTCAGCACTGCCGTCCTCAAGCTGCCCAAGTCAGCACTGCCGTCCTCACCCTTCAGTCCTCTCTCTCCTCTCGCTGCCTCAAGGCAGCGCCTCTGTCCGTCCCGAGTATCTGTCTTCCTCTCTCCAGTCCCGACCTGCCCGTCTCTCCTGCTTGACCTCTGTCACTGTCGTGCTCTCCCAGCTGCCAGCACGTCAGTCCTCCCTGCTCTCTCACGTCTCCTCGCTGCCTCAAGGCAGCGCGCCTTTCCTCCTATCCCGCGTCTCGCCCCTCTCTGGTCTCCCTCATCGTCCCGCTTCTCCGCCTTTTATTTCCTGGTTTCTGCTTTTCTTTTCCGCAAGCCCACCTCGTGACAGTCCTCACTGTCCTCCACATTTTCCTGCTTACATTTCCGCACGCTCTGCACAGTCAGCGCCTGCTTTCTGACCTGGTTTCTGACCTCTTCTTTCTGCTTTCCTGCTTGCGCCAGCTGCCAAGGGCAGCTTCTTCTTTTCTCTTATTATATCTAAGGCAGCTTGCTGCCCTCTCTTTTATTATTTCCACTGCTTTACGTCCCACTCAGTGCTGTCTCCACAATCTTTATTTTCTTTTTATCTCAATGCACTCCCTCTTGCCGTCCACATGTTCTGCCAGTGAAGGTCATTTTTTTGTTATTTTATTTTTTTCTAAAGCTACAAAAATCAAATAAGTGAGCAATATAATTTTTACGAATTTTGTCACTTAAAATCACACTTGTGCTATTTTTATTTTCTTAGCTAGATAAATTCGATAAAACACAAAAACAAAGTAAATAGCACAAAAATATGAGGAAATAACTAAGAAAAGATAAGAGAATTTGATGTAAAATATATATATAAATATGAGCTTATCACCAACTCGACGGCCGAGCTCGGCCAATGAGTAAAATGTGTTGACGTTGTGTTGAGCGTGCGGCTGACTTCGTCTTGCGATTGCTACAGAGGAAGGAACACGTCTCGGCCTCTTGGGTTCTCGAACCTGAAGATAAGGCTACTATTCTTACGAAGTTCACAAATTGTCGTCGTCGGATTCGTTCACAATGATGGTATTCGTCAGAGTAAACTCACGCCGAATCGACACCAAAGTATAAGGGCACAAATACTCAAAGCGAATATAAGTCTTAACAGTAAACGTGGTTCGGCTGTCGGAATGCCGAACTCTAAATCCCACTCGAGAGTATCCAATCATAAAATAACTTGGCGTACAATGTGCTGAGCCCAGTAAGCTGTAACACCTCACTTCACCGAGAAGGCTGATGAGATGACCTCGACCAATAAGGATTCAGAAATCTTCTCGACCGAGACTTCGATAGATAACTAGTCACCCTCGATGCAATGCTGTTTATGCCAACTGAAGATGCTACGAGATCGGCTGATTCTACGGCGACAATGCTGTTTATGCCAACTGAAGATATCATCGGTTACCTTCACAGTGCTGTTTATCCAAACTGAAGGTGTGTTGGCGAAAAGAGAAAAGAAAAAATCTCAAGGTTGTTGAGAGAATTTGTGCATGGCAGTTGTGTGTTGAATTGGAGGGGCATTTTCCGTTGCCACTGCCTCTGTATTTATAAAAGCAGATGTGTGGTGCGACTTCACACTGGTGTAGGATTTGATTTTAATTCAAACTCATCAGCTAGAGTCTCAGTCAAAGACTTCTCAAGGTAAGCAACATCCTATCTTTCAGATGTCATCATTATCTCCTTATTTTATGCAAACAATTAGCATGCATCAGCCAATCTGATGACCTCCACGGCACTGGAACCAAAGCATGCAGATAATTAGCATGCAAGCCCATCCCTTAGCCATTCATTCCAACATGACTCGGCCATAAAATAAGCACTGCCAAAAACACCTCAAATTCCAAGGGTGCAGGCTATTTGATGATCATGATTCGTCGGTTGATTTTCACGTGGAGACCATCAAAATGTTCCTTTTTCCATGCTGTCTTATCCATGCAAACCATTTGGAAATCAATTGCAAATCCTCCTTTGCCATTATCACAAATTGTTGTTGATCCTGATCACCATCATTGCACTATTTCACCTTTATCTAATACAAGTATCGACTAACCCATTGTATTGCCGCGTGAGTCGTACCAAACATCTCAAACCTGTTTGAACTGTACTTCTGTTGGAAATATGATTTGCTTCGCCATTTATCTTTAAACAACCTGTTGGATATAGCCAATATTAGGCTTAGATACTCTAGTATATATTAAGAGATAATATTATGCTTAAAATCATAATATTATTCCTTAATAACAATTGAAAATTATCTCAACCACTTTATCATCCAACGATCTAGCACTTTACTCATCTAACGACCTTGATTGCACGGGTCGATAGTGTAAATTTGTGTCCAAACATTGCCCCCCCCAGTTTCCTTGAGCTTCGGCCCGTAAGCCGAATGGTTAAGGAAATTAGCTTAGTTGAAGAAATGTAGGGTCGAGGAATCCACTCCATAGCCTGACAAGTCTTGAAAGAGACCTCGACGAGCTGGCCGAGAAAAACCAAATGAGGTCGAAGTCTCGAATACTCTTGCCCACCGCTACTCATGGTCTTCAGAATATAAAACGAACTTATGCCGAGCAACAGCTCGCCGAACTCGGCATGTGTGATATAGGTCGAGAAGGATTGGGGGTAGGGGGCCGAGAAAATTTTTTCTTAGCAACTCGGCCTACCTTTATATATATATACCTCGTCGTGTTGGCCAAGGCCGACCTTAAAAAATTTCGTCTTTTCAATGGATCCTGACAATCTTGGAAGCAAATCATGATTCTCCACCTGCACCCGTGCGCTATAGGCTGAAGCCTACTGTCTTTATTGTCCAAATATCACATCACGTCCTACAGCAAGCTGTATATAAAACCCCATGGAAATATTGGAACCACGTGAATGCCTACCATCTAATAAAGGTGGCCCTTTCCAAATGTCTTTGTTAAAACCAAGGCCTTATATATATATATATATATACAAAGATATATATGGATATGAGAAGCTCAATATATTTGCAAAGTATAAATGACGGATTTACTGGAAATTGGAAACCAACTGAATCAAGTATGATTACATAAACAAATAAAGTCATGTTAAAAATCGGCGTAATATTCATTAAAAATAATGATGCAGATATATATATTTGAAAGATAATTTTATTTCAAATCGGAAACCGACTTACAATTTTGTCTACTGACGATTGATAAGGAAAACGATGGAGCACGCAGGCATCCTTGATTGAAAATTAAAATACAAGTGTTTGATATTTAGATGGATGAAGAATGGAGCTGAATTATGACTTCTGTTCTTTTGAGAATGCGCAGAAAGTCTCAGCTGTTCGACTAAAAGTCCCATTCTTCAGTGAATGATCTTGGAAGATATAGGAGAGGGAGGGAGACTGAGATCCGAGAATCCCGCCGTCCACTGCAGAATGCATGTGCTAAAAGCTGTAAAGGCTGAGAAATGATGAAGCTTTCACTGTGTAATCACGATGATGATGTCTGGAGTGGTAAATGAATAGTTGCTGCTACTGCTGAATGATTGATGATTTTTCTCATTCATGAATATTAACTTGTCGACTGAATGATTGCTGCTACTGCTGATTACTGCTTTTCCCTGTGAAATTCACTTCTACTGTGCGATTCACAAATCATAAGGGTCTTGGGCATCTGGATACGGATCATGGAAATCGACTCGGTCCGCCCATTTCTTTGGTTGAGACGAAACGTCTGATGAGTCTGAACTGGAGACTTCTTCTTCTTCTTCGCTTGAACTTTGGAGCAGGGCTGCTTTTGCTATAAGCTTGTCGGCCATCTTTAGGAGTTGGGAAGATTTTCCCTTCTTCTTCGAACTGGAAGATTTGGAGGATTTTGCTGTCTTGGGCTTGCCTTTGAGGGAGGATGAAGGACTAATGTCTGATAGCGACTGTGTGTTTTCTGGGATTTCTGGCAATGCTTGGGTGGAAGATGCTGGGGGCAATGCCTGTGTGGATGTTGCTGGTGGAGGTAAAGCTGAAGCAGGTGTAAAGGGAAATTCCGATGAGACGAGGCTGATAATTCTTCCGTAGTCGAATTTGTCCCACCATTTAACCCACCGGGCTCTGTAAATTTCACATGTTTCATACTCATAACTCCATTTAAATATCCAAGGGACTTTATATTTAGCCATAAATAATGAAAGGAGAGTAATCCTATCATCGAAACGGCTTCTGTCAAAATGCTTCTGGAATCGAGATGAAAGGAATTGCATGAGTTCGTCGGGTAGAAGGCTGGCAGTTGGGCCATGAGCAGACCACCAATTTGAAAACCAAGCTGGAAAGTTTAACCTGAAACTTTTATCAAAGGTTACAAACCATGAATGAGAAAAATCGGGTGATTGATGAAGGAAAATGTTGGTCCAGGCTTGGATGTAATCAAAATAATTATATCTGTTATTTGGAATAAGATCATTTTGGAGGGCGAGTTCTTTGGTTTGGTAGAGAGGGATTCCCCGTTCTTGTGCAGTGATGAATTTTCCAATATGGAGTGAATGGTAGAGGAGTTTGAGAGGTTGATGAGTGGTGCTGTAAATAGGTTTCACAGAAATTCCTTCAGTTGCCGAAAGAATGGCTTGATAATATCGAAGAGATTTGAAATTTTCAGTTGGGATGTAATGGAAGTTTGGGGGGAAAATGGTTTTGGCTATTTTGTTTGGCGATTGCCTTTTGTTAATGTGATTGGGAATGCAAAAAAGTTGTTCCATAGGATGTTTCTTAACATAAGGAGAGGTTTTAGCAAAGCTAGGTGTGCTCTGAGATGAGGGTGAAGACATTGATGAGTATGGATCATAAGGGCTGGCTAATGCCGTTTGATAGTTTGGTCGGAATTGGCCCACAGTTGATCCTAAAGGAGATCCTAAGGGAACAAATCAGTTAGTTATGGCTAGGGCCGATGAAGAGGAATCGGGAATAGATTCCTTTTTTAGTGGTGGTGGAGGAAGAGTGGCTGGAAGCCTCATCTGATTATTGTTGTTCTTTCCTGACATTCTTCTCCTGCAAAAATTCTCTGGTTAAAAAATCTGGAATGCCGTTATGGCTGCCTTTAATGTATTCAATATCAAAATAAAAAATGCTTAATATGGCTTGCCATCGTGCAAAAATCTGTTTTGATGCAATGTTTTGAACATCTTTTTGTAAAACATGTTTTGCAGATTTGCAATCGACTCTGACTAAAAATTTTTGATTTAATAAATCATCTTGAAATTTGCTAATGCATAAGACAATAGATAGTATTTCTTTCTTAATAGTACTATAATTAGTTTGAGCAGGATTCCATACTGCTGAATGGAAGCGAACAATTTGTTCAGGAGCATTGGAAGAAGTTTTTTGTTTAAGGATACCTCCATAACCAATATCAGATGCATCGGTTTCAACTATTTTAAAAGAGTTGGGAGTTGGAATGCCAAGACAGGGTAATGTTTTAACATGTGTTTTAATATGTTTGACAATAGAAGTATGATTTGGAGACCATGATGGAGGATTATCTTTGACACGATCAAACAATGGTTTAGACTGCTGACGAAGATGATGATAGAATTCTGAGACATAATTTAATGATCCAAGGAATCTTTGAAGTTGGGTTTTATCAGTAATTTGATCTGGGAATTTATCAGCAAACTGGATAACTATATCTATGGGTTGAATGGTAGACTGATGGATATTGTAACCTAAGAATCTAACATTCGTCTGAAAAAGTTTAATCTTAGTGGCGGAAACTACTAATCCATTGGACTTAATTATTCTAGGAAACAAATGCAAATGTTTCCAGTGTTCATCTATAGACTTTGAGTAAATAAGCACATCATCAATATAAACAATCGAAAAATGACTATATTAATTGAAAATCTCATTCATAATATTTTGAAATTCACTTGGTGCATTCTTCAAACCGAAAGGCATTACATTCCATTCATAATGTCCAAAAGGAGTTACAAAAGTTGTTTTGTATTTATCATTTTCATGAATTTGAATTTGCCAAAAGCCTGATTTCATATCAAATTTTGAAAAACATAACTGCTTGAGAAAGTCTATTTATCAAATCTCTTTTGTTGGGAATTGGATACCTAATCCATTCCAAAACTTCATTCAAAGGTTTATAGTTAATAACTAATCTGGGAGTTCCTCTTTCTAACTCTGCATTTTTCTGAACATAAAATGCAGGACATGACCAGGGTGACTTACTCTTACGGATAATTCCTTTATTAAGAAGTTCTTGGATTTCTGTTTTGCAGAATTCCATAACCTCTTGACTCATTTGGATTGGTCTGGCCTTAGTAGGGATTTTTGATTCATTAAACTCCTTTGTATAAGGAAGTTTAACAATGTGCTGTTTACGGTGCCAAAAAGCATTGGGAATATCAGAACATACTTCATTAATAAGTTTCTTTTGAAATTTATCAATTGTTTCTAACAAAGACTTGTTTGTTAGCTGTTCTTTAATCATTTTGTGATTAATTTCTTCTTTTAAGAAATCAATAGGTTGTGACTTATTAGTGATAATACTAATTGTTTTTGCAATATTATTTTTCTGTAAATGTCTAAGTTTTTTTAGGTCTGTTTCTGGGCAGAATTCGAAAGTGACTTTCTGTCATAAGACCCTAGTAGTAATTTTATTGTGATATACCTTAAAATGATATATAAGTGCTAAGAAGGGAAGACCTAGAATAACTGGGTCAGAAATATTTTTTATTAAAACAAATGGGGTTTTGAAACAAATATCATTTTGGCAAACATGTGCTTTTGGTATTTCATATTTCAAATGCATTGGTGACTGGTTTGCAGCACTAAGTATTTATGTAGACTTATGAAAATATTTAGTAGGAATTATCCCTTCTTGAATACAATTCAAATCTGCACCTGAATCAACTAGAGCTATGGTTTCTAAATGAAAATCTTCAATTATTATTTTAATTTTAGAATACCATTTTCTAATTCTTATTTTGTCTAAAAGAACTAAGACTAAATTCTCTGTGGATTGGGAACCTGTATCTGAACTGGAGGAAGAACTGGCAAGTTCTTCATCATTAGGATTTAATAAATGTGTTTGAACTTTACTAAGTTGTTTTCGGACTTCTATATTTTCGGACTTTAAAAGTCTGATTTCATCTTTGATTTTATTAATTTCCTGCTAGAGATCTTTGATGGTTATTTCTTTCTTAGTCTTATTAAACCTTTCTAAGGTTTTGCTAAGAGAGATTTTGGGAGTAGAATGAATTTGGCTAGTGCTTGGTTCATCTGAAGAAACTAATTTCTTCAGTTTCTTGAGATAAAAAGACTTAAGTTCTGGGTCATCGACTTTACTAATTAGTTCAAGTAGAAAATCTTCATGTTTTTCTTGTTTATTAAGGACTGAAATCTTATTACTACAACAAGCATCAGTACATCCAACCTTGAGTACTGTTTTGAAATTTTCATATCAATACACATTTTCAATCCTTCCTTCTGGATACTATTGATTATATTTCCATAAGTAAGGGTATGATATGGTATGATACCTTCTTCATTTACTAAAACATTTCGAATTTTGTGTGCAAAAAGATTTGGTAATCCGTTTATAAATTTTTCTTTCCAAAATGGTTGATTACTGTCTTCTCTGAGCATGACTCTAGACATGAACACATCTTTGTACCATCTAAAGTCGCTTAGAGTTGGACATCTCAGATTGCTGAGTTGATCATGAATCCTAGAGGTGACATTACTAGGTGTTCCTATAAAATGTTCTATGATTGTAAAAAGAAGTGTGTTAATTGCATCAGGGACGCCTTGTCCAATGTGTTCATCAAAAATTGGTATTCCTTCTTCATCTTTTTTAACAGCATTTAAAATTTCATTTCTGGATTGTTCAATGAGATGTTTTTCCCACCAGGAATGAAGCATTCCAGTGAATCCAGTGACCAAAAGATCAACAATGACTGGTTGAGTAAGATTATGATTGGTAATAACCATGGACATATGTTGGAGTTTATTGAGAAGTTCTTGTTCTGATAAACCATCTATATGCCATTCATAGAGTTTATCAGAAGAGACTGAAAATTGGTTTTGAATATTTCTTTCTTCAAATTGGATATCAGGGGGGGTTGGTCTGGGATACCAGTTTTTTGTTAGCGATGTAGGATTAACACGTCGATGATTAATCCTTTTAAGTTCAAGGTTCTGAAAAGCTTGTTCCACTTTTCGAATAGAATCTGTACCAGTATCTGGTTCAGAGGATGGAAGAGAGGAATCTGATTGAGATTCTTCAGGATGATTTATAGTTTGGACAGTTTTTTCTTTCTTTAATTCAAGTAATAGCTGATCAATTTTTTGACTCGTGGAAGTAGAGGATGATTTCAAGGCTACTGCCTTTGAAGAAGATTCTGAGAAATGCACTAAAGGTTTTTCCTTGGGTTTTGAGATGGAAAGATTATCAATCTTTGTCTCAATTTTATCTAATTGTTTACCAATTGTATGAAGACTCTGATTGGTAAAATTATTTTGTTCAATAATGGGTTTGGTTCCTGCATCTTCTTTCGGGATTTTGAAAGGAGTTGCTGGAATTTGCTTATTAGCAGTTGTGATAAGAATAGTTTCTTGTGGAGGATGACTAGAAGAGACAATGGTCTTGTCTTCTTTAAGCCAATTTTCTTTGGTTATTACTTCGAGCTTTTTGTCAGACTTGTAATACTTTTCAACATAATCGAAGAAAAATACTTCAAATCTATGAGTTTCCATAAAAGTATTCCATTTCTTATAAATTTCTGATTTTTCTTCTTGGCTGTATTTATTTCTGAAAATATTCCTTCGTGGAATATTCTCTTCAGCTTCAATATCAGCATTGAGCCGTTTACGATTCTTCTTGAATGGTTTGTTTAAAACTAAAAGTTGATGGTGAACCTGACTTTCTTCAAAGTCAACATGACTTGCTTCAAAGTCAGATTTAGTTGGAGAAGTTTGTCCTCCTCGTTCTTGAGTTTGTGGTTGATAAACCGGATGTGTCACCTGAGAGGCTGTTTCTACTAATTTTAGTTTGAGATTTAGTTGGAAAGAAAAATTTATAAACGGATTACCAAATCTTTTTGCACACAAAATTCGAAATGTTTTAGTAAATGAAGAAGGTATCATACCATATCATACCCTTACTTATGGAAATATAATCAATATTATCCAGAAGGAAGGATTGAAAATGTGTATTGATATGAAAATTTCAAAACAAGTTAACAAAGATAAATCCATTGCTAAGTATGAGTTAGGAACGTTCTGTGAACAATATGGATTACCTCCTATTGCTCCTTCTAATAAAAAGAAAGGGTCAGATACCTACAACAGGTATCCAACCAAACACTTTAGTAAAAGACACTCTAAATACAAAAACAAGAGTTTTGAAAGAAATGAATTTTATGAAAAACCAAAACATTCTAAATGGAAGAAGAAACCTTCCAAAAAATTCCAATCCAAAGACCAAACCCAGAAGGGCAAATGTTATAAATGTGGCAAATTTGGTCATTATGCTAACAAATGTAAAGTAAAGAAAACTATCAACCAGTTGAAGATCTCTGAGGAAGAGAGACTTCAATTAATTCAAGTTTTGGAATTAAAAGATACAGACCATAGTCAGTCAGAAGATGATTTGGAATTATCCTTTTCTGATTATCATTCAATGAGCAATAGCTCATCTCCAGACATCAAGGTTGGATGTACTGATACTTGTTGTAGTAATAAGATTTCAGTCCTTAATAAACAAGAAGAACATGAAGATTTTCTACTTGATCTAATTAGTAAAGTCGATGACCCAGAACTTAAGTCTTTTTATCTCAAGAAACTGAAGAAATTAGTTTCTTCAGATGAACCAAGCACTAGCCAAATTCATTCTACTCCCAAAATCTCTCTTAGCAAAACCTTAGAAAGGTTTAATAAGACTAAGAAAGAAATAACCATCAAAGATCTCTAGCAGGAAATTAATAAAATCAAAGATGAAATTAGACTTTTAAAGTCCGAAAATATAGAAGTCCAAAAACAACTTAGTAAAGTTCAAACACATTTATTAAATTCTAATGATGAAGAACTTGCCAGTTCTTCCTCCAGTTCAGATACAGGTTCCCAATCCACAGAGAATTTAGTCTTAGTTCTTTTAGACAAAATAAGAATTAGAAAATGGTATTCTAAAATTAAAATAATAATTGAAGATTTTCATTTAGAAACCATAGCTCTAGTTGATTCAGGTGCAGATTTGAATTGTATTCAAGAAGGGATAATTCCTACTAAATATTTTCATAAGTCTACATAAATACTTAGTGCTGCAAACCAGTCACCAATGCATTTGAAATATGAAATACCAAAAGCACATGTTTGCCAAAATGATATTTGTTTCAAAACCCCATTTGTTTTAATAAAAAATATTTCTGACCCAGTTATTCTAGGTCTTCCCTTCTTAGCACTTATATATCCTTTTAAGGTATATCACAATAAAATTACTACTAGGGTCTTAGGACAGAAAGTCATTTTCGAATTCTGCCCAGAAACAGACCTAAAAAAACTTAGACATTTACAGAAAAATATTATTGCAAAAACCATTAGTATTATCACTAATAAGTCACAACGTATTGATTTCTTAAAAGAAGAAATTAATCACAAAAGGATTAAAGAACAGCTAACAAACAAGTCTTTGTTAGAAACAATTGATAAATTTCAAAAGAAACTTATTAATGAAGTCTGTTCTGATATTCCCAATGCTTTTTGGCACCGTAAACAGCACATTGTTAAACTTCCTTATACAAAGGAGTTTAATGAATAAAAAATCCTTACTAAGGCCAGACCAATCCAAATGAGTCAAGAGGTTATGGAATTCTGCAAAACAGAAATCCAAGAACTTCTTAATAAAGGAATTATCCGTAAGAGTAAGTCACCCTGGTCATGTCCTGCATTTTATGTTCAGAAAAATGCAGGGTTAGAAAGAGGAACTCCCAGATTAGTTATTAACTATAAACCTTTGAATGAAGTTTTGGAATGGATTAGGTATCCAATTCTCAACAAAAGAGATTTGATAAAGAGACTTTCTCAAGCAGTTATTTTTTCAAAATTTGATATGAAATCAGGCTTTTGGCAAATTCAAATTCATGAAAATGATAAATACAAAACAGCTTTTGTAACTCCTTTTGGACATTTTGAATGGAATGTAATGCCTTTCGGTTTGAAGAATGCACCAAGTGAATTTCAAAATATTATGAATGAGATTTTCAATTAATATAGTCATTTTTTCGATTGTTTATATTGATGATGTGCTTATTTACTCAAAGTCTATAGATGAACACTGGAAACATTTGCATTTGTTTGCTAGAATAATTAAGTCCAATGGATTAGTAGTTTCCGCCACTAAGATTAAACTTTTTCAGACGAATGTTAGATTCTTAGGTTACAATATCCATCAGTCTACCATTCAACCCATAGATAGAGTTATCCAGTTTGCTGATAAATTCATAGATCAAATTACTGATAAAACCCAACTTCAAAGATTTCTTGGATCATTAAATTATGTCTCAAAATTCTATCCTCATCTTCGTCAGCAGTGTAAACCATTGTTTGATCGTGTCAAAGATAATCCTCCATCATGGTCTCCAAATCATACTTCTATTGTCAAACAGATTAAAACACATGTTAAGACATTACCCTGTCTTGGCATTCCAACTCTCAACTCTTTTAAAATAGTTGAAACCAATGCATCTGATATTGGTTATGGAGGTATCCTTAAACAAAAAACTTCTTCCAATGCTCCTGAACAAATTGTTCGCTTCCATTCAGCAGTATGGAATCCTGCTCAAACTAATTATAGTACTATTAAGAAAGAAATACTATCTATTGTCTTATGCATTAGCAAATTTCAAGATGATTTATTAAATCAAAATTTTTTAGTCAGAGTCGATTGCAAATCTGCAAAACATGTTTTACAAAAAGATGTTCAAAACATTGCATCAAAACAGATTTTTGCACGATGGCAAGCCATATTAAGCATTTTTGATTTTGATATTGAATACATTAAAGGCGGCCATAACTGCATTCCAGATTTTTTAACCAGAGAATTTTTGCAGGGGAAGAATGTCAGGAAAGAACAACAATAATCAGAGGAGGCTTCCATCCACTCTTCCTCCACCACCACCAAAAAAAGAATTTATTCTCGATTCCTCTTCATCGGCCCTAGCCATAACTAACCGATTTGTTCCCTTAGGATCTTCTTTAGGATCAACTGTTGGCCAATTCCGACCAAACTATCAAACGGTATTAGCCAGCCCTTATGATCCATACTCATCAATGTCTTCACCCTCATCTCAGAGAACACCTAGCTTTGCTAAAACCTCTCCTTATGTTAAGAAACATCCTATGGAACAACTTTTTTGCATTCCCAATCACATTAACAAAAGGCAATCGCCAGACAAAATAGCCAAAACCATTTTCCCCCCAAACTTCCATTACATCCTAACTGAAAAATTCAAATCTCTTCGATATTATCAAGCCATTCTTTTGGCAACTGAAGGAATTTCTGTGAAACCTATTTACAACACCACTTATCAACCTCCCAAACTCCTCTACCATTCACTCCATATTGGAAAATTCATCACTGCACAAGAATGGGGAATCCCTCTCTACCAAACCGAAGAACTCGCCCTCCAAAATGATCTTATTCCAAATAACAGATATAATTATTTTGATTACATCCAAGCCTGGACCAACATTTTCCTTCATCAATCACCTGATTTTTCTCATTCATGTTTTGTAACCTTTGATAAAAGTTTCAGGTTAAACTTTCCAGCTTGGTTTCCAAATTGGTGGTCTGCTCATGGCCCAACTTCCAGCCTTCTACCTGACGAACTCATGCAATTCCTTTCATCTGGATTCCAGAAGCATTTTGACAGAAGCCGTTTCGATGATAGGATTACTCTCCTTTCATTATTTATGGCTAAATATAAAGTCCTTTGGATATTTAAATGGAGTTATGAGTACGAAACATGTGAAATTTACAGAGCCCGGTGGGTTAAATGGTGGGACAAATTCGACTACGGAAGAATTATCAGCCTCGTGTCATCGGAATTTCCCTCTACACCTGCTTCAGCTTTACCTCCACCAGCAACATCCACACAGGCATTGCCCCCAGCATCTTCCACCCAAGCATTGCCAGAAATCCCAGAAATCACACAGTCGCTATCAGACATTAGTCTTTCATCCTCCCTCAAAGGCAAGCCCAAGACAGCAAAATCCTCCAAATCTTCCAGTTCGAAGAAGAAGGGAAAATCCTACCAACTTCTAAAGATGGTCGACAAGCTTATAGTAAAAGCAGCCCTGCTCCAAAGTTCAAGCGAAGAAGAAGAAGAAGTCTCCAGTTCAGACTCATCAGACGTTTCGTCTCAACCAAAGAAATGGGCGGACCGAGTCGATTTCCATGATAGGTATCCAGATGCCCAAAACCCTTATGATTTGTGAATCGCACAATAGAAGTGAATTCCACAGGGAAAAGCAGCAATCAGCAGTAGCAGCAATCATTCAGTCGACAAGTTACTATTCATGAATAGTAAAATTCTGCATCATCATCGTGATTACACAGTGAAAACTTCATCATTTCTCAGCCTTTACAGCTTTTAGCACATGCATTCTGCAGTGGACGGCGAGATTCTCGGATCTCAGTCTCCCTCCCTATCCTATATCTTCCAAGATCATTCACTGAAGAAGAGGACTTTAGTGGAACAGCTGAGACTCTCTGCGCATTCTCAAAAGAACATAAGTCATAATTCAGCTCCATTCTTCATCCATCTAAATATCAAACACTTGCATTTTAATTTTCAATCAAGGATGCCTGCGTGCTCCATCGTTTTCCTTATCAATCGTCAGTAGACGAAATTGTAAGTCGGTTTCCGATTTGAAATAAAATTATCTTTCAAATATATATATCTGCATCATTATTTTTAATTCATTATTTTTAATGAATATTACGCCGATTTTTAACATGACTTTATTTGTTTATGTAATCATACTTGATTCAGTTGGTTTCCAATTTCCAGTAAATCCCTCATTTATACTTTGCAAATATATTGAGCTTCACATATCCATATATATCTTTGGCTTCCGTCATTATATATATACGTGCTTTGATAGTCCTCCCACATCACTTTATTGAAAAAGTCTGCAACCACCAGTCCCAATTTCTGTCAAGGTGGAAAATCCAAGCGAGAGAATTCGCCATTTGTCCCTTCCATGCACATGCATACATGCATGCCTTCTATTTATTAACATTTGATGGGTACCTTTTATTTTCAGCAGCTCATCTGTGATGCCAGAAAAACTGCAATGGAGAGTAGAGAGCAGAAAAGGAGACAGCTACCACAACTCTCGACCGTCGAGGTCGAGAAAAAATTCGGGAGGGTAGAGAAAAATTGTTCCTGGAGCTCGGCCTGCCTATATATATAACTAATAAAAGTATCTGGGGAACATCATCGTTAGCCGAGGAACATTAGCTATATATGCTTGGTGGGTCGAGAAACATCATCGTCGGCCAAGGTCTTAATGGGGCCGAGGAACGTGTGATACTGCTACATGCAATGTTGCCAAGTATATTTATTAAACCCCATGACGCCAACTGGTTACACACACACATATATATATATATATATATAAAATCAAGGCCACAAAAAAAAAACCAAAATCAGGCCTTGGAATGGTTTTTAACATCCACCGACCTTGCTCGCTTACTCTTGGCCAAGACGGTTGAAATAAATTTTTTTTTTGTACGAGGTCAGGATGCTACCTGTGTTACGACAAGTACATTCGACCTTGATTAATCTGCAAGTTCTCCAACAAGATTGGGTGATCCGTACACGAGTCATGTCCTTGCCGTCGTTGTTAGAACGTAAGGACTTTGTCGAGGTTTGTGCCGTCGAAGCATTACCAGACGATTGGAAAAGGACGATTATGCAATATATTGATAACCCCAACGGAAAACACGACCGACGGACAATGGTTCATGCTACAAATTACATGTTATACTAGAATGAGCTGTATCGAAAAGGTGAGGACAAATTACTGTTGTTGTGCCTCGGTCCGGAAAAAGTTGCACAAGCAATGGTAGAAGTACACGAAGGAATTTATGGAGCCCACCAATCTGGACGAAAAATGCGTTGGTTACTTCGACGGCACGGCTATTTCTGGCCAAGTATTCTGAAGGATTGCATTGAGTATGCAAAAGGTTGTGTACAGTGTCAAATCCATGGGCCGATACAGAGAGTACCGGCCGAATCATTACATTCGGTCACCAAACCATGGCCGTTCCGAGGATGGGCCATGGATGTTATCGGTAAAATTACACCATCTTCTGGTGCGGCCAAACATGCGTGGATACTTGTTGTAACAGACTACTTCACCAAATGGGTCGAAGCCAAGTCATATGCCGAGTTAACATCTAAGGAAGTCTGTAGTTTTGTTGAAGAACATATTATGACTAGATTCGGTGTGCCAGAAACAATCATAACGGATAATGGTACGGTTTTTACATCCGACAGATTTAAGGACTGTACGGAAAATTTAAAGATTCGACTCAAGCAATCTACGCCATACTACTCGCAGGCGAATGGACAAGCCGAAGCAAGTAATAAGGTTCTTATCAATATTCTTCAAAAGATGATAAAACAAAGACCAGGCATGTGGCATTTAAGGGTAAACGAAGCATTATGGGCTTATCGAACCTCTCCACGGACAGCCACTGGGACAACTTCGTACGCGTTGACTTATGGACACGACGCAATGCTGCCCGTCGAGCTAAGTGTAAACTCGTTGCGAATAATTGAACAAAGTAGTTTGTTCAGCGCTGAGTATAGTCAAGCCATGAGACAAAAGCTAGAAGATTTGGAATACGCTCTGCTTGATGCTTATAATTTATTAGTGGCTCAAAAGAAAATCGCCGAGCGTGCATATAATCAGCGCGTTAGACAAAAAACGTTCGACAAAGAATAATTGGTTTGGCAAACCTTACTACCCGTAGGAATTAAAAACCCAAGGTTCGGCAAGTGGTTGCCGAATTGGGAAGGGCCTTTCATTGTTCATAAAGTCCTCGACAATGGGGCATACCATCTTAGAGATCGAATCGGTATTATTCACAAGTTGCCAATCAATTGAAAGTTCTTAAAAAAAAAAACTACCCAGTCACATAGGAGATGCAAGAATAAAGCTCATTTGATCAAGTTCATTTCATCGATAAGTAGGTTTACAGCCAAATAATTCTAGGGTGATGAAGGAAAAAGAGTTCCAAGAAGGGCCTTCGGCTCCAACCACCTCACCTCGCCCATTATGACCTCAGCTTGCCGATTCTTCTTGTCCATCTTCAGTTGCTCGACTCGCTTCACATTCGTCGCGTATTCGGTTAAGCAAGATTTTCCACCCGACTCAAAGTCCCTCGCAAGTTCAGAAGCAATGGCCGACCTTCGTTTTGCCAGTTCGGCCATTTGACGGTCAAGGTCGGCTAGGACCTCTTTTTTCGCCTTTAAAGCATCGATCTTCGGACGAAGAGCTTCTCGAACGACTGTTGCAGCTTTCAAGTCATCGTCAACCCGAAGAGCGTTCTCGAAAATACTAAAGGATTCCCAGGTTCGTTCCAAGGCGGACGACGCCTGAACGATAGCTTCGGCGCTCAATTGACCATCAGCTCCAAGGTCGTTTAGGCATGCACCCAACGAATCAAGACCTTTACGCTCGAGGACTTGTGAAGCTGAGAGAGACAAAACCTCTTGCAACCGAACAAGAGAAGCTGATTCGGCGGGTTCAGTCGTAGTCGCCGAAGGACCAACCGCTCTAGAAGTGCTTGATAAAAGAGCATCAAACTCGACTTCCCATGAAGGCTGCACACGAAAATAGTTTAAGCACAAGGAAATCACAAAAGAATATAAAAAGAAGGTTTTTGTTTTAAACCTGCCAAGGAAACTTCGGCCACGTCTTCGGGTTCATTGCTCGAACCTAAAGAACTTAATGGCCGAGCCCAATGTTTCAGACTGCTTCTTAATTCACGCGGCCGATGAAGGTTATTTACATTCGATGGCCACTGAGGTGGTCAGGAAATATAGATAACACCTTTCGGCGCATAAAATTTTCGGTGAAATGAATAACTAGGCACCTGACATAATATTTTCACGTTTCAGAAATGTTATAACAAAATTGACAAGAGAAAGTAATCGAGCCTTACAAAAGTTTAGGTCACTTCTTGAGGAGGGATGCCGAGGTCTTGGTCCTGAGGGTGAATTGGAGTTTCTAACGTCGCTTCAGGTTCGACCATAGGCTTCTTTCCGCGATCGGCCGCAGGAGGATCAACCTCATCAGCTGCTTCAACTACGGGGGGAAGATCAACGGAAGGAACTTTTCATCATCCTAAAACAAAAAGTGTTAGTATTTTTTGTTAACTTAATAAGAAGAGATTTGAAGGCATAATCGTGCCTCTTCTAAGATGACCGCCAAATGCTTTAGATTCTTAGGAAGATCATTCCCAATCGAAGGGGTCATCTTCCCCATAACGGGTACTCTTGTTAACCTTGGAGCTGCAGGCAAGTCGACCGACGGTACAACAACCTGCGCAACCATGACTCGGGTACTGATCGAGCTTGAATTACCGGGCTGGCCAAAGAAGGCCGATTCCCCGCCGAAGCCTGAACATTGGGAGCAGGAGGAGAGGCACTCGGAGCAGTCGTGCTAGTGGTATGGCTGGAGATAACATGAATCTCCCGAGCTCCATTTTTCTCCAATTTCTTGACGCGTTTTGGGGGACGGGGAGTTTCACCTGCTGTTTATGCGTCCGGGCAAGGTTATTTGCTAGGTAGGTTTTGTGCGGTGGTTTTGGTCTTCTTGGAGGAAGGGGCCAATTTTTTCTTGACCACGTCCGCTTGTTTCTTCGGCCGGTCACCAAAAATTTTGTTGACTACTTCCTCGACCAAAGTGCCAAAAAAGTTGTGCGTATAGTTTTCCCACCAGTCACTGAAGATATCAGTGCTGAGAGATTAAGGAGAATTTGGTTGAAGACGAAATTTCTTACACCGTTCCTGAAAGTCTTTCTTGGTGTCTCTACACTCTATTTCTGAAGAACCTGAGACGCGCCATCGATCTAGAATGGAGTGAGAAGAAAGTAAAGGCAATGGGCAACCTTGGAGGTAGCTGAGCTGCCGGGCAGCGAAGTAGGGTGATAAACTTCCCAACTTGCCCGACGAGCATCACAACCAAGGGGGAGGTCACGAGTTAACACGAACGACCCCCATTTTTGACAAAAAACAGCATCCTCGCTGTCACTCCAAGTCGATGTGGAAAGTCTGATTGAGCGAGGGTATTCTTGACGATGATATATCAAAAATTCGTCATCAGAAAGGACATCCATGCAGAAGAAATGTTTAAAGACTTCTTCGGCTAGGTGAGGGGGCACCGGTCAGGAGGCTGGTTGAAGGCCGAATGCTACAGTAGACTGGAGGTCGGAGACTTCTGGCCGAAGCGTGGAGAAATAAACCTGCAGCCAGAGTTGGAACACCCAGAGAGGTCCATTCTGTTACGGGTCGATCTTGTTGATGGTCGCTTTTGCCAAGCAACGAAGAAGGTTGGCGAGGATGGCAGGGTTGAGCGCCAGAGAGTGACCACTAGCCAGGGCTTCCGCCACAGACATGTTCTCGACCAAGCATTTATTCGACTTGGTGCAACAAATGAACTTGTTGTACCAGTAAAACAAGAAGGCCTCGTGTTCCCCCTTCCGTAGATTCACTTCTCCCCGACCAGCAAAATGGAGGATAAGGGTGTTGTAGTTCAGAAAATTCTTGTGCAATTTTTGAACATCGTCTTTTGAAGGCTCTTGACCTTCTTGGCTCAGTGTCTCGACGGCCTGATCGTCAAACAACGCCTTGAGGTCAAGATTGGAGGAGCATCCAATAAGGGTGGCGTCAATCGGGATTCGAGAAGGAGAAATCCCAATGATAGCCGAGATGTCGAGGATGGTAGGGGTCATAGGACCGAATGGAAGGACCATGGTGTTGGTGGCCGAATACCAGAGGCTAAGAGCTGCCATAATGAGCTCTTTATCCATTGTAATCTCCATAGTCGAGAGCTTGATAGCGTCGTAAATACCAACAATTTTCCACTCTTTACCAAAGAATCTTTCCATTCGAACGACCCATGCCACCCAATTCGCATTGGGCGAAGGCCATGATCTTTGGGGTCTTGTATGTCACCACTTCGACCAATCGAATCCTTGCAGCAAACCTGCCAAACAGTATTTTTTGAACATATTGGTGATGAATGACGGCATCGTATCCTTGAAGAGTGGGCCCAGAACTTGGTGAGTAGTGGTCGATTCACCCTCGAAACGCAGAGTCTTGATAACGTTCTGATTGATGAAATCCTTGCACTTGTTGCACTCAGGGGAGAGTTTTGAGACGAAGGAAGCCATTGAGGAAATATTAGAAATTTCTGAGATGAAAGTTTCAGAATCTCTAGTGTTTGAAAGTTTTTAAAACAGAACGGCAAGAAAATTTCAAAGGTTTGGGAGAACGTAAGGTACAAATGGAAATGATCCATGTATTTATAGATATTTGGGAACGGACGGCTAAACGGTTAATTTTCAAAATCAAGGGTAGAATCAAGCGGGAGAGGTACTAATCATTGTACATGCTCAGAAAATCAAGGCGAGAAGATCGAGTTTTTCGCGAAAATCAAGGCGACGTCATCTCATCAGCCTTCTCGGCGAAGTGAGGTGTTACAGTTTACTAGGCTCGACATATTGTACGTTGAGTTATTTTATGATTGGATACTCTCAAGTGGGATTTAGAGTTCGGTATTCTGACGGACGAACCACTTTTACTGTTAAGACTTATATCCGCTTTGAGTATTTATGCCCTTACACTTTGGTATCGATTCGGCGTGAGTTTACTTTGACGAATACCATCAATGTGACCGAATTCGACAACGACGATTTGTGAACTTTGTAAGAATAGTAGCCTTGTTTTCAGGTTCGAGAACCCAAAAGGCCGAGACGTGTTCCTTCATCGGTCGCAATCCAATACGAAGTCAGCCACACGCTCAACGCAACGTCAACACATTTTACTCATCGGTCGTATGTCCCGCATTCAACCGAAGGACGTAGTTAGCTCATAGATTACTCGGCCTGTGCGCCACGTAAGCTTGGTAGTTTTTCGGGTCAACATTTTGGCACGCCCAGTGATACCCAGTGCTAAAGCTACGAAGTTCATGCTAATTGAGACACGACCGGTTAAAAAGAAAACAGCTATGGGAAAATCAACAACCGATTTGCCAATTCAGAACATAGGACAAAATGTACCACAAGCACAGAATCCCTTTAACGCCGTGACACCTGAGTTCACATGCGCGACTCACCGATAAAAGGAAGTTGGTCTCGGCTGTCAGCTTCGCAGTCTAGAAATCCCTAACAAAAACACCTGTGTTCTCAATGAATGGACAATGAAGGACTGTGATGAGGATGGTGGTGAAGGCTCTGATCCACCAACAAGATCGTTTATTCGAAGACGACTTGACGAACAGTCTCGGACGGTTGAACAGAAATTTAGTCGAGGAATCGATAAACTGCACGACGTGATACACAGTACCAGTGAGACACAAACCAGATTGCTTGAAATATTGGTTAGTAAGGTCTGCGACGACATGTCCTTCGATTTTTCCCGGCAATTGCCACCAAGAAATAATCTGTTACCAATAGTACAAGCATATCCAATCCCTACTCGGCTCAAACCAATTGACTTAGAAAAAGAGGAGGATCAAGCAGTCGATCAGACGGATCCGACCAAAAGGTCGAAACATCTGTTGAAATAATGGAGGTCCAAAGGATGATCGATTCGGCCTTGAAAAAAAAGCAGAAATTCCAAAAATTCATCCATCCATACTCGACCTACGTGGTGAAATTTGAATATACTAAAGGTTTCAAAATTAGAGCATGTCGCTCGATTTACAGCGTAATGCGGAGATGTTAACAGCGTAATGCGGAGATGTTAACAGTGATTTTCATAAGTTACGGCTATTTAACTTCTCGTTGACAGGCTCGGCATTCGCGTGGTATATTAACCTCATTTCTAACTCCATCCAAAGTTGGGAGGAACTAGTCGAAAAATTCCATGAACAGTTCTATCGACCAGGAATGGAAATGTCAGTTTCCTCATTAGCCAGAATGGCTCAAACGACTGATGAGTCACCCATGGATTACCTCACATAGTTCAAGTCGGCCCAAAATTGGTGCCGAGTACATCTCCCTGAGGTTGAGTTTGTCAGGCTTGTCTTGAACGGGTTGGATGTAGAATATAAAAAGAAATTCTTAGGGGCAAAATTTCGGGATATGTATGAACTAGCCCAGCATGTCGAGCAATATGATTATTTGCTCCGGGAAGAGAATATCTCGAAATCCCCATCCCGAGGGACGATTTACAAAAATCTCACGGTCAGTTACGCATCGACTGAAGGCGAGAGTCTCAATACGTCAGCGTGGACGCAGCTGAGATAGTAATAGATAAACCATACGTTTGCAAGGCATTGACTCAAATCAATTCCAAGGATGCCAAAACCCGCTCGGCCACTGAAGAAACAGTGAAAATATCAAAAGTTTACACTTTTGATATCACAAAGGCCGAAGCATTTTTGATCAATTGTTATCAGCAAAGATCATCAAACTTCGGCCTGTGCATAACATTCCCAAGGCCGAAGAGCTTAAAGGAAAGACATAAAGCAAATATCATAACTCGACCAAGCATGCCACAAATAATTATGTCATATTTCGTGATGATATCCAGAGCTGGATTGACAAAGGCAAGCTAAAGTTTCCTGAAAAACGCATGACGGTTGATACAGATCCATTCCCTTCGATAACAATTAGCATGGTAGACGCCCGTTTGCCCAAGAGCAAAGGGAAAGAGAAGGTCGAGTTTACCTTAGTACAATACATTTTAAAGCAAAGTTCCCAGCATTGACTCAAGATCGACCTATTTTCCAATGCGCCACCTACAGAGTTATCAGGACCGACCATAGTTGAATCCATGTCAGATTCCAGCGAAGAAGAAAATGGCGGGCCGATCGTTTTGTGCAGCAATTGTAAGGCACTCGTTGTATTAACCGAGCCCAAGGAGAAATTGCCTCAGACGCAGACGCCGACGTCACGACAACAATCGGTGACTACACGGCGGCACCTTCAAAGGAACCTAGTGAAGGTCAGCGCCCGAAAGTATTCAGTAGGCTCGGCCATAAGAAACAGACAGATGGCCAAGCCTCGGTCAGACGACGCCTTGATTTCGACCCACCATTTTATAACGAGGATTATTATTCACGTAATTCCAGTAGCTCAAGCTCATCAGCGCATCAAAAAACTTTCAGGCCGCCTGAATCGCGTGACCAATGTTGGTATAGCTATAATTCACGCACCGGCATGTATACCGCACTTTCCAAATCTCAGAAACGCCGACGTCAGTGTATAGATTGCATGGCTCGATGGGCAAACGGCCCAGACCGTTTCAGCCACTAAATGGCAGCCACAAGAGGCAATATGGAGTGGAGATGACCGGCCAACCCCAACAATCATGGATGAGTTACAAAGGCAGAAGGAAATCAATCACAACTTTGAAACTACCATTGAAAAGTCTGAAAAGCGCATCAAACTCATCATTCGGCTCGGAGAAATGAAGGCTCACTTCGAGCGATTTAAGAAAGAAGCCGAAGGCCAATTGCCCTCGTTACCCTTGAAAGAACTGCTAATAAGAATTCGGCGGAATTTACACCCCCCATTCCTCGGCGAATCTTTGGAGTACATGAAAGAGTTTCACAAGAAATATTATGCCAACGATTTGTATGGTTTGCCCAAGGCATGGCAAAAAGCTCTTGACCTAGCATTAACTTGCCCCGATGCTAAGCAGATCATCAAAAAAACCACTGATCCAGCGATGAAAGCTAGATTCCAACACATTCGAGAGGCTAAGGTTTTTAGCTTCAAGGTCGACCCATACACAGACATTAACATAGCCGAACTCCTTTTTTCTCTCGAAGACCTTCAACACATTCGATATCACTTCGAAGTCTTTTCGGCCGTATCCCTAATCGGTCTGACGACCGATGAGACAGATCGTGTGGCATGTTTGGACGCCTACCTGGATACAAGGGATGCCCAGATCGCCTATGAGGAACGAGCTCGTAAGATGCGGCAGGACCAGAATCAGACACCAGATCCATGCAAGCCCGACAACGACAGTAAAAAATACACAGAGCCGGATTATATGGCACAAGTGCAAGAGCATGATGAGACACACAATAATCAGGCCAATGATGCTCTGACACACGACGTTATAGTCATCCCCAACCCAGAAGATGACGACCAGAATCCAATGGGCCTTTCAGTCCTTGAAAATATGGAAATCAGCATGGTCCATGTTCAACCTGCTGAATTCCAGCCGACTACACATCAACCAAGTTCCTTGGATGGCGATGTGGTCACCGAGGAAGCAACACAAGTTGATTTCGTCACTACCACTGAAGATGAGTCAGCAAACGGCGACGATAAACTTAAAACAGCCTTGGACATTTTGTTTCCCCGTTCTTCCTCGGCTAATCTTCAGCATTTAAAGCCGTTGTATGTCACGGCCCATATTGAAGGCTACCAAATCTCCAAAGTTTTCGTCAATTGCGGAGCAACGATCAACATCATGCCTGTATCCGTCATGAAAGCATTACGACGATCCAACGACGAACTCATTCCTTCAGGAATAACCATGAGCAACTTTGTCGGTGACAAGTCTCAAACCAAAGAAGTACTCCCTCTAGAAGTCAACATTGCAGGTCGCAATCACATGATTGCATTTTTTATCGTCGACTCCAGGACTGAATATAATGCTTTGCTCAGTAGGGATTGGATTCATCAGACAAATTGCATTCCTTCTTCTTTATACCAAGTTCTCATTTTTTGGGATGGTAAATCGGTCGTGGTCCACCCAGCCGATACTCAGCCATTTGAAACCAACATGATTCAAGCCTGCTATTATGATGATCACGTCGGCTATATTACCCTACAGGGTTTTAATGAAGATTGTTGGCCGACTCGGATCTCAGTTCAGAAAGCCATCGAGGAAGGTGTCGAAACTGTCCATCAGGATTCGGCAAGACTTGGTTTGGCCAATTTGATCCCAACTAATGATGATTGACGACAAAAATAAGAGGCGTATGGCCGCGGTTTCATCTAGAATGGAACACCTACTAGCTTATTGGTATGCTATTTCCAAACACCCACATTGGCCGAGGAAGATAACTGCTCAGTACTGTCGTTCGACAGAGTTTAGGCCGCACCGGTCGAACTCGAACACAGTCGACCCCAAGTTAATGACCTTTTAAAGGAAATCAATGTCAGAACGGCCGATGACCCTCATCCGTTATTTATTAGTGCATCGTTACCCCATACCATGAAAGTCGAACTTTGTCAATTACTCGACGAGTTTAAAGATTGTTTCGCTTGGAGTTATCATGAGATGCCGGGTCTTGATCGGACCCTGGTTGAACATGAATTACACATCAAAGCCGGTTGTAAACCTTTCTGCCAGCCTCATCGCCGGTTCTCGACCGAAGTGCAGGTCGGCATAAAGGACGAACTAGTTTGACTTTTAAAAGCCGGGTTTATTCGGACCGCCCAATACGTCGAGTGGTTGGCCAATATCGTCCCGATGCTAAAGAAAAATGACACCCTGCGCATCTGCATCGATTTCCATAATCTTAACCTGGCAACGCCCAAAGACAAGTACACGATGCCAATCTCCAATTTGTTGATTGACACCGCAACACATCACGAGATTTTGTCCTTTATGGATGGGCATGCCGGTTATAACCAGATTTTTATCACCGAGGTGGATGTCCACAAGACTGCCTTTCGGTGTCCTGGAGCACTCGGCACATATGAGTGGGTCGTCATGCCCTTCGGCCTCAAGAACGCCGGGGCTACATACCAACGAGCTATGAACGCTATTTTCCATGATTTAATCGGTACTATCGTCGAAGTCTATATTGACGATGTGGTCATCAAATCAACACGACGGCAGACGCATCTAGATGACCTACGACAGGCATTTTTGCGCATGCGCCGGCACAATCTGAAGATGAATCCCGCCGAATGTGCTTTCGACGTTTCAGCTGGGAATTTTTTAGGCTTCCTCGTCCATCGCTGTGGGATTGAGGTGGACGACAACAAGGCTAGTGTAATCATTAATGCTCCGCCGCCGACAACCAAGAAACAATTACTGTCGTTGCTTGGCAAGATCAACTTTCTCCGACGATTCATTGCTAACTCGGCCTGGAAAATGAAAGCCTTTTCCATGCTTTTGAAACTCAAGGACTCCGACACTTCTAATGGCGTGCCGAGCATTAAGATGCATTCACGCAAATTAAAGTCTCTCTCACAACTCCACCCATCTTTGTCCCACCACGACGGGGTCAAGCTCTTAAGCTATATATCTCGGCGACTGAAGAATCCATCGGTTGCCTTCTCGCCCAGGATAATGACGCCGGACGAGAACATGCCATTTTCTACCTTAGCCAGAACCTCAACCCACCAGAGATTAATTACTCAGCCGTCGAAAAGCTCTGCCTGGCTTTATTTTTCGCCGCATCGAAACTAAGACATTACATGCTCCCGTTAGTCACTCAGGTCATCGCCCAGACCGATGTCATCCGTTACATGCTCACTTGGCCGATTGTAAATGGCCGAATTGGCAAATGGACGATGGCCTTTTCTGAATTTACCTTACAATATGTACCCCAGAAAGCTGTCAAAGGTCAAGCCCTAACCGATTTTTTGGCTCACCACCCTTCCCCGTACGAATTCGGGGGCAATACCGTTGACATCAGCCTGATACAAACACGAGATAATTACTGGACGATGTACTTTGATGGGTCCAGTACGTTAGTCTCGGCTGGCCTTGGGATCGTTATTCAATCCCCCAATCATGATCGTTGGTCTTTCTCTCTCAAGCTCGATTTCGATTGTACCAATAACCAGGTCGAATACGAAGCCCTTGTTATCGGCCTCGGCGTACTGTACGATTTGCGGGCAACTCGTGTACTTGTGCTTGGTGACTCCGAACTTGTCATTAACCAACTCAACGGGACTTTCCGTTGCATGAGTTGTACTCTGGCGCCTTACCACATGGTCGCCAGCTATTTGGCCGAATCCTTCAACGGTATAACTTTCAAACATATTTCACGCGTTCATAACACTGACGTCGATGAATTGGCTTAAATAGCCTCCGGAGCCCAACTCATGGAGGGCAAATTAGGCCGAGAAATACCTGTGTTACGACAAGTACATTTGGCCTTGATTAATCAGCAAGTTCTCCAACAAGATTGCGTGATCTGTACACGAATCATGTCCTTGCCGTCGTTGTTAGAAAGTAAGGACTTTGTCGAGGTTTGTGCCGTTGAAGCATTACTAGACGATTGGAGAAGGACGATTATGCAATATATTGATAACCCCAACAGAAAACACAACCGATGGACAAGGGTTCATGCTAAAAATTACATGTTATACCAGAATGAGCTGTATCAAAAAGGTGAGGACGGATTACTGTTGTTGTGCCTCGGTCTGCAAGAAGCTGCTCAAGCAATGGCAGAAGTACACGAAGGAATTTGTGGAGCCCACCAATCTGGACAAAAAATGCATTGGTTACTTCGACGGCACGGCTATTTCTGGCCGAGTATTCTGAAGGATTGCATTGAGTATGCAAAAGGTTGTGTACAGTGTCAAATCCATGGGCCGATACAGAGTACCGGCCGAATCATTACATTCGGTCACCAAACCATGGCCGTTCCGAGGATGGGCCATGGATGTTATCGATAAAATTACACCATATTCTGGTGCGACCAAACATGCGTGGATACTTGATAAGCTCATATTTATATATATTTTACATAAAATTCACTTGTCTTTTCTTAGTTAGTTCCTTATATTTTTGAGCTATTTACTATGTTTTTGTGTTTTGTGTGATTTATCAAGCAAAGAAAAGAAAAGTAGCACAAGTGAGATATTAAGTAACAAATTCGTCAAAACTGCCTGTGCAGATTAGCTGACTTTGGAAGCATGTTATGAACAGCTCAGAATGAATGAGAAAATGATCCTTATATGCTTGGAAAGCTACGGATGTCTATTTTCTGGATCAATTTACGGATTGTTAATATCATTTTTCTACAAGAAGTTATGGGCATTGTAACACTGAAAGGTTCAGAAAAGGGCTAAGCAGATTTGGCTAATAAAATGAGAAAGTAAAGGCACTTGTTTTGTGTTTTGCTTTGTCATCAACACTCAGCAGCAAATGGGGTTATGATTGCACTCATTTGGCTTTGGAGCAAGTGGAAATGCACAGCTAGAAAGAGAAGGCATGGCACATGCAAAAGAGAAACATGGACAACTACACACATGCAAACTGCACAGGTTGGAGGGCATACACACACTCTACATGGACAACACACACACAACAAGAAAGGCACGGCTTGGAGGGCTTGGCATGGGCAGAAAATGGGTGGATTGTTGGTTGAAATAATGAAGAACATGTGTGTGCAAATGCAAAGGAAAAACACACACACATGGGCAAAGGAAAGACACACACATGGGCAAAGGAAGGACACACACATGGGCAAAGAGAAAGGCACGGCATGGACAGTTGGCATGGGCAGAAAATGTGTTTGTTTTGTGGCTGAAATGATGGAGGTCATGTGTGTACAAATGTAAAGGGAAACATGGACATCACACACCCATACAAACTGCACATGCAAGGAATTGAAGTGGTATTCTCCTTAGCCTATAAATACATCCACCATTCCCCTTCCTAAGGAAGATCTTGATCCATCAAAAGAGCTTCATTCACAAACAAAATTTCCTTGCCGTGACCTCTATCCATTCATCTAGCCATACTACATCTCACCAATCCATACACTTTCATCTCTTAGCCGTGCAAATCCATTCCATCCATATATCCATACACATCCTAGACACTTGTGCTACAACAAGGTGGTGAAAACAAAGGTCCTTGGCGTTTCAAGCTTGGAACTTTGGAGCGTTTTAGGTGTACTTCGTTCTTGCTTTCAATGTCTACTTGTTATTTTCTAATTTTGTTGCAATTATGAGTGGCTAAACCCCTATTTAGTTAGGGGGAAGTTTGAAGCCATGAACATGCTTGAGATTTGAATTGATTTCTTCCAATTGTGATTTGATAAGTTGTGATTGCAATTCAATTATCTATTTTATTCATAACTGATTCTTGTATGTTTATTAAGGATGCATACTTAGTTTTCATGCATGAATTAGATGCTAGAATATAAATGAGTTTCACCTAATCGTTACAAGTTTATATTCATGAGTAGTGAAGGTTGTTTATCACAATCGTGTTAATTGAATTCTTGGCAATTCTATCATGCATTCATAGTTATAATTTCCTCGTCAACACTTATGATTTTCAATGAACGTAATGATCTCTGATTGTATCTCTATTATGCATTCATATAGGGGACTTTTAGAGAATGATTTGGGTTGTCGCATGCATTCATCCAATTCAATGAGAAAATGAAAATCTGAGGGTTAATTTGTGCATCACGGTTAATCTGGGGTGTTGAGCATCATAGTTTATTGAAAAGCAATTGGAAATCAATTCATGTACAAGTGTGTCGTGTGCGAAGAACGGACCTCTAACTAATCCATCCATCATCTCATTTCTTAAATTCGCTTTACAATCTGTCTAATTTTATAAGTTGTTTGTTTGTTTTGAATTCGTCAAAACCAAAATCCCCCTTTTACTTTGTTGTTTCAAAGTGTTAAATTTCTATTTCGTTAGTGTTTTTGAGTGTTTTGATTCAAACCAAAACACTAAATTCATCCAAAGTTGTGTTAGAGTCAAATCTGCCCAGTAAGTGTTTTTAGGCAATTTTGAGTGTTTTTAAGTTGTTTTGCGTCTTTAGAATCTGTTTTGAGTCCTTTGAGTCTATTCAAACATTTTTAACTTTGTTTTTATGTTTTTGAGTTAGTTTAGAGGTTTTAGCATGCCCTCCTAATCCCCGGTTTAGAACGATCCCTACTTGCATTTTTACTACAATTTGACAACAAGAGGGTTTAATTTGAGTGCTTAACTAACATCGCATCACTACTTCACCAAATGGGTCGAAGCCAAGTCATATGCTGAGCTAACGTATAAGGAAGTCTGTAGTTTTGTTGAAGAACACATTGTGACTAGATTCGGTGTGCCAGAAACGGATAATGGTACGGTTTTTACATCCGACGGCCTGCCTATATATATAACTAATAAAAGTAGGCGGGGAACATCATCGTTGGCCAAGGAACATTAGCTATATATGCTTGGTGGGCCGAGAAACATCATCGTCGGCCGAGGGCTTAATGGGGCCGAGGAACGTGTGATACTGCTACATGCAATGTTGCCAAGTTTATATATTAAACCCCATGACGCCAACTGGTTACACACACACACAGATATATATATATATATAAACCAAGGCCACAAAAAAAAAAACAAAATCAGGCCTTGGAATGGTTTTTAACATCCACCGACCTTGCTCGCTTACTCTCGGCCAAGACGGCCGAAATATATATATATATATATATATTTTGTTTTGTTTTGTACAAGGTCAGGATGCTCGTTGCCCCCCTATTTTCTTATGCCGGCTCAAACAGCCAGATGGATAAGAATATACAAAAAGTAAACTGAAATCTAAGATTGGCCGATCCATGAGAAGGAGGAGGCCAACGATGCTTTATTCCAAGCCGAGATCTTGTTATATCAAAGTGTTTAATCGGATTTTGCTTTAGGCCAAATAAAGAATCATCTCCAAATACTTTTAACTTGGCGAAATATTTTTTATCGGCCGCCGAATATGTTAGACAATTATTATGCCCCTCAGGCATAATTACGTTGTTAATTTCAGCTTCTAACTCAAATAACTTGGCCGAATGAGATGTCTCCACATCGGCTTTAACACCAATAATCATATCGATTGGCATAGTTTCTTCGGCTAGAACCATGTCTCGGCCTTGTTCGTCATTGGAGCACTCCTCTGACGAATCATTTTCTAAGTCGATTTGTGGCTCAGAAACTTGAACTTTTGCTTCTACGCCTAACATAATTTCAGTCTCGACCGAAAAAAACAGGTGGCCTAGGTTCTTCTTTGACTGTCTCGACAATGCTCTGAGGCCAAATTTTAATTGTGGCCGGAGTGAAAAATTGCCCCCAGCCTTTTGAGAGAAAGACTTTTGCCTTTCTTTATTGTCTTCAATGATACGACCAAGGAGTTTTTGTTGCTCGACAATTTCCTTGAATAGGCGCCGAATCTCATCCTGATTGTGATCTTGATATATCATGTGAACTTCATAGTTTTAGCACTTGGTTCCACTGGGCGTGCCAAAATGTTGACCCTAAAAACTACCAAGCCTACGTGGCGCGTATGCCGAGTAATCTATGAGCTAACTATGTCCTTCGGTTGAATGCGGGGCGTGACAACTCGACAGCCGAGCTCGGCCGATGAGTAAAATGTGTTGATGTTGCGTTGAGCGTGCGGCTGACTTTGTCTTGTGATTGCGATCGAGGAAGGAACACGTCTCGGCCTCTTGGGTTCTCGAACCTGAAGACAAGGCTACTATTCTTACAAAGTTCAAAAATCGTCGTCGTCGGATTCGGTCACAATGATAGTATTCGTCAGAGTAAACCTACGCCGAATCGATGCCAAAGTATAAGGGCACAAATACTCAAAGCGGATATAAATCTTAACAGTAAACCTGGTTAGGCCGTCGGAATGCCGAACTCTAAATCCCACTTGAGAGTATCCAATCATAAAATAATTCGGCGTACAATGTGCCGAGCCAAGTAAACTATAACACCTCACTTAACCGAGAAGGCTGATGAGATGACCTCGACCAATAAGGATTCAGAAATCCTTCTCGACCGAGACTTGGATAGATAACCAGTCGCCCTCAATGCAGTGTTATTTATGCCAACTGAAGATGCTGTGAGATCGGTTGATTCTACGACGACAGTATTTGTGCATGTACTCTTAAGATCATTACACCTGTTGACCTTCTAACTATTTATAGTAGCTAGGAAAACTTAATGACTAAGTAAGTTTCTAACTAATCCAAGCACAAGATTATGACACATGTACTCTTAAGATCATTACACCTATCCATTTAGAAAATGCACCTAATAGCCCCCCTCAATCTCAACTGGGGTAACCCAGTTTGAGATTGGAACAATGCTGCATAAACAAGGGACCGTGATGACCTTTGGTCAATACATCTGCCACTTGATCATTTGTAGAAATATACCCAACCATTAAATCTCCCTTTTGAACTCGTTCTCAAAGGAAATGAAAATTTGTATCAAGGTGTTTTATCCAAGTGTGAAAAACCGGATTAGAACACAAAGCAAATGTTGAAACATTGTCACAATGGAGACGTGGAGGAGATGCCAAGAAGACATGCAAATCCTTGAGAATCAATCGTATCCAAGCGACATCGGCAGCAGCATTAGCTAAAGCTTTATATTCTGCTTCAGTTGAACTTCTGGAAACACTTCATTGCTTCTTTGATTGCCAAGACATGGGATTTGAACCTAAGAAGACCACGAAGCAAGTGATTGATCGCCTAGTGTTGACATCCGATGCCCAATCAGCATCACTAAAAGCAGTTAACTCCATAGAGTCAGCAGCAGAAAATGTGAGACCACAATTCACAGTGCCTTGTAAATAGCGCAGAATCCTTTTCACCAAGGCAAAATGCAAATCTGTTGGTGTAGACATGAACTGACAAGCATAATTCACTGCAAATGCTATGTTAGGACGTGTGAATGTAAGGTATTGTAAGGTCCCAACGAGACTACGAAATAATGTAGGATCAGGTAAGAGTGTTCCTTCATCTTTAAACAACTGAGTATGTGGCTTGCAAGGAGTTGAACATGGTTTACAAGAGTCCATAGATGCCTTGTGAAGTATATCTTTTACATACTTAGACTGGGATATGAATAAATCCCCATTGTCCTTGTAAGTAATCTGAAAACCTAAGAAGTATGTCAACAATCCCATATCTTTCATATCAAACACCTCTCCTAACTTATCAATCATTTCTTGCACTAACACAGGTTGGGAACCTGTGATAATTATGTCGTCCACATATAAGAGACGAATCACAACTTCATTATCAAGAGCTTTAACAAACAAACTAGGATCATATTCCGAAACCACAAATCCCATAGTAGGTAAATATGTGGTAAATTTGGAGTTCTAGGCTCGAGGGGCTTGTTTAAGTCCATATAGAGACTTAACAAGCTTACAAACATACTAAGGATGATTAGGATCCTGAAACTCTTGTGGTTGCTTCATGAACACCTCTTCTTGAAGATCACCATGTGGAAACGCATTCTTGAAATCTAACTGGCGTAATGTCCAACTTTGTGAAGCAACAATAACAAGAACAAGTCGTACAGTGGTGTGTCGTATAACAGGGGTAAATGTATCAACATAATCTAACCCATGTTCTTGACTATAGCCTTGAGCCACTAAGCGAGCCTTGTATCTGGAAATCTTGCCATGTTGATCCTTCTTAATCTTATAAACCCACTTACTTCCGATGACATTCCTATCAACTGGTGGTAGAACCAACTCCCATGTTCCTTGTTTTTGTAAAGCTGTAAATTCTTCTACCATAGCATTCATCCACTGTTCATGTACAACTGCTGTTCTAAAAGTAATAGGCTTAACCGAATCATGAATAGATAATACTGCAGTGTAACTCTTGAACCCATCATCAACAGAGTCACTAGCATTTGTCTCGGAAAAATCAGCATTACATGCAACATAGGAACTAGAATCTTTCATAGAGATGGCACCATACTTCAATCTAGTTGTCATTGGATGACTTGAAGATACCACAGATAAATCAGAAGTGACAATATCAATTGAATCAACATTTGGATCAGGAGAGAGATGCACCTCTAATTGTGCAGAACTATGGACAGGCAACAAAGCATTTGATGTTTGAGGGGAAGAATGATGCCGGGGGGGGGGAGGGGAGCTTGTACAAAACAATCATCACTTTGAACATGTAAACGACTATCCCCAGATGATGAATGACCTTGAGAACTAATATGCTGCTCATTCCTTCTAGAAACACCACTGTGATGAATACTGCCTGATTTTGTGTTCTGCCCATTGATGAAGGAATCCATACTATTTCCACTTGACTGACCAGAACTAGGAACTGAAGTTATGATAATTGGAGCAAGTATATGATGCTTGTTAAGGGGAGTATATGACTGTTGCAAAGAAGAATGGACAGACTTATCCACAAATGGAAACACAATTTCATCATGCACAACATGTCTTGAAATAAACAATTTCTTCTTCAATCGATGATAACACACACTACCTTTGTATCCCAAAGCATAACCCAAGAATATACATTGATCAGTTCAAGCATCCAATTTGCTAGAATTGTAGGGTCTAAGAAAGGGATAAACTGTTGTGCCAAAAATTCTGAGACCTTTCAATTCTGGATGTACTCCAAACAACTTAAAAAATGGAGATTGCATTTGTAAATTGTGGCATGGCATTCTATTGATCACAAAAGTTTCATGAGAACAAGCATGAAACCAGAAATTGTGAGACAAATGAGCAGCGGATAATAAAGTTACTGCAGTTTCTATAATATGTCTATGTTTGCGCTCTGCTACTCCATTCTGTTATGGAGTGTATGGGCAAGAAACCAAATGTAATATTCCATTTACAGCTAAGAATTTCTTAAAACTCAAGCTCATGTACTCACCTCCACCATCAGATTGAAAATATTTGACACTAGCTTGAAAATGATTCTTGATAAATGCATAAAATTGCTCAAACACAGATTGAACTTGAGACTTGTAACATAAGGGAAAAATCCAAGAAAATCTTGTAAAATCATCAATGAAACTAAGATAGTATTTATATCCTTCCACTGATACAACCGGTGATGGTCCCCAAACATCACTACTTATTCTCTCAAAGGGTTTTACAGAGACATGAGAACTAGTAGAGAACATCTGTCTTGACATTTGTCCTTGTAAACAGAAACTACACATATGCTTATCAACATTAGACTTATAAGGAATCTTAGAGTGAGAAAGCATACTATGTAGAATCGTATTGCTAGGATGTCCTAGTCTATGATGCCACATTGAAGTCTTGATTATTTGTCCCAGAAAAGTTGTTGGTGATTAATGTAGCAAATTGTTGTAGTTGTAGAATAGTTGCTTAGGAATGTAGTACAAGCCCCCATTACTCCTTCCTCTCATTAAGATTGTCTTTGTTGCCTTGTCCTGCACCCAAAATCAAAACTCATCAAGAATGAAATAGCAATGATTATCTTTACATAATGTGTAAACAGATAGCAAACTGGCAGCTAACTTAGGAACATGGAGGATAGTTAAAAATGTAAAGGTTTAGAAGTAGTGATGATAGAGTTTGAACCAGTATTTTTCACTGGAAGACACTCTCCATTTGCCACAGTGATCTTTGATCTCCTTCAAAAGATGTGATTATGTTTAAATCAGCCATGTCCCCTGTCATGTGGTGTGTTGCGCCAGTATCCATAATCCATGCTTGATTAGCATTGAAGTTAGATGATGCACTAGCATTCATAGCAATAAGTGACCGAGGTGGAGATGCACCTTGAAATGCACAGTTGCCCCTGTGAAAGCAATTGAGAGCAGTATGTCCTCGCTTTCCACAGATTTGACACTCTGGAATCATACCACCAAACGAAGGTTGCTGCACATTTCTGTAGAAACAATTCAGTGCAGTATGTACATGTTTACTACAAATTTGACATTCAGGAATTACACTTGACTTCTGTCCAGAATTTCCATTCCAATTAAACCAAGAACCAGAAGAACTGCCACCTGAAGATACTTTCTTAGATTGATAACCTCCTGATAATCCAGAAAAACCACCATTGCTTCTATTCCCAGAATAACCTCCATTAAATCGTGGCCTGAAATTGTTTCTGTTCCTGTTGAAGTTGTATTGTTGACCACCATTGTAACACCCATTATGTCCAAATGGCCTTTGATTTTGCCCCATAGAGCCATTATTTCCATTGTAGTTTCCAGATGACCTTTGAACTTGACCAACAAAACCAGTGCTCTCATTGTAACAATTACCATTCGGAGTTGAGGAATCTTCGAGATGCATCTGTCTACTTTCACCACTTCTTGACGACTCTCCTTCACAGTACATCCCAGACATAGGAAATGAAACAGAACTAGATAAATCTTCAGCAATTCTCTCAGTATTTAACAGTTATGTACGAAATTCCTTAAGAGTAATTGGAGTTTCTCTTGCCACAATTACAGTCCTTATCATAGTATATTCAGACGGTAACCCTGCTAACGCTGCCATAATCAAATCATTGTCAGACACTACCTCCCATGCAGCTAGCAATTGATCTTTGAGATGTTTAAGCCCAAGAGGTGTTTCTCAATTGTATCTGTGCCCTTTTTAATTGTGTGAAGCTCTGTCTTCAAATGATTGACCCTAGCTCGAGACACCGTGGCATACCTATCATTAAGATGTGTCCATGCTTCGTAGGCAGTTTTACTTCCCACAACATATTCAATTGCCAGATCTCCCAGAGTTGCAATCGAGAGACTGAGTAAAGCCTTATCAGTTATAATCCACAGTTTATATGCCTCAGTGATTTCCTTAGTAACACCAGTATCAAGTGAAATAACATACTTAGGTGGACACACATTTGTTCCATCAAAGTACTTAAATATCGTAACCTTCAAGAATAGACCGAAATTGATACGATCATTTTGCAAAGTTATCATCATGCAATCGAATAGTCAACATTCCAAGCAATCCATCTAACTTCACAGATGTAGAATCCATAGCTAACAACCGTAGTAATGCAATCAGAATATCACAAGCAAGAGTTTCTGGTCACAGAAAAGTCACAAACCAACAGCTTCGTGCAGATGAAAACAACAAACAAGAGAGAGTTTTGTGCTCGAATTTCAATTAGCTTTCAGAATCAGACTACAAATGCAAGCTTCGTGCTCAAATTTCTTTGTATACGCAACAGAGTTTTGTGCCCTAAATTCAGTTATTTGCAGAATCCAACAGCAGATACAATCCTCGTGCTCAAACAAAATCAATCCAAAACACAATTCCCGTACAGAACTTCACAATTCATCAAGATTTACCACAAAACCCAATTCAATTACAGTAATTTCCAAGATTCTTCCATATTCATCAATAATTCACTGAATAAAGGCTTCGTGCCACACACAATTCTTCAAGAAATCACCAAAAAACTACTTCGCATCTAAAAAAAAAACTCAAATCTCAAGAAAATAACACAGAACCTGATTATCGATAGTCTCTAGAGAGAGAAACTCTTCACTGAATGACTGCTCATAGATGATCGCCAGAAGATCGCGATCGTTACAAAACCTTGACCGCCAAATCTTGATCAAGCTTCTCTTTCAAGCTCTATATGCTTGGTGGGCCGAGAAACATCATCGTCGGCTGAGGTCATGCAATGTTGCCAAGTATATATATTAAACCCCATGACGCCAACTGGTTACACACACACACACAGATATATATATATATATATATATAAAACGAAGGCCTAAAAAAAAAACAAAATCAGGCCTTGGAATGGTTTTTAACATCCATCGACCTTGCTTGCTTACTCTCGGCCAAGATGGCCGAATTTTTTATTTTTTTTTTGTACGAGGTCAGGATGCTCGTTGCCCCCCCTATTTTCTTATGTTGGCTCAAACAGCCAGATGGATAAAAATATATAAAAAGAAAACTGAAATCTAAGATACAGGAATAAAAGTGGCTGATCCATGAGAAGGAGGAGGCCAACGATGCTTTATTCCAAGCCAAGATCTTGTTATATCAAAGTGTTTAATCGGATTTTGCTTTAGGCCGAATAAAGAATCATCTCCAAATACTTTTAACTTGGCGAAATATTTTTTATCGGCCGCCGAATATGTTAGACAATTATTATGCCCCTCAGGCATAATTACGTTGTTAATTTCGGCTTCTAACTCAAATAACTTGGCCGAATGGGATGTCTCCATATCGGCTTTATCACCAACAATCATATCGATTGGTGTAGTTTCTTCGGCTAGAACCATGTCTCGGCCTTGTTTGTCATTGGAGCACTCCTCTGACGAATCATTTTCTAAGTCGATTTGTGGCTCATAAACTTGAACTTTTGCTTCTAGGCCTACCATAATTTTAGTCTCGACCGAAAAAACAGGTGGCCTAGATTCTTCTTTGACTGTCTCGACAATGTTCTGGGGCCGAATTTTAATTGTGGCCGGAATGAAAAATTGCCCCCCAGCCTTTTGAGAGAAAGACTTTTGCCTTTCTTTATTGTCTTCAATGATCCAGCCAAGGAGTTTTTGTTGCTCGACAATTTCCTTGAATAGGTGCCGAATCTCATCCTGATTGTGATCTTGATATATCATGTGAACTTCGTAGTTTTAGCACTTGGTTCCACTGGGCGTGCCAAAATGTTGACCCTAAAAACTACCTAGTCTACGTGGCGCGCATGCCGAGTAATCTATGAGCTAACTACGTCATTCGGTTGAATGCGGGGCGTGCTAACTCGACGGCCGAGCTCGACCGATGAGTAAAATGTGTTGACGTTGCGTTGAGCGTGCGGCTGACTTCGTCTTGCGATTGCGACCGAGGAAGAAACACGTCTCGGCCTCTTGGGTTCTCAAACCTGAAGACAAGGCAACTATTCTTACGAAGTTCACAAATCGTCGTCGTCGGATTCAGTCACAATGATGGTATTCGTCAAAGTAAACTCACGCCGAATCGACACCAATGTATAAGGGCACAAATACTCAAAGCGGATATAAGTCTTAACAGTAAACGTGGTTCGGTCGTCGGAATGCCGAACTCTAAATCCCACTTGAGAGTATCCAATCATAAAATAACTCGGCGTACAATGTGCCTAGCCCAGTAAACTATAACACCTCACTTCGCTGAGAAGGCTGATGAGATGACCTCGACCAATAAGGATTCATAAATCCTTCTACACCGAGACTTGGATAGATAACCAGTCACCCTCGACGTAGTGCTGTTTATGCCAACTGAAGATGCTGCGAGATCGGCTAATTCTACAGCGACAGTATGATAGGAGCATATTTATGCGACTGAGTTAGCTTGTTCTCATGCATTTATGTTGTTATTCCTCAGTTATTTTAGTGTTTAAAGTCATTTTCGTGCAATTTCAGGTTCTAAGGACAAAGTATGCAAAAATGTGCATTTTGGAGCAATTTTGGGCTTGGAATGAATATCACATGCTTGGAGCTAAAGGAATGGACGAAATTGAAGACCTAAAGATGTTAGGATTCCTAATTGAAGATGGATTGTTAAGCCAAGGTTTCCTATTTTGGTTTGACCTTTCCTAATCCTAAATGTCCCTAAGTTCCAGCAATTTTGAAGGTCTCCTATGCATTTTAGGACACAAACCAAAGGTTCCTTGCACCTTGCCGCACCTTGTCTCCCTTTCCTCTTCCTTGCCGTGCAAGGGAGCCATCCCTTTCCTATTTTCTGCCATAAATCACACTCAATTTCCCTTACTTGCACTCATTGATGCACCATCCACCACCTTTCCTTTCCCATGTTGTGCACTCATCCTTGTCCCCTCCATTGCACCAGATTTCATGCACCATTTCATCACCATTTCACCCCCCATGCCGTGCATCATCACTCCACTTTCACCCTTGAATCATTGCTGCACCATCACTCCATTTTCCACCCATGCCATGCATCATCACTTCACTTTCACCCTTGAATCATTTCTGCACCACTTCATTGAATCATTGCTGCACACACCACTCCATTTTTACCCCCCCCATGCCATGCACTCATTCTATAAAAGGAAATGTGTGTAACAGCCATAGAGGTCAGATTTTGATCTATCATTCACAACCATTCAACACAACATTCATCCATACACATCCATTCATCTTCTCAGCCATTCTTCCATACAAATCACCACCCAAACCTTACACAAAACCTTGTGTCGTGAGTGAAGAAAGAAGCAAGGACTCTTGGATGTTCAAGCTTGATTGTTGAAGCATTCTAGGTGTAATTTGTTCTATATTTACAATGTTTAAATTCATTTTCTTTCGTTTTGTTGTGAACATGAGTGGCTAAACCCCTCTTGGCTATGAGTGATTTCAAAGCCATGATTATGTGTGCAATATGAGTTGATAAATTCCAGTTATGAATTCTTGAATCGTGAATGCAATTGGCTTAACTGTTTGATTGATAACTTATTTGTATTTGTTGATTAAGGGTCGACACTTAATTAACATGCATAAATCTGATGCTAGAGTGTAAGGAAGTTTCACATAATCGTTACAAACTTATATTCATATGTAGTGAAGGTCGTTGATCACGATCGCGTTAAGTTTAATTTCTAGCATGAGTGACATGATGTCATAGTTGCAAGTGCTTTGTCAATGCTTATGATTTTCATTGACCGTAATGATCTTTGATTGTATCTCTATTATGATGTCATGTAGGGAACTTTTGATGAATGCTTTGGGTTGTCGAATGATGTCATCCAATCCAATAAAACAAGGAAAATCTGAGGGTTAACTAGTGATGTCACGGTTAATTTGGGGTATTGTCGTTCATAATTCAATGAAGTAGTAACTGGAAATCGAGTTGTTTGCATACATGTCATGTGTGGAGGAAAAGCCTCTAGCTAGCCCATTATCCATCTAATTTCCTAAATTTGTTTTCAAACCTGTTTTTAAGTTACAATTTGTTTTGTTATTCTAAATTCGTCCAAAACAAAACCCCCCCTTTACTTTCTTGTTTCGAATTGTTTTAAACTTGTTTTGTTTGTGTTCTAAGTGTTTTGAATCAAGCCAAAACCTTATTTTCGTCCAAAATTGTGTTTAGTGTCAGAAACTACCTAGTTGATGTTTTAAGGCAGTTTTGAGTGTTTTTAGCTTATTTTCAGTCTTGTGAACTAGTTTTGAGTCTTTTGAATCTATCCTAACATTCTTAAGTTTGTTTTTGTGTCTTTGAGTCAGTTTAGAGTCAATTAGCAATCTCTCCTAATCCCCGGCCTAAAACGATCCCTACTTATATATATACTACAATTGTCAAAAGAGGGTTTAATTTGTGTGTTAAGTTAATTTTGGCATCACAGTGCTGTTTATGCCAACTGAAGATATCACCGGTTGCCTTCACAGTGTTGTTTATCCAAACTGAAGGTGTGTCGGCGAAAAGAGAAAAGAAAAAATCTCAAGGTTGTTGAGAGAATTTGCGCAGGGCAGTTGTGTGTTGAATTGGATGGGCATTTTCCGTTGCCACTGCCTCTGTATTTATAGAAGCAGATGTGTGGTGCAACTTCACACTGGTGTAGGATTTGATTTTAATTCAAACTCATCAGCTAGAGTCCCAATCAAAGACTTCTCAAGGTAAGCAAGAGCCTATCTTTTAGATGTCATCATTATCTTCTTATTTTTTGCAAACAATTAGCATGCATCAGCCAACCTGATGACCTCCACGGCACTGGAACCAAAGCATGCAGATAATTAGCATGCAAGCCCATCCCTTAGCCGTTCATTCCAACATGACTCGGCCATAAAATAGGCACCGCCAAAAAAACCTCAAATTCCAAGGGTGCAGGCCATTTGATGATCATGATTCGTCGGTTGCTTTCCACGTGGAGAACATCAAAATGCTCCTTTTTTCCATGCCGTCTTATCCATGCAAACCATTTGCAAATCAATTGCAAATCCTCCTTTGCCAATCATAAATTGTTGTTGATCCTGATCACCATCATTGCGCTATTTCACCTTTATCCAATACAAGTATTGACTAACCCATTGTATTGTCGCGTGAGTCGTACCAAACATCTCAAACCTGTTTGAACTGTACTTCTGTTGGAAATATGATTTGCTTCGCCATTTATCTTTAAACAACCTGTTGGATATAGTCAATATTAGGCTTAGATAATCTAATATATATTAAGAGATAATATTATGCTTAAAATCATAATATTATTCCTTAATAACAATTAAAAATTATCTCAACCACTTTATCATCCAACGATCTAGCACTTTACTCATCTAACGGCCTTGATTGCACGGGCCGATAGTGTAAATTTGGGTCCAAATAATATCATGGAAAGATATTTTAAGAGGAATGAAAGAGATAAGGATGAGTGTACCTTTCACTGATGCCGATCCTTCAGTAGCATTTCATATGAATACGCCTCTTGAAATAATACGCAATTAACGACACCCATAAAACTCCCCTACAGAAAAGTATTTGTCACCTCATCAAATAAAGATAAAAATTGCCAGGAGACTTGGCTTTCCTTGCCAGTTAATATCTGTCATCTTTGAGCGGTGGCCACATAAGACATAAGAGCAAGAGGGGCGGTCGTCCTTTCGGCCGTAAAAAATTAAGGAATTTAATTTAATTTTTAATCTTAAATAAGGTATTAATCTAAAAGTAATCTTGTCCAACGATTTTAGAGCAAAGATTATTTTGATTCGCCTGTTGTCCCTATTTAAAGCTCAACCGGTGCACTTTTGTTCAAAACAAAAAAAAACCCAACCGGTGCACTAAAGGCTAAAGCCATTGCTCTCCGTCTACCATGAGCTCACAGCCACATGCTGCCATACTTTGCAGCCCAGGCCTCGGCCACCTCATCCCCGTCCTCGAACTCGCAAAACGACTTGTCACCCACCGGAATTTCATCGTGACGATCTTCGCCATCCCATCTCCTGCTTCCAAGACTGAGTCTGAGCTCCTCAAGGCAGCCGCCACCCCCAAATATTTTGACATTATTGAACTCCCACCGCCCGACATTTCCGGCTGTGTTGGCCCCGACGCTGCTGTCTCTACCCTCCTTGCAGTCATGATGCGTGAAGTACGACCTGCGTTTCGGTCAGCCATACTTGGAATGGAGTCTTCTCTTCGTCCTACAGTGCTTATTGTGGACCTCTTCAGCACCGAGTCTCTGTCCATCGGCGAAGAGCTGGGGATTCCCAAGTATGTTTACATTGCTAGCACTGCATGGTTCGTAGCTTTGACTGTCTACGTGCCAGTTTTTGATAAAGAAGTGGAAGGAGAGTACGTGGACCAGACAGAACCGCTGAGAATTCCGGGTTGCAAGCCCGTTCAGCCCGAAGACGTGGTTGACCCGATGCTGGACCGGACCGACCAACAATACTTGGAATATGTAAGGATAGGTACTAATTTCCCGAAGAGTGATGGGATTTTGATGAACACATGGGAGGAATTGGAGCACAAAACAATAGATGCGTTACGGGATGAGGGACTCTTGGGTAGAGTGGCTAAGGTGCCAGTTTATCCCATTGGACCATTGACGAGGCAGGTCCAATCAGCCGGTTCAACCTCAACCGGTATAAGGGAGGAGGGTTTGTTTAATTGGCTAGACAAGCAACCTTGTGAATCTGTGATATTTGTGTCATTAGGGAGTGGAGGGACTGTGTCCTTGGAGCAGATGACAGAAATGGCTTGGGGTTTGGAATTGAGTCAACAAAGATTCATTTGGGTTGTACGACCACCGGCTAAATCCACAGATGCTGCTTTTTTCACTTCAGGTAATTTTCAAACTTACCTAATATATATCATCAAATTTTAATTGTTATCTTCATAGAAATTCTTATTTGTGTAATGTACTAATTTGTAGCATTTGATAAATTATTGATATTGTGTTACAATCGATATTTTCACTTACATTTAGTAACTTTATTTAAGGAAACCAAGACGATGACCCATCAACCTATTTGCCCAAAGGATTCTTGACCCGGACCCATGACGTTGGGTTGGTTGTGCCTCTTTGGGTGCCTCAAGTAGACATTTTAAGTCATCCATCAATAGGCGGATTTTGGACACACTGTGGATGGAACTCAAGCCTCGAAAGCATCACCAATGGAGTACCGATGATGGTTTGGCCACTCTATGCGGAGCAGAGGGTGAACGCTACAATGTTGACTGAGGAACTTGGTGTTGCCGTCAGATCAAAAGTGCTACCATCGAAGAAAGTGGTTGGCAGAGAAGAGATAAAGGAAATGGTGAGAAAGATCATGGTGGACAAAGATGGTCAGGCAATAGGAGGTAGGGTTAAGGAGCTTAAATTAAGTGCTGCCAAAGCATGGAGCGTAGGTGGTTCGTCATATAATGCACTGTCTCAAATATCAAGTGGCAATGAAAGAAAATGCTAGGAGAGTTGGAGAATATGAAGGCTCTCAACTATGCTTATTGTTTTCAATAGGCATTTTAACCTAAATGATCTTGAGAATTGTCTTAACTTCTCAGTTTAGTCCTTAACAATAAAAATGAACAAACTTTATTAGTGATTAAATTGAGGAGTTAGGTCAATCTCAACAACCATTTTAGTTAAAAATCTATTTGATGATGTATAAACACTACTAGAAATTATAATTTTCCCGATAAATTATAAGCCAACAAAGCAAAATTTTGTCGGCACAAGAGTCCTTTCTCGACGAAAATTTTAATTTGTCGGCTGAATACTCACGCTAGAACCAATTTACAATGCCAATCTTAGCCGAGAAAATTGGAACATTAGCCGACGATCATTTTGTAGGCGTAAATTCAATGCCCTGACAAATTTTGTTTTGACGGGGAAACTTTCGCGGGAACTTTTCCCGTTGTATTGAAATATTAGCCGATGATGTGAGGCAACAAAGTATTTCATCGGCAAATTGATTAGAGAGGCAATAAAGTATGTCATTGGCAAGCATATTGATTAGAGAGGCAATAAAGTATGTCATCGACAAGGTAATAATACCTCTACGTGAGAGGTTTTCACCAGTGCACCTTTCCATTTTTTTCCGGGGAACGCAATCAAGGCTCTTGGTGACTATTTATGCTCTCATTCTCTCTTTCTTGTTTCTCTATACGAACGGGAGCACAGATAAAGAGATATCTAGCATTTCATATTTCTGGATTGTAGTTTTATGCCATCAATAATCTATATTGACAATTTGATTTCATAATATGTGAGTGTTTGAAAAAGTTCTTCCCATCAATTCTAATCCAAACTACTTTCTAGCAACAGATAACTTGGTTTAACTTGGTTTAGGTTATGATCCATTATTAGTCAATTAGTCAATTACAATTGTAAATTTGAATACGGTTGTACGTAATCATCCATTCTAATTCGACAAGCATGCCAAGTTTTCTAAAAACATAACATATAATTATAAGAACAAACTTATAAATTTCCCAAGGCAATCCAAATCTATTTTGTCAGTTCACATCCCCCAATTGCATGATCTTCCTCCCATATTCTGCCTAATCCTATTTTGCCACCTCATGATCTCCCTCCCATAATATTTCTATTATTCCAATTGTCGGTTCACATCCCTCAATTGTCATTTCACATCCCCCAATTGCATGATCTCCCTCCCAATTGCATGCTAATCCCAATTGCTCATGACTTCCCTCCCATATTCTTCGCTTGCGCCATCCGATTTCAGTTTGATAAGAATTCTTATTTATCTTGTAACAATTTGGTGGGGTCTTTCTCTCTCAGAAACAATTTTGACGATTTCTATCCCTAGGTTTATTTATTAGGGTTCTTGCACTCTTAACTGATTCTCATCCACATCTCTGCCTCTATCATCTCTCTCCCTTCTCTCTTCTCTCACTCTCACGATTGTCTCCATAATTTTGTAGAAGCTGCACCACAAGCAACCAAGTTTATTCTTACCAATGAATTCTAATGCACTGCATATATGTATTTACATTTAACTTAAACTTGGTTTTTTTTTTGTAGATGCCAATGATTAGCCAAAAAAGGAAACGACCTCTTGTGTCAACAAGAATCCCGCCGCTGCCATCCCAATCACGGTCTACATCTGCTATCGGAGCTCCTCCTCCTACTTTTCATCAAGAGAGGAATATGCCTGATATTTTGAGGCAGACTTATCTTTCTCGCACACAATCTCATTCTATGGGTGGTGCGACCGGGAGTGATGCTCCTCAGCTAGAGCCAAGAAACATTGATCCTCCACGACCTTTGCGGGAAAACACCATACCTTCTTCACCCTGTACTCGTTCCCAGACCATGAGTGGTGCGAACGGGACCTCTCTTCATCGTACTCAATCCCAGGTGCAGCAGGATCCCAGCTTGATAATACTCATAATGATTTACCTACTGAAGCACCTGCTAGAAAGAGGAGTGCAGTTCGTCGTCGACATGGGAGTAAGAAATTTAAAAAATTAATGTTATATACCATGATGATCAAGCACCCCCTTAAGTTTCAGCCGAGTCCGACATGGAATAGGGGTTCTAATTCCAACTACAAACTAAAAGTCCTTATCTATACATCGCTGCATGTAATCCATAAACTAAGGGAGTAGTATAACTACGAGGATTTTTTGTTGCAGAGATACGAATATGGAATAAATCTAACAGAAAGTACTGAATTTTTTATTGTAGAAGATACGAATATGGAGTTTCTGGCATCACATATTGTGGCAAGTCATAATTAAACATGTTCTTGATCGCATATTAATGCCTTTTTGCCTTTCCATTTTAGGTGTTAATGGTTATGTACCAAACTTACCAGATGAAAGACCAGTGCGCGGGGCATGTCGGTTGGTTAAAACCAATCGTATTGTTCGTATTACACAAGCAAAGATCAAGGTTGTTATAGACCCAGTGCATAGGCGAGCAACTGATAAAGTTGTTCATAGCTTGTTGGCACATGATATCGGAGCTCTTGTTCACCAACACTGCCCAATGAACACAACATATTGGAAAAGAATGTCTGACGAGTTGAAGTCAGACTTTGTCTCGGAGATCACTATGAGTAGAACCACTAATTTAAGACATATACTTTATATTAATCTCTATAATGACTTGAATTTTACTTTAGAAACATAATGTATTTTGTTTTAGTTTTGGTTTGAATTTATTGGAATAAAATCACAACTCGTTTTTAATTATCTGAGGTTAACTTCGACTTGGACACCAATATTAAAGAACATTATGACTATGTTGATAGACTCATGTCTAGACGATACAAGGAGTTCAAGTATGAGTTACATGCATACTTTTTAGAGTGGGCATCGGCTAACGCCAATCCTCCGATAGAGATGGAATCAAGACCTAGGGAACCTAGACAGTGGGAGTTTTTATGCGAACATTTTCAGTCAGAGAAGTTTCTGGTATTGTTTTAGTTGATTCATGCATGCATTTAGTCTTAATTTTTTGTTAAGTATATGGCACTAGCTAAGAAACTGTTATTGTGTTGTGAAATATAGAAACTGTCATTGAATTGTTATATAGACAGGGGTATAAAGTGGTGGGGGTTATTTAAGTGCCATTGGTTCAATACAGACCCTTCTAGATGAGGGAGTATAAAGCGCGACTACCACTTAATATCAGTCAACACAAACACTCGTTGGTATGATAATGATCCTTATATTCTTGCCACTCAAGCGAAGCAAGAGTTTTATGTGGCTGATCCTAAGGCAGGTACTGGTTGGAAAGTAATTCAAAGAATTCAACATAGAAATGTATGGGATATTTCAGAAAAGGGGAACTCCGAGGGTGATAGTAGTGATGATGATGTGACATACCAAGAGAACTCCTCATCAGACATTCCCGATATGGCACAAGTACAACACATTGATGAAACTCTGACTTCATATTGCTTGGAAAACGTTCCTTCAGTTGCAGTTGAGATTGACTCCATCATTATAGATCTTGGGGCTCTTCCTAGAATTGATGAAAATGAATTCATTTACAATTATAATGAAGAAAGTAGTATAGATACTGATGACTACATAAGCAATGAGGAAAATAGTACTCATGGTGATGATAGTTGAAGCAGTACTATTGATGACGATAGTGATCTGGAATATTATTACGTCAGTATTTAGTTTGCTCATTGTGTTTTTGTCTAATTAATTTCGTCACTTTGTATATGCATTTTCCTTACCACATTAATTTGCTAACTTGTTTGTTTGTTTTTGTATTCGTTTTCCATGTTTTTATTGGAAAATGAAATAATTGTATTTCCTTTGATTGAATGGCATATATGGATGAAAAACATGTTCTTAATTGAACTATTTCATTTAGGTTCGAGTTATGATCTAGGTTTCCAATTTTTGGTTGATTTGGGCATCCATTTGTATAATATTGGTGAAAACAATGTCCTTTGACTTTAATACCAGATTTCCAATGTAATTTTTTGATAGGTTTGACATATTTGTTTTTCCTTTCTATAACACTTGCAGGTTGTCTATGGCTAAGTGGAATTTTGGGCTAGATAGCTTGGTATCAACACGACATGGAGACCAGTGTGAGGATCATTCACGCTAGGTAATTTTGATATTTGAGGATTAACTTGATTAGTAGATGTCTATATCTTCTTGTTTACACTGATAAAGATTATAAACAGTGATGAATTAGGATGCTTTAGTAAAGTTTATTTATGTTTCCAGGTGCATATGCTTATGTTCTAGAGTTATAACCTACTTAGCTAGGTGATTGGTATTGTTATGTTTATATAAATTATAGACCTTTCAAGGATTTATATCATCTACTTATCATGCTGCCTTGTTTACAAAGTGTGAGAATCATGTTGCCTTGCTGTTTATAATGTTTGTCTTGTTGTTTACAGTGATGAATGACATATAAGTAGTTGATGCTAACTTGATTATTACCTGGTATCTATTAAACATGTAATTTTGCTAGGTTGTGATGCTGCATGGCGTTGGTAAGTTAACTTGATTAATAGATATCTTTATCTTGTTGTTTACACATTTATGGTTTCATAAGTTATTTGTTTAGAAATACCACTCTAGTGTGGCCTTGCGTTCCTTAATGTCAATGATATTTAGCACCCTTAACGTTTGCTAATCTAGTTTTTTAATTTGTTTTTCTTCTACGGTTGTTTGATACTAGAATGTTTCATGATGATCCTTATCGTTTCCTGATTTCATGATGCTGCATATCAACGTGATGAGGACTATAGTGAGAATGGTGATACTTAAGGATATTTTATCTATATTATAGTAATGTCGAAATGAAAACATAGATATTTTTGTATTTTGTAACTAAACTGAATTGTGAACCTTACATTAGTTTATATTACATGAGTTTTGTGTTGTTCCCACATTAATTCTTCATTCACGCCCCTTCTCAATCTCTTAAGCTTGCTTGTTTGTGATGGTTAAAAATATTATTAAAAACAAATGCGAATAAAAATTAGAAAATATTGGACTTGACATGTTTTGTCGGCACAAAAATAATTAGCCGACAAATGTTTTTGTTCACAAAAGATTCAACCAACTAATTATTTTGTCTACACAAGTAATTTGAGCCGACAAACCAATTTGTTGGCATAGGACTACGTAGCCGAAAAACCATTTTGTCGCGACAAGATTACTTAACCGACAAAATGTTTTGTCACGACAAGATCACTAAGCCGACAAAAAACTTCATCGCGAAAAAACAACCTTTGTTGACAAAATATTTTGTCGCAGTGTTGTTTTGGTGACGGGCACAATTTGACGGCTGAGATTTGTCGCCTTAAAAATGAGCCGACGAAATATCAAGATTCGTCGAGAAAGATCTTGCGCGACATGCTTTTAGCGACAAAATTGCCGACAAAATTTTTCGTTGGGAAAGGCTCTTTGCCGACGAATTTTGACTTTTGCCGACAAACTAATTTTGTCGGCAAAGTGGAAATTTCTAGTAGTGAAACATCAATAAGATACATGGCAAAATGGTGTGTATTCTCTTACTATTGGGCAAATTACATGTGTAGAATAAATTTTGTTCTCTTTTTGTTCTCAATCACACCAATTGGTCTGGTCACATATATATATATATATATATATATATATATATATGGCTAAATCGCGAAAATGGTCTCTGAGATTTGCATAACTCCTCATTTTGGTCCCTGAGATTTCAAATCAATAGAAGTGGTCCCTGAGATTGTCCACCATCCATCATTTTGGTAATTCCGTTAAAAACTCCGTTAAGTGTCCTATAGCTCTTGGCCGGAAGTTTGGGCAATTTTCAAAGCTTCGTAACTCAATCGTTTCTTAACCAAATTCGACCCATAATATATCAAAATGAAGATAGGAAACTGTCGAATAAGATTATACCTATTTGGAAGCCCAATGGTTGCTAGAGATTGTCGGAAAATAGCCTCAAAGTTGTCTGGTCTGAAGGAAAACTGGAAAACGCGCCGGAAACTAGGTAAACTTTAAACGTTCATAACTTTAGTTAGCCATAAAAAAAGGTATCATTCTCTTCGTCTCATCGAGAAGTATGATTTTCGTTTTTGAATCACTTGATTTCGTTGAGTATTGAAGAAGTTATGAACGTTTAAAGTTTAGGGGTGTGATATCCACACACCCCTTTTTACTTCTCACACACCTTTTTGGTTTTCGACCGTCGGATCGGTTGAGTTGAAGAAGATCAACGGACATAAATTAACAAAGGGTGTGTGAGAAGTAAAAAGGGGTGTGTGGATAGCACACCCCTAAAGTTTATATAGACACACACACACACACACATATATATATATATATATCCCTTTAAAGAGAAGTATCTATTTTGTTATCATACATGGATGAATATTCATGCTGCATAACTTGTTTCAGTCAATGTTTTTTTAACAGTCTGCATAACATGGTTCAGTCAATTTTTTTTTTTTTAGTACATTGATATTTTTTTCACTAAAAGAATGTGGAGTTCGGCTAAGCCAGACAATGGACAGCCTAATTTAGTATCGAATTTGCTATTCACGAGATTCGAACCTAAGACCTCTCACTTCTAAGTGAAGAGGAATATCACCAAACCGTAGTACTAAGTGTCAATTTTTTTTAACAATCATGTTAAATGCATGAGAAGCAGGTAGCTTGGCAAATAGACGTAAGACCATCTCCAATATATAGGTTTAAGTCCTAAACGAAAGGATTTAATATAAGCCTCCGTAGCCAAGCATAATTACGTAAATATCATATCAATAAACATGCTAGAAAGACGTAATCAGCTAATAGTTGCATAACTAATGGGTAATCTTAAGGTAATGTTACAACAAAATTTCAAACAAAATCTTAATTAAGGGTAGCTATCAATTTGTTTTGGCTTTATTGGTTTGAATTTGATAAACACACTAATGCAAAAGAACATATTAAAACCGGTTTTGCGGATTGTTAAATAGGTATTAGGTAAGCTTGAAAATTTCTTTGTTTTACGTAGAGCTTTGCTGGGCTTCACTAAAAGAGGAAATTGAATTATGACCTTCATTCATACTTTCCCTATTAAAACAGACCAATGGTGTCTGAGGGCTTGGAAATTGAGTATTGAAGCACCACGTGAACAACTTTAGACATCAAAAGCCCAAACCGTGAAGGACAGTTAACCACGATTTGATTACGACCCAATTCTTTTCTTTCTTCGTTAGAACTTAGATATCAACAGTTAGGGTAAATTACATTTTGCATCTTTTAAGTTTGTGATTAATTGCAACCTCATACAACATTTTTAAAATGGTAATGCTAGGTACACTAAATTTGTAAACTAAATTCTGTAAATTAAATGACGTGGTTGTTGATGATTGGACTATTACTTAAGTGTTGATTAACATGCTTATTTCTTATTGGTGACATATAATTTGGTTTGTAAATTTTGTCTGCAAATTTAGTCTTCCTAGCATTACTCCCTTTATAATATTTCAACCTCATACTTTTACTTATTATTTCATTTCAATTTCGTACAGCTATCTCAATTTCTATTAGTTTCTCTATTATCTATCTAGGAAATTTTGGTTTTCCATACCTTCTATTCTCATCCAGCTATTTACTTCCTTAAGTTTCTCACTGAAAGCTGTACCCTATCTTCTAACTTTTTATTTTTATTTTTCTTATTACATACAGATGTCCGACATGACGAAAGGCAGGAAAAATATGTCAGCCTCATTTGCTTTGTTCCTACAATTTTTTGAAACAAGTATTCTTTTCACAACTATTTTTGTTGCCAAACTAGAGCACCTATGATAGTCACTTTGATTTGTTTTACTGATATGAATTTACAGCACATGAAAAATCTTCGACAAGCTTGCATTTGGAGGACCTGGAAGATCCAGAAAAATTTGCAAAAGAGGGGGGCAAGGCCATCACGGGCCAGGAATATGTTTCTCTGTTGCATGAGCTTAAAGCTGAATTAACTCATGCATGGCATGACGATGATCGTGTTATTAACACTTCTACAGAGACTTAGGAAATAAGAAATTAAGAACAACGAATTCTAGAGAGAGAGAAAGTATGAGAGCAAATATTATTTCGGCAAAAGTCTTTACAACTATTGACCTTCTAACTATTTATAGTAGCTAGGAAAACTTAATGACTAAGTAAGCTTCTAACTAATCCAAGCACAAGATTATGACACATGTACTCTTAAGATCATTACACCTGTCCATTTAGAAAATGCACCTAATACCCCCCCCCTCAATCTCAACTGGGGTAACCCAGTTTGATATTGGAACAATGCTGCATAAACAAGGGACCGTGAAGTATACTCAACCATTAAATCTCCCTTCTGAACTCGTTCTCAAAGGAAATGAAAATCTGTATCAAGGTGTTTTATCCGAGTGTGAAAAACCGGATTAGAACACAAAGCAAGTGTTGAAACATTGTCACAATGGAGACGTGGAGGAGATGCCAATAAGACATGCAAATCCTTGAGAATCAATCGTATCCAAGCGACATCGGCAGCAGCATTAGCTAAAGCTTTATATTCTGCTTCAGTTGAACTTCTAGAAACACTTCCTTGCTTCTTTGATTGCCAAGACATGGGATTTGGACCTAGTGTTGATCGCCTAGTGTTGACATCCGATGCCCAATCAGCATCATTAAAAGCAGTTAACTCCATAGAGTCAGCAGTAGAAAATGTGAGACCACAATTCACAGTGCCTTGTAAATAGCGCAGAATCCTTTTCACCAAGGCAAAATGCAAATTTGTTGGTGTAGACATGAACTGACAAGCATAATTCACTGCAAATGCTATGTTAGGACGTGTGAATGTAAGGTATTGTAAGGTCCCAACGAGACTACGAAATAGTGTAGGATCAGGTAAGAGTGTTCCTTCATCTTTAAACAACTTAGTATGTGGCTTGCAAGGAGTTGAACATGGTTTACAAGAGTCCATAGATGCCTTGTGAAGTATATCTTTTACATACTTAGACTGGGATATGAATAAATCCTCATTGTCCTTGTAAGTAATCTGAAAACCTAAGAAGTATGTCAACAATCCCATATCTTTCATATCAAACACCTATCCTAACTTATCAATCATTTCTTGCACTAACACAGGTTGGGAACCTGTGATAATTATGTCGTCCACATATAAGAGAAGAATCACAACTTCATTATCAAGAGCTTTAAAAAACAAACTAGGATCATATTCCGAAACCACAAATCCCAGAGTAGGTAAATATGTGGTAAATTTGGAGTTCCAGGCTCGAGGGGCTTGTTTAAGTCCATATAGAGACTTAACAAGCTTACAAACATACTAAGGATGATTACGATCCTGAAACTCTTGTGGTTGCTTCATGAACACCTCTTCTTGAAGATCACCATGTGGAAACGCATTCTTGAAATCTAACTGGCGTAATGTCCAACTTTGTGAAGCAACGATAACAAGAACAAGTCGTACAGTGGTGTGTCGTACTACAGGGCTAAATGTATCAACATAATCTAACCCATGTTCTTGACTATAGCCTTGAGCCACTAAGTGAGCCTTGTATCTGGAAATCTTGCCATGTTGATCCTTCTTAATCTTATAAACCCACTTACTTCCGATGACATTCCTATCAACTGGTGGTGGAACCAACTCCCATGTTCCTTGTTTTTGTAAAGCTGTAAATTCTTCTACCATAGCATTCATCCATTGTTCATGTACAACTGCTGTTCTAAAAGTAGTAGGCTCAACCGAATCATGAATAGATAATACTGCAGTGTAACCCTTGAACCCATCATCAACAGCGAATCATGAATAGATAATACTGCAGTGTAACCCTTGAACCCATCATCAACAGAGTCACTAGCATTTGTCTCGGAAAAATCAGCATTACATGCAAGATATGAATTATAATCTTTCCTAGAGATGGCACCAGACTTCAATCTAGTTGTCATTGGATGACTTGAAGATACCACAGATAAATCAGAAGTGACAGTATCAATTGAATCAACATTTGGATCAGGAGAGAGATGTACCTCTAATTGTGCAGAACTATGGACAGGCAACAAAGCATTTGATGTTTGAGGGGAAGAATGATGCCGGGGGGGGGGGAGCTTGTACAAAACAATCATCACTTTGAACATGTAAACGACTATCCCCAGATGATGAATGACCTTGAGAACTAATATGCTGCTCATTCCTTCTAGAAACACCACTGTGATGAATACTGCCTGATTTTGTGTTCTGCCAATTGATGAAGGAATCCATACTATTTCCACTTGACTGACCAGAACTAGGAACTGAAGGTATGATAATTGGAGCGAGTATAGGATGCTTGTTAAAGGGAGTATATGACTGTTGCAAAGAAGAATGGACAGACTTATCCATAAATGGAAACACGGTTTCATCATGCACAACATGTCTTGAAATAAACAACTTCTTCTTCATTCGATGATAACACACACCAGTATCAAGTGAAATAATATACTTAGGTGGACACACATTTGTTCCATCAAAGTATTCATATAGATCGTAACCTTCAAGAACAGACCGAAATTGATACGACCATTTTGCAAAGTTATCATCATGCAATCGAATAGTCAACATTCCAAGCAATCCATCAAACTTCACATATGTAGAATCCATAGCTAACAACTGTAGTAATGCAATCAGAATATCACAAGCAAGAGTTTTTGGCCACAGAAAAGTCACAAACCAACATCTTCGTGCAGAATGAAAACAACAAACAAGAGAAAGCTTTGTGCTCAAATTTCAATTAGCTTCCAGAATCAGACTACAAATGCAAGCTTCGTGCTCAAATTTCTTTGTATACGCAACAGAGCTTTGTGCCCTAAATTCAGTTATTTTCAAAATCCAACAACAGATACAATCCTCGTGCTCAAACCAAATCAATCTAAAACACAATTCCTGTACATAACTTCACAATTCATCAAGTTTACCACAAATCCCAATTCAATTACAATAATTTCCAAGATTATTCCATATTCATCAACAATTCACTGAATATAGGCTTCGTGCCACACACAATTCTTCAAGAAATCACCAAAAAACTACTTCGCATCTAAAAAAAAAAACTCTACTCAGATCTCAAGAAAAGAACACAGAACCTGATTATCGATAGTCTCTAGAGAGAGAAACTCTTCACTGAATGACTGCTCATAGATGATCGCCAGAAGATCGCGATTGTTACAGAACCTTGACCGCCGAATCTTGATTAAGCTTCTCTTTCAAGCTCAGGATTCACAGAGAACCTGGGCTCTTGATACCATATTAAAACTTCTACAGAGACTTAGGAAATAAGAAATGAAGAACAACGAATTCTAGAGAAAGAGAAAGTATGAGAGCAAATATTATTTCAGCAGAAGTCTTTACAACTGTTGACCTTCTAACTATTTATAGTAGCTAGGAAAACTTAATGACTAAGTAAGCTTTTAACTAATCCAAGCACAAGATTATGACACATGTACTCTTAAGATCATTACACCTGTCCATTTATAAAATGCACCTAATACGTGTTACATCCCTAAAATTATTAATAAAAGTATATTTTAATTGATAATTTAGTTTAACCAATTAATCTTACCTGGAGAGAATTTGTAATAGAAGAAAACATTAAGCATCAAACCTAGAAGACTACTTGTTGTAGTTTTTTCTTTTTTTGTTCGGACATCTTTTATGTACATTTTTATATATTTTATAATTAAATATTTTTTCTTGGTTTATTAATTATTATTTAGAATTTAATTATAATATTTATTAAAAATTAAATAAAAAATATTTTTGCCAGAAAAAAGGGTATGCGCGATGAAGAAGTAATCTACGTCGCGCAAAACTACTTTGAGCGACGTAGGTTACTTCTTCGTCGCGCAAACCTTGCTGTAACTGCCTTGGCGCAACTGTTGGCGCATGACGAAGGTTCGTTGGGCTAATTTTTGCGCGACGTTTTTTGACTTTACGTGACAAATGACCTATTTTGCGCAAAGTGTTTTTTGTACTAGTGGCTACACTAAAAGAGGAAATTAAAATATGACCTTTATTCATACTTTCCCTATTAAAATAGACCAATGGTTTCTGAGGGCTTCGAAATTGACTACTGAAGCACCTTCTGAACAACTTTAGACATCAAAAACCCAAACTATGAATGATAGTTAACCACGATTTTATTGCGACCCAATTCTTTTCTTTCTTGGTTAGGTATTAAAATTTAGGGTAATTTACATTTTGCATTTTGAAGTTTGTGTTCAATTACAACTTCATACAACATCTTAAACATTTCAACCTCTTATATTTACTTACTATTTCATTTTAATTTCGTAAAACAGTCTTAGTTTCTATTAGTTTCTCTGTTATCTAGTTACATAGAAGTCGTGGGTATGCACCTGAGTCCATTTGACGTCAGCCACATTAATATTTTTTTTGCGTCAGGCATGTGGACTTTCACATACGAGTCAGCAAGAGTGAGCCGACCAAAAAGTCGCATTGCAGGCGCACTCAACCCATCTGAATTAGGGGCAACGTGGGCAGTTGTTGTACATTGAATTTCCAACAGTTTTAAAATTTTGAACTCATTTTAATAACAAGTACATGGGGCGTATCGTGGGCCGTTCGATTACGTAATGGCTATATCATCAATGGTCCAGATTTTTTCGACTTAAAATTTGAAAAAATAAAGAAAATTAATGACACATCCCGACCCGGATTGTCCACTAGGACTCCGAATCGAATTGTGCTGGCCGACACCTGGAATGTGACGAAGCCATAAGGTGTAATGATGTGGAATATGTGAATAAATTTAACCTAGAAGTGCCTAACTACGAGAGTGCGCTGTGAGCAGGAATGAACCCATTTCACACGTGACGTCAGAGTATAAGTAAAGTACAGTAGAGTGGATTGAAAATCATACCATCGAAGGTAATCTCCAATACCAAGATTTTCCACGAATCCTCGTCGATACGAAAACTCTGTTACTAGAACCTGGAGGAAAAAAGAAACAAGAGTGAGTGGGCCTGAAAATAACGCTTTAATAAAGACCTTCTAAACGTTATAATCCCTCGTTGTAATACCTGTATAGTTTCCAGGAAATCATACTATGTATAAGTATGAAATCGAATGTAAATCAATAGTAAATCCAGGAATATTCAAAATCACTACATATCGGCAGCAGCATAAAAATCAGGTACTCATCAACCTATGATAACACATTAGTCGGAGTTCCCTAACGTAACTTGTACGACTTATAAATCAATCTATGATAACACATGAGTCGGAGTTGTCTAATGCAACATGTACGACAGTGTTGAAGTTGTCTATTGCAACCTGCACGACAATGTCGGAGTTGCCTATTATTGCAACATGTACAACAGTGTCGGAGTTGCCTATTGCAACTTGTACGACAGTGTCGGAGTTGCATGAAACACAAATATAGTCATGCCATAACTCATTCATTCCAGATAACACCATAAACTCACCTGAACTTACCTACACGATCCGCATTCACCTTAGCACTTCAAAACTTTCACAACAATTATATGTAGGTAATATGCATATGGATATGCCATGATGCAATCTAAAATCCAACCATATCATAGTATTTTAGAATATATATATATATATATATATATATATATATATATATATATATATAAGACATGGCATAAAATGCATAAATCAATTTAAAAGCGTTTGTGGAACTATCAATTATATATATACGATAAAAAGAAGAAGACCCACTCACCTGAGGTATGCGCTACGACTCCCTAGTACGAATATCGAGACGTCACGAACGACCATCACCTAGAACAAATATTCAATCACGTCTCAGAACTCTTATCAATAAAACACGTAACTTACATAAAACACATCCCAAGGACGTTCTAGAATGATTTGAGACCTCTTTGACCAAAAGTCAACCATCAGTCAAAGATCAATGGTAGGGTCCACAACCCTACATAACTAAATCCAGAAGATCTGCATCTCGAATTTCCGATTCGTAACTTCTAAAGATCCACATTATACTTCTAGGACATCAACTAAAGTTTCATTACGATCCAATGGTTGGATCTCCGCCAATTGTCAATTCAAGGGGAAGTCAACGTTATATTTTACAAAATTACAAATCCAATTTGGGAAGATCCGTACGTCAGAATCCCAATCCGTAAGTTTCTAATATCCTCAAATATTACATACTATAGTGTATTAAACTTTGGTGACGATTCAACGGTTGGGTCGTCAATTCACATAATGTTCAAGTAGCAGTCTTTAACCAAACTATGTTCAAATGATGAGATTTCAACAATCGGACTACACATATGGAATTGGGGTGTCAAACTTAGCTTGGGAAGGTCAGGGGGTGACCCGGCTCTCGCGCCGCCCCGAATTGCTGGAAAATTCAACTATTTCTAAAAATTACCAAAATTTATAGGAATGAAGATCTCAAAGTAAGGAACAACTTTCATACCTGCCAAGAAGTCCAAAAATGGACAGAAGTTGGTCAATTTTGCCCACGAAGCTGGCGTGTGCCTAAAGCTTCCCAGCGTTGATTTGTCGTCTACGATGACCCAACGGGGTCAAGGTTGGTCAGGATTTTCTCCTGGGATGATGGGCTACAAAGCCCAAGTGGTGGCATCGGCTATTGCTTTGTCAATTGGCCGGAAATTTGAAAAGGGTGGTCGGAGCACCGCGAGAGCCGTCGGCTTTCGTGGCCTCAAACCGCCACATACTATGGCTAATCAAGGTGGTTCTTGGGTGGGTTTTGTAGAGGGGAATGAGAGCTTCAAGATGATGGTGGTGGCGTCGAAAAACTCCACCGGAGTTGGTCGAAATCGGCCTTGGAAAATGGGTGATCGTGCAGGTTGTTCTGGGATGAAAGGCTGATGGAATGGAAGGGAGAAATCCCTATTTTTCCTGATTGGTTGGTGCCTTCTTTCTCCAATTTTGATTGGTTGCTTGTTCTTTAATTTGATTGGTCCTTTAACCTTTTAACTTGATTGGTCAGTTTTCCCACAAAGTGGGAGTTTAATTTAATTAAAACTAAACTTTGAATAACCAATTTCGAACGTCCGTAACTATACTGTTATAATCCGGACTCGCAAACGGCTTTCGCCTATGCGTTCATACCAACAAGTACTACGAGGATACGCTAAAAGAATAAGTCATACACTCCTCTAGACGATGGTAAACGAAAGTCAAAATCCTTGCCTCTAGGGCATTTTCTTAAATTCACGCTTTTAAAATTAATAAAAACATAAAATTAGGGACAGGTCGTCACAATTAATCCCTTGATATTCTTGGATAGTGACACATAACGTTATGAGATTAGTTAAAATTCTTATTGAAAACCTATCTACAAAGTTCTTGCTGAATCATAACACGTGGCGCTACGGGGATTTGTTAAAAACATAATCGAAAATCTATTCAGAAAAAAATTGTAATTTTGGAAAATGACATGCGGCATGACAGAATTTGTTAAAAATCCTATTTGAAATAAAACATAAAATTTTAATTAATTAAAAAAATATTTTTTTTTAAAAATAACTTTTTAATACCGATAGTCTTAGTCATTCACTTACAAGATAAAGATACACTCGGACAATTATTTACTAAAGTAATAATTGCTTTTGTCCAATTGCCTGAACAATTACTGCATTAGAGTTGCTCTAAGGCCTTATGTTCTAATATTATAAACTAATATATTATAATTATGTGTATATCGGTACATCAATATTGTATTATGGCGTATCTTCAACCGTGAATCATGCACGCATGTTTTGACTGATTGGCGTAAAAGCTTCGTACACTAATTCCATGATATTTGTTTGCGTAGTTGGTTTCTGGTTATGAATTATTATTAATCGTAAGAATGTAGAGGTAAAAGATTCTCACTAAACCTTGTAAGAGCTTATAAGAGGTTAGGATACTCCCTATATTGCCGATTAATTTTATGGTAAAACTTTAACTTTCTTCATGGTATCAAAGCATGTTGGTCTAACGGTTACACGTACTCCACGTCACCCAATTCATGTTGTCCACGTGTTTGGCTTGAAAATTCACCACAAATGAGAGGGCATGTGGAATGTGAAGGTAAAAGAGTCTCACATTGATGAAATGAGAAGATTGTAAAAACTTATAAGAAATCGACTACTCTACATATTGTCAATTGATAGTTTGTTTGTTAATAAGGTCGATCAAAATTAAAGGTTGGTGTGGAGTCCCTTGTCTGGGAGGGGGTGGTGACAGCCGACTTGGGCAGGAAAGAGAATTAATTAAAACAAGAAGATTATGGATTCAATTTCATTCCAATATTTCTCATATTTACTCATACGTAAGAAATCAAAAGAAAATATGAAATTAAATTAACTAGAATAAAATTATTGATTTGATGGTCATTGTCTTATCTGTCGGTAACATATCATAGAAAGATATTTTAAGAGGAATGAAAGAGAGAAATATGGTTGTACCTTTCACTGATGCCGATCCTTTCGTAGCATTTCATTTGAATGCCTCTTGAAATAATTCGCAATTAACGACACCCAGAAAACAACCCCACAGAAAAGTATTGTCACCCTCATCAAGTAAAGATAAAAATTGCCAGAAGACTTGGCTTTCTTTGCCAGTTAATATATGTCATCTTTGAACAGTGGCGGGTCGCCCCTTCGGTCGTAAAAAAAGCTTCATAAAAAGACTAAGGATTTGTCCCTTTAAACTTGCACGGAAGATATTCGACAAAATGTTTAAATGAAATTCAAGTCTGTTGTCCTTGCTGTCGTTACACTGCACTCAACTCTAGACGAGAGGCCAAATTTTTATTTTCTTTTACATTATTAGTGATCGCAACTTAGATAATCAAGATGAAGCAAATAGATTATTAAAGAAATATATACTTTTGATTTCATGTTTCATTTTTTTATGAGATTTGCATTGGGAAAATGAGTTAATTATCACATGCATTACAAAAATAAAAATAAAGTACGAGTTGGAATATGCATGCTGATATGTACATGAGGTTAAGGAATTTAATTTAATTTTAATCTTAATTAAGGTATTAATCTAAAAGTAAACTTGTCCAACGATTTTTGAGCAAACATTATTTTGATTCGCTTGTTTTCCCCTTTTAAAGCTCAACCGGTGCACTAAAGGCTAAAGCCATTGCTCTCCGTCTACCATGAGCTCACAGCCACATGCTGCCATACTTTGCAGCCCAGGCCTCGGCCACCTTATCCCCGTCCTCGAACTCGCAAAACAACTTGTCACCCACCGGAATTTCACCGTGACAATCTTCGCCATCCCATCTCCTGCTTCCAAGACCGAGTCTAAGCTCCTCAAGGCAGCCGCCACCCCCAAATTTTTTGACATTATTGAACTCCCACCGCCCGACATTTCCGGCTGTGTTGGCCCCGACGCTGCTGTCGCTACCCTCCTTGCAGTCATGATGCGTGAAGTACGACCTGCGTTTCGGTCAGCCATACTTGGATTGGAGTCTTCTCTTCGTCCTACAGTGCTTATCGTGGACCTGTTCAGCACCGAATCTCTGTCCATCGGCGACGAGCTGGGGATTCCCAAGTATGTTTACATTGCTAGCACTGCATGGTTCGTAGCCTTGACTGTCTACGTGCCAGTTTTTGATAAAGAAGTGGAAGGAGAGTACGTGGACCAGACTGAACCGCTGAGAATTCCGGGTTGCAAGCCCGTTCAGCCCGAAGACGTGGTTGACCCGATGCTGGACCGGACTGACCAACAGTATTTGGAATACGTTCGGAGTTGTACTAATTTCCCGAAGACTGATGGGATTTTGATGAACACATGGGAGGACTTGGAGCACAAAATAATAGATGCGTTACGGGATGAGGGACTCTTGGGTAGAGTGGCTAAGGTGCCAGTTTATCCCATTGGACCATTGACGAAGCCGGTCCAATCAGCCGGTTCAGCCTCAACCGGTCTAAGGGAGGAGGGCTTGTTTAATTGGCTAGACAAGCAACCTTGTGAATCTGTGATATTTGTGTCATTAGGGAGTGGAGGGACTGTGTCCTTTGAGCAGATGACAGAAATGGCTTGGGGTTTGGAGTTGAGTAAACAAAGATTTCATTTGGGTTGTACGATCACCGGCTAAATCCGCAGATGCTGCTTTTTTCATTTCAGGTAATTTTCAAACTTACCTAATATATATCATCAATTTTTATTTGTTATCTTCATAGAAACTCTTATCTGCGTAAATGTACTAATTTATAGTATTTGATAAATTATTGATATTGTGTTACAATCGATACTTTCACTTACATTTAATATCTTTATTTAAGGAAACCGAGACGATGACCCATCAACCTATTTGCCCAAAGGATTCTTAACCCGGACCCGTGACGTTGGGTTGGTTATGCCTCTTTGGGCGCCACAAGTGGACATTTTAAGTCATCCATCAATAGGAGGATTTTGGTCACACTGTGGATGGAACTCAAGCCTCGAGAGCATTACCAATGGAGTACCGATGATCGTTTGGCCACTCTATGCGGAGCAGAGGATGAACGCTACAATGTTGACAGAGGAACTTGGTGTTGCCGTCAGATCAAAAGTGCTACCATCGAAGAAAGTGGTTGGCAGAGAAGAGGTAAAGGAAATGGTGAGAAAGATCATGGTGGACAAAGATGGTCAGGCAATAAGAGGTAAGGTTAAGGAGCTTAAATTAAGTGCTGCCAGAGCATGGAGCGTAGGTGGTTCGTCATATAATGCACTGTCTCAAATATCAAGTGGCAATCAAAGAAAATGCTAGGAGAGCTGGAGAATATGAAGGCTCTCAAATATGCTTGTTGTTTTCAATAGGCATTTTAACCTATATGATCTTGAGAATTGTCTTAACTTATCAGTTTAGTCCTTAACAATGAGAATTGGCAAACTTTATTAGTGACCAAACTGAGGAGTTAGGTCAATCTCAACAACCATTTTAGTTAAAAATTCTTTTGAATATTATATGATGAAGTATAAGCATCAATAAGATATATGGCGGAATAGTGTGTATTCTCTTACAATTTGTCAAATTACATGGGCAGAATAAATTTTGTTCTCCTTTTGTTCTCAATCACACCAATTGGTCTGGTCACATAAATTACACACACACACACACACATATACATATATCCCTTTAAAGAAAGGGAACTTTAACGAAAAACTCCCGGTACTGTTCACTTTAACGAAAAACCACATTTTTACACTAAAAAGTCAATCATGTTACTATTCACTTTACCCTTTATTTTGTCCTTATCATTAAAACTCAAAGTTTTCAAACATTTTTCATTAGTTTTCCTTTAAAGAAAAGTATCTATTTTGTTATCATCAAGGTTCTAGAAAACGCTAGACACTAGTCGGGCGGTAGGCTGTGGCCTAGCGCCTAGGCTGCGTAGGTGGATTTAAGTAAATTTACCTAGGCGTCTAGGCGGATGCCTAGGTTGCGTAAGTGGATTTAAGTAAATTTATTATTTATTATTATAAATATGTACATATTTACTCATAAAAAAACTGTACTTCCATTTTCATTAGTTTTTAGTTCACAAACAATGTTCTTTAATTAATAGGCAGCATAATAAACAATTAATTGACAACTCTCATTAACAGATTGACTAGGTTTATTTTGGACTTTACTATTTGGGTGGACAAGCCCATTAAAGTGTGCGGAAGCCCATTAAATTCTCACTTAAAAAAACCAACCGACGACATCGTTTAACCACTAGAAGAAAAAAGCTCATCTACCACGGTTGATGCCCGTGGTAGATTGCAATCCACCACGGACAATGTGCCCGTTAGTAATCTGGATGTGATAAAAAGTCACAGTTTCAACCACGAGCTATGGCCGTTGTCTAATATGATGCAACCACGGATTGTGCCAATGATAGATTGAAATCTAACACCATGTGCACTATAGCCGTTGTGGATTCCAAATTGACCACAAACAATGCCCATTATAAAACAATTCCCAAAAATTTAAAAAAAAATTATTCAATAAAAATTATATATATATATATATATATATAATATTTATATACAAATTGCATATTTACTACAATATAATGATTACATAAAAAACCACATATTCAAAATACAAATATTACAAGCTGTACACTAAAACTAACAACAAAACCAATGAGTTATACTAAGTGCCAAATAGGCCTCTAAGAGCAAGTCCACCCCTAAGGACTTTGTGCCAGCACCCAGCGCATTTATCCACTCAAGTGAACAGTAATAGACCCTAGTGAACAGTAACAGACCAAAGCATCTCCACCCCTAAAAAAATGCGCTGGCACCCAGCGCATTTATTTGGTGTGTTTTTTTTTTTTTTAAGTTTATTTCGGATATGATTTTTAACCAATTTTGGATAAAATTTCAAATAAACTTAAAAAAAAAACACACTGAAATAAAATTACATACTCATCAAATAAACTTAAAAAAAAACACACTAAAATAAAATTACATAAACTCATCAAATAAACTATAGAAAGAAAAAAATAATTTTTTTTAAAATTTTCTGTATTTTTTAATAATTTTTCTGTATTTTTTAATAAATTTTAATTAAGTTAATTAATCTGGACCGTTGATCTTTGATCGGACGGTCCAGTTTAAAAGTAAAATTTAAATTTTTTTTATTGTTGGAAATCCAACGGTCTAGAAAAACTAGCCGTTGGAAATCCAACGGCTATTGTGAAGCCACGTCGCTGAGCCCAAGTGGGCTGACACCTTTTCAGGTTTCCCTGAAACCCACTCACGCCTTGCGCGTTTGTGTTGCACGCTCCTGAGAAACAGGCCGGCTTCTGGGTCAGTCCAAAATGTGATGGGCTGTTGCCTGGCATGGGCTGGGTGCCAGGCAATGTAACGGGCTGGAGCAAAAAAACAGGGGGCTGGCCTATTTTTTTGGCTGGGTGCTGGGGAGTTGGTTTTGGGGTGGACTTGCTCTAATAACAAAGACATTGTTAATTGAAGACTACACATTTCTTTGAACACCTCCGAGCAAAGACTTGAGAGTGAAATATTGCCTCTAATGCTTGAGCTTCAGAAATTGGTGCCTCTCTCTATCCATCTGTATAGACATAAGCATATGGATGAAAATAGTGAATAGATAAACAAAACTTGAAGCTAAATTAACAAGTAAAATTTTAAATAGACGAATCTCTAATGGTCCACACATAACGCCAAAAAATTAATCAATAAAAACTTGAACATTTATACAGAACTAACCTCAACAAGATTATGTAGTGCAAAATTAGCATTGCATTACAGAGAATGGATCAAATGTAGCCAAGAACTTAAATTACAATCATCAAATTTCTAAGATATTCTTCCTATCCGCTCCGCCTCTAAAGCTAGCATTTCTTCATTGCTCCGTTCCATCTCCCAATTGACCGAAGTCACTAGCTCATGATCAATTGCTTACACATTCAGGTTATCTAATGCACATAGACCAAACACAATATATAATTACTTGATTAGATTAAAAAAAATGGAAGAATTGAAATTTATAAACATTAAAACAATAAAATAAAAAAGATGAAGCTTAATTACCCCAAGTGAAAAGCAACCCATTTGATGCAGCAGAGGCGGTGTGCTCCCGGTCGCAAGCAATGTCCAGCCATCGCCAATTAGTCCTCGTCGTGCACCCAAAAAGCTCCAGAGAACTGCTTCGGGATCCTCAACCACTGCTCCTTCCCATTCCGACCGGTCTGCTCGAACTTGCAATATCCCCACACGTAAATCGCCATCTTCATTGGAATGCTCACCGGCCGGTTGCGACCCAGAAGCTCATCAATGTCAATTTCCATCAATTCCCTTCACATACTGAACCACAAAGTTGCAAGTCAACAAATTTGACAAAAAATTAACAAATCTTAATCCAATTGAAGGAGAAAGTTGGGAGCTTCACAACATGGGTTCTCTATTTGGTTACCTGGGAAATGGAATAGTGATGAATTGGGATTTTGTCGGCAGCCAAACAGAGGAGAGAGAGAGAGAAAACTCAAAGTGGACGAGGAAGAAAACTGAAAAATGGTTGTCGTTGGTGAAATGTTAAGAGATAGAGAGAGAGATCTCCTGAGGACTCAAAGTGGACGGGTAAGAAAACTGAAAAATGGTTGTCGTTGGTGAAATGTTAAGAAAGAGAGAGAGAGGAGAGTGACAAAGGTCGGTTTAATTTCTCACGATTTGAGGAGGGGGAGTTTTGCAGTTAATAGCTGATGGGATGAGATAAACCAATAAATGAAATTTGAACCTCCTCTAGATTTTTTAGTTAAGTGTGTGTGATTCCATCACATATTATGTCCGTGATAGATAACAAAAAGACGATGTGGATGTTAATAATATTAACCACAAGCATTGTCCGTGATGGTTTTAGTATATTTATAACGTTCAATTTTGCGCGTGGTCATTTACTGTTATTTTACAACGAGCTAAGATTTGTCCGTGATAAAAAATTGTTATTACTACGTGCTTATTATGCCCGTGGTAAATTTGTACTTTTTATAACGCGTTCATAAAGTCCGTGGTAAAATTGTCGTGGTAGATGAACTATTATGTTATACCTTAGGTTATTTTAAAAGGTTACTATTCATCATCTTCTTCTTCTCTTCTTGACTTGCGCAACCTTTTTTTTACCTAGATGGCAGAGAAGATGAAATGGTGCAACTCCAAAAACTTAGTTGATATGCTGCCTCCCAATGCCGCCTTGCTCCGCCTAGTCCCCCGCCTAACGCTGCCTAGTGGGTGATCAGATTTTTCTAACGATTAGGCCTTAATCAGAACGACAACTAGCCGTGGAGCGCCTAGGCAGATTTTTAGAACACTAGTTATCATACATGGATGAATATTCATACTGCATAACATGATTCAATCAATTTTTTTTAACAGTCTGCATAAAAGTTTATTTTAACAGAAAATCATGCTATAACTTTATTTAATGAAAAAGACTTAAATTTTAATGAAAAATCCTTAAACTTTAATAAAAATGATAAAAGAACTTAAATTTTAATGAAAAATACATAATTTTAATATTAAAAAGGGTTGTGATTTTCACACACCCTTAACTACTTTTCCCACACCCCTTCCTATTTTTTAATAGTTAATTGGTATCCTACTATTTAACCTTCCATATATACCCTTCCTACTTTTTATGGTAATTAATGAAAGATTAAATAGGAAGAGGTATATATGGAAGATTAAATAGTAGGATACCAATTAAGTACTAAAAAATAGGAAAGGGTGTGGGAAAAGTAGTTAAGGGTGTGTGAAAATCACAACCCTATTAAAAAACTGATGTGTGGGACCCGCATGTCCTCACACATACTGTTTATTAAACTTACTACATTGTTTATGAAACTTAATGATACTACACTGTTTATGAAATTTACTACACTGTTTATGAAACTTACTACATTGCTTATAAAACTTAACGGTACTACACTTTTTTTTAAACATAACGGTATTATACTATTTATGAAACTTGCTACATTGTTTATAAAAGTTAACGGTATTACACTGTTTATGAAACTTACTACACTATTTATGAAATTTAATAGTACTACATTGTTTATGAAACTTAACGCGCACTGAGCACACATGTTTATATTTTATGTTTTTTTCTTTTTGTCCTTAACATTAAATAAAGTTATTAAATGATTTTTGGTTAAAATGTAAAATTTTGAAGTCATTTTCATTAATTTTCCTTTTAATTATAAGCCTCCGTAGCCAAGCCTAATTACATAAATATCATATCAATAAACATGTTAGAAAGACATAATCAGCTAATAGTTGCATAACTAATGGGTAATCTTAAGGTAATGTTACAACAAAATTTCAAACAAAATCTTAATTAAGGGTAGCTATCAATTTGTTTTGGCTTTATTGGTTTGAATTTGATATACACACTAATGCAAAAGATTAAATAGGTATTAGGTAGGCTTGAAAATTTCTTTGTTTTACATCGAGCTTTGCTGGGCTTCACTAAAAAGATGAAATTGAATTATGACCTTTATTCATACTTTCCCTATTAAAACAGACCAATGGTGTCTGAGGGCTTGGAAATTGAGTATTGAAGCACTACGTGAACAACTTTAGACATCAAAAGCCCAAACCGTGGACAGTTAACCACGATATGATTACGACCCAATTCTTTTCTTTCTTCGTTAGGACTTCAGATATCAAAAGTTACGATAAATTATATTTTGTATTTTTAAGTTTGTGATCAATTGCAATCTTATATAACACTTTTAAAGGGGTAATACTAGGTAGACTAAATTTGTAAACCAAATTTTGTAAACTAAATAATGTGGTTATTGATGATTAGACTATTATTTAAGTGTTGATTAACGTGCTTATTTCTTATTGGTGACACATCATTTGGTTTGTAAATTTGTCTGCAAATTTAATCTCTCTAGCATTACTTCCTTTATAATATTTCAACCTCGTACTTTTACTTATTATTTCATTTCAATTTCGTACATCTATCTCAATTTCTATTAGTTTCTCTTTTATCTACCTAAGTGGGCGTCGTGGGTCCCATAATTTTTGTGCCATGGGGATAAAAAACTAATATTGTGGATAACAAATTCAATATTAAATTATTAGACCAAAACTAATATCGTCATATTAGAAAAATAGGATGAATAACCTTGAATCAAACACATTATTTAGGGAACAAATGATTATTAGCCACAAGACTATAATATCTTTCCTCACTTTTAGTGTACATATTCCTGCTCTCCTAAGGTCCTCATTTTGAGGATCTGTGTGGACTAAATGCATATTGGCCACAAGATTATATGAAGTAGATCCAAATGCTTAAAATATTTGGCAACTTAATAAACCAAAAACCAACTTAAAGTCCATGAATTATTAGAAAATTCATTTTCTTGTTTTGGTTTATTAAGTTGTCAAATATTTTTAACCTTTGAATCTAAACTAATAAAATCTTGTGGCTAATATCCATTTGATCTTCATATGTCCATAAAATGAGGACCTTAGGAAAGCAGGACTTAGAGAGCTGAAAACACCTTCTCTCTCCTGAAAACACAATCACTAGAAAAACCCTAGCCGCTGGCTCTAGCCTTTAGGTTGGGTGCAGGTGGCAACCTCCCTTTTTTTTTGCTCCTTCCCTCCTGCTCTTCTTCCCTTTTTCTCTCTTTTCAGTTCTCTTATACTTTTTATCTCAGTTTTCCTTGAGTTTAGTCTCAATTTTTGCTGAGCTTGCCTAAAATTTTTGGGCTTCATACCAATTTCTCGGCATTCATCGCCGCTTTTTCAACGTTTTTCGTTAGTTTTACTTTTGTTTTTTTTTTTGTTTTCCTTCCTCCCTCTCCTTTAGCCATGCTTTTCCTTTTTTTTTTTTTCCATCATCTTCTTCTCCACCCAATTTCCAAATCCTAATCTCAGTTTTGAACTAATTCATCGCCAACTCCATTTCCCAGCTCCATCACACCTTCTTTTTCTTCCTCTTCTTTGCTTCCCCTCTTCTTTTACAATCCATAATTATGAATTAGATCTCAAAATGATGGACTTGATCTTAACACAAGACCCTACACCAATAGCCCACTGCCGAACTGGCACGCCGAAAAATATTGGGCGAAGTGTGGAACGATTCACGTCGGAACAAGGGTGTTATACACACCTCCTTTACCCTCCCCTCCTTTTGTTGCATTTGGTGACTATATGTAGGTGTGGTTGCGGGTGCGGTTTTTGATGGATTCATCTTGTTGAACACTTTCGGATCTAAGGCGGTGGCGGCAATTTGAGTTCTGCTGCTTGAGTTTAGAGTTTTTGTTGTTGTTATTGGTTTTTGCTACGTATGGTCCTAAGTTTGTGTGGACCTCCCATTGTATCTTGAGTTGTAGCTCTTCTTACTCTAGTATCTCTTTGTTTATTTTGGATTTTGGGTTTTGTTTGGACTTAGTCCATCTATCAGAAATTGTAATTTCCCATGATCTTTAATGAAGTTTAATTTCTAAAGAAAAAAAAGGAGAGCAGGACTCCATGTGTACATAAATGAATGACACTAAATGAATATACAGTTAATGTTTCTTATTCAATTAAATTGTTTTTATGGTACACTGTGGTTTAGATGAATATGAAATGTTTCCTATTCAATTTACGTTTTTTAGTGGTTTATCAAAATGTGCTCTCTAGTATTTTATTTTTGGCCAAATTGGATTCATGGTCCCCGTGGTGATAAGGTATTCAGAAAATTACCCATGTGGCAAAAAAATTAGGATTTAAACCCTTGTGGTGAAGGTTATTAGCAAATTTAACCCAAATGTGAGATTTCTGTTAAACCTCAGTTAGATGTAGGGATAAAAGTGTCCAACCACTCTTTTTTTTAGCCTTCTTCTCTCTTCCCTCTTCCTGTCTGTGTTATTGTACCTCCTCTCGGCTCACTCTCCAGGCTCTCGCACATTTATTCTCTGTTAGCCATTTTCTTTCTATCTCTGTAATCTTAAAAATGTAGGAATAACATTATTCGAATGCTTACAAAAAAAAAATTACACCTTTAATGAAAGCAAGACTGCAACACATTACCCCAAAAGAAACCCATTTAGGAATGTACCAATAATTTCCAGTTAAGTATTCAAACGAAGAATTGCAGACTTCAAGCATTAAAATTCAACTCTAACAAAGCAATAACATAAGAGATTAAAAGCCAATTAAGCAAACACTCGCTTGCAAATCCAATGATTTCAACAATTTACACTTATCAGCAAAATTAGACCGATATTGGAGGCATTGGAGCACCATATTAAGCTCAGCTTTTCGAGCCTGGGTAATCTGTCGCTAATAGTAGTCATACTGGCGTCCGATAAGCTGTTCAAATCAAGCACGTTGTCGTCGAAGCCATTGGCAGAATGCAGCCTCACCGACGAAAGGTTAAGGCGCTCGTCAATGTGAACGGTGCGGACATTGCGGAATTGGCGGCGAGGAGGCCGATGATGAGGTCCGAGCTGCCGGTGGTGCCGATGCGAAGGGTGGTGCTGTTGAGGCGCTCGAGGGCGAGCTAGCGCTTGCAGACGAGGGAGCAGGCATCACGGCTGGGCTTGGAGTCAAGCAACCCATTTGATGCAAACTTGTCAGACATAAAAAAAGAGCTTCCATAAAAAATAAAAAATAAAAAACAGAGTGTGGTTGACAGTAAAGGCGGAAGAGTGGTTGACATTAAAAAAAAAAGGGCGGTGCTGCCGTGGAGGTATAATTACAGACACGGAGAGAGGAAGAGAAGGCTAGCAGAAATAAAGAGTGTGGTTGGACATTTTTATCCTTATACTTAATTGAGTTTAACAAAAGTTTGTTTTTTGGGTTAATTTTGCTAATAATATTTATTACAAGGGTTTAAATCCTAATTTTTTTTACCGCATGGACAATCCTCCGAATACCCTATCATCACGGGGACTATTAATCCGATTTGGCCTTTATTTTTTTTTTTAGTTGGAAAAGGTTGAATAAGTTTATGCTTAGTTTGATTGTGTATTTTGAGAAAAAAAACATATTCATCCCACTGATGAAAAGCTTATCAACCGACACTTTTTTGAAGGCAATTGTATGTAACAGATCAAATGAAAAGGAATTCTAGGGTCTTTACTATTCAAAGTAGTTGCGTCAAGGTAAGACAGTCATGTATCGACATTGTCCCTAATTTTATCACTTAGCCTAATATTTTGCGTCAATTGTAAAATATTATTATAAAAGACCTCACAATGGGCTAGCATAATATGGTTCTAATCCATATTTAGCAAGAATCAAACTTAAGACCTCTCATTTACAAGTGAAGATAAATATCACTAAACTGTACCAACTATTTAAACCTTAAATTATTGTTAACATCTTTGGTGTAAAATCTTAATATGAATACATAACATCTTTGGCAGTGGCGGAGTTATGATTTTATGTGAGGACGGGCCTCACATAAATGTCAAAAATATAAAACAAATGGATAGTATTGATAAGAGAGTGGAATACATGTTTGAATTGTCAGCTAATTAAATTTTCGGAGACGCTAAATGCTTTTCATGCTGAAAATAATAAAATATTAGGAAGAATTTAGAGAACAAAATATATGAAATTGTATAAATTTAGTAAAAAGTTAGAGAGAACAGAGAGATTTATAAACCTTAATATTGTTGTGGGTTGGAATTTGGAGGACAAATATATGAATTTACACGAAGGAGGGGAGGAAAACTCGAAGTTTATTATTCTTCAGTTGGACAATGTGAAAGAATATTTTTTGATAAAACTAAATCAGACTTTACATTTTAATTTTAAGAGTTGATTTGTTTATAAAATAAGATGTTAAATTTAGTTTTAAGATGAGTGCAATTGGAATTGAAAAGAAAAAGACCTCTTATTTTAATTATTGGTGAATAGAATTTAAGAATTTTGTGTAAATTAAAAAAAAAAGATAATACTGAATTTACCAAAAAATTAAAATTATAATACAAATTATTTAGAAAGGATGAAAAAGGTGAGAGTGGGCCTATATGCCTATTCTAAGCTTATGGTGCCTCCGCCACTGATCTTTGGTGTAAAATCTTAATCTGAATGCACACATGATAAATGACAAACGTTTTCTTTTAAACCTCAGGAAAAATCAGGTTATATTTTTTACTGTCGGGTTGAGAGGTTCAAATTCAATAGAATACTAAAACTTACACTATATTTGGATGATGAAAATAAACTTGGAATTTGAATTAAAATCAGAATTTATAATTGACATGCACCAATTCCCTTGTTTGGATTCATAAACATAGAAATTTAGAATTTCCGTGTGGAAAAACAACTTGGAATTTGGGACCTCCAATTCCCAAGTTTAAATTCCATGTAAATAGATGTCATTTCCCAATTTCTATGATTGAGAGTTTAAAAATAACAAATTTCGAATTTAATTCCATTGTAAATTCACAAATTCTAGAAAATAAAATCGCGTCATTTCAATTTCCGCCATTTTAAAATTCCGTAGTAATCTTAAATTGCTTCATCCAAACATAGTGTTACTGATTCCACAGAATAATACTTGTGTTCCCCCTAGAATAAGGTAATTAACTATTTGAATTTCATAATCGATACAGTCAACTTCTTAAATTTTATTTGATTATTTCTACAAAAAAATCATTTGAACTAAAGATTGTTTAATCATCGAGATGTATGAAACTAATTAACAGTGTGAGTACCCATTAAATAACATAGTCATGATGAATTATCCATAAATACATTTGAATGACTAAATAATCACGGTTTCAAATAATTATTTTTGTAGAGATAATCTTCAAATGAAGATTAAGAAACTGAACGATTGTGATTATTAAGTTTATACAATAAAGATACGTATCGCAGACAGTGGCGAAGCCACGTGGGAGCGAGGAGTGGCGGCCGCCACTCCCCTCGCCGGGAAACACCACTAGACCCCAGGTCTTCGCCACTCCCCTCGCGCGCCTCGCCGGAAAATAATCGTTCACGCAGAGGCAGAGCCCTCTGTTTTTCTGGGTTTTTTCTGGGCAATCTGCAGTGCAGATTGCATTCTAATTTTTTTTTTTTTAAACCAGGCCAAAACGACGCCGTTTTGGACCTGGTAAAAAAAAATTTAAAAAACTAAATCAAAACGGCGCCGTTTTGATAGTGGAATTTAAAAAATATATATAATGGGGTGGGGGACCGCTTCCGCGTGTCACCCCAATGAAACCCTAGCTTTTTTCTTTTGTCTGTACCCCCACACACACCCCATCCGCACACTGCACACCCTTTACTCTTTTCTATCCTTCTCTTCTGTCTTCTTCACCAATAATCAATACACACACACACAGAGCGGGCCACCATCCATCTCAGCCAAGTTGCTCCTCAAACTCCAGCAGCCAAGCCAAAGCCACAAAGTCCTCTTTAATTTCTGTTCCACAAGTCAGTGAGCCACTCTCCTCTCCTCTGAGAGATTGAGCCGGCTCCAATCACTATTTAAAGGTAAATTTTTTAATTCTTAAATGCATAATTCCTACCTTAATTATGTGAATCAAATGATATATGGTTATTGATTATTCATGTCATAGTTATTTAATACAAATTATGAAATTATTTTTTAGGGTGAAATTATTGATACGAATTGTTGGGAATTAGAAGAATCATGTGTATGTATAATTGTACATATAGATAAATTGGCATGTCAAAAGTCATCTTTAACTAAACTTATTGGTAATAAGCCACATTTTGAATGAAATTATGAAATTATTTTTTAGGATGAAAATTAAAATTTGAATTCTTTGAATCTTGATGGATGATTAGTTGAATTGCTTAGTTGTATTCATATGAATATGATTAGTTAAATTACTTAGTTGTATTCATATGAATATGATTAGTTGAATTGCTTAGTTGTATTCATAGAGTCTAAGAATTTTTATTTATTTTCATTTTACAGTTACGTAATGGAATGATACTATAAGAAACAGTGCTTAAATCCTCCTTCAAACATTTTGGGTAGTCCTCCTCCTTCAAATATTCCGAGTAGTCCTCCTCCTCCTTCAAATATTCCAAGAAATCCTCCTTCAAATATTCCAAGTAGGTCACAACAAAGTGAGGCCACTGAGTTGGATGAAATATTGGCTAATCTTCCTGCAGACCCTGCACATAGACGTCGAATGCTTGATTATCCACCTAATTATCGTGAAGCAATTCGTTGCCATTTTTCTTTAACCTTACATTCTTTTAAGTTCGCCCCTCCCCCCGAGAAATCCTGGCTTCGCCACTGATCGCAGAAGGTCACATATGTGTATTCTCCACTTGAGGGACAAAAGTATTGTTCTTCTAGATACTTCATGCATATGGTACTTAAAGTTCTAGAAGCTAGATGACTTTGCTATCTATATGCATGTAGCATCTTTCATCTTCCTTTGTTAACTAACTAATAGTTTCATATTAAACTCTTGATTAATTAAGATATATGGTTATTAATTATTCAAACAATTAACTGTAGTTCTCTTGTCTTCTGCAAGCTCACATGGGGATAGTTTATTTATCCATTGACTAGATCTAATATGTACAATTCAAATAATGACGATTAGCTAGATAATCTAAACTAAGATCCTTCTAATTACTACTTTTGATTACCATCCAAATAATGACGATTTCGAGATCTAATTATAAAATTAAAAAAAATAAAATACTCTAGCATCACCATATTTTTTTTTATTTAATTAAATCCTAGCCGCCGGTAAAACTGTAAAAGGTTTGTACGTCTCTATCTTATAGTTTTAAGAATACGATCATTATAAACTAACTTGCTTCAAGTAAAGTGTGCAATTGTCTACTTCTTCGTGTAGGACTCAAATTCTAATTTCCAATTTTTGTCGAAGTTTAAGAGTCTATAGAAGCATCTCTAAACTAAGAAAAATTTTACTCTCTAAATTTTTTTTCCTACATTACCATTGTGCACTACAACATATATACTTGACTTCATTCGTACATTAAACCATGTTCTATTTTATTATTTTTTTTTTTTTACATAACACAAACTTAAAAAAAAAAATTATACAACAATATTCTATTTTAATGAGCATGAAAATTCATGCAAAGTAACACAATGAGTTAACTATAATAATTAAATTTTTAACTCGTCATCTAAATAAATGGAACCTAACACCTCTCAATTATAAATAACAAAAAAATAGCAATACGTGACAATGAATAAACAATTTTCATTAAAAAAATGAAATGACGAGCAGCTCTTAGTTGAGTGCAAATTTCAACTAATTTTAATAGTGCAAAAATGATGAGAGTGGTGGATTGCTTATTGTATTAGAAAGTGGTAGATTTCTTATCATCCTTTGGTTATTAATTTGCTTAAACTTTACCATTTGGATCACAATTTTTTATTTGTTGGATAAAGTTTTGGAATAGCATTTGATAATGACTTTAATTTTTTTCTGTTGGTCGGCTAGATATTAATTAAGTAATTAAATTTAAGCAATTTTCAGCCATACTATCATGTAGATTATCTCTGGTGGTTGTTTTTTCTACTAATTAAAAGTTGAGAAGAAGAGATATATAGTCGATGTTGTTCATAGTAAGCTTATTATTAACATCAAGCGTTTTCAAACCATCGTGAAAAGTTGCATAATGGAGAATTGTATAAGAATTTGATCAGACAAATTAAGTTTGAACTTCTGTATTTATTTGCTTAGTACTCTTTCTTTCTTACTTCTTCTGTTGTTTTATTTTAAGTTTGCTTGCATTCTTGAAGATGAAACTAAAAATAGTGAAGGAAGTTCTTGAAGGTGGCAAGTCTCAAGTTTGACCAATCGAGTAATAAACTCTAGAGGCGGAGCCAACATGGAGAGATAGAGGGATCAACTTTAAAAATTCAAGTTTTTATTGAGAGAAAAATTATGTTGATTCCGTCATGAAATTTGAATTTATGTCGCTCTATGTTAAGAGTATGAATTTCAGATCCACCAAACCTGAAACAATTTCATTCAATTGCCACTACCAAAACACTCCCCTAGAACCCAGGAACAAAGCTCAAGTAGTGGTGGAGGCGTTGGAACAAGTTTGGAGGTCGAATCGAATCACACCCAATTCTAGGGTTCCGACGGGTTTTGATGAAATTGGAGCCTTTCCAGGCCAAATTGGCCTTGGTCACAGGGGCCGATCGTTCGTGACGCCTCGATGTTTGTACTAGGAAGTTGTAGCGCGTACTCCAGGTGATTGAATCTTTCCTTGCTTATCATATTTTTCGTGATTGATAATTCTATAAATGCTTTTAAATAAAACTGAGAAATTTATGCCATGACATATATATATTTATATGTTATAAAATACTTTGAGATGGTTGAGTTTAGATTTCATCATGATATATCCATATGCGTACGACTATAAATAATTATTGCGAACTACGAATGGCTTGATCCTTGTTTAGGGTACGTAGGCAGTCTAACAAGATGTTAGATGCATCCATATAATAAATGAGACTAAATAATTGGGACAATAGCCTTGTTTGGGGAATTGAACAATGTGAGTGACATTGGTGGGAAATGAGAGAATTAACCTTATGATTTGATAGTAATTGTTGTTCATAAATCAATGTGTGAAGAATCAAGGAATTGAAGTAAGGAAACGTAAGTAATGTTGATTAATTAAACTAATGTCTAATTGGGCTTATCACCGATAATTATTCCCAAAAGTAAATGGTTCGAGAGTGGGGCATTACAGTTATTACATTTTAAGCCATTTGTTTATGTGTTTATATATCTGGAAATATTATGATATGGTTGAAATTTAGATTTACATCCTGATATATCCATATGTATATTCCTTGCACATAATTATTGTGAATGCTCTGGAGTGCAAGAATGAACGCATAGCACATTAGGTAAGTTCAGGTAAGTATATGGTATTAGTTGAATTGATGGGGTTATAGTATGACTACATTTATGTTTAAGTAACTCCGACACGGTCGTACAGGTTGCAATAGTAGGCAACTCCGGCGTTGTCGTACAGGTTGCTTAGGAGTCGTACATGTGGTATTAGATGTATTTAAAGCTCATAAACCTGCACCCTGGTGTTAGTGCTCCCGCCCGTGGCCAGGTCACAGTCCTTCACGTAATGTTCACCTCCCGCACCATACGCTCACCTTGAATCCAAGGTAGGTGCACATGCTTGTCATACAAACCACTATAGGTGGTTCCGACTCTTAGGTGACTCTTCACGTGATCGTAGCACTTGAGCGTATTCATTTACACCCAGTCCTGTCGTACAGACTACTACAGTGGTTCCGACTCGTGTGCAGACGTTATGCCGTATAGGTCATTATATGTGACTCCGGCTAGATTGATTGATGAGATATGAATATGCCGTATAGGTCATTATATGTGACTCCGGCTAGATTGATTGATGAGGTATGAATATGTCGTATAGGTCACTACAGGTGACTCCGACTTATATGCTAGCAATGATTGATGAGATATGGATAAGTCGTACAGGTCATTGGAGGTGACTCCCGACTTATGAGCTAGCATATGTGATGAAATATGTGATGAGCTAGCATGTGTGATGAAATAAGTGATGAACTAGTATATGTGATGAGATATGGGTAAGTCGTACAGGTCACCCTAGGTGACTCCGACTTGCGTACTAGTATGAGTTATTAATCGTCTGATTATTTGATATTACTTATGAGATGTTGTGTTGTGGTATATTATGATTTTCTAGAAATTATACAGGTATTGCAGCAAGGGGTTATAATGTTTTATATGGTTTCTATTAAAATCTTACTTACGGGGCCACTCACCCTTGTCTTGTCTTCACCCTCCAGGTTTTATCAGCTGAGCTTTCTTATCGTCGAAGATTTGTGGTGATTCTTAGTATTGGAGATTATTTCGAGGGTACGATTCTTAATTCACTCTTCTGTACTTACTTATGCTCTAACGTCACGTGTGAAATGAGTTTATTCCCGCTCACTAGTGCACTCTGGTATTTAGGCACTCTTAGGTTTAAATTTTTTCACAATTTTTCCACATCACCACACTTTATGGCTTCGTCACCTTCCAGGTGTCGGCCAGCACAGCTCGATTCGGAGTCACAGTGGACATTCCGGGTCGGGGTCTGTCAGTGCCAATTTTCTATTTAGTTCATATATTAATTTCTTTTTGTGTCCATATTTTTCAAACTTTCATTTGTAGTCATATTTTTTTTGACCTTTTATTTGTACCCATAATTTATTAATAATGTACCCATTTGTCTTAAAAAAGGTACCGCTTAATTATATGTAAAATGTCACAGCCCGTTCCAAAATACTGTTATCGAAGGTGTGAATAGACTAGAATGCCTTTGGGCTTTGAGATGAGTCGTACGTGACATGGTTTTAGAAGTGGACCAATATAATTATTTTCTTAAGTTTTGGGGTCAATGAGAACTGAACCTTGGTTAGTTGTGATTGGTGTGTAGATTGGACCACACACACACATCCACATTACTTTATCTCTCTCTTCCCTCCCGTGTTCTCTTTCTATCTCTCGGACTCTCTTTCTCCTCCTTCTTGTACGGTCAAACACCAAAGACCTCTCAAACCTCACTAATCGAGGAAGAAAATGGTACAATTGTGTTCGTGAGGACCATACGAGTTCAAAGGTATCCATTTCAGGTAAGAACTCATTCGATATAACGTTGAAAATTCAAGCTCCGAGTTGAGCACTATTCACGAACTTTTAAATGGTTGTGTTTTAGGACAATCCAAGCTTATAGCGAGCTTAGTGAGGTCCCAAGGAAGCTCGAAGTGCTTCGTTTGAAGGTTTTGGAAGTCGGGATCGTGTGGACGAAGTTTGGTCGGTTTTCTTGGACTTCTCCGGTGAGATTCCGTGACTTTTAGAACTTTAAATTAGTATGATTGTGTTCTACAAGTTAAGAGCTTCATTTTGGTATAAAATACGTGAAAAATGGTGCAAAAACGAGTGAGAAATGGGCAGTTGCAGGTCTGCCCAGAATCCGGCGCCGGCAACACAATTCCGGCGTCTGGAGGTTGAAGATGATGCGCGTGGGCCGCGCGTGAGGCTGTGCCCTCCCCGGCGCGTGAGGGCGCGTGAGCCATAGAAATTTTTTTCTAAAAATATCACAATGTTCGTGAGGTTGTGTAGATCACTGTGGTATATTCATATGCCCATTTTGAGCAATGTATGAGAAGTTATTAGCTAGTTTTGCCTATGTGCTTTAAAATAACGTTTTTATAGTTAATTCGCATATAGGTGAGACTTATCCCGAGGATGAGCGTATCCACGGGCGACTCGGGGGGTACGACCCTTCGACATACCAGTGAGTGGGCTTTTGTTTTCAGTATATAATTATATACTTGATATATTTCCCATAAATGTGTTTTAAATGAAAGTATGCTTTGAAATAATATGCCAAATGCCTTTATATTCTGAATATGCATTTCATGGTTGCATATATATATAATTGTGGTGCTGTGGAGGCCTAGGTAAGTGCAGGTAAGTTATGTTTGGTTTAGGTGAACTACGAACGGCTTGATCCCTGTTTAGGGTACGTAGGCAGTCTAACGAGAGGTTAGATGCAGCCATTCAATAAATGAGATGAACATGTTGATTGTCTAATTGAGATGTGATCGAGAAACGATGAGCTCATAAACCTGCACCCCGGGTGATTGCGATTTGGCCAGAGAGAGTTGGCATAGGCCTGTATATTATGTCACCTCCCGCACCATATGCTCACAGGCCTATATATGTATATGCTTACATCTTGATTCTGGGAAAATAATACATGTTTTACAGCGAGGGGTTAGTAATGTTGATAAATGAAATGGTTTTGTAAAACGTTGTTTTTGCCCACTCACGTTTTCTGTTTTGCGCCCCTCCAGGTTCTAAGTAAGATTGTTGTTGGTGGCTCGACATCTTCGGCAGTTCTGACCTATTTGAATAATAGTAGGACATTCCTGGTACTGTGTAACTAGTACTTGTCCTACTGGACTGCACCTAGACTTTATGCTCTGATTATGAGTGTTTACTGTTGTAACTAACTCCTATCACTTTCTTTTAGTAGTGCACTCTATTAATGTGGTTTTTAATTATTCGTATGTTTGCTATCTTTATCGCTTCTGCACTGTGCACATGGCTACGTCACTCTCACGTGACGGCCAGCATGCATTTGCCTCGGTCGGGGTGTGTCATAAAATGTACCCATTTTTTTTTATATGAAATGTACCTGTTATATAAAACATATGACCTTTTTTTGTATAAAATGTACCAACTTTTTGTATGTAAAATGCATCGTATAAAAAATTACCATTTTTTTGTATGTAAAATGTCATTAATATAAGTAATGACAAATCATTATAATTTCTTTTAATATTTTCAAAAAATTATGAATTTTATTTAAAATCTCATTAATATAAATAACTACAAATATCAAATTTTAATTTAAAAATTATAATAACCTACATAGAAATGCATTATTGCATTAATTTCAGGGATTTCAATAAAAAATCGAAAACCAACAAGGTTTTAATCAAAGAACGTTGATAAATAGGGACCGCATCCAAAGTCATTTTTTAAAACTCATTTAAAATCTTGATTAGAATTTCCATAATTTATAAACTCTTTTAAAAAAACTTTAAACTTTAAATTGAATACACCCCCTTAATTAGTTGATTACTTGGAACGGCACTTTTATGTAATATTTAATGTGTAAACATCAATCATAATGGCCTATATTATCTTTCCCCATACAATCAACACTCGACAGGTTGAATTTGTTGCATACGTATATATAATAGGATTATATACATAGAAACGCTTATTGAATATATATATATATACCTTAATTAGTTGAATTTGTTGCATACGTATATATAATAGGATTATATACATAGAAACGCTTATTGAATATATATATACCTTAATTAGTTGATTACTTGGAACGGCACTTTTATGTAATATTTAATGTGTAAACATCAATCATAATGGCCTATATTATCTTTCCCCATACAATCAACACTCGACAGGTTTGTTGCATACGTATATAATAGGATTATATACATAGAAACGCTTATTGAATATATATATATATATATATGTGTGTGTGTGTGTGTGTGTGTGTGTGGTTATCCAATAATGCTATTTGGACTCTATTTCAGACCATTTTGCTAATCATTCCTTGTATTAATACAAGTAGACCTAAGTTTGGTCCGGTGGTCAGTAAATAAAGTTTAAATAGCACCACTTATCACTACGAGAAGAAAAATGCAGCAGTATCAGGGAAAGTATGACTATTGTTGGCGTAGCTATTTACAGTGGCGAAGCCACGTGGGAGCGAGGAGTGGCGGCCGCCACTCCCCTCGCCGGGAAACACCACTAGACCCCAGGTCTTCGCCACTCCCCTCGCGCGCCTCGCCGGAAAATAATCGTTCACCCAGAGGCAGAGCCCTCTGTTTTTCTGGGTTTTTTCTGGGCAATCCTGCAGTGCAGATTGCATTCTAATTTTTTTTTTTAAAAAACCAGGCCAAAACGACGCCGTTTTGGACCTGGTAAAATTTTTTTTTAAAAACTAAATCAAAACGGCGCCGTTTTGATAGTTGAATTTAAAAAATATATATATATTGGGGTGGGGGACCGCTTCCGCGTGTCACCCCAATGAAACCCTAGCTTTTTTCTTTTGTCTGTACCCCCACACACACCCCATCCGCACACTGCACACCCTTTACTCTTTTCTATCCTTCTCTTCTGTCTTCTTCACCAATAATCAATACACACACACACAGAGCGGGCCACCATCCATCTCAGCCAAGTTGCTCCTCAAACTCCAGCAGCCAAGCCAAAGCCACAAAGTCCTCTTTAATTTCTGTTCCACAAGTCAGTGAGCCACTCTCCTCTCCTCTGAGAGATTGAGCCGGCTCCAATCACTATTTAAAGGTAAATTTTTTAATTCTTAAATGCATAATTCCTACCTTAATTATGTGAATCAAATGATATATGGTTATTGATTATTCATGTCATAGTTATTTAATACAAATTATGAAATTATTTTTTAGGGTGAAATTATTGATACGAATTGTTGGGAATTAGAAGAATCATGTGTATGTATAATTGTACATATAGATAAATTGGCATGTCAAAAGTCATCTTTAACTAAACTTATTGGTAATAAGCCACATTTTGAATGAAATTATGAAATTATTTTTTAGGATGAAAATTAAAATTTGAATTCTTTGAATCTTGATGGATGATTAGTTGAATTGCTTAGTTGTATTCATATGAATATGATTAGTTAAATTACTTAGTTGTATTCATATGAATATGATTAGTTGAATTGCTTAGTTGTATTCATAGAGTCTAAGAATTTTTATTTATTTTCATTTTACAGTTACGTAATGGAATGATACTATAAGAAACAGTGCTTAAATCCTCCTTCAAACATTTTGGGTAGTCCTCCTCCTTCAAATATTCCGAGTAGTCCTCCTCCTCCTTCAAATATTCCAAGAAATCCTCCTTCAAATATTCCAAGTAGGTCACAACAAAGTGAGGCCACTGAGTTGGATGAAATATTGGCTAATCTTCCTGCAGACCCTGCACATAGACGTCGAATGCTTGATTATCCACCTAATTATCGTGAAGCAATTCGTTGCCATTTTTCTTTAACCTTGCATTCTTTTAAGTTCGCCCCTCCCCCCGAGAAATCCTGGCTTCGCCACTGGCTATTTAAGCATCTAAATATTAATTTTCAGTTTTTTTTTAATCAAATAAATTAAAATTACCATTAATAGGTGACCATATGCTTAATTGGCACGTATATTCAATGAAAAATTGTATGAACATTTCTAAATTTAATGCTAAGGTGCAAATTGGCTAGTTTTATGTAGTTTAGCCTCTTTAAGGGGTAAATTGGGTGAAAAAAATAGTCCAGGGGTCAAATCAGATCCAACTTAATAGTTGATGAGGGTAAATGGTAATTTACACGGATAGTTAAGGAGTAAAATGATTCTCTTATCTATATTTTAGTAAATGCACGGAACTCAAGAATCAAAATGATTCCAATTCTTATTTCTTTTAAGTAAATATGTCATAATTTTGAATTAGACTTTGTTTTTTTGTTTTGTCAAACGATAGATTTTGTTATATTAGATGTTAGATTAGCCACCGACAAAGTTTGAATCAACGCCGTCGTGCAAGGGCTTAACTCATTTCCATCACTGTGGTAAATGGTCACTTGCTAAAATATTATTAGCACCCCACCTATTATTAAATACAACTCACTTAAAGTTAAGTAGTAAATAGCTTTTATACATAAATAAAATGACTATTTAGGCCACATAATTTTTTTAAAAAGAAAATTAATCTTAATACACCCAAAATCATTTCTACATAATTTTCAAAAGGTTCTTCAAGCTCTCAAAGTCATCCCCACCCTCCGAAAAGGCGAAAACCCTGCCATCTGAAATCTCTAAATAAGATCAATATAAATATAAAATATAAAAATAAAAGATCACAGAACAAACATCATGCATAAAACCCAAACTCCGAATTGCTAAATAAACGTTCAAAATTGAATTGAGAATATGAGAAACCTTAAAATCCCTAATTGCTGACAGAAACACTAATTGAAAACAAAATATTTAATCTATTGAGATATGAAAATTGAATAGAGAAATAAGAAATTGTTTTCGAACGTGATTCAACTTCCTCTACTTCTTCCGCGCATTCTATTCGTGGTGAAGAAGAGGAGCTTGTGGCACGAACACACGCGTGAGTTCCTTTTTTTTTTTTTTTTGTTTTATTATTTTGACGTCGGGTGTAACATGAGAGTTGGGTGTATGTATAGTGTGTAGGGTATGAGAGTAGTACTAAAAGTACGTGGGAAGGTTTTTTTTTTTTAACAAAAAATATTATCTACACTAAGGGGAGATGTGGACTTAGTCTCATAATGGACTAGTAATAATGTGGTTCAAATTCATCTTTAGTGAAAATCGAACCTAAGACCTCTCACTTACAAGTGAATAGGAATATCATTAAACCGTAGTACTAAGTGACGTATGTGGGGGTGTATTAAATAAATTTTAATTTAAAAATAAATGTGGCGTGTATTAAGTATGTAGAGTATAATCAACAAAATGTGGGGTGAGAATAAAACAACCCTTAATCGTTATGTGAAGTTTTTAAACCATTCAAATGGAATTGGATCGGAAAATTTGCACGGATGAAAATAGATTTTGAACCCCAAGTGTTTGATTTGTCAAATAAATTCTTTTTATTGTTTATACAATGATATATTTACACGAAGATAATATGAACTTAGCTGCACAATAGCCACATCATAATTATTTAGTTATTAAACTTATAAGTGATGAAAAATACTCCTGACTAATAGTGTTAAGTGGTACCAAATTAATTTGTTGTTTTATAGTCCAAGTGCAAACGGTCGTCTTTCCTTGATATTCTATAATTGCGCAGGGGTTGTTTTCTTGTAGTATACAAAGTTACACACATGACACATCGATCTCTGTGCATTTGTCAACCAATACCGATAATAAATAAAAATCCAAATCCCATGTTTGTTCATATTAATTTACTGTTAATCCCCAACACCCGTTTAAGTCTTAAATTATAGAATTTGATCCCTAGAGCCGCTCAGGCATATTTGTTTATAGTATATATATATATATATATGTAGTACTAGGTCTCAATATTCATATCCTCACATGCATGCTTGGTGATCTAAAACATATGTGATTACTATCTCTTCCCTATAAACTCCTAATATATTGTCCCTTTGTTTATTCTTCTCTCTGTAAACAGCAGCCTCTCTATCACTAACTATACGTCCATGGAGATGATCACCAGCTCAAAGCAACATGCAGCACTACTGTGCAGCCCAGGCATGGGCCACCTCATCCCAGTCCTCGAGCTCGGAAAACGACTTGTCACGCATCAAAACTTCACAGTCACAATCTTTGTCATCTCATCTCACACCTCTGATGCCGAGTCTCAACTCATTAACACAGCCGCAAACCCAAAACTCTGCCGAGTTGTCGATCTACCACCGCCAGACATTTCCGGCCTTGTCGCCCCAGATGCCGCTGTCGTGACAATCCTTGCAGTCATGATGCGAGAAGTACGACATGCGTTCCGGTCAGCCTTACGTGCCATGGAGTTTTGTCCCACCGTGCTAATCGTAGACCTGTTTGGCACCGAATCATTTTCCATCGCCCATGAGTTTGGGATTCCAAAATATGTTTATATCCCTTCTAGTGCATGGTTTCTCTCCTTCATGATTTATGGTCCAACCCTAGATTTGGAAGTCAAAGGGGAGTTCACCCAACAAAAAGAGCCGATCAAAATCCCGGGCTGTAGGTCCATACTTCCACAACTAGATGTCGTTGATTCTTTTCGGAACCGGACCCACCAGCAATACTTTGACTTTGTTGAGATTTGTAGTCAGACTTCAAAAGGTGACGGTGTTCTAGTGAACATTTGGGAGGATCTAGAGCCCAACACTCTTGCAGCGCTCAGAGATGAGAAATTATTGGGCCGGTACACAAATATGCCCGTGTTTCCAATTGGGCCCCTCATAAGGCCCAATAAGCCAACCGGTTTGGGGGGAATGGTGTTTGATTGGCTTGACATGCAGCGCAATGAGTCCGTGATTTATGTGTCGTTCGGAAGCGGAGGGACTTTGTCGTTCGAGCAAATGACCGAACTCGCTTGGGGTTTAGAGCTGAGTCAACAAAGGTTCATTTGGGTGATACGCCCCCCTACCTTAACCGCGGATGGTGCCTTTTTCACTGGTGGAAGCGGTAATGATGACAACAACCCTATAAAGTACTTGCCCAAAGGGTTCTTGGACCGGACCAAGGGCATTGGGCTCTTCATCCCTTTGTGGGCCCCACAAGTGGACATTTTGGCCCATCCAGCAGTTGGAGGGTTTTTGTCGCACTGTGGTTGGAACTCAACCTTAGAGAGCATCACCAACGGAGTACCCATGATCGCTTGGCCACTCTATGCAGAGCAGAGGATGAACGCCACGTTGTTAACAGAGGAGCTTGGTGTGGCGGTTCGGTCTAAGATACCACCGTGGAAGAAAGTGGTGGAGAGGGAGGAGATAGAGGAACTGGTGAGAAAGATCATGGAGGACAAAGAAGGTTTTGCGTTGAGAGATAGAGTCAAGAAGATAAAAGAAAGTGGTGCAAAAGCTTTGGAAAAGGGAGGTTCCTCTTACAATGCCCTCTCTCAATTCGCAAAGCACAGTGAGCTAATGTGCATGACATTTGTCAATGGCGGAGAGTGATCATCATATGGTTCCTTCCAGGAGACACAGAAGATGTTTTGTGATAGTTCGTTGTGTTCTAATATGTGTGTTTGAGGTTGCTTTTAGCATTATGATGCATGAAAATCAAGAAGTGTGCTGCAAATTAGTTGCGTTAAATGATGCTTGCATTGTTTCAGTACGATAGTTTGTGTAATATATAAATTACGTATAAAATATTATTTCTCCTTTACTTGCATACGCACATTACTCTTGCTCTCTTGTGAATTCAAAGTTTTTTGGACTCGGTGCTTGTAGTCATTTAAATCATTTTAGAGATGTACTCTTGAAAATGTCATGTTATATAATTTTACTTTTGATCTAATTAGAGTGATGTTATCTTTTTAATATACAATTTGATATTAGGAGAATGAAAATCAAACACAAACTCGATGCAGAATCAATGTATTCAATTACTTGAACTACAGATCACGTATTCGTTCAGAGTAATGATGAATAGATGGGTATTCTTCAAATCACATTATATTAGAAGTTTGAGTTCACTTACTACATTAATTATAATAAGTTATAACTAGTTACCAATAAAAAACATTATTTGTCACATAATGCGAACTAATACAAAAATGTAGTTACAATAATATTTATTAAAGTTCTCCATTTACCTAAAATTAATAATTAGTAATGCTAGATAAATCATCACACTAATGACCTAAAATTCATAATTAGTAATGCTAGATAAATCATCACACTAATGACCTAAAATTAATAATTATTAAGGTTGGCAACTATAATAAAAAAACTAAAACCTCATGATATATCCCATTTAGAAGACTTTAGAAGACTTTTGGAATAATGGCTTTCATGACAAGTGACAACAAGTCATTGGTTTAAGTATTGACACCACCTAACAACTTGATAGCTTAGAATAATGGATAACATAAAGCATCGCAAGTTAGACACACACAATGCCTCTGCCAGTCAAAGCAAAAATTCTATCGTGTAATAAGGATAGGCTTTTTAACTAAAATGATCATTGAAATGTGCATAACTTCTTACTTTGGTCTATGAGATTTGAAATCAATACAAATCGTCTCTGAGATTGTCCATCATCAATCATTTTAATCCTCCCGTGAATAGTTATGTTAAATAAAGATTAAAATGACAAAACTACTCTCAATTTAATAAACAATAGGCTAAAATGATTTGACATAAATTATGGGTATTTTTGTCATTTTATCCTTATTTAATGGTGATGTTTCACGAAATGACCAAAATAATTGATAGTGGACAAATTCAGGGATCAATTCTATCTATTTCAAATCTCAATGACGAAAATGATGAGTTATGCAAATCTTAAAGACCATTTTAAATAAAAAACCATAAGGATATAATTTTACAACATTACTTGTTCAATAAATACTTATTACGTTTTTAACAATGACCAAACGATACGAGACGAAAGAGTACAAAAAGCCAGCCAACAGGGAACACAATTTCAGCTAGTAAACAAGAACAAAAAGCAAGACAAAACAAAGCAAACCAACAGAGTAATCACCAACTGGAAAACCAGAATCCAAGGTCACCAACAAATTAACAACTCGATTTAAGCCAACCAATCATCCAAGGATGGCCCGATACCTCGAGAAAGTATGAAAGCAGCTAGCGACGTTCCAAGCGTACACACTCACTCAGGTTCCACAAGCAGAAAATGCCCATGCAGAACCACTAGCAAGCCTAGGCTCCGCATTAGACCATCAGCTCAGGCGCTTAATCCCGATTGAGTACCTGGAAAAGCCAAGCATAGATGAGGAACTAGCAGGTGAAGTGGCGCAGATCAGCATGACCTCGAGTTGGTAAGATCTCATCATCGACTACATAGTTCATGGGACGCTCCTGGCGGACAAACTGGAGTCCATGAAGCTCCAAATGAAAGTAGCACGCTACTACATGTGGAACGACATGCTCGTTCGAAGATCCTTTTCAGGACCACATCTTCTCTGTTTATCGCCTCCCGACGATCTGAAGATTCTTAACTCAATCCACGAAGGTGTCTGTGGAAACCACTATAGAGGCTGTTCCTTGGCTCAAAAAGCTCTCAACGCTAGCTATTATTGGCCAACCATGCATCAAGACACCAAAGAGTATGTACAAAGGTGCGACAGCTGCTAGCGCTTCAAGCACGTGTCCGCATTACTTGCTAACGAACTTCATCCGCAGACGAGCCCATGACCATTCATGCAATGGGCGATTGACCTGGTAGAACCAATGCCGCCTGCTACTGGGGGCAAAGGCATGATGATTGTAGCAACCGACTACTTCACAAAATGGGTCGAAGCCGAACCCATGACCACAACTACCCAGATGGACATAGAGCGCTTCATGTAGAAGAACATCATCTGCCGTTTCGGCATCCCACGTTCCATCGTCATCGACAATGGTCCATAATTCGTGGGCAAAGACTTGGCGAGCTTCTTCGAAAAATATGGCATCAAGCAGCACATGTCCACACCTTGATATCCACAGGGCAACGGGCAGGCCGAAGTGTCTAACAAGACCATCATCGACTGCATTAAGAAGACACTCTTAGATAAGAAAAGCAAGTGGCCAGATGAGTTCCCCGGTGTTCTATGGGTATATCGCACCACCAAAAGGTGAGCAACCGACGAGACTCCATTCTCCCTAGTGTATGGTTTTGAGGCGATCATTCCTCCCAACGTCGTAATGCCAAGCATCAACACTCTACTGCCGAACCTCGAGCATAACGAAAAAGAGATGGCCACCAACTTAGACCTGGCAGACGAAAAGCGCGAGAAGATTATCACCTGCATTGCGGCCTATCAGCGACATCTTATCTCCAGCTACAACAAAAGGGCAAAATCCGGCAGTTCCAGCCAGAAGACTTAGTCATCAGAAAAACCTTCATCACTGCTTGATGGGAATGCTCTAAAAAGATGGCTCCTATCTGGGAAGGTCCGTACAAAATCAGCCGAATATGCGGAAATGGAAGCTACACCCTCACCACCATAAACGACAGAAAAATCAACAAGCAGTGAAATGCTTACAACCTGAGAAAGTACTACATGTAACCTCCAACCATTCCTTGGATCATGTTCAAGATGAAAAAGTTCGAAGACTCAAGTAGCTTGACGGACATAGACCTTGCATGCCGAAGGTTATCAGTTGTTATGACATTATTGCCTATAAGCAAAGTTAATAAAAGCCTCTATTTTCAATGCAGATTGAAGGAATTATTCGCAAGCCTGTGCTAAATGCATAAACAAACCGACTACTTCCTGCGATAAGCAGAAGACACTCATTGCCCTGCAGACATGGTGTAAAACGCCCGCTGCCTGGTAGACATGGCGTGAAAACGCCCTTTGTCCTGCAGACATGGCATAAGATGCCCTTTGCCCTGCAAACATGGCATAGCCACCCATGTGATAAGCAGAAGACGCCTCTCTGCACTTTCAGACATGGCTTATCCTAAATATCCAGACGTGGATGGGTAGTACGACTGATCAGTTTCCCCTGATGTCACCGACTACCTGAGCCGGACGATTCCCAGAATTGACCAAAATAGTCCTTCCACGGGAATGGACTTAGCCAACTGAAGGATTCAATTATGCGGAACTCGGGTCTCTAACCGGAAAAGATAGTTAAGAGCAGGACCCCTGCCCATGAAAAATCTCGCTTGAACAAGATGGTCTATCCTCGACGTGCAGATCTTCATGAAGTGGCTTGATTTTAAAATGTTGTAATACTAATTAAGCGACATGAGGGATCAAAGCCATGACTCGGAAGGATATGGCCTCTAAGAAGCGATTTCGCCTACATTTCACGCCAAAAAATGGCTCCGAGAGCCAGGGATAATGCCTGAAATGGTTACGCAGGTCATCTGCTTTTGTAAGTAAGACGTCTGGCCGACAACCCTACGGCTACAAGCCTAAGGTAGCCTGTAAACCAAGACTTACACCTGCTATGACTACATGGACTTGCATGCTTATTTACAAGCAGCATTTCCGACCGACGGTCTACGGTTTAAGTTTTACTGGGAAAATGTTGAGTGTCACGACTTATAGTAGCTATGCGGACCTCCTCTGCTTCCTACGATAAGCACGAGTCAGGCCGACGGCTCTATAAGTCAAAAATCTCGCAACGCGCCCCGGGAGGGCTAAAGCTCAAGAAGCCACAAAGTCGAGTGTCACGACTATAGCAGCTACGCGAACCTCCTCTGCTTCCTACGAGAAGTAAGAGTCCGGCCGACGGCTCTATAAGTTAAAAATCTTGCATCGCACCCCGGGAAGGCCAAAGCTCAAGAAGCCACAAAGTCGAGTGTCACGACCATAGTAACTATGCAGACCTCTTCTGTTTCCTATGAAAAGCACGATTCTGGCCAACGGCTCTATAAGTCAAAAATCTCGTAACGCGCCCCTGGAGGGCCAAAGCTCAAGAAGCCACAAAGTTGAGTGTCACGACTATAGCAGCTACGCAAACCTCATCTGCTTCCTACGAGAAGCATGAGTCTGCCTGACGGCTCTATAAGTCAAAAATCTCGCAGTACGCCTCGGGAGGGCTAAAACTCACAAACCTACCTAAAGCCGAGATCCACAGCTATAGTAGCTACACGAACTCGCCTACCTCTTATGAAGATAACGAGTTCGGCCGTCGACTCTATAAGTTGGAAATCTCGCATTTCTTCCTTTCACAGGTAAAGCTCTAGAAGCCGTAAAGCCAAAACTGAAGCCTAAAGTGATCGCATGAGACAACTGCTCCATCGAAGTAGCCACCTCAACTGCCCGTCCTATGGAAAAGTTTTGCAAGACACCTCAAGCAGGCAAGGCTCTCGAAGTCCCGAAGCCCCGAAGCCGAAACTAAACCCCAAGTGATGACGTGGGATCAACTGCTTCATTGAAGCAGCTCGCCCAGCCGCCCATCTTACGGTAAAGTTTCACAAAAGACATGGCGAAATAGAAGGATGAAGCAAAAACAGGGAAATATGTTTATTAAATTTCTAGCAAATTGATAAACCGGCTTGAAGGCCGACAAAGTTCAAGCAAAGCAGAACAAAAAGGAAAAGAAGAAAACTTCTAAGTCTAAGCAAAAAGACTACTTCTTGGCAGCCTGCGCAACCGTTGGTTCATCGACTGCCACACCTTCAACAACCACACCACTCCCAGCAGCCAAAGCTTCCATCAGCTCATCCTCAGCCACCCCTGCCTAGACTGCCTGACCCTCAAGTACTTCACCAAAGGCATCCTCAAACGAGAAATTAAGCAGATCAATTGGAGAAATGGAAAAAGTCTCGAAGTCCTTCTTGGAAAACTCATAATTCGAAGGCCTGCCTTGAAGATGGTCCACATAGCCAAGCTTGTAGAAATCGGCTTGATAAGAAGCAAGTACCACTTCGTGACCAACTTTCTTATTCTTCAGCTGCGCATTCTCCTCAACAAGCCTAGTATGAGCACCCTGCAGCTCATCCAGCTCATTTTTCAGGTTCACGCTAGCAGACAACGCACCCTGCAGATCCACTTCCTTGGACTCAAGCTTACTAGCAATCTCCTTGAGACGAGACACTTCAGCATGTATGAAGATAAGCTCCTCATTGGCAAAACAAGTATATCGTAGCTCCGAATTGACATGCTCAAGGTCCTCGACCACCAGAGAAACACGACTGATTTCCTTCTCTGCAGCTTCCAACATCACTTGAGTCGCACTAAGCCTAGCATTTAAATGGGCGGCCTCACGAGCAATCTCCAAATGCAAAGAAGTGGGGGCAGAGACATTAGACCCCTTTAAAACGATGAGTTCAGATTCGAGCTGCTCGATCTTTTTAGAAGCCGAGCGAAGCTGAGCCACCAACGCCACTGCAATTTATTTAGCACACTTGACAGCATCCTGATCAACGCGCATAGACTCAGCTGCCAGGATCAAGGTCTTATGCATTGTAGCAATCAGGGAGGACCTTCTCGATTAGGCATGACGCTTCACAAATGAGTTTGAACGGATGATAATTTTCCCAACACTGTCAACAAACTTGGCGCATACATGGACGTCCTCAAGCAGGTCAGCCTTCAGCATCACACAAACCTCAGGAAACCCTCCAGTCTCAGACTCGATGGATCTCTCACAACTACCCGTGCGAGCAGATTTCCCCTTCTCAGCAGACGAGTCAGTCACGACAGAAGGAAGAGCAGGCCCATGCGCCACTTTAGCAGTATAATCCAGATTCCCGCTCTTCATAGCGGCGAGCCTCTCAGAAGCTAATCCAGACTTAGCTCCCGACGGATGCTTCGATACAAACCAGAGCACTGGAGGCACCACCGAACTCTTCCGCTGGGCAAGTCTCTCAGCAATGGATGCGGTCACCTTCGGAGCAGCAGGTTTCACAAGCTCAGGCTCAGGCTCAACGGTCATCTTCGCCCCCTTGGGGGAAGTTAGATCATTGACAAGCTTATCGACAGCAGACGAGCTCCCACGAGCAGCAAAAGAAGTCATTGGCTTCTTCTCAACCGAAGGCTCACAATCAGGTGAGGAAGACCTCTTCTTTCCACCATCATTGGCAGCATGCTCTACAGTAGCGATCAGGTGAGCCAACACCTCGTCCTTTATCCGCTTTATCTTTTCCCTCGGGGGCAGGACACATTTTTCCCAACGAATAAGGCTGAGCAGCCAGCGCCACTCACGGTACTCAGCAGGAATGCCCAAGACGACGTGCACTTTCTTCATATCTGCCGAAGTCCTTGGAGTTAAGCCAAAGTCTGAATCTACACAAACCAAGAAAGATAATCAATAAATTGAAGTCATGGAGCAGCTCAACAAAAATTCAAGTAGGACAAAAATGAAACAGTTCACTTACCGTTGATAAAGGTAGTCGGGACACGCAGCTCCGGAGAAGAGTCAAACTCCCACTCTCAGCTTACCTCTAAGGTGTCTCTCGCCCACTCATGATCGCCTTTGATAGAAACATCGAACAACCTATGGCGAGATCTCAGCTGCCCCACGCATTCCTTGTGGCCAATCTCAAAGAAGTACCAAAACTCATTATGGTCAAGCCAAGATCAAAGAACCTGCTCAAGTTCGAGAATCCCACCATCACACGAACTGCATTTGGGGAACACTAAGCAGGCGCGCATTTCATGGAGCATAGCACCTCCTGGAAAAGACACAGTATAGGAAAAGTGAATCTCAACACAAAGTAATACGGATAGAATTTGATAGCTCTCTTCCTAGCAGAGGCACCTTCGCCGCATGATTCATGGCCGTTATCATCTTTCACCCGCTTGATGCGAACCCCAGACGGAATTGCATGCTTGTACGCCTTAAGAAAATCCCGAAATAACTTGTCGAAATTGATCTTGACGTGCGCAGCCTTGAAGTAGCCTACCTTGCCAGAAGAACCACCTTGACGGTACAAAGGTGGAGGATATTCGTCACTTTTGCGATCAGAAGAAAACATCTCAAAGTCTCTGCAAAAAGGACGAAGAAATATATTTAGAAGGCAGCTCGCAAAAAAAAAAAAAAAAGATGTTTGCATATATATGCCCAAGAAAAGCAGCACGGATGCGGTCCAGCAAGAAGGGAGGCCTGCGCCTCATTCCTCTCCTCTCTCCATGTGCAACGTGCCCCAAGAAGAAAACCCAGGCCTCATGGCCCAGGTCCCACGCGCAGGAGGGTCGGCCCACGCCGGACTCTCTCCTTCTCTTCCCAATGCCTAGGCACCAGCATAACAGTCATGGAGATCCAGCCTGAGCCGGTCTCCCCATGCCAACCAACACCCTTGCCGCACCACCTGCAGCCCGTGGCCTCCCTGCCACGCCATTCCTCAAGCCCCAAGGCTCCCAAAAATTCAAGAAGAAGACAAAATTCAAAATTTTCTTACCTTGGTGCGGCACAGAGAAGAAGAAGAACAACGAGAAACGACTCTTTGCAAGGGCAAGAAAAGAAGAACGCTAGGGGAGGGGGAAGTAAAAATATCCTCTGGCTTTTCTTTCTTGTTGGAATAATGATTTTTCTCCAAATTTATTTAATCCCCTGCTTAAGGCAGAGTTAAATAGGTATTGGGGGCAATTATTTTCCTTTTCCTAGAAGAAGTCTATCTCCAAATCAAGAAAGAAGATCAAGTTCAAATTGGGAAATAACTCTACAAACCCAAGCAGCTTGGGATTTCTACACCTACTGCCCTTTCCAAATGAGCAGCATAGTAGGTATGGGGGTATTTGTGGAGCCAAAAATAATCCCAAAATTCTAGAGGCGACACGTGGACTTTTATTCAAGAATGACAAGATTGCCTTCAATAAATGGGCAAGCTTCTCAAATTCTCCCACGCACAGCTAATATCCCTGAATGAGTTAGCAGCTGAACACAACTGCCCACAACTCACCTGCCCATGGTAAGGAATTAAAGATAAGGATTAATTGCTCAAATCCTATCTTTAATACATTCCTATTTAAAGATTGACTCCAATCAAGTAAGTAATCCTAATTTAAATCAATTAAGGATTATTACCCTATTATCTCCTATTAAATATCTTGGGATATTTAGAGAATATTTCTCCATTAAACCCAATATGGCCGGCCCTAGCCCTATAAATACCTCATATTCTACCAATTTTAGAGAGCTTTGGCAACCCTAAAAAGCCTTAAACACTTTACTCTCTCAGAGAAACTAACTTAGGCATCGGAGATCCGTTGGCCTAACCCCCCCCTCCCACCTCGTGGACGCGTGAGGCTTAGGTCTTTGATCAAAGGTGTTGATTGTTTTGCAGGTGCATTTTTGTCAAGACTGAAGATGGCGGAGATTTGCATCGACACACATGATGTAGGATTTAACGAGGGTTTGAGAAAATCATCGGGCTCCCAAATCAGGACAAAAAACTAAGAGAAATGATTATATATTACTTACAAAACTCATCAACTAAACACATAGACAAGTAGGCCGTTTTGTCGCTGCATTTTGTTACTCGATCTCTTTTCAGCCTTCGTGTGAAAATGCAGCCGTCAAACACTTTATTCTTGAACTTTGCAAGATACCAACGTGATTATGCAAAATGTATGAATTAAAATAATTTTTAAAAATTAATCAATTACAAAAATCACAAGATATATTTTTCTAATTAATTTCTTATAAAACATGATGAAAAACAATATGAAAAATATTGTTTTATCTTCAGAGTACATGCTGCACTCACTACATATGTGTGTGAGTGTGATACGGCAACAGCAGCACCAATTTTTTTTGGGTAATCAGCAGCACAATATTTGTCTTCTTCTGTCATACCAAAAAGCAGCAGCCCACTTTTTCTCTTCCTTCAAAAATCAAAAGCCACAGCACATTTTTCTTCTGTCCTTTTCTTCTGTCCTTTTGTGTGAGTGTGAGGAAGAAAAATCAAAAGCCACAGCACATTTTTCTTCTGTCCTTTTGTGTCCTTTTGTGTGAGTGTGAGGAAGAAAAATCAAAAGCTACAGCACATTTTTCTTCTGTCCTTTTGTGTGAGTGTGAGGAAGAAAAATCAAAAGCTACAGCACATTTTTCTTCCGTCCTTTTGTGCAAGTGTGAGGACAAAGGCTAAGGTAATATTAGAAGATTAAAATTTTAATTTTAATTAATAAATTAAATGATATTTTACTAATAAAAAATAAGTATCATAATAGATACTTAATTAAAATTTTAATCATTAATAAACACATCATTTAATTTACATAATTTAATTTAAAAACATTACTCGGGAATAAATGTGCACCCAATAAGATGAAATTGAAAATCATTTGATATCATCAACTTGATAAATATACAAAAATATCAAATTGGCTGCAACTAACTTTTCAAAGGAGGCAGATTGTCTGTCCTCCTGTTTGGGTGCTCTTCTCATCCTCTCCTATTTGTGCGGTCATGGTTAAGCCACGTCAACATTTTGTATTCTTATTGCTTTTTGTCTTATTATCTCCATAAAAAAATCAATATAAAATGTTGACGTGATTTAACTGTGACTGTACAAAATAGGAGGGGATGGGAAGGAAGGACATCCAAACAGGAGAGCAGACAATCTGCCTCCCTTTTCAAATCATGGCAGCCAAAAGATTATTGGGCTGCTCCAAAAATATTTTAACCACTCAAACTTTAGCCAAAATCAAATCAAGTTAAATATCAAGTAAGACCTAGTCAAGCTGCTGGCAATAATCATTTTTTAGGTTCCTTGTGTTGGCTTGTCAAGATTTACTTTGAAGATCTTGGCGACATGAACTTCGACATGTCTACAGAAAAAGAAAAAAAAAAAATTGTGGCGGACAATTTAACGACCTATAATCTTGATTTAGATTTAGGTTATTTTTATTTTGATACTCCTCATTCTTGTTCAATTAGTTTTATTTGTGATGATCAACTTGGGATGTCCAGGTCTAAATTTATTATTGAGTGGTTTTGTTTGGGCTAGAACTCGCTTCTAGCCCTGTTTTTCAACCAAAAAAAATATCAAGACCTACCTACATGAATGCATATACATTAACTTACTTGAGTGGATGTCTTTGAAACGCTTTTTTGTTTTTTTTTTTTTTTTTTTGTGATCTAGAGCAAGAGAGACAAATTTAGACTAAAATAATCATAATTGAAACACACACTAATCAAAGACATTACAACTCAGCGTATTGTTAAAAATTATCAATTTTGCACTAACAATTTCAATAGCGTCACAGGAACTACAGGTGCGTGTGTTGAGCATTGTACAACGGGAGTGCTCCAATATTTGTGCCTTTTTTTTTTAATTAGACTAATGAGTTATTCGGGGCTCCTCAATACACTTAAAGTTAACCAAAATACACGCTTATTGGATCCATCTTGTACACTGGGCATTTTTGTTTTACTTTTAAGTTTTAATTAGTTCGTACTTTTACACATCACTTTCACTTTATGACCTTGTCACCTTTTAGGGTGTCAGTTAGCATGCCTTGATTTCTATATTCATTTGGATGTTAGAGTCAGGGTGTGAGCCGTTTGATAATCATTTCGTTTTCAGTTTTTGTCTTTATTTTATTTTTTAAATGAAAAATGAAATCTTATTTGGTAACTACTTTCAGTTTTCAAAAAAATGAAAACTAAAAATCATAAAGTGAAAACTAAAAGCCAATTTTTGAAACTCAAAGCCAAATTTCTTCTAGTCCAAACTATTGATCAACGTCCAAATTGCTTTCTTAAGTTTTCAAAATTTGGCTTTGAGTTTTTACTTTGTGGTTTACAGTTTTCATTTTTTTTTGAAAAATGAAAGTATTTATCAAACAAGATTTCACTTTTGAAAAAAAATAAAAATAAAAATAAAAACTCAAAACGAAATGATTATCAAATGAGCAAGAAGTTCCTAAATTTTCATTTACAATAAATTCATTTTTCCATCAAAATGAAAAGAAAAGAAAATCTTTCTTTGAACAACAGATTTGTATTAGTAAAAACCGTGTATTACACTTGAAAAATATGGCAGAAACTACACGTATGACGTATAGTTCGTTTGATTTTAAAAACATTATTATTATTATTATTATTATTATTTATCCAGATTCTTCCACAACTGTACGCAGGATTGGACCCAAGTTTTTCTTACGACATTGGGGGAGGAAAAAGACAGGTTGAAATTTAAACAAGACTTGGCCTTCATATTCTACTCTTGTTATAGTCTTCCTCTTCCACCACTTCTCAGCCAGACTCACCCTCGCTCACGCACAAGCACTTTACAAGGTGTTCCCTTTTTCTTAATTCTTTAATTTCTCTCTTTTTGTTGTATGAGTTAGGCTCTAATATTCTTTAATCTGAAGGGTTTTGGTATCGTATGATTCAATTTGGAAAAATTAAAATAGAAATTGGGGTTTTAGTGTGAAAGCAAATCTCATATACCGTCGAGTTTTTTATTAAATTTTATTAGCTTGAAATCCAACCAAGCCGAGTTTCAAATCCTGACCTCAATTAAGTGAACTAAAAAACTCCAGCGGTTGTCTTTCCTGATTGATTACACGGTTTCTATGAACATATTTGTGCGTCTTAGTCATCTATATAAATCATTAATCAATTCCCGTTTATATGTTCAGTGCTTTCTACCGTGACACCCACTTCAACTAAAATTTAATCATTCCCTGCTGATTTTTCTAAGAACGGAGATTGGCTGCTGAAAAATCAGCAGCAACTCCTGCTGCTAGCGAATCACAGGTAGACATGTGTCTAAGTAATTAATTTTATAATCATAACTTGGATACGTACCCACCCGTGATTCTCTAGCAACAGGAGCTGCTGCTGATTTTTTCAGCAGCAAAGCTCTCTCCTTTTTCTAATCAATAATGTCTCTGCCATTTAATTCCTTATAAACTTGACTTACTCGTTGCATGCACCTGTTTTTTCTTTGAGAATTCGAGTCTCTAACTCTCAACCTCCTCTGTAACCGTAGTTCCAACGGAGATCATGAGCTCCAAGCAACATGCAGCCATTCTCTGCAGCCCGGGGATGGGGCACCTCATCCCTGTCCTCGAGCTCGGAAAACGACTCGTCACACACCAAAACTTCGCCGTCACAATCTTCATCTTCCCGTGTTCCGAGGCGGAACTCAAGGCAGCCACGTCCACAAAAATATGTGACATCGTCCAACTCCCGCCCCCGGACACTTCAAAGCCTGCAAACCTGGTCGTAATGATGCGAGAGCTGCGACATGTCTTCCGGTCAGCCGTATGTGCCATGAAGTTCACCCCGACCATGCTTATTGTGGACCTGTTCGGAACCGAATCATTTCCCATTGCCGAGGAGCTAGGGATTCCAAAGTACTTGTTCTTTGCTTCCAATGCATGGTTTTTGTCGTTCGTGATTTGTTGTCCAACATTCGACAAGGAAGTCGAAGGAAACTTCGTTGACCACAAAGAACCGTTGAAGATCCCAGGTTGTAGGGAGTTACGCCCTCGGCTCGATGTCATTGATATTATGTTGGACCGAACCGACCAGCATTACCTTGATTTTGTTGGGATTGCAAGCCGGATCCCCAAGTGTAGTGATGGGATCTTGCTAAACACGTGGAAGGAGCTAGAGCCCATTACTCTTGCGGCGCTTAGAGATGAGAACTTGTTGGGTAGGTACTCGACAGTGCCCGTTTATCCAATTGGGCCCATAATAAGGCCCAATGAGTCTAACTGTTCGGCGGGTAAGGTGTTTGATTGGCTAGATAAGCAACCTAATGAGTCCGTAATTTTCGTGTCATTTGGTAGCGGTGGGGCTTTGTCACACGAGCAAATGATTGAGATTGCTTGGGGTTTGGAGTTCAGCCAACAACGATTCATTTGGGTGATACGATCTCCCACCGTAACAACTGCGAATGCGGCTTATTTTATGACTGATGGTGATGTTGAAGGCCCGTTGAAGTACTTGCCTGAAGGGTTCATTGACCGGACCAAGGACCTCGGGCTTGTTATTCCTTTGTGGGCCCCACAAGTGGAGATTTTGGCCCATCCATCAGTCGGAGGGTTTTTGTCGCATTGTGGGTGGAGCTCAACCCTAGAGAGCCTAACCAACGGAGTGCCAATGATTGTTTGGCCTCTTTTTGCGGAGCAAAGGACGAATGCCACGCTACTGACAGAAGAGCTTGGGGTGGCGGTGCGGTCGAAGGTACCACCGTGGAAAAAAGTACTGGAGAGGAAAGATATCGGGGAAATGGTGAGAATGATTATGGAGGACCAAAAAGGCTTTGTTTTGAGGGAAAGAATGAAGAAGCTAAAAGAAAGTGCCGCAAAGGCATTGGAAGAAGGGGGTTCATCTCATAATGCTCTTTCTCAATTTGCAAAGCATGGTGAATCGATGTACATGCAACTTGCCAATGTCAATGTCCGAAACTGAATTGGAGGCATTCTCTTGTAATTTAATTATCTCAATAATACTTCCGAGCACTAATTCACCTTGTTTTGTGTTGTTGTATTTGAGGTTCCTTTTAGCGTTACGATAAATAAATAACTTTAGTTAAGGTATCAAATTTTATTGAACAAACTTACTAGTAAAATGGCTTTTCTTGTTAAAGAAAAAGGACCACCCTTGAGATGGAACTTTTTGCATAAGGTCTAGTTAATCATTGGATTGGTGACAACAAGATAAGGTGTGTGCAAGCCGCAACAACTATGATAACTCAATACAACACATTATTTTTTAGAGCTGTTATTGTCACTTCAAAAAGTATTATTCATTCTTTCTTAATTTAAAGCATAAAAAAAAAGATTATGTAATTGAATTATTCATACAATAGGGATGTGAATAAAGCATTCAAAAGCCCCTTGGTTAAAAGTGCTAGAGTTGCACTCATCATTGCTCCATTCTTTTCTAGGCTTAAACTTAGTTACAGACACATAGGACTCTCCTTCACCTTTGATTTCTTCAATCATTAGAGGTTTCTAGCAGTCTTAAACGCAAGCCACGCTTTGTCATCAAATTCCCACATAAAAGATTTTATTTTCGCCTTCCACGCAGCATAGTTGTTACCATCAAAGTGTGGTGGATGAGAAATTAATTGAACCTACAACACGATTCATCCTAGACTACCCACGGATCTCACTAAGTATTTCTAGTGATCTGCTATGGTGCCAATTCATAGTTCTAGAATGGAATTGAAAGTTCTAGAATGGGTAATAACTTAAGTTAGAGAGGGCAGTGAATAGGTTCCAACTTAAAAATCCAATTCAAATTCAACTTTCAATTTAGTTTTCACATCCACATCACATACCAAACTATCCTACATATTTGCAATTAAAAAGATAAGTAAAATGTACACACCGAATGCAGGATTTAACAAGGCAAATCTTACAATTGGGAAAATCTTCGACTCTCAAGTCAGAATAAACACTAAGAGAAATGAGTACAAAAAGACTTACAAAACTCATCAACTAGACATACAACTAGAAATCAGTTTTTTCTTGTGCTTTGCTATTCTATCTCTCTTCAATCTTCGAGTGGAAGTAGCATCACACTAAAGCGACCATCCAACACCTTCTCAAGCATTGCAAATATTAACGCGATCATGCAGAATGTATGAATGAAATGATTTTTAAAAATCAATCAATAATGAAAATTAAAAAGTACATTATTATAAGGGAACTTTAACGAAAAGCACCCGGTATTGTTCACTTTAATGAAAAACCACATTTTAACACTAAAAAGTCAATCCTGGTACTATTCACTTTACCCTTTATTTTGTCCTTATCATTAAAACTCAAAGTTTTCAAGTCCTTTTCATTAGTTTTCCTTTATTATAATTGATTTCTTATTAAAACCAGGTAAAAAACAACATGAAAAATATTATTTTCTCTTAAAAATACATGCTGCACTGAGAAATATGCGTGAGTGTGATACGGCAGCAGCAGCACCAAATTCGTTTTCTTCTGTCGAGCCAAAAAGCAGCAGCCCTCTTTGTCTCTTCTTTCAAAAATCAAAGGATAATATTAGGGAGATCAAATTTTTTAAATTTAAACTTGCAAACCAAATAATGTGATTATGGATGATTGGATTATTAATTAAGTGTCGATTAATGTACTTGTTTCTTATTGATGACACATTATTTTGTTTACAAATTTGGTTTAAAAAATTGATCTTCCTAACTTACCCAAAATAAAAATCAACAACACATTTTTCTCTTATATTTCAAAAACCAACGAATTCAAAATGAATAAATGCCGCCACCAAAAGGTTTTCAAAGATTTTAGAAATGGTAATGTTAGGGATACCAAATTTTAAACTAAATTTGTGAATCAAATGATGTGTTACCAATAGAAAATAAGCATATTAATCAATACATAAGTAATAATCTAATCATCATCAATTATGTCATTTGATTTGTAAAATACCCTCTTGAAAGAACTAAAAAATGCAACAGCCTTTTCACTATCACGAAAACTCAAGGGCAGTCCCAGAGTAATGATTTCTCTCTTTGCTGGTGAAGGCAATAATATGTATAACTTAAAAAAAAAGAAATGCTAAAGAGAATTTTTTAAAAGTGAGACTCTTCATGAACTTCCGTCACATTATATTTTTGACATAATTGTCATGTTAACATTATAAAGTATCGTGCAAAAAAAATGAGGTGACAGAGAATCCATGAATAGTCACACTTTAAAAGAGTCTATTTTATTTGTAAAATGAGCCATTTTAAGTTCGATTATCTCCAAAAACGAATTCGGAACGAATTATTATTGTCAACATTATCAAATTAGCTGCAACTGACTTTCCACAGAACATGGCAACTAAAAGATTACTGGGCTGCTCCAAAAGTATTTCAACCACTCAAACGTTAGTCCAAAAATCAAATCAAGTTAAATACAAGTAAGACCTACTTATATGGATGCATATGCATGACGAACTTATTTGAGTGGATGTCTTTAAAACGCTAGTTATTTTTGTGATTAATAGCATGAGAGACAAATTTAGACAAAAATAATCACTTATTGGGTTCATCCCGCACACTAGGCACTCTTGTTTTAACTTTAAGCTTTAATTTGTTCGTTCTTACACATCACCTTCACTTTTGGCTTCGCCACCCTTCGTAGTGTCAGCCATCATGCCTTAACTTCAGTATCCACATGGGTATCCAGGTTAGGGTGTAAGCCGTTTGATAACCATTTCATGTTTAATTTTTGTTTTTACTTTTTTGAAAACTGAAAATTGAAATCTTGTTTGGTAGCTACTTTTAGTTTTTAGTTTTCAAAAAAATGAAAACTGAAAACCAAAAAGTGAAATCTCAAGGCCAAATTTTGAAACCTAAGAAAGCAGTTTTCAGTTTTTGTTTCTTTAAAAAATAAAATTTGAAAGTAATTACCAAACAAGATTTCAGTTTAAAGAAAATGAAAAACAAAAGTTGAAAACGAAATTGTTATCAAATTAGAGAAATATATGAAAATAGGGGTGAAGTCTAAATTTCACCTCATATCGGAGAAACTCCTAAATTTAGGCTAAAATTGATATATATCATTGATTTTTTTAACACATATGTTAAATATCAAGGAAACTCTTATATTTCGTCCATACCAATATTTGACAACTTCTAAAGCTTCATTTTAAATTTCCATTGTTTTGATCCAAAGTAATCGATATTAATATCGATATTCGATATTAATATCGATATTCGATATATCCGATAATAATTCCACATACCTACCTATCATACATCCACTAACATGGATATTTTAACACTGTATATACACGCTGACCGAAACATAAAGTATAGAAACCACGATGGTGCCCAAGTCTCAAAACCCATTTCCTCAGCGTAAAAATACGCTGCCCAGAAGAAAGTTTGCTGTCATGAAGAAATTTAGGCATGACTATCAAGCTAAGATAGCTCACCTAGCGGCTCCTAAATTTTTAGTTTACACTCATTCATTTTTCCAATTAAATGAAAAGAAAAGAAAAATCTCTATCCAAACAACATGTAATAGTCAAAAAACGTAGGCAGGAAAGGACCCATGACAAGTTTTTCTTACATATTAAATGAAACAAGTCCAAACTATTGACTAACCAAATAAAATTTAAGAGACACTTCTACGCCCAGAGAGTTAAAAGAAGACTTTGGCCTTCATCTTCTACTCTTCCTCTTCGACCTCTCCGCAGCCCCTCTGCCAACAGACTACCCCTCGCACACGCACAAGCACCTTACAAGGTATTCACTTTTTCTTTACTGTTTGATTTCTCTCTTTCTAGTGTATGAAATAGGCAGTAATATTCTTTAATTTGAAGTTTTTTGGTATCATATATAAAATTCAATTTGGAAAAATTATATTAGAAATTGGGAGTTTTAGTGTGAAATCAAATTCTCACGTACCGTCGAGTTTTTTGTAAATATTGTTAGCTTAAAATCCAACTCAACCGAGTTTCCAGTGGTTGTCTTTCTTGATTATACACTACCTAAAAACATATTGTGCTCATTAGTTAACCGAAAAATAAAACCAAATTAATCATTAATCAATTCCCGTTTAAGGTTTAATTAACTTGTGCTCCTGCGTACACTTATTTTATATGTTCAGTGCTTCCGCCGTCACACCTAGTTCAACTACAAACCTAAATCATAATTTTTTTTAATCAATATTGTCTCTACCACTTAATTCCTTGTTAACTTGGCTTACTTGTTGCACTTATTGTTCTTTCTTTGAGAATTTGAGTCTCTAACTCTCAACCTCCTCTCTAAGTCTAGGTCCAGCGGAGATCATGAGCTCCAAGCAACATGCAGCCATTCTCTGCAGCCCGGGAATGGGGCACCTTATTCCCGTCCTCGAGCTAGGAAAACGGCTCGTCACGCACCTAAACTTTGCTGTCACAATCTTCATCTCCCCGTCTTCCGAGGCGGAACTCAAGGCAGCCACGTCCACAAAAATATTGGACATCGTCCAACTCCCACCCCCGGACATTTCTGGCCTCGTGGGCCCGGACACTTCAGTCACTACAAACCTGGTCGTAATGATGCGAGAGCTACGACATGTGTTCCGGTCAGCCGTACGTGCCATGAAGTTCACCCCGACCATGCTTATTGTGGACCTGTTCGGCACCGAATCATTTCCCATTGCCGAGGAGCTAGGGATTCCAAAGTACTTGTTCTTTGCTTCCAATGCATGGTTTTTCTCGTTCTTGATTTGCTGTCTGACATTCGACAAGGAAGTCGAAGGAAACTTCGTTGACCACAAAGAGCCGTTGAAGGTCCCAGGTTGTAGGGAGTTCCGTCCGCAGCTCGATGTCTTTGATGTTATGTTGTACCGGACCAACCAGCAATACCATGATTTTGTTGGGATAATAAGCCGGATCCCCAAGTGTAGTGATGGGATCTTGCTAAACATGTGGGAGGAGTTAGAGCCCACTACTCTCGCGGCGCTTAGAGATGAGAACTTGTTGGGCCAGCACTTGACAGTGCCGGTTTATCCAATTGGGCCCATAATAAGGCCTAATGATTTGTCATGTTCAAAGGGAAAGGTGTTTGATTGGCTAGACAAGCGACCTAATGAGTCCGTAATTTTCGTGTCGTTTGGTAGCGGTGGGGCTTTGTCGCATGAGCAAATGAATGAGATTGCTTGGGGCTTGGAGTTCAGCCAACAACGATTCATTTGGGTGATACGCGCTCCCACCACAACAACTGCGGATGCGGCCTATTTTATGACTGATTGTGATGATGAAGGCCCGTTGAAGTACTTGCCTGAAGGGTTTGTTGACCGAACCAAGGACCTTGGGCTTGTTATTCCTTTGTGGGCCCCACAAGTGGAGATTTTGGCCCATCCATCGGTCGGAGGGTTTTTGTCGCATTGTGGGTGGAGCTCAACTCTAGAGAGCCTAACCAATGGAGTGCCTATGATTGTTTGGCCGCTTCATGCGGAGCAGAGGGTGAACGCCACGCTGTTGACAGAAGAGTTCGAAGTGGCGGTGCGGTCGAAGATACCGCCATGGAAGAAAGTGGTGGATAGAAAAGAGATAGAGGAAATGGTGAGGATGATTATGGAGGACCAAAAAGGCTTTGTTTTGAGGGAAAGAATGAAGAAGCTAAAAGAAAGTGCCGCAAAGGCTTTGGGAGAAGGGGGTTCATCTCGTAATGCTCTTTCTCAATTTGCAAAGCATGGCGAGTCGATGTACATGAAGCTTGCCAATGTTAATGTCCGAAACTGATTTGGAGGCATTCTCTTGTAACTTAATTATCTCAATAATGCTTCCGAACGTGAATTCATCTTGTTTTGTGTTCTTGTTGTATTTGGAGTTGCTTTTAGCGTTATGATAAATAAAGAATTTTAATTAACATATCAAATTTTATTGAACAACCTTACTAATAAAATGGCTTTTCTTGTTAAAGAATAAAGACCACTCTTGAGGGGGAACTTGTTGCTCTCTTGGCAAACAATGACCGATTCCAAACCATAAGAAAAAATCCGTTCTATGTGACAAATGCGTTTTTACATAAGGTCTAATTCATTGCCGGATTGGTGCCAACAAGATAAGGTGTGTGCAAGTTGTGGCGACTATAACAACTCAATGTAACACAATGTTTTTTAGGGTTGTATTGTTACTCGAAAAAACATTATTCATTCCTTCTTAATTTAAAGCATAAAAAAATTATGTAATTGAATTGTTGAGGCAAAACCACTGTGAATAAGCATTTGAAGCCCTTTGGTTAAATGCTACAACTGTGCTCATCATTGCTCCAATCTTTTCGAGGCTTAAGTTTAAATAAAATGTGCACGTAATATGTAGGATTTAACGAGGCAAACCCCAATATTGGAAAAATCTTCGGGCTCTCATGCCAGAACAAACACTAAGATAAATGAGTACGCTAAGACTTGCAAAACTCATTAACTAGACATACATACTAGTAAACAGTTTTGTCTCCGCGCTTTACTACTCATCTTTCTTCAGCCTTCAAAGAGAATTGGCACGACATTAACGCTGTCGTCAAACACCTTCTTGAACTTTGCAAAATACTAACGAGATCATGCAGAATGTATAGAATAAAATAATTTTAAAAAATTAACCAATTACACAAATAACAAGACAGATTTCTTAATTGATTTCTATTTAAAACACGATGAAAAATAACATAAAAAATATTATTTTCTCTTAAATATACATGCTGCACATATATGTGTGAGTGTGATACGGCAGCTGCAGCACCAAATTTGTTTTCTTCTGTTGCTTTCAAAAAAAAAAAAATGCTTTCAAAAAAAAATTTGTTTTCTTCTGTCAAAACAAAAAGCAGCAGCCCACTATTTCTCTTCGTTCAAAAATTAAAAGCAACAGCACATTTTTCTCTCATTTCCAAAACCAATGAATTCAAAATGAATAAATACCGACCCCAAAAGCTTTTCTAAGAACTAAAAAAATGCAGGAGCCTTTTCACTTTCACGAAAACGCAATGGCAGCCTCAGAGTAATGATTTCTCTTTTTTGCTGGTGAAGGCAATAATGTTCGCGAAATTATTGACGTTGAACTCTGAAATGTCAAAATAGTTTATGAAGAGTTTTATTTTGAAAGAATCTTTTTAGACAATTTTTAATGGAGAAGGTTAAAAGTTTAAAAGCAAAAAAATAACTTGATTGTCAAAAAATTCATCTTCAACCGATGGTTAGGCTATAATTCTATAGAGCCCACTAAACTATTATTTGGCCAAAGAGGCATCAGGCTAACCAAATGTAGCCCCATCTTAGCCCTTTTTTTTTGTCCAGCTCCTCAGTTGCAATAATTGATTCAAATTCAACGATTATATTTGAAAACATCCAACGATAGTTTAATTATATTAACTAATAAATTTAAAGTATAAACTTATAACAAATAAATTATTGACGGGAGCTATGTTGAGCCCCTTCGATTGGAGATGATATATGAATATGACATGACACTGTTCAGTTAAAAATAATTTTTTGTAGGACTATAATTCTAGACGGGGTTATATTTAGCCATTTCAGTTGGAAATGGCCTTAGCACTTCTCTAAAACTTATTTTTAGCTACATTAACTGGAACTCGATTTTGATCACTTTGCTCCCTATAACTCAAAAGTTGTCAGTTTACTCTTTGAAACTCAAAGTTCCTTCCGCTTTGCCTATGGAATCGATTTTGATCCCCTTGTATCCCCTGAAACTCGAAGTCGTCTCTATAAAACTCATAATTCGCTACACGTTGCTTTAGATTGTTAATTTCTTATGTGGGTCATTTTCATCTCTTCAATTTTTTTTTAAACTTAATCTGTTTTGATTGTTAAATTCTAAAGCATAATAGAGATTTATAATCAAATTTATTGTACATGTGGCATAATCTTATTTGGTGTTGGGTCCAACAAATGTTTCAGAAGGTGATCTATAATTTAAAAAAAAAAATTACAAGTCAAAGTGAAAAGAATTTTGAATTTCACAAAATAAAATGATAATTTTTAAATTAGAAATAGGAAAATAAGATCAAAATCCAATTTCATTTCATGGAGTATAGTTAAAATAAGCCTTTCTCTAACTTAAAACAATAGGGCAGCCGCTTTGTAAATTCTTTCAAAACGAAAGATGGCAGCACCGACCAAAAAAACCGTGCATATGCGGCACCCACAGTGCCAAAAGATTATTGGGTTGCTCCAAAAATATTTCAGCCACTCAAACATTAGCCCCTAATCAAATCAAGTTAAATACCAAGTAAGGCCTACTTACATGAATGTATATACATAACAAACTTATTTGAGTGGATGTTTCTGACACGCTTGTTATTTTTGTGATTGAGAGTATGAGAGACAAACTTAGACTACATCATAATTGAAACACGCATTAGTTTAAGACGACTCATGCGTTTTGTTAGGAATTATCAATTTTGCACTAACAGTTCCAATAGCATCATAGGAATTGTAAGTGTTGTGTGTTCAGCATTGTACAACGGGAGTGCTCCAATATTTGTGCCTTTTTTTTAACAAACGATATTATCTACATTAAAGGAGTGGGGTGATAGACGCATATTTATGCGACTTAGTTAACTAGTTTTCTTGCATTTACGTTATTAGTTCTTAGTTATTTTAGTACTTTAAGCCATTTTCGTGTGTTTGTAGGTCCAAAGGGCTAAGGTAGCAAGAAAGTGCATTTTGGTGCATTTTGGAGTAGTTTTGAGCTTGGAATGGATTACTTATGATATGAGCAAGATGAATGGACGAATTTGAAGACAAAAGAGGCTAGGAACATGCTAAAAATATGGTGAAACAAATACAAGTTGCAAGAAGGGATAGGTTTCTAGAAGGATTGACCAAAACTCCACTCAAAACCATGCATACCCCATAAAATTCATCAATGCCGTGGCCTTCCCTTTGTTTCACTTCCACCAGATTTTTTAGTGATGATGCAATGCCTATCTCACCATGACATTTGAGTGGATGATGCAATGCTTAACTCACCATGACATGTGAGTGGATGACTCAAAACCTACCCTCACCAACAATTCTCCACCTTGCCATGCCTTACCTACTTCATTCCACCAGATTTTTGCATTAAACATGTCCATCCTCTTCCTATAAATACCATGGCAGCAACCTCATTCAAATCATGAAGAAATTAACCATTCTCCAAGCCTTCCCTTGCCTCTCCCTACATATCTAAACCTCTTCCCATCCATTCCTCCAAATAACCAACCCTTCAACATCATTCCAACCTTGTTGTTGCGGCAAAGAGAAGGAGAAAAGTCCTTGGACGCGCTTGCTATCCAACATGAATCGTTGGAACGTTTAGGTGCTTTCTTTCCTTTGTTTTTCAATGTTTAAATTTGTTTATCTTTGTTTTGTAATAATGAGGAACTAAAACCCCCCTTGGCTAGGGGGGATTCGAAACACATGTCCATGCTTGCAATATGATTTGATTACTTTTAATTGCGTTTCATAAGTTATGAATTCAATTTACTTATCCGTTCGTATAAAAACTGATTTGTGTATGTTGATTGAGGGTCGACACTTAGTTTGCATGCATGAATTTGATGCTAGAATATAAGGGAGTTTCACCTAATCGTCATGAACTTATATTCACAAGTAGTGAAGGTTGCTAGTCACAATCGCGTTAAGTAAATTCTTGGCATAAGTTTCATGCGTATTCCATAGTAACGAGTGCCTCGTCAATGCTTATGATTTTCATAGAACTTAATGATTCTTGCTTGTATCTCTATTATGCAATTCATGTAGGGAACTTGTGAGGAATGCTTTGGGTTGTCGTATGCAATCATCCAACTCAATAAAAGTAGGAAAATCTGAGGGTTAATTTAAGCGTACCTAATTAACTTGGGGCATTGAGAATTAATAAGTTATTGAAATACAATTGGAAATCGTTTTGTATGCAAGCAAGACATGTGTGGAGAAGAACCCTCTAGCTAAAGCCCATCATCCATAGTTTTTAAGTTTTAGTTATTCGTTTTACTTTCACTTCACAAGAACCAAATCCCCCCCTTTACTTTCTTGTCTTAAAAGTCTTTTGTTTACATTTTTTTTAACTTTGTTTTTATGTTTTTAAATTAGTTTTGAGAGGTTTTAGCAAGCCCTCCTAATCCCCGGTTTAGAACGATACCCTACTTACATCTATACTACAATTGTCACAAGAAGGTTTAATTTGTGCGTTAGTTAATTTTCGCGTCAAATTTTGGCGCCGTTGCCGGGGATTAGCAAATTTGCTAATCCCTTGTTTATGTTTTTGTTTGTGTTTTATTTTTTTTTATTTGTGTTTATTTTATTTTATTTTATTTTATTTTATTTTATTTTATTGTCTTTTACTTTTGATATTTGATTTAGTTCTCTTTCTTTGATTTTAGGTACAAATGGAGCGAGACATGGCACTTGCATCCATCCAAGCTCAATTGGCGAATATCACGTCTCAATTAACTCAGAATGCCGGAAGGACCACAATGCCAAGTGTACCTACATTTGGTGCATCGTATGGGCAAGGATATCAAACTCATCAATGTCCCCAATTTTCTGCAAATGAAGATGTTTGGGGATATCAAGGTCATAACCAATCAAGGGGCAACATGTTTTCCAACGCTTACAATTCGGATTGGAGAAATTATTCAGATCATAGGTGGGGAGAACCTCAACAGGTTCAACAAAGTGGATATTGGCAACAAGATGAGGAGTTTTATTCAAGATCTATGCAGCCACCACAACCTCCCCCACAACAATTTCAATCGAATTCAAGTATGCCCATGAATTATAATGAAATTCTTGATGGACTCATTTCTTTGACGCAGGGCTCACAAAACGAAGAACAATTGCAGCCATCAGAGGAGTTCTATCAATGGCCATGTGCACCACCACAGCCTCCACCACAATCTCCCCAACCAAATTCAGGTTCGTCGGTTGATAATGATAATATTATTCAATTAATCACCTCTTTGAACCAGGAAGTAGAAAATCAAGACAACAAGATGGATGCATTGGAGAAGCAAGTTGGGCAGATTATGGAGATCATGGCACCGATTCAAGATCAAAGTGAACTCTCCAACTCCACATTTGCAAATTCAAAGGGAGAAATGGAAATCAATGAAGCCATCACTTTGGGAAGTGATATGGAGGATGAAGTTGTCCCAGAACCATCCAAACATAGCCCGGACATGGATGAATTGCCGCTTCAAGAAGAAGATGAGGATGACGACTTGGGCAGTTTAGAAGAATTCTTGTCGCAAACCCCTCAAGTCCTTATGCCATCCAACTCAGGTGAGGAGGTTCTAAATTCAATTCATTCTAACCCCATTCCGCCAATTGTCTTTTTTCCTTGCAGGTTTTTAAATCCCAAGGAAGAAGTGAATGAAAAAGACGTTGTGGAAGCTCTTCCAGAGGTGCAAAATGAGATCCCAATTTTTGGTGCACCAAATTATGTTCCCGATGATGTTGAAACATTCAAAGAACCTTGCACACCAAGAAGAGGGATTCCAGAAAAGGAGGTGGCCGGAGAATATGTTGAACATATCAAAGAGGATGTAGTTGAGACAACCAATGCCAAAGAAGTTGAGTTTGATAACAAGGGTCATGTCACAATCATCACATGCAATCTGGCTAAGTTCAAAGTTCCTGAAACGTTCAAAGACGTGGTGTTTGTGATTGAGTTTGAACAAGAAAGTAAGCCATCTTCTCCAATTTTAATTTTATGTTATACTAACAATCTAATTTTGATGATTCAGGCACCGTCATTAGAACTTAGACCGTTGTCGGATCATTTCAAGTACCACCGTCCGTTCAAGGATAAACCCATGCATTTGAATAATGAAGGGGGCCTAGGAATCACCCACAATCAGATTTGCATTCCTAATCTCTTCTCTTTACTGCTTTCATTTTGTTGTGTTTATTTAGTTGTGATTTTTGTTTGGGAGATTAAACATAGTCTTTTTACTTTGATTTACTTATTTTACATTGATATTTAAAAAAATAAATAAATAAATAAAATAAAATAAAATAAAATAAAATAATAATAATAATAATAAACATCCAATTAAAATTTAAAAAAAAAAAAAAAACTTATATTTATATATATAATTAAATAAACTTAAAAGCATAAATATTTTACAATAATGTGAACTAATAGCTTTCATTGGTCGTTGGTAGGTGGTGCCTCGGAGGTCGACGGAGCCCCAGAAAGACGAAGCGCCAGAGTTGGATCATTCGGAGCCTCAATACTTGGTGCAGCTCCCGAGGACGAAGGCAACATAAACCTCGGGAGTAACGCCATAAACCGTTGATGATCACTCTGAATCCGCACTTCGGACTCCTGCAGCTGATCAAGCTTCCTCTTCATGCTTGTTGAGTAATTAGTTGCGAGCATGTGCAACTCCTTATTCTCATGCCTAAGCACTCTGACCTCTTGCCGAAGACTAGCCACTTCAGCCATCAACGACTCAACCTGACTAGTTCGTGCAAGAAGGCGCTGGCCCATGTTTGATACTGAGCCTGCGCATCGGACGCTGTAGGCCAGAGAGTCCTGAACAGCCAGTTCGTCGGACCGCCTAGAAAGTATCCTAGTGTCTCTAGGAGTGAGCAGATTTCTGGCCACCACCGAAGCGGTTGTTTCATTCATCATCATGGAATCCCCAACTGCAAGAGGACCATTTGGGGATATGAAGGACGGCTGCCAAATGTTGGTTGGAGAAGACATATCAATATCTTCCCCAACATTCAAGTTAAGGCGACGGTCAGAAGGGCAAGACATATTTGAAGTTGTGAAGAAAATGAAGAGGTCGAACTGATCAAGATAAAAAAAAAATACTCGGAGGGAGTGTTTACAGGAGGGAGCTCAAGTGTGTTGTGGAACAAAATTAGCGCCTCTATAAAAAGAAGAAATCAAAGAGGCGCTCATCAGAAATCAAAGTGGCGTCCTCTCGCAAATCGAAGAGTCGGGGCTCTTTTCTCAAAAGCCGGACTACGTCTCAAAAGTCGGACGCCGTTCTCAAAAGTCGGGCGCCTCTCTCAAAAGACGGAGCGGTCAGGAATCACGAGGCGAGCAGCTTTTCCAGATTTGTCGTCATTCGTCACGCGCGCTGTCAGCTTTGCGGAAATTACGGGCAGCTTTGTCAGAAAGCGCGTAACTTGTACTGTTCATCCATCCACCGGCTGCCGACAAGGGTAAAGGAACAGTTTCGGTTGTGAAGAATCATTCCTATAAACGTCTACCTTCGCCATCCATTGCAAAGGCAAACCCCCTCAGCATTTCTTCATCTCCGAAAATGCATTCCCAACGAAGCCTCTCGAGTTATTCTGTGTTTCTCATTCCCTGGGATACCTTTGCAAACAAGTCATCAAGAGCTAGAGTATTTCATATCATGAAGGTTGAAAGCAAGAGTATCTCATATCATGCTTTCTCCCTGTCATTTTCCTTGTCTTTGTGATAAGGAGAAAGCGAGCAATCAGCCAGCACTCGGTGTCAATCTTCCGATCTAAGAACCGACTGCCTGGAAATCCTTCCTGATTGCTTACCTAGCATTGCTCTCGAGTGCTCATCTTCAACTGCTGATGTACTTCCGAAGAAGACGCCACATCTGCCTGGAGAACAGATAAGGCAAGTGAAAATGATACCTTGAAGCATGTGGAGACAAGGTGCTACTTCATCTTCAAGATCAAGTCTCATTTTCCTTGCTAAGAAGTTCCCCAGCCCGGTTCAAGAATAAACCTGTGGAACGATACTTCTTCAAAAGCAAAAGTATCTCATATCATCAGAGTCAAAGGCAAAGATATCTCATGGCATGTTTTTCCTTTACCCTTGCTCTTGCCTGCGAGACAAGGTGAAAGAAAGCAATCGGTCGGCACTTGGACAAATTGAACAAAGAAATAGACCACCACCTTTACCTCGTGCCTACCTGTCGTGCAGAAAAAACAAGCAGAGAAGAATGCAGCCTGCAGACTCAATCAACCCGGCAGAAGGAGTCCGAGTTGAAACCAATAGCTCGAGAAGCTTCAACAACATCTGGACGCATCAGTCACCGCCACCAATCAAGTCTCATTTTCCTTGCTAAGAAGTTCCCGAGGCCAGTTCAAGTTCAAAGCTGTGGAAAGTCAACAAGCACGACCAATGATCACTTATTAGTTCTATTCATTGTCTTTTATCGTCATTTTCAATTTTTCGTTTGTATTTTCTACATTTTCTTGTGTTACTTAATTGAATTATTTCTTTTCTTTGCAGGAACTTTTGGTTATTTCCACCCTTGAAGTTGATTGCAGAATTTTAGCTTGGGGGGTCATCGCTTGATTTTACTGCAAATTAGGGAAGTTTTCAGTCCTATTGCTTTATTTTGTTTCTTTATATTTATTTATTTTATTTTTATTTGCATTTTATTACATTTTCTGACATTGGGGACAATGTCTAGTTTAAGTGTGGGGGGGTAAACAAGTGTTTTTGTTGCAAAATTCGTAGGATTTTACCACCTAACATGTCAAAAGTTGTTTTTCACTGTTTTTGAGTGTTTTAGTGTGTTTTGAAGTAAAAATCCGAAAATCACATAAAAATTTGAAAAATTTGTTTTAAAAACCCAAAAAGAGTTGTTTTTGTGTGTTTGTTTGTGTCTTAGGGTACCTTCCAACACAATAATGAGGATTCGGTTTGTAATTGCATGACGGTTAAAGAAAGTTATAAATATGGATAAAAGTTTGATTTACTCTTTGGTTTATGCTTGGTTGAGGTTATAACTTATGAATTCACATGCAATCATAAAGGAAAAATCAGTTTTGTAACATGCTTGAAGGAAGAAACTCAACTAACGCTACAACCTTGTGAGACTTGAGCCTAAACGTTTATTTGGAGAGTTAATAATCTGTGCATTGTGTTTTTCTAAAGTCGTTGCATGATCTCATCATTCTTTGCTTGGTTGCTACTTAGAAGGCGTTTTCATCACTTAGATCTAAACACTAGAATTCATGCCCATTTCATTCAAAACATATCATTGATTTACATAACACATATTCAAGATTAAGTTGCGTAGTGACCACCATAGCCAAAAAGCCGTATATCCCTATGTCATTATGTTTTGTAGGTTTTAACCCCGTCGAGCTTTGTCTAGCCTTTTCTTTGTTAACCCACATTACCCTCACCTAGCCTAGGTTAGAACTATCCATACCCTCGTTCTTAAAGTATAGTAAGCATGATTCAAATTGAATTCCTTTTTTGTGGGCAGAAAATAAGTGTGGGGGAAGTGTTTATCATGTGAGTTTGTGTGCCATAGGCACGAGTAAAAAAAAAAAAAAAAAAAAAAAAAATCCAAAATATTGTTTGTTGAAGTAAGGGTCCAAAACAATGAATTCGGCCCTAAGAAGTTGTTTAAATCTTACCCTTGTGTTTTAAAGTTAATTTCTGCAATCTAAGTGAATTCTAAGTCTCAATTTTACTACTTTGCTTACTAACGCTTGAAGAACGTTTGTTTTCCCTATCCTTTCATTGTTAGCCAACTCCCCAAGCCCCGTAACAACCCTTGACTTTAATCTTGAGTGTTGTGTGTTTCAATATGTGGAGTTTGAATTTGGTTTGAGCATATGGTGTCACTGGTTCTCGCATCTAAGTAGTAGCATTCCATTCATGAGATCATATCTAAACATGCTTGTTCACTCCGGAAATTGCGTTCTTTGTGATACATATATGTGAGCATTCGTTTTTATATCTACATCCATTCTCTCACATATAACTAGTATAGGGTGTGTAGTTAGAAAATCTGAGTGAAAATAGAGTGCATATCTTGTAAGGATTGAGGGAATTCTCTAAGGCATGTTACTACATTCAAAACATTGTTTTAATTGGTTAATTGTGAACTAGTAAGTAGTGACTATGATTAAGTATGTGCTTAAGTGTTAAATTGACTCAAATCTGTGAGAATGATAATCCTTAACATGTCATGTGCATTGGAAATCTCTAAGGCAAACGTTGGAAGGTTTAGGTTATGAGTTGTTTGTTTTGTTAGTTTTATTTCTTTGTTTTGCTCGAGGACTAGCAAAAGCTAAGTGTGGGGGAATTTGATAGACGCATATTTATGCGACTTAGTTAACTAGTTTTCTTGCATTTACGTTATTAGTTCTTAGTTATTTTAGTACTTTAAGCCATTTTCGTGTGTTTGTAGGTCCAAAGGGCTAAGGTAGCAAGAAAGTGCATTTTGGTGCATTTTGGAGCAGTTTTGAGCTTGGAATGGATTACTTATGATATGAGCAAGATGGATGGACGAATTTGAAGACAAAAGAGGCTAGGAACATGCTAAAAATATGGTGAAACAAATACAAGTTGCAAGAAGGGATAGGTTTCTAGAAGGATTGACCAAAACTCCACTCAAAACCATGCATACCCCATAAAATTCATCAATGCCGTGGCCTTCCCTTTGTTTCACTTCTACCAGATTTTTTAGTGATGATGCAATGCCTATCTCACCATGACATTTGAGTGGATGATGCAATGCTTAACTCACCATGACATGTGAGTGGATGACTCAAAACCTACCCTCACCAACAATTCTCCACCTTGCCATGCCTTACCTACTTCATTCCACCAGATTTTTGCATTAAACATGTCCATCCTCTTCCTATAAATACCATGGCAGCAACCTCATTCAAATCATGAAGAAATTAACCATTCTCCAAGCCTTCCCTTGCCTCTCCCTACATATCTAAACCTCTTCCCATCCATTCCTCCAAATAACCAACCCTTCAACATCATTCCAACCTTGTTGTTGCGGCAAAGAGAAGGAGAAAAGTCCTTGGACGCGCTTGCTATCCAACATGGATCGTTGGAACGTTTAGGTGCTTTCTTTCCTTTGTTTTTCAATGTTTAAATTTGTTTATCTTTGTTTTGTAATAATGAGGAACTAAACCCCCCTTGGCTAGGGGGGATTCGAAACACATGTCCATGCTTGCAATATGATTTGATTACTTTTAATTGCGTTTCATAAGTTATGAATTCAATTTACTTATCCGTTCGTATAAAAACTGATTTGTGTATGTTGATTGAGGGTCGACACTTAGTTTGCATGCATGAATTTGATGCTAGAATATAAGGGAGTTTCACCTAATCGTCATGAACTTATATTCACAAGTAGTGAAGGTTGCTAGTCACAATCGCGTTAAGTAAATTCTTGGCATAAGTTTCATGAGTATTCCATAGTAACGAGTGCCTCGTCAATGCTTATGATTTTCATAGAACTTAATGATTCTTGCTTGTATCTCTATTATGCAATTCATGTAGGGAACTTGTGAGGAATGCTTTGGGTTGTCGTATGCAATCATCCAACTCAATAAAAGTAGGAAAATCTGAGGGTTAATTTAAGCGTACCTAATTAACTTGGGGCATTGAGAATTAATAAGTTATTGAAATACAATTGGAAATCGTTTTGTATGCAAGCAAGACATGTGTGGAGAAGAACCCTCTAGCTAAAGCCCATCATCCATAGTTTTTAAGTTTTAGTTATTCGTTTTACTTTCACTTCACAAGAACCAAATCCCCCCTTTTACTTTATTGTCTTAAAAGTCTTTTGTTTACATTTTTTTTAACTTTGTTTTTATGTTTTTAAATTAGTTTTGAGAGGTTTTAGCAAGCCCTCCTAATCCCCGGTTTAGAACGATACTTTACTTACATCTATACTACAATTGTCACAAGAGGGTTTAATTTGTGCGTTAGTTAATTTTCGCGTCATGGGGAAGTGGGCTAAGCCTCACACTGGCCTAGACAAAATAATGTAGTTTAAATTCACATTTGGTGAGAATCAAACTTAAGACCTCTCACTTACAAGTGAAGAGGAATATCACTAGGCCGTAGTATTAAGTAGCTTGTTTTTAGTTAGACTAATTAGTTATTCGGGGCTCCTCGATACAATTAGAGTTAACCAAAATACTCGCTTATTGGAATCCTCCCGCAAACTGGGCACTCTTGTTTTAGTTTTAAGTTTTAATTTAAGAAAAATTAGTATCCGGTCCCTAGTTTCTAATGTTCATTGACTAAGACCTTATTAGTTTTTAGATTTTGATCAAAGTCCCTAGTATTAATATATTAATGAATTACATGTAAGTTACATAATTTTTATAATAAAAATTAGTAATTGATTTAGAGTTTTAATACTCACACCCTTATTAAACTCCTATATAATTTCAATTCAACCATTTCCAAAATATAAAAAATAAAATTAGAATAAGTTTGTGCCGGTGAAATCCCGTTACTGGATTTCACTATTGTAAACTACGTATTTGTATTAACGAGATTTTATATTATTTTCGAGAATTTATATTAAATTTTATTAAATTTAAAGGAAAGTGTTATTGGCACTTCAAAAATCTCATTCTACACTCCTCACAAGTGTATTTTTCTTTATAAATATCGAAAGTTTGGAGTATAGAATGAGAATTTTGAAGTGTCAATAATAATAATTCCCAATTTAAAAGAGAAAAAGAGGAGTAATGCTATTTATACCATATTTTTGTACCACATTTTCATACTACCTTAGGTGGCATTTGATGTGGACAGTTACATAATTTGAATTAATCAGATTTTTAAATTTAGTTTATTAAAAAACTAATAATTACGAAAAACTAGTTAATTAAATGATACTTGTGGTATACGAGGAGTCTTTCTTCTTCATTTCCTTGGGTTTTGCAAATTTTTCAAATGATGTGACTGTCTACATCAGATGTTACTTAAGGTGATATAAAAATATAGTACAAAAATATGGTATGAATAACATTACTCGGAAAAGGGAGGATTTTAATTTTCTTGTGGTGTGTTTCGGGGGAGGCACTCTCACTTATTCCAGTGTCTTCCACTCATTTCTAGAATTCTCCAAAACTCTCTCACTCCATCCCTCTCTTCCCTTCCTCATACGACACACACACGACCAACCGGCGTCGAAGCCACGTTATCCGGCTAACCCAGATCATCAAACCACATCATCGTAGTCCCTATCTCGCCACGAACTCCCCCTACTCCCTGTTCTTGGAAAAAGGAAAAAAAACAAGAAAAATAAAAACCAAACATAGAGATAACAAATGGAGGAGCTCCCAGAATCATCAAACTTACTTTTGGATGGTTTCAAATGAGTGGTGCTGAAATTACGAGAGATAATGTTATCAGAGGATGCAACCTGGTACGGGTCAAGGTGAAGGGGATGAGGATGAAAATTTTTGGAGTAAACAATGACCAATTCCAAATCACAAGAAAAAATCCGTTATATACGAAAAATGCGTTTTTGCATAAGGTCTAGTTAATCACTGTGTTGGTGCCAACAAGATAAAGTGTGTGCAAGCTGTGGCGACTATGACAACTCAACGCAACACATTATTTTTTAGAGCTGTTATTGTCATTCGTTATCTAGAAGTGCTAATAACAATTTATTTCTTTGTTATTGTGTAAATATTAGTTAAATATGATAAAATTAACGGGTCTTAAGCAAAAGTCGGCTGCTTTCATAGTTTCATGAAGTGCAATTGATCAGTTGGCACTTGGACACCTTTTAAAACATAGAGACAATCACAAGATGTCAACAAACTCTCTGAATTGGCTTAAGCAAATGAGGGATCAACAGGCAACGCCAACTTTGGAGTAAACAAATTGTTTACCAAAAATAAAAAAAGGAGTACGTAAACAAATAACTTAAATAGTATAAAAATGTTGGTTGAATCTTTCAGTACTAACGAATAGCGACAAATTTTGGTTAGCGCTACTCTGTCAATCTTCATTTTATTATGAATTTGAAAACAGGTTGTAAGTTTAAGTTTAATGAACGATAATAATTAATATAACATCTTTCGAGATATTTATAAAGTATTTGAATCTAACGGAAGAATTGACGCAAAATCGAGCGCAATGACGTTTTAGAATTCATACAGCCAACCCCAATTAATAGAATAAAGATATATTTGTTTTGAGATGCCTTTATTTTATTTTTTTTACTACAAACGATATTCTACATTAATTCATGCTAAGGAGAAAGAAAAAGTTTGAACCCAAACACAAAATTAAAAATAAAACCCTAGCACCAAGACAATCTGCCCCTTACGTTTTAAGGTACTTTTCTTGTTGGCTTTTAAATTGGTAAGCTTAATGCTTTTTTAATTCTATTGCGAACATATGGGCAGCAAGGAGAAGATCTAGTCCAATCATCCAAGTGATGATGGGTTTCAACGTGCAGTGAGAAGAGAGTGAAGCCTTAATGGTGAGCTACCAAGCAGGAGGAATAACGTGTTCATGGCAGGAGAAACACATAACAACGCAAGATTAAAGGTTTTTCAAGTTAATCATGTGTTTTCATGTCCTAAAATCAGAACACATGTTCGTAGCAGGAATTTCCGTCGGGGATGTTTCCTGGCCGACGAGCACACAGCTCCCCGGGAGAGGTTGGCGCCGGTTGATGTTTGGTTGTCGGGCTTCTGCTTTACTGTCGAGCTTGTCGGGCACGGCCTGTCGGGCAAGGCCTGTCGGGCAAGGCTGAAAGAGAAGGACAGAGTTAACTCTGAAAGGTGCCTTTGTGGGGCCTTAGGTGTAGGCCTTAAGGCTCACAATCAAGGTTAACTTTCACGTGCTCAGGCGTGCCACTGCCATCTTTAGCATGGCAGATGTAGAACGGATGTTGAGTTTAGTTATGTATATATATATATATCCGAGATACCGTATTAATTATGACAGGTGCCTTTGTGGGGCTTTAGGTATAGGCCTTGAGGCTTCCAATCCAGCACTTGGACATATACATTGCATGTTCCATTGTCGCATATAGTATTACCACCGTTATACTTCTGATCAGCTAGCCCGCAGAGCTTAGAACGAATCTAAATAGGTGCCTTTGTGGGGCCTTAGGTGTAGGCCTTGAGGCTTCCTATCAGAACTCATTCCATACTCAAACGTTCTAGCCCGCAGAGCTTAGAACGAATCCAAATAGGTGCCTTTGTGGGGCCTTAGGTGTAGGCCTTGAGGCTTCCTATCAGAACTCATTCCATACTCAAATGTTCTAGCCCGCAGAGCTTAGAACGAATCCAAATAGGTGCCTTTATGGGGCCTTAGGTGTAGGCCTTGAGGCTTCCTATCAGAACTCATTCCATACTCAAACGTTCTAGAATAATCATAATATAACAGTGGTAAAACTACTAGATCAGTCGATTACTTGCGCCCCAAGTAACTTCAGACTTCTTCGTTTATCAAGGATTGTCGTGGATGGGTTAAGTCCACATAAAGTTCTTTTTTATGCCTTGAGACCAAGGACTTTTACATGATCACTCTTATATGTCCGAAAGATTAGAACTTAGATCTGATTTAAACAATGAAGACATCTTTAAATCGGATTCAAGAACTGAGAGAGTCTTTTAATAATCATTTTACTAGAAACAACTTGAATACAACTGAAAGTATACAACATATTGCTAGTTTAATAAATGAAAAGACAAAACCAAAGAGGGTCGGACAAGGTTTCACCTTGTCGGGCAAAACTGGGCGTCTTGCAACTTCTTATCTTTGTGGTTTATCAGGGGGTTTGAGGGTTTAGAGAAAAGGGGTTTGAGAGTTGAGTTTACAGAGAGAAATCGATACTACAGCAAGTGTTTTAGACGAGGTAGCAGAGCTATTACAAAAAGGGTTGAGTGAGAGTTGATCCCGAGAGGGATGAAGGCTTTGGCTGACTACAGCTATCGTTTGAAGGCAAATCTGGCTTTGAGCAGAGTTTGTGCTTGTTTTTGTTTGTTTGAGTATCCTTATTCCAGATTTCTCTTTCTTGTTTTATAGGCAACTCGGCTGGGCTTCCTGTAGCTGCAATCTTGCCCGAATGCAGCTTGAAGGATAGTGACTCATCAGCTATTTACTTGCTTCTGCCACTGTAAAGTACTTTTTGGGCTGATTAGCTATCTAGCCTACTCCACTTGGTGGCTTGGTAGGTGAGCAAGTGGTGCAAGTGAACTGCACTAAGTCGGAAAATGCCTCTTCTGATTTCTGGGCTTTGGTTGGGCTTCAGCCATCTCTCTTTCTTGGCCTCCCTTTGGGCCAATTCCTCCTTTAGGCCCAAAGTTCAAGTTTTAACCCAAACAGTGCCCCATTCAATCAATATTTAGCTTGGAATTCCAGGCGCCAATATTGATTGAAAAAGCTCTTTTGTTATATCCACGTCTTTCCTTTAAGATTTGCACACGTCCTGACTATAATAATCATTTCCTTCTGATTTCTCCACTAACCCATGAACTCTATGCCTTCTTAGTACAAAACCCATCTGCAATTGAGAGTCCCTTAACTTCTTCAACATTTTTACTCCTCTAAATTTCTCAGGCTTTCCTCCCCTCTTTGCCCGATACCCTCGATATTTGTTATCTTCTCGACCGTTCCCCTTTCAAACTCAATCAAATGGCTTCAGGATCGAGCCAAATCCAACCATCTTATGAATCTGGCAAAAGCATCACCACCCTGCGCCGTTTACTCAACGGGCTGCATCGCCCTCGGGCAGGTTTATATTCTGAACTCTTCTTCGAAGTGCATGGGGCACAATCATTGGGTCCCGCCTGGATTTCCCGGGTCCCCTCAGTAATAGAAGACAATATGCCTCGGGATAACTGGTTTTCCCCAAGTCCCTTTTTTGCTCAGTCGGGCATTTCTTCAACCAAGTGGTCGTCATATCGTCGAGGCTTCCCTCTGATGAACGACCCAGCTTGGACTCAATGGATCGATGAGTTAGAGCCAATTTTCAAGAAGAAGTGGATGAACAACGACATTTATGAACTGATAATGCTTTCGAAGATTTCCATCACTCCCAAGCCCGAATTGCTCGCTTCTTCTCTTCTTTTCTGGAATTCGGGCACGAACACCTTTGATTTCTGTATGGGTCCCATGTCTCCAACCATTCTTGATATGGCCCAGGTCTTCGGGCTGAGACCGTCGGGCAGGATAGTGGATGTCACTCAAGACTGGGCTCCTTCCTCGATCGCCGAAAGCTCGGGTTCATCCGCCCCTTTGCTTTCCTTGAAATATAACTCTTCTACTTTTAAGAGTTATGGGACCTCCTTCAAGGGATTCATCCCTTTTGTGAAGGAAAATTTTGGAGCAGGTTCTTCTCAAGCTGATAAAGATCAAGAGCATATGTATTTCCTTCTATACTGGCTCAATAAATTTATCTTCCCCAATAAGTCTAAAGGAATGAAGGTTGAATGGATTCCCCTAGTGGAGGCTCTTCATAATTTTGATGATGTAGCTACGGGTCCATTCCTTCTTTCCCATCTTTACCACCTTCTTTTCGAAATGACTCAGGGCGAGCCATTTGAAACTAATCTGAACGGGCCCATCTGGATGATACAAACATGGTTCCAATGGTATTTCCCAGAGTTTTGGGCTGCCAATTTGGAGTTCCCAGAGGGTGTGGCTCCCGCCCGAATCTTAGCTGAAGCTGCTCCCATATCACTCCACTTTTGCTTGCTTCTATTTCTTCAAAGTCTACAAGAGTCGGTCAGATTTGGAGTGGGGGGCATCGGTCTTGAGGCGATATCCTTGGTTTTCTGACCAAGCCTTTCAGGATGCCCCTGGGAAAGATGCCACTTCCTCTTGCAGGGAGAGATTCATTAGTTGTATTCAACCACGGGACATGGCTTGGGGAGTCAGGGGCAATCGATACGGCCAAGGATTGGAGGTGTATCATCCTAACTTTTGCAGCATGCAGTTAGGTTTTAGGCAAGCCATTCCCATCCATTTCTTTGATTCTGTTCATTGTGGCACTTCCTTTCGACTACCATCTCCCTCTGAGGCGACTTTTCGAGCTGTCCGATGCAGTCTCGAAGTTATGAGTCAGGCTGCCCGCAAGTCAGTCATTCTTAATTTTGAATGTACTTCAATCTTCTCTTCTTGGTTGGAAGACAAATGGACCATGAAGTATGGAGGAGACTTGAGAGAAACTCATGATCGCCTCTTCAACCAACTCTCTCTCAAATCATATCCCAGTTCGGGCGAGCTGGAAAATTGGAAAGAGATGATTCAAGAGAAGAACCGATTGCTTTTGATAGGTATTCCTTCTTCTTAACCTGACTTTGTTTTCCTTCTGGAGTCCTTTAAATCTTATTTTGCTGGATACTGCAGCCCAAGTAGACGTGGAGTCAGTCCCTATTGAGTCCGAGGATGATTCTGCTGATGCGGCAGTTCTTCATGGAGCTGCAGCAGAAGCTGAACGACGAGAAGCTGGAGGAGGAGGTGGTGTTTCAGAATCTTTTGGAGATTCAGAAACTGAAGAAGCACCTGCAGTGATTGTCCAAGCCACTAAACGAAAGAAAGCAGTTGTAATTGAGGCTTCAGATTCTGATCGTGCATCCTTGCCGAAAGCTAAACGACCTACACTTGCTAGAAAGAGTAAAAGAGCACGAATTGTTCCGATTCCCAAGTCACCAGCCCCATCTGCTCCAATCCCAGAGGCAGGCAGGAAGAAGCAAAAGTCTTTACGTGAGTTTCTGTTCTTCTTCACCGGCTTGCCACCCTTCTTCTTTATCTAATTGCCCTTATTTTTCTTGAAAACAGGACCTCAAGCCTCTAAGAAACCCACCATTGCCTCCAAGGACGAACCATTAAGAGCCGAGATGCTCAAAAAGGCTGAAGAATCACAAAATATCACTCGTGCAGAACTTGAGGTATGGTTTATCTGCACAACTTTCCTTGCTTCCATCAAACTCTGAACATGGTTTTTTTTTTTTTTTTTTGTGAGGCTACAAGAGAAGAAAAACACCTCTCACCCGAGGCCTCTCCACCACTTGCCCGAGGAACAAGCATCTCTCCTTCTGTCTTAGAGGCAGCTTCATCTTCCCAGTTTGACCCCTCCACAGGAGTTATGTTGCACTTCGTAGATGAAGGCAGTAACTCGGTGAGCAACTGTTCTTACATCCAGCTTATGTACATTGCTTTTATACTAACTCTTATTTATATATTTTTTTTCTTTTTACAGCCTTCTCCAATATATGAGCCTCCCCATTCGTCAATGGCAACGTGTGACGAGCCCATAGTTCCTGAAATCCCTGTGTCCTTTGGGGAAGCAGTTTTACAGGTGTCTGCTCGCCCGACGGTGGCTATTGATGACTCTCTTCCTTCTCCTCAGGGTCAAACTCAGGTACGGGATTATTCTCTTCCTGTTTTCCTCTTTCAACCTGCCTGCTGATAATTGTTGTGATCTTTGGCTACTTCTAGGGTATTGGCGAAGGTTCTGGTGCTGCTTTTTCTTCCCCTGTTGGTGGTAAAGAATCCTCCCCTCAACCAAGAGTTGATACTCTCCCTTATGAAGCTTCAGGGCTCAGTCAGGTATATCTCTTCTTCCCAAAGCCCTTTACTGCAAACTGCACTTTTGTCCTGATCTGGTCTTCTTTGGTCTTTGCAGCAGGCTCTGAAAGAAACTTCTCCTCCTCGTCTGGTTCGCAAGTCAAAGCTTCCTCGACCTCATGTAACTGTTGGAAGTTCTAGGATTCCCCATCCTGGAATTGATAAGGCAATCGGGGAAACAGAAATTGCCCCGTCAGTGGGTGTTACCCCTTTGGAGGAAACTGGAGTGCAAAATTCTCATCCTTCTTATCCATATCCAAAAACTGCTAAATTGCCCACACTTTTTGAAAAACTCGGGCAACTTGAGACGAGATTGAAATCTTCAAAACATTATCCAACACCTTCCGGCCTTTCCGAGCAACAACGAGTTTTCCAGGAATGGGCAAGGAATGATTTCTCAGCCTCTTTTAGTCTCAAGGGTCTTTGTGAGTTGGAAAAGGCCACGATTGAGCTCTTCAAAGCTGGTCGGCTGTCAAAATCCCAACATGCCTCATTCCTCTCTTTCTTTGAGAATTTGAGGGCTCTTCGGGAGCAACATCAGAGAGCTGGCAAACAAGCCAATCGGGTGCGATGCTTTATAGAGAAAGAATCAAGCACCTCTGCCCAGTTTGAACGGTTGGTGAATGAAGGTTCACTGTCAAGAGAGAGAATCAGAATCATTGCTTCTGAAATCCAGAAGCTGGATGATCAACTGGCTGCTCTTAAAGCTGAACAAGCAACTCTACTCGACAACCTCGAAAACCAACTTGAAGAAGCGAAGCAATCAGACTTGGAGTTAGAGCATACTAGGTCTCAACTTGTGAATAGCCATACTGTCTTGGCTGAACCTAATAAGCTTTTTGCAATTATGCTGACATATCATTCTCGAATAATCACTATGAGTGAGGATGTAAAGCTTTTAGACTAGAACTACTTTGTAACCCTTTTCTTATTAGAATGAATATGTGTTTTGCCTTTTGCTTGCTCTGCCCTTCAATACTGTCTGAATTTCTCTTGGGCAACTTCTTGCCCCCCTTGCTTATTTTCTTCTTTCTTCTGCTCCCTTTATACCAATTTTTTGGGATCTGACCATGATCCATTGGTTTTCTTCATGGTATTTTTACTTAAGCAAGGGTGTTGGGACGATCTGGGTTCTATCTACTTTCTTCGCTGTAACAGCTGATGACCCTAGCTTCTCCACCCCACTCAGGCTGATTAGGTTGATAAGAGCCTCCGGGAAAGGATTAGTATCAACCATCATACTAGCTTGGGGCTTGTCAAGTAATAGTTTTCCCTTCACTATAAGGTCTTGTATCCAATCTCTGAACTGGACACAGTTGACTATAGAATGATTGAAGGTATAGTGTAGCTTGCAGTACTTCTTCCCCCTCAGTTCCTCTGGTTTGGGCATCTTTTTAGTGTTATCGGGCAAGAGTAATCTTACCCGCACCAGTTCTTCATAGATCTCAGGTGCCTTGGCCAGATCAAACGAATAATTCTGATATTTTGGGGGTTTCATGGGGATGAAGCCTCCATCATTCGTCACAATTTTCTTATCCTTGATGGGTTGAACTAGCCCTTTCACCGTTAGTGGTTTGAAGGGTGTGGTCATTTCCGCAGCACATACCTCCATGTCATTTTCATCAAGGCCATCTTCATGTTCTGGCCTGGTTTCTCCTACTTCCACCCGATGAATTGCCGCTTTGTTTTTGTAGAAATGAGGAGCTTTGGAAGTATGCTTTACTTGTTGCTCTTCTAGCAACAGCTTCCCATATTTTGTGGCAGCAATTACCAATTCCTGCAGCTCGTTAAATTGTGTATCATAAAATCTTTTCCTCAAAGGTAATTTCAGAGCCCTTTGAGCAATTGATATGAGCTGAGCTTGGTTAACAGGAAATTGGCACCTCATCCTTGTTCTTCTGAACCTCATCATGAAATCTTCTGTGGATTCATGATCATACTGTTTGACTTCAACGAGATCATTGATAGTCAATTCGGGCTATATCCTGTAAAATTGTTCATGGAAGGCCATCTCCATTTGCCCCCAGTTAGCAATAGAGTTTGGGGGTAATAGAGAATACCACTGAGATGCTAACCCTGCCAATGAATTCCCAAACAACCTTAGCTTGTAATTTGGGTTGTCTTCATACGCCACACAATGATTGGAAAATTTGAAAATATGGTCTCTGGAAGACACATTGTTATCCTCCCCTGTGAATGTTGGGAAGGCAGGCATTTTGAAGTTGAGAGGGAATGGATTTTGCTCATCAATGTATTCGGGATAGGGTTTTTGATAGGTAACCCTTAATACTGGGCGAGCCCGTGGTTGAGCGTTTTGTGCTACTGTCCTTCTTAGTTCTGCTAACTCTTCCCTCAGCTGTTGAGTAGCTAGATTATTATTTTGGAAGAGAAAGGCAGACTCGTCCTTCGGGCTTCGGTCATTGCCCGCACCAGCTTCTTTCCTTGGTTCGGGCTTCCTCCAGTTGGATCCTCCTCCCTTACAGGCCAACGGGGGCGGCCTATAAGGAAGAGATCTATCTGAAGTGGTAGAGCTTTCCTTCCTGCTGGATTATCCTGTTATTACGGGCATCCCGTACTTCGTTCTTTCATGCTCACTTTGCTTCCTATTATTAAATGATAATAATGGGAAGCTAGGAAACTCCTTTTCCAGAACTGGTTCTATCACAGGTTGACTTCCTTCAGGAACTACCTTCCTCTTTCCCCTATCCTTTTCTTCTTCTTCTAAGAGTGGGAATAGGGGAATCACTGGCTCACTTCTGATTGGGACGTGGCTCATCCCACTTCCTTGAGTACCTTTTGGAGTAGAAAATTCTAAATCTAATCTTCTTTGTAGATTTCCAGTTAAGGTACACAATCTACTTACTTCCCCCTTGGTTTCCAAAGAGATTTTTTCCATGCTCCCTAACACTTGTATCATAGTGGCCTGCAATTATTCACTCATCCATTTCCCTTCAGATTTTCCGGATGACGTCGGGCTTTCCAGAACCACTTGTCCTGATGGGGAAGGAGGATTCCCTGATTGATCTGCCATCTGTAGCAAAGTTTGAGATGAATCGTCCTTTATACTCTTTCTGAAAAGTTTATGGCTTTTCTTCTTGGACATGCGAAATCAAACAAGTGAGGTCCCACCGGGCGTGCCAAAACTATGTTCGTAGCAGGAATTTTCGTCGGGGATGTTTCCTGGCCGACGAGCACACAGCTCCCCAGGAGAGGTTGGCGCCGGTTGATGTTTGGCTGTCGGGCTTCTGCTTTACTGTCGGGCTTGTCGGGCAAGACTCGTCGGGCAAGGCTCGTCGGGCACGGCTTGCCGGGCAAGGACTGTCGGGTAAGGCTGAAAGTGAAGGACAAAGTTAACTCTGAAAGGTGCCTTTGTGGGGCCTTAGGTGTAGGCCTTAAGGCTCACAATCAAGGTTAACTTTCACGTGCTCAGGCGTGCCACTGCCATCTTTAGCATGGCAGATGTAGAACGGATGTTGAGTTTAGTTATGTATATATATATATATATATATATATCCGAGAGACCGTATTAATTATGACAGGTGCCTTTGTGGGGCCTTAGGTATAGGCCTTGAGGCTTCCAATCCATAACCAATCCAGCACTTGGACATATACATTGCATGTTCCATTGTCGCACATAGTATTACCACCGTTATACTTCTGATCAGCTAGCCCGCAGAGCTTAGAACAAATCTAAATAGGTGCCTTTGTGGGGCCTTAGGTGTAGGCCTTGAGGCTTCCTATCAGAACTCATTCCATACTCAAACGTTCTAGCCCGCAGAGCTTAGAACGAATCCAAATAGGTGCCTTTGTGGGGCCTTAGGTGTAGGCCTTGAGGCTTCCTATCAGAACTCATTCCATACTCAAACGTTCTAGAATAATCATAATATAACAGTGGTAAAACTACGAGATCAGTCGATTACTTGCGCCCCAAGTAACTTCAGACTTCTTCGTTTATCAAGGATTGTCGTGTATGGGTTAAGTCCACATAAAGTTCTTTTTTATGCCTTGAGACCAAGGACTTTTACATGATCACTCTTATATGTCCGAAAGATTAGAACTTAGATCTGATTTAAACAATGAAGACATCTTTAAATCGGATTCAAGAACTGAGAGAGTCTTTTAATCATCATTTTACTAGAAACAACTTGAATACAACTGAAAGTATACAACATATTGCTAGTTTAATAAATGAAAAGACAAAACCAAAGAGGGTCGGACAAGGTTTCACCTTGTCGGGCAAAACTGGGCGTCTTGCAACTTCTTATCTTTGTGGTTTATCAGGGGGTTTGAAGGTTTAGAGAAAATGGGTTTGAGAGGTGAGTTTATAGAGAGAAATCGATACTACAGCAAGTGTTTTAGACGAGGTAGCAGAGCTATTACAAAAAGGGTTGAGTGAGAGTTGATCCCGAGAGGGATGAAGGCTTTGGCTGACTACAGCTATCGTTTGAAGGCAAATCTGGCTTTGAGCAGAGTTTGTGCTTGTTTTTGTTTGTTTGAGTGTCCTTATTCCAGATTTCTCTTTCTTGTTTTATAGGCAACTCGGCTGGGCTTCCTGTAGCTGCAATCTTGCCCGAATGCAGCTTGAGGGATAGTGACTCATCAGCTATTTACTTGCTTCTGCCACTGTAAAGTACTTTTTGGGCTGATTAGCTGTCTAGCCTACTCCACTTGGTGGCTTGGTAGGTGAGCAAGTGGTGCAAGTGAACTGCACTAAGTTGGAAAAGGCCTCTTCTGATTTCTGGGCTTTGGTTGGGCTTCAGCCATCTCTCTTTCTTGGCCTCCCTTTGGGCCAATTCCTCCTTTAGGCCCAAAGTTCAAGTTTTAACCCAAACAACACGTAATTGCTGTTAATTCTAAGAATGCTTAATGGTTTGGTTTAAGGCTTATTAGTTGAAATGCCTCCTGAAACTACCGTTGAATCTCAGTTTACCCCCTGAAACTGGTTTTGTCAGACTTTGCCCCTTAAACTGATATTTTCAACTTTTTTGTCTCACTTTACCCACTTCCGTTAGTGGACTATTAAATTAAGGGTATTTTAGACATTTCAGTTTTTACACATTTATTTACCTCTAGCCCCACACTAAACAAGTCTCAAATTTATTTTTGACAACTCTAATTCAAACGCATAAATTTTGGGCATTTTTAAAAGTAAATTATTCAATCAATAGAAAAATTCCGAGCAACAAAATCATTGTATCAACCAAAATAAGGGTTACATTGTTCATAAAGTCATTTCACTTGCAAGACATCCATGTATTGACTCGAAACTTTGCAATTGAAAAATATTCATTACTACAAAATCATTATACCATTAAGCTATCCTATCCAAAATACTTCCCAAACAAAAAAAATCATTTAAAGCAAATGTGCACAGTTTGAACAAGCTCATGCCTAGTGGAATCAGTGCTCAACAATGTGAAATTTTTTGTTTCAAACTGTGCACATTTGCTTTAAATAATTTTTTTTTTTGTTTGTGAAGTATTTTGGATAGGAATAGGATAGCTTAATGGTATACTGGTTTTGTTGTAATGGATATTTTTCAATTGCAAAGTTTCGAGCCAATACATGGATGTCTTGCAAATGAAATGACTCTACGAACAAATGTAACCCTTATTTTGGTTGATACAATGATTTTGTTGCTCAGAATTTTTCTATTGATTGAATCATTTATTTTAAAAAATGCCCATGCTTTTGAATTAGAGTTGTCAAAAATAAAATTGAGACTTGTTTAGCGTGGGGGCTAGAGGTAAATAATATGTAAAGTGAGAAAAAAGTTAAAAATGTCAGTTTCAGGGAACAAAGTGAGACAAAACCAATTTCAACGGGTAAACTGAGACTCAATGGCAGTTTTAGTTTTAGATGGCATTTCAACTAATAAGCGTCTGGTTTAATTATTCGGATTGGGGAAGCAGGTATGAGTGAGGACGGTCTTCGTTCATTGCACTGTCCAAATTGGCAAGGCTACGAGAGACCAACGCCCTACGAAAGTTGAGACTCTGCAGATAGGGCTTGAGGCATGCACAAATAACGAATCGTAAAGGCTAACAGTCCAGAGAATCGAATCATCGGAGTCATAGGTCCGATTTCTCGGTAACGTTGTACAGTAGGAATGCATTAAAGATGTTTAAACGACGAAGACTTGGAAAAAAAGGCAGCAAGTTTCCAAATAAACCAGATGGCACACGAGATACTACTGATCTCGAGATACAATATACATTTTTATTCGTTACTGAGTCAATATGCACACATTCAGAAAGCTCGCTTCTCTCTCGGAGAGAAACGAAGGAGGGATGCAGCTCACACGCCTATGGGTTCGGTGGCTTTTTTCAGCCATGCCTTCTCAGATTCATCCAAGTATGGAGCCAGAATATCCCTACATTTGGAATGGTAGGTGTTGATCCATTCCAATTCTTCAGGTACTAAAAGACTCAAGTCGATCAACTTTCTCTGGTATGGTGCCTGGAAAGAGAATAAAACAGAGAAAATTTTAGATCAGCTCAACCACCTGTGTTCTTTCTGGAAAATTCCACAATATCGATTTGGAAATTGATCAACCCAGTATAAGTCTCTGTCATCTCTGGACAATTACACGATATCTTGCTCTATAATCCATAAATTGAGTGAGAAAGTGTCGTAGTAACATGAATGCCGGGCCGCTGTGTGACTAAGTTAACTCGTGTACAAATTAAGTTCATGTCCAATGTTTTATGTGCAAGTCATTTGATCCAACCGAAAAGAAAAAGAAAAGTCACGCATAGCATGGAAATCGAACTATTTAATAGTAAGGAAAGTAGCAAATTGCGCACTTACCCATGTTATATGCTCAAATTGCAAGTAACCCTTGTCACCAAAGTTGAACTTTGTATCAGCTTTGTTGATTACAAGCACGTTCTCCAATCTTATACCAAATTTCCCGTCCTCGTAGTATCCAGGCTCTGAAAAGTGCAGTTCTACAGTCAGTCTAAAGGGTACTTACAAGTCACATGGTCCCATTCAAGAAGCTACTAACAATTCCCATTCGTCGACACTCAAAACAATTCATGGATGCATGCCCTAAGCAAGTATGACTAATAAGTTGTCAGCATGAGCAATGCATGAACAATAAAAAATTCAAGAAACATGATTACTTGAGCACAGATTCAAAAGGCAACGAGAAAGGGAGAACCTCCCGCAATATCGATCAATCATTATGCATGAACTACAACATAAGATAAGAGATAGTCAACATAAGATACAATATCAATCATGATTCCTGATGCGTGGCTATCCTCCAGTATGCGGGATTGAATTCTTTGTTGAGTTTGAGAAAGTTTTCATACAAGTGTAAAACAAAATAAATAATAATGAGTAATTGTATACACTGATACTAACCATCTGTTACAGTCATGGAAACTTGCAGTGGGACATTTCGAGCATGTGGTCTGAAACTAATTAAATGTGGACCTGCTCAACCAGTGCAAATGGAAGGAAGAATCGAAAATTCATTAATAAGCTCAAATTAAACACTACATTGGAGAGTAAAGAATGAGCAGTTCTCGTTAATATTTACCTTCGTGAACATTTAGATAAGACCCAACCCCATGACCAGTACCATGTCGATAATCAAGACCACTCTTCCACAAAGGAACTCGAGCAAGAATGTCAAGCGCATTTCCTGTAAAAAGTTAACGATGAAAATGTATTCAACCAAGACATGCTTACACTTGACAAATCTGATTAAAAAGGTAAAAAGATAAGCATGAAATACCATTGGTTCCATTAGGAAATCGAGCAGTCCCGAGACCTAAATGACCCTTGAGGACCTGCACAATATGCAGCACATCACACTACTTCATATAACCCTAAAATGAGGATTGGCTTGAAGGAATTTTGGGATAACAGTCTATGTATGTAGGACATAAAGGACTCAACTGTTGTGGATCTAAATTATGTAATGCATAGAGTAAAAATTAAGAACATGAAAAAATATGAAAACAATGAAATCCCATTGTGAATCTAAATTCATTTAACTCGTTCATTATCAGTTAAATCTAAGGGTCCATTTTGATGGATGGATATAACATGGGGATTTGGATTTGAGTTTCTAGCGTAAAAGGCTTATGTAAATAGTACTGCTTCATGTGTGGTTATTTTATGCCATGGTAAACTGAAATCTTTTCAATAGTAGTAATAAGCTTGAGGAAGGCGGTGTAAATAATGAGTCAAAAACTACAAAAAAGTTCGTAGCACTAGTATACGTTGAACGGTGATGAAGGTCGGTGGGAGTGGATACAAGGGCTACGGTGGTTATAAACTGTAGGTGTGATGACAATGGATCATGAGTAACAGAATACACGGATGAACAGGTACAAGATTTTGGCAATTCAAAGCATAATAAAACAGAGTTCGAACAACAGTGTTCAAATTAGGATGAGTTCAACAACCAAATAACAAGATGTCTTAAAAGAGAGCATTGAAAAGAACTTACTGCCGTATAGCATGCTTTCTCATGAGCTGAAGGTTTTCCAAAATGAACCGTCCGTGTTATGTCAGTTGTTCCATCAAGATACTGCAACCATGTCATCAACATTACCAATTGAAAGAACAGAAGCATCATGATTAAGTGAGTATGCTAGAACATAAATGCATGAAATTGGTTGGCAATTTTTTATCAGCCAAATGACAGTTGACAAACCTGTGCCCCAGAGTCAAAAAGATAGATACTGTCTGGATCAAACTCAGCACAAGTTTCTGCTTCCGGTGAATAATGAATGATTGCCGCATTTGGGCCAACAGATGAAATAGTCGGAAAACTCAAACCTCTAAAGTTCTGCAAATATAACAGAAAAAGAAATTCCTATCATGTAAAGCAAACTAAACATGCATGGAGATAGATAAGCATACAAGTAAACATCAAATTAATAAATTGAATTGCATATTTCATTTTTCTGTAACCGCTTGTTGCAAATATTCTGAGTGTGGAAGAGAAAAAGTTTTACAGTCAGAACCATGAGTGCAAATGTACCAAATAGAAAGAACACAGGATCAAGAAATATATATGAGGGGTAAGCACATTTGCATCAAAGGAATTTCGCTACTATCATGTTGGATTTTCGTATTAAAAGTTCACACTACCTCTTTTGATGCTCGAAAGCCCTCCAGTTTATCACTTACAGTCACCTCGGTTAGCTTTGCAGTTTTCCTGTCATAGCTCATTCAATTCAATCAACACATGAACATATAATAGAATAAAAAAATGGTGCCACTTAGCATATATTCAGCAATCAAAACATTAAATCAAGCATAGAACAGTATAAGGCATCAACTGTACGAAAGTTCATACAAAGGATGATCACTAACTGCAATTGGACAAAAACAGTTCTTTGTGTGATTTTCACATCTTACTTACACGTAAAACGTTTCTATATCAAGATCATGATGCATCTCATCCACATGGTGAGAGGTATGAAATTCAACAAGGAAGCTCAAACTTACGTTTGGTTTTTCTTATCTGTTGCCTCCCCCTCCAAAAAGAAGCCGGAAGCCCCATATATCTCCTGCGCCTGCATTTTTTTCGTACAAGCTCAAGCATTAGTTCAGGCCTTTCATATTGTTGCAAATCTAGGGAACTAAACGCATCAAAATCTGGAAAACATATAGGAAATCAGAAAATATTGTTTTGAACATTTGAAGATATTAAGATACCATAGGTGTCACAATTTACCTGCTTATCCAACCATACAAGATATTGCACAACAGCTACTCCATCCCGGATATGAGCTTTCTTTAACCCTTCCAACTCGATCGGGTTCTAAAAATTTTAGAGCAATCAGTTAATAAGAAAAAATGAACTGAATAAAATCACTGGCACGACTATCAGAAACAATATGCTCTCTCCATACGATAGGAAGTGTAGCATGCTACCTTTAGAGCTTTTGCTAGGGCCAAAGGCGACGGCTGCAAGATAACTTTTTCGGGGTTTAGTCTTGAATACAAAGCATAACAGCATGAACCAGGGTCAGCCCATATGAGGTCATTATCTGTTTCTTCTACTTTGTTTCCACCATTAGGCTTTTCAGCTTCAGTTCCTTTAACTGTCGATGAAGGTTTGAGCTGATTAGATGCAAGCAAGGCAACATCTGAGCTCACTGCTTTATATTCCCGAACTTCGATCCCATTTTCTTCCAAGTAAGAGTTTACCTGCATATCGAGTGAATTTGTCAGATGCGTCTACTAAACCAATTATCTGCTCATGCTCACTCTTGCATTATAACATGAAAAAGAGGACATACGAAAAAAGAAATGGAGGACATCGTAATTTAGTCCAAAGGGTATAATCACTGTTATCAGTAATCAGACACACAAATTGGTGAAAGCTAATAGTAAATACATCTATTATTACTGGTGGCTTGACAACTTCAAGCCAATACTCACTGTCTTAAGAAGGTTGCTTGATAAGATTAAGATTAAGATGGTGATGTGTGTATTATGTATGATAATAATGTTAACTGTGTATGATACAATGATTTAACTGACCTCAGAAGAAACCTTCCTTTTGTCCACATAAAGGAAAGCCGAGTTGGATGTCACGATAGCAAATGCATGAACAACTGGATTGTAGGCAACATCAGTGCCCCGAATATTATACGCCCAAGCAACCTGCAGAATAGCAATTAAATTGAGATACTGAATGACAAATTCAAAATAGAGTAAAAGTACGAGGCCACATGAAGTAACACACCGAACCAACTAACCTCATCAAGCGCTGAGATGATTATACCACGAGCATTCTCTTGTACGATTTTTTCTCTTAAACACTTCAACTTATCCGCAACTGAACGACCAGCATATTCCAAAGGATGTACAATGACGGGATTAATTTCTGCCGGAGGCTGATTTTTCCAAACTTCGTCTACCAAATTTGTGTTAGTCTGAACCAACTTCTGTTGTTTCTTGGCAAAGGCACGCTCCCATAGTTGCGCGGTGTTTATTGACACGCACCAAGGATCAATACCAATGGCTGACTCTTGAGGTAGATTCTAACGAAAACAAATGACAAAATTCACTTAATACAGAGTCCAATACGCTAAAACGCGTAATTTAATGTCAATGCTGATACAAAAAGGTTAAAAGCTACGGAATATACAACATCGAAAATGATCATAGGAGTTACTCAAAGAAGCATTGACTCACATCTGCCATCCAGACATCGACGGTCGGGTCTTCTCCCATTCGCATAAGCTGCCACTGGTCACTGAGTTGTTGCGTTGCCTGCAAAAAGTACCGACCATCCGTCCATAGCCGTGCTTCGTTCTTTGTTATTAATGCCAGACCTGACCAAAATTCAACACAGAAGTTCAGCACGACAACATTAAAAGCTTCAAAATTCAACTGAAAGCAATCAAAATTTAAACAGCAACATCCTCAAACAACATGACAATACTAACCAGCACTCCCGGTGAAGCCGGAAACGAACTCACGCCGTTTGTCTCGTGCCGAAACATACTCACTCTGCAATTACAACATAAAATCACTCCCAACATCCTTATAAATAAATAATAATAATAATAATAAACACAGAATTTACAAATTACAATCGAAAAGTTCCAATCTTGATAGAGGAACAGAAAACATGAGTAAAATCGAAAATTTGCGGATACAAGATTTAATCGAAACAACGTTAAAATTGAGTGACAGGGGCACAATTGAAATTGACAGATTGAGACAGACCTGGTGATAATCTTCGGAAGGAACGACCAAGGCGTCGAGAGGCGGAGAGTGGGACGCCATTAGAGACCTCAGAGCACAAAGAGTGTCCGCCATATCTGCTTTTCGGCGACGAACTTGGAGTCGTCGAAGAAACGAGGAAAGAGTGAATGCGAGAGTGAATGTGAATATATGTAGTTTTTCCAGAAAAGCTTCCGACTTTAAAACGATGTAATTCGTTGGAGTGTGTGTTCTGAGTTTCCGGAAATGTCCTTGTCGCTTCCCCATCGGTCGTTGAAAATTATAGATTGTTTTGTCGCATGGGGTGGGGTTAAACATGTCATTACGTGGAAAAAGCTTGCGTAAAACTACATTATTCGCTCCAGTGGTTATTTTCGCTTGAGTTTGACGCAGGAATTGGAATCCTGGTTGGAAAGATAACAAGAATTTCCACTAAATTACGATTTCTGTTATTTTATCAGAGAATATTTAATCTAATCGAAATTACGGGGAAGGAGTATCAAACTTTACACGTGTAAAGGGAAATGCACTGTTTAAGCCAATTTCATTACTACTAGGTTACTAATAAAGTTAAAATCAACGTGTTTTGATCAACTGTCTTAAAGTCCACTACTGAACTAGGTTAGATTATATGGAAAACTAATTAAAAGAGCTTGAAAACTTTGAGTTTTAATGATAAGGACAAAATAGAGGGTAAAGTGAATAATATCAGTATTGACCTTTTAGTATAAAAATATGGTTTTTCGTTAAAGTAAACAGTACCGGCTGCTTTTTGTTAAAGTTCCCTAGATTATATCGTTGCTATGGTTTTGGTGTTGTGCCAAATGTCGAACTTGTATTGTGTTTGGTGCTCTACACGAACCAGGATCCTCTCCTGAGCAGTTCCCTAGGGATCCCGCAATCTTGTCCGTTCATTTTATATCGTGCGGTCAGTTTTTGTTAGGTACTATTCATATTTGAATTTTAAAATTTAAATTTTAAATAATTTCTGATCGCACGATATACGATGAACGGACATGATTGCGGGATCCTGGGGAACTGCTCAGGAGAGGATCCTGGTTCGCTCTACACAATACCAAGATAGAAGTCTACTATTTTTTATATTATATTTTCTTGAGAGGACGTTCGCTCTTTATCAAAGAAATGACACGGTGTGCTTTGCTCGATCAGGAGTGGCCTACATAAACTTTTCTTGGTCGATTGCCCGAGACATGGGACATGGAAATGCGCTGCCAGTTGATAGAATATCATATCTGCATCTGCTGTCATCAACTGCAGATGTCTCTGCCATCTTTGTCGGAAAATCAAATAACGACTTGCACTTATCCGACGCTGTCATGGTTAGATTTTCTCTACACCAAGAACATCCCACATTGATGATTGCTATAAGTTGCAGATTGCAGACGTTACGCAAGAAAAGTTAACTGCTTTTTCACTGCAATATGACTTCTACTCGAACAGTATCCAACGATTCATCATCACGGATAGTAAAGAAAACGAATTTTATTGATATATCAAGTTCTAACTTAATTACATGTTTTCGAAATGAAAGTATAAAAAAATGACACACCCAAACACATTCACAAATTATTTGAGAGAATCAGGCAGAACAAATCTAAAACCTTTACAGTGTTTTCTGAACAGAAAAGAACTCGAAATGAGAGAAAATAAAGAACAATCGCAGAAGGAATACATGCAGATGGACAAACAGAAACGAAAATGATGGCGGAGAAAGATACTAAAGCCTGGAAATCGTTTATGCAAGCTTCTTGACTACTGATGCCATATACTTCCCCTGATGCTCCGCAAGCGCCAACTCAGTTTCACTTGGCCCTCTTGTGCCGTCACCAGCAAAGACACCGGCGCCATATGGAGAACCACCTCGTACAGTGTCCATCTTAAACATGCCAGCTCCAAAAGTATACCCGACAGGAACAAACATCATTCCATGGTGCGCTAACTGGGTGATTGCTGTCCATCTGCGATAAATAAAAGAACACAAGTCTCAATAAATTTTCTCATCAAACGACATCAACCTTTCAAGGCTTTCAACCATAACCATAGCAGTAACTTTATCCGAATGATGGATGCGATGCTAATGTACCAAGGTTAAGAAGTTACGAGGTGCTTCTGCTTCAGATTGTTTGAGACAAAACACACGAAACGAAGACAATCATTCAAAGAAACAATCTTTGTGCAACCTATATACCAATTTACACTAAAACATATTTGCAAGTTCAACCTGATAAGTTTACACATGTCATTTCTTCAAATGCATATTGGAAAGAATGCTACCTTAACAACCAAAGCTTTACTAAATCCGATTTCAAATTAAACAATAATCTCACAAACTCAAAAAACTTCCATCCGTAATAATTATGAATTTCACGTCAATTTCGTAGCTAAAACCCGATAAACCTTCATTTGGGCAACAATAATCTCTATTGATCTTCACAAATCATCAATTAACCAGCATAAAAAACCCAATTTTGCAAACCATGTAAGAAAACCAACCAAACAATTCAATTCATAACTTCTTGAATTCAAAAAAAAAGTTGGAAATGAGAAATGAGGCAAAAGCTTACAGAGTGGTTTCTTGGCCGCCGCCTTGAGTCCCGGTACTCACAAAAAACCCACCAGGCTTCCCAGCCAGGCTCTGCTCCTTCCACAACTGCCCCGTCGAGTCGAAAAACGCCTTCATCTGCGCCGCCATGCTCCCGAACCTCGTCGGAAACCCAAACAAAACCCCGTCCGCAGCCGCCAACTCCGCCGCAGAAATCTCCGGAATTTCAGGGTCCTTCGGCGGCGCCTTCATAGCCTCCAAAACCTCAGCCGGCAGCGTCTCGGGCACCCGGTACAGCACCCCCTCCGCCCCCTCCACGCCGTCAACCCCCTTCTTCATCCGCCGTGCCAGCCCCTCCACGTGCCCGTACATCGAGTAGAACACTATGAATATCCTCAATTTCGGAACCGGGTCGGGATTCGGTTGCGATTGGGCGACGACAACGTCGTCATTTGGCCTGGGAGCGGAATTCGGATTGCCGTCAGTGGAAATCGGCGCCGCGGAGGCATGGCTGGTGGAGTCTGGATTTCTGGCGCCGGAGGGGACTTTCTTCTTGCTTGGGACGCAGCCCCCGCCTTTCCCCATCGAGAATAACGATATTCCTCAATGCGGATAGGAGGTATTAGCACCGGAATCCAAACACCGGATTTGACTTTTTGAGGCTTTCAGTTGGGGCGCAGAGTCCAGAGCTTCGTTTGTTCCAAGCTGTAAAGCCGGCCAACTTCAGGATTCTTGTACTTGGATGCAGTCCAATCACTATATGTATCTACGTGTATATATCTGAATAAATTGTGCTCTGAAATGACACGTGTCGAGTTGAGGACAAAATGGCGTCTCGTCTATTTTTTATGAAATTTTCTAGACCGAACTTTGGAGAATTCATTTGGTGAGTTCATTACGTCGGCCATGACGTATGATTTTACGTATTATAATATGGATAAATTTAGAATTGAAAATATGGACATTTGATAATTATTTGTAGTTTTTAAATTATGAAAATTGAAAGTTAAATTTTTGAAACGCAAGAAATTAAGAGTTGTTTAATAATTATTTTGTTTTCACTCAAAATGAAAATCTTGTCTGATTATTACTTATAGTCTTCAGTTTTGAAAAAAAATGAAAAACGGAAAACTAATTTATTTCGAGCCGTTAAATAGTCATTTCATTTTCAGTTTTTTTTTTCATTCACTTTTTTAAAAACTGAAATCTTGTTTGGTATACTTTCATTTTTTAGTTTCTGAAAAAATGACTTTTTTTTTGTTTTTCAGTACTAAAACCGAAATGGTTATCCAACAACCATTTTCACGTTTTGGTTTTTCGTTTTCAATTGAAAATAAAATGGTTATCAAACAACTCCTTAATAAAACCATGTAAAGTTGTTACATTGAGAAGTTATTAGATTGATTAGTGAATAATTTAATCCTTCTTTTAAAAATGAGAACAATCGGTGGAAAGTCACGGTTATCCATCCCTTCCGATGGCCGAAAATAAGTGAATAATATAATAGATATATGAATATTTATTAATTTATAAGTCTTGTATGATTATTTTTATTTTTATTATAAAGATACATGTGTCTTATAAAAAAAGCAAAGATACATTATCTTTTAGGGTTTTTAAACTTTTAAGGTAATTTAAGAACAAGATGATCAATCACTTAGTACTACGGTCTAGTGGTATTCTTTTCACTTATAAGTGGGATGTCTTAAGTTCGATTATCGCCAAATGCGAGTTTAAACCACATTATTGCTAGCTCATTGTGAGGCTACGCCCACCCCTTCTCTTAGTATAAATAATATTGTTTGTTCAAAAAAAGAACAAGAGGATCAAGCCACTTGGAACCACGGTCTAGTGGTATTCCTCTTCACTTGTAAGTGAGATGTTTTAGGTTCAATTCTCGCCAAATGCAAATTTGAACCACATTATTGCTAACACATTATGAGGTTTAGTCTATCCCCTCCTTTTAGTATAGATAATATTGTTTATTCCAAAAGATAAGGCAGTTCGAGATGTTTTATTTACAAGTTAAGACTAGAAAATTTTATTATTAAACCAAGGTTATTATCTTATCCAACAATTTTTTGTCGAGATTTTACTGTAGATTGATAAACTATGTGGTTGTATGATAATCGTACTCCAAAATAACTGGATATTTATTTTATTATTAATTTGAAAAGTTGTGAGGAAATGAGGTAAGGGAGTTTGGAATTCAGCACAAAAGCATTAGCTTTTGCTTTAGCCAGTCATCATTCTAAATGTACGACCTACGAACCACTGTCTTTATAATATTTAATTAGATATATATTGACGTGTATTAGCAAACGATTTAATTGACGTTGATAAATTATTGTTGGAAGAAGCCAAAAGGCAAGTTGAGAATAAATAAATAAATAAAGGAATGGACAAAATAAAGAAAAATAAATCTTCAATTATTTAAGATTAGGTCCTTTTAGACAATGAAGAAATTTTCAGGCCGCAAACCTAACGCAGACGAGGACAGAAAACAAGTTCATCGACAGAGTTGAAGCCGTTTGATCAACGCGTTCACAATTATACTAGGATAAATTCAAGGGAGTTTTAACGAAAAGCCCACGGTACTGTTCACTTTAACGAAAAACCACATTTTTACACTAAAAAGTCAAATCTGCTACTATTCACTTTACCCTTTATTTTGTCTTTATCATTAAAACTCAAAGTTTTCAAGTCTTTTTCATTAGTTTTCCTTAAATTCAAAGGAAAACTAATGAAAGAGCTTGAAAACTTTGAGTTTTAACGACAAGGACAAAATAAAGGATAAAGTGAATTTAATGTAAAAATGTGGTTTGTCATTAAAATGAATAGTACCAGAAGCTTTTCGTTAAAGATTCTTAAATTCAATTCAATAACACCTAAGCCTTATCCCACTAACAAAGTCGGTGGACTAGAATAAAATTAGGGATCCAGATCCTCTCTGGATCTAAGGATCCTGAGCCTAGGGATCAATTGATCCGTCCCGTTGAAATTTAATCTAACAGCTACAATTATTATAACTTTTAATGGAACTCCCTGCTTGTAGCTATTGAATCAAATTTCAACGGGCCAGATCAATTGATCCCTAGGCTCAGGATCCTTAGATCCGGAGAGGATCTGGATCCTAAAATTAGTATCAAGGCAAATTCATATAGTGAAACACGCAAAAGAGCCGCTTGGCAATTTTACCCGTCGGAAAAAAGCCGTCAGGCTACAAAGGGATCTTGGCTTGCACACTGTAATTGAAGATATTACTAGCATGAAGTCCAAACACCTGTCAATTGAAATTCAGAGTCGTATGAAGTTAACTTTTGATCAAGAACTATATGACACCGGAAGAGATACTCTAAAGAGTGCCTGTCAATTGAAATTCACAAACAGATCCAAATGAAGTTAATACATCACTGGAAAGTTGCTCTACGAAGTGCATTTCAAACTCCCGACGATAGTACTTACAATTTTCAGCACATAATCTACATCTACAAGTCATTAGAATTGTGTGCTGGGTTTACACCTCACTTGGGATTCCTAAGAACAATGATAACCGAGTCCCCACGGAGAAACATCTTGCTGATGAACCTATCCTTGTTAACCGGTTGAGCCTTTTTCTTGCCTTTTCCAGTCTTTGGCACCTGCATAGACAAATAAACGACAAAAAAAAAAATAGCAATATGTAACATTGATGATTGATGATTGATGATCAACAACCACAGCGCCACAGGCTGTATCCCAATGAAATCAAAACACAAAAGAACGAACAAGGAAAATACCTCAGTCCACATCTCCCTGACATTTTCCAGAACCATGTTGCAATGCCTGTCGAATGCTCTCACACGGCCAAGAAGCTTTCGGTTGTTACGGCAATTGATGAGCACCTGTTTGCACAACAGGAACCAATTGAATAAGAATACTTGCCCTTGATATGTAAAGCCTTTCCGGACAAAGAATCATAATATTCTCGGAAAGCATTACCTGAGTATTATTTTTGACACTCATCATAAGGACAGAAAGTGGCCCTGTATTGAATTCCTCTTCCTCGTTCTTGGCACGCTACAGCATTCAGGTTAGATAAGCATCTTCACAAATTGAGGATCCGAATAAGAATAAATATGTGGAATTGGTGGTTTCAGAACTGAGCAGGAAAAGACACGTGAGACCATGAATATAGCAAAAGAGGTCACTAAAGAAACCCGCATAGACATTCAAGCCATAACACAATTACAAATGACAATTTCATTTGATAATTACTTGTGTGCTAATACATTGAACCAAAAAATGACTAATTGATGTGCAACAAGATTCTGGACTAGGACAGTTTCCATGAAATACCATCAAAGTGACGTCATGAGAATCATTCCATACTCACAGATGCAAAATCATCAGATATTGCCAACTACGTACAAAGTTGCAAATTCCATATCCAAATGCAAAAAACACATAACATTTAATGGTGCAAAGAGAGACACAACAAAGATGCACTAAATAAGCTCAAAAACAATATAACTTACATCTTCCTCCATTGGTCGGCTGTGAAAAGAGGGAGATAAACACAAAACCAAAGAAAGAGGAAAACTTATTAGTACTTCATTAAAGAAAAGCTAAGAACAATTTCCATTGACACATCAAACTAATCATTACCTCATCTCGAACAGAGGTTTCTGGGAAGTTCTTAATCCAAAAGCTGAACCTGGCAAGGAACAAGATATATCAAGTTAACTGGTATCAAGTAAAAGCTGAACGGCAGACACTACTAATACTAATCATCAAAATGCCAACAGCATTTTAGAAGTCTACAATAGCAATTACTAAATAAGATCTCGTAAATTCGGTGCATTTATCATGCCAAATCTAATACTAAATTGCAACTATGTAAATCAGCATTAAGAAAGCAAAAATAAGGTGGACCGTGTTTGATGATTCTGTTCAAACAAATATTAGTACATTTATAATGGCCATACAAGGGAGAACGAAATTTCATCAGAAAAATCAAATCATTTTCATGAATAAGAACAAAAAGAGACCATTATCGACAAAAGACTATTTATAATATGATACAGATGAAAATTAAAAAATTCTTGTTAGAATGCTCAGGTCAGGTCTCCAGATTATAAACACTAGGAAGCTCAAAAGAACAAAAGTTATATCCGAATCGCCATTAGAAGCAAGAGAAGTTCCTTTACGCAACTTCGATACTCAAAAACCGGTAACTAAACTGAAAATCCACTCATTCAGGTTTTCAAAAATTGAAATCTGGCATGTGGGATAATTTCAATGTTGCCCTAGTTCAATTACACTCCTTACTACCAAATTGTACAAAATAAATTTAAGAAAAATAAATTAAATATAATTAATCACATCAAACTCTAATTATTTACATAATATTTGCAAGTATATTTATAATCCAACGAAGATCGAAAATCTTCAAGTAAGGAGAAAACGAACAGATATTCATAAAATCAACGACAAATCATCAAAAGTATATGTAAGTCCCTAAATCCGCCAAAATTATGATAAAACTAAGCAGTTTTATTCGATATAGATCTTACCTTGTCGAAAGCGACGAGAGAGACGATCTGCACGATGCGGCTAGTACTCTGCCTTCGAACTGAGTAAAGCACAGTTAGGGTTCTTGGTTTAAGTTTACGAAAGCGCCTGATGAAAGGCGGCATATAGCGGCTTGGGTTTTCAAAATGTTAAGTTTGTAAAAGCCCACACTACAAAACCCAAATCGGTTTTTTGTAAGAAGGCCCAATCAGACACCCAAACTTTGAAAACCCAAGTAAAATTACCAAAATTGATTTTTGGTTTTCATTTTTTTTTTCTTTCAAAATAATAAAGAACTGCTATGTTGTGTGTCATATCATTTTATTTTATTTTTCAATCAACATGTGTTATAGAAGTTGATGTTAACAAATTTTGAAAGCGAGTAAAGGTCTGAAATTCCCAATTTAAATTCGAATTCTTACAAATGTATTTTTTGGGGTTACTGGCTATTTCTTAGCGTACCGTTTGTCTTGGGACCAAAAGTAAGTTGCTGCCTAGTGTATGGTGGGATATCTCCTCTACTATTAAAAATGAAAAAACAAATTGGGATAGGTTGTAGTGGTACTCTTGAGAATAATATCTTGAGCAACAACAATTAGGGTTCGAAACAATTTGTGTTAGGATATGTCTTGAATTGACTAACTTTAATTAGTCCAATTTTTTTTATCGGAGAACGATACTTCTACAATTCTATTTATAATTAGTCCACGGTCTGGTGGTATTTCTCTTCACTTGGAAGTGAGAGGTCATATGTTCGAATTTCATGGATGGTGAATTCGATACCAAATTAGGCTGCCTATTGTGTGGCATAGCCGAACCCCCCCTCCCCTTAGTGTAAAAATATCGATGTGCTTAAATTACAATTAGTCATATGTTGTACCTTTACTAAATGCTCTCTCTATGTATATGTTCGACTATGTGCTTTAGACATGCAAAAATAGTTAGAACTTAGAACTGTAGAGTTTTAATCAGTTCAAATGCCCATGCCCACCTATTTTTAAATTATTTTAACCATTACATCAACAAAACTTGGCAATTTGCAAAAGAAATTTGGGTGCTCAATGTGCATATCGAATATGTGGGGTGCACATTCATAAAAAATACCATCAAACTGAACACCTTTAGTTTAGCGAGCCAGCATGTTTGCATGCTTAAAAATGAAGCATCACGCATCAAACACATATCAGCAGTGGATGTCCGATTTTTCCCACCGTTTGTACAGTAGCTGTGGTCTTTGGTGTGACAAAGTCATCGATGTTCAACAAGTGGCCTGGTGATCCATGGCCTTAGCCCAGTTTTCTACTAGCTAGTATCTTATATATTTCCACCCCCCTTTACTGAATATTTTCACTCTTCACATTCCTTGAATACCTTTTGCATTAACAATCTTCCCACCCACAAGATTATATTTCACCCCTCTCATTTATATGTTATCTTTTTCTCAAAACCTCCAACTCTTTTCTCTCATCAAAATTATCATTCTACAAGTTGAAAAGGGTCAGTTTAAATTTTTTTAAGAAATAAGCAACTATTCACTTTATTTGTGCATTTCTAATCTCCTAATTTTGGTTATAACTTTAGGTTTTTTATTTATTTTTATTTATTCAATTCAGCAACTAAACAGAAGAGCTGCAAGAGAATGCAAGGGAAAAAAGAGAAATCCTTTTTTAATTATTTGTTGAATCACTGCTATACTTGACTCTTAGCAGCCCACACCTTAGAAAGTTTGCAAAATTCTTTGGGTGTTCAATGAGTCAATGTGCATATCGAATATGTGGTTGCATATAGCAAACACTAGTAAGGGTATCTGTGAGATGCTGCGAGTTACATGATAGCAAAATCCCATCTCCAAATCATCTTCTTTTTTTTTTCGAAAATGAATCGCCAAATCTTCAAGCAAATTGTTATTCAAATGAGAAAAAAAAAAAAAAACTACTTAATACTTGATAGCAAAACCATGAACCACAATTAATACAGTCATAAACTAAACCAACACCATATTCAACAATTCATAAAAAATACCATCAAACTAAACATCTTTAGTTTAGCGGGCCAGCATGTTAATTTGCATTCTTAAACATGAAGCATCAAGCATCAAACACATATCAGCAGTGGATGTCCGATTTTTTCCACTGTTTGTACAGTAGCTGTGGGCTTTGCATTAACAATCTTCCCACCCCCAAGATTATATTTCACCCACTCTCATCTATATATTATATTTTTCTCAAACCTCTAACTTTTCTCTCACCAAAATTATCATCCTACAAGTTGGAAACGGGTTAGTTTGAAATTCTTTAAGAAATAAGCAACTATGCACTCTCTTTGCACATTCCTAATCTCCTCATTTTGGTTATAACTTTAAGTTTTGTTTATTTATTCAATTCAATAACTAAACAGAAGACCGGTGAAAAAATGCACCGGAAAAAAAAGAGAAATCATTTTTATTATTTTATGCTAATCACTTGACTCCTAACAGCCCACGTCTTAGAAAGTTTGCCAATAAAGCATGTGGATATGATCATCATAGCTTTTGTAGGCACCTGATTGGATATATATGCCCTAATTATATTTTAGATACCAAGACGACGATGTTCTCGGTCATGCATCTGCTAGCATTTGACATAAATAGTGTCTATATTGTCTATATATAACCTAGCTTGTACAACTGCATATAGTTTTATATTTACCTCTCTTCAATGTTCAATTGGTTACATAAACTATTGTTACATTAGAAAACAGATCTTTGAAAAGAATGCAGCATTTTTAGGAAACCAAGATTTGATTTCCTAAATTCAATAAAACAGAAGAAAATGTTCTCCCTCAATTTGAGGGAATCTTCCGACCATTCCACACAATTTTTATGTTTTATATCTAGAAAATTGTAAAAGCTTTTACCACTGGAGTCTAAGCTAGCAAGACACTATATTTCTTTTGACATGTACATGCATGATGACACTAATGCTAAGCAGTAAGCACAAACCCATTTGACATAAAAGTTAATGTGAATCACTGATCAAAGACGATTTTTATTTGAAGATGTGATACACGCTAGAACTTTTGAGAAAGTCAGTTGTTTATATGTGTGGAAGCGATTTAGACCATGATAAATGTAAATTATACAATAATTTACGTACAGTCATAAAACTCACACGCACATGGACTATTGATAATATATAACTCTACATGTTAACATGGTCTTCACTAGTACAAAAACATGTTTTCGCGACGGAAACTTGCGCGACGTAGCAAATTTCGTCGCGCAAAGTATGTTTGCGCGACGCTAAACAAAAAACGTCGCGTAAACTAACTTTGCGCAACGACACTTTGCACGACGCCAGGCTTCGTCGCGCAAAGTTTTGGCGCCAAACCAATATGCTTTATCACTTTTTTTCCTAACTTTGCGCGACGCAGGTGCACAGACGTCGCGCAAAGATGTTTTGCGCGACGTAGATACCCATGCGTCGCGCAAAGTTGTTTTGGGCGACGTATGTCTTCGTCGCGCAAAGTTGTTTTGGGCGACGTATGTCTTCGTCGCGCAAAACTGTTTTGCGCGACGCAAGGGTACCTACGTCGCGCAAAGTGTTTTTTTTTTTTTTGCCTTTTTCTTTTCTTTTGGGGTTCTTGCATTGCCTTTTTCTTTTGTGGTATCCACTTGTGTAAATGTTTTAAACTGACAATCGAATTAGTTCATTGTATTCATATAGGATCAAGGAGTGTAGCTGTAAAAAATCATCAAAATCGGAGTTAAAACTACCGTTAAATCGTGATTTTTCGTTTATAACCGTCGAAAAGTTTTGTCCCGTTACTTGATCTCTGAATGTTTGTTTTTTGCGATTTTTGGCGTACGCAATCTCGAAGCATATAAAAACAAGTTTGATGGTTGGATCGTTGAAACTAGTTTCGTACAATGCGTTTCCCATCAAAACGATACATTCACTAACACTTAGGGTTTATTTATACTTTCATTAAGTGTAATAGAAGATTTGTGGTATCCACTTGTGTAAATATTTTAAATTGACGATCGAATCAATTCCTTGTATTCATATAGGATCCAGGAGTGTAGCTGTAAAAAATCATCAAAATCAGAGTTAAAATAACCGTTAAATCATGATTTTTTCGTTTATAACCGTCGAAAAGGTTTGTCCCGTTACTTGATATCTGAAGGTTTTTTTTTTGCGATTTTTTGCTTATACGATCTCGATGCATATAAAAACAAGTTTGACGGTTGGATCGTTGAAACTAGTTTCGTACAATGCGTATCCCATCAAAACAATAGACCCACTAACACTTGAGTTCATTTATACTTTCATTAAGTATAACATAAGATTTTGTGGTATCCACTTGTGTAAATGTTTTAAATTGACGATCAAATTAGTTCATTGTATTCATATAGGGTCAAGGAGTGTAGCCGTAAAAAATCATCAAAATCGGAGTTAAAACTACCGTTAAATCGTGATTTTTTGTTTATATCCGTCGAAATGTTTGTCCCGTTACTTGATCTCTGAATATTTGTTTTTTGCGATTTTTGGCGCATGCGATATTGGAGCATATACAAACAAGTTTGACGGTTGGATCGTTGAAATTAGTTTCGTACAATGCGTATCCCATCGATTTCAATGGTATATATATTTATTAAGTAGATTTAATTTTATTTATTTTGTACGTATAACACTTAAAAATTTTAATGGTATGTATATTTATTAAGTAGCGTTAAATTTATTATTGTAGATCGGGTCGGGTTTTTGTTAGAAAAATATATTATTGTGGGTTTTATTTTTAAAAAATTGAATTTGAAAGAAGTAAAAATTACATTTTCAGTATATTTAATAATAATTTTTTTTTTAAAATGCCTTGCGCGACGTCACAATATGATCGTTGCGCAAATCACTTTGCGCGACGTCAAAATGTATACCTGCGTCGCGCCATGTAAAAAGTAGGCGCTTTTTTTAAATTTTCGCAGCAAACCGTGCAATTGAAAAACTGTATCTTCCCTCTCTCTCACTCGGTCTCTCTCTTCTTCCCGTAGCTTCCTCCTTATCCTTACTCCCCATCGCTCATTTCAGCCGGTCCTCATCCTCCTCATCCTTCCCTCTCGCTCATCGCTTATTTCCATCGCTCATCTTAGCCACTCCCGACTGCAAGCCGTGCCATAGATTCATCTCAGAATCAGGTATCTATCTTTTCTTAATTCTTAATTTTTCTTCTTTCTAAGGTCAGAATCAGGCTTTAATGCCTTAAGTTTAAGATTTTGGTATTGTAATTAGATTCAATTTGGAAAGTTAAATTAGAAATTGGGGGGGTTTAGTGTTAAATCGAATTTTAGGGTTAGGATTCAATACTGGCGAAGTCCTTCAACGGTATTGGTGGATTCTTCACCCTCTGCAACCAGCCATAGATCTCACACTCTGCAACCAGCTAAGTTTTTGTAAGTTGATTGCAATTTTTTCTTCGTTCCCTTGTATTGGTAAGGTTCTTCTGTGTTGTCTTCGACATGTTGTTTTCTTCTGCATCACTTAGTTATATGTGTCGGTGTTCTGTTCAACTTAATTTCTTGGGGTTGTGGTTGTGGATATATTGGAGAAAATGGTGTGTGAAATAAATTACTTGTTTCTGATATTAGGATGCATGGAAGGAAACAATTCCAATATTCTAATTTACACGTTGAGATCTTATAATTTATTGTTTGAAGGTTGATGTAAAAAGTGTTTATTTTTTCAATGACTATTTATTTTTCGAATTGGAGGGTTCAGGTGAATTTAGTTTAGGATGATGAACAATAGCATAGCAGGATTGGGACTTTCGTTTTGATGGAGAAAACAGAGAAAGTGGGAAGGTGGTTTTGGTTGAGAGTTTCGATCATGGTTGGTTACATTGTGAACTTTGAGAGAAGATGTATGCTTTTGAGCATTGGAGGAAGTTACTATCAGTTTACAACTGTGATTAGTGTTAAACACTATTTTCTAGCAAATTTCATCTCCTAATGTCTTATTGGTTCTATCAATTTCAGTCCCTTGGATGAGAAAAAGTTATTTGTGAGAAGATGTATTGAGCAACGTAGTCTTGTTCTGATCGTAGCAATTTTTCTTCTTCTTTCTTATGTTAATTTGTTACTGAGTTTGATATTTGAAATTCATCTTATTTGCATTACATACATGGTCTAGCTGCTCGAGGAGTTCATTATATAGATTGGGCAGGACAGAGCCTACATCAGTGAGACCCTTTTCACCTTCATCTTCTTATCTTTTGTATTGGTAAGGTTCTTCTGTGTTGTCTTCGACATATTGTGTTCATCTGCATCACTTATCGGTAAGTGGTGATAATTTCCTTTTTGTCTACACCGTTTCATATTTTTAAATATTATTTGTTTTTTTTATTTGTTACTTTAATTGAATTGAGATCTGGACTCATGCTGGTATAAACTATATTGTTGTTATTGTGGTTTAATCTTATCCAAAATTGTCCGATTTGGTTACATAAAAATCTTCTGAGCATGCAAAAGCACCCCTTTCTGATCTATAACCCATATAGCCTTTTTTTTAAATATTGTTCTGGGCTTCCTAATATAGAAAGCACCCCTGATTGATTTTTATCTTGGGTGACATTTTTTAATTGATTCTTGAGTCTTGACATACATACACAAATTCCTTTGTTTTAATATTTGACATGAGCACACTGGGTTTGGTTGTTGAGTTCATATTTTCTCAGATGTTTCATTCCCATCAATGAATTATAGTTTATCATGTGTACTATGGGTTTTGTTGGCTGAAATGTGCTTTAAAATCATAGTTATGACTTTGGTATCGAGCCTTGACCCACTTGCTGCTAGCTAAAATATTTGATTAACCAGAATGAAGTTACCATCTTATCATCTTATTTTCAAGTGCCTCTACTGTTGTAGTTGTACACTCAAAATTATGGTGATATTGGATTGCTAATTGGATCTGACGATAGTACTAAAGTATGAAATGGCTAATTGGAGATGATGATCATTCAAAGTCTAAAGGATCACAAAATTGACCACCATCGTCTTGTCTGATGTTTGCTACATACACCCATCAACAAGAAAGCACATAAGATAATGAGTACAAAATAGCTCATTACTGTATCCAGATTGGCAGATTCTAGGCAGAAATAGGATGGTCCATCTTGTTTGGGGTTTGTGGAGTGTTCTGAATAGATTTTAAACACTTGGGATTCTTTACAATATGAGTTTCTTTATTTGTGGATGGTCCATCTTAACTATTACTAGAGTAGTATTTTAGCCGAGTATATATTTTGCATAGTTTATTAACCCTCCAAATCAGGAAAGTAAAGGCAAGTAAAGGCCAAAAGGCGAGGATGCAAGTTTTCAGATCCTGAATGAGGTCCTGGATCAGAAGTTCGGTCGTTGTCATGGCAATGTTGTTCGGTGTATGGGGAAGGTGTGGGTTCATGAGACGGGTGCCTCTTCTTCCAGATCGACCACATGAGAGGTCAATGCCTTGAAGGAGGACGTGACAACCCTAAAAGGTCAGCTTGCGGCCCAGGGCGAGAAGATGAGGGCTATTGTACGGGCCTTACAGATGTCCGGCCTCCAAATCCCAATGCCAACACCTGATCTTGCTCCACCTTTGACCTTCCAGCCACTTCACCCAGCTGATACCAGTAGCTTGAAGACTACTTGTAGTTTTTTCTTTTTTGTTCAGACATCTTGTATGTACATTTTCATATATTTTATAGTCAAATACTTTTTTCTTGGTTTATTAATTATTGTTTAGAATTTAATTACAATATTTATTAAAAATTAAATAAATTTTTTTTTTGCCAAAAAAAGGGTTTGCGCGACGTAGGTTACTTCTTCGTCACGCAAAGTAGTTTTGCGCGACGTAGGACATGCGTCGCGCAAAGCAGGTTTGAGCGACGTATGTTACTTCTTCGTCGCGCAAAGCAGGTTTGCGCGACGTAGGTTACTTCTTCGTCGCGCAAACCCTTCTGTCACTGCCTTGGCGCGACGGTTGACGCGCGACGAAGGTTCGTTGCGCTAATTTTTGCGTGACGTTTTTTGGACTTTGCGCGACGAAGGACCTACGTCGCGCAAAGTGTTTTTCCTACTAGTGCTTGGACCTAATTAAAATACATCATAGCTAGGTAAGATCGAAAAATTTTGAGCGAACGTGCCAGCTAATTGCTAAGTAACAGAACGGCGCCTTTCATGTACGCAGCACTGTCTTCGGATCGAAGGACACCTGAGGAGGAATCTAACAAAACTTTAGTTTGATGCTCCGAGTCCGTACCTACATCGCAACACGTGTTGGACAGGATCGATGTTTTTACCCTTTCAGAATTCAGATTATCCAGGCCATCATAAAAGCTACGTACAGCAGAAAACGCATATATACAAAGTGGAGCAGCATGTGCTAAAGCTAGAGGTAGTTCACTGGTTCTGCAGAGAGGAAAGCCAGCTTTGGAATCCCTAAAAAAAGCGAAAGAAAATGTGTGAGGAAAGGACGAAGGAATGACACATAACCCTAGATCTTGTCAATCAAACCATCCACACACTTCGCATAGTTTCTCGATGTTTAAATCATAATATAATTAGGGTTTTGTTAATGACAGTGTTAATTAAGTTTAGAATCTTTTGGTCTTATTTAACTAAACCTGTCAAAGATACACACTTAGCTGTTGAGAAGATTTCTTGCTTTTAAGTATGGGGAATAATCCCACTTTATGTTGTGTATGCGTGTTGGCGTGGGGACCGATTTAAATTAGGAGCTTAATTTATACAAATGAAAGTGACAACCCAAGGGTTTGCCTTCCAATAGCAAAGATTAAAGGCTATAAGATAACTTTCCCTTTAATCTTTGGATTTTAAGTATTTGACTAATAGCGCCTTTTTCACCAACGGGCAAGGAGTGTATATTATTTCACGTGTTATAATAGTAAGAGTTGATGCTAGGGTTGTTATGTTTCACTTTTAGGATATTCATGATAAAAAAACAAATGCATGTATTATAATTTAAGTGAATGTAATGTGACGCTACTCAAAGTGCTTCGAAAATTGCTCAGTATGCGGGTTAAGTAGATCACTTTGGCCAATTGTCTAGCAATACTATGATTGATTGGCCGGTGTCGTTATACTTGGACATGGTGGTTTATGAGCAAGTGCTCTAAACTATAATTAAGTTTAACTAAAGCCTAATATAATATACACTTAGGTCATAATCCACCTAAAATAGCCTGAATTAAGGCGTAATTCAAGGGTTGTTGAAATCAATTGTATAAATAACTAAGGGAATTGTTATTAGCACTCCAAAAATCTCATTCTACACTCCTCACAAGTGTATTTTTCTTTTTAATTATAGAAAGTTTGGAGTGCCAAATGAGATTTTTGGAGTGCTAATAACAATTCCCATAACTAAAGTATATTTTAAATGTTTCTTCTAAGCGTATTGCTCAGCCATGCGCGTATGTTACGAATTTGGCAGCAGGCAATCAAATTAGGGCACACAGTTAGAGGGAGAGAGCGTGAGGCTATTAGTATGGGAAGAGGGAAACATGGAAGGGCACTGTGTGAGTCATATACAACACGAACAAACTTGACTTCATTAAGAAAGAGACCTTGATCTTGATGACAGACTAATTAATCACACACAGCCTATCCAATTAAGCAGCTGAATTATCTTTATAGGTTGTTTTTCGTTTATTTTTATAAATATACATAGATATTATGAAGATGGAATTGTAGAAATCAGTGACTAGGGCTTTAGGTAAGTGGGGGCCTAGCTAAGCTGTCCATGACTTCCAGTTACATATAATGTGGACAGCATTCTAGAGTGTAACTTTCATGTGAAAACGTACGATTGATGGGCAATGGTCACTAGACACTAAATTTGTGGAAATAATGTCTGGACACACTGTTAGCCCTAGTGTGAACTTTAGTTAGCTGATCAATGAAGCTAGTATATTGGCTTGTGTTGATGTAAGTTTAGTCAGTTCATCTATAAACATTTGTAACTTTTCCATCTTACCTGTAAGTGGTGAAGTCAAGATTTTTTTTCATCAATGACACACGATAAGTTAAGAAACTCCTAATTTCACAATGCAACTAGAGCACATTTCATCAAACGCCGAGAATCACACATATTGCAATTATAGCAGTAACAATTGGCGCGAAATTAAAGTTGAACATTGAGATGAAGATGAATGAAAGGAAAAGCATAGCTACTAGTGTCATTTGAACCCATTGATCCTCATGTCCCCTTCATTGCCTACCTCATTGTCACAAACTTTTAAGATCATTGTCACAAAAAGAGGGTTCAATATATAGCCTAATATCCACTACCTTCATATAAAATAAATCGTACATAAAAAAATAATGCCATTAGATCAGAGACTTACATGTCTTCGTACAATTAGATGTGATGATTTTATATGTAAGTGTGTGTCATATATAAGATCTGATTAGCCTATAAATTCAAGCGGGACCAGTGCATATTCCTTTTGAAGGGAATTATAAACTTGATGAAAGTGGTGGTTTAGACAGATGTAAAAGATGGTTCCAGATGCAATGGTTTTAAACGGTATGGATTTTCCTAATTTAAAGAAGGGCACATATTTGATTGGCCTGATTAATAATTACTGAAAAAAATCTAATTAGTACACAACTATTAGCTGTTTAGCATAGTTGGAAGATGGGAAACAATGGTGGGAAATGTCGGGATAAAAATGACACCCATTAGTTTAGTCTTTGTTGATTTGTTTAGTCAAAAAATAATTATAAAAAAGTTGATTAGTTAATTAAACCCCAAAAACAACTCAAAAGCATACATCGGAATCCCTCCCACGCCATGCGCATGCCAGCTTAGCAGAATCTCAATCTCTCTCTCTCTCTCTCTCTCTCTCTCTCTCACTTGTCACTAGGGTTTCATCCTTATCCTTAATTACCAGATCTTTACTTTAATCCAATTTAACCATAGTAAACTTAGCAGCCTTATCTTTCCCAAATCTTTCTTTGTATCTCTTTTATCTTGCTTCAAGGAGCACCAACTGAATTAATTAGCAATGCACACTTGTAGAGCACTCTTCGCATTCAGTAACCAAATGGAGAAAAGTCATACATGTCACGACTCTATTGGCCAACAAAAACTAAACCCTAAAAACCATATATATAGCAACCAAAACATGCGTGCTTCAACGGTTATGTTCACAATTATCTATGACAACTCGACTTTGGCACCAAATCAAACCATATTTTCCAAACTTTCCCCATCAACCCTTTTGTGTTGGATTTTTGGATCGCCGGGCCGTCCCCACTCTAACGACACCGATACTGTCTCCAACTTTACCACATGCCAAATCTATCAGGTGTGGAGTTTTACCACAAAAGGTCTCGGTATTAGTTAGAGTAGGGTAATTCTATTTAAACCCATTGGGTTTCTTTGAACCCACCGATGTGGAACATTTAACACTAAGAAAACCAAAGCGGTTTAAATAAAATTACCCTACTCTAACTAATACCGAGGCCTTTTGTGGTAAAACCCCACACCTGACGGATTGGGCAGGTGGTAAAGTTGGGGATAGTATCGGTGTTGTTAGAGTGGGGCGGACCCAGCAATCCAAAAATCCAACATTTTGCATCAAATGTTAAAAAATGGGGTCCAAATTTCGTATAGAAAACGTGACACGTGTCAAACGACTGGGTTGTACGTCTTTATCAGAGTGACACTAGCTCATAGTTATTTCCTCGATTCTTCTACCAGTATAGGAATTACTCGAAAGCTTTTAAGTTTCATTGAGTAAATTTTGACCTAAAGAGAAATCACACACACACACATGTACTGAATATGCATGTCAGTTGAACTGTATGTTTCTCCATTCACTGAATGTAGTCCAAGTAGAAAACCCACCTGTATGCAAATCAGCTGTGCATGCGTATGGAGATCAATTTTTTTGTTCATATATTATATTGCCATATGGAGCAACGATTAGAATCAGACATAGGTGTAACTCTAACTAGTACTGCTCTAACTAACCATTACACATACGTAAGTCAGTTAAACAATTGCATTCAAAGAATGTAGCATAGTGGCAAAGATTGTATTTTCATGCTTTTTAAGTTTAGAGGTGTCATGCATACATAATGTTAGATAACATTATAACATGTACATAAGAGGTAAAAGAAGATAAGCATCGTCATATAGAACAAGTATAAGAAAGAAAAGCATGCATGCCACGATAGCTGTGTTTCTTTTATTCACTAATAGCTTAATTTGTTCCACAATTAGGGCTAAATATATCAATCATCTTGCGACTAATTAAGGAAAAAAATTAAGGGGTTTGTCAATCAAGGTAAGAATTGCGCGGTACAAATACGGCGGCTAGTGTAGTGTGTCTGGGTAATTTACTGATGAATTATATCATATAATATTAACGTGGACAACTGATTCCTGATTGGTAGGCAGGTTTGTAAATTAGGTCTGTGCATGAGAGAGTTACACGTGTATGGATAGAACTTGTGGTCCCTTTGAAAACCCTAAGGGGGTTTTCACACGCGTAAAAGCTTCTTGTTGCTCCCCATGTGCTCCTTTTGGCCACTTAAGCCATCCTTTTCACACACTTTGAAAGCTGCCCTGCCATAGCCAAAAGTATGTCTGACCTAGCTAGCTATATGGCTCTGAGCCGACTAAAGCTTAAGGGTACTTTGTCCTCTGACCAAGGCCAATTGGCCTGTCAACCACTTCTTGCTCCCTCTCCTCCGTCTTCCAACTGACATTACAATTGTATGAGTGACAGTTTTATATCTATCAAGTGTTTACAACGTCAGAGTGAGAGCTACGCAAGCAGATCGGATATGCTCTCTTATCGACATGGTTTTGCAACATATGTAGAATGTTTATATTACTAAATTGTGATTTCGAACTTTTGATCAAGTTGAATTATCATATTCCGCTATTTATTTTCATAATCTAACAATATAATACTTGTTTGATGATTTAAGTATCGTTAGAAAACATTACTCACTATTGAGCCAATGTGACAATGAAACGAGTCTTTGACATTAACAAGCCATGTACAATAATAACTAGATTTTTATCGAGAATATGTATATATATTCTTCCTCAATAGGTAATCATAATGTATATATACTATGGTTGATTTAAAGCACCATTGAGTCTAATCAATAGAATGTACATTTGAACTAGTCTTAGGGCTCGTTTGGAATAACTTTTAAAATGATTGAAAACTCTTTTGGTGAAAATGTTTTCTTAACCAATCCTTAGTAAAAATTTAAGTGGATCCTGAAAAAACACTTTAAGTGCTTCTTGCAAAAATTACATATCTGATGCTTCTTCCAAAAATCACTTAATATGTTTTTGGAACCCAAAATCAATTTTACCAAAAATGCTTACAATCATTTTAAAAACATTTTCAAACGAGCCATTAGTAATTGGATGATATAATTAATTCATTTTAATTGTTCTAACTTCTCACACGGTGCTTCTACTTTACAGCATATGGATATGATTTATCCAATCCTGCTAAATGCTAAATCACGGATCCCTTTTACTTGTGCTACCTGATTTAAGGTCATGATTCCATCATTAATTGGGATAATATGTGATCAAATATTCATTTATAAACAATAGCAACCAAATATTGATATGGGTTTTCCTTTGCATTTTCTTGTTTCTTTTGTACATTTATTTTTAGGGATTGATTACTAGCACTCTAAAAATTTTATTTTGCACTACAACCTTTCTATCTTTTAGAAAGAGAAAATACATCTATGAGGAGTGCAAAATGAGATTTTTGAAGTGGTAATAACAGTTTTCTATTCTTATTGTAAACATTTTTCTCTTCTTATTATCGATTTTGAACATTATCATTACGTCTGTAGCATATACAATGAAAAACTTTACATGAGCTAATAAGTAGTTGAGTTACTCTCTATACTCTCTATATATATATACCACAAATTAATTTTATAATAAAATCTCAACTTTTCTTTCGCGTAGGGTTTTCTTCTCGTCATACCTTTCACTTTGAAAGGAAAGCCGCTGTGGTTAGCTGCAAACAAAATATCAAGAAGACTTCCTTTTTGCTGGGGGACCTATTAGGTTATCCTTGACATTTTGCTTTCAGGTCCTTCATGGATTCAACAAATAAATAACCTTTTCATGGACAGACATGCATATCTAGTGGCTTTAGAGTGCAGATTTCTTGTTCATACATGAATGTTACCGGAAACTTTGATCAAGCTATGCCACGTATTTCCCATCACCCTTGTGAGCTGTGACCACTCAGCCATTTCATTATCATCCAGTCGGACATTTCTGCAAATATGCAAAACCCTGGGAGAAAAAAGAAGAAAGAAAAGTAGTTAATGGATGAGAAAGCGACTCGGCTGTGTTGTTTGATTGTGCGGGCGACAAGGAAAATGTTGTTGCTTTCTTTTTGTAATTCAGTATCTTCCAAACAAACACAAGAAAAAACAGAGAACCTGAAAAGAGAACTAAATTTATCAACATGCTGATCGAAATTTTAAAAATTTTGTCTCCTTCCTGTGTTTTCTCTTTTTCATTGTTATTTAGGTTATTAATTCTAAGATTTAATAACATGAAGAAAAAAAACGTAAGAAAATTGAAGTTCTTATGAAAAACAGTCTAACTACTAATAAACACATGTAAGATTGATATTATCAACAAAACATCATTTGATGAATTGTTTAGGAGTAGTTATATTTAGACCAAAAATATGAGATGAGTTCTAGGCATGTTCACTTGATGGAGTTGGGAAAATGAATTAGTATAAGATGGGCTCTAATCCAAGCGTTTACACTAAAAAAATCTTATTTTAGACTTTTGCACATATTCTCATAAATCTTAAAACGAATCGTGTGTCGTGTTAAAGAAAAAAGAATCAACAGCGACGACATGTTTAGTGTCCATCAATTTCGTCCAACCTCTCCACAAATTTTTTATTGACCTCCCTTATTGTTTTATGATTCTCAATGTAATAAGGTAAAAGAAAGGGGGCTCTAAGATTTTTCTATGTTATTTACATGCTTGTTAAGCAAATACAAGACACTAAGATGCTTGCATTTTCACCCATCTCGAGCCACGCATGACCTACTAGTTTACTAATGTACATATAAAGCCTAAGCTAATTAAGCTAAGCTAATTGAGTGTGGCTTGGCTTATTGACATAGAAAGAGAAGATTACCACCCAATTGGACAACAAAAGTGAAATGCAAGTCCAAATCCATAGGCCAACTACGAGAAATTTTTTAGAATATAAGTGGTACAACACGTGTTTTAATAGAAGTAGTGGAAAATTTTATTTTTGAAGTTATTAATTTTTTAGCACACATTTCCCACAATTTGTATAGTAACACGTGATGTACCATCGTGTACTGGTCACATTGAAAATTTTCTTGCCAACTACACCACATTGTTTATTGACTTCGAGGTTGGTCAGGTTTGGGATCGCAACCCATCCGGATTTACAAAGTTTGTGCGTGGTTGAAACTTGAGGGGGTTTAACTTTTTCTTTCATACCGTAATTGCCCTATCCGTTTTTTGTTAATCACCAAATCAGGAAACCCTAACTCAACCATAGGTCACAGGCGGTTTACACTTCCACCCAAATAAGCATCCTAATTTGGAGTTTAATTTAGTGTAGAGAAATGCTAGGGACGGGCTCTCTATAGATTTTTTGACACCCCATGTTGATACAAGAATTGACGTTAAACTGTAAAGTGACAAAGACCCATAGAGAGTCCAACTTTTAAGAGAATTTTTTTTTTCTATTATTGTATCAAATTCAATCCGGCCATCAAAATTAACTTAGATGCATCTTCACATGGGTGAATATATGGAACCAAGTTTTTGACGATTATGTTTTTTCTTCCCTATTTTTTAATCTAGCATGTGGTTAACTTTGCATGTATGTTTTTCCCCATTTGCCCTTTAATATATATGTAACAATAAACCCAACAACGTGATACATGACTAGCACATCCCCATCTACATAGTTGAGGACATTGTTGTAAAACGCCATTTTCTGTAAACCAAAAGCTTGAAAAGATGACTCGCTTACATAGAAACCCTTATAAATAAGGTGCATGCGTTGTCTCCCAAGCCATTCAACTTCAACACGTCTGTTTCTTGAGAGAAAGTGAGAGGTAGAGAAAAGGAGAGTTGGAAAGAGAGTGACAGAGCTAACTAGCCATAGGAAATTAGAAAGCATGGCAACCAACAACCACCAAGTTGTTGAAGACGATCATCATATGCTACTCATCTCTCACTTGTACTCGGCCTCTGATGTCTACACTCAAATTGTACCCCCACAAGGTTTGTACTTCAAAAGCATACAAACTTTTTCCAATTTTCCTTTTCTCATAATTAATATAAACTTAGAGCTTGTTTGATAATTATTTTAGTTTTTTAGTCTGAAAACTAAAATATGAAAGTTACATATATTTTGTGAGTTTTCAAAATTTTGTTTGATGTTGATATCAGTTTTCATTTTTTTTCAACTGAAAACAGTTACTAAACAAGTTTTAAGTTTTCAAAAACATTGAAAACAAAACTTAAAAAACGAAATGATTATCAACGGATGATTAGTTAATGTTTTAACAATTAATTTTTGATTATGGTTAGGAGCCTCAAAGCCGGCAAGGCGACGTCGTAAGAAGAGAAAAGGTGGAGAAGCTGGTGGTGTTGGGCTTAAGAAGAGGAAGCTCACGGCTGAACAAGTAAACCTTCTTGAGCTCAATTTTGGAAACGAACACAAACTGGAGTCTGTGAAGAAAGACAGGCTTGCTTCTGAACTGGGTCTTGATCCTCGTCAAGTTGCTGTTTGGTTCCAAAATCGAAGGGCTCGTTGGAAGAACAAGAAGTTGGAGGAAGAGTACTCAACCTTAAAGAAAGAACATGAAAACACTGTTGCTGAGAAATGTAGAATTGAATCCGAGGTAATTCATCTCTCTCTCTCTCTCTCTCGGCACATGTTATTTGCTTAAGTGAGTTTTACATCATTGACTTTGTTGGGTTTAGTTTACTTTCTAAGGAAATCGAGGAGAAGTGATATATAAATATTCCAACTTCATTGTAAGATTGTAGTCTTAAATATGTTGTTCAGGTTTCAAAGCAAACAGAAGCATAAGATATGAATTTTACTATTTTAGGTTTCATTTGATTTCTTGGTAAACCAATCAAGGTGGGTTAGAAGTAGACCATGATTAAATTTAACTCAGTAGTTTGAGCTATCACATATTTTTATACAAGCGATAGTAAAGAGAAAAAATCTAAACCAAAATTTTGAATGCAAGAATGAATACCTTTTTTTTAACCCTAAAAGGAATTGCAAGAAAATATCACAGCAAAGTTGTTGGCTCTCAGTTATGGCTTACTCTTATCTTATCCCTTGGAAAGAGAAAAAAAAAAAAAGTTAGAAATTAAAAGGACAAGGTGCACCCACCAGGGCCACCACATAGACACAAACATGAAAGTGCATGAGTTCTAGGCTCAAAGAGATCTATGCCACCTTGTTGGGTTTTGAGAGTAGGACTTGTATGGGTACGAATAGACTGTCATGGTGTTGGTCCTGCCATACAAGTTGCTCGGATTATGGTCATAGAAAACACAGAGTGGGGAAAAACAAGGACAAGCAACAGCTTGGTGCCACCTCATTAGACAGCAAAGGCTGTTCTTCCAGCTCTCATGGGACGTCCGTACAATGTTGTTTAAGGTGGTTGGTGTTGGCCCATTAGGGCCTCGCCATGACTCATTTGGGGAACATTACGTGACCACATTTGGTCCACATCGAGTACATGTTCTATTTTATAAACACACACCTTGACATTTATATAGTCTCATGCATAATATAACCTTTGACACCATTGATATGAAGATGTCGAAGCTCAAGGATCAACTGTCGGAGGCTGAGATGGAGATCCAAAGGCTGTCGGAGCGCGTTGATCATGGCGGCCCCAGCAACAGTCCGAGCTCCTCGTTCTCCATGGAAGCCATTGATCCTCCATTTTTAGGAGAATTTGGGGTGGAAGAGTACGATGATGTTTTTTACATGCCCCAAAACAATTACATTCCTGGCATGGAATGGATGAACCTGTATATGTGAATCTGCAATCAATTTAGAACTTTGTAGATAGTAACCAAGCTAATGTAAATCGTTATCTTCCTCTATGTAGTGCTTAGTGTGCTTGACTAGGAATTTGGAAATTAATGTACTAATTATTAATATAATAATAACTTGCCTATCGACTGGAAGTGAGATGATTAATTTAGTTAATGACTTCATTTATCTTTTAATATATGATATAAGTGCAATATGGCGTGCGCAACCTTAACCCTCTTCTATATTTAAATCAGTGCTAATCCTTAACCTTAGTTGCATTGATCCCCCGCCCTCAACGTCTCTCTGTTAAACATAAGTTATATCCTTATACGATCATGTGGACTAAGTATATATTCAGGAGGCCGTAAAATTCATTAAACAGGAGTTAAGGACTAAAAGACTTGGTAATTATATTGGAATTGATCTGTGAAAAGTATTCAAACTTCGCAGAATGAATTGAAAGAGTAACTATTTTCGTTCAATGAGTGAATTTGATGCGGATAAAATGGATATTAAGCTAAAATTAACGAAAGCCCTAACTCAATTATAGTGAATTAGTAGAAGATTGAGCTGGGATATAATATTCAGACATCATTTGAAATCCTCAACTTCTTTGTTCAGCTCACACGTCAATACTCATGGTCATATATGGGTGAGAGCTTTGCATGTAACCGAGACAGGTGTCCCAAAGCCTGGCACCCGTCACTACATGTCTTAACTATTTCATATGACATTGCATGTATGATTAGTTTGTGACATCTTAACTTACTAATTGCATGCAAGCTCTTCGCAATGTTAATTTGGAGACTATGATTGGAAGAAAAGGTAGGATTGGTTGCATTCGATTGGGAAAGATAATTATATCCTTCATCGGTGCTGGTGTCCTCGGCTCGAGGCTTGGCTTTCGGGGTTTGGGTCTGGGGTCACAGGACAGGAGTAGTGGATTAGACATGGGAGTAAATTAAACTAGTCTAACTGATAAAAAAAAAATAAACTAATGCAATTGTATTAATGACAATACTGGTTTTGGACTTGTTACATGTAAAAGTCATTTCTTTTTTAATAATGCCATGACTAATTCTATCGTACAAATGTCATATATAATTGGAAATTGCATCCCCTATATATCAACATCTAAAAATCATTTTTATAAAAATTAATTCAACTTGGAGACCGTTCATTCACCTATTTATGTTACACAAATTGACGATTATGGTGACAAATAACATTTCTATGATGAACTGTTAATTTGTTTTTTAAGTTATGATAATAAAGATAGTGAATGATTGCTAAAGGTAAAGTAATGGCCCGTTAAAGGAAGAAAGACTTCTTCCAAACAATGTCCTACTAGTATATTTTACCAACTAAACGAGAAAATTTTGATGTCCAATCATACTATAAGGGATTATGAAATACTATAAGGCCCAAATTATTTTCATTCAAATTTTACTCATTTCAATCTGCTGCCAATTAGCAAGGTTCAAGGTTGATGTGGTCTGAGGCAGAAACTTAGGGCAGGAAGGCGTTGTCATTCGATGCAATGGAGGCTAAAAGAAGATATATTTCGGCTGATTGAAGCAATTTTTGTATCAGTTGGCAAGGACAAATTGTTACTCAGGTTTTGCATCATCCTAGTTTATTATCTTTACGAAAATAATACAAAAACGGAAGGAACATAGGTGTGTTTGGGCCATAAATAAAAATAAGCCATATGCTATGGGGCTATTAATTTTTATTTACACAAAAATCGCATGACTTCAGTCCATCAACTTCGGAGCCCAAAACCAGGGCTCGGACGACCATTTAATCTCTCTCCAACTTGTCCGAAGGGTTGGACAAGAGTCTATCTGAGGTGCATCTGCCACCAGAGCCCATGAATATCTATGTGAAGGTTCTGTGTTGGAGGTCCTCTTCACTTTCCTTCTGGTGTTGCTCGAGTAGTGTAACAGCTCGGTCAACTAGTCTATTATGGATTTCTTCTGTCTTCTTTCTTTGATCAATGACAGAAAGTCGATTGAACTCAAAGATTGAAAGGCGTAACAATTAGGGGGCGTTTGTTTGGCCACACTAGCTTTCATTGGACTAGATTGGACTACCTGTTAGTCTAGTCCAGCATTTGTTTCGTGCATGTGCTAAGTTTAATGGGACTAAACAAGACTGGACTAAGTAGCTCACTAAAAGGTCTTAGCGAGTCCCCCCGAAAAAGTCGGTACTACTAAGACCTTCGCTTCCTCTCCTTCGCATCCCAACACCTGCTTCATTTCTTTCCTAATAACGGGTCAATTTCTTCCCTAATTCCCCCACCAGCCTACAAACTATGTGATTACACATGCTTATAGAAAATCAGGAAGATGAAAATCACGGCCTTGCTGGTCATCAAGTGAAATCCAGACGAATCTGACCCAATCACCAACGCCTCTGATATCAGTCAATTTAGCTACTTCCAAAGGTCTAGGGTCCAGGAGTTCATCGTCTTCGTTGGTCGCACCACCGCCAGACGCAACCCGCCCCCAGCGCCATTCCGTCAAGCACAAAGGGTCTTTTGGAATTTGACATGAATAGGAAGAATGGTTTGTGGATAGGACTGGAGGGATTGAGAAAGTTGGAATTTTTGTCAAACCAAGAGAGATTTTAGGAGGAAAAGGACGGCAGAGCGGGGATTGAAGCTTGTTGAAGAAGAGAAAGGAAAGGAATTCTCTGGATGCAAAGAAGATAAAGAAAAGGAAAAGGAATAGTCAGCAAAAAAAAGTGACATTAATACTAATAAATTAACTAGAAAATAATAAAAGGAATATTTGTATCTAAAAATAATTTAGTCCGTTAGTCCGACACTGCACCAAACGTTTTATTATTCTTATACTACTTAGTTCATGCCAAGCCAATCCAGCTTAGTTCCTGAAGCTAGTCCAGTCCGACTTAATCTGGTGCAACAAACGCACCCTTAATGTACAAGTGTTATGGGGCTCACCAGCTGCTGTTTTCTTCCATACAGACATTATTCAGATGCTTTTTTCTCTCTTTATATTTGAAGGAAAATCTGATGAAGATCAGGTGTATACAGAAAAGCCTCAGCTATACGGTTGTGGGATGAATCTCAACCAAAACAAGGCCATAAAAGTTGTTGACTACCCAAATATTAACTATCCTAAATAATTCGTCTTGTTTCTGCTATAAAATTTCGAGTCATATTGGTAGTGGAACACATTCATATGGTATGTAACCACTCCACATGTTATAATATGAGTAGACAACATTGATAAACCCACACTATAACACAAGTGGAACTTGCATGAGCTTATAAGTAAGTTGGGCTACTCCCCAAATTGCCAATTGGATTTATGGTGGAACCTCAACTTTCTTCATGGTATCAGAGTAAGTTGTCCCACGTGTGAAGCCAAATGACCACATACGCTTCACATCCTTGCGTTGTTCATTGATGGGAGAAGGAACCTTGCATAAGCTTATAAGTAAGTTGGGCTACTCTTCATATTGCCAATTGGATTTATAGTGGAACCTCAACTTTCTTCAGTTATAATATGCTTGTAAATCTTTTTAGAGTTCCCACCACACAGCATATATAATGTCCAGAGTTGACAAACATATGAGCATAAATAAGAGCATGGACATGGTCATATGGATTATATATGTGTAATTAGATTTTAAGTTTGTAATGCAATTATAAAGTCGATGATTTGTTGCACAACTTATGACAAGAAATTATTTGGGACCGTAACACTACTCAGCTAGCTAACGTGGTGTTACAAGTTCAACCAGATATTTCCACAGTGCATAATTTGCGTAATTACCAGTAAGGAGGAAACGCGAAAGGGAGGGAGCATAGGAGTCGTACCGCAAGCATCAATCACATGCAATGTAAGGCGTGAAATGATGACATACAAATAATCCTACTACATGTAAAAACTTGTCAAATGCTAAATATAGTTATTTGAACGATTCTTCCGTGATGACATGGTTGCAAATCATCTATTGTTGATTTGTCCCCTGTCCACCTTGTGTAATTGCTCCATCTCCACCTCCTTGGGTAATTGCTCCTCCTCCTCCTCCTTGAGTCGTTGCTACTCCTCCTCTTAGGTTTGGACTTTTCACCTTGATGAATTCTAAAGAAAGTGGAGGCCTTTCATCATCGTCCGAAGTCAGACCGAGACTCGGTCCACTCAGGAGCTTGAAACGGGGTTCATCATTGTGGTAACCTAGATCATGAACTATTGTGCTTTTAATATTATCCACGATATATTCCTGGGAACTGATAGTGCTTTTAATATAATCCACGATATATTCCTGGGAACTGAATTCAAGCTGCTTAAACGATTCTGTAAATCTTCTGAGCCTGAAGTCCTCCTCAGTCTCATGTTGGAGTTTCTCAACGTCGTGATCACCTTCTCCAACATTACTAACAAGTACTTCAACGGGATTTCTTGGATGTTTGGCGCACCGTGTTTTGAACCAAATTACTGACAAACCAAAGTAAAATTCAGCATATCGAAACTGTTTGATTTTGTCTATCTCTTCATAACCTGATTTCTGCAGCTGTAGACCTTTTGAATTCCTCTTCTCACCTTCCTCCGACAAGAAGACATCCAAAAGGCATGTATCTGTACTACACAACTTTATAAATCTTCTGAGCCTAAAATCCTCCTCACTTTCCTCATCAAGTTTCTCGAGTATGTCATTTTTGGCATCTTTGCTTTCCACTCTCACTGAGTAGCCAAACATTTCTTCAATCTTCTCTTGTTGATCATTGGAACCAAGTTGCCTGAACAAAAGAATTGACTCACACAAGCGTCTTTCGCGAAAGAATTTGTCCGTTAACATAAATTAACTCGTGTAGAGACTGGAGCTTTATTGAATAACATTGTGAATGTTTTCTTTCTCAAATCTTCCTCACTTTCTCCTGCAAGTCTTTGTCTTTTGACAGCTTCAGCAGAAATTTTATTAGAGATTTGCTTAATCTTGTCTTGTTGATCATCGATGGACAGTAAACTGAACCCAAAACTTGAGAGCTGCCAGAGCAATTCAGCAGCACTTGCAGAATCTTGAGGCTGAAGGAGCACCCCGTGTGGAAGATATCTTCGTGGTTCCAGCAGCTTCTGTACAACACTGTCAAGGAACTGAACTTGGACACCGAAGTCTACAACTTTCTTACATAGCTCTCTGAATCTTCTGAGTTTGAAATCCGCCTCACTGGACTCAGGAGAGGGTTTCGGAAATACGAACATTGAAATCGCAGAAACGAATCCCCAGTCGCAACTTTCTCCTGAAAGATGTGCAAACATTAGCCGATAAAAATGGTAAATCAAACATTATATAAGCAATAATGTTATTTTTACTAAGTAATTGTACCATAATTATATACCAACTTAAATGACATCTGATGTGAACAGCCACATCATTTAAATTAAGCAAAACTTTTATTCAATTAAAAACAATTTATAAACCCAACAATTAAATAATTAAATGATTAATTTAAAAAACAATCAAAGAGAAGGGGAAGGAGACTCGTCGGAGCTCCAACGACCGATGGGCTAGCTTTCTGGGTTCTGCTCCTCCTCCGTTCAATTTGTGATCCTCCCGAAAAACCCCAAGAAACTCCATCAGTCTCCTCTCTCTGATTTTTATTCATTTAATTGCTTAGTTTTGTTTAGCTAGAAAGAATTAAACTCTTTCGATTTAATTTCTACATCCTCGATTGCAATGTACGAGAACTTTGTTATCTGCAATGCAGCTACTGAAATTGTTTTGTGCACAAAAATCCTGAATCTTCCACTTTAAAGACTATAACTTTATTTATTAGCTTCTGCAATCACTACCCAAGTTCTAAAATCTACAATTACCACGTCAGACGGGTCAAGATGTGCCACCGGTCACCCACCCATATAAAACTGGCCCATTACATATTTTGGTGCCAATTACTTCAGCTGACACCAAGTTTTTAGCAATCTTTTCTAGTTTGATCCCATCATGGAAATGTTGCTTCTTTTAAGGGCACAAAATAATCTTGAAAGTTGAGGGCCGTTTGGTATCCTACTAAAAAGTTTTCTTTATTTTTCAAAATATTTCTTAAGACCATCAAATAATTTTTTATAAAACTTAAAACCTTGTTTGGTACGACACAAATTTTATTATTGTGGGAGGGAGATCGAACCTGCATCAGAGTGCATAAACATTATTGTTTTCCGCCACTACTACGAGTCTTATGCACAAAGTTACAGATTTTTTTTTATTTATTATTTTTATTTTTTAACAAACGAGATTATTATTACTTTTGTCTAAAATAAAAAGAAAAAAATTGCACTATTCATCTATGCTCAGAAATGGGACTTCAATTTGAACTTATTCGCCCTTTTTCCTCAACCATTTCTGGAGTGAGACTTTCTTCACAGCAACACTGAAGTAATTGGGCTGCATGTTGGGTCGGGTGGGGTAGTGAAATGACCCTTTAGTCTGTTTGATACCAGATCCAACGGTTGGGCACTTTGGTCATTGGCTCCTAGGAGGTGGGGTGGCTTGGTCCTTCTCAATCAGTTGGGTTGGAGGGTGGGTTTGCAGAATTTCATGGAGGGATTTGGGCGATTTCAGGGAGGAGTTTGGGTTGAAAGAAAGCTTCTCAATCAGTTGCCTCCAACCTCGGTCCCAGTGCCACCCTGCTCTCCATTTTTCATCTCTTGTACTCAAACCCTAGCCGCTCCACCTCTCTCTATAGAAGACACCGTAGCCGCTTTCCTCCATCACTCCTCCTTCCACTTTGATTCCAAATCAAAACTTCAGGAGCGCCTTCCCCTCAACCTTTTGCCAACATTAAACCTCCTCCGTCAAGGGTAAGGGTTTGAATCCAAGTAGTTTTCACTGCTTTCTCTTTTGTCAAAGATTTTCAAGTTTCGGTTTTACTGTTTTAGTTAAACTCTCATATTCTTATGTTTGTATCTCAGCCACCGATTTAATTTCCTTTCCCACACCTTTTGCATGTTGAAGTCCGCTTCAACATAATCTCTCTAGAGCCTACGGGATTGGTTCGGGTTCGAGTTTTCCGACGTGAACCGACGAATCCGCCAACACCCAGCATCGAGGTTGGTCTGAAGCCATTCATCATCACCTCAAGTACCTTCTAGACCTATTGTATATTAAAATCTGCTTCAACTTTGTGATTGAAAATAATTGGGTTTTAGTAAATTGTTCATGATTTTGTACAGTTTTATGCTCGCTTTTATGTGCTCGGTTTGCTTCATTTGTCTGCAGCAGTGAATTGGAGAAATGGATCTAATCCTTCAACTTGATAAAATGTGGAGCATTAGTCATTTGGTATTAACACCGTGAAATTTTCTGTTACTACGATTATGTGATCTTTGTGGGCTCCATATTTTTGTTGATGTGGATGTCATGTGGCCTAAGAGCATCTCTAATGGAAGTTCCTATTTAGGGACTCTCATCACCATCTTTGAGTACTCATTTAAGAATTTAAATGAAATCTTTGTGTTCCTAAGACAAAACTCAACCCTGGGCTAAATGCCAAATTTTAACATTTATTAACCCCCCCTAAAATCAACCCAATCCAACCTAAATGTTTGGGCTAAAAGCTAAAACCCAAACAAATCCAAATTCCGCCCAGAATTTAGCTTAGATGCACGTGGACTCGCCCAAACCCAGCCTACTCTCGGCCCACCCACGTGCCCAATCGCCCCACGCGGGCTGAGTGCCTTTAACGCCAGACAGGGGGCCATTGTCAGGGCCGCTGTCGGCCACCAACTAGAGCCTAACAACTCTTTTGTGAATCCAAAGGCTACTATTTTTGGACCGTTGGTTGATCCAACGGTCCAAATTAAAATTTTATTTTATTAAAAAATGTAATTTTAAAATACATTGAATCCAACCGCTGAGATCGAATATAATCAAATCTAACGGTAAAAAAAGATCTAACGGTTGAAATTTAAATTCAACGGCTAAAATAATTAAAAAAAATTATTTATCTCAAAATTCACCCAAAAACTCTATAAATACCTATGTATTTTGGTATGTCTTGTGCGTCATGTGTTTCACATGTTTGGTGTGTATTTTGTATGTGATTCATATGTGTTTTGTGTGTCTTGTGTATTTTGTATGTGCTTCATATGTGTTTCATATATTTTGTGTTTATACGTCTCTATCATGATTTTCATATTCTTCAGTAGTGTTTCATGAGTTTCATGTATTGATTTAGTGATTTTTCAAAATTTATCGGAATTTAAATATTTTTAGGTTAAAATGTTCATAAAATTAATTTAGTATAGTCTACATAATTTTTTTTTAAAAGTTAATTTGAAAAAAAAAATTAGCCTAAATTCATTCCTTAATAATCTGGGGCTACAATTTTAGACCAGAAGGGTTGGAACAGAAAAGCTATTTCTAACCTAAAACCTAAATTTTCTGGGCTAAAAATTTTAGGTTTTATCCCAAGGGTTGGAGATGGTCTAAAGAAATATTGCCTCCAATGGAAGAGTTCTCATAGTAGAATCCCTAAATTTGAGGCTTTTACAATTTTATGTGATAATTTGATTAGGTGCACATTTGTATGAATAATTTACCATTACATTCTCATAAAATATTTTTGTGAATATTTTAACCTAAAAAAATTCAAATTTTGACACCAATTTTTTCCTTCACAAAAACGTAACTAGAATTAGTGAATTGAGTACGAGTGAAATGAGTATAGGAGATAAAGTTTTGGTAAGTTTTGGTTAGATAATTTGGTATTTATAGGAATGATAAGAGAACAACGTGAGAGAGTAATCCAAATTGAAACTGTTAATCTTTCAACAAAGACAATATGAAAAGAGAAGAAAAAAAAGAATTTGAAAACCAATATGAGAGAGTAACCAAAATTGAAACGGTATTTAATTGGAATTGTTGATCTTTCAATGATAAAAAAGTATGAAAAGCAAGAACTAATCTGGACCCTCCATTTTAAATTGTTGAAAAGCAAAAAAAAAAAAAAAAAAAAAAAAAAAGACAAGGCCATGTGACTGGGATCCGCACATGTTTTTCCACTTAAATTGTCCTACTGGATCCACCATTTCAGTCCCTATATGTGGGTACATACACTAAGTATCGAGCGAATCCCTATACTTTAAGGACTCACTTTTTGATATATTGGAGATTCATTTTGTCCCTATATTTATTTAATACGGTGGTTGTCCTTATATAGAAACTCCATTGGAGATGCTCTAAAAACTTTATAAAAAAAAATACAAACACAGAAAAAGGAAAAACATAAAATAAAAATGGTTTAATTCTCTCTCTCCCATCTTCCCCTTCCGCCCACCTGCTTCTCCAAACCCAGCCGCCATTGTAGGGTTGGGCTAGCTGGTTAGCCCTTTTTTGTCCTATGGGACCCACGAGCCCTTTGGCCTAGCCCTCGGTTGGAGACGGTTTTCGGGCTATTTTCGGCCCTCTGGCCTTTTGGACCATTTGGTTGGAGATGACCTTATAAGGCCCCTCCTGAGACTCTCAGGAGGGATTTCTGGTTTCTCCATTAGTGACATGGTTGCAAATCTACTGTTGACTTGCCCCTATCCTTCTTGTGTAATTGCTCCATCTCCACCTCCTTGAGTAATTGCTCATCCTCTAGTAGGTTTGAAATTTTCACCTTGATGAACTGATGAGTAACTCCAATGGCGAAGCTAGAAAATTTTAATCGGGTGGGATAGCTTAAAGATTTAAATCTTTCTAAACAAAGAAACTTAATACTGTATTTTTCAGAGTATGCTCTAGCTTAAGAAAATTTCACAAGGTGAGCCGAGAATTTTCGTTATTAAACAAATACGTGTTAAAATTCAAACAAATCTAAACTTGTACATGTACAAGAAGCGACGAGAAAAAAGATGTAACAAAGAGAGATTGTTTGTAAACTGTATTATATAATTTTATATGGTTAAGCCAAGAGAATTAAGATTAGTGACTAAATATATAATGGGCTACATTCGAAAATCAATAAAAATTACATGTAAAATATTAATTTTTTTACGGAAAGCTATTGAGCTATAGCCCAGGGTAGCCCTTAACATGGCTACACCAATCATGTCTCCAATGTTCCTTTTTGTTTGTCGATATATTCCACCTTGATGGCGACAAGATGCAACACATAGTCTGTCACATCCTAGCCCGAGCCCCCACCACATCCCGGGCTCGACTCCACCGTAGCACGATATTGTCCGCTTTGGGCCCCGACCACGCCCTCATGGGATTACTCTCGCGCGAACTCGCTTAACTTCGGAGTTCTGATGGAACCGAAGCCAGTGAGCTCCCAAAAGGCCTCGTGCTAGGAAGAGATGGGAATATACATATAAGGTTTAGAGAATCCACTCCCCTGGACGATGTGGGATGTCACAGGCCGGCATGTGACATAGTCGGTCCGGGAGTTGCTCTGCAATGACATCTTCAACAACCTTGTTGTACAAGATTGAAAGATTGAAGAGTAATTTAGCCCCTAGGCATGAAAATCTGGTGTTCATAAGAGCTCATAGGCATGTTGGAGAGTAATTCAACAACCTTGTTGGCCTTCTTTTGATCACTTTCTTCAACTGTGATGTTGCTTGAGCTTCCTGCGTTGTTTTTCGGCTTACTACTTTCTTCATTGCCGTAATTATCTCCGCTTTCTTTTATTCTTGTTACCTATGTGTATGTTCACCTAATTAACAAGGTGATAAAAAAGGCTCTAAAAAAATTACTTTTTTGCATTTCAAATATCCAACCATTTGCTCTATCTTCCAGGGTCGGTCTTGAGTTTTTGGGTGCTCAGGACGAAGGCTCAAAATGTGCCCTTTTTCAATACACGAAAATGTATTAAAAAAATAAATATTTAAAAAAGGCTAGAACCCAATCAAAGCTAAAGGCTAGGCTCTCATGCCCAAATCATACTACTTTAAAAAATATACAATTGGGGGCATAGTAGCTAAACCCCAACAATCAAAAGTAAAATCTTATACAACCACTCTAAGCAAAACTCTATGAAAAATCAGCTCTAAGAAATTGTCTTCTTGCATTTTTTGAAGCAAAATCATCAACTATATCATAATACTCCAAGTGTTCAATCTCATCATATTCAATGCATAAGATTGCTAATCAATTTTGCCTAACATTCTAACATATATTTTAAAAAATTAGTAACGAAAACATATCAATTAAAATTTCATTATATATTATCAAAATTACCTATTTGGCAGTCACCACTCAAAGTCTCAACCTTTGATGCTTTTGCAGTCGCAGCACGACTACAATTGTTGCAATTTGAAACCCTGATACTGTAACACCCCACATCGACCAACGAAGAGGGGGCGATGTGCCTTATATGTACATGCCTACTTCCATATAGCACGAGGCCTTTTGGGAACTCATTGGCTTCAGATTCCATAGGAACTCTAAAGTTAAGCGAGTTCAGGCGAGAGCATTCTCAGGATGGGTGACCCACTGAGAAGTTCTCATTTGAGTTCCCTGAAACAAAACCGTGAGGGCGTGGCCCAAAGCGTTCAATATTGTGTTACGGCGGAGTCGAGACTGGGATGTGACAGAATTGTAACATTCCACATCATCCAACGGAAAGGGGGTGATGTGTCTTATATGTACATGCCCAGCTCCATATAACACGAGGCCTTTTAGGGATTCACTGGCTTCAGATTCCATTGGAACTCCGAAGTTAAGCGAGTTCGAGCGAGAGCAATCCCAAGATGGGTGACCCACTGGGAAGTTCTCATGTGAGTTCCCAGAAACAAAATCGTGAGGGCGTGGCCCAAAGCGAACAATATTTTGCTACGGCGCAGTCGAGACTGGGATGTGACCAAATGGTATCAGAGTCACTCTGCCATATGGTGTGAGTGCGCCGATGAGGACGTCGGGCCCCTAAGGGGGGTGGATTGTAACATCCCACATCGACCAACGGAAAGGGGTTGATGTGCCTTATATGTACATGCCCACCTTCATATAGCACGAGGCCTTTTGGGAACTCATTGGCTTCAGATTTCATCGGAACTCTGAAGTTAAGTGAGTTTAGGCGAGAGCATTCCTAGGATGGGTGACCCACTGAGAAGTTCTCACGTGAGTTCCCAGAAATAAAACCGTGAAGGCGTGGCCCAAAGCGGTCAATATGGTGCTACGGCGAAGTCGAGACTGGGATGTGACGGAATTGTAACATCCTACATCGACCAATGGAGATGGGGTGATGTGTCTTATATGTACATGCCCAGCTCCATATAACACGAGGCCTTTTAGGGACTCACTGGCTTCAGATTCCATTGGAACTTCGAAGTTAAGCGAGTTCGGGTGGGAGCAATCCCAAGATGGGCGACCCACTGGGAAGTTTTCGTGTGAGTTTCCAGAAACAAAACAGTGAAGGCATGGCCCAAAGTGGACAATATCGTGCTACAACGGAGTCAAGACTGGGATGTGATAGAATGGTATCAGAGCCACTCTGCTGTGTGGTGCGAGTGTGCCAACGAGGACGTCGGGCCCCTAAGGGGGGTGGATTGTAACATCACACATCGACCAACGGAGAAGTGGTGATGTGTCTTATATGTACATGTCCACCTCCATATAGCACGAGGCCTTTTGGGGACTCACTGGCTTCGAATTCCATCAGAACTCCAAAGTTAAGCGAGTTCGGGCGAGAGCAATCCCAGGATAGGTTACCTACTGGGAAGTTCTCGTGTGAGTTCCTAGAAACAAAACCGTGAGGGCGTGGCCCAAAGTGGACAATATAGTGCTACGACAGAGTCGAGACTGCGATGTGATAGATACAACATTAAAATTAATTTGTAAGATTAAAACTAATTTGTAAAAAGGAAAACCAACTTGAAAAAAATGATAAAACTGAAAGACAAAAAAAAAATAAACAATTTGGTTTTTAATTTGGGCAGTGTGGCTCATGTGGGTCTGGCCTTCTACCAGTGGGCCAATGGGTAGTGGTAGACCTGCTGGAAGTAGGAAGCAAAACCATAAAAGGGGGGTACTGATCGTTTCGCACCGTCACGGTGTTGGGTGTTCGAAATTTTGAATGGAACTGAATTACTGGAAGTCTAGACGGAAAGATCGATAAGGGGACTCGATCGACTAAAATCCTGGAACTTGAATTCCTTTGAAATTTTGGAATTTGAAGGACTACGACACAAGCATATAATTCTGAAAAATCTGGAAGACATTCTTTGTCTCATTTATAATCCTTTAATCAAATTACAGGCTTCAGGCTTGGAACATGGAATTTGATCCTTAGAATTGGAATATGCATTAAAAAACCAAGAATTTCGAAGCGTCCAAGACCAGAAGACGAAGTGGAGAAATTTTTCTTTGTGATCGGAACATGGGTGGTACACCACGTGTTTTTATATAAGTTGTGGGAATTTGAATTTTTTAAGTTATAAACTTTTTAACACACATATCTTACAATTTGTATAGTGACACGTGGTGTACCATCCCGTGTTCCGGTAACATTGAAAAATCTCTCGATGAAGTGATTGTGAACAGAACGGTGTGCACTGTATCAATTTTTTTTTTACCTTAATATTCGGGAATATTTTTCCCCTAAAATTTTGGGTAAGGCGCCTTGTTGGCACTAGGCCTGGCCAGCGCTCGGCCGGCTATACTCTTCCATGGACCATCAATCCCGCAAACAGACCTTCATTTCTTCTCGAAATTCTTCTGTCCAAATAGAGGAAGTGTTAGTGCTAAGAACATATGGGATTGGAATCATTCGTGTTTCGTTGCAGAAATAGTGTAGTACAAGTGTTCAATTTCAGAAAATAGTATAGTACTCATGTTTAGTTTCAGAAATAACTAATGTTCTGTTTTCAGAAAATAGTATTCAGTTTCAGAAATAGTGTTCGGTTTTTAGAAAATAGTGTTCAGTCTCAGAAATAGTGTAGTACCATTCAGTTTCAAAAATAGTGCAGTACCGTTCAGTTTCAGAAATAGTGTAGTATCGTTCAGTTTCAGAACTAGTGTGTGATGGACGCGCAGAAGTTTTTAATTAATTTTTTCGATTTTATTTTTTATTATATTAAACTTTTGTCATTTTCAATAAATTTTAAGCTATTTTCATTTAATAAGTTATAGAATAATTTTTTTATTAAAATAAACTTAGTTCAAGCCCTTTCAATTAAAGCTTTTTTTTTCAATCCATGTATTTTTCTTATTCAATCAATATTTGTAGGATCCACCCTTCAAAACAAGTAAATAAAAATTAATTTAATGATTTGATTGGTGCATTACTAGGATCCACACAACAAAACATTTAAAAAATAATTTAACATCAAACTTTCTCATATGTCAAAATTGGCAAAATACAATAGACATGTCAATCCACATAGAATTGTAAAAAATAATTTAACATCAAACTTTCTCATATGTCAAAATCGGCAAAATACAATTGATATATCAATCCATATAGAATTGGCATATCGGTTAGAGCATCTATTTGCTATCAAATTTTATTATGTGGCATTCTACTTAGAATTTGATGGTATATAATTGTGATACAATTACTGAGTAAGAATAGCATTATTGTTATATAAGTCCTTTTTCATGTATAGTTATAAAAGCTTAAACTGCACCTAAATCAAATTGTTTTTACTTACAATCGAAAGGACAAAATGTACTTTCTATCATAGTGCTCTGTTTTAACTTGTAATCCTCATTCCCTAGAGTAGTTGTAGGTAAAACATTATATAAGTCCTCAATGCAATGACGTCAAGTGAAAAATACTTGGACAAGAAAAAAAAAAAATGGAAGAGTTTGCAAAAAGTACCGGAATGCTAGTTCTTGATTCAGCCTTCAATAGCTCAATGGAGTTTCTTCGGTGTTTTTTATTTTGATACAAGAGTTGAAGGGATTGCAGGCACACAAAAATTCAGCACCTTACGAGGACTTACAAAGGGTAAAGAAAGAAAACTCGACCTTCAGTCGGTCTTCTCTGAAACTTCAAAGGAAGCATCCGCTGTTGGCTCTTTACAAGGTCATGAGAGAAAATTCTACCTTCAGTGAGTCTTCTTTGAAACTGCAAGGTTAGGTAGGCTTGTCAAAGTCTGAGGGTAGGATGATAAGTAGAGAGAAAAGAAGATGGTGCCATGAAATTTCAAAGAAGGTTCAACCCCATAAGACCATCTCCAATGGTTGGGCTAAAAACCAAATATTTTAGCACGAAAAATTTAGCTTTTAGCCTAGAAACAGTTTTTCTGCTCCAACCGTTCTTGCCTAAAATTTTAGCCTGAGATTTAAAGAATGAACTTAGGCTATTTTTTTTGTTAAATTAATTTTTTTTTAAAATATGTAGACTATCGTAAATTAATTTTATTAACATTTTAATCTAAAAAAATTTAAATTCCGATAAATATTGAAAAATTTAAATTCCGATTTCTGGGCTAATTCAACTTTATAATTAAGCAAGGTTTAAGGTTTGCTCTAATTCAACTTTACTTGAAGAGAAAATTAGTAACAAATTAATCCTTCCTCTCTTTATGGCTACAATGAACTCACAACCAAACTCAGCAATGGCTAATGGAGGAAGAGATGACGCGGTTATTCCAATTCCAGCGGTGAACCATATTCAGACGACAACATCATTGGACCGAAGAATTGAGGAAACGAAATGGCTGCTGCACCCATCATCTAGAAACAGCTCTTGCTGCATCTTCAGAGTGCCTCAACACCTCTTGGAAATAAACAAGAAAGCCTACCAACCTCATATAGTTTCCATCGGTCCTTACCACTATGGTGACACGCGTTTGGAGATGATGCAGCAGCATAAGTGGAGATTTCTTCGTGATCTACTTGCTCGAACACCATCAAATGGCCCGAGACTTGATCACTACAGGCAGGTTGTAGCATCAATGGAAGAAAACATAAGAGGGTGCTATTCGGAGACAATCAGTTTAAGCAGTCAGGATCTAGTTGAGATAATGGTGTTGGATGGCTTGTTTACTGTTGAGCTCTTTTGCAAAGTCGGAAGGTTGTCACCAAGTGATCCAGATGATCCCCTCTTTAACTTGGCATGGGTATTTGCTTACCTCATACGCGATCTTTTTCGTTTAGAAAACCACTTATGCTACTCCCATTCATCTGTGACAAAAAGATTATTGACAATTATCTAGGAACTGATGAGGAGGCTGCTGATTTCTTCAAAAACCTTGGAAAAGACGTGCCTTTTGATATTGATGAGAGTTATCTATGCGAGTTGTTCAAGGATGTGAATGAGTACCATAGGAATATTTGGCATGTACGATGTGCAGGTTTCAGATTCAAGTACTTCTCGACTCCGTGGTCTTTCTTATCAGCTGCAGCTGCTGTTGTACTGCTACTGCTTACCGCTATTCAAGTCTTTCTTGCTTGGTATGCGTATGTCCGTCCCCCAAAATCTGGGGGAATCATATTCCAAAGTATTGTCCTCTAGCTGTTGGATCGGTCATCGCCGACGTATCTGCTATTTGTTCTTGTAAGAAAGTTATATAAGTTGCTGAAACGTTTGAACATTGTTACTTGTTTATTTTCCATGTAAATCTAATATATTACTCTCAGTTTTGTGTCAAGCCACCATCTTTGATAATGTGTTGATGTAGGAACAAAGATGTTCGAACATAAGCTTTATTAAGTGAAAATTTAAAAACCGAGATTCCTAGTATATGCAATTTGTCAGGCAGGTCAAGATGTGCCACCGGTCGTCCACCCATATAGACCGGTAAACTAGCCTATTACATATTTTGGTGCCAATTACTTCAGCTAACACCAGTTTTTAGTAATATTTTCTAGTTTGATCCCATCATAGAAATGTTGCTTTTTTTGGGCACAAAATAATCCTAAAAGCTTTAGGCCCATTTGATATCCTACTAAAGAGTTTTCATTAGTTTTAAAAAGAGTTTTTTATAAAACTCAAAACGAATTTTGGTTTATGACACAAAATTATTTTTAAGTCTTAACAATATTTTTTTAAAAGAAACAAAGCTCTTTGCCAGCAACTTCATGTTGGAGCCGAAGGAGGGAGATGAGATCGGGAGAGAGGGGAGAGATAAAACAAAGAAGAGAGAGAAGTGATTGGAAGAGAGAGGAGAGAGAGAGAGAAATAAGAAAGAGGAGGGAGAGGAGGAAGAAAAAGAGGATCTAAGAGGAAAAGAATAAGAGTGGCCTTTTAGTTTTAAAAATTCTAAAAACACTTTATATGTTTTTGCAGGGTTACAACTCTCAAGTTATGACTTTAAAACTCGAGAGTTGAAACTTCGCGAAAAACTTGTATTGATTGTTTGGAATTGACAAAAAAAAAAACACTTTGGCACGTAAATAGAAAAATCGACACTAACTGAAAAACGACAATATTAAACTAATGCAATTTGCTTCATAGAAAGCAATTTAAACATTAAACTAAGAAGACATTTACCTACTGTGTACATGAATCATAATCACTATTATACTTAATTAATTAAAGAGTTTTTATCACAAATGAACCTTAAAATTGACCCATCCCATTAAGATGGTCCCTGAAATTGAACATTGATCAATGTAGTCTCTGAAAAAAAATGTCACAAATCAATGTGGTCATTCTGTCATAATTCTGTCAAAAATTCTGTTACGGGTTAATGTGCCACATAAATGGATCCACAAATTTAAGTAAATATAATTATGTAAATTAAAAATTATTTAAATAATAAAAATATGTTATATTTTTTTATAATTAAAAACTTTTAAAATAATAAATAATAAAAGAAGATGAAGATGATTGAACACTATTCATCATCTTGTTCCCCACCCACACTACAACCCCCAACGCACCCCCTCCCATCCCACAAAGTTGTGGGTATCTTTAAAGTGTCGCCGTTGGACTTGTGGCTGAGTTCTCAGATCAGTTGAAAAATCCTGGATGCACACGTGGTGGGCATCGAATCCTTCCACCCAGTCCCTCCACCTTCGTGTGGCAATCCTTCAGCGACCTCCTAGCCAATTTCGGCACTGTAGAAACGGATAACGGAACAATCCCATGGACATTGTTCAAGAATCTTAGGACATTTTCAAGAATCGAGAAATCTAACACGGAAATCTAACCCGCCTTCGATTCGACTCCATCTTCTTCACCAAAAATCTGCTGAAGTCAAGAATCTGAGAAAATTTTCAAGAACCTAGAAAAATCCCATATGGAAAACCACTAAATCAAGCTAAAACCGAGGAAATTTGAAGAATTTAAGAACAAGAAATTTCAAGAACTTAAAAAATTGAACTTTTTCACAGGAAGAGTGTTCAGTCATCTTCTTCTTTTGTATTTTATTTTTAAATATATATTTTTATTTTTAATTATTTAATATTTAATTAAATTTGTGGGATTTATTTAGGTGTCACATCAGCACATAACGAAATTTTTTATGGAATTATAATGGAAGGACTTGATTTGCGACATTGATTTTTAGAAACAACGTTTATTGATTTTCAATTTTAAGAACCATTTTGATGGGATGAACCAATTTCAGGAACTATTTATGATATAAACCTTTAATTAAATTAAAAGATAACATATACTCGAGGAAAAGCCAAAAGAAATGCCCCAAAACTCTTGGTCATGAGAAATAGATTTAATTTTCCGAAGGTTAGTCTATCAGATGAATATAGGAGGGAGGAGAGGGGAGAGTGGCAGAAAATGGCTCTTTTCAGTTTTAAATTTGTGTCAACATTCCTTGAATCCGTTGACGAAGTCCGTGGAAAAGTATGGAAACCGGGGAATCAGCCAAGAACAATGCCTTGTAAAACGTGTAGAGATTATTTGATATAATTTCACCACCAAAAGATTGAGCCTGTGCTGTTTCAGATTGCTTCTCTGGAGAACGCTTGGTCATAAGCTGTCATGTTAGAAGTGGATTTATCGTGAAACGTATTGAAATTGGTTTATTAAAAGGGAGATTTTGGATGCGGTATCTATCTATGAATATTCTTTGATTGAAATCTTGTTGGTTTTCAAATTTTTATTGAAATTCCTGACATTAATGTAATAATTTATTTCTATGTACGTTACTATATTTTTTAAATTAAAAATTAAAAATTTTAGCTGTTTATATAAATGAGATTTTAAATAAAAAACCATAATTTGTGGGATTAAAAATATTAAAATATAAATATACTATTGTGTGTGTGTGTAAACATGGGTACTTTCATCAAAATTAACCAAAAAATTATTGTATCAAAACATGGGTACATTCTTCAAAATCACTAAAAAAAAAAAAAAGATATTAGGCTTAATAACATTATTAAATTTCTTCGATTAAACTTGACATGGATACATTTTAAAATCAAAGAAAAAAGAATGTACCAATATAAGTTTAAAAATGGATTAGAAAAAAATTGAATAGATTTTATATATAAAAAAAAAGCGTACATTTTACATATAACAAATTGGTATATTTAAGAATGAGTACATTTAAGATTAAAAATTTGAAAAAATTACATGAATGGGTACATATAATTAGCATGGGTACATTTGGCAAAATAAAAAATGGGTACAAATAAATTTAAAAAAAAAAGGGTACAAATACAAATAAAACTTTAAAAAATATGGGCACAAAAAAAAAAAATATATATATATATATATATAGGTACAAATTAAAACTGAAAAGAAAATTGGTACAAATTAAAAAAGGGTTGCAAATTAAAAATGGGTACAAACTAAAACTAAAAATATATGATAAAAAATTTAGTCATAAATATAAATATGTTGTGGTCTATTTTATTTTACAATATTTAGGGTGGCCGGCGGCAAGGAGAAGAGAGAAAAGAAAGATGTGTTTGTGGAATTATAGGGGAATGTGTGTTGTTATCCCTCCTACATTGTACCTTTATTTATAGTAGTAAAATGAGAGAATATATTCCTTCTTCCCCAAGTAATACAAGTTGTAATTGGAAATGATAACTTGGAATCAAATCTAATATAGGATTTATACAATCACACTTAAACTATGAATGTTTACAACACTCATCATTGAGTGTGTAAATACTCAAGGTAGATTTAGTATCATGCAGTAGTTGAGGAAGTCGACTCATCGGTACTGATTCCAAGGAACAACGATTATTCTCAATAAGGTAGGAACTTGCATAAGTAGTAAGTCTCACTAAAAAAAACCCTAAGGTTATGGCAAAAACCCAAGGAGGGATAAAATCCATAGTCTAAGGAAAAATGCTTGAGAAATGCAAAAGTCAAATAAACTTCTACAGGACGTCATCAGGGATATGACCAACCCAAGGTGGGTGCCTCGTTAAAACCTAGTTAGGTAGCAAAAATCCAGTGGGAAAAATGCTCCTAATCGTAGGGAAAAAAAGTACATTAAGATTAAGCAAGTATCTATAGGATACTCCTCCTGAGTTTGACATAATTCCAAAGAGAAATAGCAAAGTTACAACTCAGAAAGTTTACGCATACCAATTCCATGAACAAGCTTCTGAGACGTCGTCTTCGACAGTGATTTGGTGAAGAGGTCGGCCAGATTGTCTTGTGAATGGATTTGTGTGACTTCAATCTTCTGATGCTCTTGTTGTTGATGTGTAAAGAAGAACTTCGGCGCAATGTGCTTGGTGTTGTCTCATTTGATGTAACCCTTCTTGAGTTGTTTGATGCAAGCTGTGTTGTCTTCAAAGATCATCATCGGGACATCAACGGCGGGATGAAGATCACAGAAGCTTTGAATATGGCCCACTACTGCTTCATGTAAGGCGAGAATTTCAGCATGGTTAGACGAACTAGCAACTAAGGTCTGTTTAGTTGACCTCCAAGATATTGCGGTTCCTCCAACGGTAAAGACATAACCCGTTTGAGAGCGCATCTTGTGCGGATCAGATAAGTATCCTGCGTCGGCATAACCAACAAGGTGAGAATCAACTCGAGAAGCATATGGTGCGACATCATTCGAGGATTCATAGGGATAGAACAAGCCCAAATCCGTAGTACCCTTAAGGTAACGGAAGATGTCTTTCACGCCAGTCCAGTGTCTGCGTGTAGGTGTATTACTGTATCTTGCCAAAAGATTAACAGCGAATGAGATGTTGGATCTAGTGCATTGAGCTAAGTACAATAAAGCACCTATCACACTTAGATAAGGAACTTCAGGCTCCAAAATCTCTTCATCATCCTCCTTCAGACGGAAGGGATCTCATTTTACATCTAGTGAACGAACGACCATAGGAGTATTCGAAGACTTCGCTTTATCCTCATTAAAGCGGCGCAACACCTTCTGGGTGTAGTTCGATTGATGTATTAGAATTCCATCCAAACAATGCTCTATCTCGAGATCGAGACAGTATCGAGTCGTACCTAGATCTTTCATCTCAAATTTCGACTTCAGGTGCGCTGCAATTTTCGCGAGCTCTTCAGGAGTTCCGATAAGATTCATGTCATCGACATATATTGCAACAATCGCAAATCCAGAATGTGACTTCTTAATGAATACACAAGGGCATAGTTCATTGTTCACATATCCCTGACTAGTCAAATACTCACTCAGACGGTTATACCATATTTTTTCGGATTGTTTCAAACCGTAGAGTGAACGCCTCAGCCGAATTGAGAGCGTGTTTCGGGGTTTGGAAGTATTTGAACCAGTCAATGCAAGTCCTTCGGGAACTTTCATATAGATTTTCATATCTAGATCCCCATAGAGATACGCGGTTACTACGTCCATCAGCTGCATATCCAAATTTTTGGAAACTACCAAACTGATAAGGTAGCGAAAAGTAATCACATCCATAACGGGTGAATAAGTTTCATCATAGTCAATCCTGGGAGGGGGGTTGTGAGAAGCCTTGTGCAACAAGACGAGCTTTGTATTGCACAATTTCGTTCTTCTCATTACGCTTCTGAACGAAAACCCACTTGTAGCCAACGGGCTTCATATGTGGAGGAGTATGAGCTACGGGTCCAAACACCTTACGTTTTGCAAGCGAATCGAGTTCAACTTGGATTGCTTGTTTCCAGTATGATCAATCAGTTCTACGTCGACATTCATCAACGGAATGCGGTTCAATGTCATTACTCAACATGATCTCAGTAGCTATTGCAAATGCTAATGCATCGTCGACAATCATCTCATTTCTACACCACACATCATCTAAGCTAGCATAATAGACTGAAATCTCATGATTCTCGGGAGGAGGATTCGTCTCTTCAAGGACGCTTCCATAATCTAGAATTTCCTCATGAGTTGGGTAGAATGAATAAGCGATAGTCAAATTCACGGTAGGTTCTTCAGGACCTTGTGCCGTGGTTTTTCTCTTCCGGGGGTGTGAATCTTTTGAACCAAGGGGTCTGCCACACTTTTGTGTAGGGGCAGATGATTGGTTAGCCTCTAATGTACGTGGATCACCAAGATTGGTGTCCCAGGCTTCTAGGAGGGCAGCCCGTCGTACATTTGGTACATCCATCTTTGTAGGCGTATTCGTAGCTGGAATATGTGATCTTGTCACGCGCGCTAGATCGGTGAAAGCATCTGGCATGCTCTGAGCTATAGTCTGGAGATCTAATATGCGCTGCACTTCAGTTTCAGACTGAGCAGTGCGATGATCTAAATGAGACAAAGTGGGAGTCGTCCACGATAATTCGTGTCGTTCTTCAGGAACGTTGACGTTCTTATCTCCCCTTAATGACAGGAAGACTGTCTCATAGAAGTGACAATATGTGAAATGAGCGGTAAACAAATCGCATGTCAAGTAACGAATAATCGAAGGAGAATCTAGGGTTTATCCTAGAAAAAAAATAATACACCCAAATACATATTAAAATACGGTCTCTCACAAGTGGCTCATGTCACTCGAATGTTTCACCAACTGTGGAAAGGATATGACCGCATACCGCTGCTTGAAGTCTTTCGACCGGAGACAGAGTAGGTTAAAGCCCGAATTGCCCACAAAAAAAGATCTGTTCCACTAGGTTACAAACGGATTCGTCTTCTGAATCGAAAAGGTGAAAGCAACCCAGTTACTCTTATTTACAACCACTGGTTGCTCCCCCACAACCTCAACTGTTAATCAGGGATGCCTCGTTCAAAGTTTCTTGAGGAGAAGGAAGAGGCCCCTCTTTTAAGAGAAAGGCGCAAAGTTCTCCCTGCTGCCCCAATCCCTAAGGTGTTTGCCCCATTATCTTTGGTAGACAAACTGTCTGTTTCATCATCTATGCCCTTAAGACCAATGTCGCTTCCATCCTCAAGCTTAAGTCCGAACTTCTTCCTTCATTAAACGGGGCTACCATTCATTCTTATGTATCAGTCTTTATTCTGGTTCTCCTATCACAAGCATATGTAGATGTGCCTCCTCAAAGTGACGTACCTTCGCCAATTGTTCCAAAGCAGTCCGAAGAAACAGAGCGTCCTCATCTCGTGATCCATCTTTCGGCCAACCATGTTGCCCTTTCCTATTGGTGCAAGCTGATTTCGAAATATTGACTTTGCTAGTGCCCTCCTTGGAGCCACAATTTCCCCTGCCGACTTCAGAAAAGTTTGTATGTCTCTCAAAGATGTCTTGATGCACTGTTATGGGAGTCATTACGAGGTGACTTTCATCTATGTATTTCCTTTCTTTGCTTATATGCATTGTTGAAACTTGCCCATGAAGGGCGGATCTCTAACTTTCATCTTTATGTTTCCTTTATTTGCTTATATGCGTTGTTGAGACTTTGAAGGATGCCCACGAAGCGTAGATACTCTGGTATATTAATGCTGCTACGTTTGAGGATATGAAAGCCAATGACTACCAAGAAGACTTTCTACAGTCGAAAGAGGAGCTGAGGCTGGAACGTCAGGCAATGGCTGAAGTAGACCAGGCTTTGACTGCCTTAACAAAGAAATCAAAGTGTGTTATGGCTTTAGAGCGCAACATTTAGGTGGTGGAACAAATGACTTTTCAACGGAAAGTTGAGCATCTTTGTTAAGAGGTCGATAGTAAAGAGAACGAGCGTATAGAGAACTTCCAGCAGCTTTTCGATAGGAGTGCATTAGAAATGTTGATGCTTCAGGATGAGCACTAGAAATCGCTTGACGAGGAGCATGAGGAATCATCAATCTTGGATACCTTCCTGGTTATGCCCGGTGAGATCATGTCAAAGGATTACGAAGATTTACGAAGAGATTGCGCATACAAACTTTCTTCATATGCAATACCTACTGGTCATGATCTCAGATTTGGAGGCAGAGCGAGAAAAGTTCATCCCCAAAAATGATCCAACTCCCAACGTTCTTGGTGAGAGTTCTGCCACATCTAAAGAAAGATAAGCCGCAGAAGAAAACTAGCTTTAAGACCTTTCTGGGTAAGAAAGAGGCATGTCTTTTTTGCGCCTTCAAATTCTTTTGTTGTAATGTGGATTTCTCTTTGCTCTTTCCTTGCTTCATAAGGGAATCTTAACCGGATAAACTTCCCTAAAGTAAATGAACTTTATAAAAGAAATAAGTGGTAGAGCAAAATACAAGTGAGCTTGTGGTTTTAAGACAAAGCTCGAAATGACCCATTGGCAACGTTGATTCAGGAAAACATTGCTTCCCAAACTTAGTATTCATAAAGTATTCTCATCACGATATCCGGAATACCACCTTACTCCAGTACCAGGAATTAAACATTCAACCTATGAGAAATTTTTTGCTTTTGCACTTATTGAAACGCATTTATCAGATTAAAAAGCCTTCAAATAGTACCTAAAGATGACCTGTAAACATATGTTGATTGCTTCGCGCCTTCCCCAATTCTTGGGTTAAGGGCCTCAATGCTTGCAACGTGATGCTAGATGAGGTGAATTCTCCTAGCCGAATTGTGTGTCTGTTGATGCACAAAACCGGAAGGGTCTTGGAACAACGTAAATCCGACCGTGAATCTGCAAGAAAGTAAATAACACAAGATGTATCGTGGTTCACCCCAATGTTTGGGCTACGTCCACACTGATATTGTATTTCTCTGTTTGTGAGAGGATTGTGAGGGGGATAGAGCTTCTGAGGGTGAGAAAGCTCTTTCCCATGGCCTAAGAATTGGCATCCCCTAATGAGGAGAGAGATGGGTCATTTTATAGAATAAAGGCTCATCACTTATTATATATTTGCCCCTTCATTTATTACATAATTACATTTGAGTCCCCCGAGTATTTATACGAGGTCTAAATATGGAGGCCCTAAGTATGGTACAAACAGTGTCCGTTTCCAATGAATCTTGAACGAAAGTTCGTTGGAAACATGGTCGTCAGCAAATGGGTCAAAAACACAATTCGAATCATTTTGTCCGACCCTATGCATCAAACCTGAGCATTTTCGATTAGATTACCTTGGTTGGCTTGACCAAAGCATTTCTACGTTTTGGAGCTCCGTTGGAATAAAATTCCTCTTAGGGATTGCATAGCCTAGATGCCCCATTTGAACCTGCTAACACCTGGTGCTACAGAACATACTTGGCTTTGTATGTTGGTTCATGATAGAAGTAGTCATACTCGGGGTCTAAGTTCAGAGCCACCCTCACATGATTTTTGGATCGCCTTTTCGATTATTCCCTCGAATGGAGTTAAGCCCAGGTTTGAATGTTATAACCCACAACCTTGTTGGTTGTATAAACTTTCTGGAAGCCTAATGGTGCATTGAACTTTCGGTCAAGGCACCAAGTGCCTGTGCCCTTAGCCCGCTTATCGTTACCGTGCTTATTAGGGCTCGAGTCTCTCAAGTTGTTAACCGTTCAAGACGGGTTAGGCTAAGAGAGGGTCCTTTGATAGTGTAACTTTGAACTTTTTTATACTTGCGTTTGTGCAAAGTTTTCAAAGTTTGGGGCCTGTTTGAATTGAGTACGGTACTCCCTGCATCACCAAAAAAAAAAAAGGAACAGATATTGAAAGATCAAACTTCTTTATTCATAGTTGAGATAAGACTGATTGATAAGGGGATGTGATTGAATCTGGAAAGGCTTGCTTGCATATTTTCAGGATGAGGAATTAAATCACTGGTGTAGTTCTTAAAAAAATTGATATATTGTAAGAATTACACCAGGGATCACTTTTGATGATAAGCTTTTGGTGGGGCATGATGAGATGAGTTCTCCGTGGACTTGTTTTCCCGCAGACGGCGGCGTTACGCTTGGGTCTGGAGATGACTGCCTGCATATCCCAGGAGGGGAATCAAACTTCGTGTAATTTGGGTGGGGCATGTCTTTGTTTAAGCTACCTGGAAAGGCTTGCAGGGGTTTGATTTCCTTCAGCTAAGGCTCTGCTTCTCAGTGTAGGTTCTTCTGCTTCCATTCTCCATTCTCCATCGAGAATAGTGTTGTAAGAGAATGGTTTATCCATCACATGGAAGGTTATTAGATATTTAAACGATTTTGCCTACACCTTGAGTTGTATCGTTCCCATAGTATTGTGCGGAGTTCCATTAAGCGCTTAGATTGTGGATCGTCTGAGTTAACTTTATCAAGGACACCCATCCTTTTAACCGTGCTTATGAAGATGATGTCATCTTCTGACCCGTTATCAATCAGAGCCATGCTTACTAGGGGTGGGCAAATGGGTTATGGATCCACAGGTCGGGTTGGGTACGAGGTCGTTCCAAATATTCTTAATACTCAATGGGGCGGGACGAGGCAAGTCGATGTTTTAGCGGGGCGGGTTAGGTCTATATATATGAGATTAAATCTCCACCCTTGGTTCTAATCTAAAGTTTAAACATTCTGACTCTCTTCTGTTTCTCTTCACTCAGTCTCTTGAACTCAAAGCCTCAATCGATTTCGACTCTCGGTCTCTCACTCAACCCCAAATTGACAGTGCAGCCACGCTCCGATATGTTGATCATTGGTCCGTTCATCGTCAATCGAACGTCAAACTTTGTCCATTCGTTCGAGCAATCTAGGTATTTCTTAGTGTTGTCTTTTTTTTTGTGGTTTTTCAAATTCCATTTAAATTTATTTACTTTTGTTTATACCATATTTAGGGCCTCCGTATTTAGATATCGTACAAATACTCGGGGGACTTAAATGTAATTATGTGATAAAGGAAGGGGCAAATATGTAATAAGTGAGGAATCCTTATTCTATAAAAGGACCCCTCACCCTCACAATTAGAGATGGCCAATTCCTAGGCCATCAGAAACCTCACTCTCTCCCTCAGAGGCTTTGAATCTCTCTCCCTCACTTCTCAGATAAATACATAATCAGTGTGGACATAGCCCAAACCTTGGGGTGAACCACGATACATCTTGTGTTATTTACATTTCTTGCAGATTCATGGTCGGATTTACGTTATTCCAAGACCTCCGATTTTGTGCATCAACATTTGGCGCCGTCTGTGGGAATCGATACAAAAAGTTGTGTCGGTTCTCTTTCATTTTTTCGCCTCCGCCGTGAATCTGCAGAAACCCCACCAAAACACAACAGATCTCAGCAGGCTGCTCCAAAATCATAAACAAAAATCAAAATAAAAAAAAACCTTCAGATATGGTTCTGCTTCACCTCCCAAGAACCCACATATCCCTCTCCACCCATATCTCTCATTTACTCGAAGCCCGCCACTGTTCCGAAGCCAAAAAGAAAGGCAAACGCAAAGGCTAAGCCCAAGGAAGCAAGTGTTTCAACCAAGCCCAATTCCACTTTTCTTCACTACTCTTGCTACCACTCAGGACTCATGGAGGATTCAAGCAACTTTGGTTCGAGAAAGCGAAAAACGAGAGAGATGCCGCTGAGACAAGTCGTGCTTGCTCTCGCCACTCCCAGTGCCTTTCCTCCGCCGCATCTCCAAACCACCACCACCAAAATGGCAGGTAGGAGAGAGAAGTCAAAAGAGGCAGAGCTTGATCAGTACCCACAGGTCTCTGCAAGTGGGTGCTTCGAACCGGTGCCGAATCGGTGTTTCGCTTCTCTGGCTTCCGACGAAACTTCTACGCGTCTTCCTCGACGGGCAACAACGGATACGAACTCACGAGCAGGTAGATTTTGCAGCTAGTCAAATCGAACGGAAACCGCGCGTTTCTTGTCGACCTGCTGACTCTGGTTAGGGGTTTGGAGGCCAAAGGTGTGCCGACGAAGTAGGCGGAGGCCATCAAGGCTGCGATCCCTGAAGTTTTGAATGATGGCTTGTGTTATCATACCACCCTCATCGACACCCAAATAACCCTACTCGACGCCGCTATAGATGTCAATGGATCATCAGCGCCGCCGCCCAAAACCGTCGACAAAGTTTGGTGGGAAGCACTGACAGAAGCAATGCTATTATCATTCACGGAATGCGGCATTCAAATCTTGAAGTTGGAGAGAGATCCAGTTCACTCGGCCGAGTCGACAAGAAAAAGAAAGCAAAAGTAGAAAAGAAAAAGGAAAAGGAGGAAAGTGTCTGAAGAAATTTGTGGAGATAGCGTGTGCCAATTGCACACCAATCAAACAATCCAGCCATCATGTCACTAAGAAAGCAAAAGAGAAAGCAAAAGCAAGGAATAAACACCCCATCAGAATGATGTGATTTACTTTTCTTGTTTTTGTATGATGTGATTTATTTTTTTTAGCTTTTGGAGACATCTGTATAAACCCCATCAGAGGGTAATAAAAAAAAACGGCAAAGCCCAAAATAAATGGGCTGGCATGTTGTGGAGGACGAAGGCCCATAAGCCCAAAATAGCTCCAACCAGGCGATCAAAAGTACGCCCAGTACTCCAAAATTATTCGGCAACCCGCCGCTATTACCACCAACCAGGTGATCAAAAGTACGCCCAGTACTCCAAAATTATTCGGCAACCCGCCGCTATTACCACTAACCAGGTGATCAAAAGTACGCCCAATACTCCAAAATTGTTAGGCAACCCGCCGCTATTACCACCAACCAGGTGATGAAATGTACAACCCGTACTCTAATATCATTTGGCAACTAGCCATTCATGCCACCAACCAGGTGATGAAATGTACAACCTGTACTCTAATATCATTTGGCAACTAGCCATTCATGCCACCAACCAGGTGATCAAAAGTACGCTCAGTACTCCAAATTATACATGAGCACTACTCATGTCAATCATACATAAACATACATGAGCACTACTCATGTCAATCATACATAAACATTCATGAGCATCACTCATATCAATCATACATAAACATTCATGAGCATCACTCATGTCAACATTAATGAGCATCACTCATGACAACATCCATGAGCATCACTCATGTCAATCAAAACATTCATGAGCATCACTCATGTCAATCAGCTTCAAAAGCTTCATTTACAGAGCTCTAGCTTCAAAGCTTCACTTGCAAAGCTTCACCTACAAAGCTTCAGTGCAGGTTATACAAATACCGCCCCCGAACAACCGCCACTTCGGCCCATACATGGATTCAATTTGAATTCTCCAGTCAACAGACTCTATTGACCGAAGACTTGGGGGACTACACTATACACCATATATTGGGCCTCAACTGGGCCTCATGAAAAATACTTGAGGGACTCTAGCCCATTATTCATGTATTGAGGAGCGAGCCCTTATTCTATAAAAGAGACTCCCTCACCATCATTAGAGAGCATCATCGCCTACTGAGCAACCCCATCGCCGCGAGCATCAACTCTAGCCTATTATTCATGTATTGAGGAGCGAGCCCTAATTTTATAAAAGGGACTCCCTCACTTTCATTAGAGAGCACCCATTATTCATGTACTGAGGAGCGAGCCCTTATTTTATAAAAGGGACTCCCTTACCTTCATTAGAGAGTAACGCCGCCAGCTGAGCAACTGCCTCGCCGCGAGCATCACTCCTAACCCATCACTTATGTATTAAGGAGCGAGCCCTTATTTTATAAAAGGGACTCCCTCACCACTATTAGATAGCATCGCCGCCTACTGAGCAACCGCCTCGCCGCGAGCATCAACTCTAGCCCATCATTCATGTATTGAGGAGCGAGCCCTTATTCTATAAAAGGGACTCCCTCACCTTCAAACGCCACAAAGCCGAGCCAACTAAGACAACCTAAGCTACGAGCCGAGCAGCCTCGCAGTGTGTGCTACTTCTAGTTGAGCATCATTTCAGAATAAGCACTGCCTCATATCGAGCATCAGTTCAAGACAGCATCTAGTTACTTCGGCCCACACATGGACTGAATTTCAAGTCTCCAGCCAAAAGACTCTCTTGACTGAAGACTTGGGGGACTACTGTTTATACCATATTTAGGGCCTCCGTATTTAGATCTCGTACAAATACTCGGGGGACTTAAATGTAATTATGTGATAAAGGAAGGGGCAAATATGTAATAAGTGAGGAGTCCTTATTCTATAAAATGACCTCTCACCCTCACAATTAGAGAGGGCCAATTCCTAGGCCATCAGAGACCTCACTCCCTCCCTCAGAGGCTCATAATCTCTCTCCCTCACTTCTCAGATAAATACATAATCAGTGTAGACGTAGCCCAAACCTTGGGGTGAACCACGATACATCTTGTGTTATTTAAATTTCTTGCAGATTCACGATTGGATTTACGTTGTTCCAAGACCTTCGGTTTTGTGCATCAACAACTTTAATTAGGATTGGGAGTCTTTAATCCCAACCCTCTGCACCAAACATGGATTTTAATCAAATTTCCCAATTAGATTGGACTATTTCTTTTCTGCTTTCACTATTTATTTTTGTGTTTGACTGTATTTTGAACTCTTCGAGGTTGGTTAGTTACTCTGCTTGTTCTCAAATTGCTTTTAGATCAGCCTTCAGATTTTTCAGGTGCACTTTTGCATCAGGAAATGAGTGGGGGCCCATAGGAACTAGCCTGTTTCAAAAGAGCCGAATTAGGTTCGGTTCCTATTTGAATTTTGTAATGCCCCGCCCTATTGTATTTCTAAACGGGTAAGGTCCGGTCCCTTTATTTTTGGGCCCTGCCCGGCCCGTGCCCACCTCTACTGCCTACTATGGCACTAGAAATTTGTAATTTGATAACGAAAACGCCATCGGGAGGAGAATAAGTATTTTTTGGCCTGGTGACAAGGTTAGGTGTATTTATACATTGGGAAGATAGACCTTTTTAGGATAGAATCCTCGTTCTAAGCCGGGAGAATCCTAAAGGATATCTAGAAGTAGATATTGAATCATCTTTAAAGTTATGGTTACTTGCAGCGCACTCCAATTCCTAGATTGTAAGAACTCCAAAACTTATAGGATCTAGTTGTGTCTATATCCGAATCAGATCATGTGTCTTGTGGAACAAGTATGGTCATCCAGGAGTAGAATGGTGGTGGCACCGCTACTCTATCTGATACAGCTCTGTCCAAAGTTGGTGAGTCCATGACCAACCTTTTGAGGTAACTGTATTCAGATCAGCCTTACTCTAGCCCTGGAAATTCATGCTCCCACATTTTCTTAGTGGAATTATATTATTGATAGCTTTTTCTTTCTTGATAAATATATGACTTATGCTTGGTAAAGGAATTGAATGATCTAGTCAATCGGCAAACATTGGAAGGATGATGGTTCAGCGAATAAGCCAAAGAAAGAAAGAGAGAAGGAGAATGTAACGCCCTGACCCGAATTTTTTTATTGCGGTGATAGGCCAAATTAAACTCTTGTTTATTTAACTACCATAATTCATAGTTCTTTATCTAAATTTATTAATCACTCACAAAATCTATAACCAAAATTTAATTACCAAAACATAAGATTTAATTTTACAATTAATCACCAAATTTCTTTTCTTAATTCAAATTCCTAACAAAAGATTAATCTCAATTATTTAAGGTTGCATCTATCCCCTATTAGACTGCCTACGTACCTTTGATGTGGGATCAAGCATTTTGTAGTTCACCTTTCATTTTCAATCCATTTCCAAAGACATTCGAGTAACCGAAATAACCAACATTAGGTTTAATAATCGAAACACATCAATTGGATACCAAATTCATATTTAGAATATCAAAATTTGCACAAAATGGCAGCATCAGCCACTGGCCACACGCTACCGTAGGTGGCAGTCGGCCGCCCCGACTCGCCGGAAAATTTAACTATTTCCAAAAATTATTAAATTTTGTAGGAATGTACAACTCAAGGAGAGGAAAATTTTCCATACCTGAGCCGAACCTTAGTTCAGCCTAGAAGTGGCCGGAAAACCCCTCGAACCGCCGAAAACCCTCGATTTGGGCAGTTGTCAATTCGGCTCCATGGATGCTCCGACGCCCCAACCTTGGTTGGGCTTTGTTACTGATCTCAAGAGGGTTTGAATGATGGTGGTGGACTATAGTGGTGGCTCCCAGATGTGACGAATCGCCGCCATGCACCCATTTACACAGGCGGGCTCCATTCCCGTTAAACTAGGCCCAAACCCCTTCGATTTATGGTGCAAATGGAAGAGAAAGGATCAGGGAAGGTTTCATAACCATAAATCGATTTATATTCGATTTCCTCCACATATTCATAATTATGAATATCTAATTCATATATTTAAAATTTCAGGGTATTAGAGAGAAGATCTTGGAAAATTTTTATTAATATTTTTGCTGACATGGCATACATTTTAGCAAAAAGTGGATCACCGTTCCTTGAAATGGATCCACGATGGCCATGTAGGCATATAACGGAGGAATTGACGAAAACTGTGACAGACGTATGACATTGAAATGAAATAATAAGTAAATATGTGAAATTGAAATATTTTAAAGATGTTATATGAGGTTGCAATTAAACACAAACCTGAAGGGACAAAACATAATTTACCTTTTGATACAAGAGTTGAAGGGATTGCATGCACACGAAAATTCAGCATGTTACGTGTAGAACTTACAAGGTGTAAAGAGAGAAAATTCGACTTTCAGTCAGTTTTATCTGAAACTACAAGGAAGTGTTCGTTGTTGACTCTTTAGAGCATCCCTAATGAGGGGCTCTATATGTGGCTAGAAAAGTGGTGGATATAGCCCAATCTAGAGCTTTTGAGGAATCTTTGGATCTATAAAAAAGAATCTCTCACAATGAAGGGTTATATACCTTTCGGGCTCTTTATGGGGCTATGACACACCCCGACCGGAATCGAGGCATGTTGGCCGTCATGTGAGGGTGACGTAGCCATGATCGCAGAGCGGAAGTGATAGTGATATGAAAATTTGAGTAATTAAAAACCAAAACAAACTAATTTACACTAAAATAACCATAAAAGTGTGCAGAGGTGTTTAAAGTAGTAATGCAAGTACCCGGAGCGTAGGTAACCTAAGTGCAGTCCAGCAGGCTAAGTATTAATTATACAAGACATGAAAGAGACTCCTACATTAATTGAAGTCTATCAGAACCGTCGTAGAGTCCTCGTAAGCCACCAACACGAAAGTCTATCTAGAACTTGGAAGGGCGCAAAACAGAAAACGTGAGTGGGCAAAAAAAAGCTTTTTAAAACCATTTCTTTTTCTAAAAATAATAACCCCTCACCGTAAAACCCCGTATAATTTCCCAAAAAATAATAATACATACGTATATAGAAGTTATGCTCAAGAGTAGTGAAAACCAAGTATATGCCATGTCAAGTATCTCAGCAATGAAAAAAGTAAGCCAAGTGAAATAAATCAATGTAAAATGATATGTCAGCCGGAGTCACCTAACGTGACCAGTACGGCTGAGCCTATAGCTCATCTACCAATTCCTGCACACGAGTCGAAACCACCTAATGTGGTATGTACGACAGGCTGACACCTGCCTTGCATCCAAGGTGAGCGTGTGGTGCGGGAGGTGGACGATCACGTGAAGGCTAAGCCCTGGCCTCGGGCGGAGCACTAACACCAAGGTGCAGGATCATGAGCACTAAATACATCTAAACATAACCATACACACTGCAATCACTATTATCAATATGCACTCACCTGAAGCTTATCTATACTAATGCATATACTAAAATGTGCATATCTATACTAATGCATATACTAAAATGTAATGCAATTGACATGACATTTAAAAACGTAAATCCATTCAAAGCAAATTTTGGGAAAATGAAAAACATATATACGTATATATAGAAAACCAAAAACCCACTCATTGGTATGTAGCAGGGTCGTAACCCCCGAGTCTCGCCTGGCTACGCTTGTCCTCCAGAAACGTCTCACCTATATGCGAAATAACTAATTTAACGTTAATTTTAAGCACATAACCAAAACCGTGTAATAAATTCTCATACGTTGCTCAATTGGGGTCTTTGAATATACCATCGTGGCCTACTCAACACCACGAGCATCCTCATTTTTTTAGAAAAATTTTCCAATGTCTCACGCGCCGGCCAAGGCACAACCACACACGCATGCACGTGCCTGGCACGCTGACGGAATCCCTAACGGCGTTAGGGAATATTCCGTTAAATAGAAGCATATTCCATTAGATTTACCTGACACCGTTAGTATATTCCGTCAAAGTTTACGGAATATTCTGTCTTCTCCGATAGTCTTCGCTGAAGCAGCCGTCGTCTGCAACGCCAGATTCTGGAAAATCTTAAAACCTTAGTTTCTACTTTGTTTTTCAACCAAATTTCACAAGTATTATATAGATTTGAAGCTTTTAACAAGGAGAACATAATCTTACCTATTTAGAGGCCTAAAACTTTCAGGAACTGGTCGGAAAATAGCTCAACACAACCGGCCAAAATCGAAACTCGACAAACCCGAGTATACCGACGTTCGAACCACTCAAAAACTAGCCTAGGATCCTTATAAAGTTGATTTGGACCTTTTTTTAGCCTTATAATCTCGTGAAATGTCCACGATCAAGTCAGAGTAGCAAAGTACCTCACCAGAGCCTATGGTTCTTCATGATTCCAACGTCCTTTCTTCGAAAAAAGGGTGTGGTTAGGCTCGCGGGCTTGCAAGGAACTCGAGGGTGGTCCTTAGAAGTTCGATTTGTGAGGTTTTGGTTCAGTTTGAGTGTGGTGTCTTCGGTTGTACGGACGAATGAGAGAATTCGAGAAAGATGGAGAGAGTGCAGGCTTGTACGTGTGTGTGTGCGTGTGTGTGTGTGTGGTCATGGGTTGGCCAAAAGACAAATATTAAGGCTCCCCATCGGGCAGCCGTGTGAGTGAAAGGAGAGAGGGAGAGTCCAAGTGGCCCAACAATATAATTTCAAACCCAAATTTGATTGGGCTAGGAAATATAGGAATAGATGGGATTGGTTTAAGTTTTATTTTCCTATTTTAACCCAATTATATTCCAACGTTCGTAACTTTTTTGTTACGAACCTGATTCGGCCCTAACTCGCACCAACGCTCTCGTGGCGCCGAGTACAATTTGATCACATTAGCGGGAAAAATAATTTAAAACTATATACGTACATCCACATCACCAAGCCAACTAGGGCATAATCGTCATTTTCACACATTTGGGGAGAAAATATATATTTATTCAGGACGGGTCACCCCTTGCTAGTAAATGAGTGGTGGCTACCAATTTTAGGGACCCAATTTCCGGCATACAGTGGATGAATTTCTTTACTGTGGTTCTAAATTAGAAAGCCACATAGAGGATAGATCCCCATTACAAGGTTAGGTAGGCTTGTCATGGTAGAAAATTCGACCTTCAGTCAGTCTTCTTTGAAACTGCAAAGTTAGGTAGGCTTGTTATGGTCATGGTCATGCCATTTGTTTGTCACAGGCACATGGTAAGGCCTAAGCACGTCTTAGGCTTGTCATTGGCATGAAAAGTTCATAGACCTCGGATAAGCTCCCGAATTTTTCAATATTTCAAAATACGTACAAAGTTTCAAATTATGCCGGTACAGAATTTCAAAATATGTACTAAGATTTTCGATTTGCATACAGATTATTGAGTCTTAAGTGTCTTGAGTGCATCTCATAACGAACGACAAGGTTTTTCTACAACGTGCATCTCCACATTTACAAGACGAGACAAAAGTGTATGAATGTAGATTGATGACTACTGAATCAAAATTACAAAGTCAAACCGAATTAACAAAAGAAAACAAAAAAACTCAACTCAAAAAAACAAAAAAACAAAAACAAAGAAAGAAAGCCAGTTATTAATCTACATCCATAACCATAAGATGGATTAATGTACTAATTAAATATAGAAAGTCTGAGGGTAGGATGACAAGGAGAGAAAAGAAGATGGTTCCATGAAATTTCAACGAAGGTTCAGCCCCATAAGGCTCAAATTATTCTCATTCAACTTTTACCCAGATTCAGTCTGCTGCTAATTATAATTAAGCAACGTTCAAGGTTTGTTCTCGTTCAACTTTTGATACAACTCTCACTTCACTTCTTACTCAATGTAACAGTAACAACAATTTATTTACTATGGTAATCAACTTTTACAACAACAACCATTCTTTCTCACAGTTTTCCTTATATAGCACTTAGCTATCTTAGCTGCTAAGCTAACTGCAAACACCCTTACCTCTAACAGAAACTAACTAACCAACTTTTCCCAACCAATTATTAGTTATAATAACTAACTAATTGTGTTGGGTCATCATCCTAATCAGCATCCTAACAACTTTACTTAAAGAGAAAATTAGTGACAAATTAATCCTTCCTCTCTTTAATTTATGGCTACATTGAACTTCTACGTTGCATAGATATGAATGCGGACACAGAGATACGACAAGAGAATACGTCAAATTTAAAAAAACGAAGACACAATACATTATGAATATAACATTAAAAAAAGAATATATATATATATAATATTATAAAATAAGCATTCAAGAGAAAACCAACAATCAATCATGCGCTCAATAATTACAAATACAAACTAATACAGACACCAACATGCCACAAACATATATAATATATTATAATTATATTGTTCTAACAAAATAAGTGAGAGAAAAGCAAAAAAAACAGAGAAAAGAAAAAGAAAAAGACTGACATCTCCCTCAAAAGCAAAATAGCTCTCTGGGCTGGTTTATTATTGTTGTGTTTTGAAAAAAAACTACTTTAGTTGTGCTATGAGAATAAGCAGCACAATGTTTGGTAAACTTTTTTGTAAAAGTGCTTTTGGAAAAAGAAAAAAAAGCAGTGTTATAATGTTTACTAAACTTTTATGTAAAACAGTTATGACTGTGTAAAATGATCAAAAATGACATAATACTAAATATGCTATTAATTTAATTGTTTGACCAATAAAGGTCAAGTACTTAATGTACTTTGTTCTTTGGTTTTCGACCCAACCTTAATTCTTTAATAGGACGTTTGGAATTTCTAACAAGTCATCATTTAATAATGTATGTTTCTGCACCAATTTGTATGAAGATTTGTAGAAAGGAAATCGAAAGGAAAGTAGATTGCAGTAGATAAGTAAACAAGGTGCAATATTTTAGAAGAAAGACACATCATTGCTACTTGTATTAGTATGTACAATCATCATTTCTTATCAGAAAACTATACTCATATTTGTATCAAATGTTCCTCTGTATCGTATCTTACATGAACACCACTGAACATTGACCACCAAACCCCATATTTTTAGGGGTGTGCTATCCACACACCCCTTGATAATTTCTATCCGTTGTTCTTCTTCAATTCATCCGATCCGACGGCCGAAAATTAAAAAAGTGTGTGAGAAGTAAAATGGGTTGTGTGGATATCATACCCCATTTATCAACTTTTTTTTTCTCTCTAGAACACCTCATACGCAACTTCTCAACCATGGACAAGCCGCCCCCTTCCGGCGAATCCCACGAAAGTGAATCCGTCATCAGCAACCTCCAAGAATTTTCAAGCTCAACCATACACAACCACCCTGCATCTAATTCTAATATTATCAGAAATTGTACAAGGAGGCACAACCATAACAAAATCAGCATTTTTATTGATCAAATTGATTATCGAATAAATTCTAGGGGAGCAAAAAAAGGAAAGAAAATCAGTTAATCAAGCTAAACAATGACTTTCCATGGCAGAATAGAAGTTTTCTGCTAAATGTCAATAAAATTTAAGCAATCAAAGATGAAAATTTATAACAATTATCCAGTTAACTAGGATGTGGGTAACTTCCAAATCAAAAATAGAAGAAAACCCAGATGCAATTGCCTATTTTTATCCAAAAGGAAAATTCACAGCAATTATCAAGTCCAACTAGCAACTGGGTTATCTTCCAAATCAAAATTAAACAACACCCCGATGTTAAAAATTGCTTCTTTCTATCCAAATTAAAGAGCAAGTCAAAAGCATTAGCCTCTAAGCAAAGTGGCAGATCTCAAATGGTAACATCACACCAATTGTCCTAAGAAAAATTAATCTAAACATTTCCTAAAAGGAAGAATAGAAACAGAGAGCCTATGAGACCCTCTTCAATTCCAAATACTCATTCAACTCTCCCAATGCTTTTCTACTCTGCAATCAAACAAAAACCCCAATTGAACAAAAACTGAAAAATCACTCGAAACAAAACAGTAAAATCCCCAAAAATTAACAGAAAATAGCAAGCAAGAAACCCAATTGAATAAAAAACTGCAAACCCACAAATCCAATCGAAACCCAGATGCAAATTTCACCAAATTGAAAAAGCTCAAACAAGAAAATTAGTTCTTGCACACAAAAACAAGCACACCCAAATAAATAATTGATCAAAATTTGCGAGCTTGAAACGAAAAGAGCTTTTACCTGTGGAAACTGGAAAGATAGCATTTTGTGGAAAGAAGTTGCTCTCTGCTTTTGCACAGTATGCGCTCCACTCTCGTATGACGCCGAGCCGGAATAACACGACCTGGAGAACGAGAGAGATTGGTGGGAGGAGATGCCCTTTCAGATCTGGTTCGCGATGGTTCTGCAAGGGTTTTGCGAGAGGGCGACAGTCTGATTGTGTGAGGAACGCAGGAGAAGGGAAGGTAGGATAAAGGAGGGCAATGTTGGTAAATTGAAAAATTCATTAATGAGTTACTGTTCATCCGTGTTTCTCGAAATAAGCTGGTTTTTTTAAACTGCTTTTTGCAGCTTTAGGATTTTAGGAGACGTATTCAATCAAGAATTTGAGAGACTTTAATGGATTTATAAATTCATGGATTTTTATAGAGTTTAATTGATTTGTAGAGATTCCATATAAAATTTCGACTTACTTCGCTTAAGTTTTATTCCTAAACCTTATGATCAGTCACCTCAAGGTCAAGCTAGAAATATTCGTCCATTAGTTCAATTGATCCGATCTGCGAAAAAGCCTCTACAAGGAACAAGGAAGGCAGTGAAAAAGTTTGTAGCAGGAATTAAGTCCAAGACAAGGAAGGGAAATACCTCTGCATCGATTGAATTTATTCAATCAGCCGAAAAGCTTCATCTTGCTGGAATTAAGTTCAAGACAAGGGATGCGATGAGCTTCTTAGATATAAGATTTTGCAAAGGAGTGCTCGAAATTCCACACATAGTACTAGACGATCTACGCACTGTTTTATTCATGAATTTTGTAGCATTTGAACAATGCCACTACTTTCATTGCTCAAAGCATGTCACCACTTATGCTGCATTCATGAGTTGCCTCATCCGCACTCCTGCAGATGTCTCATTCCTCTGCGACAAAACGATTATTGAGAATCGTCTCGGAAGTAATGAGGAGGCTGCTGATTTCTTCAAAAACCTTGGAAAAGACGTGCCCTTTGATATTGATGAGAGTTATCTATGCGAATTGTTCAAGGATGTGAATGAGTACCATAGAAATATTTGGCATGTACGATGGGCGAGTTTCAGATTCGAGTACTTCCATACTCCGTGGTCTTTCTTATCAGCTGTAGCTGCTGTTGTGCTCCTACTACTTACCGCTTTTCAAGTCGTTCTTGCTTGTTTTGCGTATTTCCGTCCCCCAAAATCTGGGGGATAGGCTTTACCATCATATTCCAAAGCATTGTCCTCTAGCTGTTGGATCGGTCATTGCCGACGTATCTGCGATTTGTTCTTTTTAAGAAAGTTATATAAGTTGTTGAAACGTTTGAACATTGTTACTTGTTTATTTTCCATGTAAATCTAATCTTTTTTATTTTTATTTTTTGAAGAAAGGTAAATCCATTACTAACACCACGTAATTACAAGAAAGGAGATCCAACCGTCTTTTGATATGTGCCACCGGTCGCCCACCCGTATAGGCCGGTAAACTGGCCTGTTACATTTTTTTGGTGCCAATTACTTCAGCTGACACCAATATTTAGTGACCTTTTCTGATTTGATCCCATCATGGAAATGTTGCTTCTTTTAGGGCACAAAATAATCCTGAAAGTTTAGCTTTTAGGTCTACTCTCGAGTTCTAAGCTTAAACTCGAAAGTTGAAACCTAGCGAGAAACTTATGCTGATGGACCGGAACTGACAAAAAATACGCTCCGGCGTATGAACAGAAGAATAAACATTAACCCAAGAACAATGAGGTGTCAAGCTTGTATAGATTATTTGATTTGATTTCACCACCAAAAGATTGAGTTGGGCAGTTAAAGATTGCTTTTATGGAAAACACTTGTGTTCATAAGGGAATCTAGTAGAAGTAGTTTTATTGTAAAAGAAGCTCCTTTCACAAAGTATGCGGAAAAGTATGTAAATTGGGGGATCAACCAACAAACAACGAGGCGTCAAGCTTGTATAGATTATTTGATTTGATTTCACCACCAAAAGATTGAGTTGGGCAGTTAAAGATTGCTTTTCTGGAAAACACTTTTGTTCATAAGGGAATCTATTAGATTGTAAAAGAAGCTCCTTTCACAAAGTATGCGGAAAAGTATGTAAATTGGGGGATCAACCAAGAACAACGAGATGTCAAGGTTGTATAGATTATTTGATTTGATTTCACCACCAAAAGATTGAGTTGGGCGGTTAAAGATTGCTTTTCTGGAAAACACTTTTGTTCATAAGGGAATCTATTAGATTGTAAAAGAAGCTCCTTTCACAAAGTATGCAGAAAAGTATGTAAATTGGGGGATCAACCAAGAACAACGAGGTGTCAAGCTTGTATAGATTATTTGATTTGATTTCACCACCAAAAGATTGAGTTGGGCAGTTAAAGATTGCTTTTATGGAAAACACTTTTGTTCATAAGGGAATCTAGTAGAAGTAGTTTTAATATTGTAAAAGAAGCTCCTTTCACAAGGTACGCGGAAAAGTATGTAATTGGGGGATCAACCAAGAACAACGAGGCGTCAAGCTTGTATAGATTATTTGATTTGATTTCACCACCAAAAGATTGAGTTAGGTAGTTAAAGATTGCTTTTCTAGAAAACACTTTTGTTCATAAGGGAATCTATTAGAAGTAGTTTTATTGTAAAAGAAACAATTCGACTGAAGGTCCAATTTTCTTTCTTTATAAGTGCGTTTGTTGCATCAGATTATTGTAAATTGGACTAATTTCAAGGATTAAATTGGATTAGTTTAGACAAAACTAAACGGGTTTGACTTAGTATGTAAAGTTCAATGTCGATGCTAGTTGGGTGACTGCTACGAACACGGGATATACTGGGGTTGTTGCTTGGGACTCTTCTGGCACCTTTATTGCTGCTAGGAGAAGTAGTATTGATGCTCCTTCGGCTGCTGCAGCTAAAGCGGTTGCGATCCGCCATGGTTGCGAGTTGGGTGTTGCTTTGGGTGGGAGGCTTTTCCAGCGCTGACGAGGTGCAAGTTGCTTGGGGAATCCTTTCAAGACTGTCGTTGGTGTTGGACTCCAAGATCAGCCAATATGGCGGCGAACCTCTTGGGGTCGGGAAGAAATGTGGAGATGTGTGACTTTACTTGGGTCGATAGGCCCACATCGTCACTGGTTCATGTATTATGTAATGATAGACTTCCCTACCCTCCTTAATTTAGTTGTGGTAATGGAAGGGTGACGCCTTTAGCTATGCTTGCTGCGTCTGGCTCCTTCATCCCCTTGCATTACCCGGTTTATTTTTGTTGCTTACCTCGTTATAGGCCTCATTATGTACTTTTGACATCTTTGCCCTAGTTATTATACATTTCCAGTTATCACAAAAATAAAAAAAAAAAAAAAAAAAGGTCTGACTTAATGAGACTAAAAACAATAATTTAACAATTTTAGTATTATATTATTTAATACACTTCTAATAATATTTTATTCAAGCTTTTGCCTTTTTCTTTTTCCCTAAGAGCAAGTCCACCCCTGAGGACTTTGTGCCAGCACCCAGCTTATTTATCCACTCCAGTGAACAGTAATAGACTCTAATGAACAGTAATAGGCCAAGGCATCTCCACCCCTAAAAAAAATAGCCTAGTCAATTTTATTAAAATATTATTATTTTTATTATAAAATAATAAAAAATAATAATTTTATTTTTAATTCCTGTCGATCCGATCATCAAATCAACTATTCCTCCTGCTTCCTTGTAGGGTTTGGTTTTTTCAGGTTTCTCCTCCACCGCCAAGCCCTCTCCCAATCCAACCCCAATTCCTTCTCCTCTGGCCACAAAATCGATTGGGAATCCCACACCATATCGGCATCCTTGTTCTTCAATTCCGTCGTCTCCGCCGTCGTCATCTTTGAGATTGAGAATCTTCGCGTCCTCGGTCCCGACTTGAATCCTTTGGCTCCAAACTACTGCATGGCCAATCATTCTCGCTAAGGCTCTCTCTTTCTCTCTCACGCCCCTCCTTTTCGATATTCTTCTTCCAGTCCCTTTTTTTTCTTTTTAATTTTTTTTCCCTGTGATTTTTCCTACAAATTATGTAAATCTTGGGTTTTGGGTGTTGGGATTTGTTGTTGTTGTTGTTGGTATCAAATTGTGCGTTTTTGGGTTGTGGAAGAAATTGACACCTTGCCCCGAGAGACGGAGGTAATGGGCACGCTCAGGCGGTCGTTTTCGTCTCACCGATTTGATGACCATGACGTTAGCCTGACGTCATGTAGGCTGGTCTCTAGCTCAGCACATTTTGCCCCGGTCTGTGGACTTGCTTGGGCTGGGTGCCAGCCAATCTGCTGGGCTGGAGTGGATTGACTGAACCCCAGCCTGGTTTTTTGACTGGGTGCTGGCACATTAGGCCTCCGGTGAACTTGCTCTAAAGTGTCTAGAACACCCTATGGTGCCGTCCCCTTTATTAATTCAATATTATTTTAATTTTTTTATTCAACCTTCCTTTATACTCTCTCTGGAGAGTTTCTTCTTTTTCTTCCTTTAGTTTCGGCACCCATAACTCCTCTTCTCCATCTTTTGTCCTGCAAAACAACCTTCAAGATCATTTTTCCTGCGCAAAATCGTCCTCAAAGCTACTCTCTCCTCCCTCTCCGTCTCTCCATTTCTTTTCGTCCCAAAGCTACTCTCTCTCCTTCTCAATCCATTTCTCTCCGGAATTTTCTGGGAAAAAGGAAAACTTTCTGAGAATTTTCGGGAATAAGGAAGAATTTTTCTATTGGGATTGTTGTTGTTATCGTTTTGCATTTTTTTTTTTCATTCAAATTTTGGTGTTGAGATTTAGGCAGTGTTACGGCTGGGTTTCAGACTTGCAGACTTGCAGCGTTCATGAACTTGCAACGTGCGATCGTCTTTGGAGACGGGATTAGTAATCTTATGGCTTTTGTGTGACTGCACTCCCTTCAACTCTTGTATCAAAATCAAATACACGGAAGAAATTGCATTCGGCTATTGAAGGTTGAATCAAGAACTAGCACTCCGGTACTTCTTACAAACTCTTCCATTTGTTTTTTCGGGAGACTTTGGATACAGTTTTATCTAAGAAAACTAATGAAAAAGGGTTTGAAATCTTTGAGTTTTAATGATAAGGGTAAAATAAAGGGTAAAGTGAATAGCACTAGGTTTGACTTTTTAGTGTAAAAATATGGTTTTTCGTTAAAGTGAACAGTATCGTGAGATTTTCATTAAAACTTGCTTTTATCTATCAATATTTTTTTTACTGAAATCTTATTGGTTTTTAATTTTTGATTAAAATCTTTAAAATTAAAGTAATAATTTATTTCTATTTATGTTACTATATTTTTTAAATTAAAAATTAAAATTTATAGTTGTTTATGTTAATGAAATTTTAAATAAAAACTCATAATTTGTAGGACTAAAAATATTAAAATATAAATTATATTATTGTGTATATATATAAATACGGGTACATTCATCAAAATTAACAAAACAAATTATTCTACCAAAACATGGGTACATTCTTCAAAACCACCAAAATAAAAAAAAAAAAAAAAGATATTAAGCTTAATAGTATTGGTAAATTTCTTCGATAAAACTTGATATGGATACATTCTCAAGTCAAAGAAAAAGAACGTAACCATATAAGTTTAAAAATAGATTAGAAAAAAAATGGTACATTTTACATATAACAAATTAGTATATTTAAGAATTGGTACATTTTAAGATTAAAATTTTGAAAAAAATTATAAGAATAAAAAATTGAAAATATTTTTTAAAAAGCTAATGGGTACAAACTTATTCTAATTTTTAATTTATTTTAGAAATGTTTTGGATTAAAAATTAGTTAGGAGTTTAATAAAGATGTGAGTATTAGAATTCTAAATTAATTATTAATTTTTATTTTAAAAAATTATGAAATGTAGATTTATATTAATGTTAGGCCATCTCCAACCGATGGCTGGCCAGATGGCTCGTTTTAGCCCTCTGGCCCTCCAAGATTCTCCAAGATATTAATATTTTAATGAACAGTATATGGTCATATTTGCCTCCGTCTCCAACCGAGGGCCAGAGGGCTAGAGGGCTCGTTTTAGCCTTTTCACAAAAAACCGTCTCCAACCGAGGGCCAAAGGGCCATAGGGCCAAACATAATTTATGTTTTTAAATGTTTGTAAAAATGTTGTTTAAGTTTCATGTTGTATATTTTTTATGTTGGTTAATGTTATTTAATGTTGTTTCATATTGTTTAATGTTGTTTCATGTTACTTAATTTAATTTAATGTTGTATAATGGCTTAGGAAGTTATAGGAAAAAAAATAGAATTAAAAAAAATATGAAACAAATTTTGTGAAATAGAAGTTATAGGAAAAAAATGGAATTTAAAAAAAATATGAAATAATTTTTGTGAAATAGAAGTTATAGTAAAAAATAGAAGTTATATGAAAACTTTTGTAAATAAAAAAAATAATAAAACTGTAAAAAAAAAAAAAAAAAAAAAAATCAAATGCAACGCTAGTAGCATTTGAATTTTTTCTTAAGAAATCATGTCGGTCATGCTAGTATTTAGTATAAATGTATTACTGTTAGTTATAATATAGATGTATTACTGTCGGTATAACCGACAGTAATACATCTATATTAAATAATAGCATGTATTAACCGACAGAAATAACAAAACATTAAAAGGGTGAATTTGAAATGGGTCCAATTTTACAAGTCTCTTTTGATATGGGTCCAATTTTGTACTTACTTTTGATTTAGCTCCAATTTTGGAGCCTAAAATTGTGTACTTACTTTTGATTTAGCTCCAATTTTGGACCTATATCAAAAGAGACTTATAAAATTGGACCCATATCAAAGTAGCCCTAAAAAAAAAGGGCCAGCCCCGGGCTGGCTCTAGCCCTCGATTGGACACGGTTTTCGGACTATTTTCGGCCCTCTGGCCCTCTGGACCCTTCGGTTGGAGATGGCTTTAGAGACTTGGATCAAAATCTAAAAATTAATAAGATTTTTTTTTTGTCATTAGTTAAATTTGGGGATGGGGGGATATATTTATGTACATATGTATAGGTACACAAATTATATATATACACGTACACATACATATATATAGGAATCCTTTAACAAGAGGGAAAAAAAATGGGGACACCCTCTTGACCGTTGAATTTGACTTTAATAAAATTGTATGGTTGAGATTGTGTGGCCTGTAATTTAATCTCAACCACACAATTTCATTGAAGTCAATCCAACAATTAAAAGAGTGTCCCTATTATGAGGATCCCTCTTGTTAAAAGGCCTGCATACACACACACACACATATATGTATTGTTACCACTTAAGAAATATATGTATAGCATGATCACTATGGACCGCTTTTTCTCCTAATTAAAGATTTGTTTTTATAGAAACAAGCATGATATTTAATAGCACAGTGTAACTTTTTTACCCGTATTAAATACACATCAAGTAAAAATCTTCTATTTATAATACTCAATATAAAACAAAACAAAAGTTAGTAATTGATGTCTTAAAACCCCCTCTAATCTGAACGGTGCTAGAATTTAGAACACTACTTCGGATTGGTTTCGAATAAGGAGTGTTGAATCTCTCTGCAGAAACATTTGAAAGCTGAATCAAGATCACGGGGTACGTTTCCTTAAAAAACATTTTTCGGTTTGCTTTTTCTTAAATAAATTAGTTGATGCATTTGAGGGTTAGGAGAAATGGCAATTAAAGTTCAAATTAAGGAAAAAAAATAGAGTAGGAATTAGAACAGATCAGTAAAATAAACTTCGTTTCTATTTCGTTTCAAAAATTTTACATTTTACAAGTACAAGCTGAGAAAAATAGACCTTAAATCAGCATCCTTCTGACGAAATTGACATTGATGTTTTTAACAGAACATAAGGATAAGAAACCGGAGCTTGTAGGACTTCTGCCTTCAGGTTGATTTAGCAATGTCTACTGATGACGTTGATGCTGCTGAACTACTTTTGCGCCTTTCAATTTTTGGATTCAGCCAACTATCTGCTAGTGATCAACTACAGGAGACAGAAGAAGTACGTAATAAACTAGTTCATCAAGGTGTTCCAGTGCTCGAGCAACTCCCCGAAGAAACCGAGGAGGATTTGAGAGTCAGAACATTCACAGAGCTATTCAAGAAACTTCCCTTCTCTGAGCATGATATTTTCCTTTCCAAAGTTGTAAAGAAATTCAAGCGCGAAGGGCAATGTGGCGAACTGGTTTCTTGGTTCAGTACTCAACTAGATTTCAAGGAGCAACAAGAAGTGATTGGTAAAATTGTTCATGTCACAGCTGATTATGACGAAACCAGTGATGAAGATGCCATACTCGGAAGATTTTCACAGCTGTCGAGAGATTATACCGACTATCTTCATAAGCTTCTTGTCCCCTGCATGGAAGAACATAAAAAGAAACGAAAAGATAAACAGAGGACAGCCGAAGAGGAAACTAGTTCGGATTGGCAATTCCGTTTTGATGAGTTTTTCTTTGGTTTCTCAATTGTTTGGTTCAAGGGACAAAGCGTGAGTAGTCAGGACAAGGAGCAGGATTTCAGACTCAGAAAATTCTCAGAGCTTCTGCACACGAAAGCACTTCCCTTTGGTATTCAAGTGTATTTGATTGACATGGTTGTAGAGGAACTGCGTGAATCTCACCATTGGACTAGACTTGTCCGTGATATTGATGGAATACTATCCTATCTCTTAACTTTTGGATTTAGCCTACTGTCCCCCATTGATCAACAACGGAAAATTGAAGAAATCTCTGGTGAAGCTGGTGGAAAGGTTGAGATCATCAAAAGACTGGTGGAAGAAAGTGAGGGAGATTTCAGAATGAGAACGTTCGCAAGCCAAGTTCACAAAGTCGGGTTAAGAACCCGAGCTGCTATGCTTTTCGAAGTTTCAAACAAGTTCTTCTGTGAAAGAAAGTTGCATGACTTAACTCTTTTGTTCAGGCAACTAGGCTCCAAGGGTCGGAAAAATCTGATACAACAATTGTTTGATTGGTTAATGGAAACGTACTATTCAAGCAAGTATACCAAAGATGTCATAATCGAGAAACTCTCCGAAGAAAGTGAGGAGGATTTCAGGGTCAGAAGATTTATAAAGCTCTGTATAAATCAGGAATCCGCTCCATTGAAGTACTTCTCGGTGAAACTGAAGAAGGTGACACAATAGAGAAACTCCACGGAGAGAATGAGGAGGATTTCAGACTCCGAAGATTCATCGAGTCGTTTAATCAACTTCAAGTCAGCTCCCAAGAGTACATCGTCAAATATATACTGAGATCGCTAGAGCAAAATATTTATAAGGAAGGAGGTCTTTTGCCAGCTTGGCTGGCCTACCACGACGTGTTTCCCACCTGGTTCGAAGATCTTCCCTCTGCTCTTGGACTCTTGAAGGGAAAAATAGTAACAGAGGCAGTCGCTCAAGGACCAGGAGGACGAGCATACTCGTTTGAAGAAGATCTTCCCTTTGCTCTTGAATTCATCAAGGTAAAAATTCCAAATCTAAGGGGGGGACGAGGAGGAGGGGGAGGGGCAGCCGCTCAAGGAGGAGGAGGAGGAGGAGCAACCGCAATTACAGGAACAAGTCAACAGACGGGTCAATGATTTGCAACAATGCACAAGTTATCTCCGAACAAAACTACCATATTTAATTACCGCGTTATTTGCAGTTGCTTCAAGTTGATTTTACATTTCTGTCTGTTTACTACTCTAAGACCTCGTTTGGCACTCCGTATTAAGCATCGGATAGGATTAAAAATAGGGTTTAGAGACTTGTGTATTAAATAGTCACCGGATTAACGAATCCGGTCCAAGTTGATTGGTACGCCTCATACCCGCTAGTTAGTACACTCAAAAAGCTTGGTATAATTAGTCGGCCTCAAAATTGAAAAACACGTCTCGCACCCCTCTCGCATCTGCTTCGTCGTCTCGCGTCTGCTGCTGGAGATTCAGACCTAAAAGTAGCAGAACCACTCCTGCTCAAACCTGATTGCATCATCTTCCTCATGGGTGTTTTCTTGTTTCATCTTCATGGTCTACCTCTTCCTGCAATTTTCCATTTTTTCTTCTTTTTTTTTTTTTTCGTTTTCTCTCCCTGTCTTGTATCCTTTAGTTTGTGATTTTTTCTATTTGATGGATCAGTTTGTGATTTTCGTTTGGTATGGGTTTCAAAATGATCTAGAATCTCGAGCACTTCGTCTTCCTTATTCGTCTTTCTCTAGGTTTCTTTTGTTTTGGTTTTTCTTTTTTGTGATTTTTTTTGTTGAATTTTTTTTTTAAACTTGAATAATCATTCCGAAAACACTATTAACAAGTAATTAAAAAATAAAAAGTAATCGATCCTATTAATACGGTCATTAGTTTGATATTGCACTAAACGTTCGATTAATTTAGTTAGTACTATCCGATGATTATTTATCCTATCCGACTGAAACAGTAAGCTTCGAGTACAATTCCAGCATCTCCCTTTGTTTTGACTAATTAGATTTAACGAAATCTTAGTAAAGCTTCTGAGTATAATCCCAGCATCTCCTTTGTTTTTCACTTACATCTTCCCCTTTAATCCTTTGTCGGAATAAACATGAATATATGACAGGTAAGACCTGATACAAGTAATCCTTGCTCCAACTGGATCTCTCTATTTTTTCTCTTTTACTCTAATCTGCAATCAAAGCTTATAGCTAGTCATAGAGTTGAAAGAGCTATGCTAGCATCAGCATCAGTATAGTAGTGTGGGAGTGTGACAAACATAATTCAATAGCTAGCAGTTAACATCGAAGCTTAATGTACCAGTAAAGTAAATATGTTATAATGCAATTATGCAAAAATCACGCGCCCACACAAGATTGACATTGACCAATGTAGTGGTTAAACTAATCAATATGTATTATGTAAACATATGACCAACTGCATAATTTGTATGCTAAAGAACAGAGCCGGCCCTGAGGGTGTGCAACAGGTGCCACAGCACAGGGCCCCTGATTCAGAAGGGCCCCTAAATTTTCATTACATGTATACAGATGCATATAAAATAATTAGATGCAAAAGACAATCCTATATGTGGTTCTAGCACAAGCGGTTTAGCTTTATAAACAGGAGATAACAAAAAGGCATCCAACGTGTATCGAACTCAGGACCTTTGAAGGTAAGGAAAAACACCTGGCTGATCAAACAACTTATTTTTGTTGCAGTAACTTGTAATATTTTAGTTTTATAGATGAAAAAATTAAAAAATAATAATAATAAAGAAATATAACATTAAAAAAAATGAAGGGCCTCCATCTAAGTTTTGCATAGGGCCTTCAATACTCAGGGACGGCCCTGCTAAAGAAAGTCTTTCAGCATGGTGGGTAGGGTTGCTTTTGTTACTATTAGTCTGATCATCTGCATAACTTACCGTGTTTCTCACAATATCCAGTCATTCACACACGGCGTAGGATGTACTATAGCAAAACTGCCCTACTTCAGCAAAGCCTACACCTTTTTTTTTTAATTTTGGTTCCCTACTAAACATATTAATCAAAACCAATAATCACCTAGTTTAGCAAATTGATTATTTCAAAAGAAAAAATTATTGTATGTACTAAACATTAGGGGTAGGGGTGGGCGCGGGCCGGGCCTGGCCCAAATTTGAAGGGACCGGACCGGACCCGCTTAAAAAGGAAACGGGACAGCCCGGGCCGAGTCTTGCAAATTTGATCACTGGAACCGGACCTAACCCGGCCCGTTTCAAAGGGGCCGGTTCAGGACGGGTCCACGGGTCCTTTTTTTTCTTTTTCCGATTTTGATCTACTCCCGGACTCGCCATCCTCCAGATCTTCAGTGGTGTGGATCTGCTTCCACTTGCCGCGCCAACATCAAGACCCCTAGGTTACCCAAGGCGTTTTTTGGATAGTTCAGCCCATCCTAGGTATTTTTTGACACCGACATCAAGACCCACATCCGCTTGCCGCACCGTTTCCAAATCTGGTACAAAACCATAAACCCAATTCACCACGAAAATTCTATTTTCTCAGTAGCCAAACAGAAAACAAGAAGGGACGACCATCGATGGTGACAATTTGAGCTCCGAACTCGACACATAAATTTTTTTTTTTGGGTCAAAAGGTTCAACTTTTATTTCCCAGTTTAGTTTGCTCAGACGATGGGTTGGTGTATGTGACGTCTAAGGCTTCGAAGATTCTGGGTTTGATTTCTCAAGCTCGAGTTTGGAAGTCTCTGGGTTTTAATTTCTCAGATCCAAGGTGTGAGGGTTGTAGGTTTGGTGGAGGTGGGTTCTGGGTTTTGGATCTGAGCTCATAAAGCAACGGATATGTGGAGAAATAGGGGCTAAGAATTGAGAGGGTTTGAAAGAGAGAGCTGCAGCCTTAGGGTTTCGAAGGTAGAAATGGAAGGATGAACGATGGCTTTGTGATTGTTGATGAGAGGCATAAGTGCTGTTGGTGTTTTTCAAAGAAAAAATAGAAGGAAAATATCAGATCTGGAGGGGTTAAAGGGAGACAGAGGGAAGTGGGGGTGGCGTGGGTTAAGGAGATAGAGAGAAAGTGGGATGTGACTCATAAAATAATAATAAATTGAACACATTTATGTAAGGACATGCTAGAAACGGGCCGGGCCGGGGGCCTGTTCACTCCTATTTTAAGAACCGCCCCGCCCCACCCCGCCTCGTTTGGTGTTCTGAAATTTTGGACCCGCCCTGACCCGCGGGTCCTGGACCCGTTTGCCCACCCCTACTAAACATATATAATCTGGTTCTCGCAACATCTAATCATTTATGTACGACATACTTGTGACTCAAAATTAGTATAATAATTGGCGCATACAAAGTTTCAATCCACGTACTTATGACTTAAAATATCAGCGCATACAAAACTTTAATTCATGTATGACGTACATATAAACCAAAATTCATATACTAATCGGCACATACAAAGCTTTCATTCACGTTCGACGTATGTATAAACCAAAGTTGACATAATAATCAGCATATACAAAACTTTTATTAATGTACGCCATGTGTATAAATCATAATTGATATACAAATTAGTGCATACAAAGCCTTTATCAAAGTACGACATACATACAATCCCTGTATAGAATAATCATCAGCTAATACAAAGCTTTCATTCATGCATGATGTACGTATAAACCAAAATTGATATACTAATCGGCGCATAAAAAGCTTTGATTCAAGTTCGACGTATAAACAAAAATTGACATAATAGTTAGCGCATACAAAACTTTCATTAACTTACATCGCGGTCATGTGTATAGTCCATAATTGATATACAAATCGGCACATACAAAACCTTTATTAACGTATGACGTACATACAAATCCCCATGTAGAATAATCATCGGCGCATACAAAGCTTTCATTCATGCATAACGTACGTATAAACCAAAGCTAGTATACTAACCGGCACATAATAAGCTTTGATTCACGTTCAACGTATGTAGAAACAAAAATTGACGTAATAGGCGATGCATACAAAACTTTTATTAACATACGTCGTTGCCATATGTATAAATCATAATCAATATACAAATCAGTGCATACAAAACCTTAATTAACGTTCGACGTACATACAATCTGTACATAGAATAATCATCAGCGCATACAAATCTTTCATTCGCGTACACCTACCCAAACACCAAAATGGTACAACAGTATGTACTTATTTCTGAAATTAAATTATGGTTGGCGCACACCCCAATACTTCCATTATTCCTCGAAATTTACATACTTGCCACAAGTCATATCCAACGAAACCAAAAACAGTAAGAACCGGCGCTGGACCAATCAAATTTCGTCTCCTTGTCGACGCGGCAACCTGAAACCCAACCCCGCGCGACGGACCCGCAGCGGATCATACTCCCGAAATTAATTATTTATTATTCGAATTAGGAATAAATTATTTATTTCCCAAAAATGCAGCAAAAGTTTCCTAAATTTTCCCTCGCATTTCTCTCACAGCATTTAAATGGACACATAATTTTTCCATTTATATGATTTTCGGGTTTTAATTTTCGGCTATATAATTTGGAATTTAATTCTCTCAAGAACCACTTCCTTGGACTCTGTCTTTATCGCTTCTTCTCTCTCTCTCTAGCTTTCTCTCTCGAACTCTATCTGTGTGCAAAATGCAAATAGCAGCAGAAGTAGTACTGGGGTTGTCAGCAATGGAGGGAGAGGGAGGCGGGTTCATCGACCTGTACAAGAAGGACCCTGTTGAGAACGCTGAGAGCGGCGGCGAGGGAGAGGGAGCTGCGGCGGGGAAGGCCAGCTTCGCCTTCAAATTCGACCCCAGCATTCTGATTGACCCCAGATGCATCAAGATTGGTTCTGTGCTCGGAGAAGGGCCTGGAGCTATTGTTTATGAAGGATTGTGGGTCCCATTAACACTTTCTTCTCTGTATCTGTTTGCTCTGTGCTTTTTTTTTTCTTGGGTTTTTTGCGTCTTGATTTTGGTTGCTCACATTGTTTGCATGTTCTTGAATTGTGGTGCTTTTGGTGCTGGCTTGGCTGCTTGAGTTGGTGTTTTTGTTTTGGTTTTGTGTTTTAGTTGTGTTAGTTTCGAAATCGAGGTTTTTTGATAAACCCTTTTGAGGGTTTTTGATGATTTTTGGGTTTATGCTGGCAAGTGTTGACTTATATTCCGATCTTGGAGTTGTGGTTCTCATTATTAACTACATTGCAAAAGATGGAGAATTGGTACAGAGGAAGAGGAAGATGATAGAGAGAAACAAGAGAGATTGTATTGATTGATTAGAGAAATTGTATACAACTGAACTTAAGAAAATGATAATTATACAATCCCTTATATATAGCCATATATCTCAATTACAATAATACCCTTCTAACTATATTTCTGTTATATCAGTTATTACTCCCCCTCAAACTAAACTTGGAGTATCCAAGTGAAGTTTGAACTAGCCAGGTCTTGTCAAAATTAGAACTACTTTCCAACTTTCTGTCCTGCAAGTCCATTTTTGGACCCATGGGTCTTCTGTTCGGTAGGCTTGATGGTGTGAGATTCTTGTTTCCATTCCTTCTTGTTGCAATAATTAGCACTTGCCTCGTTATACGGCACAATATGATCATCACTCTCACCTACTGCACCCCATATTATGTTTGCAAGCTCCTCGTTGTTCCAATCAAACATTTCTGGAGAAGCCACAGTTAATCGCAAAACCGAAACCGAATTCAAACCATTTCGAATAAAGTTGATGATCCAACATTGTAGCACTTTTAACTACACCAACTTTGGATTAACCTGACAACAAGCTTGCTGGAACAAATGCAACAAGTAACTCTCTTCATTTTACTACTGCTGAAGCTAAACCGTAGTCCCAATAGGTTTTCGACTTTGAACAGAGAAGTCATAGTAACATACTCACTGTATATGCAAATTACCCCTCCTAAATCTTTACAGAGACTGGCACCAAATCAACCAAGGAGAATGACACTCCTGATAGCTTCCTAAATCTTCCTAAATACCAAAATTAACCAAGGAGAATGACACTCCAAGAAACCAAATCAACCAAGGAGAATGACACTCCTGATAGCTTCCTAAATCTTCCCAGATACCAAAATTAACCAAGGAGAATGACACTCCAAGAAATCAAATCAACCAAGGAGATTGAAGGGTGGTTTGGGAGGGAGGTGCTTAAAAAAAAAACACCCATGAACAAAAGCTGTGAGGGTTTTAGGTGTTTAGTAAACTAAAAAAAATTGGCTTATTTTGGAAGCTGCTGTGAGAATAAGCTGAAAATCAAAGGAAAAAGCTGAAGCAGCTATTTGCAGCTTTGGAAAACTGGTTTTTTCAAAGCACACGGAGCTACAGTGCTCTTTTAATGAAAAGACCCACTATCAGACTGTTTTTTTTTTTTTTTCCAAAAGCACTTTTACAAAAAAGTTTACCAAACACTCTGCTGATTTATTTCACAGCCGCTTATTCTCACAGGACAACTGTTTATTCTCATAGCAGCTTTTTTTCAAAGCACAGCAATACCAAACCAGCCTTGACACTCCTGATAGCTTCTTAAATCTTCCCAGTACCAAAATTAACCAAGGAGAATGACACTTCAAGAAATCAACATTATAGGCTATTATAAGCTTTTGAACAATTCAAACCCAATAAAGAGACAGTAGAATTTCAGTGAGGCAAAGAGACAGAATTGGACACCATAAAAATTACACAGTTCATGGTTCGAAAATCCAGCAAACCAAATGAAGTCCATGACAAACACTGATCTTGAAGCAATGAAGAATCTTGAACCCAAATATCCCAAATATCACACTAATATCCTAGAAAAGACTCACAAGAAAGATGAACAAGCGGAGTGTAAATTCAGTATACCACTATTTGGCTATCGGCCTTACTAATTGACAAAATAGCGAACATTTTCTTACTTAAACATTTAAATTAAACAGATTATGTGCACTGTGAAAACCAGAAATCAAGAACCTGATAAGAACTTCAATCTTGAGCCAAAGCAAGCAAATGAAGCAAACCAGAAACATTGGTGAATCAATCTACCAACTAGCAACAACCATGGCTTTACTTTCTTGCTCACACACACTGAGAAAACCAAGATTGAGCAAAACCCGAGTGAGAAATGGCGGTGGGTTTGTCTCTAAACACCGCAGTTCGGCTTCCCTCGAGGACCCACGAAGATAGTCTGGTCAGGCACTAATTGATTTTCTTATCTAAACTCCACAAACCTAGTTGTGTCTGGCGAATAGTCTCTCTTTTTCTGGTCACATTCCTATGGATTTGATCGACAAGAACGCCGGAGCGGTGACTCCTGTGAAAAACCAACATGGGTCTCGATCCAAGAAACACGACAACTCGAGATACACTGAGAATTCGAACCCCAATGTTTCCCCTGCGTTGAAATCGGTGGCGAAGTCCCAGAAGACGGCTGAGCAGAAGCAAGGCCGCCTCACGTTGGTGGTTGAATCAAAGGGGAATGATCACTGTCTCTTATCAAAACCAAAGTTGAAGACGGATTTTGACGAACCATCAATTCCTCTCTCTATTAATTGTTCCCTTCCACCACCGCAAAATGACCACACTCGGTGGAATCCAAGAATCCCACGGCGTCCAGAATAGCGCCCAAGTTGAATACCTCACTCGCTTCGCCGTCCAAGAACACAACAAGGAGAATGCCCACCGAAAAACTTATTGAAATATCTAATGAAAATTTGAAGAAAAGCTAAACTGGAAAAAAAAATGAAAACAACTAAGAAGTGTAACCACCAGAATCCATGGTGTGAGCCTGGTGGCTCTGATATCATATTAACTACATTGCAAAAGATGAAAAATTGGTACAGCGGAAGAGGAAAATGATAGAGAGAAACAAGAGAGATTGTATTGATTGATTAGAGAAATTGTATACAACTGAACTTAAGAAAATGATAGCTATACAATCCCTTATATATAGCCATATATTCCAATTACAATAATACCCTTCTAACTATATTTTTGTTATATCAGTTATTACTCATAATTGATAAACCCTTTTCGAGTCAAAAGGGAATTGTGGGTTTTTGAGTAGAAGTTTCTGCCATGGTACATTTGTCTTTGTAACGTTTCGTTACCTTTGAATCTTCATTAAATTTGAACTGGAGGGTTCCTGCTGGAGGTGATCTTGTATCAGTGTATAGGAGAACACATATAAAGTATATAGTATTGATGAGAATCGTTATTGAGAGAGATCATCGATCATCGGTTTGAACTGTTTTTGATAAATGCTCCAAAGTGGATGTGAGACTCTGGATTTTGGAGTCCATTTATTATTAAGCTTAGGAGGGATAAAAATTTCGTTAATGTAGATTCGACAAATCGTGTTTTTGAATGCCCAAAATGGAATGTTGACATTCTGCATTTGAAGTCTATTCATTTGTTAGCATATAAGGGTTAGTGTTTAGGAGGGATAGACAATTTCATTATGATAGGTTCAGTTAGTTATAATTGTCCAATAGCGGACAAGTCCTCCCATATTTGTCTGCAAATCATCACTCTGTCACGATGTGTGAGTCATGTAAGATGATTTTTAATGAATTACTCTAGCGATCGTACTTTAAATAGGGAGATACATAATTATGTGTGGAAGGTTGCAAATCGGAAACCATTAGTTATATATGGCAGATAATCTTCTGTTTTAATTTGGAGGCACTGCACTTATTTTCTATGCTCTTTATGTTTCAGTAGCCTGGGGATTGGGAGACGAGGTGGTGAGGGGGGTCGATGAGCAGGGTGGATTCAACTAACAGTGACCTTACAACCTAGAAGCCATTGGTTCGGTTTGTAGAATTATCAGAGAGACGGGCCATACGGTCCATTTCCAACAACACCGATACTATCCCTACTTAACCACCTGCACAATCTTCAAATGTAGAGTTTTATCACAAAAGCCCTCGGTATTAGTTGGAGTGAGGTTATGATATTTAAACTCTTATTTTCTCATTGATACGGTCGATGTGGGACATTTCAACATACCCCCTCACGTGGGACTCAATTAGTGAGTCACACGTGGGAGATCCACACATCGACAACCACGTGGAGCCAAGGGGACTCATCCTACACGCGGGGCCAAGGGACCCACCATCATCGCGCATAACCAAGGGGACCCACCATCATCGCGCATAACCAAGGGGACCCACTCATCACGTGGCAGTACAGTACAAGCACGCTCTCTGACTCTGATACCATGTAGAATTATCAGAGAGATGGGCCATACAGCCCACTTCAAACAACACCGATATTGTCCCCACTTAACCACCTGCACAATCCTCAGGTGTGGAGTTTTATCACAAAAGGTCTCGGTATTAGGTGAAATAAGGTTATGATATTTAAACTCTTATTTTCTTATTAATACGGTCGATGTGAGACATTTCAACACGATTGTCCCCTTTTAGATCATCCAAATTGTTCCTCCCTCTGGATCATAGATCACCTGATTAATAGGGTACACCTAAGCATATGCAGTGGAACTGTTTAATCATAGATCCTTTCTGCTTTTCTTTCTCATCTTCGAACTTCTCTCAGGATAAAAACATTTGCTTACCCCTTAACGAGATTATCATCGTTTGGCTTGGTGGTCTTCGAGGATGTAATAATCAGTTCCAGAGATCAAATTACCATTGGACTTTTAAGTTTAGGTATAAAAGTTAGTAAAGAATCAACAGTTTTAGGCACATACAGCACGGACAGAATTATCGTCTGATATTTGTTCTTTGGTGATGCGATATCAGTTTATTCTTTACAGTATCGGATTTAGATATAAAGACGTTAGAGAATCAATAAGTTTAGGGCAAGTCTTTTCAACAGGTGGAAAATGGGAGATGATCAGAGAGAGTATGGAAAATGGGAGACGTTAAAGAATCACTCATATTGCCAAGGTTTTCTAAAAATAAAAAACTAATGTGTGACAAGTATTACTTGGTCCTAGCTAGCGTATATCGAATTGAGGTTGAACTCGCCAAGCTACACAGACTTGACTAATGGCTTAGACTTCTGGCTGCTCTTTCATTATTTAGGGTAAATTACATAGTAACCCTTCAGGTTTGAGGTCTATTACAACCTCATACAATATCTTTAAAACATTTCACTTTCATACCTCACGTACCATTTTATTTCAAAATAATACATCCGTTAGATTTTCCATCCATTGGTCTGTTAAATGCTAACGTGGCTGCCACATTTGTGCTGATGTGGCTGCCACGTGGTTTTTTTTTTTATACATTAAAAATATTATAATATTAACCCTTGAAAAACCCAAACCCTCCCCACCCCTCTTCTCCCTCCCGAGCCTCCGAGGAGGTCGACCTATGCTAGGACATTCGCCATTGGGAAGCCCTATTCGACGCCGAGAGGCACTTCGTCTTGCACATTCTCGCCTTCTTCGCTGCCTCCGACGACATTGTCCTTGAGAATCTCGATGGGAGGTTTATGAAGGAGGTCCAGGTCACCAAGGCCCGCGCCTTCTACGGGTTCCAGATCACCATTGCTCCAAGATGTACATCCTCTTTCTTAAGACTTACATCAAGGACTCCGACGAGAAGCACCGCCTCTTCCACGTGATTGACATCATCCCCTGCGTTGCGAAGAAGGCCCAGTGGGCCCTGAGATGGATCGGTGGCTCCGAGTCTTTCGCGGAGCAAATCGTGGCTTTTGCCTGCGTGGAGGGGATCGTACGGAACACGGTGAAGATCGAGAGGGAGTTCGTGTGCGACGCGCTGCCTTGTGCGCTGGTGAGGATGAACCACAACCCCACATCCCACCCCTACCCCCTTACCCATCGACCCCTCTCTCTCCCGCCTCGCCTCCCCCAACCTCCTGCCATGTTTCTCGAGTCCAACGACTCCTCGGGGGGCCAACGACCTAACCCCTTCTCCTTGACCCCCAAGCCCACTGCTTCCCCTGGCTCCACCGCTTTTGTAAATGGGAATTGCAGATGGGAGTTGCAGAGAGGTGAAGGGGAAGGAAGGGGATCTGGGTTCGAGTTTTTATGTGTTTTTTTTTAATAGGGTTAATATTATAATATTTTTAATGTTTAAAAATTATTTTTTTTTGCCACGTGGCAGCCACGTCAGCATTTAACAGACCAATGGATGGAAAATCTAACGGATGTATTATTTTGAAATAAAATGGTACGTGAGGTATGAAAGTGAAATGTTTTAAAGATATTGTATGAGATTGTAATAGACCTCAAACCTGAGGGGTTACTATGTAATTTACCCAATTATTTATGTATTAAAACCTCCTTTAATCTGAAGGGTGCTAGAATTTAGAACACTGCTTCGGATTGGATTCGAATCATCGCTCTGCTGAAACAATTGAAAGCTGAATCAAAATCACGGGGTACGTTTTCTTTTAAAACATTTTTCGGTTTGTTCTTTTCTTGTATAATTTAGTTGATGCATTTGAGGGCTTGGAGAAAAGGCAATTAAAGTTCAAATTTAGGCAAAACATAGAGTAGGAATTAGAACAGATCAGTGGCATAAATTTCTTTTTATTTTGTTTTGAAATTTTTACATTTTACAAGTACAAACTAAGAAAAATAGACCTTGATCAGCTTCCTTCTGACCAAATTAATATTGAAGTTTTTAGCCGAACACAAGGATAAGAAACCAGAGCTTGTAGGACTTCTCCTTCAGGTTGATTCATCAATGTCTACTGATCGCGTTGATGCTGCTGAACTACTTTTGCGCCTTTCAATTTTTGGATTCTGTCAACTGTCTGCTAGTGATCAACTACAGGAGACTGAAGAATTACATAACTAGTTCATCAAGGTGCTCTAGGGGTCGAGCAACTCCCCGAAGAAAGCGAGGATTTGAGAGTCAGAACATTCACAGAGCTTTTGTAGAAACTTCCCTTCCATGAGCATCTTCTTTTCCTTTCCAAAGTTACAAAGAAATTCAAGTGCGAAAGGCAATTTGGCGAACTAATTTCTTGGTTCAGTACTCAACTAGATTCCAATGAACAACAAGAAGTGATTGGTAAAATTGTTAATGTCACAGCTGATTCTGACAAAACCAATGATGAAGATGTCATACTCGGAAGATTTTCATAGCTGTCGAGAGATTATACCGACTATGTTCATAAGCTTCTTGTCCCCTGCATGGAAGAACATAAAAAGAAACGAAAAGATGAACAGAAGATAGCCAAAGAGGAAACTAGTTCGGATTGGCAATCCCATTTTGCTGAGTTTTACTTTGGTTTCTCAGTTGTCTAGTTTAAGGGACAAAGCGTGAATAGTCAGAGATGGTTGATAGAACATCCCAACTCTGGTAGATCAGTTAAAGGTACTGTTAGTGGAATAATTGATCAGATATGCTGCGGAGAGAGTAAGAAGGATTTCAGACTCAGAAAATTCTAAGAGCTTCTGTGCACGAAAGCACTTCCCTTTGGTATTCAAGTGCGTTTGATTGACACTGTCGAAAAGGAACTGCGTGAACAAACATCTCTTCCTCGTGGGAACCTGAGAATTTCTGTCGATGCTACTAATGAAATAATATCTCATCTCTTAACTTTTGGATTTAGCCTACTATCCGCCACTGATCAACAACTGAAAATTGAAGAAATCTCCGGTGAAGCTGGTGGAAAGGTTGAGATTATCAAAAGACTTGCAGAAGAAAGTGAGGAAGATTTCAGAATGAGGACGTTCACAAGCCAAGTTCACAAAGTTAGGTCCTTTACCCTAGCTCATTTGCTCTCCCAAATTTTAAACAAATTCTTCTGTGAAAGAAAGTTGCATGACTTGACTCTTTGGTTCAGGCAACTAGGCTCCAATGGTCGAAAAAATATGATAGACCAATTGTTTGATTGGTTAATGGAGACGTACTATTCAAGCAAATACACCAAAGATGTCATAGTTGAGAAACTCTCCGGAGGAAGTGAGGAGGATTTCAGGCTCAGAAAATTAAAGCTCTGTACTACGCATCCTCCCCTTTGGGATCAGAATGAAGTTGCGAAGTGGGATCTCACAAGTACGCTGCAAACATCTGGTAACCAAGAGAGAGAGAAAATCAAACATGACAGTATTTCAGTATCACGCAATAATTTCTCCTCGCGATATGCTGAATTTTACTTTGGTTTGTCGATTATTTGGTTCAAGACAGTGTGCACCAACGAACCAAGAAACCCCATTCAAGTACTTCTCGGTGAAGCTGAAGAAGGTGACACAATAGAGAAACTCTGCGGTGAGAATGAGGAGGATTTCAGACTCCGAAGATTCATCAAGTCATTTAAACAACTTCAACTTAGCTCCCAAGAGTATATCGTTGAATATATTATGAAAATGTTACGGGAAAATATGGTTTATTGTTACAAGTGGGACCAAACTGCTAAGGATGCATTCGCGTCTACCTACTGGTTCGAAGAAGATCTTCCCTTTGCTCATCACTTAATAAAGTTGAAAACTCCAAATCTAAGGGGAGGAGGAAGGGGAGGAGCAACCGGTCAAGGAGGTGGAGCAACCGCAATTACACAAGGAAGGTAGGGAACAAGTGAACAGACGGGTCGATGATTTGCAACACTCCACAAGTCAATAAATCTCTGAACAAAACTATTTGTACCATATTTAATAATTGCGTTATTGGACATAATAAACATGTAGTTGCTTCAAGTTGATTTTACAATTTATATGTACCTTGATCTTCTATCTGTTTACTAATCTAATAAAATTAATGGAAGTATTAAAAATGTTCCTCCTTAAAAACGCCGTAATAGATTAGTTAGTGTTTTCACTGATTAGATTAACAAAACCTTTGTAAAGCTTCAGGTATAAACCCAGCATCTTCCCTGGATGTATGTCAGGTAAGACCTGATACAAGTAATAATTGGCCCAACTGGATGTCTATATTTTTCCCCTTTTCTTCTGGTCTGCAATCAAAGCTTATAGCTAGTCATTGAGTAGCAACTCCAAGACCCAAATTAGATAGGCTAACTTATCGAAAGAAAGAGTTACGCTAGCATCAGTCTCACGTAGTTGTGTGGGAGCATGACAAACGTTAACTACAAATGCGCTCACATAATTCAATAGTTGCAGTTAAAACTGAAGCTTAGGTATCGTTTGGTATGTAGACGGGAAGGGACGGAACAGAATGGGACGGGACGGGACGGGACAAGATGGGACGGAACGGAGAGGGAGCAAAGATGCTCTCGGATGGAAACAAGGAGGAAGAAGAAGAAGATGGAAAGGTTATAATTTTGTGTTCCATGGATGTGGAACGAGTCGTTTCAGGGGGTGAGGTGGAATGAAAATTCACCCAAAACTCGTCCCATGGAACAGCGCGCTCCACCCGTTTTAGGCGCACCAAACGTGTGACGGAATGCCTCGTCCCACTCCGTTCCATCCCGCCCCACGTACCAAACGGTAATGAACCACTAAAGTAAATATGTTTCCAAAGATCACGCGCCCACACAAGACTGACACTAATCAATATAGTGGTTAAACTAATCAATATGTATTAATTACTGTGTAAACATATGACCATCTGCATAATTTTTATGCTAAAGAAAGTCTTTCAGCATGGTGGGTAGAGTTCCTTTACTGAGGCAACATCCGATTTCCTCTCATATATACCAACCACACTATGCCACATCATGTTCCCATTACATTATTGTTTACTAGCCTTCATGCACGCACTCATGCGCGTACGGAAGACATTTTTTGATACGCCCCGATCCCGATATTTCCCCGAATATCAGGATAGGCACGTGCTGGCCGACACCCGAGAGTGACGAAAGCCATTTATTGAGTGCAAATGCTGAAAACAAGGAATAGATAAGGTTTATAAATATAAAAGAATAAAGAATATGCATTTAAGGAACGTGTTTAGAGTATACAACTAACTAGAATACTAAAAGAAATAATATAAAATTAAATGAATAAAAGAATGGGTCCCACACCAAGAGGACTTGAAGATGCCGATGCGGAAGTGCCTTGACGCAAGGATTGTATGCCTCGATTCTAAGTCCTGAAGGGGGCGCAAAACAAACATGAGTGAATCAAGTTGATATATATATATATATATATATATATATATAGTAAAACAGTTATCAACGTACTAACCCCCAGGTTTTATGAAAACTCATATATCATGATAAACATAGGTTTTCTGAAACCTAGCATGTTGTGCAATGTCTCAAATCATAACTTGTATATATAATAATCACTAGTGAATTGTCCGATAACCCCCTGGCCCCATGCCAGCTCCCCGTCTCTAAGCAGACAGTCAGAGGAAAATACACTTCAGACCCCATGCCGGCTCCCCGTCCCTGTGCTAATAGCCAGAGGAAACACACTCCAGGCCCTATGCCAACACCAAATCGTCGCCCAGAACGGACCGAAATCTATCCATACGTCCCGTAGCAGAAAGAACCACTAGGTAAGTACAAAACCATTGAACATATATATATTGAAAAGCAACTTCATAGTATAAAATCATTCACCATCTATACTATAAAGAGGTGTTCGAAACATATTCTAAATATCATATCGTCATCCATCGGATATTCTATAAGAACACGGGTTATAGGAAAAATAGTAGTAATTCAATCTAGCCTCAGTAAGCATGTTATCTCAAAGCATTTCATAGAACATAATCATTAAATCATGTTTTTCATGTATGCATTTCTACGATCAAAACAGGCATTTTTAGAAGGGGTTCACTCACAGTACTTAGCCGCCGAAGAGCCACGCAAACTAGCGAACACGGAATCGTGACAAATAATTACCCCTAAGCACATAAAGGGTCCAATTAATAAAACTCTATTATAACAATTGAATTTGGGAAAACGGACGTCTGAAACGAATCCAGGACGTCGAAATTAGCTTATGAGGGGTCCCAGACGAAATCCCAAAAAGTCAACGTTGACCGTTAACCGGTCAAAGTCAAAGTCAACAGGTCAATCGATTTGGTCAAACCTGGTCGGCTGGTTTAGGGTTAGGGTTTAGGTGTAGGGTTTTAGGGTCTAGGGTTGGACTTAGGGGTTTAGGGTTTATGGGAAATGGGTTTAGGGGAAATAGGGAAAAGGATTAAGAATTTGGGTTTTAGGGTGCGTTTGTTGTACCAGACTGTCTCGGACTGGACTAGCTGCATGGACTAAGTTGGATTGGCTTAGACTAGACTAAGCTGGACTAACTTGGTGAAGCGTTTGGTGCAGTATCGGACTAAATAACTAAAATAATAAAAATATAATTAAATCTTATCTTTTACATTTTTTTCCCTGTTCTAGAAAACTCTCCCACTCCCGAAAGCTCTCCATCTTTTTCTCATGCCCCTTTAACTCCCTCTCACTCTCACTCTACTTTCCCCTTGATCGTCAAACTCCATTCATTTTCACTATTATCAGAAAAAGCCATCTTTTGGATGTTGAAATTGCAAACCATCAAACTCCATTCCTTTTCACTATTATCATCAAACTCCACCCTTTTCACAACTCAAGCATTTTTGAAGAATATAATATGGGTTTTGTAATTGATTTTTGTTTTCTGGGTTTTGGCAAATCTGTATTCGGGTTTTGGTGGGCATCATGGAATTTGGCGACGGTGTCGTGGCGAATGAAAGTGCAGTCAAGCAGAGGTCGAGCAAGCCGAGGATCTGAGCAAAGGAGAATTGTTGCCTCTCGATTGCGAGATCAATGATAAACACGAGATGCGCGGCGCAGTGAGTGATGAATCTGCCTGATTTTGGGTTTGAGTTCAGGGTAAGGAAAGAGGAAAGAGAGAGTGAAACAGATAGCAGGGAGAGGTCTTAGCTAGTTTCATGGTTTTCGGGGACTCTCGCTAAGAACCTTTAGTGAAGTCTTTAGTGTAGGCGAGTCTGGTCTAGTCTCATTAACGCTAGTCTCGGATGATAACAAACACCGGACTGGACTAATAGTTAGTCCAGTATAGTCTAGTGAAAGTTAGTGAGGGCAAAGAAACGCCCCCTTAGGGTTTAGATAAATAGGTGGGTTAGGCTTAGGGGTTTTAGGATTGGGTTAAGAGATCTCTGGGCTCGAGCCCAGACCCACACAGCCCGATAACCTAATTCGAAAGGGTTTAGGGTTTTAGATAAGGCCCAAAGGACTTGGTTTAATAAATAAAATAAAAACAATTTAAAATAAAGGGTTTTGCTTTAAACGGGCCTATGCCCTAGGTTTGGCACGGCCCAAAGGGCCTGGTGTGGTTGCTGCTCGCCGGAGCTAAACGGAAGGGAAGGCCGGATTTCGGCCGGAACGTTGGACAAACTTTAAACGCTCATTACTTTGTCAATACTTAACGAAATCGAGTGATTCAAAAACAAAAATCGTAGTTCTCAAAGAGACGAAGAGAATGGTACATTTCACGATAGCTAACTCACCGTGGTTTGGCTAGGAAATGCCTCGAAAGCCTCGGAGGTCGCCGAAAACTATGTAAGATTCAAATGGACATAACTTCTTCAATACTCAACGAAATTGGATGATTCAAAAAGAAAAGTTGTAGTACTCAAGGAGACGAATAGATTGATACCTTGCACACCAGCCAACTCTCCATGGTTTTCATGAAAATTGGCTCGAAAGCCGTCGGACTCGCCGGTAAAACTGGGAAAACACCACCGAGTTGTTTCTCACTACAAACCTTCACCAAAGCACCTAAAATGAGTCCTAACTAGGGTTTGATCGATCTAAGAGGAAGATTAGATAGAGCTTCGAAGCTTACCAAGGTCGAGGGATGAGAAGTCTCGCCGGAGTCTAACTTCAAACAGTGGGGGTACCACTGTAGAGAGAGAGAGAGAGAGCATGGCACAGTGGTGTGGTGGTGTCGTCGTCGAAGTCTCCTCGGGTGGGGTGACTGGGTGTGTGTGTGTGTATGTGAGTTCGAGGAAGATGGAAGAAGAGAGTTGCAGAGAGTTGAGAGGGAGAGATAAGGGAGAGTTATAAAAATCAGAAAAAGAAGGAAAAAAAGAAGGGAACCGGGGGAACAAATCAGGGGGTGGGCCCCTTGGGCACACCATTTAAGACTCAAAAACCATTTTTAAAAGGAAAATATCCCCAAACTTAATGAAAAATACAAAAACACCCTTTTTGTTCCGTAAATCCCGAGACGGGTTGTTACAATATACCCCCCTTAAAAGAATTTCGTCCCGAAATTTAAAATCACTTACTACATTGAAAAACTCAAAAATAGGAAGAAGAATATATATATATATATATATAAAGAGAAATCAAGTCAGAGTGGGTGCATCAAAGAGAATATGTCACGCCATCGCGAGCGGGTTGCAAAATCCTCTATCATGCCTCCAAGCTCTTACTTTCTTCCTCATCAGTGTAAAAGTAGAAACATACTTTATAAAGATATAAAGTCAAAAACACAAAATAGCTTAAGGTCAAAAGTAAGTACATAAAATACGATAACGTCAAAATAGATAAGTAATAACATGTAGGTCGAAAACTTGTGTTGAACTTAAAAACTGAAAACGGAAATATTTCCCCTAAAACATTTGTAACGACAAAAACAAATAACTAAAGTAAAGGAAATTAAAATACTTGTACTGAAACCCAAAACCAAAAAATGAGAGTGCGTATCGTCCAAGCATACGAAACGTCACGCACTTCGAGAACAGATGTGTCTTTGGGTCAAGTCCCAAGAATAACAATTCCGCAACAACTACTGAAGACGGATCTTCCTGCCCACTTGCTTAACGAACCCAACGAATAAGTTATCGATACCACAGTCGGCCGCCCTTGATATCAACCACACATTTGTTGTCTCGATAAGCAAGTAGTAATTTCCTAATGGTGCACAATTTCACACGTCGTAAATTCGATCCTCCAAATACCAGTTCACAATACTCATCTGCCAACCAGTGTTACCTATAGAAAACTTTCGTACCATGTCGCAAAAAGTGACATACTCAAACTGAACAAAACAGAAATTGTCGTCGTAAAACTCTATCCAACACCAAGCATCCAATCCTCCTCAGTTCTTCCAAATGTGACCAACTACTGCAGAGTTTCACCAGTAAAGAACCCATTTGAAAACTGTACCTTGGGATTCAAGAGAAGTGGCTACCATGTTAGTAGTAGACCCAAAAGCTCGAGCCAAACAAGCAGAAAATGAGAAGTCATATTTCCCAACATGCAATATCTCTTGGGAACTGTTGTAGTGCTCAAACCACCTCTCCATTTTTGCTTAGTTGCAGATTTCTAGTCAAACAAGGCCAAAGTTGGTGGAAAAAAGAACGACTCGCAAATGGTCAACCTAAAAACAAAAGAAAATACACACATTTCGAGAGAAGTGTAAAGATTATCCAATTCTCGCCTCGACCGTGCTGTAGTGCCATCCCAGAATGCACCAAACAAATCTGCTAGAAGTGTTTCGACAACCACGTACTAACAAACAAAAGAGTCTTGGAGTGAAGTAGTGAAAAGATGCGTTGAGACAAACACATAACGTTGGAAAAGAATTGATGTGATGCCTATGAATTATAGTAATATGGTGATACAATCCGCTGACCTTCTGTACTAAAACCTTCAACCAACTCTAACTAAAAGACTGATTAAACATCATGCCCATGTGCTCGCGAACCGAATGATCCTGGTGAGAAGTAGTGGAAAGCTGCATTGAGGCGAACACATCACATCATCGAAAAGGTCTACCAGAGTAAGATATGATGGTTATGAATAGTAGCAAGATAATGAGTGGTGACCATTCAATTCAGCATGAAGATAGTGATGCAATCTGCTGATCACCTGTACTACAATCTTCACCCGTCTCTTACCAAAAGATGACTCAAACCTCACACCCACACGGAACTATTTCTGGTAAGCTTGTGAAAAGGTTATGCCCTAACTATACTTGTCCGAATCAATAAGAATTGGGCGCACACTTCCGCCAAATTGATCGATCGTGAATTCCTCACTAATTAAGCGAGAAACCATGTCGAGAAGGCTGAAAGAACACTCAAGAATTTGAGGGTCAAAACAAGTCCTTTAGAATCTAGAGTACAAGATATTGGGATTTGAACTAGAAACCATGCCGCAAACAAATATATATTTTTTTTTTTACACCTTCCGTGTAATGTTCCGACAAGATCCAGTTAACATTGAGAAACAAACAAGCTAATGTTGGAAGTGCGCAACTCGCCAAAAGCAAAATACAATTGGATGTATGTTTAGTCTGGCCATAATTGTATAACAAGTAACTTTTGATTTTCTTAGAAAATGATCCCTTAGATGTAGTTGAACTTTGATGCAAGAAGTTATACACTTATAAGGGATAAGGCAAAGGTACGAGTCATTCGAAAAAGGAAAAACACATTTTCCTTTAAAACTACTTTAGCAACGTATTTACTGATGTAAGGTATCAAATACGAGAGTTTCTATTTGGTATTTATTTTGGTACCATTAACGCAACTTACAAGTTCTCATAAATTGTTTAATTAATCTCAATAATCACATCGCTATTTATTATTTCGCACAAATATTACTTGTTTGCAAATTAATTCACTGACTAGTTTATTACAAGAGAGTTGCGAAAACTGTGAACTGAACTTGCATGTTGTGTTAGTGACTATCGTTGCGTGAAAAGGAGAAGACAACCATGAAAAAGAACACGACAAGCCTTAATTGTTCTGCAGTAAATGGACAAACATATTTCTCAAGCATTATTATTCCTACTATATTAAAATGAAAAAGTGATGTAAGAGATTAAATTTGTTATGAAGTGAAGAATTGTTGAAGGGCAATAGATTAAGTAAATGAGCACCCTTTCTTGGTAAACTCATTTTAGCACAAATATAATATCACACCCTACTGCGTATGGTACAATACTCATGATCCACATGCCCGAATATAATGTTAACGACCTACAATTGCATCCATGATAAGTTTCAAATCATTCAACAGATATTCTAGTTTTGGTTATTTGGACCAAAGAAAAAAAGATTAAAAAAAAAAAAAAGATACAGAGGTGTGCAAAATGAACACACTTTTACAAAGTGTGGCATGTGCATAACAACTTGAACCAAAAGGCCAATATGAGTTGATCAAGAGTGTTTCACAAGCCTATTTCAATGTCGTTCTGAACGAATTTTGGGCAATACACCATAGCCAAGTTTTCATCTTTCTAAACTTGGACCCATAAACAATGAAGAAGACATGTATGACTGTTACCAGGAAGATTACGATCGTACGAGTAGCCATATAGCGGACAATAGTTCCGTACATCCTTGACATGGGACGAGGAAAATAAGTTTTTAGACAAAGAAAAAAAAAGCATTACATATCAATATGCAGTGTAGCTGTAATAACCAAATGTAATGCACAGGTAAAGGCCAACAAATGTAAAAGTGATCTCTATTACTTACGATGTTTCCAGAAGTTTTTTAAATTGGCGTGGTAGTTGTTTTATTACTATTGTTCATTTCCTCAATCATTTTGAAAATGCTTTACAACTTAAAGCAACAAAGTGAAGTCGTAACAAGGCATCAAAGCAGATACAGTGAAATTTTATTCTAACTCATGAAACATCCCACAATTTGTTAGCCCTAGAGAGGTTCAATTCTCAATTTAAGATAGCGAAGAAGGAGGTGGGACAGAAGTTGCAATTATACAATGATTAAATACTCGGTCAGCCCTTGCTTGAATGGCAGTTATGTTCCCAATGTGTTCATAAGTAAAGGTGTTGTTCACGAAAATGTTATGGCACGGTCTTCCCAACACCATAAGGGCCCGACAACTAAAGTCACCAACTTTCTTCCCTTCGAAATATAGTTGTACACGTTGAATGCATACTTTATGCTGAATATTTTTTGCACTCAACCACGGCCAGTGAGTCATCCAAACGCGCTAACGTTGGAAGTACACAACTCGCCAAAAGCCAAATAACCACAATTGGAAAAATGTTTAGTCCGACCATAATGGTGGAAAGAATCAGTAACTTTTGATTTTCTTAGAAAATGATCCCTTAGATGCAGTTGAACTTTGACGCAAGGAGTTCTACACTTCAAAGAGATGAGACAAAGGTGCGAGTCATTCGTAAAATGAAAAACGTATTTTCCTTTAAAACTACTTTAGCAACGTATTTGCTGATGTGAGGTATCAAATACGAGGGTTTCAAATTTGGTATTTATTTTCGTACCATAAACGCAACTTACAAGTTCCCATAAATTATTTAATTAATCTCAACAATCACCTAGCTATGTATTATTTCACACTAAAATTACATGTTTGCAAATTAATACACTGACTAGTTTTGTTTGTACCATACTTGACCAATCCCGAAACTACTGAGCACCGGTCAACGTTATACCGTTAAGGACCCAGAAGAGTTTCCCTCCAACCAGGAGGCCAATCACAGTGCAACACGTGTCGACATCAAAAGCCAATCACAGCGCGACACGTGTCAATATCAGAAGCCAATCACAACACGACACGTGTCAATGTCAGAACAAAGCTAGAAACTCTTCTATAAAAGGAGATCATTCTCCCACAATATTTCCGAATGTCATTTGTACTAAATCATTCACTAGTACTCACAAAAGGAGAGCTTGAACCTATGTACTTGTGTAAACCCTTCACAATTAATGAGAACTCCTCTACTCCGTGAACGTAGCCAATCTGGGTGAACCATGTACATCTTGTGTTTGCTTCCCTGTCTCTATCCATTTACATACTTATCCACACCAGTGACCGGAGCAATCTAGCGAAGGTCACAAACTTAACACTTTCTGTTGTACCAAAGTCCTCACTGATTTTGTGCCTCAACATTTGGCGCCGTTTGTGGGAACGACACTTATTCCCACTATCTTCAGCTTTGTTAAGCTGGTTTCCACCATTCGTACACTCTGTTTTGACTTGGCATCCTTCTCCAACATGGGGAGCGAAGGAAGCCACAACACGCAGAATGACACCCCTCTTGCACTTGGTGCCACAACACGCAGATGGTTGCTCTTCAAGCTAAAGTCGATGAGCTAGAAGCTCAGAACAACAAGATAGAAATGAAGAATGAGGTTCTCCAAGAGCAGTATGAGAAGCTCTTTGAGATGCTCCACGAAACTAGGCGTACTCAAACATGCGAGCTCGTTACCCCTATGGACATCAACTATCATCTGGGTGCTCCCCAACACGGAAGGTCACATTCCTTCAACATGGATATCCCTGATGAGGAGCGAGCTAATCATCAAAACATTGATCAACATGAGACTTCTCTCAACCCAGCTGCTTCGACCCGAAGTAGGAAAAGTGGAGGAAGACACCTCCTTACAAAAGGAGTGGAAGGATCAAAAGCCGTCTTTCGCGACTGTCGAGATTTCCTAAAGCAACGTCGAGACAATCCCATCCATGTAAGCTCGAAGATCAATGACCCAAGGGTCTCTGAAAGACTCGGTCCCCTCCCATGTCCCAGGCCGGCTACCAATTTGGGAAAAGGGCAACAAGTCCTAGAGAAACACGAAGGTATAGGGGACTCAGAGATGTTCCGACAGACATACCTTGGAAGTCAGTACGGCGAGTCCAGGGAAAAATCACATGCTTTTGATCAAACCTTCATACTTCCAAGAGGAGATGGAGATTTACGAAAGAAAGCTCCAGTGGTACATGACTCCACTCAGGACCCTCTTGTCCTACAACTTCTTAGAGAAGTAAACAAGTTGAAGGCCGAACGACAAGCTGAGATACCTGAATGGAACCAACCTAGGCCTGGCCCTCTTACAAGGAGGATCCTCGACACCCTTCTCAAAGCAAAGATAAAGCAGAAGCTTGGCTTGCAACTCTATACTGGAAAGGAGGACCCGATTGAACACCTTAACCTTTTTGAGTCCACTATGGCATACCAGATGCACACTGACGAAGAGCGATGTCTTCGTTTCCCCTATACCCTCTCTGGTGGAGCTCTAAACTGGTATTGTCGTCTTCCATCTGAGACGGTAGACTCATTTGAGGAATTGAGGAAACTGTTTGTTTCTCAACACATTTTCCAGACTTATCGCTTGCATTCTGCGGATGACTTGTACACTATTCGCCAGAAGCCAGACGAGTTATTACGTATGTATGTTGGCCACTTCAGCCATGAGTATTCCTGTTGTGCCGAGGCAGACGACAAAACTGCCCTCAAAGCCTTCACGACAGGCTTACGTGATTGTTTCTTTAAGTACATGATCAATGCCAACACTTGGAAGACTTACTCTAAGGTGATGGTCCAGGCTTATAACCATGCCTCCGCCGAGGCAATGACATATCAATGGAAACCCCTCACAGCTACTTCTTATCAGCAAGTAGGGAGTGGAAGCCAGATCCAACCAAATAAGAAGACCTTGACCTTCCAAACGGCAGCGGTGCATCCTCATGCCTTACTTAATACTTCATCAAGTCAACAGACATATCAATCTCAGGGCAAAATGAAAGATTTCCATCCTCACCAGTCTCATTTTAGTTAAAGGAGTAAGGGACACTATCGCGATAACCAAGGGTACCGCCACGATAATGCTCGCCCCCAGGCAGTCAACACAGTGGGCCAAGCACGTGTCAGGACAGGCCCTACCCCGAGGTATGAGACATACACACCTTTGAACGCCACATGCATGGCCATTTACTCCAGCATTGCACACCTGATACCGAAGCCAATGCCGAGGCAGTCGGATTACAAGCCCACGAAGAACACGGGCACATTTTGCTGCTATCACGAGCATAACGGCCATGACGGCGAGAAGTGTATCACCCTTTGTGATCATATTGAAGCTTTGGCATGTGAAGGAAAAATTGATCAATTCCTCCTTCACCCTCCAAGGGGTAACCGTAACCAACACCAGGTGAATGTGATATATTTCATAAGTGGGGGCACACCCATATCTAAATCTTCTAACAGGGCCATGAAAAATAGTGAACGAGCTTTAAGGTCTGGCCACCAAGTGTTTCACGTGGAAGACATCAGGGGAGACAAGTATCAAAAGCCTAACTAGGATCTAATATGTTTCTACCTAGAGGAAAAAAGAGGTATCATCTACCCTCACAACGACCCACTGATCGTGGAAGCTCACATAGCCAACTTTGAAGTACGACGAATCCTGGTAGACACGGGGGCTTCGGTCAATATCATGTTTGTTGAAGCTTTCAAGGCACTTAATGTAGCTGAACACTTGCTCGATCGCTCGATTTCTCCTCTGATAAGCTTATCCGGTGATATCGTGCAACCTTTGGGGAGCATACATTTACCTTTCACCATTGGTACAGGCTCTTACACAGCTACCATTACCACTAACTTTCTGGTGGTTGATTGCCCAACGACATACAATGTCATCTTAGGATGCACAGGCATCAATGATCTCAAGGCCTTGGTATCCACACGTATGTTGTTGATGAAATTTCCAACCCTCTATGGCAATGGTTACATCAGAGGAGATCAACTTAGTGCATGATCATGTTACAACACTTCGGTCAAGAAATAGCACCTGTCTATGCCCAAGGAAACCCTTTTTATACATGACCAAGTCATAAAGACCATCCTAGACGAAGCTAACTTGGATCTTCACGATGGCAACAATCAACCCGATGATCCTCGAGATGACTCTTTCTCCCAGCAAGCACAACCTGCTGAAGAGTTGGAGAAGGTCTCTATCTCAAAAGATTATCCGGATCGCATGGTGAAGATTGGCACCACCTTGTCACCACCCATTCGGTTGGCATTGATCTCTTTTTTGCAAGAGAACACTGAGGTCTTCGCCTGGTCATACGAGGACATGTCAGGCATCTCTCCCGATATCATCTGTCATCGCTTAAGTATTGACCCCTAGACCAAGCCAGTGAGATAGAAGCGAAGATCCTATGACGCTGAACGGTACGAGGCAATGAAGGCAGAAGTTGAAAAACTCAAAGGCATAGGCTTCGTCCGCGAAGTCAATTATCCAACGTGGGTAGCAAATGTTGTCCTTGTTAAGAAGAATCCGACCAAGGAAAGTCTCCTGCTCCAAAAGGTCTTGTGGAGAATGTGTGTCGATTACACCGACCTAAACAAAGGATGCCCCAATGATAGCTTTCCTCTTCCTCTCATAGACAGACTTATAGACTCTACAGCAGGGTGTGAACCCCTACCTAAATTATAGACTCTTGTGGAGAATGTGTGTCGATTACACCGACCTAAACAAAGGATGCCCGAATGCAGAAGCGACTTATCAGAGACTGGTCAATTCAATGTTCGCCGAACAGATTGGGAAGAACATGGAAGTTTACATTGATGAAATGCTAGTCAAGAGCAAACATGCTGACCAACACATCACCAACGTATCTGAAACCTTCACCATTCTGAAGAGGTATCGAATGAGGTTGAACCCCAACAAATGTGCCTTCGGCGTAGGCTTTGGCAAATTCTTAGGCTTCATGATAAGCCAACGAGGCGTTGAGGCTAATCCTGAGAAAATAAAAGCAATCCTCAACATGAAGGAACCGGTAACTTCAAAAGACATCCAAAGCCTTACTGGCAAGGTGGCAGCCTTAACTAGGTTCATCTCTAAGGCCACAGACAAATGTGCTCATTTCTTCAAAGCACTTAAGGGAAGTAAGAAGTACATTACATGGATCGATGAATGTGCTGAGGCATTCAAGAACCTCAAAGACTACATGAGTAAATCCCATATGCTCTCCAAACCTGAGGTTGGTGACACTTTCATTATCTATCTGTCGGTATCTGCTTCAGCAGTACGTTCTGTTCTCATTCGAAAGGATGGTAATGTCGAACAACCTGTCTACTACGCTAGCAATGCCTTACAAGATGCAGAGACACGATACTCCAACATTGAGAAATTAGCTCTAGCATTGGTCATGTCTGCTCGAAAACTTCGCCCTTACTTCCAAGCATACTCCATCATCGTGTTTACCAATCATCCTCTTCGACAAATACTCCAAAGTCCTGACACTTCCTGGCGAATGATCAAATGGGCGATAGCATTGGGTGAGTTTGACATCTCCTACCAACCAAAGCCAGCTGAGAAGGGCCAAGCAGTGGTAGACTTCATCGCCGACTTCACATATCATGTTGACATTGTTTCTACGCCTAAAGAAATGGTTTCATTACCCTCGGAAGCTCATAAAATATAACCAACAGCCCCAGCATGGAGTTTATATGTTGATGGCTTGTCCAACCAACAGGGTTGTGGAGCAGGACTAGTCTTTACGACCCTTGACAAAGTGGCGATGGAGTATGCTCTTCGTTTCAAATTCAAGGCGTCGAACAATGAGGCCGAATATGAAACCCTCCTAGCTGGCTTATGTTTGGCCAAACACCTTGGGGTTAAACGAATTGATATCTTCAATGACTCTCAATTGGTGGTTAACCAGGTCACCAACAACTTTGACGCTAAGGATAGCTTCATGGCAGCATATCTGGCACAAACACAATTGTTGCTCAAACACTTCCACTACCAAATCACCTAAATTCCTCGAACGGCAAACAGTCATGCAGATGCTTTGGCTCGCCTTGCCTCAGCGGTGGAAAACAAGATTGGGAGAAAAATTCAGGTCGAATTGTTGGCAGAACAAAGCACCATGGCTACGGAAGTGTGCAACTTACAACAGGGGGATAGTTGGATTACCCCGAATTATAGATTCCTTGCTCATGGCACCCTTCCAAAGGACAAAGTCCAAGCTAAGCAGATTCGATACAAGGCTACCCGTTACTTGATCATTAATGACCAACTCTACAAGCGGGGTTTTAACCTACCATACCTAAGATGCCTTACGCCCGTAGAGGCGAAAACTGTCATTCGGGAAATACATGAAGGAGTTTATGGAGATCATGCTGGATCTCGATCCCTAGCACACAAGGCTTTTCGCCAAGGATATTACTGGCCAACACTCCACCAAGATGCCATCAGAATATCCCGCTCATGTGATAAGTGTCAACGTTACGCAACTATCCCTCACTCCCTTCCCGAGCCGCTCACTCCTATGATCAACCCTTGGCCCTTCGCCCAATGGGGACTTGATTTGATCAGCCCAATGCCTGCAGGGAAGGGCAAGGTCCGCTATGCAATCGTTGCAGTTGACTACTTCACAAAGTGGGCTGAAGTAGAACCTTGGCAACCATTACTGAGGCAAAAATAGAAGACTTCGTATGGAAGAACATCCTTTACAGATTCGGCATTCTGAATGCGATAGTCACTGACAACGGGCGACAGTTCGATAACAATAAGTTCAGGATGTTCTGCTCTAAGTTCAACATCAACTTATGTTTTGCTTCCCCAGCTCATCCCCAGTCTAATGGACAAGTTGAAAACCAGCTTGGACAAGGCTAAAGGTTGTTGGCCAGAATTTGTACCCCAAGTTTTTTGGTCATACTGCACTTCGTATCGGACATCAACAGGAGAAACCCCATTCTCACTTGCTTTTGGTACAGAGGCAGTTGTCCCAGTTGAGCTTGAGCAAGCAACGTTCCAAGTCCAAAACTATGTGCAAAGCGAAAATGACAAATAACTTACCATCAACTTAGATCTAGTCGAGGAACACAGAAACCAGGCTTACTTGAGGAATGTCGCCTACAAGCAGCATATCTCCAACTACTATGACTCAAGGGTCAAACCTCGTTCTTTCAAAGTGGGGGACTGGGTATTGAAGAAAAGATTACTTTGCGACAGAGTCCTGAGTGAAGGAACACTTAGTCCAAACTGGGATTGACCGTTTGAAGTTGTTGGCATCAGTCGCCCTGGCTCCTACAAGCTTAGAAGCTCCGATGGCAAGACCTTTGGCCATCCATGGAACGCTGATCACTTGAAGTACTATTACAAGTAAACTCACATTGTACAAGGGTTAAGCTTCAACCGTTCGGCATCCTATGTAACGAATACTATTTAGCATGAATTCAATTAAGAGGTGATTTAGACAACTCGGTCCTAATCCTCTTACATTCCTAGCAATGAAACACTCGGGTTCAAAGCTTCAACATGAATGCTTCCAACATGAAACAAAGTCTAAGTATATGTCAACAAGACTATACAAATAAACGAACAGTTTCACAGTATATTCGTTCAATCATACATTCCAACACATTCATACATAAGCCGACTGTGCTTTGAAAGGGTTCAACATACTTTGTGTCATTCGACACTTGCTACAATGTGCCTAGACACCTTTCCCTTATTCTCACCAACCAGGTGATGAAATGTGAAGAAGGAACTCATCTTCATGCCACCAACCAGGTGATGAAATGTACAACCTGTACTCTAATATCATTTGGCAACTTGCCATTCATGCCACCAACCAGGTGATGAAATGTACAACCCATACTCTTCTTCATGCCACCAACCAGGTGATGAAATGTACAATCCGTACTCTCCTTCATACCACCAACCAGATTATTTGTGAAGGAACTCATATTCGTACCACCAACCAAGTGATGAAAGCAACTCACCATGCATTCCGCCTACGAGAAGATGAGTGGTACAACTTGTACATGTGAACTTCTAGCATTCACAAATAATCAAAAACCCTCAAGCTTTACAACTCAACTAGGGGAGCACTTATGCCCAACAAGAGTTATAGTCACCAACAAAGTCTTATTGCAAGCTAACAACAACTTCAGTGCATGGCATACGAATATCAAGCTATTTAGCCCTCTTGCATCTGTTTTAGACAGTTTCCCTCTGTAACAATGTAAACACTACAACTCGTAGAAAGCTTCACACTTTTGATCAAGACAGTGTGAAGCAAAACCAATTTATGGTGCCAACAAGAGCTTCATCAAAGGAGTTCAACCACAATTCTCAAAAGCTTCACACACTCTTGATCAAGACAGTGTGAAGCAAAACCAATTTATGGTGCATACAAGAGCTTCATCAAATGAGTTCAACCACAATTCTCAAAAGCTTCACACACTCTTGATCAAGACAGTGTGAAGCAAAACCAATTTATGGTGCCAACAAAAGCTTCATCAATAGAGGGCAACCACAATTCTCAAAAGCTTCACACACTCTTGATCAAGACAATGTGAAGCGAAACCAATTTATGGTGCCAACAAGAGCTTCATCAATGGAGGGCAATCACGATTCTCAAAAGCTTCACACACTCTTGATCAAGACAGTGTGAAGCAAAACCAGAGCTTCATCAAAGGAGGGCAACCACAATTCTCAAAAGCTTCACACACTCTTGATCAAGACGTGTGAAGCAAAACCAATTTATGGTGCCAACAAGAGCTTCATCAATGGAGGGCAACCACAATTCTTAAAAGCTTCACACACTCTTGATCAAGACAGTGTGAAGCAAAACCAATTTATGGTGCCAACAAGAGCTTCATCAAAGCAGGGCAACCACAATTCTCAAAAGCTTCACACACTCTTGATCAAGACAGTGTGAAGCAAAACCAATTTATGGTGCCAACAAGAGCTTCATCAATAGAGGGCAACCACAATTCTCAAAAGCTTCACACACTCTTGATCAAGACAGTGTGAAGCAAAACCAATTTATGATGCCAACAAGAGCTTCATCAACGGAGGGCAACCACAATTCTCAAAAGCTTCACACACTCTTGATCAAGACAGTGTGAAGCAAAACCAATTTATGGTGCCAACAAAAGCTTCATCAATGAAAGGCAACTACAACTCATAGAAAGCTTCACACACTCTTGATCAAGATTGTTCAAAGCAAATTCAATTTATATGGTTCGTCCAAACCTTCGACTACTACAAGGTGTGGCTTGCGTCACAATCTCTTACTTAACAGTGTGGAAGCAAAATTTGTATGTGTTGTCTCTCCCACATTTTCAAATTTCTAGTTGCCCCAAAAAAAAATATTGGGAAATTCAACAAAGCTTCATCAATGGAGGACAGCTAGAAATTCTCAAAAGCTTCACACTATCTTGATCAAGATAGTGTGAAGCAAAATCAATTCATGATACCCAACAAAGCTTCACCACAAAAGCTTCATCAATGGAGGACAACTACAAATTCTCAAAAGCTTCACACTATCTTGATCAAGATAGTGTGAAGCAAAATCAATTCATGATACTCAACAAAAGCTTCAACTCCAAAGCTTCACCTACAAAGCTTCAACACAAAAGCTTCACCTACAAAGCTTCAACTCCGAAGCTTCACCCACAAAAGCTTCACCCACAATAGCTTCACCTACAAAAGCTTCACCCATAAAAGCTTCACCAACAAAAGCTTCACCTACGAAAGCTTCACCTACCACAAAAGTTTCACCCACAAAAGCTTCACCAACAAAAACTTCACCCACCACAAAAGCTTCACCTACAAAGCTTTAATATATATATATATATATATATATATATATATATATATATATTTTCGGAAATTCGAAAATTCAAAACTTCGAAAATTCGAAAAAAAAAATATGAAAAAAAAAATTGTCTAGGCATCCTCTTCTTTGGGCCTAACAACTTTCATAACAAATATATATGAATGAGAAGTTTTGGGCTACCACTTAGAAAGGAAATGCCTCATTCGTCAACTCCCTCGACCGGAGACTTGGGGGACTCCTACCATATGCTACTGCACCTTGATACTCGGAAGTCTCACGACCACTGAGTGACTTGGATTTTTCAAGTCTCCAACCAAGAAGTTTTCCTCACTCGGGAAATTAAGTGAGCACTACCTCAACATACATGCTTCACTCACAAAGCTTCAACATACAAGCTTCAACAAAAGAAAAATTCAAAGAACTTAGTGAAGAAGGCTTTGGTGTATTTAACACAATACGTTGAAATGAAGCAAAGCTTATTTATTGATATCTCTGATAAGTTACAAATATGTACATATACATGAGTCAAAATAGACAAACAAGAGGGACACTTCACAAAGGTTGCTTAGAAGAAGTCTCAGTAGTCGGCAGAGCCCCAGAAAGAGAAGGCACCGGAGGGTGATCATTCGGAGCCTCAGTACTGGACAGAACCCCAGAAGGAGGAGGCATCAGAGGTTGATCATTTGGAGCTTCATTACCCGGTACAGCCCCATAAGATGAAGGTAATAAATGCATTTGGAACAAACCCACAAACCTCTGATGATCAAGTAAAATCTGACCATCAGATTTCTGCATCTGGTCAAGCTTCATCTTCATGTTTGTAGCATAGTCATGTGCTAGCCTGTGCAACTGTTTATTCTCATGCTTGAGCCCTCTAATCTCTTGTTAGAGACTTATCACTTCAGCCGCCAATGATTCAACTTGGCAGGTTCGAGCAAATAGGCGTTGGGCCATATTTGACACAGAACCTGCATACTGAACATTGAGAGCTAGAGAATCCTTAACAGTCAACTCATCAGACCGTTTGGAAAGTAGTCTGTTATCTTTGGGAATGAGAAGGTTCCTGGCCACCACCGCAGCGGTCATATCATTCTTCATCACAGAGTCCCCAAAGGTAAGAGGACCAATAGGGGATAAGAAGGATGGGCGCCATATTTTGTCTTGAGGAGGCATGGCTGCCTCTTCACCAAAGTTCAAGTCAAAACGACGGTCGGATGAGCCAGACATTTTCAGAAATAATGAAGGAGAAATGAGGTCCAATAAATCTCTAAAGTACGAAAATAAAGGGAAAATTCCTACAAGAAATAACTCTCTGAATGTACTTCTTGCACACAATTGGTGCCCTTATAAAAGAAAGGGCAACAAGGCCGTTGGTTCAAAAATCGAAGATGCACCACTCTTCAAAAATCGAAGAGGCACCACTCTCCGAATTTCGAGAAGCAGATTTTCCTAAGTAAAATATGTCGATAATCCCTACACGCAACATCAGCTCCTCGGGTACCACAGATAACTTTACCAAAGATCTTTGACAAAGTTTAGACACACAAATTTTGAAGGTCTAGCTACCCTACTATTACCCACAAGGGTAAAGGAACAGCACCGCTGCTTGATAACTGGAAAGTCCCTATGTGTGTCAACCTCCGTGCTTTGTGGCAAGGCAGACTGGCAAAAATGCCCAACCTTTACTCACATTCAAGAAAACACTCCCAACAAGAATGCTTGCTCAAAAATCGAAGAGGCACCGCTCTCCGAATCTCGAAAGCCAGACTCACAACAAGATTACTTGCTCAAAAATTGAAGAGGCACCGCTCTCTGAATCTCGAGAGCCAGACTCCCAACAAGATTGCTTGCTCAAAAATCAAAGATGCACAGCTCTCCGAATCTCGAGAGTCAGACTTCCAACATGATTACTTGCTCAAAAATCAAAGAGGCACCACCTTCCGAATCTCGAGAGCCAGACTCCCAACAGGATTACTTGCTCAAAAATCGAAGAGGCACATCTCTCCGAATCTTAAGAGCTAGACTCCCAACAGGATTGTTTTCTCAAAAATCGAAAAGGCACCGTTCTCTGAATCAAGAGAGTCAGATCCCCAACAGGATTACTTGTTCAAAAACCGAAGAGGCACCGCTCTTCGAACTTCGAGAGCTAGATTTCCTTGGATAAAGCTTGTCTGCAATCTTCACACGCAACATCAGCTTTCCAGATACCACAAACCACTTTTTCAAAGTGCTCTGACAAAGTTAAAACACGTGAATCTTGCAGCTTCCACTACATTGCTATGACCGAGAAGGGTAAAGGAACAGCGTTACCACTCGCTGTTGGGACAATTCCTATATATGTTGACCTTCATCCTCCACAGCCAGGTAAACCTACAAATAAAAAAATGCTCAACTTTTCTTCACATCCGAGAGGGCACTCTCAGCAGAGTCTCTCGAAATACTCAGCTTCTTTTCCCCCCGATAATACCTCTACAAACAAGCCACACCAGAGCAAGAGTATCCCATATCATGCTTTTTCCCTGTAATTTCCTTTGGCCTTGTTCTTACCTGCAAGACAATGAGAAAGAGAGCAATCAGTCAGCACTTGGAATCAAGCTTCCAGTCAGGAAATGACTGCCTGGAACCCCTTGCCTGATTACTTACCTGACATTGCTCTCGAGTACTCATCTTCAAAATCTTATGCTTCCAGATAAGATACCACATCTGCCTGAGGAACAGATAGGGCAAGTGAAAAGGATACAAGGAAGCATGTGGAGACAAGCATAACAGAACACGTGCCGATACATCCACTACTTTGTCAACAGTAAAAGTATCTCATATCATCAGGGTTGAACGTACTCTAGATTTGATGGACTTGTTGTGACCCTCAAATTCTTGAGTCGGCCTTATACTCTGGAGGAAACTAGAAAACCCTCCAGCCCAGTTCAAGAATAAGCCTGTGGAAAGTTACTTCTTCAAAAGCAAAAGTATCTCATATCATCTCTTCTCCATTTGCTTCTCATTATCCTTGTTGCTGTTTACGACACAATGAGAAAAAGAACAATCAACCGGAAGCTGAAGTCGAACCTCCGATCTAGGTTGTTTGCTTGGAAGTCTGATTGCTTACCTTGTCTGTTACCTCTTTCAGCAGATCTCCTAGCTCAGCGACTTGGGGGACTCTTACTACATGGTTTGTATCGCGTTTGACCAAGCCTGAAACTACAAGTAAGCTTCAAGTCAAATTGATACATTACCTTGTGCATCTCCACTAATTAAGATACCACCCCTGGATGGAGGAAAAGTACTTCCATAAAAGATGCCACATCTACCTATGAGACAGATAAGGCAACTGAAAACAATACCACACTTCGGTACTTAGAAGTTTCGTGATTACTCAGCGGCTTGGATCTGGCAAGACCCCAACCGAGGAGATTCCCTCACTCAGGAACTTAGGGGAGCACTGTTTGTACCATACTTGACCAATCCCGAAACTACTGAGCACCGGTCAACGTTATACCGTCAAGGACCCATAAGAGTTTCCCTCCAACCAGAAGGCCAATCACAGTGCAACACATGTCGACATCAGAAGCCAATCACAGCGCGACACGTGTCAACATCAGAAGCTAATCACAACACGACACGTGTCAATGTCAGAACAAAGCTAAAAACTCTTCCATAAAAGGAGATCATTCTCCCACAATATTTTCGAATGTCATTTGTACTAAATCATTCACTAGTACTCACAAAAGGAGAGTTTGAACCTATGTACCTGTGTAAACCCTTCACAATTAATGAGAACTCCTCTACTCCGTAGACGTACCCAATCTGGGTGAACCACGTACATCTTGGGTTTGCTTCCCTATCTCTATCCATTTACATACTTCTCCACACTAGTGACCGGAGCAATCTAGCGAAGGTCACAAACTTAACACTTTATGTTGTACCAAAGTCCTCACTGATTTTGTACATCAACAAGTTTAATACAATATAGTTACGAAAACAGTGAACTGAACTTGTATGTCGTGTTAGTGACTATCGTTGCGTGCAAAAGTGATGACAAGGAGGAAAAAGAACGCGACTAGCCTTAATTGTTCTGCAATAAATGGACAAACATATTTCTCGACATTATTATTCCTACTATGTCACAACGAAAATGTGACGTAAGAGATTAAATTTGTTAAGAAGCGAGGAATTGTTGAAGTATAATACATTAACTAAATGAGCAACCCTTTCTTGGTAAACTCATTTTAGAACAAATATTATATCACACCCTACTGCGTATGGTACAATACTCATGCCCCACACGCCCGGATATAACATTAACGATCTACAGTTGCGTCAATGTTAAGTTTCAAATCATTCAACAAATGTTCTTTATTTGGTTATTCAGAAAAAATATAAAAAGATTAATATATATATATATATATAAGATACGGAGGTGTGCAAAATGAACACTTTTACAAAGTGTAGCATGCATAACAACTTGAACCAAAAGGCCAATAGGAGTCAATAAAGAGTCTTTCATAAGCCTATTTCAACATCGTTTTGTAAAAATTTTGGGCCATACGTCCTAGTGAAGTTTTCATCTTTCTAACCTTGGACTCGGAAACAATGAAAAAGACACGTATGACTGTTACCAAGAATATCGCGATCATACGAGCATATAGCGAACAATAGTTTCGTACATGCTTGAAATGGGACAAGCAACTTAAGTTTCTAGAAAAATAAGCATTACACATCAATATGCAGTGTAGCTGCAATAACCGAAAATAATGCAAAGGTAAAGGCCAAACAAATATAAAACTGATCTTTATTACTTACGATGTTTCACGAAGTTTTTTAAATTGGAGTGGTAGGTTTTTTATTACTATTGTTCATTCCTCAATCATTTGAAAATGCTTTACAACTCAAAGCAACAAAGTGAAGTCGTAACAAGGCATCAAAGCAAGTACATCAAAATTTTATTCTTACTCACGAAACATCCCACAAATTTATTAGCCTTAGTGAAGTTCAATTCTCAATTTAAGATAGGGAAGAAGGAGGTGGGACAGAAGTAGCAATTATACAATGATTAAATACTCGGTCAGCCCTAGCTTGAATGGGAGTTCTGTTCCTGGTGTGTTCATATGTAAAGGTGCTATTCACGAAAACATTATGGCACGATCTTCCTAGCACCACAAGGGCCCGGCAACTAAAGTCACCGATTTTCTTCCCTTTGAAAATATAGTTGTACACGTCGAATGCGTACTTTATGTTGAAATGTTTTTTGCACTCAACCACTGCCGGCGAATCATCCAAATGCGCCAATGCGGGAGGTGCGCAATTCGCCAAAAGCAAAATGACCATAATTGAAAACATGTTTAGTCCGGCCATAATGATGGAAATAATGAGCAAGTTTTGATTTTCTTAGAAAATGATCCCTTAGATGCAGTTGAACTTTGGTGCAAAGAGTTCTATACTTATAAGGAATGAAGCAAATGCGAGAGTCATTCGTAAAATGAAAAACGCATTTTCCTTTAAAATTACTTTAGCAACGTATTTGCTGATGTGAGGTATCAAATACGAGGGTTTCTAATTTGGTATTTATTTTCGTACCATAAACGCAACTTACAAGTTCCCATTAATTGTTTAATGAATCTCAACAATCACCTAGCTATTTATTATTTCACACTAAAATTACATGTTTGCAAATTAATACACCAACTAGTTTAATACAATAGAGTTGCGAAAACCGTGAACTAAACTTGTATGTCGTGTTAGTGACTACCGTTGCGTGAAAAAGTGACGACAAGAAGGAAAAAGAACGCGACTAGCCTTAATTGTTCTGCAATAAATGGACAAACATATTTCTCGACATTATTATTCCTACTAATTCAAAATGAAAATGTGACGTAAGAGATTAAATTTGTTAAGAAGCGAAGAATTGTTGAAGTACAATACATTAACTAAATGAGCACCCCTTTCTTGGTAAACTCATTTTAGAACAAATATTATATCACACCCTACTGCGTAAGGTACAATACTCATGCCCCAAACGCCCGGATATAACATTAACGATCTACAGTTGCATCAATGTTAAGTTTCAAATCGTTCAACAAATGTTCTTCTTTTCGTTATTCAAACCAAAGAAAAAAATATAAAAATATATATATAAATACGGAGGTGTGCAAAATGAACACACTTTTACAAAGTGTAGCATGTGCATAACAACTTGAACCAAAAGGCCAATAGGATTCAATCAAGAGTCTTTCATAAGCCTATTTAAACATTTGTTTTGTAAAAATTTTGGGCAATACGTCGTAGTGAAGTTTTCATCTTTCTAACCTTGGACCCGGAAACAATGAAAAAGACACGTATGACTGTTACCAAGAATATCGCGATCATACGAGCATATAGCGAACAATAGTTTCGTACATGCTTGAAATGGTACAAGCAACTTCAGTTTCTAGAAAAATAAGCATTACACATCAATATGCAGTGTAGCTGCAATAACCAAAAATAATGCAAAGGTAAAGGCCAAACAAATATAAAACTGATCTCTATTACTTACCATGTTTCACGAAGTTTTTTAAATTGGAGTGGTAGTTGTTTTATTACTATTGTTCATTCCTCAATCATTTGAAAATGCTTTACAACTCAAAGCAACAAAGTGAAGTCGTAACAAGGCATCAAAGCAAATACATCAAAATTTTATTCTTACTCACGAAACATCCCACAAATTTATTAGCCCTAGTGAAGTTCAATTCTCAATTTAAGATAGGGAAGAAGGAGGTGGGACAGAAGTTGCAATTATACAATGATTAAATACTCGGTCAGCCCTAGCTTGAATGGCAGTTCTGTTCCTGGTGTGTTCATATGTAAAGGTGCTATTCACGAAAACATTATGGCACGATCTTCCTAGCACCACAAGGGCCCGGCAACTAAAGTCACCGATTTTCTTCCCTTTGAAAATATAGTTGTACACGTCGAATGCGTACTTTATGTTGAAATGTTTTTTGCACTCAACCACTGCCGGTGAGTCATCCAAATGCGCCAATGTGGGAAGTGCGCAATTCGCCAAAAGCAAAATGACCATAATTGGAAACATGTTTAGTCCGGCCATAATGATGGAAATAATGAGTAACTTTTGATTTTTTTAGAAAATGATCCCTTAGATGCAGTTGAAATTTGGTGCAAGGAGTTCTATACTTACAAGGAATGAAGCAAATGTGAGAGTCATTCGTAAAATGAAAAACGCATTTTCCTTTAAAACTACTTTAGCAACGTATTTGCTGATGTGAGGTATCAAATACGAGGGTTTCTAATTTGCTATTTATTTTCGTACCATAAACGCAACTTACAAGTTCTGATAAATTGTTTAATTAATCTCAACAATCACCTAGCTATTTATTATTTCACACTAAAATTACATGTTTGCAAATTAATACACCAACTAGTTTAATACAATAGAGTTGCGAAAACTGATAGGAGCATATTTATGCGACTTAGTTATTTCTTAGTTAAATTAGTAGTTCAAGTCATTTTCATGTGATTGTAGGTCCAAAGGGCTAAGGAGGCAAGAAAGTGTATTTTGGAGCGTTTTGGAGCAGTTTTGGGCTTAGAATGAATATCACATGCATGGAGCAAAGTGATGGACGAAATTGAAGACCAAAAGAGGCTAGGATTATGGTAAAGTTATGAAGAAATCTATTCAAGAAAAGAAAGTCAAAGATCAAAGCAAGAAAGAAGGAATGTTAGCCAAGTTACCTTATTTGGTCCTAACCTTTCCTAATCCTAAATCACCTAAGTTCCAGCCACAAAGAAGGGTTCCTAAATACTTTGGGACACTAAAAATAGGTTCTAGAAGACCTAATCTCAGCTACAAGGTGGTGTCGTACCTCTTCCTTGCACTTTCACTTCCTTGTCGCACAAGGGAGTCCATCTCCTTTCCTATTTTCTACCATAAACCACTTTCCCTTTCTTTTTAGGTTCCTTTCCCTTTCCTAAAGCTCTTTGCTACACCCTATTTCTGTTTCCCTTGGGACTTTGACTTGGACCTTTTTCCTAATAGATTTAGAGTAATAAATCCTAAACTTTAATAAAAACTTTCTTTCCTCTTTCCTTTAATTTATGTCGAACCCTAACCTTAATTACCTAGGGTTTTACATACTTTGTGGGTTGTAAAAGACCCTTGTCGCAACCTTGGGGGGGAGAATCATATATTCAGAAACTCACCCATTCCCTACCATACAAACCACCATACAAACCTTCACCCAACCCTTGTGCCGCAACAAAGAGAAGAAGGAAGACCCTTGGACGTGCTTGCCATTCAAGTTGGATTGCTGGAGTGTTTTTAGGTGTTTTCATTCTTAGTTTCAATGTCTAAATTTATGTATCTTTGTTTTGTGAGTATGAGGAACTAAACCATTTTAGCTAGGGGGAAATTCGAAACCATGATCATATTGATTACTTCCAGTTGTGATTCTATGAATTGTGAGTCAATTTACTTAACTATTTGATTGATAACTTATTCTTGTTTGTGGATTAAGGATGCATACTTAGTTTGCATGCATGAATTTGATGCTAGAATACAAGGGAGTTTCACCTAATCGTTATGAACTTGTATTCATAAGTAGTGAAGGTTGCTAGTCACAATCGCGTTAAGTAGATTCCTAGCAGGAGTATCATGTTCATCATAGTTACGAATGCTTTGTCAATACTTATGATTTTCATAGAACTTAATGATCTTTGATTGTTTCTCTATTATGCGCTTTCATGTAGGGAACTTTTAAAGAATAATTTGATTGTGATGCGCTATTCCCGTCCAATTCAATGACAAAAAGAAAATCTGAAGATTAATTTAAGCGTACCTAATTAATCTGGGGTGTTGAGGTTCATGGTTTATTGAAAAGCAACTGGAAATCATTTTATATGCAAGTGTGTCATGTGTGGAGAAAGACCCTCTAGCTAGCCCATCATCCATAGTTTTTCCCAAATTCGTGCAAATCTGTCTAGTCTAGTTTCTTGTTTTGTTTCACTTTATTTTCGTCCAAAACCAAATCCCCCTTTACTTTAGAGTGTCTAATTAGTTAGAATCTGTTTAGTTTGTGTTTTTAAGAGTTTTAAGTCTTGTGAAAACCCTAAATTCGTCCAAAGTTGTGTTTAGAGTCAGAAACTGCCTAGTTGGTGTTTTTAGACAGTTTTGAGTGTTTTTAGACAGTTTTGAGTGTTTTTAAGTTGTTTTGAGTCTTGTGAACCTGTTTTGAGTCCTTTGAGTCTATTCAAACGTTTTTAACTTTGTTTTTATGTTTTTGAGTCAGTTTAGAGGTTTTAGCAAGCCCTCATAATCCCCGGTTTAGAACGATCCCTACTTGCATTTATACTACAACTTGACAACAAAAGGGTTTAATTTATATGTTAAGTTAATTTTCGCATCAAAAACTGTGAACTAAACTTGTATGTCGTGTTAGTGACTACCGTTGCGTGAAAAAGTGACGACAAGCAGGAAAAAGAACACGACTAGCCTTAATTGTTCTACAATAAATGGACAAACATATTTCTCGACATTATTATTCCTACTAAGTCAAAATGAAAATGTGACGTAAGAGATTAAATTTGTTAAGAAGCGAAGAATTGTTGAAGTACAATACATTAACTAAATGAGCACCCCTTTCTTGGTAAACTCATTTTAGAACAAATATTATATCACACCCTACTGCGTAAGGTACAATACTCATGCCCCACACGCCCGGATATAACGTTAACGATCTACAGTTGCGTCAACGTTAAGTTTCAAATCATTCAACAAATGTTCTTCCTTTGGTTATTCAGAAAAAAAAGATAAAAAGATAATATATATATATATATATATATATATATAAAGATACGGAGGTGTGCAAAATGAACACTTGTACAAAGTGTAGCATGCATAACAACTTGAACCAAAAGGCCAATAGGAGTCAATAAAGAGTCTTTCATAAGCCTATTTCAACATTGTTTTGTAAAACAAATTGGGCAATACGTCGTAGTGAAGTTTTCATCTTTCTAACCTTGGACCCGGAAACAATCAAAAAGACACGTATCACTGTTACCAAGAATATCGCGATAATACGAGCATATAGCGAACAATAGTTTCGTACATGCTTGAAATGGGACAAGCAACTTAAGTTTCTAGAAAAATAAGCATTACACATCAATATGCAGTGTAGCTGCAATAACCGAAAATAATGCAAAGGTAAAGGCCAAACAAATATAAAACTGATCTCTATTACACACGATGTTTCACGAAGTTTTTTAAATTGGAGTGGTAGTTTTTTTATTACTATTGTTCATTCCTCAATCATTTGAAAATGCTTTACAACTCAAAGCAACAAAGTGAAGTCGTAACAAGGCATCAAAGCAAGTACATCAAAATTTTATTCTTACTCACGAAACATCCCACAAATTTATTCGCCCTAGTGAAGTTCAATTCTCAATTTAAGATAGGGAAGAAGGAGGTGGGACAGAAGTTGCAATTATACAATGATTAAATACTCGGTCAGCCCTAGCTTGAATGGCAGTTCTGTTCCTGTTGTGTTCATAAGTAAAGGTGTTATTCACGAAAACATTATGGCACGGTCTTCCCAGCGCCACAAGGGCCCGGCAACTAAAGTCACCGATTTTCTTCCCTTTGAAAATATAGTTGTACACGTCGAATGCGTACTTTATGTTGAAATGTTTTTTGCACTCAACCACTGCCGACGAGTCATCCAAATGCGACAATGTGGGAAGTGCGCAATTCGCCAAAAGCAAAATGACCATAATTGGAAACATGTTTAGTCCGGCCATAATGATGGAAATAATGAGTAACTTTTGATTTTTCTTAGAAAATGATGCCTTAGATGCAGTTGAACTTTGGTGCAAGGAGTTCTATACTTATAAGGAATGACGCAAATGTGAGAGTCATTCGTAAAATGAAAAACTCATTTTCCTTTAAAACTACTTTAGCAACGTATTTGCTGATGTGAGGCATCAAATACGAGGGTTTCTAATTTGGTATTTATTTCGTACCATAAACGCAACTTACAAATTCCCATAAATTGTTTAATTAATCTCAACAATCACCTAGCTATTTATGATTTCACACTAAAATTACATGTTTGCAAATTAATACACCAACTAGTTTAATACAATAGAGTTGCGAAAACCGTGAACTAAACTTGTATGTCGTGTTAGTGACTACCGTTGCGTGAAAAACTGACGGCAAGCAGGAAAAAGAACGCAACTAGCCTTAATTGTTCTGCAATAAATGGACAAACATATTTCTCGACATTAATATTCCTACTATGTCAAGATGAAAATGTGACGTAAGAGATAAATTTGTTAACAAGCGAAGAATTGTTGAAGTACAATACATTAACTAAATGAGCACCCCTTTCTTGGTAAACTCATTTTAGAACAAATATTATATCACACCCTACTCCGTATGGTACAATACTCATGCCCCACACACCCGGATATAAAGTTAACGATCAACAGTTGCATCAATGTTAAGTTTCAAATCATTCAACAAATGTTCTTCTTTTGGTTATTCAAAAAAAAGATAAAAAGATAAACAAAATATATAAAAGATACAAAGGTGTGCAAAATGAACACTTTTACAAAGTGTAGCATGTGCATAACAATTTGAACCAAAAGGCCAATAGGAGTCAATAAAGAGTCTTTCATAAGCCTATTTCAACATCGTTTTGTAAAAAAATTGGGCAATACGTCGTAGTGAAGTTTTCATCTTTCTAACCTTGGACCCGAAAACGATGAAAAAGACACGTATGACTGTTACCAAGAATATCACGATCATACGAGCATATAGCGAACAATAGTTTCGTACATACTTGAAATGGGACAAGCAACTTAAGTTTCTAGAAAAATAAGCATTACACATCAATATGCAGTGTAGCTGCAATAACCGAAAATAATGCAAAGGTAAAGGCCAAACAAATGTAAAACTGATCTCTATTACTTACAATGTTTCACGAAGTTTTTTAAATTGGAGTGGTAGTGGTTTTATTACTATTGTTCATTCCTCAATCATTTGAAAATGTTTTACAACTCAAAGCAACAAAGTGAAGTAGTAACAAGGCATCAAAGCAAATACATCGAAATTTTATTCTTACTCATGAAACATCCCACAAATTTGTTAGATAGCGAAGAAGGAGGTGGGACAGAAGTTGCAATTATACAATGATTAAATACTCGGTCAACCCTAGCTTGAATGGCAGTTCTGTTCCTGGTGTGTTCATAAGTAAAGGTGCTATTCATGAAAACATTATGGCACAGTCTTCCCAACGCCACAAGGGCTCGGCAACTAAAGTCACCGATTTTCTTCCCTTTGAAAATATAGTTGTACACGTCGAATGCGTACTTTATGCTAAAATGTTTTTTGCACTCAACCATTGCCGGCGAGTCATCCAAATGTGCCAATGTTGGAAGTGTGCAATTCGCCAAAAGTAAAATGACCATAATTGGAAATATGTTTAGTCCGGCCATAATGATGGAAATAATGAGTGACTTTTGATTTTCTTAGAAAATGATCCCTTAGATGCAGTTGAACTTTGGTGCAAGGAGTTCTATACTTATAAGGGATGAGGCAAAGGTGAGAGTCATTCGTAAAATGAAAAATGCATTTTCCTTTAAAACTACTTGAGCAACGTGCTGATGTGAGGTATCAAATACGAGGGTTTCTAATTTGGTATTTATTTTCGTAACACTAAAATTACATGTTTGCAAATTAATACACCGACTAGTTTAATACAATAGAGTTGCAATAACCATGAACTGAACTTACATGTCGTGTTAGTGACTATCATTTCGTGAAAAAGTAACGACAATCAGGAAAAAGAACACGACTAGCCTTAATTGTTTTGCTGTAAATTGACAAACATATTTATCGAGCATTATTATTCCTATTATAACAAAATGAAAATGTGTCGTAAGAGATTAAATTTGTTAAAAAGCGAAGAATTGTTGAAGTACAATACATTAACTAAATGCGCACCCCTTTCTTGGTAAACTCATTTTAGAACAAATATTATATCACACCCTATTGCGTATGGTACAATACTCATGCCCCATACTCCCGGATATAACATTAACGATCTACAGTTGCGTCAATGTTAAGTTTCAAATCATTCAACAAATGTTCTTATTTTGGTTATTCAAACCAAAGAAAAAATGATAAAAAAAATATAACAGATACGGAGGTGTGCAAAATGAACACTGACACGCCCCGACCCTGATATTTCCCGAATACCAGGATAGACACGTGCTGGCCGACACCCGAGGGTGACGAAAGCCATTAATTGATACAAAAGCTAAGAATAAGAAATAAATAAGGGTTATGAATTTAAAATATTAAGAGTTAATAATTTAGGAACGTGTTCAGAACATACAACTAAACCTAATCACTAAAAAGAATTGAGATAAAATTGAATAAATAAAGAAGTGAGTCCTACATTTGAGAGGATCCGAAGATGTTGCTGCGGAAGTGTCTTGACGCCGGGATTAGGTGCCTTGATTCTAAGTCCTGAATGGGGGCGCAAAACAAAGGTGAGTAGACCAAGTTCATATATATAATAATAATAAAATAGTTATCAAGATACTAACCCCCACAGTTTATATAATGAAAACTACTAGCATAATAAGTGATGGATTTAATAAAAATCTTAGCATGCCAAAACTATCTCAAAAGCCATATATCGCGGAAAAGCATCGCATAAATCGAAATATCAAACGTCTCATAAATCGTCTCGTAAGCGCGATGTGCTGCTAGTAAGATCACCGAATAAATATAACTCCCGGCCCAATGCCTGCACCTAAGTCTCTGTGCCCGTAGCCAGAGATAACTCTATCCCGGCCCAATGCCTGTCACCGTGTCCCTCAACCTTTCGCTAGGGATTATTTCTCCCGGCCTAAATGCCAACACCAGATCCTCGCCCCAGGCGGCATAGTGTCCACTAGGTACGCACAAATAGTTACGCCTCTCATAAATAACCACTTCATAGCATAGATACCGATCATCGTCTACACTATAAAGAGGGGTTCAAAAACATGTTCTGGCATCCTATCGTCATCTATCAGATAGTCTACCAGTTCATGGTTTTTATAGAAAATACGATATATTAAAATATAGCTCAATATAGGCTAACAATTAATTCCTCACCAAAACACGAGACGATAATCAATATATTAAATCAACAGACTTCACATAAATCAAATCATAAACTCATAAGGCATGTTATTCATTTATGCAATTAAATTATAAAATCATGTAATTTTAGAAGGAGTCCACTCACAGTACTTAGTTGTCAAAAGCTGCGCCACTAGCGAAGATGGAAACGTCCCCACACGACGTCTAACTCGCCATGGTTTGGCTGGAAAATGCCTCGAAAGCCACTGAGGTCGCCAGAAACTGGGTAAGATTCAAATGAGTATAACTTCTTCAATACTCGACGAAATTGAGTGAAACAAAAAGGAAAGTTGTAGTACTCGACGAGATGAAGAGATTGATACCTTATACGCCGGCCAACTCGCCGTGGTTTGGTCGGAAATGGCCTCGAAAGGGGCGGTGCTCGTCGAAGGTTCCTTTCTCTGCTTTCACCAATCTCGCTGCGATGGAAGAGAGACTAGAGCAATGCTTGATGATGATGATGTTCTCGAGTAGAGTAGTTGCAGGTGATTATGGTGGTGGGTGTTCACGGTGATAGAGAGGGAGAGAGAGATGAGAGAGGTATACGGGAAATGGAAGAAGAAAAGGAAGAAAGAGAACTGGGATAGGAGAGAGGGAGACCGGGAAACATAAAAATAAAACAAGGTGGGCCCCACGGGCTCACCAATTAAGGACTAAACAAATTTTAAAATATAAAAGGGGGTTGGGGTGTTTCAAACACACTTTTACAAAGTGTAGCATGTGCATAACAACTTGAACCAAAAGGCCAATAGGAGTCAATCAAGAGTCTTTCATAAGCCTATTTCAACATCTTTTTGTAAAAAAATTGGGCAATACGTCGTAGTGAAGTTTTCATCTTTCTAAGCTTGGATTTGGAAACAATGAACGTATGACTGTTACCAAGAATATCGCGATCATGCGAGTAGCCATATAGCGGACAATAGTTCCGTACATGCTTGAAATGGGACGAGCAACTTAAGTTTCTAGAAAAATAAGCATTACACATCAATAAGCAGTGTAGCTGCAATAACCGAAAATAATGCAAAGGTAAAGGCCAAACAAATGTGAAACTGATATCTATTACTTACGATGTTTCACGAAGTTTTTTAAATTGGAGTGGTAGTTGTTTTATTACTATTGTTCATTCCTCAATCATTTGAAAATGCTTTACAACTCAAAGCAACAAATTGAAGTCGTAACAAGGCATCAAAGCAAATACATCGAAATTTTATTCTTACTCAAGGAACATCCCACAAATTTGTTAGCCGTAGTGATGTTCAATTCTCAATTTAAGATAGCGAAGAAAGAGGTGGGACAGAAGTTGCAATTATACAATGATTAAATACTCGGTCAGCCCTAGCTTGAATGGTAGTTCTGTTCCTGGTGTGTTCATAAGTAAAAGTGTTATTCACGAAAACATTATGGCACGGTCTTCCCAGCGCCACAAGGGCCCGGCAACTAAAGTCACCGATTTTCTTCCCTTTGAAAATATAGTTGTACACGTCGAATGCGTACTTTATGCTGAAATGTTTTTTGCACTCAACCACTGTCGGCGAGTCATCCAAATGCGCCAATGTTGGAATTGCGCAATTCGCCAAAAGCAAAATGACCATAATTGGAAACATGTTTAGTCCGGACATAATGATGGAAATAATGAGTAACTTTTGATTTTCTTAGAAAATAATCCCTTAGATGCAGTTGAACTTTGGTGCAAGAAGTTCTATACTTATAAGGGATGAGGCAAAGGTGAGAGTCATTCGTAAAATGAAAAACGCATTTTCCTTTAAAACTACTTCAGCAACGTATTTGTTGATGTGAGGTATCAAATACGAGGGTTTTTAATTTGGTATTTATTTTTGTACCATAAATGCAACTTACAAGTTCCCTTAAAATGTTTAATTAATCTTAACAATCACATAACTATTTATTATTTCGCACAAATATTACTTGTTTGCAAATTAATTCACTAACTAGTTTATTACAATAGAGTTGCAAAAACCATGAACTAAACTTACATGTCGTGTTAGTGACTATCATTGCATGAAAAAGTAACGACAATCAGGAAAAAGAACACGACTAGCCTTAATGGACAAACGTATTTATCGAGCATTATTATTCCTATTATAACAAAATGAAATGAAAATATCGTATTGTCTAATAATCGGATTGTAAAGTTTTGAAGTGTTTGAGAGAGAGTAGATTTGTTGCTCAATCTAAAAGAACGTCAATGTGTTTGGATCCACATCTATCTGACTGTACGCTGCTAATTTCTTCAACCCCATTTGTCTCATTTCATCATGAACGTTATTAGCCTCATCCCACCATTCGTGAGTGGCGTATGTATTCGATACGAGAGCATAAGTTCCGATGCTTACTCCTCTACTCATGAGGAGACCATTTCTGATCCTCTTAAGCATCTTCTCTTTCCCATGAATTTTGCAGCAACGCTCCCCAAGCAACGCCGTCTGCTTCTGTTGGCATTTCCTTCATGAAATTCTCTGCTTCCTCTAAGAACCCCGCTCGACCATACATATCAACTAGGCAGGCATAGTGCAGTGTTTGAGGGGCAATCCGATAAACATTTTTCATAGCATTGAAAATCATCAACCCTTGATCGATTAGACCTGCGTGACTGCATGCTGATAACAAGCCAAGGAAGGTTACATCATCAGGAGGAATCCCGTGGACTAGCATGAGCGAAAAGAGCTGCAACGTGTGTATACCATAACCATTCATGGCCATGCCGCTTATGATGGTACTCCACGAAATGTGATCCTTGCAAACCAGGGTTTTAAAAACTGAAACTGCCATAACTACTTCACCACACTTTACATACATGTTTATTAATGCATTTCCTAGAATGCCATTCAACACGAGATCTGGCCGTGCACTTATATACGAATTCACCCACTGGCCTAAACTCAATGCCCCAATCAAAGAACACGCTGACAATACATTTACAATGGTGGCCTCATTAGGCTCAACTTCCTCTCACTGAACCATCTCCTGAAAAAGCTTCACTGCCTCATCACAAAATCCTCTTTGTGCATAACCACCCACCATGCTAGTCCAAGAATACACATCTCTCTTAGGCATATTTACAAATAGGTACCGTGCACTCACCAAAAACCCACATCTCATGTAAACATCCAACACTGCATTGTCCAAAATAACATTCCTTTCAGATAACTTCCTCATACAATATCCATGAACAGATTTACCAAACTTTAAAGCTCCTAAACTCGAACAAGCGAACATGACAATGACAAGAGTAGTAGAATTAGGCGGCACATCCATGGACATAAACCTAACAATTGCTTCCTCCACAAATCCACACTTGTTAAGACCCGAAATCATCGAAGTCCACGAAACAACATCAGGGTTTGGTATGGAATCGAAAACCCGGGTAGCAGATACAATGTCAGCTTAGGTTACGTAGAAGTGAAGCAACGAGTTTTGGATGAAGGTATCGGAAAAGTGCCCAGTTTTTACGACGCGGGCGTGGACTTCCCGGCCTTTGTTGTCATCATGGAGGAAACAACATGCCTTGAGAGCATAAGTGAAGGTGTAGTGGTTGTGGGAGGTTGGGTAGTAGAGCATTTGGTTGTAGAGGAAAAGGGCAGTTTGTGAGATGTCCCAGTAGAGGGTTTAAAAGTTGGGGTTTAGGGTTTTTGATGATTTGGGCAAGGATGATTTGCTTTAATTGTCGTTTCATTGTACTTTTTGACGAAAATGTATACACAGTAGGTGTCGGAATTATTGGGCATTCATCTTTTTCTTGAGAAGAAATCGGACATCTAAAACAATTGTGGGCAGCGGAAGGGTGGGAATTTGGATGCAGAAATAAAAGTCACTATTTATCGTTATTTGGTTAATCATCACAGTAAGGTTGACGAGTTTTTTAGCCAAAAGGGAAACAGGTCTAAGCTCAAAGAATACTTAAAAACTACTAATAAGATTTGACGAGGCTATAGACATTTCGTAATTCACACTACTTTGTGAGAGTTGCTTCAAAGTTCAAAAATTAAACATAGAACCTCTAAATCAACAGAATGACGAAGAAAAAAGATACGAAGCAGCATGCGTATGCATGCAGTGACATGATTGGCTATCTTAAAGCGATGTCCTTAAGCAAACCAAAATTCAATGATTCCAGAGAAGTTCAAAGTAAAGCTCGATCTTCGTACAATAATAAATATGGTAGTCTCAAGCCATTGCACTGAAAATTTCAAGGCTGGACAGTTAGTGGACAAGAGCACTAATAAATTGGGCTACAAGCAAGATGCTAAGTTCACCTCTATCGAAAAGTACAAGGACAAAGTGCTAGGGTTTACCGCCGAGTACCAAACCCAGGTGAAATTCAAGGAGTCTGTTTATCCAAACAAGTTTGGATCTTCATCATCCAAGTCCAACTACAACGACAACAAGAATCGTAACTCCATTTCGAGAAATTAATGAGAATATCGTCCACTACTGATGAGTTTCCCAAGAAAAGTATATAAACTAAACGAAGTCAACGCTCGAAGAATTTTATGTGAAGTTGACGGTCAAAGGTTAGTGAACTTGACTTCGCTGTTGGAGTAAGCAAGAAGGTTATCGATAGAACAATCGCCGAGAATTGCTCTAAAGATCCACACGAATTTCTTCAGTGGTAATAATTCCGAGAACATTGATTTGCTCCCACCAACTACCACTTACTAACCGTCGTAGCACTTACTCGCTTTCGCTAATTTCGAAAGTTTCGAGTAATTTCCAAAGGGATACGACTCTGCTCAACATTCCTATGGAACGCATGTCGCAGAGTACAACACCGCTTCAGATCTTCCAAATTCAAACCACTTAGGTTTTTTCCGTTTCCCAACGCTCTTATGTAGATCCAAACGCATGTTGCGGAGTATCGATCTGATGTTGAAAGTCGTCCAACAATCCACTTCATCACTGTTGAGGCACAATCCCAACACGAATTCTTGTATTTCAACCAGAATATGACAATTCAAATAGAGAAAGGTTCACACAACTGCGCCGAATGGCACCAAATCCAGAAGTCCTGACATCCAAATGATGTCAAAACTGACACACTACTTTAATAAGAGAAGATCCTAAGTATGCTCTGAACAAACCTGGCTCTGATACCAATCTAACAAGCCCCGATCCTGATATTTCCCCAAATACCAGGATAGGCACGTCCTGGCCGACACCCGAACGTGACGAAAGCCATTTATTGAGTGCAAATGCTGAAAATAAGGAATAGATAAGCTTTATAAATATAAAAGAATAAAGAATATGCATTTAAGGAACGTGTTCAGAGCATACAATTAACTAGAATACTAAAAGAAATAATATAAAATTGAATGAATAAAAGAATGGGTCCCACACCAAGAGGACTCGAAGATGCGGTTTGCGAAAGTGCCTTGACGCAGGGATTATATGCCTCGATTCTAAGTTCTGAAGAGGGCACAAAACAAACATGAGCGAATCAAGTTGATATATATATATATATATAGTAAAATAGTTATCAACGTACTAACCCTCAGGTTTTATGAAAACTCATATATCATGATAAACATAGGTTTTCCGAAACCTAGTATACTGTGCATGTCTCAACTCATATATCATAATAATCACTAGTGAATTGTCCGATAACCCCCAGGCCCCATGCCGGCTCCCCGTCTCTGAGCAGACAATCATAGGAAAATACATTTCAGGCCCCATGTCGGTTCCCCGTCCATGTGCTAATAGCCAGAGGAAACACACTCCATGCCCTATGCCAACACCAAACCGTCACCCAGAACGGACCGGAATCTATCACTACGTCCCGTAGCGGAAAAGATCACTAGGTAAGTACAAAACCATTGAACATATATATATTGAAAAGCAACTTCATAGCATAAAATCATTCATCATCTATATTATAAAGAGGTGTTCGAAACATGTTCTAAATATCATATCATCATCCATCGGATATTCTCTAAGAACACGGGTTATAGGAAAAATAATAGTAATTCAATCGAGCCTCAGTAAGCATGTTATCTCAAAGCGTTTCATAGAACATAATCATTAAATCATGCTTTTCATGTATGCATTTCTAATATCAAAACATGCATTTTTAGAAGGGGTCCACTCACAGTACTTAGCCGCCGAAGAGCCACGCAAACAAGCGAACACGAAATCGTCACAAATAATTGCCCCTAAGCACATAAAGGTTCCAATTAATAAAACTCTATTATAACAATTGAATTTAGGAAAACGGACGTCGGAAACCGATCCAGGATGTCGAAATTAGCTTATGAGGGGTCCTGGACGAAATCCCGAAAAGTCAACCCTAAAAGTCAACGTTGATCGTTGACCGGTCAAAGTCAAAGTGAACAGGTCAATCGGTTTGGTCAAACCTAGTCGGCTAGTTTAGGGTTAGGGTTTAGGTTTAGGGTTTTAAGGTCTAGGGTTGGACTTAGGGGTTTTTGGTTTTTGGGAAATGGGTTTAGGGGAAATAGGGAAAAGGGTTTAAAATTTGGGTTTTAGGGTTTACATAAATAGGTGGGTTAGGCTTAGGGGTTTTAGGATTGGGTTAAGAGATCTCTGGGCTCGGGCCTAGACCCACACGGCCCGAGGGCCTAATTCAAAAGGGTTTAGGGTTTTAGATAAGGCCCAAAGGCCTTGGTTTAATAAATAAAATAAAAAAAATTTAAAATAAAGGGTTTGGGTTTAAACGGGCCTAAGCCCTGGGTTTGGCACGGCCTAAAGGGCCTGGTGTGGTTGCTGCTCGCCGGAGCTAAACGGGAAGGGAAGGCCGAATTTCAGCTGGAAAGTTGGACAAACTTTAAACGCTCATTACTTTGTCAATACTTAACGAAATCGAGTGATTCAAACACGAAAATTGTAGTTCTCGAAGAGACAAAGAGAATGGTACATTGCACGATGTCTAACTCACCATGGTTTGGCCAGAAAATGCCTCGAAAGCCTCAGAGGTCGCCGGAAACTATGTAAGATTCAAATGGACATAACTTCTTCAATACTCAACGAAATTGGGTGATTCAAAAAGTAAAGTTTTAGTACTCAGGGAGACGAAGAGATTGATACCTTGCATGCCAGCCAACTCTCCATGGTTTGCCTGGAAATTGGCTCGAAAGCCGTCGGACTTGCCAGTAAAACTGGGAAAACACCATCGAGTTGTTTCTCACTACAAACCTTCACCAAAGCACCTAAAATGAGTCATAACTAGGGTTTGATCGATCTAAGAGGAAGACTAGAGAGAGTTTCAAAGCTTACCAAGGTCGAGGGATGAGAAGTCTGGCCGGAGTCTAACTTCAAATAGTGGGGGTACCACTATAGAGAGAGAGAGAAAGAAAGAAAGAAAGAAAGAGAGAGAGAGAGAGAGAAAAAAAAAAGATAGAGAGAGCATGGCATAGTGGTGTGGTGGTGTCGTCGTCGAAGTCTCCTCGGGTGTGGGGTGACTGGGTGTGTGTGTGTATGTGAGTTCGAGGCAGAAGGAAGAAGAGAGTTGCAGAGAGTTGAGAGGGAGAGATAAGGGAGAGTTATAAAAATCAGAAAAAAATAACGAAAAGGGGAAGGGAACCGGGGGAACAAATCTGGGGGTGGGCCCCTTGGGCACACCATTTAAGACCCAAAAACCATTTTTAAAAGGAAAATATCCCCAAACTTAATGAAAAATTCCGTAAATCCTGGGACGGGTTGTTACATTTTTTGAATTACAGCGTGCTATTTGCGACTTATACGTTTTAAATGTATTTATATGTGTGAATTGACAAAAGGAAAGTCAAATATTTGAAGTAAATGAATAATCTTGGATCATGCTAGAAAAAACTCCTCACAAACCAATCAAAGTAGCTGAATTCACATAATAAAATTAGTCTTTCAATTTCCATCTACATTCTATTGAATTTACATTAAGAATAGAGAAAATAATATTTAATAAACAACTGATTGAATCACATTATTGCTAGTCCACTGTGAGGCTAAGCCCACCCCTCCCCCTTAGTGTAGATAATATCGTTTGTTAAAAAAAAAAAATTCATTTGACAACTAATTTAATCACATTATTATGCGTGTACGAAAGACTTTTTTTATAATCGGCATTACATGTCTCTTAAGATGTTTTAAACATGTTTAAAAATAGAAAAAAATAATATTTAATGAATAACTAATTGAATCACATTATTACTAGCCTATTGTAAGGTACTAATTAAAAAGAAATGGTACATAAAGAATTCATTATTAAAAAAAATTGTTAAAATGATGAAAATGCCCTTATATTATTTGATGCATTATTTTGGGTTGCTTTTGAAATTTTTTGTTTTGTGGGCATTTTTGTTCAAAACTTTTTGCTGAAACTTGTGATTCTAAAAAGAGTTGTTGGCTTTATATATAAAGATTTCAAATTAACTAAATTTAACGCTTTTCTCACAACATCCAGTCATTCACTCACTGTGACGACCCGTCCTTAATTTTCCTATGTAATTTCTCCCCGAGTATGTGTATTGACGATTATGCCTTATTGGCAAGTGACGTGGACTTATTCTTATCGCTTTCCATTTTATTTCTCGCTATCGCATTTAAATTGTACACGCTAGTACAAGTAGACGTAGATTTTAAAGTGTAAAAATATCAACTTCGGATAGATTTCGATTTCCTTTTACTGTAGGAAATCTAGAAATCAATCCATTGGATTCCTTTTAAACCCATCCCGTGCACTCTCTGCATCACTCCACTTTCAACTATTCCATCCCATCTTTTATGTATGTTATGTCCCCCCTCTATCAGAAAAAGCAAAGAAAATTTGAAAACCTCTCTCTTCTTCCTCTCTCTCCCGTGAGCTATCTCTCCCTCTGCAACTCCATGAGCGAGCTCCAAAGCTCATAGATCGAACAAACAAAATACATCATCATGCTCATCTCAGCCCCACGATCACGACCATACCCCTGGCTCGCTTGTTGACCGATTTTTGAACGTCCAACTCGGAAGGTCCGACTCGGCAAGTTCGATACTACGGTTTTCAAGCCATGCATGGCTAAGGTAAGCCTTAAGAAACCCTTAGAACCTTCATTTCACTTCTATGGGTTGTTATTGATCCTTTGTTTGTGTTTTGAACGTGTGGTTTTACCCAGAAACTCGAGAAGAAGGAGAACCCGAAGTTTTTCGTACAAGAACCATGGCCATTTAGTCACTTTCGAACCATTTTTCTGGTCAACCTCGACCACAACTGGACTTCTTCTAGGTACAAACTTGTTCTCTACATTCCTAACTTCAAAATGCCTTTTGAATCACTGAGTTTGGTTAAGTAACGAGTTAGAAATCAACTCTGGAAGTTGGGAAGAAAATTTTAGTTTTCTGGAAAAAAATTCAGCCGTGGTCGTTTGGCCACTTTCAAGCCAAATTTCTGAACAACACGGACTATATTCGAACTTTATGTAAATCAGGATCGGTAGATCACATTCCGAGCTTTAATTTGGCTTTTGTAGAAGTGACTTTGGTTGAGAATCGAGCTCGTTATGGGCTCTGGAAGTTGGCCCAAAAATCTGCAAAACTGCAGATTTTCGCGAAGGTGAATACAGTGTACTCGCGGGGGTGCGTGGACCGCCACTTTGGGCGGCGCGTGGTTGGTACGTGCGCATTCGTGTCGTCGAGTAGATCGATTTCATATATTTACACCCTAGGTTTGAGCAAACTATGGGCGTTTTATTTAGGTTTCCGTTATGTGCTTTAATTAATGTTATTTAGTTATTTCACATATAGGGGAAACTTATTCCGAGGATTTTCGAGGCCAAGCTAGGCTCGGAGGCTACGACCCAGCGACGTACTTGTGAGTGGGCAGTTGTTTTATACCTATATATATTTATAGTTTCCATAAACGCATATTTATGTCACTTTTACGCCTATTTTTCCTAGTATCATTATTGTGATATAAATTGTGATAAATGCTGTTATATGGTTGTGATAGTACTGTCATGGCATCCATACATACTTGTGTACATGTTCATCTTGCTGCACCCGGTGTTAGTACTCGCCCCAGGGCCAGGGCCAGTCCTTCACGTGTATGTTCACATCCGCACCGTTCGCTCACCTTGGATCCAAGTTTAGGTGCCAGTCTTGTCGGGTAGATTGCATTAGGCGATCCGACTTATATGTGATGTGCTTTTGCACCAGTCTTCACGTGATCGTAGTACTAGAGCATATTGATTACACCCAGTCCTGTTCGTGTCAGAAACCATCTGTTCGAACTTGTGTGTCAGCTTAGATGGATGAGCACTTAGTTATACTGATTATCACATGATTATTATTGTGGCATATGATACATCATTTACTTGGCATATTTCTGGTTATATGGTTGATATATTGGATTTCATACTTACGTAGTTTGTTTTGAGGAAACTATACTTGTTTTACGGCGAGGGGTTAGTATATTCAAAGATAAAGGTTTTCTTATAAGCATTGTTTTGCTGACCCACTCAACTTTGTTTTTCGCCCCTCCAGGACCTAGATAGCTGTACTCTCTGTGGCACTCGAGGAATCACGGCAGTTCTGACATTTCCTTCTATTAGACGTACGAACTTATCACTATTATGTAATAAGTGTACTTTGGTTGCTTTGACTACTCTTTCGTAGTCTCACTATCTATCACGCTCTGAATAATTGTAGTGGGTTCAACCCACGAATTGCGCACTCTTTCACTGTTTAGTTCTAATTAGTTTTAATTTTATTCACTTTTTGCATCACTTACCCTTAAGGTTACGTCACCTCACGGTGACGGCCAGCATACTTCGACCTTTCCAGGTCGGGGTGTGTCAGCTTGGTATCAGAGCATAGGTTTAGATAGTCCTGCACTTCCTAGTGTGTTTTAACTCTTGTTTTCTTATGTCAGAACCATGCCACCTCGTAGAGAGCCACGTTCTCCAGCGGAGAATAACTTTCCGGACTTTGGGCAATTTGGTGAGGCTATCGCCGCTGCTATTCAGTCTTCACTCCGTCCTACCCCGAGGAATACTCTGGATATTGTATCCCGCCTGAAGATTAACGATTTCTTTGGTAATGAGGGACCGAAGAAGTCAGATATATGGTTCGATCATGTGGAGAAGACTTTTCACGTTATGCACAGGCAGGGTAATCTTTCCCTAGAAAGATGGGTCGAGACCGCTACCTGGTTCTTTCGATTAGGAGTAGAATCTTGGTGGGATCTTGAGAAGAAATCTTTATCTGATGCGGAAGTTGCAGATTGGGATGTTTTCAAACAGTTATTTAAGGCCAGATTTATTCCTCTTGAGTATGTGGATAGTAAGAAGAATGAGTTCATAGACCTGAGGCAGGACGATATGTCAGCCACTGTGTATCATCGAAGGTTTACTGACTTATCCCGTTATTGCCCCGAGACTGCTGCTAATCCCCGAGAGATGCTTCATTTGTTTAAGAGGGGAACTTGCAACAAGTGGCGCAATATAGCAACTGATATTCCTTGTGCTACTTACCAGGAGTTCTTCGAGGTCTTGCTTCGGATTGAAGATTCAGATAATGCTTCTGATGATGAGAATGAGGGCGTTGGCGGGGATGTCCAGAGGTACAATAACAGGGGGCGATCATCACTTGGCCCGAGAAGGGCTCAGAATTTTAAAAAGAGTGGAAATAGCTCTGGATCCTCGAGCGGGGGTTCTAACTCCGGTACACCTCAGAGAGGAGGCAGGTCCACTGGTGGTTCTCGTTTTCAGAACCAAGGAAACTCCAGCAGTTCAGGTGTTCAGTTTTGTCGCATGTGTAACACCCGTCACTATGGCGAGTGTAAGAGGGGAAGCAAATGATGTTTCACTTGCGGACAAACAGGGCATATGGCTTATAATTGTCCTCAGAATCAGAAGAATCAGCCTGCTAATCTACCACCGACAGTCCCCCTACAGCAGCTTCCAGCACCTGGTAACCGTCAGCAGTTAGGCTACGGTGGAGCCTTCCACTACCAAGGGGGCGTAGTCCTGAATCAGGGAGGACCATACCAGTATACACCTGAGGTTCCCTACTACCAGGGAGGCTATCAGTAGACTCAAGGAGGTTATCCACAGTTCCAGGGAGATTATACGTCGTATCAAGGCGGCGGAGCACAGATGTATACTGGAGGGCAGTATCAGAACCTAGACGTAGCGTCTAGCAGTGGAGGTTCAGGCAGACAGGCAATTCCACCCCAGCAGGGCCGAGGTAATCAGGGTCGAGGTAATCAGGTTCAAGCAAACAGGGGTCGTGAAGGCAAACAACAAGTTCAGGGAAGAGTTAACAACATCACCCTTCATGATGCTCAGGCTAATCCAGACTTGATTATGGGTACGTTGAATGTTCTAGGCCATTTTGCTAAAGTTTTAATTGATTCTGGTGCTACACATTTAGTTATTTCCCATAAGTTTGCTCAAACGACTCAACCACATCCTACTTCACTCGACTACGAGTTGGAGTTCTTGATGCCTAGGGGTGAAATTTGTTATGTTAGTTGGGAATATTAAGGATGTTCCATTCTTGTCAAAGATGTAGTCATGCCGGCTAATCTTGTTCCTTTGGATATCGTTGATTTTGACGTTATCTTAGGCATGGATTGGTTACACTGCAATCATGCCAGGTTGGACTATTATGAGAAAGTTGTTACTTTTCACCGACCGGGCATGCCTACTGTCACATTTATCGGTGAGCGTGGTGGTCTAAAGCACGGAGTTATCACTGCCATGAGGGCGAGACGACTGTTGAGTAAAGGTTGTCAAGGTTACTTAGCTCATGTTGTGTTAGCGAAGGAGACTACTGCATCTGTGGAAGACATCGGAGTAGTTAGACACTTTCCGGATGTTTTTCCCGATGAATTACCTGGCTTACCCCCAGATCGTGAAGTGGAGTTCACCATCGATCTACTTCCAGGTACTAATCCTATTTCTCTTACACCTTATCGTATGGCTCATCAGAGTTGAGAGAACTTAAAACCCAGTTGCAAGAGTTAGTTGATAAGGGTTTCATTCAGCCAAGCACTTCCCCATGGGGAGCTCCAGTTCTATTTGTACGGAAGAAAGATGGAACCTTGAGGTTATGCATCAATTACAGGCAGTTGAATCGGGTGACGATTAAAAACCGTTATCCGTTACCTCATATTGATGACCTCTTTGATCAGCTCAAAGGTGCTTGTGTGTTCTCAAAGACTGATCTGAGGTCTGGTTACTACCAATTGAAGATCAGAAGCGACGACGTTCCGAAGACAGCTTTCAGAACTCGATACGGTCATTACGAGTTCCTAGTGATGCCATTTGGATTGACTAATGCACCAGCAGCTTTCATGAACCTGATGAATCGAGTATTCCATCCATATCTCGACAGGTTCGTCATTGTTTTCATAGATGTCATTTCGGTGTATTCTAAGAATGAAACTGATCATGCCAGGCATCTGCGTTTGGTTCTAAAGACGCTAAGGGCAAATCGGTTGTATGTTAAGTTCAGTAAATGTCAGTTTTGGCTGGATCAAGTATCATTTTTAGGGCACGTGATATCAGCTCAGGGTGTGCTTGTGGATCCTCAGAAAATAGCAGCTATGGAAAATTGGGAACAACCTCGGACAGTTGCGGAAGTTCGAAGCTTTCTTGGTCTTGCTGGTTATTATCGACGCTTCGTGAAAGATTTTTCGACCATAACACTACCTCTGACAAAATTGACTAGAAAAGACGTTCCTTTTGTGTGGAGTAGTGAGTGTGAGCAGAGTTTCCAGCAGTTGAAGTATCTTCTCACTTATGCACCTGTCTTAACACTTCCTGATAATGGTGGGAACTTCGAGATCTACAGTGATGCGTCTCTGAATGGTCTTGGTTGTGTGTTAATGCAGCATGATAAAGTGATTGCTTATGCATCGCGACAGTTAAAGCCCCATGAGAAGAACTATCCTACTCACGACCTTAAGTTGGCAGCGATCATCTTTGCTTTGAAAATTTGGAGGCACTATCTTTATAGGGAAAAGTGTAAGATCTTCACTGATCATAAGAGCCTTAAGTACATCTTCAACCAGCCGAACCTCAATCTCCGGCAGCGGAGGTGGGTAGAGTTACTCAGTGATTATGACTGCACCATTGAGTATCACCCAGGTCGTGCTAATTCAGTAGCTGATGCTCTTAGTAGGAAGTCTCATGGCCAACTTAATGCTCTTTATGCTAGCCGCATTCCTCTTTTGATTGACCTAAGATCCACTAGAGTAGCATTGAAAGAGGGTCGTCGGGGGGCCCTAATTGCCAGTTTTCAGGTCAGACCGGTTCTGTTGGATCGTGTTCTCGAAGCCCAGAGGAACGATACAGAATCTCAGGAATTGATACAGGCAGTGTCAAACGGGAGAAAGAATGACCTCTGGATTAGAGATCCTGACGGCATGCTTATGCAAGGTGATCGGATGTTTGTACCGAATGTTGAGGAATTAAAGAAAGACATATTGGATGAAGCGCATATCTCTGCTTATGCGATGCATCCAGGGAGCACCAAGATGTATCATACCATCCGACACTTTTATTATTGGCCAGGTATGAAAAGAGAGATTGCAGAGTATGTTAGTCGTTGTGCAATTTGCCAGCAGGTTAAGGCAGAAAGGAAAAAGCCGTTTGGATTGCTGCAACCACTCCCGATACCTCAGTGGAAATGGGAAGATATTACAATGGATTTCGGGTACAAGTTACCTCGTACTCGAAATGGTTACGATGGTATCTGGGTAGTAGTTGATCGACTTACCAAGTCAGCGTACTTCATACCAGTTCGTGAGAATTACTCGTTGAATCAATTGGCCGAACGGTTCGTCTCTGAAATGGTTAGGTACCACGGAGTCCCAGTTAGTATCATTTCTGACTGGGATCCCAGATTCACTTCGAAGTTCTGGGTAGCTTTTCAGGAAGCTTTGGGATCGAGATTACTCTACAGCACCGCCTATCATCCCTAAACAGATGGGCAGTCAGAGAGAACTATCCAGACTTTGGAAGATATGTTGAGATCGTCAGTTCTACAGTTTGGAGACACTTGGCACAAGCGCTTACCGTTGATAGAGTTTGCGTATAACAACAGCTTCCATTCTAGTATTGGTATGGCACCATTTGAAGTGTTGTATGGGAAACCGTGCCGTACTCCACTTTGTTGGTCCGAGGTCGGCGAACGAGTTTTAGTGGGCCCTGAGATCGTGGAGGAGAAGACACAGAACATTTAGGTGATAAAGGCTAACCTGAAAGCGGCCCAGGATCCGCAGAAGAGTATCGCCGACAGACATTCTACCGACAGAGTTTATAAGGTTGGTGATTGGGTATTCTTGAAATTATCGTCGTGGAAAGGTATTGTGTGATTCGGAAAGAAAGGGAAACTCAGCCCTAGGTACATCGAACCGTACCAGATCGTTGAACGAGTCAGTGAAGTTACTTATCAACTTGCCTTGCCACTAGAGTTAGCGAGAGTGCACAATGTGTTTCTTGTATCGATGTTACGGAGGTACGTTTCTGATCCGTCACATGTAATCCCTCCTCAGCCTCTGGAGATCAATCCAGATTTGACCTATGACGAGGTTCCAGTGACTATCCTTGATTGGAAGGATAAGGTTCTTAAGAACAAGACCGTGCGGATGGTGAAGGTTTTGTGGAGGAACCACTCAGTGGAGGAAGCCACTTGGGAGACAGAAGAGCGTATGCGAGATATGTATCCACGTCTATTTTATGGCGTTGATAGTAGTTAGTAACGAAATTTCGGGGACAAAATTTTTATAAGGGGGGTAGATTGTGACGACCCGTCCCTAATTTTCCTATGTAATTTCTCCCCGAGTATGTGTATTGACGATTATGCCTTATTGGCAAGTGACGTGGACTTATTCTTATAGCTTTCCATTTTATTTCTCGCTATCACATTTAAATTGTACACGCTAGTACGAGTAGACGTAGATTTTAAAGTGTAAAAATATCTACTTCGGATAGATTTCGATTTCCTTTTACTGTAGGAAATCTAGAAATCTATCCATTGGATTCCTTTTAAACCCATCCCGTGCACTCTCTGCATCACTCTACTTTCAGTTATTCCATCCCATCTTTTCTGTATGTTCTGTCCCCCCCTCTATCAGAAAAAGCAAAGAAAATTTGAACACCTCTCTCTTCTTCCTCTCTCTCCCGTGAGCTATCTCTCCCTCTGCAACTCCATGAGCGAGCTCCAAAGCTCATAGATCGAACAAACAAACTACATCATCATGCTCATCTCAGCCCCACGATCACGACCATACCCCTGGTTCGCGTGTTGACCGAGTTTTGAACGTCCAACTCAGAATGTCCGACTCGGCGAGTTCGATACTACGGTTTTCAAGCCATGCATGGCTAAGGTAAGCCTTAAGAAACCCTTAGAACCTTCATTTCACTTCTATAGGTTGTTATTGATCCTTTGTTTGTGTTTTGAACGTGTGGTTTTACTCAGAAACTCGAGAAGAAGGAGAACCCGAAGTTTTTCGTACAAGAACCATGGCCATTTAGTCACTTTCGAACCATTTTTCTGGTCAACCTCGACCACAACATGACTTCTTCTAGGTACAAACTTGTTCTCTACATTCCTAACTTCAAAATGGCTTTTGAATCACTGAGTTTGGTTAAGTAACGAGTTAGAAATCAACTCTGGAAGTTGGGAAGAAAATTTTAGTTTTCTGGAAAATTTCAGCCGTGGTCGTTTGGCCACTTTCAAGCCAAATTTCTGAACAATACGGACTATATTTGAACTTTCTGTAAATTGGGATCGGTAGATCACATTCCTAGCTTTAATTTGGCTTTTGTAGAAGTGAATTTGGTTGAGAATCGAGCTCGTTATGGGCTCTGGAAGTTGGCCCAAAAATCTGCAAAACTGCAGATTTTCGCGAAGAAGGTGAGTACAGTGTACTCGTGGGGGCGCGTGGACCACCACTTTGGGCGGCGCGTGGAGGCGCGTCCGGCCTCTGGCCAGCGCGTGGTTGATACGTGCTCGTTCGTGTCGTCGAGTAGATCGATTTCATATATTTACACCCTAGGTTTGAGCAAACTATGGGCGTTTTATTTAGGTTTCCGTTATGTGCTTTAATTAATGTTATTTAGTTATTTCAAATATAGGGGAAACTTATTCCGAGGATTTTCGAGGCCAAGCTAGGCTCGGGGGCTACGACCCAGCGACGTACTTGTGAGTGGGCGGTTGTTTTATACCTATATATATTTATAGTTTCCATAAACGCATATTTATGTCACTTTTACGCCTATTTTGCCTAGTATCATTATTGTGATATAAATTGTGATAAATGCTGCTATATGGTTGTGATATTACTGTCACGGCATCCATACATACTTGTGTACATGCTCATCTTGCTGCACCCGGTGTTAGTACTCGCCCCAGGGCCAGGGCCAGTCCTTCACGTGTATGTTCACATCCGCACCGTTCGCTCACCTTGGATCCAAGTTTAGGTGCCAGTCTTGTCGAGTAGATTGCATTAGGCGATCCGACTTATATGTGATGTGCTTTTACACCAGTCTTCACGTGATCGTAGTACTAGAGCATATTGATTACACCCAGTCCTGTTCGTGTCAGAAACCATCTGTTCAAACTTGTGTGTCAGCTTAGATGGATGAGCACTTAGTTATATTGATTATCACATTATTATTATTGTGGCATATGATACATCAAGTACTTGGCATATTTCTGGTTATATGGCTGATATATTGGATTTCATACTTACGTAGTATGTTTTGAGGAAACTATACTTGTTTTACGGCGAGGGGTTAGTATATTCAAAGATAAAGGTTTTCTTAGAAGCATTGTTTTGCTGACCCACTCAACTTTGTTTTTCGCCCCTTCAGGACCTAGATAGTTGTACTCTCTGTGGCACTCGAGGAATCACGGCAGTTCTGACATTTCCTTCTATTAGATGTACGAACTTATCACTATTATGTAATAAGTGTACTTTGGTTGCTTTGACTACTCTTTCGTAGTCTCACTGTCTATCACGCTCTGAATAATTGTAGTGGGTTCAACCCACGAATTGCGCACTCTTTCACTGTTTAGTTCTAATTAGTTTTAATTTTATTCACTTTTTGCATCACTTACCCTTATGGTTACGTCACCTCACGGTGACGGCCAGCATGCTTCGACCTTTCCAAGTCGGGGTGTGTCACTCACGACGTAGGATGTACTCCAGCAAAACTGCCCTACTTTAGCAAAGCCTACACCTTTTTTCAAATTTTGGTTCCCTACTAAACATATTAATCAAAACCAATAATCACCTAGTTAGCAAATTGATTATTTCAATAGGAAAATTATTGTATGTACTAAACATATATAATCTTGTTCTCCCAACATCTAATCATTTATGTACTTTACATACTTGGGACTCAAAATTAGTATTATAATTCGGGCACACAAAGTTTCATTCCACATATACTTGTGATTTAAGATATCGGCACATACAGAGCTTTCATTCATGTACGACGTACATATAAACCAAAATTGATATACTAATCGGCGCATACAAAGCTTTCATTCACGTTCGATGTATGTATAAACCAAAGTTGACATAATAATCAGCGCATACAAATCTTTCATTCACGTTCGACGTATGTATAAACAAAAACTGACATAATAGGCGGCGCATACAAAACTTACATTAACGTACGTCGTCGTCATGTGTATAAATCATAATCAATGTACAAATCAGCGCATACAAAACTTTAATTAACACGTTCGACGTACGTACAATCCGTACATAGAATAATCATCAGCGCATACAAAGCTTTCATTCGGGTACCCTTACCCAAAAGCCAAAATGGATGACAGTATGTACTTATTTCTGAGATTAAATCACGGTTGTCGCACACACCCCCAATACTTCCATTATTCCTCGAAATTTACGTACTTGCCACAAGTCATATCCAACGAAACCAAAAACAGTATGAACCGGAGCTGGACCAATCAAATTTCGTCTCCTTGTCGACGCGGCAACCTGAAACCCAACCCCACGCGACGGACCCGCAGCGAATCATAACTCCAGAAATTAATTATTATTCGAATTAGGAATAAATTATTTATTTCCCAAAAATGCAGCAAAAGTTTCCGAAGTTTTCCCTCGCATTTCTCGCACAGCATTTAAATGGACACATAATTTTTCCATTTATATGATTTTCGGGTTTTAATTTTCGGCTATATAATTTGGAATTTAATTCTCTCAAAAACCACTTCATTGGACTCTGTCTTTATCGCTTCCTCTCTCTCTCTCTAGCTTTCTCTCTCTAACTCTATCTCTGTGCAAAATGCATATAGCAGCAGAAGTAGTACTGGGGTTGTCAGCAATGGAGGGAGAGGGAGGCGGGTTCATTGACCTGTACAAGAAGGACCCTGTTGAGAACGCCGAGAGCGGCGGCGAGAGGAAGGGAGATGCGGCGGGGAAGGCCAGCTTCGCTATCAAATTCGACCCCAGCATTCTGATTGACCCCAGCTGCATCAAGATTGGTTCTGTGCTCGGTGAAGGGCCTGGAGCTATTGTTTATGAAGGATTGTGGGTCTCCCATTAACACTTTCGTCTCTGTATCTGTTTGCTCTGTGCTTTTTTTTTCTTGGGTTTTTTGCTTCTTGATTTTGGTTGCTCACATTGTTTGCATGTTATTTTAATTGTGGTACTTTTGGTGCTGGCTTGGCTGCTTGAGTTGGTGTTTTTGTTTCGGTTTGGTGTTTTAGTTGTGTTAGTTTCGAAATCGAGGTTTTTTGATAAACCCTTTTGAGGGTTTTTGATGATTTTTGGGTTTATGGTGGCAAGTGTTGACTTATATTCCGATCTTGGAGTTGTGGTTCTCATAATTGATAAACCCCTTTCGAGTCAAAAGGGAATTGTGGGTTTTTGAGTTGAAGTTTCTGCCATGGTACATTTGTCTTATAACGTTTCGTTACCTTTGAATCTTCATTAAATTTGAACTGGAGGGTTCCTGCTGGAGGTGATCTTGTATCAGTGTATAGGAGAACACATATAAAGTATATAGTATTGATGAGAATCGTTATTGAGAGAGATCATCGATCATCAGTTTTAACTGTTTTTGATAAATGCTCCAAAGTGGATGTGATCACTCTGGATTTTGGAGTCCATTTATTATTAAGCTTAGGAGGGATAAAATTTTTGTTAATGTAGATTCGACTGATAGTGATTTTGAATGCCCAAAATGGAATGTTGACATTCTGCATTTGAAGTCTATTCATTTGTTAGCATATAAGGGTTAGTGTTTAGGAGGGATAGACAATTTCATTATGATAGGTTCAGTTTAGTTATAATTGTCCAATAGCGGGCAAGGCCTCCCATATTTGTCTGCAAATCATCACTCTGTTGCGACTAGTGAGTCATGTAAGATGATTTTTAATGAATTACTCTAGCAATCGTACTTTAAATAGGGAGATACATAATTATGTGTGGAAGGTTGCAAATGGGAAACCATTGGTTATATATGGCAGATAATCTTCTGTTTTAATTTGGAGGTGTGCTCTTTATGTTTCAATAGCCTGGGGATTGGGAGACGAGGTGGTGAGGGGGGTCGGTGGGCAGGGTGGATTCAACTAACAGTGACCTTACAACCTAGAAGCCATTGGTTTGATTGTCCCCTTTTAGATCATCCAAATTGTTCCTCCCTCTGGATCATAGATCACCTGATTACTAGGGTACACCTAAGCATATGCAGTGGAACTGTTTAATCATAGATCCTTTTTTGTGCTTTTCTTTCTCATCTTCGAACTTCTCTCAGGATAAAAACATTTGCTTACCCCTTAATGAGATTATCATCGTTTCGCTTGGTGGTCTTCGAGGATGTAATAATCAGTTGCAGAGATCAGATTACTATTGGACTTTTAAGTTTAGGTATAAAAGTTAGTAAAGAATCAACTGTTTTAGGCACATACAGGATGGACATAATTATCGTCTGATATTTGTTCTTTGGTGATGCAATATCAGTTTATTCTTTACAGTATCGGATTTAGATATAAAGACGTTAGAGAATCAATGAGTTTAGGGCAAGTCTTTTCAACAGGTGGAAACTGGGAGATGATCAAAGAGTGTTTGGAAAAGAAGGATATCTTTAGATTTTTTTTTACTTGGCCAGGCCTTATCATAGATTCATTTACATAGTTATTTAATAGTTATCATATTCATTGCACCTGGAGGTTAAATTTCTGGGCAAGCAGCAGTCCGACATAGATGTCATTGACATAAACTTTATCCCTTTGTTGCCGTGCATGAAAAACATTCATGGTCAATGGCAGCAGTAGATGTTTGTGGCAGGGTTTTTTTTTTTACACTAAACAATTTTCTGAAACCTATTAATACGAGACAACATCTTACTTGAATGCTAAATGTAATAATTCGATCATATATATTTGTCCTGATTAAGTAAGAATATAAGTCATAATCTATATGCTGAAACTGAGGAATTTTATGTCCTGGATTTTAGATTGCTGAAGCTTTCGAAATTATGTTTCTAGGTACCAATCCAAGCCAGTTGCTGTAAAAATTATACGGCCACCCAAAACAACAGAAGTTAGTCTTGATTGCCAAGAAAAGTTCCAGAGGGAAGTTTCATTGCTTGCAAAAGTTAAACATGAAAATATTGTCAAGGTATGATGCTCATTCCGCTTATTTTTTTTCTATTTTTTCTTTTTTTTTTCTTATGCCTGCATTTGTTATTAATATAAATATTTACACTCATCATTTCTTGGAAATCACTTTCTCCCATTTGTGAGCAATATCCTTATGCAAATTGACCGTTGGTTTCAAAAAATATATTTCGTCGATTTATATCCAGGTCAGATGAAATCTTGACCTGGGGAAATGAAATCACTGCGCTTCTGTTCCTAAAGTGGTATTCAATTTTGTGATCCTGTTAGCTTCAGCAAACTGGCTTTAAGTAATTAAAACTATGATGGATACAGAGATAACAGTAATTTGGAAAGCTAAATTTAAGGAATAAATGTTAATAAATTTTTGGCTTTTAAATCTTTCAGTTTTACTGTCTTTCACCTTCTAAATGTATCTAGATTCGTATGTGTAGCTTATTAAAGCTTGGTCATATCAGTTTGTAGTACTCATTTTCCTGATGGGTTTATTTTCATGGTCAATGCCCCTAGTGCATATGCTCATATAAGTCAATGCTCTGAAACAGTTCGTAGGTGCATGCTTTGAACCTTCAATGATAATTCTTACTGAGCTTCTGAGAGGAGGCAACCTTCAGAAGCACCTGTGGGGAAGGCGCCCCGGAACACTTGATCTCAAATGTTCAATAAGTTTTGCAATAGATGTATGTCGAGCTATGGAATACTTGCATGCAAATGGAATCATCCACCGTGACCTGAAACCAGGTTATTGTTCATTTCCCTGGTTCTTTCCTTTTTGTTCTAGTTGTTTGAGTTTATTTTGACAAGGGGACCAATTGATCAGGCGCTTGGATTGGCTACATGTCCCGCTTGTAACTGTAAATGAGTTCATTCGTAGATCCACAAAAAAATTTACTCATTTTTAGTTTTGAAAATTTGCCAGAAATGCATATGTAAATTCATCATGCTTTCTTTTGGTTTTGCATACTCATCTCAGTTCTAATTCTTGAACAATAGGGTTTAAACATCGTTTACCGAAGGAATTTAGTTCTAACAGATACTCTTATTTTTTTCCCCAGCCAACCTACTCCTTACAGAAGACCTGAACAAGATTAAGGTGGCTGACTTTGGCCACGCAAGGGAGGTAATATCCGGGGACATGACATCTGAGGCTGGGACCTACAGATGGATGGCTCCCGAGGTGCACTTTTTTCAGTTTTTGTGTTTCTTCATTCGTTATTCATGCATATACTGCAACAACAACAAAATATGCATAAAATAGCTAATTGTATTTTTCTTTTTATCTGACTTAGCTATTCAGCAAAGAGCCAGTTCCAAAAGGAACGAAGAAGGAATATGACCACAAAGCAGATGTGTACAGCTTTTCGATAGTTCTGTGGGAACTGATTGTAAACCGAATTCCTTTCTCTGGACGGACTAATATATTGGTTGCATATGCATCGGCGAATGTAAGTCCTATGAATGACATTCAAACAGAAACTGATGAACCAGAAACCCGAAAATCTATCCAATAGCTATAGCAAGTACTTGAATGCTTTCCTATCTGTATTCTCTTTTAAGATTTAGTTCACTTCCATTATATGGTGCTTGATTATTTTGAGATGCCTTAAGATGACTGCCAACATTATCTGCAAGCTGACGTTTTTTATTGAAATTTTCTTGAGTTAAGAGTTTGATTTTTCTGGGGAGGGACCGAGTGTGCATAAAAAAAATATTTTCAGAACTCAGAAGTTGAATGACTGTTGGCGGATGACTTCTCTTTGTGCTTTCAGCAAATACGACCAGAGCTGGACGACATTCCTCAGGACCTTGTCCCGCTATTGGAGTCCTGTTGGGCAGATGACCCAAGGATCCGACCTGAGTTCATGGAGATCACGAGCCATCTTTCCAACTATCACAAGCAACTGTGTGCAGCTGAGGCGGAACCTCCAGCAGTCAATGTGCCAGAAGCTGAACATCAAGAGAGCAACGTGAAGGAACAAGAGCCTCCCAAAGTCCATATGATTGACAAGTCCGAAGAGAAAAAGAAAGCTAAAAGGAGAAAGAAGTGCAGATCAAGTTTCTTCTTGTTTTGCTGTCGACCTGTAGCGGTGCATGAGTGATTGGTTATCCGCTCAAGTTTTGTAGGATACAGAGTAGAACCACAGATATAGAGATTAGGGTAGACACAGCCAGGCCTCCTGAGCTGAACTGTTGTTCTGTAACTTGTGTTAGAAGCAACTGTACAGATACACCGTGTTAGGAACCATCGAATAAAAATAGATAGAGACTAGAGGCTAGAGAGGAACCGCATACACAACTTTAAAGAAACAAAAAAACAAAGTTTGTACTCGTTTTCGCAGCTGAATATTTCTTCTGAAATCAAAGCTATGTTTTGAACTTTGATCACTAGCATACTTTCAGTTCTGTGCTCAAACTGTTGGATTTTTTTTATATCGTACGAAGCTCCGATGCTGGCCTGCGGCTTAAGCAAACTCATATTTTAGTAATGAATTGTTTCGTGCAAGTTAACGTGATTAGCCACATTGACTCTTTTTTTCTGATGCTTGAATTGCTGGTTCTGATGAATTATGTGAGCTTCCTTTGGTGTACAAATTTTGGGTGGAAAGTAGGGTTGCAGATAAGGATTTTGTTTCCCTTTTTAACTAGAGGGCGGCTTAGTGGTGTTATCTAATATGTTGACTAAGCGATCACATCATTGTGAATTTTTGTAAAAAGCTACTTTAGGGTAAAAAAAAAACTTTATAGGTAAAGAAGATAGGCAAGTGATTGCGCGTATCTAGATTTTTTGAAAGATACGAAAATGGAAAGAAAGAGTATTGTACATGATACATAAATGAGAGAATCGAATTCGTAGTTAGTGTGTTATCTTATAGAACACCACGTGTGGGTCCTTAAAAGAAAATTTTGAGGGTCTTTCAACTACAATCGCTTTTGCATCAAAAATCTGATTTCTATTTCCCCACTTAGTACTACAGTAGCGGTTTTTTTTTTTTTTTTTTTTTTACTTGTAAAAGAAAGATTTTAGGTTTAAATCTCGTAAATGACAAGTTTGAAACCAATTTATGACCGCACCTCCTAACACGTGTGTAAATATATTGTTTTCATTCCAAGAATTGGGATTTGGATTAGAAAGTCCCGAACACATGTGATAACATTATTGGATTCAATACACTACATCATCATATTATATTGTATGTATACGGATGGTATCAATCGTGTTCAAGTTTACGAATTTGTAATTGTGTCATGTCCATGTACGAACACGAGTTGACCAACACATATATCGATCTAACAATGCAATAATCATATTTTCATCAAAAATTTGAGAAGTTAATAGTCGAACAATTCCAATCATATGCTATGATAGTTTTCATGTACATAGAAGATCTTATATTCGTGCAAGTTTTTTATTTTTTTTATTTTTATTTTTATTTTTATTTTTTTTATACGGTAGTAGAACTCATTAAATTCAAAAGTGGTTCGGTACAAATGTTTATTTTAAGAGCCAATCATGGCATTACATTATCCTTCACAAGTAAGTCAATGGCAATACTTGGGGGAGTACCATTCGATACAGAGTCTTGTTGCATCGAGAGACCAATTTGTGCAAGGCGATGGGCAACCGAGTTTGCTTGGCGACGAGTGTGGGTAATTTTACCTTCAGTGATTGAATGGAAGAGCATCTTGATATCTTCCACAATTTGCCCAATCAAAGACAAATTAAGATAAAGATCGCACGATGCCTCCATAATCTAAAGTAAATTCGTGCTTGAAATTGCAAAAATGTATCAACAATTTTTCAAACAAAAAAAAGGAAATTTCCTGGCTCCTGTACTCGTTGAATTTGGCCTCATATCTAAGTTTTATTTAATGTTTATTTAGTGTATGATAAGTAATAAATAATATTTTTTATACTAAAAATAATAAATGAGTTTTCTCTCCCTCGTCCATCCTTTTATCCTATTTGTACTCGGGAAAGGAAAAAGAATTTTTTATTTTAATCGACCATTAAATCCTATCTCTACAATTTTCTTACTTCGTTTTGAGATTTTCCAATAAATGTCACCTTTAGTATGTTCTTAATCTCTTTATTTACTTTTTTTTATTTAATCAGTAGGTTAATTATTTATATCGTCCTTGAATTTGTCTAGTAGAGTACGATTTGAGAATAGTTTATATTTCATTGTTGTTGCTTCATGTTGATTATTATACAATTTTATATAAACAAAATAATGAATATATGCTTTTGTACTAATTTCAACTAGCCCATTCAAGAAAAAATTCTTTGTTCTGCTCTTGGGTATGTGGTTCTAAATTTTTCACATTGCACCTAAAGTTTTAAAATTATATTAATTTATAGGCCAAATAACCAAAATGGTCAATGAGATTTGCATAACTCTTCACTTTGGTCCCTAACATTTCAAATCAATGAAAGTGGTCCCTGAGATTTTCACCATCCATCATTTTGGTCATTCCGTTAAAAACTCCGTTAAGTGTCCCAGAGTTCTTGGCCGAAAGTTTGGACAATTTTCAAAGCTTCCTAACTCAATCGTTTCTTAACCAAATTCGATCCATAATATATCAAAATGAAGATAGGAAAGTGTAGAATAATATTATATCTATTTGGAAGCCCAATGGTTGCCGGAGATGGCCGGAAAATAGCTTCAAAGTTGACTGGTCCAAGGGAAAACTTGAAAATTCGCCGAAAACTGGGTAAACTTTAAACATTCATAACTTTTTCAATACTCAACGAAATCAAGTGATTCGAAAACAAAAATCATACTTCTCGACGTGACAAAGATAATGGTATCTTTTTCGATAGCTAAATCGCAGTGGTTTGGCCGAAAAAAGGCTCGAAAGTGGCTATCTTGGTCTCGAGTTAGCCACTTTCGAGCCATTTTTCGGCCAAACCAGGGTGGTTTAGCCGTCTAAAAGGTATCATTCTCTTCATCTAGTCGAGAAGTATGATTTTCGTTTTTGAATCACTTGATTTCGTTGAGTATTGAAGAAGTTATGAACGTTTAAAGTTTACCCAGTTTCTGACGAGTTTTCCAGTTTTCCCTCGGACCAGTCAACGGCTATTTTCCGGCCATCTCCGGCAGCCATTGGGCTTCCAAATAGGTATAATCTTATTCTACACTTTCCTATCTTCATTTTGATATATTATGGGTTGAATTTGGTTAAGAAACGATTGAGTTACGAAGCTTTGAAAATTGCCCAAACTTCCGGCCAAGAGCTCTGGGACATTTAACGGAGTTTTTAACGGAACGACCAAAATGATGGATGGTGGACAATCTCAGGGACCACTTCTATTGATTTGAAATGTTAGGGACCAAAGTGATGAGTTATGCAAATCTCAATGATCATTTTAGCTATTTAGCCTAATTTATATCATTTGTCAAGATAATACAAATATAACTTACACATTAGTCCATATGAGAGTATCATGCTCACTATTGCCAATATAATGAAAAATTAATCCAACTATAAACGTAAATTAAGACAATTTGAATATTTTTAAGTGTAAAATGAGGTCCATTTTGAAATTCAATATTGTTAAGATTGTTATTCACACATTTATTTTTACTTCTCAATTTTTAAGTGTAAATTGAAAAAAAAAATTAATAATTCACGGTACATTTTGAAATTCAATATTTTTAGGGAGTGGTATTCATACTCTTTTTTACTTCTCTTACACTCTTGTTAATTTTTTATCATTTCCTTCAATTCATTCGATTCGGTGAGTCAGAAATTAGGTAAGTGTGAAAGACGCTGTGTGGATAGCGCCATCTTATTTTTTTGTTTCAACTCATAAGTAAATAAATAATATGAAGTTTTAACGAAAAGCTCACGGTACTGTTCACTTTAACGAAAAATCATATTTTTACACTAAAAAGTCAAACCTATTACTATTCACTTTACCTTTTATTTTGTCCTTATCATTAAAACTCAAAATTTTCAAGTCATTTTCATTAGTTTTCCTTAAATAATAACTTCACAATTTTTAAGTCGACGTGGCCGCCAATCAAGGAGGAAGAAGAAGATAAATTAATAAAATAAAGTAATAATTAATTAATTAATATAATAAAAAGAAAGGTAGTTGTCAGGATGAGTCATCGTGGCTTATGCACCGTCACGATCTAATCCAGTGAAACGTGGACAGCTGGACGCCTCTTCCTCGCACGTGTCTCCCCCGGCAAACCCTAACCCCTTCTTCTCTTCCGGTACACCTCCGCCACACTGGATCTCCCTTCTACACAACATATCCAGTCACTCCCCCGTCCCAACAACGACAAACTGAAAGCCCAGCAGCCAACGGACACACACAGAGACAGCCTCCCTCTCTCTCTCTCTCTCTCTCTCTCTCTCTCTCTCTCCAAATCCAAAAACCCTAGATTCCTAATTTGGTAGCCGTTGATCTTAAATAAAGTGGTGTTCCACCTGGACTTCCACCTCACTCTCTCTGAACGCCATGAAAGCAGGTCTGCCTCTCTCTCTCTCTCTCTCTCTCTCACTCTCTCTCTCTCTCTCTCTCGCTCTTCTTTTTCTCTCCTTTTATGATTCTCTCGAATCACGCGTCTCCTGGCCCGATTCTTCTTAGTTGCCTTTCGATTTCGTGATTGTATTCTACAATTTGTGACAAAAATCTCAGCTTTTTTTTTTTAATTGATTTCTGTGTTATTTGCATAAGTCAATCTGTTGCTGCTGCTATTTGATTTACTATCAGCTTTTGATTGTCATGGTTGATTTGAATTTTGAGATTTGATGTGGGAAAATTAGTTAATTTTGGGTTAAGGGTAGGTGTAATTTAATCCACTTTTTGGGTAAATTTTGTAGCTTTGAGTGTCAAATCTGTGCGGCTGAACAGTAAATAATTGAGAATTCGAGTGTGATTTTTTCAACAATTGAGCAATTAATTTGTTTTTTATTAATTGAATTAGTGATTTTACTGATGTTAAATGTTAAGCATGTAATTAGTGAGTCTGGGGACTGTTAATTTTGGTGTCTGTTAAATTTAAGCATGTAATTAGTGAATCTGAGGACTGTTAATTATGGTGTCTATCAGGTGCTTCATAGATTATTTTGAAGAATAAACCTGATCTGGTAAATTTAGAACTAAAAGGGGGTATTTGCTGAGCCAATAGAAAATGGGGACAGGGGAAGAAGGTACTCCTCCTAAGCCTTCCAAACAAGCTTCAACAGCTCAGGTAATTCCCTCAGTTCCATCCTTTGTCCTCGTCTTCAATCCTATCGCGGTTCGAGTTTTTAATCTGTTTCTGAGGATTGTGTAGGAAATACCAACACCACCTTCGTATCCCGATTGGTCCAGCTCTATGCAGGTTCATGATGAAAACACATTCTGGATCAATATGTAATTTTTTTTAAGTAAGCTAGATAGATATATTTGATATCCTGATAAATGAGTTTAATAGCTTATGGAAAACATTCTTGTTTAGGCTTATTATGGTCCTGGTGGTACTCCGCCTCCCTTTTTCGCCTCCACTGTTGCTTCCCCAACTCCACACCCTTATATGTGGGGAGCCCAGGTACTTCTTTTGCTTTGGGATTATACACTGACATACATGTTTCTTAGGGAGCAGTTGCTTTTTGTTTGCGTCTTCTTTTTCCAGAAAGAGGTGGTTTTTATTCTTTGTTGTTGTTTACTATTTTTCAGCATCCTATGATGCCGCCATATGGAACTCCAGTTCCATATCCGGCCATGTATCCTCCAGGTGGAGTTTATGCTCATCCTAGTATGGTCACGGTATGATGCTATTCCTCTACATGTGCATCCGTCTTCATAGATAAAAATGGACTCTGTTATTTAGGAAGATCTCTACCTGATCAGCTTATTTCTTTTATCCAATTATTCTGTAGACTCCAGGTGCACCACAACCAGTCCCGGAGTTGGAAGGGAAGGGTTCTGATGGGAAAGAGCGGGCTTCAACTAAAAAGACCAAGGGAACTGCAGGAAATGCAAGTTTGGCTAGTGGCAAGGCTGTGGAGAGTGGAAAGGCAACTTCAGGTTCAGGAAATGATGGTGCTTCACAAAGGTGTGCTGATCTTTGCTTTGGATTCTTGCTTTTGACAAGTTTTGAGATTGTTCTCTTCTTTTGACATGTGTTCCATAGAACATTTATCTATCGGCACTGTGCCTTGATCTGATTGTAAATTTTTGGCGATGTAGTGGTGAAAGTGGTAGCGAGGGTTCCTCGGATGGAAGTGATGATAATGCTAACCATCAGGTGTGTATGTGCATTACATCTAATTACTTATAGATGATATTGGTAACTATTTAAAATGGCTGGCAGAGTTTGGAAGCTTTTGAAAGCCATCTAGAAAACTAGCGTTGGCCACTTTATGCTTGCAAACATCTAAACTCGGATGCCGTCTTTAGAGTTTCAATTAACCTAAAAATGGCTAGCAGAGTTTGGAAGCTTTCGAAACCCATGTAGAAAACTAGCATTGGCCACTTTATGCTTGCAAACATCAAAACTTGGATGCCGTCTTTAGAGTTTCATATTAACCTAACAACATTCTTTTTGTATGATGCATTCTTTTCCTTCTAATGATAACATACCCAATTTCTCTGTAGGAGTATGGTGCAAACAAGAAGGGGAGCTTTGACAAGATGCTTGCAGATGGTATATTAATCTTGTTCATACTACTGCCTGCTTATGTTATATTTTCTGAAATGATTTTCTCACAGTTCATTTTTCAGGTGCAAATGCACAGAATAGCACTGGGGCCATTCAGGCTTCAGTGCCTGGGAAGCCTGTCTCTATGCCTGGAACTAATCTGAATATTGGAATGGACTTATGGAATGCATCCCCTGCTGGTGCTGGAGCAGCAAAGGTGAGAGGAAATCCGTCGGGTGCCCCATCAGCTGGTGGTGAGCATTGGATTCAAGTACGTGTCTTTCTGTTTTCTTCTAAATTGTTATTTAGTATTACTGTTCGTTTTTCATGCAAAATTTTATCGGTCTAGATGTTTGGCATGTTATGTTCGGCGTTTTTAGTTTGGCACAAGACTGCCAGTCTGGAAGCACAATTAAACAAGATCCTACCTAATAATGGTCTAGATAACAGTCGAGTAAAATAACATGTTAGATTGTCTGCCAAGAGAAAACCTGACTACGTGTGCGTGTGTGTTTGTATTTGAATGAGAGTATTATTTTTGTTAATAACTTTAATGGTTTGTTAGTAAACCTATTACACTTAAATTTTATTGTTCATTCAATTTAGTTTGTACTTTGAAATTGGATTCCGTTTACATTTTGCGGAGGTGCCTAGTCATGGTGACTCATAAATATCTCTCTTAAAAATCGAAAATGCACTTTGGTAGTTGTTTTAGCTCATCATTGATTTTCATGATTTTGACAGGACGAACGTGAACTGAAAAGACAGAAAAGAAAGCAATCGAATAGGGAGTCAGCTAGGAGGTCAAGATTACGGAAGCAGGTACATATGTACTTCTGTACTTGTTGACAGGAATTTCTTGTTCTATCTGCCTTTTTGGATATGCATCCTGTGCTACAGGACGATGATAAGTTTTAAATAATCATGTGCTAAGACTTAAACAAAAATAATTCATGTCTAAATCGCTCTTCCGTTTCTTATGTGTTTCCAGGCAGAGTGTGAAGAGCTACAAGCAAGGGTAGAGGTTTTGAGCAATGAGAATCATAGCCTCAGAGAGGAGCTGCACAGGCTTTCTGAGGAATGTGAGAAACTTACATCAGAGAATACTAATATAAAGGTCCGTTTCTATACACTTGCACTTTGTTCTTATTTTTTTACTTGTATGACATCCATCGGGGAGAGAATCCTTGCTGATTAGAGTTCTAGCATGATGCGTTAAAAGCAATCCAAGTTGCCCGAAATGTTTCACTAATCTGTTGCACGAGTGCAGTCCATCTTTTGACAAAAGTTTGTTTGTGCTGCTATGCAGGAAGAATTGACACGAGTGTGCGGACCCGATTTAGTAGCAAACCTTGAGCAGCAGCCTGGTGGTGGTGAGGGCAAAAACAGCTGAGATGGAATAGTAGTCTCGATTTGTAGTAACAGAGATTTATGAGCTCCGTAAGCCACGACCGTTCCGCGAATTGAGCGTAGAGAATTTGTTTTCCTTACTAATTTGAACACTTTTAACCCTTTTATCTGTAACAGTAACGTTTATTTATGAACATAGCTGTTGAGTTGGATCCTCCGAGTAGTGGGAACCATGCAAATTGTTGTATCATTGGAAAGAGTATATAATAGATTGACCTCCGTTTGGTATTTGTAGTCTTTGAATCGATTTGTGGCTTCGTATTCTTGTCCCCCATTTTTCCTCTTTCCCTACTCATCCAAAGTGATGCCCCCGAATGAAGGCGTCGTCCGGTTCGCGCTCTTATTTGGAAACTTTACAGTGCTGCTGCTATTTGGACCGCCTTTACTGAACGAGCAAAGGTGGTCCAAATAGCATTAATCGTTTAAAAGTTCTGTTTAGACCGATAGTTGCTTACTCTAATAAGAGTAGGACGCACAATTGTGCGTGAAACCTTTTCATTCTTCACATTAAGGTCCACAATGTTGAATGACACATCACCTGAAAGAGTGGAGAAAAATGAACCAGCTTTTGATATTTGCCTAATCGACAGATAACATGCTAAGAGTAATATACGGCCAAAATTGTTTTTCTTTAGAAATATGTTCCGCTACTTCGGAGATTTTACTAATCACTGGACAAACAAAAGATTTTAGACAACCTAATTCAAGGGAAGTAGTTTTGTCTCTATATTGCGCCGGAAAGAATTTCAAAACTATACATTCGAAAGGCAATAATAATTCTCTTTTTAATACTAACACTAATCATCGTGATCAGACTCCGAAACTGGTGCTGGTCTAGTCTGGTCTTCAATCACATTCTGCCCTGGTAGGTCTGGAAGAGGCGGTCTGATCTGGCCTTCAATCGCATTCTGCCGGGGTACATCTGAATTAGGCGGCTGGTCTGTTAAAAACAAGGGAGGGCAACAAACTGTAATCAACGAAAATGAACTGGCGAGTTTAAAAAACAGGGACCAGTTACTAGCCTTTGCAACCTAATGATGTATCGTTCCAGTATATACGATCACTATGTAGGAGAGAAACTATAGCTAAACTTCAGGCGTGTGAGGTCGGGATTAATCATTCTCACCTGAACCCAAAATCTTCATGATCATAACCCTAGCATACTCGATCTCGGCTTGGTGTGCACTAAGGAGTTTATGCTGCAATATAGAAACCAATATACCTCAATGAGTACATTTTAGTATTTTAGCCACAAAGTGTAAACAACAAAGAGCACTTCCATAGCAGTTCATTTGGATCCATACCAACAATTTCAGGGGTCCTGCTTAGTTCTTACCAAAGTAACATTCAATAAACTCATATTTATCTATACTATATAAAGACAGAGGGAATACCACTTCGCCATATGTGAGCCCCAAAACTCGATCAATTCTAGCTTGATGCTTCAGAAAGAACGGGCGTAGATGGCTTGTGTACAACTGCTTCGCTCCCTGATGCAAAAAGGGCAAAATTACTTGCTAATTCATTTTATAGAAAAAAGCAGGTAGTTAATTACAACAAAATTTTCTCCTTGTGTCAATATCTCATATGTATGCACATAACCACAGTCGGCTGTGAAACGTTACAAAGCATTCTGAACACAGCTCAACAATTCAACTATAAACATAAGATAAGGCACCCATAAATATCCAAATGAATATGCAATTCTTTTCGTCCAAGCGTCTGTCAACATCTTTAACAGATGATGTTCCAACAAAATTGGATAAAAATCATGAAAAGAATAATAATATATAGATTTTCAAAACGACTTCTAATCCTTTCTTTGATGTCTGACAGCCAAGACCTACCTGTAAACTTGATATGACAACCAAAAAAAGTAAAAACAACCTAGTTCAAAGAAAATATGTTTCGTAAAATAGATTAGCAAATTCTCACAAGCAATGAGCTTCGCTTTACAATCATATGCACAATAATTAAGTAACACGATTTTGTTAATAATCAAAGGAGAAGAGCCCACGTGGTAAGGTTGGTGGGGAAAATGGTTAAGATTAGAAAATTTCATTGGTGAAATCACATCCCGATCTACCAAAAGAAAAATATAATCCAAAACAGAAAGATGAAAACAAATTTAAACAACGAACTTTTGTTTTTGAGGTGAAATTATTCAATATTATGCAACAATTCCCAGGATGTTACAAAGAGTCTGAATGTGAGGATGATTGCAATAACATACTAGAAGTGAACGCAAGAGAGGGGGAGAGAAAATAGACAATTATAACCAACTGAATTTTGTGACAGAAAGGTGTCTTTATAATTCTTCTTCCATATGTATTGATACAAACACTCCAAAAAGAAGAATAAAACTGAACTTACATCAACAGTAGGAAGTTGGAGCCAAACAAGAAATGCAAACTTCATATGGTAGTACATTGGGCACCTGGGCACAACAAAAAACTAAAGATGAGGTTATCTATCAAACTCAGTACATGAAAAAATTAGTAGTGAGATATTTTCTTTTAACATTGTCCGAAATAACATACTGTTTCCTTATGCCAATAGATCCTCAATTATAACTATAGTTGAAAACACATTCTACTTTGAATGCTAATGAAACACTCTTGTTGGAAAATGGTATCGTTTCATAGTCACGACACAGACAGAGGAAAGTGCAAGCATATGGAAGAGTATAGGGTACCCTTTTTCTATTATTCTTTGTTCAAAATGCTGACATTGTATTTTTGCTTTTCAAGTCACCAACAAATTGAGGTTGAAAGTTGAAACATACAACCTTATTCATCAGTAATTTAATGAAACAGTCAATGTAACAAATTTAAAGAGATCTAGAGTAATCCTGAAACTACACCCAATTCAATACGGGATTCTGAGAAAATATACATATGTAAAAGGTAGTAATTGTGATATATAAAGAACCTAACTATTTAACAAATGCGGTAACTCTGAAGAACAGGATCCGGATCTTACCATGAAATAAGCTTGTCTGAAAATATTTCAACAAGGCTGAAAGATCCATAAGCTGCAATCATTTGAAGTGAACTTAGATTACTTGCATGATAGGGTAAAAAAGAAGCATAAGTCTTGATAGTATACAGTTAAGAATCATAAGACGAAAATTCATCCAAGTACAAAGTACAAGAAGGAAAGTAATAAAAGTAATTAATAATTTCCAACCTGCCCAATACAAAAGCCACTTTTCTTGTGCAATACGATCTTTCCTTTCAATTGCCTTGCATGTACAGTATACTGGTATACCAATCCCCACAGAACAACTACACCAGAGCACAAATTCAACGTCTTTTCATAAACTAACCACATTCCAAGTTTAACGAAAATAAAATGACCATTAATCATGCCTTAGCATGCAGTTCACATTAACCATGCCTTACCATGCAGTTCGGAGTACAATGTTCGAACCAAGAGGGCAAAGTAGCAACCTCAACCCTACCTGCATCAGATATTCTCAAACGTCAATTTTATCGTTTAATTATCAAAAAGTTAATGGATTCCAATATTACATAAAACAATGAGGATAATAGTGAACAATCCTAAGCATCAACCATGGATATATAAACACACAAACAGAAGCAAATTCATGATGTGTTAACAAAATTATTGACCAAAAAAAGATTTATGAACAAAATTTCCTTAAGTTACTGAATTTCGCAATCCAATTTCCTAATCCTACGATTAATTATCTTGTACTTTACTCACACGAATTACATCAAAAATTGAAATTTCCAAAAAAATAAAATAATTTATAGTGAATAATTACAAAAATTGTTCAACATGCATTTTAATCGCAAGTTATCAGTAATTGAGAAACCCTAAATCAGATTGGAGTTCGAAAATTTGGGGATCAGTCTTTTACAATAGTTGAAACGAAACGGAAACGAGAACAAAGAGAAAATAAATGTATCAAACAGTAAGTGAAGAGTAAAGGAAAATGGAATCGAAGGAGGAAGAAGAAAGAGGACCTCGCTGGTGATGTTGGATCCGAGAAGAGCCATTTCTGAGCAGAGCAGAGCAAAGCGCGCAGGGAAACCTCCTAACCGTTAATTACGTTTCACGAGATATGGAGTTGATAGAAATGGAAAAGTTGAGTACAATTTTCAAAGAAAATTGGCCCAACCTTTAACCGGCCCAATTATAGAGTCAAAGTCGAAAGAGTTTGAACCCGAGACACAGTAGGTTGAAACAGAAGCCCTAACTAACAGGATAATTCACAATTTGCATTCAATTATAACACTAAACGGTCTTGTTTGTTTATTATCATTAGATTGGAATTGATAAAAACTAACTATATTTAAGGTATATTGAAGATGAAGGTGAACGATTTTTTTATTTTGATTGGATTAGAGCAGTTCCACCGGAGGTGGAATAGCCCAGCACCCAGTCAAAAAATCAGGCTGGCACCCTGTCAATTCACTCCCGCCTGTGAAATCGACCGGCACCCAGCCCAAGCCAGTCCACAGGCCGGCCTAAAATCGACAGACCTTGGGACTGGCTTATCTGACGTCAGCATGAAGGAAGTTCACCTCTTCTAATCCTCTTATTTTAGGAGAATCAAAATGGATAAGTTTCCTTGATGAGTAATTTATCATTTATTTTCAATTTTTTTTTCATCATGTCCTTAAATCAAGGTTCTAAAAAACGCTAGGCGCTAGTCGGGCGGCGGGCTGGCGCTTAGCCGGCCTAGGCAGATTTAAGTAAATTTTTTGTATATCTTGTAAATAAATGCATATTGACACTTACAAAAAATTATACTTGTGAAATCTATAGATAAGATAATAAAAGAATGATAAAATGTAAAAAGAGTATTCAACAAGTTCAAAATTAAAAAATACATTAAGCACATATACCATATAACTTAGATATTTTGAATGATTGTATCTAATTTTTTAAAAATAAAAGTATAAATCCCACGTAGTGGGTTAGGTGGTTTGTAATAAAGAAAAAATTATGAAAAAGTGCATGCATCCTTCCCCATTTCATAAAGCACCACGTGTGTGGTGTGACCCCTCCCTTCCACCCTTAGTCCCCATGCATCCCTCACAATTCACATCAGCCAGGAGAGTCAGAGACTCCCAACACCATTTTGACGCCTTGAGACTCCCAACCATTTTGAAAACCGGAACTTTATTCTTTTTTATTCTTCCTTTTCCTCATCATCTTTGTCTGTTTTCCCTTTCCTCTTCTTCTTCTTCTTCTTCTTCTTTTTTTTTTTTTTTCTGTTTTCCCTCTGTAAATTCTCCCCTTCTTTTTGTTTCCTCTTCTTCTATTTCGGTGTAAGTTCCTCTTTTTCGATGGATTTCAGATAGAGGGAGTCGCGACAGCTAAGAAAGTCGTGGTGCACAGAGAGAGGGAGTCAAAGTGACGAGAAAGCTTTTGCGATTCTGGGTATTTGGTTGGATTTCTTCCCAGGAAACCATTTCACTCTTCTTAAACCGCCGCCTAGACAGCCGCCTAAGAGCGCCTAGGCGGGCGCCTAACAGCTCCCCGATTTTTCTTAACGATTCGGACCTAATCGGATCGGCACAACCACGCCCAGTGCCTAAGCGGCCGCCTAGGCCGTTTTTTAGAACACTGCCTTAAATATAGTGAGTTGTCAATTCTAGTTAAATGATAGGGACCAAATAAGCCTAAAATGTGTATTCTTATCTTGGATAGGGCCAAACCACACGAGTGAGAAAATTACATTTTTTTATAAAACAATGTTCTAGAGATGAGTTTGAGTCACGCAGGTAAGTCTGGGGGAGAACAAACCAAAATCTTTTTCCCCTGGCAAACCAACTAATCCAGTTAGGAAGAAACTAGAATCCAAAGTATCAGGTTTATGTGAGAGTAGGGCATCCATTAATGAAGAGAGAAGGGGTATTTCCTTTCTTAGCTCACGCAAAAGAACGATGAAGAAAAACAAATGGGCGTGTTGCCAAAAGCTGTGCATGTGGAAGGCACTCTGAACCAGGCGCGCGATGCAGGCTTCATGGGACCGACGACGTCCATCAATGTTATGCTAAAAAGGAAAGTCATAGCTGTGCTGAGGAAAAGAGAGAGGAAGACTTAGCCAAAGCAGGAAGAAACGGGAAAACCAAGGGATTCCCTAGGAGAAACCCAGGAAAGCGTTCTAAGGGTTCCTTTAGGTTTCCTTGAATTTCCTACGTAATGTAGGCATCCTCAAACCTTAGGAATCTCATATTATTCATCCTTCAAAACCATGCAACCATTCACAAGTTCTCTCTCACGCTAAACTTGGTCAACTTCTAACTTCCGCACCATGCCTCACTTCCCATTATTTGCTTAAATCACGTAATCTTTGAGTCATTAATCCAACCAGGATACTTCCAAAGACACGCTAATTCTTTCGAGGTATTTCGGGACTTGGTACGTAAACAAACCAGAGGAAGTAAAAGAATATCCACCAAAGCCCAAGTCCAGCTTGACTTAAAATCCCCCAACATCATACAATACGTTGAACTTGAATACTAACTTACAATTGGAAAAGAGGTTGTTACTCATTAAATAGCTTATTGTTGTAGGGAAAACAAGGAAGGGAGACAATTTCCAAATGTGGGGAGAAGGCTGATAACCAACTATGTTTTAGTTAATGAATTCATCATATATGCAAAGAGAAATTAACCTCTAAGTAAAAAGGACAATAAGAAAATAAATTATGTACGAGGAAATGAGATCCATAATCCATTGATTCATGATTTGAGTGTTGGGACATTGCCAATAGTTTGCTTAGCTTCCCTCTTATATGTTTCTTCCAAAACAAGCAAAAAAAAGTTACAACGAGAACCAAACATACACCAAAAGATTGACCCAAAAAAAAAACATACACCAAAAGAAAAAAGAAAAAAACTAGTCCCAAACCCAACAAAACAAATTGGTCGGGATCATTACCTTAACACTTAAACACATAATTACACCCCAATCCCCAATAGTTAAAGTAATTAAAAGAGAAGAAAACTGCTTAATTATTAGCTAGTCTTCTAGCTAGCTGCTAATGCTAATTAGCTCCTCCTAATTACACCTCCATGCCGACGTGGCAACCAGGGCCCTGTCGTGCCAGCAAAGCACCAACTCGGCCTGCCGTTTCGCCACGTGAAATCCCCTGACCTGGACCTTCCCCAACAGGCACTGGGCCTGAAAGTCAGCAAACTGGCTCAGCTCCATTGCCCTCATCCCCGCCCCGTGAAACACTTCCCGCCATGGCGGAATCCGCCTACCTGCCGCCTCCACCGCTGCCTGAATCTTCGGCCGCAGCAGAAACGTTTCAATCATCTTCACCACGTCGCTGGAAGCTGCCACGGATGCGTCCAGCGACTCTAGCATGATTGAAAAGAACTCAAGGCCGGAGACGAAGTTCCTTCGGAAGGAAGTTGTTCCAGAATCTCCCATCCCTTCCCCGTCGACGAACACCACGACGCTTGGCGACACGCGGCGCATGTCGCCGAGAAAACCGGAGATGTTGTTCTGGGAGCAGAGGCGGCGGAGGATGTACGGCGACAGAAGAACCGCAGTCTTCTCCCCGTCCATGAACTTGACGGCCTTGAACGACATCATCTCGAACGTACGGACGGGGACGAACTCGACCTGGAACCTAATCTTGAGCTCCTGAGCGAACTGGGACAGGTTCTCCCGAATCAACCGGGTCTCGACGGCGTACTCCTCTGGCACGACGGCGGTGATGCGGAGCACCGGTGGGACCTGGTTGCCTTTATTTCGGCTCGCCACGTCAGCTTTCTCGGCGAGCTCTTTCATTAGGGAAGCGTACTGGCCACCCAGGCCGATGTCAAAGTCGATGACGTGGATGAAGGCTGATCCGTTGAGGGCTTCGAGCAGGGCCTGGTTTGTTGTGAAGTGAGAGAACATCGGGACCGGCGAAATTCCGGAAAAGCTCTTGTAGGCGCGGATTGTCTGGACGATGTCGGACGAGGAAGAGAACTCGCGCGCCGCAGTATCAGAGCCATTGAGGAGGGATTGAAGAGCGTCCTTGAAATAAACCGCGGCGCGCTGGAGTGGCTTTCCGACGGGTTTCGACGGGGAGGAGGATCGCATCCTGTTGTTCAAACGGTCTAGGATCACCTGAGCGAGTTGCAACTCGTCCGAGTCGAAACAGTCCGCGGCGCGGATTAATTCCTCTATGAAATCAACCCCTACGTTCCAGTTGCCCGATTGATGGAAGTCGTTGATCGCATGGTCGTAACAGTTCTGGGAGGAGTACACTTCGGAGAGATTGATGTTGTAATCGGAGTGGACGAGCTGGGTGGGATCGAACGGTTGAGGATGCAGGTACTCCGAAATCTGAGGATCGTTTGAATTCAATTGCGGGATTGAACTCTTGAGGTTCGGGACGTTGTCGTCGTGCAACCCTAAGTCTCTCATGATTGAGTCCCAGTCCACTTGCTCCTCCCACTCCACAGGGTCATGGTTCGAGTGGGACAGCACGTCGGAGATTGCCAAAATTTTGGAGGGTTTCTCGGCGGAGACAGGGCTGGGGCTGTGGCGGAGGTCGAGAACCGAGGTGGGCTCGTAGCCCCCCAAGTTCGAAATACCTAGGTGAAAGTTGACACTTTGGTTATTAGTCTGGGTGCTGTGCTTGGGAGATTGGTTGTTGTTGTTGCTGTGTGGGGAAGAAACAGGCACTCTCATGGCTTATTTAGAAAGCCCTTCTTTTATGACTGGCTTATTTAGAAAGCTGTGATTTGGTTGAGAGGAAGAGGAAATGTGAAGGGAGGGGTAAGGGGGGCTTTTGGTGGTGATGATTGAGGGCTTTTTATCTTTGCGTGTGTGCATGGTGGCGGTGGTGGGATGGCAATGGAATATAATAAGGTAAAGTAGTAGCGTTTGTGTGGAAATGTCATACATGACATTAGAGGGATGACGAGGGCTCGGAGGGAGGCTTTTAATCTCTTTGAAGCTTCTTGCTCAAGTCTTTGCATACAATTGCTTTTTTGAGTTTTCTGTACATTTCTTTGTTTGATTCGCTGTCTAATTCTGCTTTTTAGTAATTAGCTCACTTCTGGACTCTCTCCAGGCCATGCAAAAGCAATCAAACCATGTTAGGTGTATTTTTAGAAGGATCCCATAACAGTGAAGTGTGCTGTTGGCTAGCTTGTTGAAGGTTTAGGTTATTGGTGGTAACTTATTTTTATGCTTGATTGTGGATCTCACTTATGATCAACAATGTATTTAATATGTATTTGTAGTTTCATGGAGCTTACATTAAGGGATTAAGAGCGTTTGTTTTCAGATTTGGTTCAACTTGTCAGATGTTCAAAGAGACGGGCCACTCATCCACTCTCAGCCACAGTGATACAGTCCCAACTTAACCACGTATTTTTCGGTGTTGAGTTTTACCACAAAAGACCTTACTGTTATTAGAAGTGGAACCATATACTTATATATTGTATGACAAGGATGTGAAACCAAAATGACCCCTTATATATTGTATTTTATTTTCTTAATTCTCCAATGTAGAACTTATATTCAACAGAAATGAATAATGATACGATTCTTGAGAAAGGAAAGTCTCGTTTTTTGAAAATGAATAATGCACATGTAATTGAAAATGAATAATGCACATGTACTTGAAAATGAATAATGCACATGTACACAAAAAGAATCCATGTGTGATATTAAATTCTTCTATGCAATGAATTTCACTTGTATTAGTTTTGTACTCTTGTTGTCTTTTATTTTATGCCATATGTCCATTTTTTAGCTTGTAATGCATTCGCATTATCTATGTTAAAAGTTAATTTACTTTACAAATTAAAATTTTCATCTTAAAAATAATTTACAAAATACGTGCCATTTTTTCCCTTGGTGCCAAAATGTTACCCGACAAAATGTTCTTGCCCAACAAAATTATTTTGTCGCACAAAGCCTTTGGAAAAACTATATATGTTGACCATCTTTGCCCGACCCATGGAAATTTTCTTCGGGTAAACTTACATTATCTGACGAAATATGGTTCATCGGATCAAATTTTGTCGGGCGAACAATATTTTATGGTAGTGTAATGATCCATTCATGCATGTTCCAAATACAGTTTTAATACCACTTATAGTCTAAATTCAGAAAGAGTTCTAGTCCGTTTTACCATTTCAATAAACTAATTAAACATCTTTTTCAAAGCATCTTGGGATTAAAGTTTCGATTCTAGGTACAATCCCCTCAAAGTCACCTACAATTCCTTCATTGATTATTTCTACTCATCAGTTATTTATACATTTAATTACTATCTTGTATAAAATTGTAATTAAATAAGGAGCTGCTAAACCGTGACTAAGAAAAAATTATTTGTTCTTCCCTCTACAAAATTCTGAAGTCTTTCCATACCAAACCCATATCATATGGGAATCGGAGGGACTTCTGAATTCTTCTCAGCGTAAAACGACAAAGAAGTCAAAGTGTCAAACTGTTGGCGTTAAAGCTCCAAAGTATTGTCCCCCCAAACTCTTCCGAGGACCCACGAAAGCTCATACTAACACTAGCACGCACCTTTACTTATCTCACTTTGAAAAAGCTTAGAGAAAGAAGCATGATTAAATCTTTGAGGGCTTAGATACTTGCTGGCTCAGCCTACAATAATGGAAAGTAACTAAATGTATCTTCCTGAACCATGCAAGGCACTTAGCAAAAGCTAATTAGTATAGGCCTGTCATGGTTTTATAAGTTTAAGGATTATATCGGAAAAACCGGTCATATCATTACAGTTTTTTATAATATGAATAAATTGTAGACATATAATTGATATGTTACATTTTTAAAGCAACAATATATGTATGATAATTTAAGTAGTATAATACTATCACATAATTAAGGGCGGATCCACATAGGGATCAAGGTGGTCTTAGGACCATCTAGAAGCTGGGAAACACACCTATGAAGGTCCTCCAAGGACTTTTGAATGTTTGATACGAGACCATTTTGTGCCCATCAAGTGTTTGATGTAATGCCTACTAGGCATATATATACCTGCAACACTCGACATTTACATCAAAATAACTCAACATATACTCTCGATATCACTTAACAAATTGCTTCGATAAGGGTCGATATATGTTGACATGTGTGCAAATGGTTCGTACAAAGGCAATAAGCACACAAAGTGTTCAATGAAATGTCTCAATAAACAAATTGAAAATTTTTGCGTGCTTCACGCGCTTTTTCCATCTAAAAAAATTGGAACTCCAACACTGAGATCTTCAAGTTCAAATCCTGAATCTACCACTGCACATAATGGTATTTGGGTAGACGCAGATACTTCTTCATGTTTAATTAAGTTCCTAAAGTAACGTATGTACTCAGTAACTAACTTTATTAAGGGCAATTATAGACGAGTCATTTAGTACGGTTTATTGATACTTTTCTTCATTTGTAAGTGGGAGGTTTTAGATTCAATCATCGCTAAAAGTGAATCCGAATCAAATTATTATAGCTAACAATTCCAAAGTTTAGCGCACTCCTCCATTCTTTAGTGTAGACAATTTCGAATTAAAAAACCAACTTTAGACGTAATCTAGAAGCATGAAGCAATGTTCACACTAGATATTGGAGCAAAAAGCTAACGGAAATCTTGTTGACGTTGGAGGAGGGACCCAAATTAAGGCCAAAGGGTTCGGTCCTACAAGCAAGCACTCTAAGGTAAGTTGATTTGCCACAGATAAGGACCCACCACTAGGGTTAACTTTTTGTCGGACATGCATGGCAATAATGGCATGCGAGTAATATAAGAATATTAAATTTTTTTAAACCAAATTGCAAATTAAATAATGTGTCATCAATAAAAAAATATAATCATCTTAATCAACACTTAATTAATAATTAAATCATCTTAATCAACACTTAATTAATAATTAAATCATCTCCAAACACATCATTTAGTTTGTAAATATGGTTTAAAAATTTTGATATCCCCGTTACTCATGACCATGCATCACAGTGCGTAGAAACAAGGCCCACGTAGGATTACTTTGCCAAATTGCCATTGGCCGCGACCAGAGAGAGAGAGAATATGTTCCTTCCAAAATTGTGCAATGGGTCGTGAATTTGGGTGATAGGGCAATCACCGATTGATGTAAATCCTTCCGTACAGGCAAAGAGAAAATTAGGGGTGTAGTTAAATTATGATTTGATGGTATTTTAATAGATTTTAAAATTAAAGTGTAGTCAATTAAGAGTTTGAAAGTGGATTTTAAAATCATGGTGTTGTCAAATTATGATTTAAAATTATTTAAAGAATACACCAAAATCTATGGATAGTCAATTAAAATTTTAAAAAATCTATACAAATCTAGGTGTAGTGGGAATGCCAAAGATTTGCTAGAATTTTTGTCGATGAAGGATTTTAATGAATTTGAGGATGGGTGGTATAAATATCAAATGCCATCTACAATCCAACTGTCCACCCTCTGATTTCTTTTCACCCCATACCAGAGAAGATGAACAGTCAATCCTACTCTGAGTTCAGAGCATTTCCCAGTAAACTCCCACGTTTCACATTGTTTTTGTATTTTTCTGAATCCGTGCTCTTGGTTTGTTCATCTGGGAAGATGAGTAAAAATAAGACCACGATTTTTCTGAATTGGGATAAAGCAAAATAACATACAGATAAAATCCCGATTGTAAACTCCAGCAAAATCGCATTTTTCTGTATTTTTCTGAATTCGTGCCATGGTTTGTTCCTCCCGCAGATTGTATGGCTAAAATGGTACTCTCCGTGCTTTAGGGTTAAAATGTTTTTATCCCCAGCATTTTGCTGCCCAAATCCGTCCTTGCTCAATTTGCCATTTGGTAATCTTTCACATAAATAATATGCTATTCTTGTACTTGAAATCATCATTCTTTGAATGGATATGCTGTTCTAAACCTATCCTTTATAACTATTCAAACTCTTGGATCAATGTTCTCAACGACCCATTCTATTTACATATTTTATTAGTTTGTACTTCTATGTCTATATATATATATATATATTTATTTATTTATTTATTTATTTATGTTCCTTTCGGATTGTGCAATGAGAAAGAAATTCATTTTGTGTTTCTAAATCCTAAAAAATCCATACAAATTTATATAAGAAATCCATATAAATATGCTGAAATCCACATAGAATTATGAATCTATTAAAATTCTTTGAATTCTGACACTTTAAAAAAATCTATTAAAATCCCTTGAAATCCAAGTTCACGACACTCTCTTTAAACACAAGATCTAGCGATCTACATTCTTCCCTTTTTATTTTTCTAATACGGGGTGATGAATTGATAGGTTGGATGGGACTTTGTTACTAGAAAAGTTTTGGCCACTATAAAAAGATGGTTTAGGATCTTTTTGCTAGCTATATATAATAATTAATAAGCGAAGTATATTATAAAATTGATCTATTTAAAATTAACTGAAGCACTAAAGTCCTAATCAAGCTGATTATCATTTGTTTCATTAATCCAGCCAAAAAGAAAGGGCCTGTGTTTGATTACAGATCGTTTGAGATTTTCTGTATTTTTTTGTCAATTATAATATTGGGATGGTTTGGTGTAAACACTTACAAGGGATCCAATGCAGCAACATTAGAAAATTCTTTATTGTAGTTTGTTTACATGCATGAATTTAAACGAGGGATTCGAATTTTGATTTTTTTTTTCATACTTTACTTATAACACTATAAAAATATTTCCAAGTTCACCTTCTAATCACTTGTAAATTAGAGTTTTCTTATTAGTTTATAACAAAAGGTACCGAAAGTCTTCTTTCAACCAATTCAAATTATAAAGAAAAAGAAAAAAAAAGAATTATATAGATTCAATTCTTCATAATTTGTTTATATGGCTTTGTTGTAGCTAAGTTAGAAGATTGCAAAACCCAGAAAAATAAATGGCAAAGGAAGAATATGTACGTAGCATTAGAAAAAATAAATAAATAAATGAAAATGGGATTTTTAATTGAAAATTAAAATAAGACAAACCCAAATGTGATTGTAGTTTGTAATTAACTTCTTGTTGATGAATATTTAATTGCTTTTTGTAAATTATTAAGCAGAGATGTTGCAGATTGATTTGAGCTTTGATGATTTTATACCGTTAACTATTAACTTATTAAGGCATCCTCGTCCCTTTCTTTATAATACTATAAAAAAATCCAACAGATGGTATCAAATGAAAAGTAACAAAATGATATAAAATATAATTATCTGCAGAATTTGGAGACCGATAAGCATATTTCCTTCCTAATAATACAAAGGAAACATCTGCAGACGATTCGATTGTGGGTTAGAATTTGAAACATCCAATGTTTGCTCGATCGACATGATCTCTTAATATCTCAGAGAAAATTCGTTTAATTATAATATCACAATATAACACTTTGGTAAAATAGAGGTGTCGTAAAAGAGTATTTTCTTGTAGTGAGTAAAATTTCTCTATAATAATAAACTTAGTTCCATCCCAATGTTATAAAATTATCTAAGATGTTGATAATGAGAAAAGAGATACTTAGTCTCTAATAGTCAGTAGTGCATACAAATAGTGGTTCAGAAGATATGTAAAAGAGTCATTATCTTGAATGACTTATTGACAATCGTTAATATGTAGAGACAAATGAGCTGAAATCTAGAAAAATTATAACTTATTACATTATGATAACTGGTTGGGACTGAAACTTTTTAAGACTAAATGAAAGTTATTTATATTTACATTATGCATTGCTTTAAACTCGTTTGAAGGGTGTACAGAATGAGAAAAAAGTGTGTCGTTATTATACTGGTACACGTGTACAAGGACTTGTTACTTAAGAATTAAGGTTCTTGTATGATATTTAAGTACACGGGACGCATGCGGTGGGAGAGGGAAGCTTGAAGCATACAAAAGACAAGGGGTGATGGGAAGAGGGGGTTGAGATTCTGATTTAAATCATTCATATAAAGATGGTCTCACCTGTCCATTCACCCCACTCTCGAAAAGAAATAAAAAAGGCAAAGGTTGATAGAGATTACTGGCGCATGCAGCAGCGGTGGAGAGAGTGGTAGACTGGTAGTGATTATTTTTTAGGCATCGTAGTGGCCTAAGGATCTTCTACCTTTCGAGAAATTTTTAATTATGATTGGAATACAAATGGTACATCACGTGTTTATATAAAAGTGATGGAAAATTTTATTTTTTAAATTATTGACTTTTTAACACACATATCACATAATTTATATAGTAACACGTGATGTACCACTCCATGTATCGATCACACTAAAAAATATCTCTCATCTTTCACATAACAAAGCATTACCCTTACACAACCGCTGCCATCTCGAGGATTAGGATTTTCTCCCCTCTTTTTTTCATTCCCTTTCATCCCCTCCTCTCACATTCTCTTATCTTATTTTTCTCTTGCTATAAAAATTAATATAAGATGTTGACGTGATTTAACCATGACCGTTCAAATAAAATGAGATGAAAGATAAGAAAAAAATAAAAGGAAAAAGAATCGTACTCCGCACCTATCTCCTTTTATGATATATGTGGCGTTGGGATCCCCATAGGATATGTTGATTTTGCTTTGAAAAATACCCCCTGATTCATGTTAGTTTTATGTATGACCACATTTCTTCTTTATTTTTCTTTGATTCCTCCGCATTTTATACATGCATATGCATGCTCTCTCTCTCAGAGGAGGGTTTGGTGTTACGTGTGCGTTGTGTGTTGCATGTGGCGTTCTGCAAACCACTGAGATTAGACTAGTTGAAATCAAATAGTATGTAGTTGTGGTGAAAGGTGTTTGGTATTTTGCAACTTGAATTTGGTGACATAACCAAGTCAGATAAACCATTTGATAAACGAATTTTTGCGTTGCAGTCAGAAATCAGATGTAGTTGGATTTATTGGTACAATTCGTTGAAAACATGAGATAAGATTTAAATTCTAAAAAAGTAAATGCTTTCGTATCCAATTAAAATTTGAGTTTTTTTTCGAACGTCAAAATTTGATGATTAATTTTGGGATAATGTTAGGGAGATCAATTTTTTAAACCACATTGGCAAATCAAATGATGTGTCACCAATAAGAAACAAATATGTTAATCGACACTTAATTAATAATTCAATCATCTACAACCACATCATTAATTTGGTTTGCAAATTTGGTTTAAAAAATTATGTTGTCTCCCTAGCATTACCCTTAATTTTGTATCGAGGACTGTTAGGAAGACTAAATTTTGAGACAAAGTTTTAAAAATTAAAGGACATGGAATTTGATAATTGATTTATTACTTAAACGTTGATAAACGTGCTTATTCCTATTTGTAACACATCATTTAGTTTGCAAATTTAGTCTCCCTAACATTACTCTTTTGTATCATAGTAATTAACAAACTTCATTAACTAAATTCCAACACTACAACCAAAGATGCCAAAACCAAGTCTAAAAGGGCAACATATTAAACGAACTCAAAGAGGCAAATTAAAGCAGATAATAGTCATCTCTACAAATGCAAACTCATATTGTTATAACAACCCAAATTTAAAGAAACTCATAAGCCAAATAAATGGTATCACCACCTCTTGAAGTAGCCCATCTACTGCCAACAATATAAACTGTACAATTTGTTTTTTTTATACAACGATATTTTAATTTAAGAGGGAATATATTCTACTTATAGGGACAAGAGACTGGATTACAAAATGAGTCATCCATAATTTTTAAAGTCAACACAAGTTATACAACTTTGTCACTCTATAAGTCAAAACTGAGACCTTTTTATTTATAAATAATGAACAATGTAATTAAGCCATAGCATTCTTGTAAGAAGCCTAAAACCTAAATTACAAGTTTATTTACTAAAATTTCACTTTATATGGGTTAAGATCCTATGGTTGATATATATGTTTTTTTAATGCTAGGATCTGCTTGGTTTCTACTCTTCACACGCCACCTCTCATTAAAATTCTTATCCCAATGCTCCACAGTGACACATCATCCTTAAAACAAAAACCCTCAAATTATTCATCATAATTAAAAAAAATAAAGAGTAATGCTAGGTTGATCAAAATTTTAAACACAATTTATAAACTATATGATGTGTTACCAATAGAGAAATAAACACATTAATCAACACTTAAATAATAATTCAATCATCAACCACTATGTCATATAATTTACAAAATTTGATCTCCCTAACATTATCCTAAAAATTTCCTTAGTTGAAAAGTAATAGCACTTTGAAATCTTTTTTTATACAAAAATGCCCTTGGATATTATATTTTCATTTTTCTTTGGCAGTTATTTTTTGTTTTGTTTGAGGGGCCTTTGAGTCCACTTATTTTTAGTAAAGCTTTGTGATCTCAAAGTGGGGTTCTGGCTTTAATTTAGTAAAGATGTTTTTTAATACAATTTTCTGTTTAGTAATGGTTTTTTTATTAGTTTGTCCTCGTTTTTATTTTTATTTTTTTTATTTGACTATGAAAGAAACAAAGGGGCATTATATGAGTTTAGAAAGCTTCACCCGATTTGCATTCACCGTTATATTTATAGGTTCTCCATTCTTTAATGTAAATTAATATTGTATAACTTAAAAAAAAAACTAAACAAACAAACTTGGAGTTTCTCTTCAATCTGGGCCATTTGGCCTCCAACTCCAGCCCAATTTCCATTTTCTAACAAAAATCTGTTTGATTTCCCGCGAAAAGTCAGTTAGATAGTCAGTGTTCCAGTTTTTCGTTCTCTCCCGTAAAGGTGAGAGTTTTTTTCTCAAACTTTTTTGCACCGTCTGTATGTGGTATTTCCTTGATCCAACTCCCCTCCGGACGTCCGCCCTAGGTGTGGCCTAGGTCGGTGCAATCTCTTCTTCGTTTCCTTCTTTTTTTGTTTCTATATCCTCTGCTATTATTGCAGATCACCTTGCAGTCCTAAACTTCGATCTTCACCTTGTTTCTGCTCCGATCTTCCCTTTACATGTCCTTCTTCCCCTTCTTCCATGTTTCTGACAACCAGTGGCGAAGCCAGAAATTACCAAGAGGAGGGGCAAAATATAAAAAAGTAAACGTTTTTCATTTTAATTATGTACTGCATTTTAGCCAAAACAATGAACAAGAATTAGTAAGATCCATACTACTTTCAGGTTCCTTATCCATTACATATGTGACAGTGTATAATACGAAAACACAAAATAATTAAAACTCCGTGACAATTCTCATTAATTACACCATATTGCAGAGAAGAAGACGAAGGGGTCTGGCATTCATTCAAATTTTTTTGAAGGAAAAATGAATAAAACATAAAACACAAAATAATACAAAATAAACAATGTCTGCACCGCCCCCAATGGATTCTTATCTGCTTGATCACAGCTGATTTGGTATGCAAAAAGAATGCCATAGACTAAGTAAACAATCCTAGAGAGAGAAGAAAGAAAAAAGGGAATGTCTGAGAAATAGAAAGAGATGGAAACGCTTCCAAGTTTGCAACCCAAAGAAGCGAAGTCTCAGGCTTTTATTCAGTAAGACACGTCGTTTCACATTATTTTTACCCCCAGGTCCAAAATGGCGTCGTATGACGTAGGTATTTGAAAAAAAGAACCACCCTAGCAGCCCCTCACATAGCAGTGCAGTCGCTGCAGAATCAGATTCTTCGACGAGCAAAGACGAACCAGAGGGGCGGTTCCTCAATTTTCAGTGTTGATTTCCAGCGACCGGAGGGGCGGCCGCCCCTCCTTGCTCCTATGTGGCTTCGCCACTGCTGACAACTGATTCCCTTCCACTTCTCCTATGACGCGTTTACTAATCCGTAATCAGATTGAGATGAATTGGATTGAGGAGGAATTGGATTGAAGAAGAATTGGAATGAGGTGGAAGCAGAATCAGATTCCTGTTGAAGTTGTTTACTAAAACTGTATGGAATCGGAGAGGAATGATGTTGGTTCCATATAAGTTGTTTACTAATTCACTGGAATCGAAATTAAAACTAGCTTGATTACTAAATTGCCCTTATATAAATAAATTATTTTTATACTAATTAATCAAACTAATTTATTGTTCAAAAAAAAAAAAATTAATCAAACTAATTTTATATACCAAAATTATCTATATAAAAATAATTAAAGAGTATTTAACTTATTTCCATTTGTTGTCTTCCCCACCACAAAAAACCCATTGTCTGTCATCCCCACACCACCCCTCTCATCCTTTCCCCAGCCGCAACAGCCCTCCCTCATCCCTGCCCTCCACCCCACTTACCCCTATAGACACCGCCCATAGATCGGCAAGTCATGGTCCAGCGCGGAGCGGTCTCGTCGGCAAATCATGGTCTAGCGTGGATCGATTACAAAGCTAGTTCAAAACGATTGGAGATTAGGTTAGGCAAAATGGACGAATTAAGGCCTTATAACTTCTTGTTGAGTTTGGATTCACTGAAAGGATTGTGAAAGACAACAGAGAGCTGCTGCATAGGGCTGCTGGAAAGGATGGTGGAGGACAACCGCAAGATGGAAGGGTATTTTGGAAAGAAACATTTGATTCCGGATGGAGGCTTCTCCCCGGAATCCAAATACTAACTACATCTCGGTAATTCAATTCCGGGTAATTCCGGAATTCGATTTCGGATTTTAGGTGAACCCCACGTTTTTTTTTATTCCCTATGTGTTAGTAAACGTCAGAATCCTTCCAAATGAGTGCAATTCCGTTTCCCCCTACTCCTCTCCCGTTTAGTAAACACGCCACTAATTCTTTCTACTTCATTTCCACTTTAGTGTCCATTTCTTACCTTTTCACATCAACCCAAATCGCTTTATCCCGCTTGTTTTCACACCAATCTCAATTTGCTACATCTCTTCACCACGTTTTGACATGGATTTTTTGGCTGGTGTGTAGAGCTTCAGCTCAGGTGTTTACACCACCATCTTCCGTTTGTGTGCCTTTATCAGCATGGATGCTGTGGTTTTCCCATCGGCTTCCCTATCAGCTTCATTCGTTTGGTGGAGGCGGATTGTTTGGTGTTGTTTCAAGGATGGTGGAGCTTTGTGTCTTCTTCTTCCTGAGCCTTTGTTTGATTGGAATTTAGGTTGCCGTGTAGTGAAGGACCACTGGTGCCATGGTGACTGTATGGATGTAAATTACTTAAGTTTTTTGGTTTTGTGTTGGATCCTTTGCTGGCTCCAGACACGTTTTTTTAAGTTTAAGACCCTACTTTTTTTTCTGTGCTTAATTTGATGCATCTAGGGATGCGTCTTTTTTTTATCAAAGAAAAGAATTTTATTACATTTTATTACATTCGAATTGAAATGTTTACATCAGAAGTTAAAATGTTGGGTAAATGACAAAAAACTACCTCAACTATTGGTGTCACGACATTTTCATACTTTATCTTTTAAAATTGACAATGTCATACCTCATCTTACGAATTTGTGCCAATGTTAGACCTCTGTCAGTTTTTCTATTAAATGCTAACGTGGCCAGAGATCAGAGCCACTCACTAATCCAACTGGATTAAAAAATAATAAAATATATTTTTAATAATTAAAAAACTAAAAAAAATAAAAAATGGCCTAAGGGATCCGGCCTTCCCTTTCCTCCACCCGCACCAACCCTTTTTCTTCTTCTCTTCGACAACCACCAAACCCTTCCCTGTCCCCCCAACCTTTCTCCACCACCCTCTCTCTCTCTTCTCTCTCTCCTCTCTCTGGGATGCGATCTCCCTCATCTGTCCCTCTTCGGGCTTTCCCCACTCGCACTCGTCCCGTCCCTTACCTTTGTCCCTCTTTCTGTTTCAGAACCCCCTCCCTTCTTCGACCCAAACCTTAACCCTAATTCCCCAATTTCAAACAGAAAACCCCAATTCCCCCCCCAAACCCTAACCCTAAATTTCAAATCTCCATGCCAATTTCAAACAGAAAACCTCAATTCTAGGTCCTCTTCTTGGGGCAATTTCAAATCTCCATAGTTGAGGCAATGTTGCAAATAGACTTACAGCCATTGCATGTCCTCTTCTTGGGGCTCTCCTTGGCACCGCTTCCATTAGAAAAAGCATCGGCGACCTTGTTTTTGTCCTTCCACACCTCGAGGAAATCGAAAACCCTTTGAACGGAGCCGATGTCGCCAACTAAAAACTTGAGGGCCTCCATGAAGGTGAGCTTCTGAGAAAGGTTAACGGCCCTGGATTCGGCAACGATGGTGTTGTGGTAGTACTTGTAGAGGCTAGGGTTTTTCGAAGGGGATCGAGAATCAAAGAACTCGGGGAGGAATTGGACCTCGCAGTGGTGGATGTGGTCCGGCGAGAACCAGTTGGAATAGCTGAGGACGTGGATGACGTCGGCATCGGAGGTGGGATGCGGTTGAGGATGGCAGGGAGCAGCGATGGTCGGAGTCTCGGGATTGGAGGGGATCAGAAGAGGAGTGGGTGGGGGTTTGGATGGGGTGTCGGTGGATGAGAGGTCTTGGGCCTCTATTTAGGTCGAAGATCTTCGAAGGGACAAAGGTAGGGGACGGGAAAATGTGGGGGATGAGGGTGGGTCCCACATTTTCTTAATAATATTTTAAAATGATTTTCTATATTTATTAGTTTTTTTTTTGTTGAAATATATTTATTAGTATTTAATTAATTTTTTTTAATTTAGTTGGGTAAGGATGTGGTTCCCACACCTGCCAACTCATAACTTAAAGGTCGAACTTAACAGAAAACTGACGGAGGTGTGACGTTGGCACAAATTTGTAAGATGGGGTATGACATTGTCAATTTTAAAAGATGAGGTATGAAAGTGTCGTGACACCAATAGTTGATGTAGTTTTTTGTAATTTACCCTAAAATGTTTGTTGGAGTGGAAAAATTCAGATCCTCCAATCTTCCAACAAGTAAATCATGTAACCGTGATGAGAAGTCCACGACACCATCTTCGCTCGCCATCAATGAGGGAGGAGGGGACCTGCAAAAAAACACTCTGACGCTCAAGTCAATCTTTGTTTAAAATAATTGCAAGACATTGTAAAGCTATCTGATACTTTCCATTTTTTCCTCCACTGTTCTCGTGGGATTCTAGTTCCTTTATAGAATAAAATACTTGGGCTCCAAGTTCCACTTTCCCTCTATTTCTCCATGTTCCATATTCCATAGAAGTGTTTGATCATGCTCCCTTATTCTAGCTCCACTCCCCCAAATTAAGGTAGTGGCTCATTGTTTGAGCCTTAATTTTTGCACCCACAGATGCCCTTTTTTTCTCTACAAACACATATCTGAATATGTAGAGGAAAAATATTTCTTTTGCAAAAATTCATATGACATCATTGGTATGATACAACCAAACATGTAAGATTTCATGTGGATGATCTTCGAACATAAGTTTAGCCTTCGGCTACGATTGTAGTTTAGCCTTTGGCTACAATCACACAGTCGTATATTATCCTTTAGCTATAATCACTTGATCATAATTTAGCCTTCGGCTACGATCACACCGTCATAAGTTAACCTTCGGATATGATCACACTATCATAATTTAGCCTTCGAGGCGATCATATGGTATTCGACCATGGGTTTTGGGTTTTTAACCCTCGGTCTTGGGCTTTGGCCATAATTCAATCTAGGGTCTTTGACCCTCGGTCTTGGGCATTCAGCATTTTACGATCTTTGTGTTTACTGCCTAAGTTTGTGTTCGATCTCGATCCTTTTGACCCCATTTGGTCTTAAGTTTCAATTTTAATTCGGTCTTAACTCATTCGATCTTGGGTTTTCGATCTTAATTCGGTCTCAATCCATTCGATCTTGGATTTTTGATCTTAGTTCGGTCTCAACCCATTCGACCTTGGATTTTCGATCTTAGTTTGGTCTCAAGCCATTCGATCTTGGGTTTTCGATCTTAGTTCGGTCTTAACCCATTTGATCTTGGGTTTTCGATTTTGATTCGGTCTTAACCCATTTGGGTTATCGATCTTAATTCAGTCTTAACCCATTCGATCTGGGTTTTTTATCTTAATTTGATCTTAACCCATTCGGGTTATCACTCTTGATTCGGTCTTAACCCGTTTCATCTTGGGTTATCTATCTTAATTCGGACTTAACCCATGTGAACTTCGATTTTCAATCTTAAATTGTGAGACGTTAGCTTAATTTTATATTTTTGATCATTGGTCTCAAATTCATAGATACTAGATAAATCATTCATAAGCAATCATTCATAAGCAATCATTCTAGTAATAGTGGAAAAAAGTTGGACCTTAGCACATACGCAAGTTGGTACGGCACCCATAGTTGTTGCGCCTTAAACATTCACATGCTGGATTCTTCTATTCGAACATTCCTCTCAGGCAACTTCGTCGCCGATGGAGTTGATGTAGAGTGTTCTTCTTTTGCGCAGAAGTCTTGAGTACACTCCCTATAAGTGGCTTTTCAATCTTCTCCTATCCCATGTCCTGATTACACAAATGTCTTCAACAATTTTTTGTTAGACTCAACTTGATCAAGTAGAAGTTTTGTCCCTTCGTGAGAATTACTTGTGCATATAAGAACAATTCAACTCTGCATATTCACATATACATATTGATAGCATCGTCCCAAGGTTATGAAATACATGTAGTAAAAAAATCACCAACTGTGTTGGTGTTCAAGTGAGGCATGAGAGTGTATCTTCTCTACAATATATCAATAAGCAATGAACCCAGATCCAGATATCAAATAAGTAAAAAAATCTAGTTCAAGTGAGGCATGGGGGCCTGCACTCCTGATGTCAATGGATAATGAATCAAGTTCCACATATTGACATGCACTGAGAGCTATGAAAGGAGAAACAAAAAAAAGGAACTGGTATATTCATATGGGAACTTCGACTCCCACAAGCAAAAGCAAAGCAGCCACATCAATTTTCACACTATCTGCAAGTCAGTGTATGCAATAGTCATATTATAGTTTCATGCAATGTCATGTATATAACTTCCATTGAAGTTGATATACCAGAGTGTGTCATCTCCCATTAATAGCATTGCTTTCCTGTTATATTAAGCCTATGAAGCTTAATGGCAATTGACCGCTCAGAAAATATTTGATAATTGAAAATCATTTCATGATCCTATTGTCAAAAATTAGAATATGGTGAGAAGTCTTATCTTGTTAGGTGACTAAGAAATTCCTCTAACACCTGCAATGTTATAACCTGTAACAATATCGTTTCATGCAAATGAGATTGTAAAAGAGGGGGCCAAAAGAATTCTTCTCTTGGAGGCTTTAACTTGTGCCATAAGTTCGGTCTTCGACCATGGAAATGATACTCGGTCATGAGTTCAGCCCGCGGCCATGACTGCACCTTGGAGTTGAATATTAGTTGCCCTCACTATGCAAGCTATTGAATGTTGGGTTTTTTCCAGCCCATGATTAGTTGTCCTAAGTCTATTGTGAATTAATAATCTTAGAGGATTAAATTGTTTTCCCAATTGGAGTTGTTTACCCAATTGGGGTTAGTTTCTCAATTGGAGTAGGATTCATAACTAGATTCCAATTAGGATTAATAATCCTTATTGAAGAAGACCTTTATTATGTCTATATAAATGGCCTATTGTACTAGTTTTTGAGAAGGGAGCAAAACAATAAATTGTATACCACTCAAGGGATTAGAGTGAGAGAATATTGTAAAGTGTGTGCGAGAGAAAAGAAAAGAGATAGTGTATTTCTTGTTCTTGTTCTTTCAGGTTTTTCGTCAAGTCCTAGTTCTAGAGATTTGGCAAGATTATTGGTTGTACTCATTATTGATATAGTGAAAGATTGTTGTTGCTGTCCCGTGGACGTAGGCACATATTGCTGAACCACGTAATTTCTTGGTGTTATTTATCTTGGTTATTTGTTTTTCCCATTCTTAAACGCGATATTCTCAACAAGTGGTATCAGAGCCAGGTTCGGCTGATATCCGTTTAGAATGGAGGGTTCAATTATGATGAAACTCACCCGCTCCAACTGGGTTACGTGGAAATCAAGAATGGAGGACATGCTTTATTGTAAAGATCTCCATGAGCTAATTGAAGGTGTTAAGAGCAAGCCAGAAAATATGTCTGATGCCAATTGGACCAAGATGAATCGGAAAACTATTGGTACGATTAGACAATGGGTGGATGAGAGCATCTATCACCATGTGTCTAAAGAAACTGATGCGCAAGCTTTTTGGAAGAAGTTAGAATCCCTCTTTGAGAAGAAGACCGCTGCCAAGAAAGCATTCCTTATCAAAGAGCTTGTCAACATGAAGTATGCGGAAGATGTTAGTGTAACTGAGCACTTGAACAACTTTCAGAACGTGATCAATCAGGTAGCCACTATGGGTTTGAATATTGAAGAAGAGCTGCTAGCACTTTTATTGCTAGGATCCTTGCCAGATAGTTGGGAAACCTTCGTCGTAACTGTAAGCAATTCGGCTTCTAATGGTATACTATCTATGGATACCGTTAAGGATAGCATGTTTAATGAAGAAACAAGGAGAAAAACTTCAGGTGCAGGCGCTAGACAACTCTTTGTCACAGAGAAAATAGGCAAAAATTCTGGTGAGACGAGATTCAATGGCGACTGCCACTGTTGTGGGAAAAAGGGTCACATGAAGAAGCATTGTCGTAAATGGAAAAAGGAACAAAAGGATGGGAACAATATTGCAAGTGTTGTGACTTACGATGAAGAGCTTCTTTAATGCAGATGATTGATGGTTTTCTGGCAAAGAAGTCTATAATTGCCTTTGCTAATGACGATGGGTGTTGCGATCAGGGGGAGCCTGGTCAAGAGAAATCTAATCAAGAGGGTCTTGGTTAATGAGTAGTTCGATCAAGAAGAGCTTGGTTATGGGTAATTCGATCAGGGGGAGTCTAGTTATGAAAAGTTCGATCAATGGGAGTTTGGTCAAGATGAGCAATCCTATTATGGTATACCTTCCTCATGGTCTGGAGGGGGAGATTGTTGGGTTTTTTCCAGCCCATGATTAGTTGTCCTAAGTCTATTGTGAATTAATAGTCTTAGAGGATTAAATTGTTTTCCCAATTGGAGTTGTTTACCCAATTGGGGTTAGTTTCTCAATTGGAGTAGGATTCATAACTAGATTCCAATTAGGATTAATAATCCTTATTGAAGAAGACCTTTATTATGTCTATATAAAGGGCCTATTGTACTAGTTTTTGAGAAGGGAGCAAAACAATAAATTGTATACCACTCAAGGGATTAGAGTGAGAGAATATTGTAAAGTGTGTGCGAGAGAAAAGAAAAGAGATAGTGTATTTCTTGTTCTTGTTCTTTCAGGTTTTTCGTCAAGTCCTAGTTCTAGAGATTTGGCAAGATTATTGGTTGTACTCATTATTGATATAGTGAAAGATTGTTGTTGTTGTCCCGTGGACGTAGGCACATATTGCTGAACCACGTAATTTCTTGGTGTTATTTATCTTGGTTATTTGTTTTTCCCATTCTTAAACGCGATATTCTCAACATTGAACACATAATGCAGGGATGTGCATTACTTATTTCCTTCTTTTCTCATCTGCAGATGACTTTTGAGACAGTGCCCTACATTTAATGCACCTTGTGAGAATTAGGCATCTGAATGTTAGTTGCTTGCCCCCATTGGATCTGCTCCATTTAGTAGACAAAGTATATGAAAGCATGAATTATGAATAATTTTATTGTCGTTCTTGGTAAATGTCTTTTTCAATTACAACCATCATACATAACCTAGACTAGAGGTAGCAGCTCTGTTGCCTTGAGCTTCTACCTCTCTCTATTGGTTATTAAAAATTTCACAGCACAAATATGACTTTTGCACAATTGGACGACTGCATACGTTACTGGAAAACTTAGATACCTATCTATGACATTTGAGAATTTTAAACATTTCTTTTGTACAATTCAGAGCCATGAAGGGATTATACTCGTTCCCTCATCTTAAGCTGTATTAAAGAAGACCCATAGTAAAATGTCTTACCATACCATTTTGTTACATGCTATGATAAAAATGCATACTTCAGGCAATAACCTTGAAATAATAAAAGAGAAGAAATCTTCCTTGCATGGGGTTTAGCTCATGCTCCATTTCCAATTAATTGGTGCTTAATGGCTTTATTAGCTCCTTTGAATTAGCATTGTTGGATGGCTCCAAGCCTGAGACTAACCAATCGTCTCATTTTAACAATGATGTGGATTGGAGCAGTCGCGGGGGACGAAAACTCGCATGCTGCTGGGGATGAGTTGCGTTGCTTCAGCCTAGTTTCACTTTCAAGTTTTCAACACTTGGATTGTCAAAGGTCCTTCTCCCATTCAATTGCTTACTGACAAATTGTTTCCTATTATTTGAATTGCTGGCAAGGGTTTCACCATTTTTGTCACACCGAACGAAAGAAATATCATCGTTAAAATCACGCCCCCCAATCTGATGGTTTGTCAACCATATCATAACTGAATGCTAATACTGCGTACATACACCGATATGAAATGTGGTTATACTCGAAATTTGCGGACTTTTTAATGGAAAATTCTGAAGTCAGCGAATCTCTTTCCTCTTGTGCTACTGCACGAAGTGCAATGACAAAATCTATAAATTTCATGAAATTGTAAAAGAAATCATAAAACTTATCTGTTTGGGGTCTTTGACTCATGCCCACTTTGTAGCATAAACAACGTCCATGGAGCAGCGGCCGAAGATGGAGGCTCGTACGCTGCCGAAGTTGGTTGGTGCAACGCTGAACTCTGAATCATTGCTTTATACCAGGACTCCAAATTAATAACAACAACTATTAGTATATATAGTTGATATTTAATTAGGATTATATTATCAGAAAAGTTATTTTAATTTCTTGCTAATAAATACTACATAAATTCTCATCTTCTTGTTCGCGTGATGTACGTCGTGCCCCAAATTCTCGGCTAGTCTCACGTCCAGCAGCCATCATGCATTTCTGATTTTTCTTTCTTCCTTCAACACTCACCCATAATCCATCCTAGGTCGTTTGCGATGTTGCGACTTTTCTTGCCAATTCGTGAAATCATTAAGGGGGGCAGAGAATTTTCGCTGTTGGGGGTTTTAATCCATGCCCCCATTGTAGCTTACGTTCACAGCTTTTCCATACGGCTTTTTAAGTTTTCCACAGACGGCGCCAACTATTGGAGTGGAAAAATTCAGATCTTCCAATCTTCCAACAAGTAAATTATGTAACCGTGATGAGAAGTCCACAACACCATCTTCGCTCGCCATCAATAAGGGAGGAGGGGACCTGCAAAAAAACACTCCGACGCTCAAGTTAGTCTTTGTTCAAAATAATTGCAAGACATTGTAAAGCTATCTGATACTTCCTTTTTTTCCTCTGTTCATTCTAGTTCCTTTATAGACATAAAATACTTGGGCTCCAAGTTCCACTTTCCCTCTATTTCTCCACGTTCCATATTCCATAGAAGTGTTTGATCATGCTCCTTTATTCTAGCTTCACTCCCCCAAATTTAGATTGTGGTTCATTGCTTGAGCCTTAATTTTTGCACCCATAGTGTTAAACAACTCTGGCTCAAAATAGTCTCATCCATAATAGCCTCCCTCCCATAAGGCGAACGTGACCACTAGATGTGCTGCCGTATTACAAATACGAGGAGCAAAAATGACATCTACTGACCTTAGCCACTGCTTCACATATTGAATATCAAGGAGTGCTTCAATTGCAACATTTGGTTGAGCCTTGTCGAGTCCTTTAGAATCTGATTCAATCTGAACTGCATCAAACCCCATATCAATACAAACCAACAAAGCCACGCACACCGATTCCGCATTTGCCATTAGACTAGATTCGCATGAGAAATTCCCCACTCCCTCAGCCCCCTAAAAAATGCTTGCGAAATTCCGTACCACACATCCATATCCTCCTCGTCCGGATTTCTTTAACCACGCACCATCACAATTTACTTTCATAGTCCCGAAGGATCCCCATTACTAACCTTTTGTTGCAGATGCACCTCATCCAGCAATGGCTCTAAGTAGTTGTTTGGCTTCCTCAAATTTCCCCCATTGTTGTTTCAATAAGCTAATTGCTTTCATGGGTTCCACCATTTTTTTTTCTCAAAGACTAAACTATATACTCTTTGGTTGTATAATTTTTTGGGAATGAAATCTACCCTTTGACCTAAAAAAAGTCAGTGTTCCATCAACAACTGCATGGTCTCCACGGGTAGACGAAAGACCTAATCACATGCCACGTGCCTCGATCAACGTCCACGTGCCCATGCAAACAGACAACGTTACTTTCTTTCCGGATTGGAACGCCTACTCTCTCGTTTATCTAAACCCAATTTTCTTCTATTTTCCTTTCAATTCAATGCAAATCTAACAAAATGTTCAGAAAAGCTTTCGTCTTCTTCTTCTTCTTCTTCCTCCTTTCTGTTTCTGTGTCTTTGCATGCAGCAAATGCACTGAAAAATGAAGGGGAAATTGGTTCAGGCGGCGAAGGTGGTGCTCCGGCTGGGTCTCTGGTGAAGAAAGATCAACGGCGGTCGCTGGTTTCGACTGAGTACGGAGAGGTCTGGTCCGTTAATGTGAATGACGGACACAGGAAACCCTACCATATTCAGTTCATTACTTTGGAACCCAACTCACTATTCCTTCCTGTTCTTCTGCATGCAGACATGGTTTTCTATGTCAACACAGGTAACAAGTATTCCATCAAATGATTACTAGGAGCCAGGCTGGTGTTGTTAGAGAAGTGTTTATGTTGTTTGATTGTGAATATGAAACCGACATTTACAATATTTACCCTTTCCTTGCGTTGGGAATTGCTTTTATATATATATATATATATATATATTGCCCTCCTATGAATCTGAAACATAAATAACCATATTTCACCATCTTGAAAAATGTTTATGCTGTATGCATGTAAATCTGAAGCCTTGATGAAATGGTTCAAATTCATGGCCCAAGAAATGCATGTACTTATGTTGTACGATTGTGAATCAGAAAGTTTGACAAATGGTCCAAATTCGCAATCTAAGAAATGCTTACGAATCTGAAACTTGATTAATGGTCCAAATTTCAAGTCCAAGAAATGCTTATGTTGTCCGACTATGAATATAAAACCCTGATGAAAGCATCTTAATTCATTTTTATGTTGTGAGGGAAAATTTCCTTAATTTTGAGCCTATACATTTGTACAAACAAAGGCCCACGTACAATAGCACCACTCATCTCTATTAGAGGGTATATGTTAAGAGTATTAATAAGTGTGCCAGTTTTGCGGGTATAAATAATTTTATTATGATAAAATTACAATTTATTTTATCTTAGTTGGTCTTCTTATTGTTGTTTTTTGGGTGTTAGGGAGTGGGAGGTTGAGTTGGACTGATGATGATAAAATTAGGAGGGTGGATATAAAGAGAGGTGATCTCTATAGGCTCACCCCTGGCTCTGTTTTCTTTGTACAAAGTAACTTAGAGACTGAGCGCCAGAAGCTGAGAATTAATGCAATCTTTACAAGCAACTCTGATGATGACTTATATGTAAGAAGGCCTATTTCTGATTCTTTTTCTTTGTTACTTTCTTAATTTACCATAAATTGTTAGGACATTTTCATCCATTTTTATCAAAATTTCTTTTTTATTATGACGACAAAACTTGTGCAGGATCCAGCAGTAGGGGCATACTCCAGCATTAGGGACCTGGTCCGAGGATTTGATCCGAAATTGCTTCGGTCAGCTTTTAAGGTATGAGCCACTCCAACCCAGAATCAAACAATGGAAGTTCTCATTATGTCATCAGAAATAAGCATTTTTAGTTTCATGCAAAATGGTTGTTGATTATTAGGTCTCTGAGGAAGTGATAGAATCAATAGTAAATGGAACGGACCAATCCGCCTTTGTCCATGCAATTCCAACAAAGAAAGAAACTTTCTGGGATTTGGAGGCTCGATTCCTCAAAACGTTTCTACTAGGAAATGATGGCATTGCATTCAACAGTAAGAAGAAGGAGGAAACAACAGCATATAATATTTTTGATGAGGATCCGGATTTCAAGAATTGCAATGGTTGGAGCCTAACTGTGAACAAGAAAAGCTCCCACTTGTTAAAGGGATCAAACATTGGTTTTTACATGGTGAATTTGACAAAGGTCCGTCTTTGATCTAAATGTTAATTAGAGTGTATAACCAGTCGAATGTTTTAATTTTAATTAATGTGGATATTTTTTTTTTTTTGTTTATTTAAGGGGTCAATGATGGGGCCTCATTGGAATCCAAGGGCAACTGAGATAACGGTAGTACTACAAGGGCACGGGATGGTTAGAGTGGTTTGTTCAAGCACCGAAGCAAAGAAATCGGAGTGCAGAAACATGCGGTTTAGGGTTCATGAAGGAGATGTATTTTCTGTGCCTAGGTTCCATCCAATGGCTCAGATGTCATTTAACAATGACTCTCTTGTGTTCATGGGGTTTAGCACAACAGAAAAGAAAAACTATCCTCAGTTTTTGGCCGGAAAATACTCGGTTCTGCAGAATTTAGACAAACTAGTCTTGGCGGCGTCGTTTAATGTTACCAGCACAAGCATTGATCAGCTTTTGTCTGCACAGGCTGATTCGTTTATAATAGATTGTACTTCTTGTGCTGAAGAAGAGGAGAGAGCGATGTTGGAAGAGATTGAAAAGAAAAGGGAGGAAGAGGAAGCTAAGAAGAGGGAGGAAGAGGAAAGAGAGAGACAGGAGGAAGAGAGAAAGAGGGAAGAAGAGGAAAGAGAGAGACAGGAGGAAGAGAGAGAGAGGGAGGAGGAAGCAAGTAAACGAGAAGAGGAGCAAGCGGCGAGGGAGCGAGAGGAGCAAGCGGCTAGGGAGCGAGAGGAGCAAGCGGCGAGGGAGCGAGAGGAGGAAGCCGCGAGGGAGCGAGAGGAGCAAGCCGCAAGGGAACAAGAGGAGCAAGCCGCAAGAGAGAGAGAGGAGCAAGCCGCTAGGGAGCGAGAGGAGGAAGCGGCGAGGGAGAGAGAGGAGGAAGCCGCAAGGGAACAAGAGGAGCAAGCCGCAAGAGAGAGAGAGGAGCAAGACGCAAGGGAACAAGAGGAGCAAGCCGCAAGGGAAAGAGAGGAGCAAGCAGCAAGGGAGAGAGAAGAACAAGAAGCGGCAAGGGAGAGAGAGGAACAAGAAGCAGCAAGGGAGCGAGAAGAACAAGCAGCAAGGAGAGAAGAGGAGGGTAGGCAACAAGAAGAGGAGGGCAGGCAAGGAGGCGATGAAAGAAGACAAGAGGAAGAAAGAGAGAGGGAGAGGAGGCAACAAGAGGAATGGGAAAGGCGAGAGGAAGATGCGCAGAGGGAGCAGGAAGAGGCTCGAAGACAACAAGAAGAAAGGCAAGGCAGAGCAGGACAACCAGAGGAGCAAGAGGGTGGAGGCGGAGGCTTCAATGCGGATGAGGGAAGGAGGTATCTGAGTGCATTGAAGGTTTAACTGAGATCTAGTTTCTCTAGTTAGCTCGTCTGTTCTGTCTTTTGAGTTTGGGTTGCTGCATGTTTTGTTAATAGAATAATAACTTTTGCTGCCTCCTATGTTCTAAGTTTAGGTACGTTTTTTAATGTAATAAACTTCTATGGCCTAAATCCAAAACAAATTTTACTTTAATTTAGATAAGAGAAAAATAGAAGATAAAGGTCATTAACTTGTACATAAGAAACATAACTTGTTTAAAGAATATTTGATCACACGCTGAATCGAATATTTAGCGTAGTCAAATTGACTAAAACAAATGGTAATCCCTAAAAGTAAGTTTGAACACATCTTAGTTGAAATAAATTAAAGTAAAATATCATCCTCCTCCGCGTATTTTAAATTAGATTAATGTAAATATTGTCCTTTTCAAAGAAAAATAGTTTGTTGAATTACACTTTTAGATTTCTAAAAAGGGACTTATTTAAAGTGAAAATGCATAATGTTTGACACTAATGAAAATCATATCTCAGATAGCAATCGACAAAACCCATGGAATTACAGCTCTCTGTGGGTTTCATGGAAAATCAAGAGTAATGAGCTTCTCAGCTCCACCAGCAACCTTACAAACAGATGTGAAGAACAGATTTACAACCGAAATGGGTTCTCTACGCCCGATTACAAGACTCGCTCACTCACACCTTAGTGGGGCCAGTTACATAGGACACAACAACGGTAAGGTCATCAAGCTTGCCTCCGTAATAACGGAACCCTGCTTCTTGAGCAGCCGTTGAAAATGGTGTCTGCCTGTTCTTATCCAGTGCTCGCTGGCGCGCCAGAGCCGCTATCTTCTGAGCAGTTACCTGTGGTGCCAAGCCAGCTCTTACCGCATGAACGACAACAGCAGTAATCTCGTTGTTATACAAGTTGTCAAACAAGCCGTCCGTTCCTGCTATGATGACATCCCCAGAGGCAACAGGAATCAAAAACACCTGGTGCAAGTTGAGTCGCAATTAGAAGCTAGTTGGTCAAGGAATTTTACAATGGGAAAGTGACATACTGTAACATTTTCGTTGACGTCACATCTAAAGTAAGAGTGATGGGGATAAGAAACCTTTAAGCTCACGACGATTTCACAAATTTTGGGATTAAGAAAAATATAATATATCATATCTTAAGGCTAGTTCTCCACTGCAAGTATATCGGAAGCAGCGGTTTTAGAAAGTATGCAGTCAAAGCAAGTTCATTCAGGGGAGGCTGTGTTTTACTTTGGTTACGCAAGTGACAACTATTATGGCACTCAATAATTGACTGACCTGTCCAGAGCTTGGTAAATCAGCCCCACTGCCACTTTCCAGCTGATATGTAAAATTGAAGCCATGTTGCTGCACGGGGGATTGGAAGACGGTACATCCATCTCTAACAACCAAGAATCCACTGTCCCCAAGATTAATAGCTTGTAGTCCCTGTTAGAAGTAGAAACAAGTGAGAAACGCGCTCATTTTTACCGTATGTAAACGTTTCCTGGCTTATTACTCTCAGGAAACCACTCAAGGAATCTTGCAGACCAGGAAAAATGTTGTTCTAATTCATGAACTACAACTTTAATCATGCATACTGTTCAAGTTTGAATCACCAGGGCTGGGCATCTCCAGCCTATATTTGATCTCTACCATACATATATTTCAAGGTTACTCGATGCTGTAATATACTTTCACTTATATACAAGTAAGGCTTGCAACTTAACATGCCAAGCCAACAGTCAATTGAAGGAAGTAATTATGTGGTGTTCGTCAATTTGTGGTTTTCTACAAAGCAGGTATGGTCTATTATAATTAAGTCCAGTTAAAGGAAGTAATTACGTTCTTCCTTGACATATTCCCAACCCTGATTTGCATACAGTAATGGATAGACACTAAACACTAAGATCATTTCTGTAAATTTATTTCAGAAGTATAAGGTAGGCACACATGATTGTCTCTACAAACCAGATCACATATTTCTTAAATAATCAAAATGCAAAAAGCATCCCGACAATAAATTTTAGAGGTCGGCAGGAATGGTTAGTGTCAAACTGAAAACAACAAACCTTTTCCGTTAGGCCAATGATGCAAGCTGTTGAAGAACCCTTTGCCTTGGTGCATGAGTGGGCCTTCTCCAACACCCTGGCAGGGTCAAAGCCACCCTCAGGCTCCTCTTGAATAGCCCTCACTGAATGAGACATAAGTTCACGAGAAAAGTATCCTGCATTGACACCTACATCTGCCCATCCACCCACACCATCTGCTACACCAATTGCTTGTGCATCTTCACAAATAAAATGGGCATCCTCTCCTCCTGTCGCCTCCTTATCTGGATGTGGCAGGTAACATGATCCTGAAAGCAGCTTCAGAGCTTTTGGTCTGAAAATGAAACCAAGCAATATACATCAAAAGGCCTTTTCACAGATAAACCCTTGATAAGAATACACTTTAGAGAAAAAAACTTCAAACCCAATGCTTTAGATTAACACCCTTCTTACTTTGCAATGGTAGAAGAGCAGTAAAGGAATTTTGCAACTATGAATTAATTAGAACATGACAAGTGGATAATTAGGGGGGGGGGGGGGGGGTTTCCCCAATTGAGTTCTTGAAATGTTTTTATATCAAATTTATTGTTGTGGGGGTGTGTTTTCTAATTTGCTATATATACAAGCACCCCAATCGCCTATATTGGTTTGAGATTGTTCTTGCTCAATTCAAAAGAAGTAAACACTAATCAAACCCGTGTGTTCTACCTACTGGGACTTGCCAAGTTCATATTTTTTTTCTATATAAATAAACGAACAAGTGAGCACACAAGTGCACAGAAGATAACCCTTAATTCCTTTCCAAACAAAAAGAATTGAATCCATGAGTGTGGAGCATATGAAAACACACTGAAGACTCTAAGATAAAGAAAATGAAGGCGAAACAACAAAAGAGGCAAAGTAAACAACAGATGAGAGCACATACTGGTCAGACAAAATGGTGGAATTTGCGGGTTGTTCATCATTGGAGTTTCCATCAAATGTCACATTATGAGCAGCACCAGTAGCGTAGCACATAGAAGATGTGGTATAAAAATTTCTCAACCAAGGACCAACATGCACAGAGATCAGACGGCTGTTGAATGATTCCTTTTTTCTCAAACTCAAGCTGGCTTTCTGGAAACTGCTCTGCCGTCTATCATTAAAATAAACACCCGTAGGTTTTGACAAGTCTAATGAATTGCCGCAACTTGAAATTAAGTCATCAACATAAACGTCTCCAAAGACAGGTGCCGAACTTGAAGCAGCCATAAATTTTCCCTTACGCAGAGGACTGGAACTATGTCTAGTTGCGTCTGATATCAAAGGGGTTGAATACGGTAAACTACAAGACAACCCTAAACTCCGAGACAAGAATTTCCCACGACAAGGTAGTAAAGTTTTCGAATTCCCTGGCCTGCTCCCGCCAATCACTCTCCAAATACTAGAACATACAGCAGTGTTCACCTTGGGAAGTATCCCGGACCGCATTTTAGCTCCTTATGTAAAATACCCTTGATTCAATCACCCTCCCAAAGAAAACCGGACCCGAAATTTGATATAGAAGACAAAGTCTCATCACTCTCAGCACATCTAATTTACCACATTAACCTAAAACCTACTGCTCCTGAGTCTGTTCAACTCCGGGCCGAGGCGTATGGCTCTTTAACCTGAAAAATGGTAACAAAAAATTGAATTTCATCACAAAGATGTGAGCTTTTAGCTACATACACAATAACAACGCTTAAATATCCCCTAAATTTTGATTTTTTTTACCATAATTAGGCAACTTTTCTTAATAATCTCTACAAATTTCAGTTACCATCATACATTATTACACGAAAAATCTACTTCTGAGTAAAAACACAAGGTACCCATATCACAAACGAATCACAACGAATAAAAAAATTCGAACTTGGAAGCATGAGAGCATTGTTTTGCTATGGAATGTAAAAGCAGCTGAGAGGATAGCAGAAAAGACGCACCGTTTTGGAGCTGGAGAAGGAGAGATGGGCAATCGATGCTGGAACAGAATCCGACCCGAGATATAGAATTGGATAAACGAAGCTCCGAAGATGTTATCTTCGTCGATTTGGGTTGAATCCTCGGAGTTTCGTTATCCCCAAATCTGTGTTCTTGGGGTTGTTGTATGTTGGCGTTATGCCTTAGGAGGATTGGGTAGGGGAGAGAGAGAGAGAGAGAGAGAAAGGTTAGGAGGCGCATAAGGTTCACAAAAACGCCAGAGAGCGAGGGCACGTGGGAAGGAAGCTTTGAGCCAAAAGTAAGCAAACAAATTTAGAAGAAACAAATTTAAAAGATCAGCGTGGGGTCTATGCACAAAAATTAAATATTTTAATTTTTGTGATATTTTAACGTATATTTTATTATTTAAAGAATTGAAATGTTATTAGTTTTTCTTGGATTTTAAAAACAATGAACACGAGGTATTTTTTATTGAGCAAAATCAGAAAGTGAGTACACTTGATCTGGCTAAATCTAGAAATTTAAAGATACTCCTCTTCATTTAATACTATGGTATAGTGATGTTCTTCACTTGTGAGTGAGATGTGTTAGGTTCAATTCTCACCAAAAGCAAATTTGAACAATAATGTTACTAGCCCATTGTGAGGCTAAATCCATCCAATCCGGCTTAATGTAGATAATATCGTTTGTTTAAAAAAAAAATCTAGAAATTTAATGTGTTTCTTCGATTTTAAAACCCAAGAAAAATTAATGAGATGTTCATTGTTTTTTAAAACAATAAAACATGTGTTATTTATCATTGGACAAAACTCAAAAGGTAAATCTCACTAGTGAGTATCCATGTATTATCCACCTAATATTAGACTTTTCACTTATAAATGACGAACAATACTATTAAATAGTATCGATAAACAAAAGTAATTTTTTTTTTTCACTAAAGCCTTCTACAGTAGACCAGAAGAAGTGAGTATAATCCCAATATATTAAACTCATATAAGAATCATACTCTTATAGGGAACCAGAAAATTTAAGTGTGATTCCAATATATAGAACTCGTAGTTCAATATATTAAACTCATGAGTGTGATGTAAATATATTTAACTCACACTAGTGTAGCAATAGTGTTATACGTTTCAAATTCAGGTTGCTTGATTCCTATAAATAAGTATCACAATCACTCAAACTACTATAAAAGGCCTAAAAGCTACTACTAGGTAATAAAACATGTTTTGGTATCCTAACAGTGTACATTTAATATATGTTTAGTATTATGGCTGGCCAATTGCAAAAATTTTGGTGCTCCATAATAAAGGCTACTTCAAAATTTTAAGCCATTACCTTTGTATACTTGACCAAAGATCTAATGGTTGAAATACGAATCTCTCGCCTTTTAATATAAATCTATTGTTATATTAAAAAAAATCTTTTATAACCCAAAATTCAAACATGAAACTTTGAATGAAGAGCAAATTATATTAACCAACTGAACTATAACCACTTGTCCTAAATAGTTCGATTGTTTGAATTTTGGTACAAAAAAAAAAACACTACGAAATTGGATACACTGTAGCTTTTGTTCACTTCAATGTTAAAATAAATCTTTTGCTAATTACTTAATTATTTTAATTACAAAGTAGAGAGGACTTTCCTAGAATGGTGTTGGTGTTTTCACTAGGGATGGGCAACGGTTATGGCGGACGGGTAACCGCGGTTATTTACCCATAACCGTTTATGCTCATACCCGCATAACCGTTTACCCGTTTACCCGTTGGGTAATTGCCTAAACGGTTATACCCATACTCATAACCGTTTATAAACGGTTAACCATACCCATAACCATATACCCATTTAACCGTAACCGTTTAATACACGTTTACCCATTTACCTTTTTTAACCCGTTTATCTTTTTTTTTTTACCATTACCCATTTTTCACCCGTCTACATGTTTTTTAACAACTTGAAAATTAAAAAAAAAATTGTCATCATTTTTTTTTTTTTACAATTAAACACCGTTATAAGTACATTCATCATACATTTCCGTATTTTAATTTTTTAAGTCCTTATACCATTCTAATATGCCCGCCCTATTGTGTGATGAATGTACCTAAATGGTATAAGGACAAAATTAATACAAACTTATTGGTATAAGGACAAAATTAATACAAACTTATTATGAATGTACCTAAATGGTATAAGGACAAAATTAATACAAACTTATTATGGCCGCCCTATTGTGTGATTTAGCGTAAATTCACCCCCTTAATGTAAATATTGTTGCAGTCATATTAGATTATGAATGTAATTCTAGTGTATCTAGGGATATATTGGAATATTCTCTAGGGTTAGATATTATCCTATTACAGTTGTAATCATATTAGGGTTAGGATTTAACCTATCCTGCTACTATAAATAAAGACACAATGGTGTGATATAATACACACCTCACAATTAAATCTCTCTCTTCTCTCTCTTACCACCGGTCTCTCCCTCTCTATTCCCTTAGAATAGTTCAGTAAATTAGGCATACAACATGTTATCAACACGCTCTTACCAAGAGCTAATGAACTGAAGGATTGTGGAGGAGGTTTTCTTCTACAAAATTCAAAGGCTTTTTTTTTTGTTTTATGCCAATCAGATACTCTTAAAATAAAGTAAGATATTTAAAATGTCCACGAAGCATGAAAAGATTCTCCACGATGTATGAACCCCATATATTTATATTTTCCTTCTGTATATATATATATATATATATTTTTTTTTTCTATGTGGAATTTGTGAGTCAAAGCATATAAATAAATTAACAGCAATTAGGGTTTTACAAACCCTAGAAAAAGTCGGAAGAAAAAATTAATCTGGGATTTTTGCAGCATAAGCCGCGGCTCACCACCGAGCACCGCCACTAGCCTGCAGCTAGGGGTGGGCACGGTCCGGTTCGGCCCTGTTCCACCCTTAAAATGGAATCAGAACCGGAAAATTTCAATGGTTCGGTCCGATGCAGTTCCGCTTAAATTTATTACTAAAACCGTATGGTTCAGTTCATGAAGGTTTTGATTTGGTTCATGCCAGTTTACGATTCTAACCAAAATTATATATATTTTTTTTTCTAATTTTCTACTTCTAATACCAAACACATATTTCAACCACAAATTCAAGTAAATTTGAGTTTCCACTACTAGATCTACAAGATTTGTGACCGGAAGATAGAAAGTGTGCATATAAATATAAATCAAAAGATACAAAGGCTCATATCAAGACCAAAGTGTAGATCTTAAACTAAAACTAAAATGTACATAATGCATAATATATTGAAAAATAATGTAGGGGGAGAAAAGTGATAAAACAACAAAGGAGGGGGAGAGAAGTGAAGAAAAATATCGGGCTTATGCACATGGTCTTCTTGGAAAAATGCCTTATTTATATAAAAATAATAATAAAACAATCATTTATATTAAAAACGGTTCGGTCTGGTTCCTCCAGTTCTTAATATTTCCAAACCAGAACCGGAATCGTTTGAAACGGTTCGGTTCGGTTTTTGTTCCGGTTTTGACTTTTTTGGTCAACGCGGTTTTTTACGATTTTTTTGTCACGGTTCGATTCGATTTTTCGGTTTGGCGGTTTTTATGCCCACCCCTACCTGCAGCCCAACCGCATTGAGCATGCCACCAGGACGATGTTGTTTTGACGTCTAGACCAAGGCAGCAGCCCTCTGGGCTTGCTGCGTGCGAGAACAACCAAGCCTTTGGCCTAGGATTGGTTTGGATTGGGCCTGCAGCCCCAGCCCCAGCCCCACCCTCCAGCACAGCCTACAGCCGTTTGCAGGGTTCCACCCTCGCGCATATGGCCCAAAAACCAACAACTCGTGTGTTGATGGGCTTTGTCCCATGTCACGGCCCACCCTACAACAAGCCCGCATCTTGTTGGGTCCATTATGTGCCCTAGGCCCACTTGCAGTAAGCCAAAAGCTTGCTGGGCTTCGCTCACCACTCAGCCCAGACTACCAGCAGCCTTAGAGCTGCTGGGCTTGCCTCCATCGGCTCAAAAACCCGAAAACCAGATTCGATTGGGCTTTCAGCGCCAACCCGCAAACCAGCCTTTGGATGGGCGAGCATCCCGTGCTCCTTTTTGGCCTAAACCAGCAGCCCTTGCTGTTAGGCTTACCCCAGACCCACGGCCTTGAGGCCTGTAGCCTCCCCGAGGCCCATAAGGTATACAACCATGTTGCAGGGCCTGTCTGTATACTGCAACTAGCCTAATAAGGCTGGGCCGCAACCCTTTTTCTACCCAATGCCAATTTTTGGCATTCCTGCATTATAAATCATACCCAATTATTTTATTTGGGGTACTTTGTTTTACGCTAATTAATTCTTATTTAATTATCACTTGGCCTATTGCCAATCGAAGCTAATATGACCCGTCTGTCATTATTTTTTTGCTTTCACGATCGACCATGTTTGGTCCCAATTTTTTGAATTAATTAAAAGTGACCAGCAATCTATTAATCTGATAATTAATCAAAATTATTGACCTCATTATCACTTTTAAACATTAACGATTCAATAATTTTTAATCTGAACTACCCTTAGTTTTAATTATTTTTATTCATCTTTTACATAAATATTGTTTCACATTAAAATTATAAAAATTTATCCTTGTCTGGTCAGGATTTAGACCAAACATGGGGTCATCCCGTATAAGAAAGCGACTGGGAAGTGGAATCATGCGGTTTGAGGAATATCCAACTTAAAAAACATTGGTTTGGTGAGTACGGGAGAGTTTAGTAAACAAACACAACAAACGTAATTCACTGATCAAATAAAAATTTGAGCAAAAATAACTAAATATTCCGTTTAGTTGAGAAAAACTTGAGTAAGACTTAACTTGCCACTGAATACGTTCAATGAAACTATTATTCATGCAATACTTGTCATCCGCGCCAAAAAATAGTTGTAATTGTTTACGGGCATACAGGTCTTTGGACTCGTGGATCTAGACTGTAGTACCTAGCCCATCCAATTCTTTGAATTTTCAAAGCGGTCCAAGTTGGACCCGACTTGTGTAAAAACGTGTCCAAGACCGAGTCCATATTTGTTTTGATGCTGGAAAGGAGTGGGTGAACGCTGAAGCAAAGCACTGAACTCAGGCCTTTGATGAGAGAGTTTGAACGCAACAGAATAAATCTTACGTTAACTAAGACGGAGGAAATGCAGCGCGTGAGAGTCCAAATCGATGAGCTAAGTTTGCTGTATATTCAAAACTTAAATGAAGACGGTAGTTTTCTTCTCTTCACCGTGGCTGTGTTGGCCGGGTTACCATCAGAGTTTCTTAAGAGCTTAGACAAAGTTGCAGATGGTAACTATTCAAGGTAACCATGAAAAGTCATCATTCGGCAGCTGTACTTGAACTTTGTGAGGCTGGAACAAGGAGGAGGATGGTAGCGGTGGCCTATGGAAAGAGAGGTGGAGAATTTGATCGTTCTATCTTAGAAGTTTTGGTCCAAATGAGCCATAAATTTGCTCGGTTACCCGGCTATTCAAGTTATGCAGACTATGCAGTTGATCTTAGAATGGCAGAGGCACCCTCAAAGGTTTTGAGTTCTTAGAGGACATCTCCTTGTTTAACCGACTTGGCTACCAGATTTGAAGAGAAAAGAGGAAGGAGATCATTCGTTTGGAATTGAGGATCTGTTATATTATGTCAACAAGGCTGAAGCACAGCAGTTTAACGTGGACCTCGGAGCTCAGAAACAATACTTTCCAGTAAATTTGGTTCTATCTGGGGTATTCAAGATAGTGCAAGACATTTTTGGTTTAAGATTTGAGGAAATTGAAGATGCTGAGGTTTGGCATTCTGATGTTTGCGTTTACTCAAGTTTCGGTGACTTTTAGGTCATTTCTACCTTGATATGTACAAAAGGGAAAGAAAATATAATCATCATAACTGTGTGGTGGCTCTTCAAAATGGTGCATTATCAACGAAGAATGGATGACGATAGATTCCTGTGGCGTTACTTATATCGCAATTCCAAAAGGATGCTAGCAGTAAACCTACACTACTGAGATTCTCCCAAGTTGTGAATCTTTTCCATGAGTTTGGCCACGTGGTCCAACATATCCCCCAAGTTGTTGGAAGATGTCAATCCCACTCCGTATTTTCCAACTAGTGCCATTGGTACGAAGCCGCTCAGCCGTATTTGGAGTGAGGTTTTTGCTGCTGATGTCTGCTTCAAAGTTTCATGAGAGTTATGATCTTAACAAATATGTCATGGCATGCAGTTCAGAATCAAGGTACTTGCCCCAGAAGGATCAAAGGAACCCATTCAAGTGTTAACTAGCTTTCTTGAGAGAGAACCATCAATTCAAGCTTTTACCGACAGCAAATCCCAATACAGATTGTGATGCAGATGGAACTTGCCTAACCCTATTATCCGACGATATGCAAGATCATCTTGTGGTTTTGGTTTCCGGTGATGACCCCTTCCTGTTCATACTTAATTTTGTAAGTTTCATTCGTGCGAAAGTTTCGACGAAATAAAAAAAAGTTCTTGTGAAAGTTGTTCATAGAGTTCTTAGTGACTTGATGCGTAAGTTACAACTAGCACTACATCGATCGATACACACATCACCTAGCATCCATCGTTTGCAACTAGAATCCTGTCCGGTACATATTCACTGTTAACTACATTGAAATATTTGAGAATCGAAGAGAAAATGGAGAAAAAGAGTAACTGAGAAAAATGAACTAGAGAGAATTTAGAGAGAGAAATATGAGGCTTGTATTAACTAAAGAGAAAGATTACACAACTCTGTTTTTATACTAGAAAGCCTAACAACTCTAACCAAATACTAACAAACTTGCTAACTGTATTTCTAACTGTATTGCTGACTTGTACCCTTAATACTCCCCCCTCAATCTCAACTGGGGAAACCCAGTTTGAGATTGGAAGAACATATGCAATCACTACTATGAAACTAGAAAACAGAACAAAGTTGAACCATCTGCAATCTTGCAATCCCTCTTCATCCACCTCGGATTCATTCCATGTCATAATATCTTCATGTATATCACCTTGTTCCATATGAAAACCATTCCCATGTGAGTTATAGAGCATATGAAAAGTATCATCCCTGCCAACATCAATCAAATTTTGAATATTTTCCAAAACCTCAGCCTCTTGTTGATCTTTCCAGATTTTGCTTAGTTCTGACTCCAACTAGTGTACCGAGATCATGACACCCTTGCCTCTAACAGGAGTTTCACAAAGAACAACCTTCTATAAAGTAGTCGTAGCACACCCTCATGCATGTATAACAACTTCTTACGGGATTACCCTTCATGGAATTTACCATCAACAATCTCATTCAACATTGGCTTCAGCCTTTAAAACAGAAAATTAACAAACTATAGTGTGGTGTGGCATCGGCCTTAACTATAGTACCACGAGATCGCCCTTTGTGGATTTTACCAGAAACAACTATTTTTAACAATGGCATCAGCCTTCACAATTTCAACAACAGAAAATCAACATCTATGTAGGATTACCCCTCGTGGGATTTACCTACTCACAACACATGATTACCCTTCGTGGGATTTACCGTTGACAACTTCTTCAAACTTCATCTTTTTCTAAGACACTTATAACCGAACTTACAGTAGATACATGCTAACAACTAAGCTGGTTCGACTCGACATTATAAGCTATGATTAGGAAATATATACTGCACAAACTCCTCAGGTAGCTCCTAAACACTCTTATCAGACACTACACTTCTCATTTTAGCACATACCATAATCTGAATAACCATAAACTAGTATATGCCAGAACTCAAGAATTCACACTCATTTCTCCAAACATATCAAGAATCGCAGAAAAATCAAACCCATTAAAAAGAGATACATTTCTTCAAGTTAATCTTCAACCCAACAATGTAATGTGTACATTTCAGGATGTGACCAATACTCTCTGCAAACCTTCAAATGCAGACTGCTTCAAGGCAAAAGAAAGATGGCTCCATGCCCTTAATTCTCAACATATCAACTGAAATGAATATTGGTATCATCATAACCAATTGACAACATAAGGAGTAGCCCAATCTCTTATAAGCTCATGCAAGGTTTCTCCTCCTATCAATGTGGGACTCATTCTCAACACGCCCCCCCCCACGTGTGGTGAATTTTCAAGCTTAACACGTGGACAACACAATAGGGTGGTCGCCATTTGGCTTCACATGTGGGACAACCTGCTCTGATATCATGTTAACTACATTGAAATATTTGAGAATCGAAGAGAAAATGGAGAAGAAAGAGTAACTGAGAAAGATGAACTAGAGAGAGAGTTTAGAGAGAGAAATATGAGACTTGTATTAACTAAAGAGAAAGATTACACAACTCTGTTTTTATACTAGAAAGCCTAACAACTCTAACCAAATACTAACAAACTTGCTAACTGTATTGCTAACTGTATTGTTGACTTGTACTCTTAATATTCACTTCACTTTGACATAAGTTACATATGCGCGAGAAGGTTTCTACCGATTTCAGGTCTACCGGCCTGAACTTTAGTTTTGTCAAAATTTATAGGTAGCATTTTTTTTTACCGTCCGGGAAGTGCAAGGTTTGCATTGAACCCTTTGGGGTCCAGGCAGGTCATTGTTGCAACAATTATGACTCGAACACTATCCTCTGACCGCAATAAATTATTTCGCACTCGAAGGATTAGAAGACACACACATACATACAAAGTGTACGTATGTGTAAATAAGATTTTATCGGAGCTTTCAATCCGATCTAAAAAATAAAAAACATCTCGCAATAGAGTTACATATGAAAGTTATCCTTTAACAGTAACTTAGAATTACATCATGAATCGTTTCTTTAAATCAAAGCATGTATTGTTCACACTTGAAACAATATCGAGCCAAATGTTGTTGACTGAAACTCTAGAAAAAATGACTGATTTTTTAGTTCCAAAACTCGAGTTAAATGTTTGAAGAGTTTAAATAGATATAGCAATACTTTGTTTCATGTAATTTATAAATAGAGGATAAATTACAGGATCCGAATGTCCAACGAGAGTACAGAAGAATCTCTCAAGATAGAGAAGAGAAGATATTTGTCCGATTACAGCTAAGAATTTAATTTGATATGAAATTAGATAAAGATCCTAATTTGTTAAAAAAAAAAAAAAAAAAAAAAAAAAAAAGAAGTGAGAGATAAAGATCCTAATTTATGCACTGCACAACACAGGACCATTTTCAAGATATTTAAAGACCCTATTCAATTTCTGTCTTTGGGGACCATGTTAGATGCGTTCGTACAATTATGGAAAACTGCACACTGGCACAAATTTCTTGTGATTTCTAAAATTGAAAAAACCCAAATCTCATCCCGCCATGCGCTAACAAAGAACAACTTCCAGAGCACGATGACACTGTTAGCGTGACATCTCGTACCATGAAATATTGGAACTCTTGCACCAACAGAATCCAACATGCCAGCCAAAATAAAATACATTATATATAAAAGAAAACAAAAAACTTAATCTTAATTTAATTGTACATACAAAGTGATGGAAATTGGAAGTTTGAGCAAGTCTAGGAACCCTAAAACTACAGGCTAATCACACAGTAATTTACAAGATCAACCCCAAACCCCCAATCCATCTACCCTTACCCGGCATAGTACTGTAAACCCAAATTGGTAAAATCCATCCAGCGAGCCTTTCATCGCCAGGCTATGCTGAGAAACTTGACAAAATTAAAGAATTGCAGTAGGTACACATATTCGTTCACCAAAGCCACCTTAAGCTAACAGAAAGTGACATACATACATGGAAGCCTGTGCTAAAACCCCCAAGTTAAACAATAGAGGGACGAAACATGAAACGATCTCCGTATTTAGCTTTCAACAAAGTCTACAGCAGAAAGACAAGGTCGTTTCGCCCTAGTCACCGAGGCAGGAGAACATTAAAAAAGAATGCTTACCTCCATGCCTATGATGGCTAATCTTTTATTTAGTTATGTATGTCTTACTTCATTCTGCAACATCATCAATTTTCCTTATAAGAGATCAACTTCTGCAACATCATCAATTTTCCTTATAAGAGATCAACCTGCACCTTGTACGCCCCTTCCTCGAGTCAAATGTAAGAAAATGACTTGTTTAATTGTCCAATTTCATGAGCTTCTAGCCAAGTCCTTACCGCTATATTCTCCACCTGCATAGGATGCAGCTGCGGCTGCTACATCTAGACCGCCACCAATTGATGTAATTAGGGCTGATAGGCCGCTACTGGGGTTATTACCGGCGGCCATTCCCAATCCCAAAAGATCAAGTGTGGTTTGCTTGGGACCGAACATTGAAGGACTTCCCATCATTAATTCCTTCCATCCCGAACCTCCATCACAAGGAAGACCAAGTCCAAGCCCTGCAGCAACTGGGGCATTATCTGGTTCTGCCGGCCTTTGATTCCATTGCATAGTCTCTTGTTGGGCGGAAGATGATGCGGATGACATAATGCCAAACCCACGAAGCAACGATGCATTGGTTTCTGCTGGGCCCATTTGAGCAGCTTTCTGAAGCAGAGCTGTTGCAGACATAGCTGGTTGTGGCGGAGGCGCATACTGCCTACGCTCATGCACTGCAGACTCGAAAATTGAGGATCCATGGCTGGTTGAGAGGCCAAGAGAAATAGGCTCCATTGAAGAAGATGGGGCTAGGTCGTTTGATTGATCCGGATGCCCCATGGCTCGTATTAAGTCAGTAAATGCAGGCTGTTGAGGAGGTTGCAAGCTGGCCGATGCTGTTGAGGAAGTAAATAAACTTGCAAACACACCACTGCTTGTACTGCCATTGCTGCTGGAGCTGCTGCTGCTGCTACGATTACCCTTTCGACCCGCCACAACCTGTGCTTCTTCTACAACTTGTGTGGGATTTTCCGGCAACTCTCTCACTACAACAACAAAAGGAGAAAAGGATGTAAATTAAAGGGGTCACTTAAAAATGCAGGAACAGAAAGTTAAGACCTTTCTTTATGAAATAACTTTTGAAGGAAAAGGAGGATTAATAATGGTGTCCTTTCTCTAATCCCACTTATTACCGGTTTGGTACTTAGGTGCTTTTATTAAAAGTGGGTATTTAAAAAAACTGAGCTCAAAAAGGTGTATGGTAAACACTTAAAAATAGCTTATTTTCACAGTTTTGAGTGAAAAAAAACTGAAAATGTGAAGCAGCAAAAATGAGGTTATTCACATCACAGCAGAAGCAGTTTTTTTTCAAAGCACAACAATACCAAACCAGCATTTACTCCTCCCCTTTTAGCTTTTGAATCACTAAAAGTTTAATAGAAATCTCCAGGAACCTTAATTTTTAATTAATTTGTTAAATTCCCTCAAATCTTTGATCAAGTTACCAATACTGTCATACTGCGAGTGATTACATACCCTGCTGAAAACAAATTTCGTAACAGACAAAAATTACTAAACTCCAAGATCCATAGCAAGAGACACAACATAATAAAACAACAACAATAAACACAACATAGATTTTGTTGTTTGTTTTAGACTAAACACACATCCGACAAAACCCAACAGAAACGATTGATATTTTGCCAATTTTGGACATGTTTTACCTGTACTTTGTGCAGGCAGGGATGAAGATAGCACACCGGCTGACACAGATGGAACTGATGAAGTTGTAGGCTGGGGTGGAGCTGCTGCCTGCGGCGGCGGCGGTGGTGCTTGTGGAGGTGAATTAGCAGATTGGGTTTTTGGGTCTGATTCTGAATTCAAATTCACTGCTGTAGCGGTGGCGGTGGGGGTATGAGCTTTGGCGCTCTCTTCTGCCAAAGCATCACAGAAGGCCCTGTGAGTTATGAAGCTATCCCTCCTTCAAACACCAAAAACCAAAAACTTTACCAATCCAATAAAAAAACCTAACAAATTAATCTAAAAAAAACATAAAATCCTAAGACAAAATCGAAGTTTCATTCATTATCAAACCTTGAGAACAAAGTCCCACAATCGCATTTGTACTCTCTGGTGCCACAAATTTTCGAATGGGCTTTCCAATCCGACTGAACCGCATACTTCTTGGAGCACTTATCGCATTTCCACTTCTTCTCACCGTGCTTTCTGCAAAAGTGCTTTTTAATCCCAGTGAGATCACCCAAAGCTCTGGACGGATCGTGGTGTACACAAGAAGCCTCCGGGCAGACGTAGACTCGCTTCTTCACCTCTTTGCCCGACCTCTGCCGCAGCTTCCATGGCAGATTATGGCCGCGCCGATGAAGCTGCAGATTCTGATCCCTCTGAAACCCTTTGCTGCAAATTTCGCAGACGAATCGGTTCGTCGCCATAAGGGTCTTCGGCGATAGAGCAATCACCTCCGCATCTGGATCTGCAACAAAACCCAGAAGTCAAATTAACCCAGAAATCCAATCACTAATCCATACAAAACATGAAACATCAGAAGAAGAAAATTGGGATTTTTAAATTTGGAGCCACCTGGCATTCCTGGCAAGTTTCTTTTTTTCTTGGTGGCGGGTTTGGGAGGAGCGGTTTGGTTGCCGGAGGAAGAAACGCTAGCTTCACCTGAAGCTGTAGAGGAATTATCTAGGTCGGTCGGCATCAGAGCTGAGATTTTGATTTTCTCCTCTTTTATTTTTTTTGAACTTCCAATCTGCAGGACAAAAAGCAAAAATCTACCACTTGGGTTTTAATCTTAAAACTCTAAGGAAGTGTTTGTAGGTACAAAGTTTTCATTTTCTAGGGTTTTGATTACATCTCTCTCTCTCTCATCTACCAGTCAAGGTCCTCTCCTTTGTTTTTCTATGCCCACCTACCAATTCTGTCCTGATGGGTCTCTGACCAAAGCTTACACTGCCCCAGAAAACACAATCATTTAAGAACCCCAGCCTGTAAAATAAAGGCTTCTCTCTCAGCTCTCAGATTTATCTGCAAGCAGGAGGAAAAGAAACCCGAATTTTACAAGAGTCAAAAATTGATCCAAATCCTGGTCTGCAAATTTGACCAAAACCCAAAATTTTCAGCTGGTTTTTGGGTGTTTCTGAGCTGATTGGCTACTCTCTGAGAGAACCCTATTGAGATTTCAGCTAAATAGAAACCAGAACAGGAAAGAATTGCAGGGTTTTATAAGACTGCTGAAGAACAGAGTGAGATTGTTAATCGAGATTCTAGAGAGAGAGAGAGAGAGAGAGAGAGGAGAGAATTTAAGGCCAAGTCTTTGCTCTGCCGCTTTTGTCACTGACTTTTCAGGAGACTGGGAGATGCTGAGAAAGTGATAATAAAAAATTAGATATTTAATCGAGTTTAATTAGTGGATAGCAGGGGATTAATCTGAGTAGGCCATGACTTGCTGTTCAAGTTTCTGATTACAGACACGGAGGTTAATCCGGTCCACGTGTCGGGATACGGGTGTTATTAGGCACACCGTCGAACGAGGATTACGATGTTGCTTTGTCGTTTAGTTGAGTGTTTGGATGCGTTTTGGTCGACGACCGCTCCTTTAATTTCACAAAAGTCAAACAACTTTTGTCGTGATTGGTGTTTTCACCCCCTTCTGATCTCGACACGTTTGTTTGTTTTCTAGGCTGCACCGTGTGCAATACTGTTCATTTTTTACTGTTTAATTATATTTGGGCTTACCGCGGTGAAACGAGTTGTGTGCCTTTACACGTCCGATTAAAAGGAGTGCACGTGGCTTGATCTCTTTCCCAGAAATTTGAGGTGATATATTGGTTGACCTGCATTTTACAACACAAGATTTTAGAGTCGTTCATAAAATCAGCGACGAGATTTTAATTTTTGCATTTTTTTTTTGTTGAATGAACGATATTATTTATGCTAAAAGAAAGAAGGTGTTTTTAGTTTTACAATAGATTAGCAATAATATAGTTCAAATTCGCTTTTAACGATAATCGAACCTAAGACCTCTCATTTACAAGTGAAAATGAATATTACTAGACCGTAGTACTAAGTGGCTTTCTGTTTTCTATCCTATGTGATTTTTGTATTGCACCAATCTACATTTCTATCAGTTTCATCGTCTAATTAAACGTTAACTACTGATGTGCTATATATTGGACTATAACGTTGACTATCAATTTCATAAAAAGATTAAAATAGTAAAATGCAAAGTACTAAACATTGAAACTGATGAAGAACATGTACTTAAAATGTTAGTCAAGTCTATTAACACTTAACGTTTAAATAGACAATAAAGTTAACGGAAAAATCAAATTGGTACAATAAAAAATCACGTTGTGTAATTACAAAATTAGAACTTCGGGCTCATTTTGCAAAAATTCAAAAACTAACAATTAAATTTTGAATATGGATCTAATGATTTTTTGTCACATCCCCGCCTGGACCCTCACCACATCCCTGGCTCGACTCCACCGTAGCACAATATTGTCCGCTTTGGGCCCCGACCACGCCCTCACGGTTTTGTTTTTGGGAACTCACGCGAGCAGAACTTCCCAGTGGGTCACCTATCTTGGGAATGTTCTTGCCCCTTTCTCACTTAACTTCAGAGTTTCTACGAAACCCAAAGCCAATGAGCTCCCAAAAGGCCTCGTGCTAGGTAGATATGAGAATATACATATAAGGCTTACATGATCATCACCCCTAGGCGATGTGGGATCTTATAATGTTAAGTAAGAAAGGGGCAAGAGCATTCCCAGGATGGGTGACCCGCTGGGAAGTTCTGCTCGCGTGAGTTCCCAGAAACAAAACCGTGAGGGCGTGGTCGGGGCCCAAAGCGGACAATATCGTGCTACGGCGGAGTTGAGCCCGAGATGTGGTGGGGGTCGGGGTCGGGATGTGACAATTTGGTATCAGAGTCAATCCTTGACTGGAAATGTGCCGACAAGGACGTCAGGCCCCTAAGGGGGGTGGATTGTAACATCCCACATCGTCCAGGGGAGTGGATCATGTAAGCCTTATATATATATTCCCATCTCTACCTAGCACGAGGCCTTTTGGGAGCTCACTGGCTTCAGGTTCCATCGGAACTCCAAAGTTAAGCGAGTTCGTGCGAGAGCAATCCCATGATGGGTGACCCACTGAGAAGTTCTCGTTTGAGTTCCCAGAAAGAAAACAGTGAGGGCGTGGTCGAGGCCCAAATCAGACAATATCGTGCTACGACGGAGTCGAGCCCGGGATGTGGTGGGGGCCCGGACTGAGATGTGACAATTTTTATAGCAGTTAATTTTTGTATAAACTTTTACCTTTGAGTAATATGCATCATCATAGACACATCTTCTAAGAGATTTTGTATTTTATACAACTATATTCATCGAGAAATCAAAAAGATAATTGATAAACCAGTAATCTAAATATAAAAATCAAATTTAAAATCTCTTACTTATAACTTGTTCTAATATATGTATAAGTTGCTTAACTGTAAGTTACGCTTATAATTAGTTTGTCACACATAATGCATGTAGAGTAGGAGTTGAGTAGATTGAATATGAAAATTTGAGATGTATCACTAAAAAGATTGTTGAATGTTTTTCCATACGTATCTAATCAAGTTAGCAAGAGTAGTGTGTTCTCTTTTTTACATCTTAGTTCGACACTTCATCCATATAATTCAAATTACGTCAGTTACAAGAAAAAAAAAATACAAATTGTAAGAGTATTCTAATTTCACCTACTAAAAGCAGGCAGAACTATTTTTTTTTTTAATTTTTTTTATTACAATTGATATTAGTACTTTAGCTACGCTAAACTTAACCCATATAATTTAGGTATCATTTACGGGAAAAGTACAAATTATAACAGTGTTATGATTTCACCTACTAAAGTATGTAGAACTAGAAATATTGTTCCACAACTTTAGCTCAGTTAGAGCTTGATTCCTAAACTAAAAATTCGTAAATATTGTTGGCTAAACTATAATAACATGGAGAAATAGTTTGTTTGGTTATCTACGTTAGAATATTTATCTATTTTTTTGTCTTTTTAAACCTTTTATTATGGATAAAAATTCTAATAGACTTAATAAAAATGACTATTATTCTATATTATAACAAATTTTAGGATCAATACTCACAAATTTTTCGTTTAGAAATCAAAACTCCGATTGAATCAAAATTCATAAAATATTGCTTCATTTTTCTCTAAAACAAGCAAATGGCACATGTGAGGACAAGGAAGATAACATGAAGACACAAAACAATCGACTATAAAAAGACAAGTTGATTAATTAAGATAGAATCAAAGTCGTTTTGATATCCAAAAAGTCAAAAGACTTGTCTTCATCGATGGAAAATGTGAATGTGTCGTGTGAAGTAGGTTACAAAATATAAGACCCGGGTCCAATACATGATAATTATTTAGATGGTGGAAGTACACATGTACATTAATGTTCTTATTCTACAACTAATCTTACGATAAATGATTCATTGTGTTATAAATAAGCTACGTTGATGTGTTATGAATGGAAATATCATTATATCGGTGTACCTATTTATTTTATTTACTGTTGCAATACATAGGTGTTGGACGATCCAAAAAATATAATATCTCCTAGTTTGTCTTCTTTTTTTCACTTGTAATATAATTCTTATTTCATTGTAAATTATTTCATTTACATAATAATTGACTTTCATACAATTTATCTTTTACGAATCATATCAGTGGTGAAAAATTATAAGGAAGGCAAAAATCAGTGGTGAAAAATTATGAGTGGTTTTATTAGAAGCGTAAATGCTGAAAATGAATCTGTATAACCTGTAGATCCAAATTTTTATGTGTTTCCAAGAATATATTTATAGTGTGAGATATGATAAGTTATAAATGATTAAGAGTTTTTATACAAATAGATAGTAGGAGAGAGGAAATCAACTCGGATTTAAGTTCAATGGTAAATGTTCAACTTACAAGAGTTAATTTTAAATGTACAAGATTATTGTAAGTGATGAATTTTCCTAGTGGTAAAGGTTTTCTTCTTCAATCCACTACATCTCGGATTCAAACAATTTTCTTTCATCCTAGTATAGATTAGTGTAAAAATGTACGAGAGTGTCACTGTACAGTTCTAACCGCCAATTATCAATAAAGTCAATTTTAAAAAAGTTTTTTTTTTTCCCAAAATGTATTTTGAAAAAAGGTTTTTGCTTAATGCATAAGCTTTTCTCTTCTACAACTAAGGATCAAAGGCCCAAAGCAGCTTTGTGGAGCTCATATAAGTGGATGTAAAGGGTAAAGTATGAAATCAGAAAATAATGTTGTTATACTTTATGGTTTTCTATTATCTTTTGAATGGATCCCACAAAGTCTTCCTTTGTCTTTTGAATTCGATTAGTATATGATATTAGTCCAAGGGTTAATAATTAGTCCACAGAGTCTTCCTTTATTTTATCAATAAAATTCTTCTTTAAAAAGTTATGCAATAAAATAATAATAACTATTATTGATAGCTAAATCAACAAGTTAACATAGAGCAGATTTAATTGTACTAGTAAGGTTTTTTTTAGGTAATAAGTACTTCAACGCAAGAGAAAGACAATACAAAATCTACTCCACAAAATCACATTTAACCAAATAGAAAGATAACGCTCAAGAGGACAAAACAATGCATTACTTTTGGATGAACTTGCAAAAGACAACACTCATTCGAATAAGAAGCCCTACTATGAGACATCACGAAGATGTCCTTATAGTCCTTTGCCAAGTGAACAAACAACTAAACCACAAGCAAAACAAAACAAAAAAAATGACACGATATAAAATAAACTCCTCAGAAGTACAATTCCTCAATCACGGATTCACGGGAGACCCGCACCTAACCAACATAAAAGATAAGCTCACAAAGGACCAAGTCCTACAAGCTGGACCTAACACCATCAAGACACACAAGGTGAACCATCACCTAAAAGCTTTGCAACGACAAGAAAACATGATTGTAAATCTCTCGAACCACTGCAACGACCCCACGAAGGAAAGATTGCACCATCCTTTGATGATCTTGTGATCGTCGACGAAAATCCTGTTACCTCTAACAAATGTCGAGTTTCCTCCGCATAATCTTTTCCAAGTGCACAAACTACAAAATCATCACCTTAGATTTGAACAATAATTGTTGCTTTAAGGTCCAGGGTTGAGCAGTAAGTCATAATTGCTATAAAAGCTTTCCTCCTTAGAACAAGAGTGATCACAACCACAACCTCAAAAGCTCTTCTCGACAAAGTGAGACCACTACCAAAAATGGGGAAAAAAAAGAATAAAATTAAGAAGGATTATGACCGACCCCAAAGCCAAAAGCTGGGGTCCGCGGTGGGAAGTTTTTCTTTGGGTTTATTTTCCTCTTCTTGCGGCTAGGGTTTGTTTAACTGTACTAGTAAGTTAATTGACTGAAGACTGCATATAAAGCTTGATATAGGGAGGTACTTTCTTTTATGGAGCACATAAAATATCAAGGAAAGCAACTGCTACCGACGTCGTATTTTATTTTTTTCTTATGCATATGAAATGTTGTTTAGAGCCACTTCTCTGGAAATTGGACAACATTTTCGTCATTCTATTATATGTATTCTCTTTTTAGAAAGGTATACGAATATTAGATATAAGTTTTTATATACTAAATAATATTACGATCTAGTGACATTTATCTTTATTTGTAAATGAAAGATCTTAGGTTCGATTCTTATTAAATGCGAATTCGAACAAAATGATTATTAAGCTCATTATGAGGTCTGACCCACTTCCTTATGACAGATAATACCGCTTGTTCATTAAAAAAAGGTTCTTTAGAAATAAACCCGGACAAGTTGCATTTCATAAACAAAAACCCACATAAATTTAAATCTCCAAATAAAACCCAATTTTAAAATAAACTGACATGTAGGCACATAAGTGACCTATTATTACAATATATTTACAACTTAGGCCACAACTCCCTAATTAATTCAATAAAGGATATCATAACTCACCATAATTATGATGAGCAACAAACCCCTATACTAGTAATATATTATACCAACAAATTTACCTATATTTTGTAGATTAAATAATAAGTATATTTATCTGAGAAATATCAATAGTATGCCGATAATAAGTATATTTATATGAGAAATATCGATAATATGCCTACTAATAGAGGCTTGGGCTGCAAGATAAACATGTATGAAATATTATACTAATTTACCTACACAAATTAATTTACTTATATTTTGTAGATTCACTAATTTAAATGATAAATATATTTTATATGAGAGATATTAACAATATGCCACCTAATAGAGGCTCAGGATCCATGATAAACATGCATGAAATCTTATACTAATTTACCTATATTTTCTAGATTCAAAATTTTGATAACAGGTGCATTATTTTTCAAAATGACCAAAACTATTAGTACTAAGTAGGTATGTGACGACCCTTCCCAAATTATTGTATATATTTCCTCCCCGAGAGTGTAAAGTGATGATAATGCCCTCAAGGCTTAGTGACGTGGATGTATGCATATAGTTTTAAATTATTTTTCTCGCTGACGTAATTAAATTGTAGGCGTCGTCACGAGCGTGTTGACGTGAGTTAGGACCAAATCGGGTTCGTAACAAAAATGTTACGGATGAATAAGTGAGATTGGATTTGTTTTATTCCTATTTGGACTCTTTTGTGTAAGCCCTAAATTTTATAGCCCAATTAGAGCTTGAGACCATTTTAAATTGGCCAACCCGTGACCACACACACATAAACACACACGTGCAACCCTCACCTTCTCATTTCTTCTCGAACTCTCTCTCTCGTCTGTACAACCCGAGCCTTCCAACTTTCATACACCATTAGACTTTACAGATTGAACTCGAGGTTTTTATAATCATACTTCTCTCGAGCTCTAGAATCTTATGGTACCATTTGTTAAGTGAGTTGATCTCGAAAACCCTGGAATTCAGAAACTCCGGCGAAGAGCTAAAATAGCTTCGACGTGATCATGGGTGATTCACTTGGTTTTGAGGCTTAGTAAGGTACTCACTCAACTTCCCTAACATTTTAGACTAGTTTTGGAGAAGTTTGGACGTCGGAATAAGCACGATCGTGGAATTGCAGAGTTAGCCAGTTTTTCCAAGAATTTTTCCGGCCGTTTTCCGTCGGTTTTAGGACTTCAAATAGGTATGGTTGTGTTCTAGACTTCAAGAGCTTCAAATCTATATAAAATTCGTGAATTTTGGTTGAGAATTGAGGGAGATATTAAGGTTTTAAGATTTTCCAGAATCCGGCGTTACAGACGACGGCCGGCGGCGGCTCCGAAGAAGACCATCGGAGAAAACAAAGAATATTATGTCAACTTTGACGGAATATACTAACGGCGTCAGGTAAATCTAATGGAATATGCTTCTATTTAACGGAATATTCCCTAACAACGTTAGGGTTTCCGTCTAACGTGTCAGGCATGTGCCTGTGCGTGGCCTACGCGTGAGGGCGCGTGAGGCATCTGAAATTTTTTCTAAAAATATGGGGATGCTCGTGGTGTTGAGTAGGCCACGATGGTATATTCAAACACCCCAATTAAGCAGCGTATGAGAAGTTATTACACGGTTTTGGTTATGTACTTTCAAATTAATGTTAAATTAGTTGTTTCACATTTAGGTGAGACATTTCCGGAGGACGAGCGTAGCCAGGCGAGACTCGGGGGTTATGACCCTGCTATATACCAGTGAGTGGGCTTTTGTTTTCTATATATACGTATATATGCTTTACGATCCCAGAAACTGTTTTTAATTGAATTTACGTTTTAAATGCCATGTCAGGGATGCATTACATTTTAGTATTTGCATTAGTATAGTTATGCATAATATTGAATGATGTTGCGAAGGCCCAGGTAAGCTTCATGTGAGTACTATATGATGGTAGTGGTTGCATTGTGTATGGTTATACGTAGATGCATTTAGAGCTCATTATCCTACACCCCCATGTTAGTGCTCCCACCCAAGGCCAGGGCATATCCTTCACGTGATCATTCACCTCCTGCACTGTACGCTCACCTTGGATCCAAGTTTGGTGTCAGCCTGTCATATAGACCACATTAGGTGGTTCCGACTCGTAGGTGACATGTGATTTATCGCACAGCCTTCACGTGATCATAGCACTTGAGCGTAATTATTTACACTCAGCCTGTCGTATAGACCACATTAGGTGGTTCCGACTCGTGTGCAAGAATTGGTTTATGAGCTATGGGTTCAACTGTACAAGTCACATTAGGTGACTCCGACTGACATATCATTTTATATTGATTCACATCACCTGGCTTACATATTTATTACTGAGATACTTGACATGGCATATACTTGGTTTCATTGCTCTCAAACATGATTTCTACACACGTATGTATTGTTATTTTCTGGGAAATCATACGGGGTTTTACGGCGAGGGGTTATTATTTTTGGAAAGAGAAATGGTTTCAAAAAGCTTTGTTTTTGCCCACTCACGTTTTTTGTTTTGCGCCCCTCCAGGTTCTAGTTAAACGTTCGTGTTGGTGGCTTATGAGGACTTACAACGGTTCTGACAGACTTCAAATAATGTAGGAATTTCTTTCATGTCTTGTATAATTAATATTTAGCTGGCTGGACTGCATCTAGGTTACCTATGCTCTGGCTATGTGTATCTATACTTTAAACACCTTTACTCGCACTTGTGTATGTATCTAGTGTAAACTAGTTAGTTTGGTTTTTATTTACCCACATTTTCATATCACTATCACTTTCGCACTGCGCACATGGTTACATCATTCTCACGTGATGGCCAGCACGCCTCGATTCAGGTCGGGGTGTGTCAAGGTACACTAAACCTTTCAAAACAAAAAAAAAAATAGGTACATTGATATTCGAAAAATAAAACAAAACACACTAGACACATCATTTTTTACCCCTTTTGTTTTAAAGAAAACAAAAGCATGGTTTTTATCAACATGGTACATTAATCTGAAAATTTATTGTTGAATTCAAAACGTTTTGAATTTTTATTCCTACGTCAATTAAAATTTCAAAGCCTTGTAACCAATCAGTTTATGTACTGACATTTGAGGATAGGTTCTTTATGTTGTGCGGGACACTCTTTTCCCTTCGACTGAAGTGAAATTTTTGGCAAGGTTTTATCGAGGCCTAGTATGCACACTATCCTCAGTTTGTTTGTATTCTGAATTTGTTTGCAATGAATTATCGTACTTCTATAAAAAATAAAAAAAATCAAAGCCATTACACACGTTACAAGAAAATAAAAAAAGCTTTCCATTTTAATTTTGGTATCAACATAAAATGTTATAATGACTTAATTGAGGCTAATTGGGGGAATCCGAATAATATTAAATATGACGCACAATCTTGATTAGGTAATTTGCTTAGGTGGAGTCTAGTCATCGGGTTTTTGTTAGAAAAATATATTATTGTGGGTTTTATGTAAAAAAAATTGAGTCTGAAGGGGTAAAGTTACATTTTCAGTTAAAAAATGAAGTTTCTATTATACCAATTAATGATGATTTAGTCTGCCAATATTCGAATTGCCGACAATAGACTGAGTTCAGATATCACTATATATATAGTTTGCTAAATATATCTTTCCCTACTTTTTTTTATTGCCATGAAATTTTACACATATTAAATGTCTCATACTATTAGTAGTGCTACCTCATTGCATGTTCTATTTATTTGTCATATATCTGATATAAAACTTCAGATATGTTGTTGAATATTTCACGATTTAACATAACCAAATGCATTAATAAAGATCGCATTTCACATAATTACACTATCAAACTATAAAAGGATGCGCATACGACGTGGTACCACAACCACTATGGCAGAAAACAATCATGCTCATGTATCTTGGTGCATGTTTGATTATCACCGATCCCCCTCCTCCCTAACAAAACGTAAAAACTATAAAAGGATGCCAAAGACACTTAAGACAAAACGTGAAAATTATGACCTATTACTAAAATATATATGTGGGTACACTGATTGATCTATGTACCATGCACCTAGGGCGGTTTTTAGCTTTATAGGTTTTTGCTCATGACTTTTCTTGACTATTATTTGCTTGAAGAGTGCGAGTGTGTCTAAAAGAGGCAGTTCTAACTAGTTTATAAGCTAAGGGATAACGCCATTTCTTGATTTGATTGGCTGCAAAAAATTATCACATTCAGATCAAACCAACTAAGCTTAACGTGCACGCATGTGGCTTCGACAAATTATTGATCACGTTTGTTTGTCGACGTGATTTAAAAACATAGTATGTGAGGAAACAATTTTATTTATTTTTTTTAACGAACGACGTTATGTACATTAAAGGAGTAGGATAGTAGACCAAGTCTCACACTAGGTTAGATATAATAACGTGATTTGAATGCGTCTATGACGAGAATCGAACGTAAGATCTCTCACTTACAAGTGAAGAATAATACTATTAAATTGTAGTACTAAATGCAGAAAACAAATACTAGTAAGTTAATCAAGACTATTAAGTAGTATTATCTTTTTTGTTAAAATTTGTTTACCATAAGAGCAATTCCACCCTTAAAAATTTTGCGCCAGCACCCAGCGCATTTATCCATTCAAGTGAACAGTAATAGACCACAATGAACAGTAATAGGCCAAAGCATCTCCACCCTTAACAAAAGATAGCCTAGTCAATTTTATTAAAATATTATTATTTTTATTATAAAATAATAATAAAAAAATTTATTAAAAAAAAAAAAAAGAAGTCAGGAACCCCCACGGTTCCACTACCCTCTATACTCTCCCTCTACATCCCCAATCGGTTTTCTCTCTTTCTCTCTCTCTTTTCCAGCTCACTCCCGTGAGTTCTCCTTCTCCTTCCTCTTCAAAACCTTCAACAAATCAAACACAAATTATTATTTTTGTAATCCCTAGAGCTCAAGGAACCCAACCATGGCCTTGCATGTGGCATCGATGCATGGTGCGAGGTCCTACCATTAAAGCCGAGAGCTTGAGCTCTCAATCTCTAACCCAGGTGATGTTTCTATCACTGTATTGTGTTCTTGAGCTTTAAATCCTGTTGTGTTGCAATTTTTGTGGTTAATTTAAGGGCTTAATTCCCTGCATGTGATTCCGACAAAGGAAAACGGACAACTCCGACGAGTTCAAGGTCCAATCTCGGTGAAATCTCTTGCATTTCACCTAGGTAAGTTCTCAATCCTATTCTTATGGTTTCTAACATATAAATCGTGTTGGAAACCTTTGTGTTGATGCAAACATGTTGTTGATGCATTTTTTTCAGATTTTCCGACGAACTCGGGCCATCACTTTCAGGCCATTTGCCTTCTCCCTCCGTGGCTCCTTCCATCCCTGACGTCAGCATGGCATCATACGGGCCGGTCCCAAGGTCTATCAATTTTGGGCTGGCCTGGAGAGACTTCCCTAGGTGTCGGGCCATTTTTTTGGCTGTGTGTCGGCCTATCCCACCCCCGGTGGAAGTGCTCTAAGCAAAAGACAACAAGGTTAAATAAATAAAAATATTCGCAACTCATACGATTGTATGGACAAAGAGAGAGATTTCGAGGGAGAGAAAGAGAGAGATTTCAACGGGATATGTGTGTTCCAAATTTGGGCAACAAAACAAAACAACCAAAAACTAAAACAAGCTTAAGTTCTAATTGGGTCCAAAACTTAAGGAAGAAATTAATTGGTCCAAATACTAAGCTCACTCCACACAACACCACACAACGTTCAAGGGCAATATAGTAATTTCCATGCTCTTGAGAATAAATTATTCCATATTTCGGGACGGGCTGTCACAAAGTATATCGAAATATATTGTATAACAAAAATTAGTTTATCTAAATGTTTACAACAAAATATATTACGATGAATGAAATGAAAATGAAAATTATAATGAAATATAATTAATACATTAAAATTAGGAAGAAAAAGAGAAATAATTTAAACATCAAATATAATTAATAAATGAGGTGATTAATATATCAATTGACTAAAATTAGATTTTGATCTTACTCGCAGTTTTAGAGCTCGTTTGGATGTGCTTTTAAAATGACTGAAAGCGCTTTTGTTGAAAATGTTTTTGGAACTAATTCTTAATAAAAATGCAAGTATATTATGGAAAGGCACTTAAAGTGTTTCCTGAAAGAAGCACATAACTAGTGCTTCTTGCAGAAAGCACTTTAAGTGCTTTTGGAACCAAAAAACATTTTCTCTAAAAGCGTTTTCAGTCATTTTAAAAGCACATCCAAACGAACCCTTAGTCTAAAAGTCATATTTATCAAGGATTAGAATCAAGTTTCCTAATGAATTGTATTCAACTCTCTCTTACGTATAGAATATACCATGCAAGCATGCAGGGAAAAAATGAATGAACAAGTAATTAGTATTCACCACTGAATAAAAAATAATTAGTAAAAATGACAACGGATTACATTTGTAAGTTGAAGTACATTATATACTGAACAATAACCATAAAGTAACTAATTAACCAACTAACAACTCTTTTAACCACCTAACAAACATTCTAATAACTTAAGGTAATGTGGCATTGGTTACACAATAATCAATGATCAACAGACATCTGTCTTAATTTACCGTCTACCAAAAAATAAAAGAGAATTTAAAATGACATCTTCACATTGCAAAGAGAAATATATAGTTTCTAGCTTTAGTGGTAAAACATTAGTGAGTTGCTGTGGGATTAGTTGACTTTCGTAGTTAGGGTTTTCTACAACTCTGTAGTTTAATATTCCCTTGTAATTAATTTATATATAGTAGCCTCCATATGGAGAAAAATATACAATCCAAAAATTCACACAAACTACTTTAGCAAATATATAGGTAATTAAATCAACTAGCTTTTCAGAAGAAAAAAATAATAAATCATAAACTAGCTAAAGATCACAGAATAAGATTAAAGAAAACTCTTGTGAATCCTTTATATTATAGTTGTTGTGCTGATTATGAGTCATGGCAGGAATGACCCTACGTGCAGTGCTTTGCTTTTGTCCAAATTGAGCTTCTGTTCCTTAACATGGTGACATTTGCTCCCTGTAATCCAGTTGCTATTAAACCTTATTGGGTCCATATCTTATCTTATGATATTAGTGCAATCTGGCTCTCGGGAGAGGATTTGTTGGTAAAATATTGAATCTCTTGGCCATCCTGTAATGAATGTTTTAACGATATTATTGATAACATAAAATAATATGCTACTATATATTATGTAATGACTGAAATCTACGCATAAGGTGAAAATATTGGAGGAGGATTCTCTCCCCTCCGAATCTCTTTCTTCTTCCCTCTTCTCCTATTTGAAAGGTTACGGTTTAGCCGGTTCAACATCTTATATTGATTTTTTTTTATAGAGACAATAAGACAAAAAGCAATATGTGAGGGGAGGGGAGGGAATGGGATGAGAATAGGAGGGGACAAAATCCTACTCCGAAAATATTAGACACCTTTCCCCTACCAAACCTAAGGTTCTACATAATTTGTTTCCTGTATAAGCTCAGAAGTTGGAACTGTTCATCACCTCTTTTTCTTTTTGGTGCTTTACATTAAAATAGCATCCATTCAAGGCTTGTAACTAGAAGTGGCAAATTAATCCATTAGGTTGTTAATGGGTATGTATTAAGATCCATTTGGTTTGATTTTACCTTACACCATTATTACCACTACACTAATATCACCTCTATATTATGGTGATATCAAATTAAACGAGTCTTAATGGATATTCATGACAACCCAATGAGTTAATTTGTTACCTTTACTTGTAACTCAGTTGATTAAAAACATTCATTTCTTGAGCTTCTAAAACTCTTACATCAAAATAAAAACATCTCCACATGAAAAATTAAGGATGTGGTTTCTTATTTATTGTTTGCATTATTCAACACTTAATCAAAATCACATGCTATATAAATTCTAAGAAATACCTTGGGTTTTTCTCTTATTAATTACATGACATGACTTTTATTTCCTTCATTCAAATGATGAAAAATCTACACAACGTGATATTATGCACCCTCTCGAATTTGTATATACGAAAAGGTGTATTAAAAGTTATATATCCCCACAATAAGAAAGATGTGCCTTTTTGCTTATCAAAAAGATGCAAAACCTTCAAATACAATGCACAAGTTCAACCGAGTCTAAAGATTAAAGTTCGAAAACCCCTTTAATTTTAAGTCGATTCAATATGTACTCATCCATGCATGGACCATGCATGTGTGTGCTTATCACAACCCTTCTCCTTTTTCACTCTTATGTTCCTTTCATGATGGAGTTTTGCCAGATCAGTTGTTGCATAGTGGAAAACTACGAGTCATTGACTAATTTAATAACCCATTTTTTCCCTCCTATATAATATCTCTTTTTATTGGTTTGAAAGAGAGATGGGAATGGCAGGACTGGCCGCCTAGCTAAGCTTACTATAGGAGATGGATATCTCACACACGTCCTTTTGAGTTTTAAAAAGTTTAGGAGCGGGGTGGCTATACATCTCACAGTCAGGGTATACTTTTTTTTAAATTTTTTTTGAGGACTTATAGAATGAGTCTTAGTTCCTTTTGAATTTTTACAGATCGTCCATGAAGAGGGATTATCGGCAGCGAGACTTGAACTAAAAACATTTGTCTAGCGAAGAGAATGATCTTTATAAACTCAACCAACCCTTAGGTGGTTACCCATCTTCCTTTGCACCTTTACTGGTTCCCTCTCCTTTTGCACCTTCAGCCTTGTATATGTTTTTTTTTTTTGAAGACTTACAAAAGGGGTCTTATTCTCATTTTTTGTTTTTATAGATCGTTCACCAAAAGGTATTGTCAACAATGAAACTCAAACCCAAGCCTTTGTCTAGTAAAGAGAATGATCTTTATAAACTCAACCAACCCTCGTTAGGTACCCATCTTCTTCTGCATTTTCACTCGTTAGCATCTCCTTTTGCACCTTCACTATAAAATGATAGGATTCCATCTCTTTTGCAATTGCGATAGGGACAACTGACAAGAGGTGCTGACTGGTGGCCACATTTTCGGAGGAGGATCCTCTCCGGATTCACTTTGTGGGGATCCTAGGGATCCTCACATTCTAACCGTTCATCGTACATCGTGGGATCATTTTTCGTCAAGTACTATTTGTGTTTAATTTTAAACCAAAAAATAAAATGATTTTTGATCGCATGATGCACGATGAGTGACTAAGATGTGAGAATCTCTAGGATCTTCACAATTTGAATCCGGATGAGATCCGAATCCGTCATTTTCAATCCCACACCCCCAACCAAACAAAACAATTAACCAAGAAAAGGAAGAAACCCTAGAAAAAGAGTAATGATGTTGCATCCCTAAGAAAAGGAAAAACAAAAATAGACCTCTGCATAAATATGAAAACAATGTCAATACTTCTACCTATGTTATTATATCCGAGAAAAAATCGATATTGAATTTACCAATCACAATATTCAAACGTAAAATCTTTCACTTACAAATAATATTCAAACGTAAAATCTTTCACTTACAAATAATATTCAAACGTAAAATCTCTCACTTACAAATAAAGAGAAGTACAACTAGCTAACGATATTAAATGACGAGTATCTCTCAAGAGACACAAAATATCTATGGCAATACTGTTTGTGCCAATTGACACACCCCGACCGAAGTCAAGGCATTCTGGCTGTCACGTGAGCGTGACGTAGCCATGTGCGCTGTGCGGAAGCGTTATTTTATAAGGAAATTACGAATAATTAAAACCAAATCCATGGTTTCTAACGTAAGTTTAAGTGTGAATACACAACCAGAGCACAAGGTCTAAGTGCAGTCAAACATAAGAAGTATTAATTTAACAACACTCGAAGATGGTCCTACATGAGTGCTGGTCTGTCAGAACTTCAGCTGGAAACCTCGAGATCCACCAACAACACTACTTAGAACCTGGAGGGGCGCAAAACAAAGTTGAGTGGGTCAGTAAAACAAACTTATTCAAAACCTTCTTTTCTCTTTTGAATATACTAAGCCCTCGCTGTAAAACAAGTATAGTTTCCCAGAAGTAAAGTATATAATCATATACGTAATATATATATCGAATCATGCTGAACAATATGAATGTATGTCATGCCAAATATCATAACTGAATGCTCAACATTCTATGTGAATCTGATGGGATAACATATAATCAATTCAACACTCGGCTATAAACATAATTCATAATCATCTCATCATAATCAACTCAGCCATCGGCTGCATATATAGCTCATAAATCAACTCATTCATAATCATCTCAGCCCTCGGCTGCATATATAGCTCATAATCAACTCATTCATAATCATCTCAGCCCTTGGCTGCATATATAGCTCATAATCATCTCATCACATCATGTATACATATGTATAACCTGCACACATTCAATACCACCTCACGTGGTCTGCAATTCATCATCGTATATATCATAATATGCTCTAGTGCTACAATCACGTGAAGACTGTGCGGTAAACCGCGGGTCACCTACGAGTCGTACCCACATAAGTGGTCTATACGACAGGACTGTGCACCTAACTTGGATCCAAGGCGAGCATGCGGTGCGGGAGGTGAACATCACGTGAAAGACTGTGCCCCTAACTCTGGGCGGGAGCACTAATATACGTGTGCAAGTGAATGAGCTCTCAATCATATCTCAATCATATCTCAATCGTATAATTCATCATATTTCAATCATATCTCAATCGTATCTCAATCGTATAATTCATCATATTTCAATCATATCTCAAGCATATCTCAATCGTATCTCAATCGTATAATTCATCATATTTCAATCATATCTCAATCATATCTCAATCGTATCTCAATCGTATAATTCATCATATTTCAATCATATCTCAATCGTATCTCAATTGTATAATTCATCATATTTCAATCATATCTCAATCATATCTCAATCATATCTCAATTGTATAATTCATCATAACCATCATCATGTCTCATAATCGTTACCAGCATAATATACTTACATGTAGCTTACCTGGGCCTCCTCAGCACCATGCAACAATATGCTTAATTATGATAATGCACATACTAAAATATGATGCATATACGACATGATACTTAAATCACATTTCTTTAAAAATACGTTTTCTGGGAAAAACGTCAAGTATACTTATATATATATACTGAAAAATAACTGCCCACTCACTGATATGTAGCCGGTTCGTAACCCCCTCGCCTAGATTGGTTACGTTCTTCGTCCGTATAAGTTTCACCTATACAAAAATAATTATAAAAACATCATTTAAACGCACATACACAAACATTCGTCAATAACTTTCTCATATATTGCTCAATTTGGGTATGTGAATATACCACAGTGACCTACACGACGTCACGAACACGGGACAATTTTCAGAATCCCATTTGGAGCTCCCACGCGCCCTCACGCGCCCCTGGAAGATCTGCCCACGCGTGGTCTTCTTCCTCCTTGGGTCGCCGGACTGGTTCGCCGGCGGTGGGGGTTTTGCCGGAATTTCTGGGCAAACTTTAAAGTGTCATAACTTCTTCATTTCTTGGCCATTTTCGACGTACTTTATATCAAAATGAAGGTATTGACGAGACGAACACATTCATACCTGCCCCAACCCCTAACTCGCCGTAGATTCACCGGAAAAAGCCTCGAAATCCGTCGGACTCGCCGGAAACTGGGTAAGATTAAAATGAGTATAACTTCTTTAATACTCAACGAAAATGGGTGAAACAAAAACGAAAGTTGTAGTTCTTGAAGAGACGAAGAGAATGGTACCTCGCACGACGTCTAACTATCCGTGGTTTGGCCGGAAAACACCTCGAAAGGCACGGGTCAAACTTGAACTTTTCGATCTCGATATTCTTACGTCCAAAAACCTCCAACGAACTACCCCGAGCCTCCTAAGGACCTCACGAAGCTTCCTACAAGCTTGAAAACTCCTAAAAATCAACCAATACAAAGTTGATGAATAGTGTCAAACTCGGAGGTGAGTTGTTCGACGTGAAAACGTTGAAGTTCTTACCTGAAATGGGTATGGATGAACTCGTATCGACGAGATGAAGACGATGGTGGTCTTTGTTTCCTCGATCTGTAAGGATTTGATGAACTTTGGTGTTTTGTCGTGGGTTTGAGAGTGAGGGATAGAGAGAGAGCTTGACGGGAGAGAGAGAATGAGTTTGAGGGATCAGGAAATGGGAAAGAGGGAGAGTGATTGAGGGAATCCCGGGAGAATGATGAAAAAGGGATTAGAGTGTGTAACCCGTGGTTGCACAGTACATTTGCTTTAATCATTCACAATCATAAACAAACGGCCAAAACGTCCGTTTCATCTTTGTCCAAAATCACCACTTTAAACATTAGGGTAATTTAAACACACTTATGAAAACGTTAATTCGGGACGGGCTGTCACAACCTACCTTCCTTATAAAAATTTCGTCCCCGAAATTTACACAATCAAAATACAACACTAATAATCATAAAACAACCTCGGATACATCTCTCTCATCCGATCCTCTGTTTCCCAAGTAGCCTCTTCCACCGAGTGGTTCCTCCACAAAACTTTTACCAACTGCACTGTCTTATTTCTCTGAACTTTCTTTTTCCAATCTAAGATAGTCACTGGTTCTTCATCATAAGTCAAATTCGGGCTAATCTCCAAAGGTTGAACCAGAATCACATGCGATGGATCTGCAACATACTGACGAAGCATCGAGACATGAAGTACATTATGCACTTTAGACAACTCTGAAGGCAACTCAAGCCTGTAAGCAACCTCACCAACTCGCTCGGTGATCTGATAAGGTCCGATGTACCTAGGGCTCAGCTTACCCTTTTTCCCGAACCTTACTACTCATTTCCAAGGCGATAGCTTCAAAAATACCCAATCATTAACCTTATACACTCGATCAGTAGTATGCCTGTCTGCTAAGCTCTTCTGCCGATCCTGGGCCACTTTCAAATTAGACTTAATTACTTGAACATTCTGAGTAGTCTCCTCCACTATCTCAGGGCCCACTAAAACTCTTTCACCGACCTCTGACCAACACAAAGGAGTACGACACGTTTTTCCATATAAAGCTTCAAACGGTGCCATCCCGATGCTGGAATGGTAACTGTTATTATAAGCAAACTCTATTAAATCCAACTTTGCATGCCAATCATCACCAAACTGCATTACAGAAGTTCTTAACATATCTTCCAAAGTCTGTATGGTCCTCTTAGATTGACCATCTGTCTGGGGATGATACGCCGTACTATATAGCAATCTCGTACCGAGAGCTTCCTGAAAAGCTGTCCAGAACTTAGAAGTGAATCTAGGATCTCGATCTGAAATAATACTCACTGGAATCCCATGGTACTTCACAATCTTAGTGATAAACAGCTCAGCCAATTTGTTCATAGAATACTTTTCTCTCACTGGAATAAAGTGCGCTGACTTAGTAAGTCGATCTACAATCACCCAAACACCATCATAACTGTTCCGTGTACGAGGAAGCTTGTACAAAAAATCCATAGTGATGTTCTCCCATTTCCACTGTGGAACGAGAAGTGGTTGCATTAAACCAAACGGTTTCTTCCTTTCAGCTTTAACCTGCTGACAAACTGCACACCTACTGACATACTCTGCAATTTCTCTTTTCATACCTGGCCAATAGTAAAATGGCCTAATGGTATGATACATCTTAGTGCCCCCTGGATGCATTGCATATGCTGAAATATGCGCTTCATCAAGAATCTCTTTCTTCAAATCCACATTATTTGGCACGTACATCCGCTTATCCTGCATAAGCATGCCATCAGATTCCCGAACATTAAGATCATTTTTCTTTCCTTGAGAAATTGCAAGGATTAAACTATGAACTTCTTCGTCACTTCCTTGAGCTTCGAGTATGCGGTCCATCAAAATAGGCCTAACTTGAAAACTAGCAAGTAAAGCTTCTTCTCGTCTTACCACAATTTCCTCCTGTTCTTCCAATCCCAATTCCACTCCAGTGGACCTCAAATCTGCAAGAAGAGGAACACGAGAAGCATACAAAGCGTTTACCCGACCTTGGGATTTCCTACTCAAAGCATCAGCCACCACATTAGCACGACCAGGATGATACTCAATCGTGCAATCATAATCGCTAAGCAACTCTAACCACCTTCGTTGCCTAAGATTAAGCTCCTTCTGGGTGAAAATGTACTGAAGACTCTTGTGATCCGTAAAGATCTTACACTTTTCACCATAAAGATAGTGTCTCCAAATCTTCAAGGCAAATATAATGGCTGCTAATTCCAAATCATGAGTAGGGTAATTCTTTTCATGAGGCTTTAACTGACGTGAAGCATAAGCAATCACCCTACTATGCTGCATTAACACACATCCCAGGCCATTTAATGAAGCATCGCTGTAAATCTCGAAATTACCGCTGTCATCAGGAAGTGCCAAAACAGGTGCATGAGTGAGACAATGCTTAAGCTGCTGAAAACTCTGCTCACACTTACTATCCCACTCAAACTTAACTTCCTTTCTGGTCAACCTGGTAAGTGGTAAAGCGATAACTGAAAAATTCTTAACAAACCGTCGATAGTAACTTGCTAAGCCAAGGAAACTCCGTACTTCTGTGACTGTTCGTGGCTGTTCCCAATTCTCCACAGCTGCTATTTTCTGAGGGTCTACCAGAATACCCTGAGCTGATATGACATGTCCCAAGAATGCCACTTCATTTAACCAAAATTGGCACTTGCTAAACTTAGCATACAAACGGTGCTCTCTCAATTTCTCCAACACCAGAGTGAGATGTTGAACATGATCTGATTCAGACTTGGAATACACCAGAATGTCATCAATAAAAACAATGAAAAATCTATCTAAGTATTGCTGGAATACTTTATTCATCAAACCCATAAAAGCTGCTGGTGCATTCGTTAATCTAAACGGCATCACAAGGGACTCATAATGACCATAACGAGTTCTAAAAGCCGTTTTGTAAACTCCGAAGCCAGTGAGCTCCCAAAAGGCCTTGTGCTAGGTAGAGATGGGAATATACATATAAGGCTTACATGATCCACTCCATTGGGCTATGTGGAATGTTACAATTGTCCATACACTGCACCTTTCACTAAAACATACTCGTGTTATTGGGGATTTGGATCCTTTCCGAGGCAACTGGCCAGGATCCTCCTGACCAGTGTTCGTGGACCGTTGGATTTTTATCCAACGACTACAATTATTATAACTTTTAAAGGGGTCCCCTGTTTGTAGCTGTTGGATAAAAATTCAACGGTCCACGAACACTGGTCAGAAGGATCCCGACCAGTTGCCTCGGAGAGAATCTAAATCCTGTTATTGGCCAAAACTTCGGTCGTCGTCATGGTAAGATTGTTCGGTGCATGGGGAAAGCGCGAGTTCGTGAGACGGGTGCATCTTCTTCCAACTCGAACACAGCAGAGGTTGATGCATTGAAGGAGCAAGTGACAACCCTACAGGGTCAGCTTGAGATCCAGGGCGAGCAGATGAGAGCCCAGGGCGAGCAGATGAAAGAGCAGATGAAGGTCTAGGGCGAGCAGATGAGGGCCCATGGCGAGCAAATGAAGGAGCAGATGAGAGACCTTGTACAAGCCATACAGACGTCCGGCCTCCAAATCTCGCTACCAGTACCTGATCTTGCTACACCTTCGACTTTCGAGCCACTTCAACCTACCGATACCTAGTAGCCTGATGTATAGAAGACTACTTGTAGTTTTTTCTTTTTTGTTTGGACATCTTGTATGTACATTTTCATATATTTTATAATTAAATACTTTTATTTGCTTAGTTAATTATTGTTTAGAATTTAATTACAATATTTATTAAAAATCTAAAAATTAGTATTTTTGGTTTTGGCCAAAAATATTATTTTTTCAATTTTTAATAAGGCTTTGTGCGACGTAGGCTACGTCGCGCAAAGATGTGGTTTTGGCCAAAAATATATATTTTTTATTTTTTAATAAGGCTTTGCGCGACGTAGGCTGCGTTGCGCAAACAGGCTTTGCGCGACGCATGCCATGTTCGTCGCGCAAAGCCTATTTGCGCAACGCAACCTACGTCGCGCAAACAGGCTTTGCGCGACGTATGCCCATGTTCGTCGCGCAAAGCCTTCTGTCACTGCCTTTGCGCGACGGTTTTCGCGCGACGAAGGTCCGTTGTGCTAAGTTTTGCGCGACATTTTTGGGACTTTGCGCGACGAAGGACCTGCGTCACGCAAAGTGTTTTTGGTACTAGTGTGGGGCTTTTGGGTATTCTTACTAAAAGTTGCTCTTTATATTTCTTTTACCATACAAATTTTGTGAAAGCAAATATGAAATGTTTTTTTGGGATTGTTTATTCACGAAACATTTATGTTTATAAACGCTTATGTTGAAAGCGTTTTTATTAGAAACACGTTGAAATTTTTACTTAAAATTTAAGCCAGTCCTTAATAAAAAAAAAAGTACCTAAAAAGAGCTTCCTAAAAATAATTTTTTTTTGGTCAAACGATAGATTTTGTTAGATTAGCCACCGACAGAGTTCGAACTCACACCGTCATGCAAGGGCTGAATACATTTTCAACACTTAAAAAAGCTTCCTAAAACTAATTATTTAGAAAATACTTTTATAACTCGTAAATACTTCTAACTCCTTTTGTTAACCTCACTTAAAAGCGCTTTTAGTCTTTCAATAAACCGCCCTAAAATCATCAAACAGAGAGAAGCATTAGGTTATAATAAGAAGAGTGGCAGGTGGCCCTCTACTATAGTGATGGAGAGGAGTGACACCCTTACATGACGGTGTGGGTTCGAATCCCGTCAATGGCTAATCTAACATCTAATTACTAATGATATCGCTCAACTAAAAAAAAAAAAAAAAGTGTGATCGATATTTTCATAGGTGAGGTTTAATTAGGTGCGACAATGTCCATGTTTTTCCTATAACAAATAAATTAATGAAATTGCATATGTAATTAGGCCAAATAATATTTAGGAGTTGTTGAAATTTTTTTTTGGTAAAGATCATTTACTGGCTTATTTGGATGTGCTTTTAAAATGATTGAAAACGCTTTTAGAGAAAATTGTATAATAAATAGGTTTGAGGAATACTGATCACATACTTTCAAAGAGAGTATATACATAGCCAAACTCCACAAACTTTAAATATTAGCCCATTTAAATATTACAAACCCAATGCTTAAGAAAAACATAGGTCACAATAACAACAAAAGCAGCAGCCTAGATCACTTAGAGAGAGGCTCAAACGCTAAACAAAACCTAGAAAACCCTAATTCCCATTCAAGAGACACAGCACGCCACTGGATGTCTCTCGCTAGCAACCACCAAAGTAGCCGCCGTGTAGGAACCAAATCGAAGGTGGATACGCAAAAAGCCAAGCACAAGCAAAATAACGCCACAAAAACGAGCACACCAGAAGCAAAAATCATATTCTTAAAGTGCCGCAACCGACCGAACCATCTAGTTTCATACCAACAGCTACCACACTTGCAAGAAGAGTATCAAAACAGTACAATAACAAAGGGGTGGAGAGGACCAAGAGGATAAGTAAAACACCCTTACCACGACGAAAGTCGTAGAACACTTCGCCCATATATTCCGGCATGCCGGTAGAGAAGTGGGTAGTGCCGTAGTGGGAAAGCAATCTAGATCCCCAATCGGGTCCAAAACACTACTAGTTTTTTGTTGGGGTGGAGGGAAAGTGATGTGGAGGAAGATGACGGAAACGTAAGGGGATGAGGAAAAGGGGCTTCAATTTTGGGATTAAGGTTTGAAAAGGAGGCTAAAACTAAAAGAACGAGAAGAGGAAAATATAAGAGGAGTACTATCCCGATCGACTCTCAAACTGGCAGACGAAGCAGCGCTAGGGAGCTGAGCCAATACATCTAAGATCAGAAGCACAAAATAGGTACAGTAGCTAGTGACTGGTGGGGGCTGGCTATTCGTGAGGTGGGAAGGGCCTCTCACGCCAGAGAGAGATACTCTCACTCCGGTGAGAGGACTCTCACAAAGGAGAGAAATTACTTGTCGTTGACACTTTGAAACGTAATTGTATACTTCTCCCTTATAAAACACAACGATCAATATAAATTTAGAAAAGTGCAGAATGGTCTTCTCGGATTGCGAACAATAGCTCCACAACTAGGAAGGGGATTTGATAATTCTTCCACTTGTGCAGCGTTTGTTTAGCGAGAATAGGCACCATGAATGGGATTCGATTTTCGCTTCCCGCCATTCCTTGATATTTGGCAATAATTTTGATCTTAGAAAGGAAACGTAACAAAAAATGGATTAGAATCAATTCTGCATAATCGGTTGAATTCAATTATTCCCAACAATGCGTATAATCTTGTTTGGACCCGTTTTTACACCATCGGCCCGTGCAATTGAGACCGTTGAATGAGCAGGATTTTAGGCCGTTGGATGATAAAGTGGTTGAAATGATTTTTAGTTAGTATTGAGAAATGATATTGTGATTTTAATCATAATATTATTTTTTAATAATAACTAGGATATTTAAACCTAATATTTGATGTATCCAGTTGATTGTTTTGGAAAAAGATGATCTGATCCGTTTTCAGAGGAGCGCGCGAGGACATTCGAATAGGCTCATTTTATCAGGCCCCAGGTGCATGCAATCTCCAACGTGGCCGATTATTATTAAAACCAAAGTCCTATTTATGATATAAATGTGAGTGGTACAATTCAAGTTGACTTGGAATTCATGGATGTGATTGGTGTACGTGGCTGTATAAGGGATATGGTGATTATATTTCATCAGTTAAAGTTACTTTTTAGAGTTTAAGTTGGCGAATGAGTTATCATGCATGCATGGTCTTCGGCAGAAGGATATAATGATGGATAAAGGTTATGATGATGGGATTATGACAAGATAGAAAGCCTAGCTAGGCTAGGTTTTGAGTCATGATGGGATAATGTTAAATAAGAATGGTAGAATTGCAATTCATTTGCAATTCTTTAAGGCAGCACATACGTGGAAGGTTGGGAGTTATTTCCCATGTAGTTATGTACCATAAGTTTGTGATGATTATCTCCAGAGAGCAACCAACCACAGCGGTGTACGTGGATTTGTGGTTATTTTGATGGGCATTATTTGATCAAATCCAAGCATGCAGGTTATATTGGGATTTAATGTGATAAGGCTGAGCACAAGGATTTGATGTGGTAAAGCTTATCTGACGCAATCAGTGGAAAAGTTCTAATACACGGCAGAAGCTTATATCAACTTATCAACCAACGCGCATATGTCTATATAAATACAAATGCTCTGCGACGGAGAGAGGGGCTCCAACACAACACACAAACTGCCCTGCGCAAACCCTCGCTCTACGCGAAACCTCTCAAACATCTTGAGATTTTTTATTTTCTTTTTCGCCAACACATCTTCAGTTTGAATAAACAGCACTATGAAGGCAACTGACGAACATCTTCAGTTTGGATCAACAACATTGGTGCTGTAGAATCAGCCAACCGCGGAGCACCTTCAGTTTGGATAAACAGCACTGCGTCGAGGCCGACTGGTTATCTATCCAAGTCTCGGTCGAGAAGGATTTTCGAATCCTTATTGGCAGAGGTGATTTCATTAGCCTTCTCGGCGAAGTGAGGTGTTACAAGTTACTATATTCGACACATTGAAAGTCGAATTTGATATTGAACTTCGCAGAACTAGCAGCCTTGTCTTCAGGCTCTAGAACTCGAAAGTCGACAGTGTTCATTCCTCGGCCGCAGTCGTGAGATTCAGAAGTCAGCAGCGCACCCAACGCAACATCAACAAATTTTACTCCTCGGTTGAGCTCGGCCGACGAGTTGGCACGCCTCACAAACAACCGAATGATGTAGTTAGCTTATGAGTTACTCGGTTGTTTGCAGGACGTGCCAAGGCGATTAACCAGCGGAATGTCGTCACTTTCATCATCCTGAAGCAAAAAATGTTAACACTATTTTGATTTAATAAGTAAAGGGAGTCGACAACATGATTATACCTCTTATAAGATGACTGTTGTTTGTATTGGATTCTTGGGGAGATTCTTCCCGGTCGAAGGGGTCGCCTTCCCCTGTTCAGGCACTCATGTCGACCCTGGAGCTGCAGGCAAGTCGACCGACGGTATGGCGACTAGCTCAACCAAAACCTCGGGGATTTCAGATATTGGTTGAGTTTGGGTTGCAGGGCTGGCCAAAGAAGGTCGATTCTCTGCCGAAGCCTGAACAACGGGAGTAGGAGGAGAGGCATTAAGAGCAGTTGTCCCAGTGGTGTGGCTAGAAATTACAAGAATCTCCCGTGCCCCTTTCTTCGCCAATTTCTGACGCGTTTTGGATGGCGGGGAGCTTCATCTGCGATCTCGACGTCCGGATGAGGTCGTTTGCTCGGTGTGCTTTGTGCGGCGGCTTTGGGTTTCTTGGAGGAATGGGCCAACTTTTTCTTGACCACTGCCGGGATGACCACGTCCGCCTGTTTCGGTACCCAGACGCCTAAGACAGCGAAATCTTGTTAAGAAAAAACCGTTCAAATGTTAGGAAAAATAAAGGTAGAAACAAGGGTATACCTTGGGGTGCCTCTTTAGGTTGAGGGGCGGAGGTTTTCCTGGGCCGGTCACCAAAAAATTTGTTGACTACTTCTTCGACCGCAGAGCCAAAGAAGTTGTGAGTATATGTTTCCCACCAGTCGCCGAAGGTATCGGTGCCGAGAGATTCAGAAACAGCTGGTCGAAAGTGAAATTTCTTACATCGTTCCTGAAATTCTTTCTCGGTGTCTCTACACTCCCTCTCTGAAGAACCAGAGACGCGCCATCGATTTAGAAGGGAGCGAGAAGAAAGTAGAGGCACATGGCAACCTTGGAGGTAGCCGAGCTGTCGGGCAGCAAAATGAGGGTGGTAGACTTCCCAACATGCTCGACGAGCGTTGCAACCGAGGGGAAGGCTGCGAGTTAAGACGAACGACCCCCAGTTTTGACGAAGAACGACATCTTCGCTTTCACTCCAAGTCTATGTGGGAAGTCTGATGGAGCGGGGGTATTCTTGACGACGACATATCAAAAATTCGTCATCAGAAATGACATCTAGGTTGAAGAGATGTTTGAAGACTTCCTTGGCTCGGTGAGGAGGCATTGGTCGAGATGCCTACTGAAGGCCTAGCACTACAGTAGACTGGAGGCCGGAGACTTCTGGCCAAAGTGTGGATAAATAAACCTACAGCCAGAGTTAGAACACCCAGAGAGGTCAATTCTGGTGCGGGTCGATCTTGTTGATGGTCGTTTCTGCCAGACAACGTAGAAGGTTGGCGAGGATGGCAGGACTGAGCGCAAGAGAGTGGCCACTAGCCAGGGCTTCCGCCACCGGCATATTCTCGACTAAGCATTTATTCGACTTGGTACAACAGATAAACTTGTTGTACCAGTAAAATAGGAAGGTCTCGTGTTCCCCCTTCCGTAGACTCGCATCTCCCCGACCAGCAAAATGGATGATAAGGGTGTTGTCGTTCAGGAAATTCTTGTGCAATTTATGAACGTCGTCTTTTGAAGGTTCTTGACCTTCTTGGCTCAACGTATCGACGCCCCGGTCGTCGAACAGTGATTTGAGGTCAAGATTGGATGGACATCCAATAAGGGCGGCGTCGACTGGGATGCCAGAAGGAGGAGTCCCGATGATAGCCGAGATGTCGAGGATAATGGGAGTCATATGGCCGAATGGAAGGACCATGGTGTTGGTGGCCGAACACCAGAGGCTTAGAGCTGCCATGAGGAGCTCTTTATCCATTATAATCTCTATGGTCGAGAGCTTGATAGCGTCGTAAATACCAAGAGCTTTCCACTCTTTACCAAAGAAGTTTTCCATTTGTACGATCCAGGCCACCCAGTTCGCATTGGTCGAAGGCCAGAAGCCTTAGGGTTTTGTCTGACACCACTTCGACCAATTGAATCCCTGCAGCAAACCTGCCAAGCAGTGTTTTTTAAACAAGTTGGTGATGGAATACGACACCGTATCTTTGAAGAGTAGGCCCAGAATTTGGTGAGTGGTGTTTAACTCACCCTCGAAGCGCATAATCTTGATGGCGTGGTGATCGATGAAATCCTTGCACTTGTTGCACTCAATGGAGAGTTCTGAGATGAAGGAGGCCATTGATGAAGGCTAGAAATTTCTGAGATGGAAGTTTCAGATGCTCTGGTTTTTGAAGGTTTTGAGAATAGAGCGGCGAGAAAATTTCAAGGGTTTTGGAGAACGTAAGGTACGAATGGAAGGAATCCAAGTATTTATAGGCATTTGGGACGGAAGGCTAAACGTTTGATTTTCAAAATCAAGGGTAGAATCAAGCGGGAGAGGTACTAATCATTGTACATGCTCAGAAAATCGAGGCGAGAAGATCGAGGTTTTCACGGATTGAGGACGCACGATGGCGTGTGACTGCGGGTTTAATGTGAGAAAGACGTTTCGGTGGTCACATGTTTTCGAGGATCATGATTAAAGGCTGCTAGGGTAACCAGGGGGTTGACATGTGGCAGGACGATTGGGAAATCGAGATCGTGGGGTTACATCTCATAAGTGCGCATGGTGGTGGCTCCCAAGAGTCGGTTTCACTTCTTCAAGGTTGAGGCTCGAACTAAGGAGTATAGGTTGGCGACCTCAGAAGCGAGGGGGCAATGTTGGGCCCAAAAATATTATTTTAGGCCGAGTTTAGAATTGTTCTCGGCCAAGTGTTGGTTGGGCCGAGTTGAGAATTTTTTTCGGCCCAGAGGCCGTGTATAGGTGTTGTTGGGGGTTATCTAGCTTATGAGCCGCGCAGTTGAAGTTGGCCATGTCCCATCAGGGAATTGGGGATGTGGATGAGTCATATTACCAGAAGGAGTTTGGACAGGATCAGGATGCTAGAATTGAATATGGCCTGATAAAGAGTTATGTTCAAAGTCCTAGTAGAAGTATGATTAGCCGAGGGAAAGTTGGATCAGGGAAATGAGTTCTAATTCGGGAGTGATTGGGATTCAATACAGGTTGACTGCTATAAATAGGGAGATAAGACATCGAAACAAGCCCCTTTAATTCAACAAACAAATTGCCCTGCGCATTCTCTCGCTCTACGCAAAACCTCTCAACAACCTTGAGATTTTTGTTTTCCTCTTTTCGCCAACGCACATTCAGTTTGGATAAACAGCACAGTGAAGGTAAGCGGCGAACATCTTCAGTTTGGATAAACAACATTGTTGCCGTAGAGTCAACCGACTGTGAAACATCTTCAGTTTGGATAAGCAGCACTGCGACATGGCCGACTGGTTATCTATCCAAGTCCCAGTCGAGAAGGATTTTTGAATCCTTATCAGCATGGGTCATCTCGTTAGTTTTCTCGACGAAGCGAGGTATTACAAGTTACTATACTCGGCACATTGAACGCCGATTCGTTTATGATTGGTTATTCGCAAATAGGTTTTAGAGTTCGGCATTCTGACGGCCAAACCACTTTCACAATCAAGACATATATTTGTTTTGAATACTTGTGTCCCTATACTCTGGTGTCGATTCAGCGTGTTTATAATACTCTTACTAATATTATCACGGTGACCGAATCCGGCGCCGACGATTTGTGAACTTCGCAGAACTACTAGCTTTGTCTTCAAGCCCTAGAACCTGAAGGCTGATGCGTGTTCCTTCCTCAGCTGCAGTCGCAAGATATAGAAGTCAGCCTCGCACCCAACGCAACATCAACAAATTTTACTCATCGGCCAAGCTCGGCCGACGAGTTGGCACGCCCCGCATACAACTGAAGAACGTAGTTAGCTTACTAATTATTCGGCATGCGCGCCACGTAGGCTTAGTAGTTTTTCCAAGTAACTAATAAGCTAACTACGTCATTCAGTTGTTTGCGGGGCGTGCCAACTCGTCGGGCGAGCTCGACCGATGAGTAAAATTTGTTAATGTTGCGTTGGGTACGCTGCTGACATCTGAATCTCGCTACTGCGGCCGAGGAAGGAACACTCTCAGCCTTCGGGTTCTAGAGCTTGAAGACAAGGCTGCTAGTTCTGTGAAGTTCAATATCAAATTCGACTTTCAATGTGCCGAATGTAGTAACTTGTAACACCTCACTTCGCCGAGAAGGCTAATGAAATGACATCTGCCAATAAGGATTTGAAAATCCTTCTCGACCGAGACTTGGATAGATAACTAGTCGGCCTCGACACAGTGCTATTTATCCAAACTGAAGGTGCTCCGCGGTCGGCTGATTCTACGGCAACAGTGCTGTTTATCCAAACTGAAGATGTTCGCCGGTTGCCTTCATAGTGTTGTTTATCCAAACTGAAGATGTTCGCCGGTTGCCTTCATAGTGCTGTTTATCCAAATTGAAGATGTGTTGGCGAAAAAGAAAATAAAAAATCTCAAGATGTTTGAGAGGTTTTGCGTAGAGCGAGGGTTTGCGCAAGGCAGTTTGTGTGTTGTGTTGGAGCCCTTTTCCGTCGCAGAGCATTTGTATTTATAGAGACATATGTGCGTTGGTTGATAAGCTGATATAAGCTTCTGCCATGTATTAGAACTCTTCCACTGATTGCGTCAGATAAGCCTTACCACATCAAATCCTTGTGCTCAGCCTTATCACATTAAATCCCAATATAACCTACATGCTTGGATTTGGTCAAATAATGCCCATCAAAATAACCACCAATCCACGTACACCGTTGTGGTTGGTTGCTCTCTGGGGATAATTATCATAAACTTGTGGTACATAACTACATGGGAAATAGCTCCCAACCTTCCACGTATGTGTTGCCTTAAAGAATTGCAAATGAATTGCAATTCTACCATTCTTATTTAACATTATCCCATCATGACTCAAAACCTAGCCCTAGGCTTTCTATCTTGTCATAATCCCATCATCATAACCTTTATCCATCATTATATCCTTATGCCGAAGACCATGCATGCATGATGACTCATTCACCAACTTAAACTCTAAAAAGTAACTTTAACTGATGAAATATAATCACCATATCCCTTATACAGCCACGTACACCAATCCCATCCATGAATTCCAAGTCAACTTGAATTGTACCACCCACATTTATATCATAAATAGGACTTTGGTTTTAATAATAATTGGCCACGTTGGAGATTGCATGCACCTGGGGCCTGATAAAATGAGCCTATTCAAATGTCCTCGCGCGCTCCTCTGAAAACGGATCAGATCATCTTTTTCCAAAACAATCAACTGGATACATCAAATATTAGGTTTAAATATCCTAGTTATTATTAAAAAAATAATATTATGATTAAAATCACAATATCATTTCTCAATACTAACTAAAAATCATTTCAACCATTTTATCATCCAACGGCCTAAAATCCTGCTCATTCAACGGTCTCAATTGCACGGACTGATGGTGTAAAAACGGGTCCAAACATATTCTTCTCGACCTATATCATACATGCCGAGCTCGGCGAATTGGAGCTCAGTACATGTTATTATTATTATTATTATTATTATTATTATTATTATTATTATGTATATGTATATGCATGGCCGATAAATTATATTAGGTAATCAAGTTACCTTTATATCTCGGCCCTCGACACCATTTGGTTTTCCTCGGTTCAAATTTTTCGAGATGGTCGAATAGGTTATTTCTTAAAGTGGCCGAGCCTTGTATAGAATTGTTGCAGCTGAGGAAGATCACAGCGTTGGCAATACAGAGATGTTGTTGCCGAGTAAAAAGTTTCATTATCGGCGATACAAGAGTTATTCGACTGCGCTAATTTCCTTAACCATTCGGCTTATGAGCCAAAGTTCAAGGAAACTGGGGTGCAATGTTTGGACCTGTTTTTACACCATCGGCTCGTGCAATTGAGACCGTTGAATGAGCAGGATTTTAGGCCGTTGGATGATAAAGTGGTTGAAATGATTTTTAGTTAGTATTGAGAAATGATATTGTGATTTTAATCATAATATTATTTTTTTAATAATAACTAGGATATTTAAACCTAATATTTGATGTATCCAGTTGATTGTTTTGGAAAAAGATGATCTGATCCGTTTTCAGAGGAGCGCGCGAGGACATTCGAATAGGCTCATTTTATCAAGCCCTAGGTGCATGCAATCTCCAACATGGCCGATTATTATTAAAACCAAAGTCCTATTTATGATATAAAAGTGGGTGGTACAATTCAAGTTGACTTGGAATTCATGGATGGGATTGGTGTACGTGGCTGTATAAGGGATATGGTGATTATATTTCATCAGTTAAAGTTACTTTTTAGAGTTTAATTTGGTGAATGAGTCATCATGCATGCATGGTCTTCGGCAGAAGGATATAATGATGGATAAGGGTTATGATGATGGGATTATGACAAGATAGAAAGCCTAGCTAGGCTAGATTTTGAGTCATGATGGGATAATGTTAAATAAGAATGGTAGAATTGCAATTCATTTGCAATTCTTTAAGGCAACACATACGTGGAAGGTTGGGAGCTATTTCCCATGTAGTTATGTACCACAAGTTTGTGATGATTATCTCCAGAGAGCAACCAACCACAATGGTGTACGTGGATTTGTGGTTATTTTGATGGGCATTATTTGATCAAATCCAAGCATGCAGGTTATATTGGGATTTAATGTGATAAGGCTGAGCACAAGGATTTGATGTGGTATGGCTTATTTGACGCAATCAGTGGAAGAGTTCTAATACATGGCAGAAGCTTATATCAGCTTATCAATCAATGCGCATATGTCTCTATAAATACAAATGCTATGCGACGGAGAGAGGGGCTCCAACACAACACACAAACTGCCCTGCGCAAACCCTCGCTCTATCCGAAACCTCTCAAACATCTTGAGATTTTTTATTTTCTTTTTCGCCAACACATCTTCAGTTTAGATAAACAGCACTGTGAAGGCAACTGGCGAACATCTTCAGTTTGGATAAACAGCACTGTTGCCGTAGAATCAGCCGACCGTGGAACACCTTCAGTTTGGATCAAGGTATAAAATATCGATGATATCGGAAATATCGGTAGTCTAAAAATACGGAAATTTCGATGGAAATATCGGGATATTATCGATATCGATAAAAATTGAATAAAAACCACGGAAATTGTAAGAAAAACTTGGAAATTTTTATTGAAACTTTGCAGGATGTTTATTTAGTCAATTATCTATTAGTTTATCACAAAAAATTGGAAGGAAATACATTGCATGATAGATATAACTGATTTAAGTTGATTATATAGCGAGCTGGCAAACATTGTGAGTGTAGAAAATATGTAGTAATTAATGAAAGAAGTTTAAACACACCATAATCATTTATATATAATGAATTAGTATAATATTTTACACTTTATACATTGCATGGTAAGATACATGAGTGACTTAGCAAGGTCTAAAATATCGATGATATCGGAAATATCGGTAGTCCAAAAAAATATCGGTAATCCAAAAACACGGAAATTTCGATGGAAATATCGGGATATTATGGATATTTTAGACCATGATTTGGATAAACAGCACTGCGTCGAGGCCGACTGATTATCTATCCAAGTCTCGGTCGAGAAGGATTTTTGAATCCTTATTGGCAGATGTCATTTCATTAGCCTTCTCGGCGAAGTGAGGTGTTACAAGTTACTACATTTGGCACATTGAAAGTCGAATTTGATATTGAACTTCGCAGAACTAGCAGCATTGTTTTCAAGCTCTAGAACCCGAAGGCCGAGAGTGTTCCTTCCTCGGCCGCAGTCGCGAGATTCAGAAGTCAGCAGCGCACCCAACGCAACATCAACAAATTTTACTCCTCGGCCGACGAGTTGGCACGCCTCGCAAACAACCGAATGACGTAGTTAGCTTATTAGTTACTCGGTCTGCGCGCCACATAGGCTTGGTAGTTTTTAGGGTCAACAAATATGTAATACCTATTAAGAGAATATTCTTTATCAACCAAAAACTAAAGAAAATAATATTAGAGCATCTTCAAAGAAGATGTCAAAATCCTAGGTGGAATGCCACTGTCCATATTTGACATCAAAAGCCTCTCCAACCAAAGTGCTATTTGCTGACTGGATTTGAAGTCCTTGTGATTTGGAGTCAAATTTGAAATCAATGTCAAATTTATTTTTAATTCATTTTAATGGTGGGTCTCTTATTCCACTAAAGGCCAACTCCAACCCATGGCCTAAAAACTATAATTTCCCTTCTATCCCCCCCCCCCCCCCGCAATCCATTCCAACCCAAGTTTTCAATGCCTAAAACTTGAAAATTGTTTTTGAGTTTAAAAAGTTGGATTCAAGTAAAGTACCGAACATACTCTAAATTTTCTGGGCTAAAAATTTTAGGTTTTAGGCCAAGGGTTGGAGATGGTCTAACATTTCAACCAATACAAAAATTTGTTTCAATGTTTTTTTTATAATAATTACAACCATTTAAAGCTCTATTTAAATAATAAAATAATATTTGACCTGGTTGGAGAGGTACAAAATTTGACATAAGGCTTGAGATTGCTACTAGACCATAATATTAAATAACATATATTTATCATTTTAAATCTTTCATATTTACATACAGCATGTGTGCCTCTAGTATCTTTTTATTTTTATTTTTTTTAAAAGGGGACTAGCTGATGACTTCATCACAACAGTCCATCCTTCCGTAAACCAAAAAGAATCATAGAGGTATTTCAACTTCCGTCTGCTACCATCTTTTTATACCACCTCATCTAGTATCTTTTTATACAAACTTATATTTTCAAACAAATGTAATTAAAAGACCCCTTAAAATAACACGGACCAAAGTGACAAACAATTTAAATTACGTGGGCCAAAAATGTAATTATTGAATTTAAAGAGTACGAAACTTATAAAAACCCCACGCAAACTTCACCCCTGAAAACCCCTAAAAAGAACCGCGCACGAAAGCCCCCACTCTCACAGCTCCGCTCTCCACCACCGCTTACCGGAACAAACAGAAACCACAGAGTAGCCGACGATGAACCTCGAAGACCTCGATGCGACCAGCCAGGCCCCTTCCCGGCCCAACCGGTTCGTGCCCCGGTCCTCCAAGGCCAAGCCTAAACCCAAATCCGAACCCGTCGCCAAACAAGAACCGGTCCCGAAGTCCGAGCCAGAGCTCAAACCTTCACGAGAAGAACTGGACGCCCGGATTGTGAAGAAGAAAGACGAAGAAGGAAGCGCGCCGAAGGCCGAAGACTCAAATGGCGGTTTGAAAACCGAAAACGGCGACGTATCGAAAGAGGATGATCCTATGGAAGAAGACGAACCGGAAGACGAGGTCGTGCGGGAAATCGACGTTTTCTTCAATCCGAAAATCGATGACAACTCTAAGGTCTGTCATTCTTCTGTCTGTTGCTCTAATTTCTTGTTTTTTTGGAAAGGATTTGCCTAAAATTTTGATCTTTTTCGTTATTAGTTGTATGTATTGCAATATCCTCTGAGGCCGTGGTGGCGGCCTTACGAGTTGGAGAGCCGGTGCGAGGAGGTGAGGCTGAACCCCGCCACTTCAGAAATGGAGATTGATTTGTCTCTCGATCGGGACCCGAAGAATTTCGATGAAGATTGCGCTAGTAGATTGAAAATGACAAAGCAGGTCAATTTTGTGCATAAACATTGTAGCAATAGCTTGAGTATGTTTTGGATGTTGTGACATTGTTGCCTACACTGTTATATAATGTAAGGCGGGTTGGGGATTTGTGTTGTGTTAATTTTCAGACTTTGTCTACAACATGGAAGCCGCCCGGCACAAGTGGCTATGCTGTTGGTGTTTTGATGGGCAATAAGGTATCAACTTTAACATCCATGGGTTTTATGTTGCATCTTGAATGTTGCTGGATTTACATTAACAACTGGAGGTTTGTAAACGGTTTATTTTTTAGCCAATTTCTGATCTCAAGCACTTCTAATGAAGGTTGTTTGTCATTAAGATCATTTGACGAGACCACATCCCTTGTTACCCTCAAAGTAAAGTTTTAGTAAGTAAAACGTTATGAAGGGTTCCTGAGTTTGTGGGGCAGTTGAGTTTCTGGTCACTTCCAAATTTTTTTTTTTAAGAGAGTGCAGTCATTGAACTTGCAAAGCAAATAGGGTGTTATTTATTTTTGATCAAGTAGTGTTGAAATATGTACCTTAGAAGTGTTTTGGTGTTTACTCTGAGTGGTGTTAATTTATTGAAAGCTGGCTAGGTTTAAATAATTACTGAACGGCCTTCAGACCCAAACAAAGTTCAATTTCAAGCTTCCATATAGCTTCTTCTTGCAAAGGATTCTGTGTAAATTTTAGATGCTAAGTGCTGCTCCTCCGTATGTTATCTCTCTGTTCCAAACGTGGTTGGTCACAAAGAATGAGTTTTGTTGTTTGGGATTGGATCAAACATCTAAGAGCACAAATCTAACACTCTTCTCCAGTTGTCAATTGTGAATGTCATTGTGTCACCAAGGCAGTTCGTTAACAAGAGTGGTTGTGAAATCATGAATATGTGGCTTGCTTGATAGATGCAAATTATGCATTTGGTTTTTATTGATGTATGATCAAATTTGTTTTTCTAATCCATTATATGACTCTGACATGGCTGCCCTCTCTCACACATGGAAAATGAGAACTTTAATTCTGCTCAGAAATGAAATGTTCAGAGTCTAGACAAGTGCAAACAAAGTTGTCTTTCTGTTCTCTCTTTTTTATTGGTAGTTTGAGAATATATATTTATTAATTCCAATTAAACTTACTCTCACATGCTACATATAATTAGTAACTTTTTAGTATCTCCTATGAGAGTAATTCAGTTTTATATTCATAGTATCTTACTTTGTGAGACTGTTGGTTTTTTTCTTCATTTTGCAGTTACACTTGAATCCTGTTCATGCGGTTGTGCAGCTTCGACCCTCATTGGATCATTTGAACTCTGGTGGCTCTAAAAGGAAGAACAGTGTCAAAGGGGATGCAGAAGTTACAGTTAAGTTGGAAGACTCTGGACAAGAAAAATCCATTGGTCCATCAAAGATGCAGGTTCTCTCTATATTTCTCTCTATCCAATTTGATATTGTTTTACAGAATTATGGCTCTTTAGTGAAGAAATTTTTTAGCATTTAGACTGAGTCTGTGTATTATTGGAACTTATCAAATCTACCCAGGATTTACTTTAAGATTTACAATAACCAGGCACTTTTTTTAGTCATGACTGTTTACAGAACAGGACTTGATTTATGTCATGAGACTATTTTGTTTCAGAACAAGCGGATGGAGTCTTCAACTGAGAAAAAAATTGAAGATGAAGAGGTATGGGAAAGTTACTATTTATAATCTGCAAACTTTGTTTAATATTCTGAACTGGTGGCTATGAACAAATATAAGCTATTTATGAGCAGTTCCAGTGTGGTTTTTTGTGCATTTTGGGTTCCTTAGGAGAAAATGTTACTACGTGTTAGCATAATAATGTTTGATGTCATCAGCCATTACAAGTGTTCTCTTTTGATTATTGTTTCTTTCTATTGTTTTTGATGTGGAGTCTTTATTATTCTGCTTTTTTGTTTCGGTTTACATGTGAAAAAGTTAATATCTTTTAGGTAACTCAATCAATGGGAAAAATGATTCTTCCCTTCTTGTTTTCCTGTCAGATGAGAAATTGTTATTTTGATTGTTGAGTTGAGTATGACATTATCAAGCTTTATTTGTAAGTGCGGCTTATAAGTTAGAAGTTTCATTTATCCTAAGACAATTGCATATGTGGTAGTCTTTCGTTTTCATTTCTGTTGAATCCTTTGGCTATTTATGGTTTATTCCATGTCCTTTATCTTCCCTTTAAGATTTGTGTAGTGCATTGGGTACTCCACGTCCTTTATCTTCTTACACATTAGTTGGCTTTAGAACAAACATTTAACTTGTGTTTTCATTTCAAATCATAATAAATCATGTGAACGGATATGTATGAGATTTTTCGTGGTTTATGTTTTTGGTCATGAAACTGGAGAAATTTATTGTTGGTGAATTAAATTGGAACAATAGAAAATCATGTATGACCTAGTGGTATTCTTCTTCACTTATAAGTGAGAGGTCTTAGGTTCGATTCTTGACAAAGGCGAATTTGAACCACATTATTGCTAGCCCATTGTGAGGCTTAGCCCATCCCCTCCCCCTAAGTGTTGATAATATCGTTTGTTCAAAAAAAAAAAAAAAAAGTATTCCGGTGATCATTCTTTATTTGCCTGACATAGGTACAAATCTTCTTAATGTCACAGGTGGAAAAACTGGACATTTGTTCTCCCTGACATTATAAACATGTCAGGATCATTAAACATGCCACATTAGCGATCATTAAACATGTGATTTTGAAACATTGACAACTGTGGTTGACTTTGTTGATTGCTTATTTGACATTGACAGGATTTTTTATTCTTAATGCTTTTTTTATCTTTTTCTGCTATTCCTAGGAATTAATGCTGTGGATTTTGTTTTTGTTTATACCAGAAGGCAAATATGTGCTTAGTTTTGTGAATGTTTGAGTATCTGTAATGGTCCAGGAGGAGCTACAGCGGTTGATTTTATTAGATTGGTTGTGATAATTTATATGAATATATAATGTATGATATCTATTTTCTCCACTGTATCTTCCAGAGTTGGGTTCCACTTCGGTATCATAGCTCAGAAAGTGACTTCTCAGCCAGATATTTACGGAAGATGGTGGGGCAAGAAAGTTCACCTATACAATTTACAATGAGCCCGTATGTTCTTATTTTTCCTTCCTAGTACTTACCTGTCCCCCCATTCTTTAAAAGCTTTAGATATGCTAATTATAATGTTTGAATTTTGTTATTTGAAGGCATGACTATGTTGACTCCTTATGTCCTAGAACGTGCAAAGGTTCTTCAAGAAGGTGCGGTCATTTTTATATTATTTAGTTCTTTCAATTGATTTCACTTTAACAATGTGGAAATTATAATATGTTATTTCCTTTTATTAAGTTCTTTTTGGAGACATTACCTTTAATTTTCAAAGAGGTATGATGATTATCAATTTATCCCCCCTTTTAAAAAAGAGAAATTTGCACAAATACCACCTGGTCGCTGGCCAGATAAACAATGATGGAAGTATATACTATGTTAATCCCATTCTGCTTGTCATTTTAGGTCTCTGCTTTCCCTGCCTCTGGAAGAGTGTATCAAGAAGTTGATTGTTGAGGTTTGTTGCAATTACCGAAGCCACAAATTAATGTTTTGATGATATAGTGGTAAATTTGAAGCTAATTTTTCGAACTTATCAGCATTGTTTCCATCATATGGAAAATAGCTAATTTTTCTATTATAGTTCAAAATTTCTTGAAGTTGTGACAATGAAACCATAATTGTCCCACAACAGGAACCTGTAGCACGCCGGTTCAGTGATCTTAAGAAGTACTTTGCTCCCGATCACACCGCGGAAGAACTTCTGGATGTTCTTCAGAAGCATGCTCAGTTGTTGCTGTCCTCTGGTCTTTGGGTTCCAAAAACCTTATTATTATATCCAAATAAAGATGATAAAGGCTTGGATACAAATCATATATCAACTAAAGATCATAAAGATCGGCAGACAGCTAGAAATTACATCCTGAATTTATTTCGGAAGAATCCTGTAATCAGCAATTCACAGCTAGACCTCCAAGAGGGCATTAGAACTCATGTGTATGAATCCCTTAGAATGTTAGCTGTCTCAAGACCTTCCACTCAAGATTGGAAATTCAAAGAGCAACCAGATATGTCATTCATGGAACGCTACCCGGACATTGTTAAAACCCAAGAACAGAACTGGGAAAGGATTGAAGAAAAGCTGAGGATAGCCTTTAAATCTAATACTGACCGTTATTTGAAGAGTGCTAGTATGACTACCACGCGTGGCAAACCACTGAATTCTGATAAAGGTGCGACAAAAGCTACAAGTGAAGTTCACACTGGGGGAAGAACCATGTCAGATGAAACTCGAGCAGCTCTACAAGAGGCTATAAAGGAGGTTTTTCAAGAACACAAGGTTTGCAAGTAAGTTTTCGAAGTTTTCAAGACTATCTTTTTCATCTTTTGTTTTGTTTTGAAATTTTTAGTTCTGCGTAATATGACTGCATAATGGGATTTGGATCCCATCAGGATCTAAATTGTGGGGATCCTAGGGATCCTCAGATCTAAGTCGTTCATCGTACATCGTGTGGTCAGAAATCATTTTGAATAATTTTTATTTAAAATTAAACACAAATAGTACCTAATGAAAATTGGCCGCATGATGTACGATGAACGGCTAGAATGTGAGGATCCGGAGAGGATCCTCATCCTGCATAATGGTGGTTCCCTAGTGTTGCTCTATTTTGAAGGTTTAATAATAATCATACAGTGCTTTCTTATTATTCCTAATTGAATCATCTTAAGAAGTGTTTTTATTGCCCTACACAGCGAGTGTAGACTTTACATTACTAATGCTCTTTGTTCTTAATGCGAGAATGCTATCATTAAAATTGGAAGTATCTCTCTCATTCTTGTCGTCTTTGAGTTTTGTCATTTTGTGGGCAGCTTTCAACTGATACGTAGAGGATTAAGTGATCTGGCAGTCAGAACATCTACTCTTCCAAAGGTTGATCCTAGAAGTAAAAAAGTGACAGCTGCACAATATGGAGTTCAGGCTCCTCCACATGAGCTGCAGAAAGTAATAAGTGAAATTGCGATAGACATACATGGTTCGTATGTCTTGAAATCATCACCAGATCACCCAGAGCATGATAAATTGAGGTTGTTCCCGTTTTCTTCTATTTTTAAATTATTTAGTCCCAAAAGCATACAACGTTGTGCACCTTCACTGGGGCTTTGACATATTACCAGAAGAGGTTTTGAGAATCACTTGAATACTTAATAGCAACTATGATGATGTTGTGCTGTGCATGTTCCTGTGTGATTTCAGAATAAGCAAGATTCCCTTCATTAAAATTGTCGTAAAGTAATAAGTTCTACTCTTATTTAACTTAAGTTTGAGTTTGATCTTGCAGGAAGGTTGTTATGGATCTTCTATGTGCAAAAGGACCTAATGCTAAGCTTAAAAGGGGTGAGGTTTCTGAAGCAACTAAGATTTCTCTCGGGAAGGAATTCACTGCTAACGAATTCAGCAAGGTCAGTTTTATTTCATGTTTGTGATTCGACAGAGTTTTACATTTGGTTGTCAGGTTACCTAACACAATTTCTTTCTCCAATCTTGCGACATGTTCATCAAACAAATTAAAATTTAGAAGACCCTAGGCTCTAAAAACCCTAAACCAGACCATTGTCGTCTTCTTGTTGCTGCCCTACGTTTCCAACTCTGTTCTTGAACCACTCGATGGTTCTTATGTATCAGCAGCCTGCAAACACATCGGTTTCTTTTCAGAATCATGGTTTCATTAAGTACTCCAGGTCATTGCGATGTTTAGTGAATGGTGTAAATGGTGTATCAGTGATGAACGCAGCATTGGCCTGTAATACGATGTCTCGTGATAATTTCTTAATACAAGTTGCTTTCTTGTGCAGGTCATTAATGAGTTCTGCGTGTCCAGCGGTTCTTCATGGGTCTTAAAAAAGGGTGACGGCGGAAACTGAATTTTGGAAACGTGATGAAATTTATTCACGGTTTCACGGAAGGCAAGCTACCAGATTGATTTGTTCTTTCCTTTTCCAGTGAGTATATGGTCGTAGACTCGTAGTATAATACTAGAATCGTAGAATGATAGTTTTGTGCAGACACATACTTGACATGAAATTTTGTCGTCGTAAATCGTCGTTCTGTTATCAATGAAAGAAGAAAAGATTACAATTTAAATCCACGTTCATCTGCCGCTGTATTGGAATTTTTCATATGCTTCCTCCTACTTGTGCAAGAATTTCAAGTAACGCCATTCAAAATATGGCAGTCTTGAAGCCACACCACCGTACATGTGTTCGGATGGCGAATCCCACGATCAATACTGAACATTGCATGGTGTATGCGCGCGCTTGACCGTGTGATTTTTTAAACGGTAGGATAATTACGTTAAATCTAACTTTGTGTGTGCGAGCGTGTGGTTTTTAAATGATAGTTATGGTGGCCAAAAGAGGAACCACGTATGGTCTCTTATGTTTTATCAACTGTTTTATCAACTCATCAGTTTGGTTTTATATATTCCAAACTTATCAATTTAGTCCGTCATCTCTTACTATGATCATCTAAGTTGTTCTTGTCATCCCACTCCGTTAAGTTTTTTTATTTGATTAATCTTAAGGTATAAACATTTATTTGGTTAAGAGTAAATGTTAGAGAGATTACATTAAGAGCAAATGTTAGGGAGTTCATATTTTAAACTATATTGGTGATTTGGTATAACGGGAAATGATAAGGGGACTCTTTTTAAAGTGGGGCTCTCCATGAACTCTCTATCACTTCAAGTTTTTGGCGCAGCTTTTGTTCCCACATTGTAAAACCTTGTGCCAAAAACATGAGGTGGCGGAGAGTCCATGGAGAGTTTACTTTGAGAGTCATATGAAAAGAAATGATACAATTAACATTTAATCATTAGATTCATTAATTGACATGACATGTACATATCACTTACCACGTTAGATAAGTGACTGAAAATGAGTATTTAGGGAATATTTTTGCTTATCACCATAACTATGTGTATGCTAGTTATCATTTGCCATGTATATTCTCACCTAACTCTAAATAACTTTCACATTAAATATTATTTTTCAATTAAAAAAATTAACTAAAATTAAGTGAAATGATCAATTTATAGCCAAATTTAGCAAACAAATTCATAATTATTAGTTTTATAAAACAGCTCTTCAAATATTACGAAAAAATCACTTAAATATTACTGCCTATAACATGTTGTAAAAAACATGTAAAAATGAATAAAATAATATAAAAATAGAATAATTTTTTTTTACCACCTTCAGTAAGGGGACTTGGATTGTCTGCCCTCCCATTTTGGTGCTCTCCTCGTGCCATTCTGTTTGTGTGGTCACGGTTAAACCACGTCAACATTTTATATTACTATTTCTTTTTGTTTTATTATTTTTATAAAAAAATAATATAAAATGTTGACGTGGCTTAACCGTGACCACACAAAACAGGAGGGCACTGAAATGGGAGGTCAGACAATCCAAGTCCCTTCAGTAATCCCAACCACTAGCGACCACTTTAACTTGGAGGTCTATAAAAGGGAGAAAAAGCCCAAATTATCGAGCCCTAGATTTCTCAGCGCTCGCTCAGAGTCACTTATCGCAGACAATTTTCCCGAGAAACAAACACCAAGTAAGATTGCAACATCGACACTTCAACTGCGAGATAGGGGAAACCTATGATGACGGAATACGAAGGGAGGTACGATGGTAACGGAGAGGACGCTGGCACCTACGCCGACGGCGGTTCCTCTCCCCAACCTCGTGCTGCCGTCCACGGCGGTGCCGACGATTACAGCGATTCCAAATCTCAGGTACACGTAGTATTGCAGGTACACGAAAGGGTCGCGTTTACGAGAGTGTTTTAGGGTTTAGTTTGGGTGGGTTGGATTGGTTGTTAAATTAGGGTTCTTTGAAATATATTGAATTCTGTGTGTTTTTTTTTTCATCCGAATTTCTGTCTTTGTATGATCTACTCGTTTTCTGCTTTGAATTTGTGTTTAACTAGTGAATTTGGGGGTTTGGGGTTTTCTTGGACAAGGTTTCTGCATAGAATTATCTGTTAATCAGGGTTTGTTAAACTGGTTTATGTCTCTTGCATATTTGGTTATAGATGTTTAATGCTTATAGTTGTGTACAATTCTCTTATACTTGTGCACACTTGTCGCAGTTATGCATTTTAGTATAGATATGATGATGTACATTGTGAAAGATGTTCTTGCTTTGGCCGTGTCAGGATTGTGCTGTAGACAACTGTCGCAGTTATGTATTCTGTTATAGGTGGGAGGACACTTTGATATTTAATAACGCTAAAATGTACATATTTCATCTGGAAAATAATTATATTGAAGTATCTTTGCTGAAAGGGTGTATATTAGCTTGATTTCATCGTTTAATTTACAATACACTGATTGAATTGTCTCTTTTGCAGCATGAGTCTCGTGATTACGAGAGAGAATCTTCAAAGAGCAGAGAAAAGGATAGAGATAAAGGGCGTGATAAGGAGAGGGACAGGGACCGGGATAGAGATAGAGACAGGGGGAGAAGCAAGGACAAGGATAGGGAAAGGGATAGGGACAGAGATAGGGTTAGGGATAGGGATCATGATAGAGAAAGAGAAAGGGACCGGGACAGGGATCGCGATCGTCATCACAGAGACCGCCACAGGGATCGCGAGAGAAGTGAGCGACGGAGAGACAAGGACGACGACGACGATGGTCATTACCGTACCCGGGACTCTGATAGGTGTGACCAATTTTGATTCCATTGTCTACCTTTAAATGAATATTCTGTTAGGAGATGAGGAACTTGGTTGTGTAAATATCAACTGAGTATGATGCAATTCGTGCAATTTGGAATTTTAAACTACTATATAACTATTATGCTAATTAATCTGGTGAAGCTTTGCGATTCTTTTTGTCCTTTTACTATTATAATTTATGCATTGATTTTACAGACGGAGGGATTATGACAGAGACAGAGAGGATAAGCATAGGCGCAAGTCCCGGTCTCGTTCAAGAGCTAGATCTGAGCACAAATCCAGATCGAGGTCACGCTCTCGTTCACGCTCAAAAAGGTATTTTTTCTTTATGAGAGGTTAGCAAAGGACTCCTAACTTTTGCGGCAAATCCTAAGTATTTTTGGAATAAACACTTGGTTGATGAGTTCTTTTCATTAAATATTTTCCTTATTTGGGTTTGGGTCTTCTTGTTTGTAATTTTGTTTGTTTGCCATCTTTATTCCTAATACTTGACCATCCATTAGCTAGTGGTGAAAGATGTGGTTCTGTTTCATTTGTCTTGGGATGTAGATAATCAAATCCGAACCCCACTTTTCACCACCACACCTGTATAATGAATGCCTGTCTCTCCCAAAATTTATACCTACAGATACCATTTTAGGTAGGTAGTGAACTATCAACTTCTATGGAATTTATAGTCGTGATTTCTTGTGTATGAGTTTCATGTAGGTATAAGTTTGGGGTAAGACAATAATTTTGTGATATTATTTTTTCTGTGGAACTGTGATAATAACGTTTTGTAGAATGTAGGTTTTCTAGTCTCATGCCTTTAAGTTGTCTCTTTTATGTTGACTTTGTTTTTGGTATCCTGACACTAACGGCTTGCAGCAAAAGGATTAGCGGTTTTGACATGGCACCTCCTGCTTCTGCAATGTTAGCTGGTGCTGCTGTTGCTGCAGCAGGTACATTTATTCTTCTAGACTTGGGATTGTTATATTTTGTTTAACTGTTTTTTCTCTTTGTTGGACTAGTGTGGAAAGTTCATATCCAATTGCATGGTGTTATTTTGGTAAGGTATATTTTGTTCCTTCCCTTGTGCATATAGCCTTTATAAAGCTGTGGTCTCTGGAAAGGTTATAACATTTTCATTGTTTACTTGGTGAAATAATTATGGGACTGAGAGATCTTTTGGTTTTTTTTTGTTTTTGGTGTTTTTGTTGTTTTGTTTCTCTGTCTTGTCCTTTGTTGTAAGAAGGCAATGTTGGACTACTTGCCCCACTGTGATGACAATGGGTGTGAGCCGACTTCTGTAGCTTTTATGTACAAGGAGGAATCAGTGCACCGGTTTGATGGATCTTGTTCGTCGTCAACCGGCAACTATTGCCTTTTTTGGTAGTCTTACAAATATTTCCCCCATAACTCGTAAATGATATATTTTTTTCACCTCCTCTGATAAACTATATAAATTGAAGGTCCGGATATTGCTTAACCCAATGAGTTTGCATGGAAATGAAGTGGCGGAGGAATCATTTGGCAGTAACATTTAAGTAGTTTTAGAAGTTTAATCTGGTAGTTCTTTGATGACTGCATGTGATCCGATTTTCTTTGCAGGGCAAATTCCTGGGACTAGTCCTACCATTCCGGGAATGTTCCCAAACATGTTCCCTCTGTCGACCGGTCAGGTATCTATCGCTCTCTATCTTCTTCTCACTTTCCCCTTGCGATCCATACATCTCAGCATGCTTGAGTTTCACTAATATTATGTTTTATTTGTTCGTACAGCAGTTTGCACCCCTTCCAGTTATGCCTGTTCAGGCAATGACTCAACAGGTTGCCATGATTGAGATTAATTTTTTTAGTTTGTATCAGTATTCAGTACATCCCACTACTCCCTAATTGTAACATGTGCTGACATTAATTGGTCTTTATTTATACTTATCAGGCTACTAGGCATGCCCGACGAGTGTACGTTGGAGGGCTTCCTCCCACAGCAAATGAACAGGTTTACTCAAACTCACCTTTACCATTTATTATTTTTGCTTATCTACCTTTTGTTCAACATGAACACTAAGTTTTTAATGTGTACTCAAGCTTACATTTTCCTATCGATAATGTGGGTTTTCCTGTCATATGCAGTCTGTTGCTACATTTTTCAGCCAAGTTATGGCTGCAATTGGAGGGAACACTGCTGGCCCAGGTATATTGACGTTTGCACTCAAATTGGTATAATAAAGTCCTTCCCTTTAGTTGATCACCTAATTGTTGTTTTTCTTGTTTCGTGCAGGAGATGCTGTTGTCAATGTCTACATAAACCATGAAAAGAAATTTGCTTTTGTGGAGATGAGATCGGTTGAAGAGGCTAGCAATGCAATGGCTCTGGATGGAATTATTTTTGAGGTATTTCTAATCTTTCCTTTCATTTATATCCATGTATGATTGACTTAAGCATTTTGGATTAACTTCACGTTCATAGTATTGACGATTCCCTTCTTTTGTTTTTGGACAATTGCTACAGGGAGCCCCTGTTAAGGTGCGGAGACCTAGTGATTACAACCCATCTCTGGCTGCAACACTCGGTCCAAGCCAGCCCAATCCCAACCTGAACCTGGCCGCTGTGGGGCTTACACCGGGTTCTGCTGGTGGGCTTGAGGGCCCTGACCGCATATTTGTTGGTGGGCTGCCATATTACTTCACAGAAGCACAGATCAAGGAGTTACTCGAATCCTTTGGACCCCTTCGTGGTTTTGATTTAGTGAAAGACAGGGAAACAGGAAACTCAAAAGGCTATGCCTTTTGTGTTTACCAAGACCTTTCAGTTACAGACATAGCTTGTGCAGCGCTGAACGGTATTAAAATGGGCGACAAGACGCTCACAGTTAGGCGTGCTAACCAAGGTGCCAACCAGCCCAAACCTGAGCAAGAGAGCGTTCTGTTGCACGCACAGCAGCAAATTGCATTGCAGGTAAGAGTGAAAGTGCTAATTTTTCCCCTAGTAGGTGTTAAGTTAGACTAAACTATACTTTCAAATTGGCTTAAATTAATATTTTTCAGAAAGTTTAGTTAATCTGGGTTTGGTTTAACGTCTTGTGGTGTTTGTTTCTTTTGCAGAGGTTCATGCTGTTGCAACCGCCTAGTTCTGTTGCCACCAAGGTTGTATGTTTAACTCAGGTAGTAACTGCAGATGAGCTTAGGGACGATACTGAGTATGATGATATCTTGGAAGACATGAGGCTTGAAGGCGAAAAGTTTGGTAAGTTACCATCACTCGCTGTTAATTTCACTATTCTTTTTTTGTTGGTTTTTTCTGATTAACCTACAAAGTTTATTGCGGTATTGATTTTCTCTTTTCTTTTTGTCGTTATCTTTCTGTTTTACAGCCTTTTTTGTAGTCCCACATTCTGCTATAAAGAATCAGGCGTTAACATTCAGACAGAAGCCTCCATATAACCTTCTAAATTCATCTAAGACTAGTGTTGTCGTCTATTTTTAATAGTTATTTGATTTTGACCGATCTGCAGGTGCATTAGTGAACGTCATCATCCCGCGTCCAAGACCAGATGGTGAACTTGCCCCCGGTGTTGGGAAGGTTTGTGTCTTCGTGTCTGAAATCTAGTTATTAATACATTTTGTTTCGAATATCTGATTTCTCAGGTTTTGCTCTTCTACATGCTGAAAATATTCTTGTATTGGCAGGTGTTTTTAGAGTACGCAGATACTGATGGTTCCACAAAAGCCCGCACGGGGTTGAATGGCCGGAAATTTGGTGGCAATCAGGTGGTAGCAGTGTTTTATCCGGAGGACAAGTTCGGCCAGCGCGACTACGAGGGCTAGTTGTTCGTCTTAAATGTACTACTAAGTGATCTATTGAGATTCTCTCTTAATTAGAACTTTTGAGTCTGCATTTTTTCATTAGAGTTGTATCGTGTATCCTGGTATGTATGACTAGGAATAATTTGATGCGTACTTTTTTTCAGTTAGTGGAAGGAGTGAAGTTATGAACTTGAAATATAAGTTGTGGTATTTCCTTGTCTTTCTATTTATTGCATTACGTATTTGGTATGTTTTTGGCATCCGACCGCAACTCCGCGGGGAGAATCTTGAGCTCGTTTTAACGTCTGCACTCATTTTGAATATGTTACACTACGCTATTTCGTCAAATAAGTTAAAATAGTCGTCGTGTTAACGTTGCACGGACAATCTAGTCTTTTCAATTATGTTGGTGAGTTTAGTGTTGCATTGGGATGCGAAAACTTCGAATTTACTCCCGAATCTTGAAATTCAACATTTTCTTCTTCCTTTCTTCTCTTAATATAGAGAAATCGAACACTAATTTGAGCTTAACCCACATATGTTAATCCATGGATTCCACTAACATGACATGTTAAAGGCCACACAAACAGCTTAGTTGAAAAGACTAGACTGCTTATTTGAAGATATAGGTTAAACTGGGACATGGATGAAGATTATAGGTGGTAAAGTGTGACAATATAAGCGAGGAGGGTGAAGTAGGGCACGAAGAAAGAATGGTAAAATGAGAAAGTATAAAATGCAAAGGGGTCAAACAAGATTTGATGAAGAACATGTGCAATAGCTAGCTAAAAATAAGCCAAAATATTATGCAAAAATGTCACTAATTTTTTTCCACTGAAGTTATTCATAAAAAAGATGAAAATTAGAGGGTGAAAAGTCGGAAAAATTTACCCTGGAAATCCTAATCCCCTACGTTGCGCAGCAACAGGACAAATAACAGCACTCCTAAAACCCTAAACATTTCGAAAGAACAGAGCAAGAGCATCCACCCAAAACCCCCAAAAAGCTGCAAAAACCCTAAAAATGTCATCTTCGATTCCCCTCCGCCACCTCCGCCACCTATCCACCACCACCGCCAAGTCTACCCTCTCCATCTCAAAAGCCAAATCAAAGCTCCGAACCGAGTACGACCCTGACAAAGCCCTCCAGATTTATTCCTCCGTCTCCGAACACTACTCTTCTCCCACCTCGTCTCGCTACGCCCAGGATCTCACCGTCCGCCGCCTCGCCAAGTCCCACCGCTTCGCTGACATCGAATCCTTCATTGAATCCCACAAAAATGACCCCAAAATCACCCAGGAGCCGTTCCTGTCCACCCTCATCCGATCCTACGGCCGCGCCGGCATGTTTGACCAGGCATTGAGGACCTTTGATCAGATGGACCAGCTGGGTACTCCTAGAACCGCCATTTCCTTCAACACTCTGTTGTCTGCCTGCAACGATTCGAAGCATTTCGACAGAGTCCCCCAGCTTTTCGACGAAATTCCCAACAAGCATGGGGTCTCCCCTGATAAAGTGTCGTATGGTATACTGATTAAGTCGTATTGTGCTGCGGATAAGCCCGAGAAGGCGATGGAGACGCTGAGGTTGATGGAGGAGAAGGGTATTGAGATCACTGCGGTGACGTTCACCACAATTTTCAATGCTTTGTACAAGAAGGGCAATGGCGAAGAGGCAGAGAAGTTGTGGGACGAGATGGTGAAGAAGGGCGTTGAGGTTGATGCTGCGGCTTATAATGTGAAGATTATGTATGTCCATGGCGGGAGCGCGGACAATGTGAAAGCTTTGATAGAGGAAATGGCGAATGCCGGGCTGAAACCGGATACTATTAGTTACAATTACTTGATGACTTGCTATTGCAGGAATGGGATGATGGAAGAAGCTGTCAAGGTTTATGAGGGGTTGGAGGGAAATGCTTGTAATCCGAATGCTGCAACTTTTCGAACTTTGATATTTTATTTGTGTGAAAGTGGGGATTATGACAAGGCGTATAAAATTTACAAGAGAAGTGTGGAGGTGCATAAGATCCCCGATTTCAATACAATGAAGTATTTGGCTGAAGGATTGGTGAAAAAGAAGAAGATGAAGGAGGCCAAGGGATTGATACGCACGATCAAGAAGAAGTTCCCTCCTAATGTTTTGGTTGCCTGGAAGAAATTGGAGCAGGGTCTAGGTTTGGCTTCTTCTGATACTGGTGCGTCTTCAGTCGCAGATGAGGAGGCTAAAGAGGCTACAGCATAAGTATTGATGGGATTCCGGCTCGTTGGTCTGAGTTCAATCCGGTGATTATTGCATCTTCGGCTGCGGCTGGTGAGCCCATCTGATTAAAAGGCGAGCAAAGATGTCAATTGGCCGCATAAAGAAGCAAGTTCGAAGCTTTTTGAAATTGTAATACTGTATGAGCTTCAATTTTGAATATTTTTATGTTGGTTTTCTTTTCGTTGTCTGCAATTTGGCAGTTGGTAAGATTTATGTGTTCTTGCTCTTGCCGTCTTTTATTCAGAAATGGAAGCAGGCCCATTTTATTTACATACCCTTTGGGACCTTAGCATCCTGCATATGCCATGGCCGTTGTAGTTTGTAATTGTGTTTTTAATAACATGTCATATCTGTTTGAAACTTATCCTGCCACATTTGGCCCATGAATTCTGTGTTGTGCTTTGGCTTATGGATGTTTCTGAGTTTAGCGGCGAAAATTTCAATATTGCAACTCACACCAGAATGAGTTTCACAAATACATATTGGTTCAAAACTGAAACAACTGTTCGCGGGAGTTGCCAGATTATAGAGGAAAGAGAGCCGCCATATTACTTAGGAGAGAGTCGCCAAATTGCATATGAAGTTGTCATGTTTTAAAGGAGAGAGTGACCAGATTATGTAGAGTCACTGGAAACTGGAATGCAGAGGGGAGAGGAGTAGTCAACCAAAACCTATTCTGTTATACACGATTGAGAAATTGAAAGTCCAAGAAAAAAAAACAAGGTCCAAATCACCAATATAAAAAATTTGTGGTCAAAAGTTTAAGCTGAGAATCTAAACCCGTCAACTGCTTACAAAGTTTTTTTGGTATATAGGGTCAGTTCTCTTGAAGGAGGAGTGGGGGAATGAAGACTCAAATATCTCCTCCGGGAGTAGGAGCTGACTTGGCCAGCTTGACGCACTGCCAAGTGAAAACGAAGTTCCACTGCTTGTACCTGAAATCTGGACCCTCAGGTTCTCTTCTTCATTCTTGTACTTGTATAATTGTTTTCCTATTAACTTTTAAGGTTTTCCCAACAGTCTCTCTGCAGGAACATGAGGTTAAGTAGCTAATGTTTTGTTGTCGAGTAGTTGAGTTGTTCTATCTTTTGGTTGAGTTGTTGGTTGCTCTGCTTTTCCAAGAATTATTTGGAAACCTTTCGTTCAAATTGGCCATGTTGGTATGCCCCTATTTTCGTTTGTCTGCACTCATTTTTTGTTGAAGCTGCATCCACAGTAATAGCCTTTGTATGCAGAGCAGATTAAACCCTTTGTTCATGTTTGATTTAGATGGTTGTAACCTGTGTGTTACTCTTAATGAAACTATACGAATATGATTTTTTAAGATATATTGCAGTTACTTTGTGGGGAAAGGCTTTGTTGTTGTATTGCAGTATGAGCGTCCTTCTTCCTCTTCCAGTTACTGTGTATGTTCCCAAAGAAAGAGTGCGAAAGGAAACCTCTCGTCAAGGACATGAATTGAATTTATAGTATGGTGTAAACCTTATGCATGTCACAGTTGCCCTTCTCTCAAGATACTCTTGCTACTCTTTCCCTGTTGTGGTTTTCTGATTCTTACTATTTGTATTTATTTGACTGCTATTGAGGCAGTCAAGGTGCTTCATATGATAAAACTTTATGGGAAACCAATCTGTGTAAACGAGGTATTGAACTGTGTTTTCATAGCTTATCATTTTTGACGTATGTAATATAATTTTGATGGTTTGTGTGAATTCTTCAATTGCAGGCATCCCAAAACGGAAAGAGCTTGGACGTTGGGGAAAACAGGTACACTATGACATTAGCTTTAATGTCATAATTTAAACCCGATATCTTTTGTAGGATGGGATGGGGATGAGAAGATCTCTTGTAGTGAACTAGGAGTCGTACTTACGAACCCAAAAGGTAATGCCTGGCCATGTCTTTCATTTCCAAAAGCATTGTTTGCTCAAGGTTTTCACAACCTAAGAGAACTTATTTCGTTTTAGTTTTCTTGGGAGTCTTTTGTCTTTCTACCCCTATATTGTCAAAATGCAAAGGATTTTGTTTCAGTTGCGTTGTACATGTGTATATTGGCGTTTCCTTATTGTCATATTGCTTGCTGAAATGGTGCCTTTTCATGTGCAGTTGATTCACAATTTGGATTCGTCTTCTTCCTCCATTTCATTTGGGCGACGAATAGCAAACATGACAGTATCTGTGCAATCGACAATAATCAAATAACAGTGTAATATGCATATAGGGATACTAAAATGGGAGCCTCATGGGATTCTGGCAGGTTAGCCTTCTTACTTAGCTGCTGCTTTGTTCGTGTTACATTGTAATTCATCTCTTTGCCACCTCCCCGTTGTAGCAACCTTTCACTAGCACCTGGTTGGCGGGACACGAACTAGTTTGTGAATTTAATCTAAAGGTTTGTTTTAAGTCTTAATGCTTCTTGTTTCATTTCTGCCATACTATAGGAACTTCTGTAATATCTAATATAGCACAGAAAACATTTTGCTTCTTGTTTTCTCTTTCGACGAAGCCTGCGTAATGCAACCGTGTAAACAATTGCTGCAACTCCAGTTTCTACACATGAGACTGATGAGCGTAAATCGAATAATGTGCTTAGCCATGGTCAATTTTCATTAACATCGTCTTGTTTGCAGATTACTCTTTCCTCTGAAATATTTGAACAAATGCCATTGTTTTAACTTTTAATTATATAGAATTCCTACTACAGAACAGAGACATACCAAACATATTCATACTTCCATCAGCATTACATTGCCTTCACCTCAAAAACCCTAAAAATTTCACCTTTTTTTAACTAAAGATCTAACGGTTAAAACATTGGCATCATAAAAAATCCCTAGCTACTGAATAGGAAGTAGAACCAACTCATAATTATTAAATCCAAACTCAACCAAGAACTAACTCGTATTCCCAAAAACTTTAATGGGAAATTTATATGAAAATGATGAACTTAAAATCAAGAGATTCTTTGGCAATGGTCTTTGGTGCCATGTAACATGTTAGTTCAAACACACACAAAGGTGGTCTCATGCATTCAGGTCTTAAACAAATCTCCTAAAAATTAGGTTTGTCCTAATACCCAGGCATCGTTGATAGTAGGCTCTACCCCTAGTTAGGTTCACAATTCTTGGACAAGAAATCTAGAAAGGACTAAACAAGAGTAGCCTAGCTAGAAGCCCTAGAGATTTAGTAGCCCATATCCCAATGCAGGTGGCAATAATAGTCCAAGGATAAGAATCCAAGGGTGGATTGGACATAAGGATAGGGTTAGGGTTATGAGTCCTGAGCTGCTTCCACAACTGTGACTGACTGATGAGTATGTCTAATGGGGAATTGGATCCTCACCGGATCCCCTGGGGATCTTAGAGATCAATGTATGCGGACTTTTGATAAAAAATTGTGCGGTCGTAATTTTTTTGTTTTTTATATTTTTCACGTAAAACGAAACTATTTTACTTTTAAAAATATAAAAAACATTTAATTTTGGCTGTACGATTTTTTATCAACGGTCCGTGTGCATTGATGAACGGATCCGGCGAAGATCCAAATCCGTCTAATGGTACTCTGATGAAAACATAGGGATTCTGCATGTTGTTGCTGTTGCAAGCCAAGCCTAACCTAAAACAAGATTGGGGATTGATACATCATACATAGATGTAGGGTACTGAGCCCCATCAGCAGCTCTCATGCGCTAAAAGGAAGCTCTGCCTTACTTTCTGCACTAAAAATGCTCTTGTAGCATTTACACCCATGCTTTTTTGACAAGGCTAAGTTCCAAATCCAACCCAAATCACACTTCCACCATTAGAGCACTTCCATCCCTAAAAAGTTCCGTGGCAATAGGTAATTCAATCTCCTCAAGTAAATAGTATTACCATTAATAAACAGTAACTATATAAGTCCATATTCATTCCTAAACTGAATAGCCCAAACAATTTGTATTAAAATATAATTTTTTTATAAACTAATAAAAAATAATTTTATTTCAGATAAAAATAAAAGATTGGTTAAAAATATTGAAATGTGGTGTAAAGTGGAAGAACATGGTTAGATACTTATAAAAAAGAATTATATTTTTTTTTGTATTTTTAAATAAATTTTTTATTATAATTTTTTGTATTTAATTAATCTTTTATAATCGCCAAGGCTCACCAACCATGACCCACACTTCCATCATTTAAGTCTGGTTTGGTATTGCTGTGCTTTGAAAAAAAAACTACTGTGAGAATAAGCGGCTGTGCTGTGAGAATAAGCGGCTGTGAAATAAATCAGCAGAGTGTTTGGTAAACTTTTTTGTAAAAGTGCTTTTGGAAAAAAAAGCAGTCCAATAGTAGGTCTTTTCATTAAAGAAGCATTGTAGCTCCGTGTGCTTTGAAAAAAAAGCCAGTTTTCCAAAGCTGCAAATAGCAGCTTCAGCTTTTTCTTTTGATTTCAGCTTATTCTCACAGCAGCTTCCAAAATAAGTCTTTTTTTTTTTCAGTTTATCAAACACCTAAAACCCTCACAGCTTTTTTTCATGGGTGTTTTTTTTTAAGCACCTCACTCCCAAACTATGTCTTAGTCGTATGAGAAAAACTCTCGTTAACAACATTCTCTATGTCTGATCCTCTCTCTTTGTTGTATGCAGAAGTTGTGACGGTTTGGTGTTAGTGCGAAAGAATTCTTTGTTAACATACTTCGCATTGTGGTTTGTGAACCAAGAAACAAGTAACCACTAATAATTATGAAAGTCACTAGGAATAGCCTAGTGGTGAGGATGTGGGTAAGGGGTAGGGGTAGATTTAGGCAGGGTCGGCCCTGAGGGTAGCCCAAGTAGGCGCCCGTCTAGGACCCCCACTTCGAAAGAGCCTCCAAAAATTTTTTATATCCTGTAATTAACATATAAATATAAAAAAGTAAAAAATATCTTAATTCATTTGTTAGTGCAGTGGAAAATGTTGGCTTCATTTTTCTTTGGGGTGTTGAGTTCGAAACACGAAGTTGCCTTTCAATCACTAGATTTTTCTAGATTTTTCTTGTTTTTCAAATTTATTGCCAATCCATCTGTTCAAATGCATATAAAGTTATAAAACTCAAGTCTCTTTGCAATCTTTTTTCTTTCAACTTCTCATTCTCTCAATTTCTATCGAATGTTTAAACCAACTATCATATGGTCTTAAAGATTGTACTTTAAGGTAATCAAAATTTTGAATTTTATATTTTTCTTTTCAATAACTTTTTATTCAATGGATTATTTTAATATTCAATTCGTTAGTGTGATGTTGATTTTAGAAGAAAAAAAACACGAGAAACAATTGGTGTTGAATTAATTATACTCCTCAATCAAGTTTTATTGTTATTTACTCTCTTGATCATCAAGTTTTATTGTTCTTCACTCTCAATCTTAAACTTTTGACTGCAAACATTTAGTACATTTGTGTCTAAAAATGTGAATCGTGTAATGTTTAAATAATGTTTGTATATTTATCTTCATTTGATATTAATTTTTAATGATATTTGATGTGAAAATAGAACTTTTTATGCATTTAGTGAATTCTTTTTTATACAAATCAATATACAAAGAACTGAAGATCAAAAAATTTTAGGGCCCCACTTCGAAGGCTTGCCTAGGGCCCCCAAATTCTTAAGGCCGGCCCTGATTTAGGTATCGTTTGGTACGCAAACGGGACGGGACAGGATGTAATGGAGGTTCCGTGTTATGTTTGGTACGTGCAGGACGAAAATGGACAGTTGTTCCATTCTGCGTTTGGTACGCACTAGACGGAACGGAACCAAAAGATTAAATGACTAACTTACCCATGTTTCGTCTGTTGTTTGATACAATGTTTATGTGTGGGACGGGACGAGACATTTTTTTTTTTTTTGAACTTGTTCATATTTTGAACACATATATGCGTATCTATGATATATTTTTTACACTAGCACATGGCAGAAGATATGTTATGCCATGAATTCTATCTTTTATAACAATACCATGATATCGGATCAATGATGTGAAGAGGCAACATTCAGACAATATGTAAAGTATAAGTGTAAAAATTATGAGTCTCTATTTTCCGGAAGTAGGCTTCCATACATGTCTACATCTTAGTAGTCTTCAAACAATAAAAAACAATTACAACAATCTATGATGCACGGATACTTCTGTTTGGTACCGTATCCCGTATCCGATACTTGCCCGATACTCTCGGATACTCGTCTGAAACGTATCCTAGTTGATGGACACGAATTTGACATGATGGATACGCATATCTTACATTTAGGATACACGTATCTAGCTTTTAGGATACATTTACACTTTCAAAAAAGGTAATGAGGAGGAGAAAGTTAATAGGAGGCATCTATAATTGAAAGTTGTTGAATAAAAAGAGCTTCCCTCTAATTAAAACCATGAATATCACTCTCACACTTCTTCTACGGTATAAAAAGGATTAGATTTTGAACTTTTCTTCTCTAACAACTCAAATGTACTTGAATTTGAATGATGAATTATGTTTTAAAATGTATATTTTTGTTGCTACATACATTTTTATTTGCCGTATCCATAGCGTATCGTATATTAATTTTTAGAGATTTTCTGTATCGTCGTGTCGTATCGTATCGCCGTATCCGTATCTGTATCCATGCTTCATAGACAACAATCATCTCAGCAAACTGTCATCAAACACTAAAAGACAATTACAACAACTATGAAAACACCGGCCGTATACATGATAACAAGAATGAAACAAATAGAATTACCCAACTGATAAGAACAACAAAATGTCAATCTTTTTCACATAAGAAGGTAAAAGCAATGCAATTCACCAACTCGTAATCACCCTGCTCCCTATACATTAATCACAATTAATTCAAAAAAGCAAAAACATTTATCCATCAAAATTCAATTTTCCCACCAGCCCAAACCAGATTTTCCTACATTTTCTCACAATCCAAACAAGAACAAGAGAATTTCATTAGCGTAAGTTCTAGCCTTGGAGGCGGCGCCAGGACGGCGAATCGATTTACAAATCTTCTGCGCCAGGGTTTCGTGATAAGGATGAAGCGACCTCGGGGGGGGGGGGGTGAAAAGTCGTATGGCGGTGAGGGAGATGAGTTGTTGAGGACGCGATGCAGCGAACGAGAGGCGGCGGGGACGGGTGGAAGTGGTGGGAGGAGAAGGAGAGAGGAGACAGCGGAGGGTGAGGGCACGTGAGGAAGAGAAAGAGAAGGTTGTGGTGGTGGGAGACGGTGAATTCCAAGCTATCAATCGATTAAAGTCAAAAATTGAGATTCAACAAACTATCAATCGCATACCTAGGTCAATCTGCAGCGCGACAGAAGTGGCTCCGTGCTGCTGCTTGTTGGCTTTGGTGCAGTCGGCGGCTACAGGAGAGGATGAGGAGGAAGGCTACGCGAAAAGAAAGGCCGCGGCAAATAATGGATTAGGGTTTGTTTTAGACGATGTAAATATTGAAAAAGATAAGGAGTATTTTTGTGTTATACGGATGTGAGACCAGTCGTTCCAGGAGGGTGAGGTGAAACAAAAATTCAACCAAAACTCGTTCCACTGTTTTTGGCGCACCAAACGTGGGATAAAATGTCTTGTCCCATTGCGTTCAGTCCCGTCTTACGTATCAAACGGTAACTTAGGTCCTAGGTTCGAAACCTGGTAGGGTGAGGTGAGGTGGGGGTGAAAAATAAAAAAAACCACTAATAATTATGTCAAACTTATTATGTCAAACTTTTGTATCTGGTGTCACTATTTTCATCATTTAACACATTTTTAAAACTTTCTGCACCAATTTAGAAGAAACAAAAGTTTAAGACCAAAGTAAAATAACCACTTAAGTTCATGGATAAACTTGTAATTAACTCTTTCAACTTTGAGCCAGATAAAATTAAAATTTAATTTCTCAGGTTGGTAAAGATTCTCTGATGCCGTGTGTGCCTTCCCCCCACTGAAACCTACCCATTTCCAGAAAAGATTCATTCTCTTTGGCCGAGACAGATTAAATTAAAGACAGTGTTATCACTTGCCTGTCCCATGCAAACTTACTATTAACAGTATTAGTGAAGTCTTACTTTTTACTGCAGTGCTGGGTCACAATTAAAGAGAAGGCTCTCACCACCTGACTGATCACGACTGGTGAGAGAGAGGGAGTCAGTCATCACTTGGTCATATCGTCGTGGATGGATGGTGGGATTCGATTCCATTGTGTTTGTGGTACATTACGCTACGTCAAGTCTGTACATTACATATCGAAGGGGAGTTTTATTTCTTTCCGTTTGTGCGTTAAAAGAAAAGGTGAAAGGAATAGAAGCAACTGGTAGACCCAAAAAAGGAGGTAGTGGAATGAACAAGCACACTGCACGTTGGTCCATGAGGTAGGTTACGGTTAGTTGCCCATGTGAGTGTGAGCAGTTTTGAACGATTGATACATGTGGAATTTACATTGTTTGTAACAGTTAGATCATGCATACATGCTTGTGGACTACTCTATAATCCCATTAAGCGCGACAAATGTTTTAGAATATTAGTGGGTTGAAAATGTTTTTGGAAATGTCTCTCATGGAGAATGTCCTATTAGCTACAGTAATGGCACAATCAAACAAGGTATGTCCAATTGATTAACAAATAATTAAAATCTTTATTAAGGGTACAAGTTATGAGAGCAACAGTCATCTACACTCGGATTAGTAATGATTAGCATACCTTGATGTATTGTAAGAATCGTTTGCAATTAAGCCATGCATCGATAGAATCATACTTTTCATGTTTGATATACCAAAAGAACCTTAGTAATGAGCATTTCAAAAAGGATTAATGACAACTCCTCCACGGCTTCTTACAAAAAAATTGTCTCCTTGATCAAGAAGATCATTTTTAATTTTTACAATTTTATAAAGGCTTGTTAATTGATTTGCCCATGCTAATTAGTCTCATTTTAGCTTTTGAAATTAGTTGTCTCACTTTACTCCCTCAAATTGTCATTTTCATTTCATTTAGTCTCAGTTCACCTTTCGTCTATTCCGTCAAAAAGGCATTAAATTAAAGAGTAGTATGAATATTTCATTTTGTACACAACTCTTTGCCTCCAACATGCTTGCTAAAACAATCTCACAACTCTAATTTAAATTCACATCCATCATTCTTGCGGATCGGTGCCGAGATGTAGCTGCAACCATTGGCTAAAAGCAAATAATGGGTTATGTTTCAAAACCAAATAATAGATTGTGTTTGAAAATATAATTCAAACCACTCATTGAATCATACGGCTAGATCTACAGCTTTGCACCAATTCACAAGAGAAACGGACAAGGTTTGAATTAGAGTTATAAAAAATGGAATTGAGATTGTTTTAACAGGCATGTTAGAGGCAAAGATTTGTACATGTCAAAAAATAAAATGTCAATATTGATCTTTGATTTCACATCTTGTTTACGGAATTGACAAAAACATGACGAACTAAAATCAAATGAGACGAAATTTACAATTTCAAAGAAAATAAAATGAGACAAAATCAATTTTAAAAGATAAGATGAAACTAAATAGTTGGAACAAATCAATTAATAAGCCTTATATAATGTTATTCACTTTTATCTCCATGGACCCGAGCGGGATAATCTCCATATGCACCAGCGTGCATCACGGAGAAGAGCGTTTAGCTTTATTCATTCATGTTCCAAGTTGCAAGTTACAACATAATCATTACAGTCCAGAAGAGAAGGTTGGCTTTTAATCATTGGTTGGTCCAAATGGTTAATTGCTCATCGTCAATATTTTTATTGATTACTAATCCGCCTGCGTTTACCGGTCTATCTCCTGTTCCTGTCAAACGAGGAGGGCATCAATATCATATCTTGTCGACCAAAAGTGCAAACTCGTTTATTAGCTGTTGCAACTTTGCATCCTCCATATACTCCATAGGTCCATGGGGTTTCCAATGCCTCCGTTCAACACGGCTTTCATTACCTACTATTTGCTTTATAATGACCATCTGTCATGAGAGTATGAATTTTACTTGGGGGACAAAATAAATCTTACATATGCTTAATTAAGTTACTTTCTATATTGCCGATTTGTATTGTTTGCATGCTAAACTTGAAAAATTCGTCACACGTGACAAAGAGTATTGAGATTATGAATCTCAAATCTGAGAAATAATGGACCTTGCATGTGCTTAAAAGTAATTAAGCTAGTCCCCATATTGTCGATTGATTTTTTGATGAAACATCAACTCTTTCAATGAAAATACTCATTATGTCAAAGGGTTTAACAAGATTATATTAAGTAACTCTTCGAGGTGTTGCACAATAATTGAACCTGATTCTTCTTTTTGAGTAGTCAGTCGCAAAGCCAAAAATTGCCAATCAAGCGCGACAATTAGTGAAGCTCCAAATCTCACAACCCCAGTCTTCTCCCATTTACTGTAAATGCATCTAAGGTATGTAGTCAAGCATCGGATCAAATTTGAACATCGAGATGAAGATTAATGAAAGAAAAAAACATAACTATTTGGGGTTAACATGTATGTCAAACTAGCTTATAGATTATAAACGGAATATAAGTTAAGCTAGTTCACATATATCCCTGCGAAGGACAAAACTAAAGACTGTCGAGCAATTTTTTTCCTTCTTTTGTTTTGGTTTTTTTTTAGTACATCAATATTTTACATTAAAAAGAGATGAAATTTGGTTAAGCGACAAAATGAGTCAGCCTAATTTTGTATTTAACTTCTAACTAATTAACATGTGTTTCCGTGCTTTATCATGCTAACCAACTACCAAGTACTACGACAAGTGATCATCAACTTTTACGTAGAGGAAAATTGCATGACAATAATACACAAATACATTGTGAAGAAAGTAAAGAGATATTAACTTTATCGTCCATTTCATTAATTAAAAGTTAAAACACTAGTTAATCATATTTCAATGAGCCCTAGAAACCCTAGCTCTTTAGGATCTTGCACTACAACAGAACAAACCCTCCCAAATCTCAGTGAAAGCTTCAACAATAACCCTATGATGCTCTCTCGAATTCAACGACAAGAAGCAATGCAGCAGTTGCTCCAGTTCCCTCTCCTCAAACATCTGCTTTTCCAAAACCATCTCCATCATCGACCTCTTAAAATCCTCGTACGGATCCTCCGACTTCTTCACCACCGCGAAGCTCTCCCTCACTTTTCCCTCCACCCTGCACGGTATCAGTCTCTGAAACATCGACAGCCTCGCCGGCACGGCTTCGCTCTCCCCCGCCGCCGACTTCCTTGAGACACTGCGCCTGGCGGCGCTGCTGCTCCGCTTCTTCTTTCTTCGCCCTGTCAGCGGCGAGGAGTCGGTGGACAAGCTTCTGGAGGATGATCTGGTGGAGACTAGGGTTTTGGTTTCTTCGCCGTCGTCGAAGCCGCCGCCGCCGCCTTCGCTGCTGGAAAGTCCGGCTTCGAACGAGGACGTGCTGATCCGGATGCGACTCGTCGTTCTTTTCTTCTTTCTGTTGACTCGTCGCGTTTTCTTCTTTTGTTCCTTCTCTATGGCGGAGGAGGGAGGAGGAGAAACGCTGTCGTTTGCGTTGGAGTCGGGCGAGGCGGAGGAAGTGTAGATTTTGCGTCGGGGGTTGATGTCGTAGACTTTTCCGACCACGTGCCACTTGTCCTCTCGGTCCCACTCAAACTTATGAAGATCGGGGGTTGATTCCCTGCGATCGTCGTCGGAGAGTGTTGGTCTTGGTCGGCAACCGCAGAGTAAAACGTGGCGTTTGATGGATGAAGAGTGGTGGTGGGTTTTGGAGGGTAGAGGTGGTGTTGGGGCGGTGGCTAAGGAAGGGACAGGATTTGAGGGGAGAGTGGAGGGATCTTTTGAACGGCAGGAATGGAAGGAGGGGATGACTCGGGAGAATCGGAGCTTGAAACGTTTCGCCATGAATGAATGATGGACGTTTCTTAGTAGCAATAAGCTCTGTGTTTTGTGTTGGAATTGGAGAGAGTTGGGGATGAAGTGCAGCAATGTGAACAAAACATTGAACTGTTTTTGTGTGAGATCAGGAGGTGGTGGGGCTAGTATATATAAAGAAAGGTTGTGTGCCCATTTATCACAACTTCTTTACAATTCCGACCATAAAAGGAAGGACAAAGAAAAAGAAAGTAGTACCGTTAATTTTGATAAGTTATATCAATTCACTGTTTCAATGTCACTCATATAATACTATAAATCCTTCTAATTTTTTCTTGTGCAAGTTCTAATCTAATGTTTGAAAAATGTTACTTTGTTTGACAACATAAGTCTGTTGTTTACATAAACATATATTAGAATCATAAGAGGCATGATAATTAACAGTTGAAATGTATGTTGAAAACTTTTCAAATCGAGACGTTATAAGAGTGTTGATACTAAAATAAAAAAAAATAAAAAAATAAAGTATGCTTTAAAGGAGAATCTATATGGTAGGATATGTTAACAGGGTAGCCTATATATTCTCTTTGGCCTTATACTCAAAGTAAAGGGGTGGGTGCCTCTCTTTTTCTCTGCGGATTGCTGTGTTGCTGGCATTTCTCTCTTCTTGTATTATTTTCGGGAGACGATCATCTGATCTTACATAAAAGGCTGAGGCCCAAGGGAGCCGACTTCCAAGAGAGTAAGGCACAGTCATAATTACATGAGACCAAAGATCTGGGTGCATGTAATGTAACCAGTGCAGTATGCATGCAGTAGTATCCAGCCGTACGATGATGGATTCTTGGCAGATGATATCATGGATTACAAAAATGTTGATATTAGTATTATTAGATAAATTAATAGTATTATATTCTACATTATATTCTCTTTGGTGAGAAGAGTCAATAGAGTCATGACAAAGTTCATATCTATAGAGTCCGATTTTGCACCTTGCAGAGCTTGCATACTGTAAAATTGTACGGTGGATCAATAGCCGATCTGCCCCAGCCCCTACCCATAATCGCCATTGAGTTTTAAATAAGCTCATGAGGCCATGCTTCTAATTATCTTGCTATGTGAATGGAAAAAGGCCTATGGCACCCCCATTTTTGTACGGAATAAGAAGTTGGAGTGGACTATTTTGGTTCAAGGACACTATTTAGACACACAAAGTTAATACACACCTACTGATGCCTTCTTAAATTTGGTTAGTTAAAATGGAGATTGAATTGGATTAATTAAAAATAATTTACCTTTTTCCTATGTTATCTATCACAAGAGATATTGAACCTGGGGTGGATTCGCAGTTAATTAGGGTTCAAAGTTCGGGGACTAATAACTAACAAACAAGGTTAGAGTCTGTGAGCAGTGTGTGTCCAGATTAGGACCCAGGAGCCATCTTAAGAGACAAACTTCAAATTTTATAACCCAGATGGGTGAAAATGTTCACTTCAGGCTGCTAGGCCCCAGCACTACTGCAGCTGGTGGTGGATTCATAGTCAAAAAGACTAGTAAAAGCAAGCTAGTCTTGTCCCTCCATGCAAACTTACTATTGCTAGCATTGAAATTGAATTTACGTACAACGTTACCAAATTGTGAAACATAAAGGAGCCTAAGCATTTTAATGCTTGAGATTGAATGTGTAGGCAAACTGTAAAGTCAAAGAAAAGTCAACCTGAAGAGATTTGAAGTATTTCATCATACACGTGGTGGGGATCGAAGGAAATAAAATCATATTTGCATGCAAGTGTCTCTTCCTGTTTCTCTATTTTTTTTTTCTCTGTCCTAAATTTGGCTCAATGCTCTTTGGCAAGCAAAGTTAATGCTCCTTTTTGAGTATACAGTAGTCTCTCCGTACCTCAGATGTCCCCCAAGCACAGCAGCAATCAGCATGGCGCGCTCTGAGCACATCCCAGTCGTGACTCGTGGAGCTCGATTCATTTTGCTTTGCATGCATGCTTAAACTAATGACCTTTGTTTCTCTTTTTCTTAAGCTTGCTTGTACTCTTTTTTGTCTTTCTGAATTTGAAATTTGAATACCCTATTATAATTTTGGTGGGACAGTTTTATATTTTTGAAGGAAAGATCGATATGATATTATGGAAGACATTTAGCACTCCATTACAAAAGAGAAAAACTGGAAGCAAAGAGTAGTTGCTAAGAGATGAAAGTTAGGCATTGCACTACTAACGTAGCCCTACGGACCTTACTCTTATCCCGCACACCAAACGATTAGAAAGAGCCAAGACCATGTAATTTGGTTGTGAACAATTATTGTAGGTTACTTCCTTCACACTCATAGCAATTAGAAAGTACCAACCTCCCAATAAAGATCCCCTCCTCTCAAGCTGCTTATCCAGTCCAAATAATAAATTACCTTCAAATAAAATATAAAGAGTTAAGTCCAGGAGCTCTTCAAACAAGTGCTTGTAAAACCATTAAGTAGTCCATAGCGTGCAAGTCTCTGATCCACTTGATTAGCTCGACAACGAATATGGGTGATACTAACTCCAGTGATCTCTAATGCCAAAGCTTTGCATCCTCACCAACTGCCCAATATTAGACATGCTTGGTGACGAATCCTGCAGCGTGCCATCATGAGTTAATCGCCCTCCACTCATAAATTGTTGATACCCCCTTCTTTGTCACCATTAGCAAACCTTGTAGCAACTCTACGGCTTCTGCTTGAAGGGGGAAAGGCAGTAAGATTGTTCTTCATTGCTAAACCGCTAATTAAAGAAACCATTTGAATCACATATTACACCTCACATGCGAAAATTTCTCCGTACACTAACTATATGTCCTAAAAGAAATTATTCTGTGTATGAGTCACACCCAATAAGTACTTATTCACATGCTATAATAATGGTGCATTGCATAATTTATATTTAGTGAAACTAAAGTATAACATTAACAAATACAGGCTGATTTTTCATTTTTTTCTCCATGAATTTTTTCTTAGTGTTGGGGCATAAGCTTCTTTATTCAATCAATTTTGGAACTAAGTTAATGCGGGATTTACTGTTCAATTTTTAGCATTTCTTCCATATGCTGTCCAAAGTGTCGTGTGGCCACCATCTGAGTAAAAAAAAAAAAAGGTTCAAAGTCCCAATTTGATGCAAAATTAAAAGTTTATAAACAAAACGGAAAATTAATCATAAATAAATATATGTTCTATAACATGATTATATGGATAATACTGCATGATTGTGCAATTAATATTCACACTGAAAAACTTCTTGTCGTAAAAAACTTGTGCTTACTTGAATTTTTGTCTCTTCTACATTTGGGTTGTTCTCTTCAAAATTACATGGCAGACCAAATCTACTAAGAATCGTAGTCTCTTGACCCAAACTTAACTCTACTTAGGCCTTCCACAATAGGCCGAAAAAAATGAGTGTGATACCAATAAATTAACTCATATCGGAATACACTTATACAATGGGCCAAAACATTTGAGTGTGGACTCATAAGTTCAATATATTAAACTTATGAGTGTGATGTATTAAAATCATGAGTATGATATCAATATAGGGTAAATCACCAAAATGGTCCCTGAGATTTGCATAACTCATCACTTTGGTCCTTGAGATTCCAAATCGATAAAAGTGGTCCCTGAAATTGTCCACCATCCATCATTTTGGTCATTCCATTAAAAACTCCGTTAAGTGTCCTGGAGCTCTTGACCGGAAGTTTAGGCAATTTTCAAAGTTTCGTAACTTAATCGATTCTTAACCAAATTCGACCCATAATATATCAAAATGAAGATAGGAAAGTGTAGAATAAGATTATACTTATTTAAAAGCACAATGGTTGCCAGAGATGGCCGGAAAATAGCCTCAAAGTTGACTAGTCCGAATGAAAACTTGAAAACTCGCCGGAAACTGGGTAAACTTTAAACGCTCATAACTTCTTCAATACTCAACGAAATCAAGTGATTCAAAAACGAAAATCATACTTCTCGACGAGAAGAAGAGAATGATACTTTTTTCGACGGCTAACTAGCCATGGTTTGGCCGAAAAACGGCTCGAAAGTGACTAACTCGAGACCAAAACAGCCACTTTCGAGCCATTTTCCGACCAAACCACTGTGAGTTAGCCTTCAAAAAATATACCATTCTCTTTGGCTTGTCTATACGTATGATTTTTGTTTTTGAATCACTTGATTTCGTTGAGTATTGAAGAAGTTATGAACGTTTAAAGTTTACCCAGTTTCCGGCGAGTTTTCAAGTTTTCACTCGGACCAGTCAACTTTGAGGCTATTTTCAGGTAATCTCCGGCAACCATTGGGCTTTGAAATAGGTATAATCTTATTCTACACTTTCTTATCTTCATTTTGATATATTATGAGTCGAATTTGGTTAAGAAACAATTAAGTTACGAAGCTTTGAAAATTGCCCAAACTTCTGGCCAAGAGCTCCGGGACACTTAATGGAGTTTTTAACGGAAGGACCAAAATGATGGATGGTGGACAATCTCAGGGACCACTTTTATCGATTTGGAATCTCAGGGACCAAAGTGATGAGTTATGCAAATCTCAGGGACCATTTTGACGATTTACCCTATCAATGGATTGCACTCACACTAATGTAGTAGTGTTGCTTGCTTAATTACTAGATATAAGGATCATACTCATTCAAATTATTGTGGAAGGCCTATAGCAATTTTGAGCTATTCTCTTCTATATTGCATATCATTTGCTCCGTCAGAAACTTTGAAAAAAATACAGAAAGGTTAAGTAGTATTCCATAATGCTGCTACATAAAACTGGAACAAGATTATGGGTCAAGTTTGCGACTAATTTCCTGGTTTGATCGGTCAAATGACATCTTACCTAATTACCATATATCTTTTGTCGTGCTTTTTGATAATTGCTATGCTATATATATTGTCATTGTGGATGCAAATTTCTTCCTCCTTGTTCTTGTATAAAATTGCACCTACAAAACAAATAACACCTTAAGTCAATGCTAAGAGCCTCACGCGCCCATGATGAATGGAGGGGGGTGGCTTGGCCGAAGAACCTCCAATACCAAAGTTAGAATTTTGAGGGAAAAGTGTTTGGAGAATTTAGCAAGAGAATTGGAATTGAGTTTTAGAGAGAATGGGGGTGTTTATATAGGGGTGTGGCCAGCCCCCTTGGGAGGAGAGATGGACCAGCCACTTGGATGGCTTTTGGGTTAGATTCTTGATTTGTAGCTAATTAGTAAATTAATTGAATAATAAATCAATTAATTAGCTAATTAATATAATTAAAAAGGAATGATTTGGGGGTTACCTTGTGGAGAGGATTTGATGAGGATGGATGAAATAGGTTTTGGATTAATACCTATTTTGGGCACTTTTGACTTGGTTGATGGATGATTAACCGCTGCTCACGAGTAGAAATCTCGGTGTGCCTCAAGGGTAATCTTGTCATTTTTATCCAAAAATCCACATATCGCCTCTTGATTATTTTTGGCTCCACAAATGCCCCCACACCTGTTGGGCTACTCGCAGAAAAGGGCAACATGTGTAGAGAATTTCTTGCTTTAGGAAACTTAGGATTGTTTCCTATTTTGATGTAGATTCCCTCTATAATAGGAAATTATATCCTTCTAGGAAAGGGAAATAAATTTATCTTAAAGTCTATTTAAGTCCACCTTAAGTGGGTTATTAAATCAACTTTGGAGAGCGATTTATTCTACCCTACAAGAGAGAGAGCTTAAAGGATATTTGTTCCCCCTCCTCCAGCAATCTTCTACATCTTGCCTGTGCAAAGGATCGTCTTTCATTGCTTACTTCGTCTTCTCGTTACTTCTAGGTAAGAAAAAATTACTTTTCTTGTCCTCTTAATTTTTGGGAGTCTTGGGGCTTGAAACTTGGCTTGACGGGGGTTAAGGATGTGCAAAAAATAGGTGGGAGGAGGCCACGACACTATTGCCGTGCGTGGTGAGATATGGTATGCTGGCGGCTCAGCTTGGCTTGGGCCGAGTGTTGGTGCAGCTGGCATGGGGGCGAGAGAGACTAGGCCAGGCTGTAGGGCCTGGCATGGCTACTTGACTCTTACGGCTTGGGCTTTTTATTTTTTATTCAATTTTTTTAGGCTGGGCTCGGGCTCGTGCTCGTGCCAGGTAGAAGAGAGAGATGAGCCGAATGCCCCATTGGGCCATGGGGTCAAGAGTTGCTTTTGTTGTTTTTTTTTTAACTTGAGCCCGTGTTTTAGAGAGGAGAGAGAGAGAGGCCGAGAGCCCTCTTGGGCCTTGGGGCCTATTGCGTCATGCCTTTTCTCAAGTTGTGCAGCCCTCTAACGAATTTTCTTTGCATCTTTGTAGAATTTCTTCAAGCATGTCTTCCTCGAGCCACAAGAATGACGATGGTATGCCCCCTTGTATCGTCAAGGCAGGTCTTTGAGCAAGGTTGGTTACTTCAAGTCTGCTCACTTCAAGATTAGCTTCGATGACTTGTTTAGTGACTTCCTCGAGGCATATTGGCACACCATTACATCGAGAGTGCATGTGAAGCGTGTTAAGAATGGTAGCAGCCGTGAGCCATGTGATGGGGCTCGAAGAGCCATCAAGTTCCACCCTTACTATTTTGTGTTGGGGTTTACTTTTCCTATGTCGCATTTCTTCCAAGAAGTGCTCTGCTCTATGAGATGTGCCCCCGCCCAATGTTCTCTGAATGCGGTCTGCGTGATGGTGGGATTCCACAATCTAAGCCAATTCTTTGACTTAGATCTAACCACCAAAGAATTTGGTACTTCTTTGACATAGGTCATATTAAGGGAGTTGGATCTCGCCATAAGCTTTTTGATAACTCGAGCAAGGGAGATCATGACTGAGCCAAAAAGACTTTGGAGATAAGTGGAGAATGGGAGTCTGATTCTTCCCCCAAGTTGCGTGTTCCAACGGTCTTCATATCCTGTAAGTAATCTGCTTAATCTTTTGGTTGCTTCGTATTTGTGCTAAGCTGCTTTTTAATTTTCTGATTGTCTCCCGTTGCTTCTGTAGATTCGGAATTCGTTTCCACTTTTAAGACTTCTCCGGATATGAAGAAAGTGCATGTCATTCTAGGTATCCCCTCTGAGTACCGCGAGTGGCATTGGCTGCTTAATCCTATCCGTAAGGAGAAATGTGGGCTGCCCCCCGAGAGATGAGATAAAACAAATCAAGGCTGAGGCATCGGCTCGTCCTATCACCGTGGTGGAGCTTGCCGCAAATGAAGGTGGAAAAAAAAGACCTTCCCCGCCTGCTGAGAAGAAACCGAAGACTTCTTCCACTGCTCGCGAGGGTTTAGCGGCTGCTCCTAAGTTTATGATTGACTTGATCTCATCCAAGGGAAAAAAAGAGAAGGCTGCTAGATCTGTGCTAGTGGCGCATGCCATTCCGAAGACTGCTAGTTTGATTGTAGATAGGATTGCCCAGCGTCGAAGTTCCTTCGTGCCTTCGGTACTGAAATTCTTACCAAACCATCTGTCTGGGGCTAAGTCTGGTTCACCTTTGGAAATGCTTGCTACTATGAAGAGTGACAAGGTGCCCCTGCCTGCTAAAGTGGCTTCAAAACCCGTTCCCTCTACTGCTAAGACCAATTTATCTGCTGAGAAGAATGAGACTGCTTGTGCATGCATTCGTGCGAAATCCACCAAGTCTGGTTCTGGAGAAGTTGTTGAGATTTGTGCGCTTTTGAAACCAGATCTGCTTGAGGACATGGATGTATATGCCAAGTTTGTTAATGGCGTCAAATGGGTTGTTGGCCCAAGTTCTTTTCCGAAGCACACGACCAAGTATAGAAGGACTGCTCTGCTGGCCATGATGCAGAAAACGACAATTCTGGCAGCCGAGTCTATGCTTCTTGATCGAGAGGATACTAAGGCTGCCAATGAGGTGGCAAGAACTGTGGCAGCAAAAACTTACTCCTTGGCTGAGAAAGTCAAGAAGTTGGAATCTGAGCTTGCTGGTTTGAAGGGGTCTAATATCTCTGCCTCCACTTCTCTGCAGCTTGAGACCACTCGCCAAGAGATCGTGGATTTAAAGACTAGGCTTGACGCAATCCAAGTAAAGTATGAAAGTGCAGATAAGGAGATTGGGTGTTACATATCTTAGATTCAAGACCTTAAGCGTGCTGTCTCTGAACTCCGCTCTGCTGCTTACGAAAATGATGAAGAATTCATCGCTGCTTACAACCAAGTGATCCACTTCAAGAAGGTTGTTGATAGGATTGAGCCACAAGTGTTAGAACTCCAAAGTGCTTTGAAGATCAACAACAGTCTAAAGAAAGAAGTTGAGGAGCTGCAGTGGGTTCGTGCTTGTCTGCTAGAGGAGAATGAGCAGTTGAAGGGCGAGAAGGGGAATGAAGGAGGATCCCTAATCAGACCAGCAGAGGGGACGTGAGATACAAAAAAACAGAAAAACAAAAGAGAAAGAAAAAAAAAATAGGCAGCCACGACAAAAGGGAGAAAAAGGAAGGACCAAAGCACCATTCTGCAATTCGTCATCGAAGAGTTTCTTCTTCTTCTTTTACTTTCTATTTTGTTTGTCTTTGCTGCCCATTTACATTATGAGTAACTAAATTTCATAGTTGGGACTTGGTTGAAGTCCTAATCATGTTTCCTTGAGTATTTTCGATACACTTTTGTTACAAGACAATTTGTTGATGCTTTAGTGATTAATTCCAGTTTTAATTCCAATCTTATTGAATTATTTTATGATTGATCACCATAGAAAAGCTTTGCAATTGAGTTTGTTACATGGGTAAATTTGGATGATCGAGTCGTGTACCTATGCCGAGTAACAAGAGAACTAGTAACGGTTCTTGGAATTAATTATCACGAATATCCGGAATAGATACCATGTTCTAGGATTCGTGTGTTTGTCAATTTCCATTGTATTATGCTTTCTCGGAGTTCAACTTAGTAGATACCATGCTAAATACTTTGAGAATGAAAAGAGTTAGTGTAGACACTTATGCCTAATTCGTTGTTTAAGGAAATCAATAGCTTAAAGAGTAGATACCATGCCTTTAGGTTGACAAACGTAAAGCATCAAAAATCTGTTTTGTATCATAGGCTTAGGCGAAAAAGGTTAGAGATGGAAGTCAAAGTCCTAACCGTTCAAACATCGTTTTCAAAATTCTTATTGCCAATTACTTTTATTTGCCTACGCTCTTTATATTGTGTTTTTATACTTAAACTTAAGACATCTCAAACTATTTTGTTAAACCTTTACTTGCATATTTGTTAGTTTTGTGAATTAATTAATTTAAATTGTTAGGAATCATACTCTAGATACATATTAGTGCAATCCTCATGGGAATGATCTTGTGTACCATACTTGACCAATCCCGAAACTATTGAGCACCGGTCAACGTTATACCGTCAAGGACCCAGAAGAGTTTCCCTTCAACTAGGAGGCCAATCACAGCGCGACACGTGTTGACATCAGAAGCCAATCATAGTGTGACACGTGTCAACATCGAAATCCAATCACAACACGACACGTGTCAATGTCAGAACAAAACTAGAAACTATCTTTTATAAAAGGAGATCATTCTCCCACAATATTTCTATCATTTGTACTAAATCATTCACTTGTACTCACTAAAGGAGAGCTTGAACCTATGTACTTGTGTAAACCCTTCACAATTAATGAGAACTCATCTACTCCGTGGACGTAGCCAATCTGGGTGAACCACGTACATCTTGTGTTTGCTTCCCTGTCTCTATCCATTTACATACTTATCCACACTAGTGACTGGAGCAATCTAGCGAAGGTCACAAACTTAACACTTTCTGTTGTACCAAAGTCCTCACTGATTTTGTGCATCAACATTTGGCGCCATTTGTGGGAATGACATTTATTCCCACTCTCTTCAGCTTTATTAAGTTGGTTTCCACCATTCGTACACTTTTTTTTTACTAGGCATCCCTTTTGAACAACAAGATAGCAATGAAGAATGAGATCTTCCAAGAGCAGTATGAGAAGGTTTTTGAGATGCTCCACGAGGCTAGATATACTAAAACACACGAGCTCATCACCCCTGTGGAAGTCAACCATCAACTGGGTGCCCCCAAAACGGAGGGTCATTTGCCCTCGACATGGGTATTCCTGTTGAGGAGCAAGCTACTCATCAAAATGGCGACCAACATGAGACTTCTCTCAACCCAGCTAATTCGACCCGAAGCAGGAGGAGTGGAGGAATACACCTCCTTACAGAAGGAGTTGAAGGATCGAAAGTCGTCTTTCGAGACTGTCGAGACTTTCTAAAGCAACGTCGAGACAATCCCATCCATGTAAGCTCGAAGATCAATGACCCAAGGGTAGGGTCTTTGAAAGACTCAGTCCCCTCCTATGTCCCAGGCTGGCTACCAATTTGGGGAAGGGGCAACAAGTCCTAGAGAAACACGAAGGTATAGGGGACTCAGAAATGTTCCGACAGACATACCTTGGAAGTCAGTACGGCGAGTCCAGGGAAAAATCACATGCTCTTAATCAAACCTTCCTACTTCCAATAGGAGATGGAGATTTACGAAAGAAAGCTCTAGTGGTACATGACTCCACTCAGGACCCTCTTGTCTTACAACTCCTTAAGGAAGTAAACAAGTTGAAGGCCAAACGACAAGTTGAGATACCTGATTGGAACCAACCTAGGCCTGGCCCTCTTACAAGGAGGATCCTCGACACCCCCCTCCAAGCAAAGACAAAGCAGAAGCTTGGCTTGCAACTCTATACTGGAAATGAGACTCATTTAAGGAATTGAGGAAACTGTTTGTTTCTCAACACATTTTCCAGACCGATCACTTGCACTCTGCAGATGACTTGTACACTATTCGCCAGAAGCCAGACGAGTCATTACGTATGTATGCTGGCCGCTTCAGCCATGATTATTCCCGTTGTGCCGGGGCAGACGATAAGACTGCCCTCAAAGCCTTCATGGCAGGCCTACGTGACTGTTTGTTTAAGTACATGATCAATGCCAACACTTGGAATACTTACTCTGAGGTGATGGCGCATGCTTATAACCATGCCTCCGTTGAGGTAAAGACATACCAAGAGAAACCCCCAACAACCATCCCCTATCAGCAAGTGGGAAGTGGAAGCCAGACCCACCCAAATGAGAATACTTCAACCTTCCAAACGGCAGCGGTGTCTCCCCCTGCCTTACTTAAAACTTTGCCAAGTCAACAGACATATCAATCACAGGGCAACATGAAAGATTTCCATCTTCACCAGTCTCATTTTAGTAAAAGGAGTAAGGGACACTACCGCGATAACCCAGGGTATCGCCACGATAATCCCCGACCACAGACAGTCAACACAATAGGTCAAGCACGTATCAAAAGCATAACTGGGATCCCCTGAGGAAGAAAGAGGTATCATCTACCCTCACAACGACCCACTGATCGTGGAAGCTCACATAGCCAACTTTGAAGTACGACGAATCCTGGTAGACACGGGGGCTTCGGTCAATATCATGTTTGCTGAAGCTTTCAGGGCACTTAATGTAGCTGAACACTTGCTCGATCGCTCGATTTCTCCTCTGATAAGTTTCTCTGGTGATATCGTGCAACCTTTGGGGAACATACACTTACCTATCACTATTGGTACAAGCCCTTACACAACTACCATTACCACTAACTTCCTGGTGGTTGATTGCCCAACGACATACAATGTCATCTTCGGACGCACATGCATCAATGATCTCAAGGCCATGGTATCCACACATATGTTGTTGATGAAATTTCCAACCCCCTATGGCAATGGTTACATAAGAGGAGATCAACTTAGTGCACGATCATGTTACAACACTTCGGTCAAGCAACAACACTTGCTTGTGCCTAAGGAAACCCTTTCTATACATGACCAAGTCATAAAGACCAGCCCAGACGAAGCCAACTTGGATCTTCACGGTGGCAACAGTCAACCCGACGATCCTCGAGATGACTCTTTCACCTAACAAGCACAACCCGCTGAAGAGTTGGAGAAGGTCTCTATCTCAAAAGATTATCCGGATTGCATGGTGAAGATTGGCACCACCTTGTCACCACCAATTCAGTTGGCATTGATCTCTTTTTTGCAAGAAAACATTGAGGTCTTCGCCTAGTCATACGAGGACATGCCAGACAATTCTCCCGATATCATCTGTCATCGCTTAAGTATTAACCCCAAGACCAATCTAGTGAGACAGAAGCGAAGATCTTATGACGTTGAACGGTACGAGGCAATGAAGGCAGAAGTTGAAAAACTGAAAGGCATAGACTTCGTCCGCGAAGTCAATTATCCAAAGTGGGTAGCAAATGTTGTCCTTGTTAAGAAGAATCCGACCAAGGAAAGTCTCCTGCTCCAAAAGGTCTTATGGAGAATGTGTGTCGATTACATCGACCTAAACAAAGGATGCCCGAAAGATAGCTTTCCTCTTCCTCTCATAGATAGACTTATAGACTCTACGGTAGGGTGTGAACTCCTGAGCTTCATGGATGCTTACTCAGGATACAACCAAATCCCCATGAACCCTCCGGACCAAGAACACACAACCTTTACTACTGACAGGGGACTATATTGCTATAAAGTCATGCCCTTCGGCCTAAAGAATACAGGAGCGACTTATCAGAGACTGGTCAATTCAATGTTCGCCGAACAGATTAGGAAGAGCATGGAAGTTTACGTTGATGATATGCTAGTCAAGAGCAAACATGTTGACTAACACATCACCAACCTATCTGAAACTTTCACCATTCTGAAGAGGTATCGAATGAGGTTGAACCCCAACAAATGTGTCTTCGGCGTAGGCTATGGCAAATTCTTAGGCTTCATGATAAGCCAACGAGGCATTGAGGCTAATCCCGAGAAGATCAAAGCAATCCTCGACATAAAGGAACCGGTAACTTCAAAAGACATCCAAAGCCTTACTGGCAAGGTGGCAGCCTTAACTAGGTTCATCTCTAAGGCCACAGACAGATGTGCTCCTTTCTTCAAAACACTTAAGGGAAGTAAGAAGTACATTACATGGACTGATGAATATGCCGAGGCATTCCAGAACCTCAAATACTACATGAGTAAAGCCCCTCTGCTCTACAAACCTGAGGTTGTGACACTTTCATTATCTATCTGTCGGTATCGGCTTCAGCAGTAAGTTTCGTTCTCATTCGAAATGATGGTAATGTCGAACGACCTGTCTACTACGCTAGCAATGCCTTATAAGATGCGGAGACTGAAGGAAAAATTTTGTCATAGCTAAGAACATGTAAGAACATTTGAATACATATGCTAACAATTAACTCTTTAAAGTAGGCATGCATCCAAAAACAATTCATAAAACCCATGACTTTCAAAGCCTAGTATATGGTGAATCAAAAGACTCTTTAACAACATTAAAGAATATGAAGAATTTAGAGATTCTTTACCCTTGAAGCTCATCCTTGATTACACAAGGGATTCACCCAAGTGGAGGGCCTTCAAGTCACCTCCTTGCTCCTTGGATCTTCCTTGTGATTTTCCTCCTTTTAGTGCTCATTTGCTTCTTTGAGGATTTGAGGATTAGTTCTCCAAATCACCAAAAGTTTGATGTCTCTATGTCTCTTCACCAAGGATGTATTTTGTGAGGATGAAAATGGATCACTTAGGGAAGTAAATTTGCTAGATAACTATCCCTAAGTAGCCAAGAAAACCCTAATTGAAAACAAAGCTATAAAGATGAATTTATACTTCATTTCTTAGGTGAGTGGCAAACTTGCAATTAAGCAAGTTTTGACATTCCTCACCCTAAATGGCCGGCCATATATTGTTATTGGGCTTATTGCCCATTTTGTTTTAGTTGTCATACAACTTAAACATAATGGGCCTTGTGGACCAAAACACTTTTGGGCCCCGAAGCCCCAAAACCAACTTAAAAGCCCAATACGAACATTTCGTATAATTAATTAACTAATTAATTAATCTTGACCATTCTTCAATTAAACCATTTAATTGCTTATCCATTTCATTTAATTTCTTCACATATATCCTTATTTGGTGTGCGATCCATTAGGTTCCAATTAGCGAGGCAGTGGGCGATGTTACTCTTAACTATCGATTGTGAATTGAAACCACATTTCAATTCTCCCTTTTTGATGATTAGTGTTTGCTAATCAATAGGGCTTCCACAAACCATGAGTGACACCTAGCAGTATGTCATGGTTACCCAAGCTAAGTAGAATTGGTTGGAGAACCTATCCAGTTACAATTACAATGCAATACGGTCCTTCTCTAATACAATACTCTTAATCACATTGTTTAAGTGATAGTTTGTTTCATGTCTACTATCCAATGTGATACTTTCTTATATGATTCCCTTGAATATGATTTGGAACATCTTCCTTAGTCATATTCATTTGCTTTGGCCAAAGACTTTAGAATCATATTTTAGAGTATTCTCCTTCCACCATGGAAGGTTAGAGATCCCTTGTTGTGCATTCATATGCCTACATGACTAGATCACATGACCCCAACAATGTCGTGGACAATCCGAGGGAATGCCTTTGTCATGATCAAAGATCAAGGACCTAACCATTAGACATCTATGATGCCTCAGGTCTAAGGACTAATTTGCATATTGTAACCTTAGAGTTCGTACATGACATGTATGTTTGAACTCTCTTTAATCGCAGTTCAGTGTACTCGATCACTCTTTCGAGCACCTATGTGTTTGTCTTAGTGTCCAACACCAAATGACTTGAGACTAGTTCATACTCACGTTTGAGTCAACATAACACATACTAACCTTAGCGGATTGTCAATGCCCAATTGGCAATCCTATGGCTAGGAACGTTTTAGGAATGAACATAAGAGAAAGGTCTCCTTAATCTAACTCATTAGATCACTTATCTCTTATGTCAAATACATCCCTTGGATTCTCTTATTGTTTAAACACATGATACAATAAATAGTGAATAACAATAAGTATTGCCCTTCCATTAAACATATAAAAGTTTAACATATTAAGTATTCCAAAAAGCTATTACATCAAATGAGTGGCTTTGTGGGCATACTTCCAACAATCTCCCACTTGCACTCAAAGCCATCCTCCCATGTATCTAATACCCATCTTATCCATATGACGATCAAGCTGGATTTGAGTCATTGGCTTTGTCAGTGGATCTGCTACGTTATCGGCTGAAGCAACTTTGAGGATGTTGACTTTCCCCTCGGCAGCATATCTTCTTATGATATTAAAGCGCCTATCAAAATGCTTGTTCTTTTGATGAGCCCTGGGTTCCTTGGCTTGAGCTATCGCCCCACTATTATCACAGTACAAAGTTACTGGTGATGTGATGGTTGGAACCACTCCAAGTTCAGTAATGAACTTCTTCATCCAGAACGCTTCTTTGCCGGCTTCAGCTGCAGCGACATATTCAGCCTCTGTCGTGGAATCAGCAATTACACTTTGTTTCTTGCTTTTCCAACTGACAGCCCCACCATTCAGAGTGAATACATATCCGGAGTTGGAACTTCTATCATCGACGTCAGATTGGAAATCTGCGTCTGTGTAAGCTTCCACTCGCAACTCTGCTGCTCCTCCATAAACGAGGAACATGTCCTTAGTTCTTCTTAAGTACTTAAGGACTGTCTTGACAGCTGCCCAGTGTTCTGATCCTGGGTTAGATTGATATCGACTAGTAATGCTCACAGCATATGCGATATCAGGCCTTGTGCATATCATGGCATACATGAGACTCCATATGGCGGAAGCATAAGGAATTTCATTCATTAGCCGTATCTCTTCAGGAGTCTTAAGTCCCATGGACTTAGAAAGGTGAATTCCATGTCTCACAGGAAGAAAACCTTTCTTAGATTGTTCCATCTGGAACCTACTTAGCACCTTATCAATGTACATAGATTGGGATAATCCAATTAATCTTCTGGATCTATCACGATAGAGTTTTATCCCAAGTACATAAGATGCATCTCCTAAATCTTTCATGTGGAAGGTTTTAGACAACCACACTTTTACAGAAGAAAGTACTGCAGTGTCATTCCCGAATAGTAATATGTCATCTACATATAACACTAGGAATACAACTGCATCCCCAAAGACTTTTTGATAAACACAATTGTCGTCTTCGTTTTGAGTAAAACCAAACGTTTTGATTTCAGTATCGAAACGAATGTTCCAGCTCCTGGAGGCTTGCTTAAGTCCATAAATGGACCTTTGAAGCTTGCATACCTTAGTCTTTTCAGACTCGGACACGAAACCTTCGGGTTGAGTCATATAGAGCTCTTCCTGTAGGTAGCCGTTCAGAAAGGCCGTCTTCACGTCCATTTGCCAGATTTCATAATCATGGTACGCAGCTATAGCAAGCAAAATCCGAATGGACTTAATCATGGCTACAGGAGAGAAGGTTTCTTCATAGTCAATCCCTTCTATTTGCCTGTATCCCTTGGCTACTAGTCTAGCCTTATAAGTCTCCACGTTCCCATCAACGCCTATCTTCCTCTTGAAGACCCATTTGTTTCCAACAGGTACAATACCTTCTGGAGGGTCTACAAGAGTCCAGACCTGATTTTGATACATGGAATCCATCTCGGATTTCATGGCCTCTTGCCATCTCTTTGAATCAATGTCGGACATTGCTTCAGTGTAGTCCCTAGGGTCCTCCTTTGTTTCATTGTCACCTAGAAGGTACAATTCATCAAAGTCATTATTTAAGCCAAACCTCATAGGTGGCTTACTAACCCGTTCAGATCTACGTGGAGCTAGGGGTTCAGGAACAGGGTTGTCAATATGTCGAGTGCTTGTTTGTGGTTCATTATTAATCTCATTAATTTCCATCTGTTTGCTTATAGTTCCTTTGAGAACAAATTCGTCCTCTAGAAACTTAGCAGTTCTGGCGACAAAGACTTTCTGGTCGTCAGGATGGTAGAACTCATATCCCATAGTTTCTTTAGGATATCCCACAAAATAGCATCTTACTGATCTCGCTTCAAGCTTAGTTGCCTCAAGCTTCTTGACATATGCTTCACAACCCCAAATCTTAATATGATTAAGACTTGGCTTTCTTCCATGCCATATCTCATAGGGTGTTTGTGAAACTGATTTGGAAGGTACTCTATTAAGCAAGTAAGCTGCTGTATATAGAGCGTATCCCCAGAATGTTACTGGTAGATCAGCGGAACTCATCATAGAACGAACCATGTTCATCAAGGTTCGATTTCTCCTTTCAGAAACTCCATTAAGTTGTGGAGTTCCCGGTGGAGTCCACTGTGATATTATTCCACACTCTTTGAGATAATCTAGGAACTCATTACTCAGATATTCACCCCCTCGATCTGATCTTAGGATCTTTATCTGTTTCCCAGTTTGCTTCTCAACTTCATTCTTGAATTCTTTGAACCTTTCAAAGGATTCTGACTTGTACTTCATAAGATATACATAGCCAAACCGAGAGTGATCGTCGGTGAATGTGATATAGTATGAGAAGCCTTCTCTCGACGTAGTAGACATAGGTCCACATACGTCAGTGTGGATTAACCCTAGAATTTCAGTGGCACGCTCTCCTTTTCCAGTAAATGGAGATTTGGTCATCTTCCCTTTCAAGCAACATTCACAAGTACCCATCCGGTCATTACCTAATGGGTGGAAATATCCGTCTTTCGACATCTTGCGAATCTTATCAAGGTTCACATGTCCAAGTTTAAGATGCCACATCTTTTCTTGGTTAACTTCTTCTCTACCCCTTTTGGGTTTTGAGGTATTCCCGCTTTCAATACAGTGCATCCCACTATTCGTCTCTAGGTGAAAAAGTCCCTCTATCATATTACCATGAGAGATAATACGACCGTTCAAGTATAAAGTGCAACTCATTTTGTCAAACAATACTGAGTGCCCATCTCGTAAAAGCTTTAGAGATGGAAATCAAATTCTTTATACATGAAGGAAAGTATAAACAATTTTTAAGTTCCAGGACTTCCCCAGAGGGTAGGTTAAACATATAGGTGCCTATTGCTTTTGCAGAGATTTTAGTGCCGTTCCCAACTCGCACAACCATCTCCTCATTGCGCAGTGATCTGCTCCCTGTTAGTCTCTGCAACGTATTACAGATATGTTGACTAACACCTGAATCAAATATCCAGGAATTGGAGCTCACTGTAAAAGCACTCTCTATGACAGAAATAGTCTCTTCAAAAGTTCGTGTCATAAGGCTCGCAATGCGCACCCTGTATTTCTTCTTCCAACGTTCATCCTTTCCACAATGAAAGCATGTTCCTTTGGATTTCTTTGCCTTCTTCTTACGCAACATTTTCCTTATCATTGCATTCTCACTGCCACTGTCTTTTTTGAAACCTTTTTCAAATTTACAGCACATGTCAATCATCTCTTTCAAAGAATGATCGAATCTATTCACTTTATAGTTTACGATAAACTTAGTGAAACCATCCGAGATAGATGCAAGGAAAAAGTCTTCGGCCATTTTCCCATCCATGGAAGTTCCTAAACTTTGAAGATCTTTAAAGATCCTTTCCATCTTTTGTCCATGTTTATGGACCGATGTCCCCTTTGCCATTTTGGCATTCATTAGACTACAAATATTCGAGAATCGTACATTACTAGTCTCAATGTCATGCATCTTATGCAAACTTTCAACCATGGCACAAGAAGTGTCCATGTGCTTATGTAGCTTCATAAGCTCCTCACTAAGTGAAGTGAGGATTAAGCATTTGGCTTGTAAGTCATCCTCATAGTGTCTAACATAATTTTGACACTCCTCCTTTGAAGCTAGTTTCGTAGGAGGTACATGAGGAGGGGATTGCTTAAGTACATACAATATGTCTTTCACCTTTGAGACATTCTCAATGTGGCGATACCAAGCAAGGAAACGTTGGCCTTTTAGGCCCTTTTTGTCAAGTATAATGGTGGGTATAATTTTAGGCATGTCGTTCACTACATAACATAACAGAAATCGAATTAGCATTGTTGTTTAAAACTATTTTGATTGGGTCTTTGAATCAAATAGTACCACCCACTATTTTTGGCAAATTCCACATCCCTCAATAGAATTCGAGAGTTATATTGAACTTTTAGTGGGTTATGGGAGACTCACCATTACCAAGCCCACCTCACGATGATACGATGTTGGCTAGCAAAAATAATGATGAGAGAATAACAAATTATTCATTTACAACCTTTTGTAATTACCCATCCGTTTGGCCTCTAGAGAATGTTGCCTCACGATGATACGATGTTGGCACCATTGCACTTAGTTTAAGTTATTCCCACCATGCTTAGTTCGTGAAGGGGTTCAAGAATAGCCTCACGATGATACGATGTTGGCTATCCTCGTTGCCTACACTCACCTCATCATATGTATATGGATTCCTCCTGGATATAAGCACATGCTTTGTACTTCCCCATGATAGGGTGAAGTCGGTGCATGAGTCACAAACGCTTGGAACCCACCACGGTGGAAGGCCTACAAAGAGATATTCTAAACATCTCTCGCTTATCAACTTAAATATTCGTTTGTTGAGGGAATTGTTTTGGGCTACATCAAAACATTTTAATCACATTAAAAGAACTTGGGCCTATCACAACCATTGGTCCAAGTTTATATGAATTAGTAGTATATAATACTCCCACTGTTTCGTTGAAACAAGCGAGACTATATGGAACTACTAACGAATGCTTTGCATCCTCATATGGACTATATGGTCATATTAGGTTTTAGGATGATTATGAACCGTTTGATTTGATCCAACACGAGCCTTGTGTTGGACCTTGGGTCTAAGGTAGATAGTTGTTGATTTTAGTTACGCGTTTAATCCAATTAAACCGTTATTTCCTATTGGGCGTTGGACCCAACTATTCCATTTTGCATACATTTAAACAAAAGGAATACATGAAATAATAATAAGGGCTTATGCCCTTTTACAACACAAATGATGGACTTATGTCCATTTACAACAATCTTGAACTAATCAAATTACATTCAAATCTACACTACCAAGCCCAAACATTCATAATGTAAAGCGGCCAATCACATAGCTCAATTATCGAGGCATTTGGTTCATAATCATCCTTCTCTTAATCAAACACATTTAATTAAGAAAACAACTTTAAAACAATTGGTTTTCGGATCCATAGAATTGATTTAAATGGAACTAAATAAAATGAAAATCCAATTCTCATTTAAAGAGATAAACCATTTTGTTCTCATCTAATTTGGGCCAAAAACAATGACCACAACTTTTGGGCCATTTTCTAAAAACAAAAACTTTTGGGGTCACTTTGTAAAAACACAAGAGTCCACAACTTCATGTAATCACAACTTAGAACCCAAACATTTTTAATAATGTCAAAACATCATTAAAGGAACAAAACAATTTGTCCTTTAAAGTTTTTGGACCTTAACGTAAAAACGTAAACTTTTGGGCCAAAATGCAAATACACAAAAGTATCAAAACTTTATGTAAGTGCACAAAAGACCCAAAAATACCCTATTTTAAAGGGTGGCCGGCCATAAGTGTTTTTAGTGATGAAAATTCAAATTTTATACAAAGTTTTGTAAGTGGGTTTTGTTAGGTGAGGTAAAGATGAAATAAAATTTTGTAAGAAATGATTTATGTCATTCTTTAAAACAAAGTTTGTCTCCCATTAAAATTACTTAATCATTAACCATCACCCACTAAAAATAAATCAAAACTTTATGTAAAAACATAAAACTTTTTGAATCAAAACTTCAAAACTTTTTGTTCTTGGCAAGAACTCCAAGAACATTGAAGAACACTTATGAAAACTCAAAATACATGGCACCAAATTTTAGTTCCAATATTCATGCTTAAATGAAATACATCTACAACATTTGAGATGCTAAATTTTCTAGCAAAATTTATATTCAAAGCAAGAACAAAGCTTGTAACATTTACAACATTTAAATCATAAAACATGAAAATCACAAAACCCAAAAGGATCCACCATACACTAGACCTAGGCTCTGATACCACTTGAAAGAAAAATTTTGTCCTAGCTAAGAACATGTAAGAACATTTGAATACATATGCTAACAATTAACTCTTTAAAGTAGGCATGCATCCAAAAACAATTCATAAAACCCATGACTTTCAAAGCCTAGTATATGGTGAATCAAAAGACTCTTTAACAACATTAAAGAATATGAAGAATTTAGATATTCTTTACCCTTGAAGCTCATCCTTGATTACACAAGGGATTCACCCAAGTGGAGGGCCTTCAAGTCACCTCCTTGCTCCTTGGATCTTCCTTGTGATTTTCCTCCTTTTAGTGCTCCTTTGCTTCTTTGAGGATTTGAGGATTAGTTCTCCAAAACACCAAAAGTTTGATGTCTCTATGTCTCTTCACCAAGGATGTATTTTGTGAGGATGAAAATGGATCACTTAGGGAAGTAAATTTGCTGGATAACTATCCCTAAGTAGCCAAGAAAACCCTAATTGAAAACAAAGCTATAAAGATGAATTTATACTTCATTTCTTAGGTGAGTGGCAAACTTGCAATTAAGCAAGTTTTGACATTCCTCACCCTAAATGGCCGGCCATATATTGTTATTGGGCTTATTGCCCATTTTGTTTTAGTTGTCATACAACTTAAACATAATGGGCCTTGTGGACCAAAACACTTTTGGGCCCCGAAGCCCCAAAACCAACTTAAAAGCCCAATACGAACATTTCGTATAATTAATTAACTAATTAATTAATCTTGACCATTCTTCAATTAAACCATTTAATTGCTTATCCATTTCATTTAATTTCTTCACATATATCCTTATTTGGTGTGCGATCCATTAGGTTCCAATTAGCGAGGCAGTGGGCGATGTTACTCTTAACTATCGATTGTGAATTGAAACCACATTTCAATTCTCCCTTTTTGATGATTAGTGTTTGCTAATCAATAGGGCTTCCACAAACCATGAGTGACACCTAGCAGTATGTCATGGTTACCCAAGCTAAGTAGAATTGGTTGGAGAACCTATCCAGTTACAATTACAATGCAATACGGTCCTTCTCTAATACAATACTCTTAATCACATTGTTTAAGTGATAGTTTGTTTCATGTCTACTATCCAATGTGATACTTTCTTATATGATTCCCTTGAATATGATTTGGAACATCTTCCTTAGTCATATTCATTTGCTTTGGCCAAAGACTTTAGAATCATATTTTAGAGTATTCTCCTTCCACCATGGAAGGTTAGAGATCCCTTGTTGTGCATTCATATGCCTACATGACTAGATCACATGACCCCAACAATGTCGTGGACAATCCGAGGGAATGCCTTTGTCATGATCAAAGATCAAGGACCTAACCATTAGACATCTATGATGCCTCAGGTCTAAGGACTAATTTGCATATTGTAACCTTAGAGTTCGTACATGACATGTATGTTTGAACTCTCTTTAATCGCAGTTCAGTGTACTCGATCACTCTTTCGAGCACCTATGTGTTTGTCTTAGTGTCCAACACCAAATGACTTGAGACTAGTTCATACTCACGTTTGAGTCAACATAACACATACTAACCTTAGCGGATTGTCAATGCCCAATTGGCAATCCTATGGCTAGGAACGTTTTAGGAATGAACATAAGAGAAAGGTCTCCTTAATCTAACTCATTAGATCACTTATCTCTTATGTCAAATACATCCCTTGGATTCTCTTATTGTTTAAACACATGATACAATAAATAGTGAATAACAATAAGTATTGCCCTTCCATTAAACATATAAAAGTTTAACATATTAAGTATTCCAAAAAGCTATTACATCAAATGAGTGGCTTTGTGGGCATACTTCCAACAGAGACACGATACTCCAACATTGAGAAATTGGCTCTAGCATTGGTCATGTTTGCTCGAAAACTTCGCCCTTACTTCCAAGCACACTCCATCATCGTGCTTACCAATCATCCTCTTCGACAGATACTCCAAAATCCTGACACTTCCGGGCGAATGATCAAATGGGCAATAGCATTGGGTGAGTTTGACATCTCTTACCAACCAAAGCCAGCTGAGAAGGGCCAAGCAATGGCAGACTTCATCGCTGACTTCACATATCATGTTGACATTGTTTTTACGCCTAAAGAAGTGGTTTCATTACCCTCGGAAGCTCAGAAAATAAAACCAACAGCCCCAACATGGAGTCTATATGTTGATGGCTCATCTAACCAACAGGGTTGTGGAACAGGACTAGTCCTTACGACCCCTGACAAAGTGGCAATGGAGTATGCTCTTCGTTTCAAATTCAAGGCGTCGAACAATGAGGCCGAATATGAAGCCCTCCTAGCAGGTTTACATTTGGCCAAACACCTTGGGGTTAAACGAATTGATATCTTCAGTGACTCCCAATTGGTGGTTAACCAGGTCACCAACAACTTTGATGCTAAAGATAGCTCTATGACAGCATATATGGCACAAACACAATTGTTGCTCAAGCACTTCCACTACCAGATCACCCAAATTCCTCGAGCGGCAAATAGTCATACAGATGCTTTGGCTCGCCTCGCATCAACGCTTAGACAAGGCTAAAGGTTGTTGGCCAGAATTTATACCCGCAGTTCTTTGGTCATACCCACTTCGTATCGGACATCAACAGGAGAAACCCCATTCTCACTTGCCTTTGGTACAGAGGCAGTTGTCCCAGTTGAGCTTGAGTAAGCAACGTTCTGAGTCCATAACTACGTGCAAAGCGAAAATGACAAACAACTTACCCTCAACTTAGATCTAGTCGAGGAACACATAAACCAGGCTCACTTGAGGAATGTCGCCTACAAGCAGCGTATCTCCAACTACTATGACTCAAGGGTCAAACCTCATTCTTTCAAAGTGGGGGACTGGGTATTGAAGAAAAGATTACTTTGCGACAGAGTCCCCCGAGTGAAAGAACACTTAGTCCAAACTGGGATGGACCGTTTGAAGTTGTTGGCATCAGTCGCCCTAGCTCCTACAAGCTTAGAAGCTCTGATGGCAAGACCTTTGCCCATCCATGGAACGCTAATCACTTGAAGTACTATTACAAGTAAACTCACATTGTACAAGTGTTGAGCTTCAGCCGTTCGGCATCCTATGTAACAAAGACTATTTCGCATGAATTCAATAAAGAGATGATTTAGACAACTCGGTCCTAATCCTCTTACATTCCTAGCAATGAAACACTCGGGTTCAAAGCTTTAACATGAATGCTTCCAACATGAAACAAAGTCTAAGTATATGTCAACAAGACTATACAAATAAATGAACAGCTTCACAGTATATTCGTTCAATCATACATTCTAACACATTCATACATAAGCTAACTGTGCTTCGAAAGGGTTTAACATACTTTGTGTCATTCGACACTTGCTACAATGTGCCTCGAAATGTGAAGAAGGAACCCATCTTCATGCCACCAACCAGGTGATGAAATGTACAACCCGTACTCTCCTTCATGCCACCAACCAGGTGATGAAATGTACAACCCGTACTCTAATATAATTTGGCAAATTGCCACTCATGCCACCAACTAGGTGAAGAAGGAACTCATCTTCATGCCACCAACCAGGTGATGAAATGTACAACCCGTACTCTCCTTCATGCCACCAACCAGGTGATGAAATGTACAACCCGTACTCTAATATCATTTGGCAACTTCCCATTCATGCCACCAACCAGGTAAAGAAGGAACTCATCTTCGTGCCACCAACCAGGTGATGAAATGTGATGAAAGGTGATGAAGGAACTCACCTTCGTATCACCAACCAAGTGATGAAAGTAACTCACCATTCATTCCACCTACCAGAAGACGAATGGTACACTTTGTAAATGTGAACTCCTAGCATTCACAAATAATCAAAAACCCTCAAGCTTGACAACTCAACTAGGGGAGCACTTATGCCTAACAAGAGTTATAGTCACCAACAAAGTCTTATTGCAAGCCAACAACAACTTCAGTGCATGGCATACGAAGATCAAGCTATTCAGCCCTCTTACATCTGCTTCAGATATTTCCCCTCTTTAACAATGCAAACACTACAATTCTCAAAAGCTTCACACACTCTTGATCAAGACAGTGTGAAGCAAAACCAATTTATGGTGCCAACAAGAGCTTCATCAATAGAGGGCAATCACAATTCTCAAAAGCTTCACACACGCTTGATCAAGACAATGTGAAGCAAAACCAATTTATGGTGCCAACAAGAGCTTCATCAATGGAGGGCAACCACAATTCTCAAAAGCTTCACACACTCTTGATCAAGACAGTGTGAAGCAAAACCAATTTATGGTGCCAACAAGAGCTTCATCAATAGATGGCAACCACAATTCTCAAAAGCTTCACACACTCTTGATCAAGACAATGTGAAGCAAAACCAATTTATGGTGCCAACAAAAGCTTCATCAATAGAGGGCAACCACAATTCTCAAAAGCTTCACACACTCTTGATCAAGACAGTGTGAAGCAAAACCAATTTATGGTGCCAACAAGAGCTTCATCAATGGAGGGCAACCATAATTCTCAAAAGCTTCACACACTCTTGATCAAGACAGTGTGAAGCAAAACCAATTTATGGTGCCAACAAAAGCCTCATCAAAGGAGTTCAACCACAATTCTCAAAAGCTTCACACACTCTTAATCAAGACAGTGTGAAGCAAAACCAATTTATGGTGCCAACAAAAGCTTCATCAATGAAGGGCAGCTACAACTCGTAGAAAACTTCACACACTCTTGATCAAGACTGTTCGAAGCAAATTCAATTTATATGGTTCATCCAAATCTTCGACTACTACAAGGTGTGGCTTGCATCACAATCTCTTGCTTAACAGTGTAGAAGCAAAATTTGTATATGTTGTCTCTCCCACATTTTCAAATTTCTAATTTTCCCAAAAAAAAAAAAAGGAAATTGCAATCTCTTGCTCAACAGTGTGGAAGCTAAATTTGTATATGTTGTCTCTCCCACATTTTCAAATTTCTAATTTTCCCAAAAAAAAAAAAGGAAATTGGGAAATTCAACAAAGCTTCACCACAAAAGCTTTATCAACAAAAGCTTCATCAATGGAGGACAACTACAATTTCTCAAAAGCTTCACACTATCTATATCAAGATAGTGTTAAGCAAAATCAATTCATGGTACCCAACAAAGCTTCACCACAAAAGCTTCACCAACAAAAGCTTCATCAATGGAGGACAACTACAAATTCTCAAAAGCTTCACACTATCTTGATCAAGATAGTGTGAAGCAAAATCAATTCATGGTACCCAACAAAAGCTTCAACTCCAAAGCTTCACCTACAAAGCTTCAACACCAAATCTTCACCTACAAAGCTTCAACACCAAAGCTTCACCTACAAAGCTTCAACTCCAAAGCTTCACCTACAAAGCTTCAACTCAAAAGCTTCACCTATAAAGCTTCAACTCCAAAGCTTCACCTACAAAGCTTCAACTCAAAAGCTTCACCTATAAAGCTTCAACTCCAAAGCTTCACCTACAAAGCTTCAACTCAAAAGTTTCAACTCAAAAGCTTCACCTATAAAGCTTCAACTCCAAAGCTTCACCTACAAAACTTCAACACAAAAGCTTCACCCACAAAAGCTTCACCCACAAAAAGCTTCAACCACAAAAGCTTCCCCCACTACAAAAGCTTCACCCACAAAAGCTTCACCTACAAAAGCTTCACCCACAAAAGCTTCACTCACCATAAAAGCTTCACCCACATAAGCTTCACCCACAAAGCTTCAACACAAAAGCTTCACCTACAAAAGCTTCACACACTCTTAATCAAGATAGTGTGAAGTTTATCAATTCATGGTACCCAACAAAGCTTCAACCTCAAAGCTTCACCTACAAAGCTTCAACACCAAAGCTTCACCTACAAGGCTTAATATATATATATATATTTTTTTTTTTTATGTTTTTTTTGGAAATTCAAAAATTCGTAAAAAAATAAAAAATAAAAAATGCCTAGGCCTCATCTTCTTTGGTCCTAACAACTTTCATAACAAATATATATATATGAAGGAGGAGTTTTGGGCTACCACTTAGAAAGGAAATGCCTCATTCGTCAACTCCCTTAACCGGAGACTTGGGGGACTTCTACCATATGCTACTGCACCTTGATACTCGGAAGTCTCACGACCACTCAGTGACTTGGATTTTTCAAGTCTCCAACTGAGAAGTTTTCCTCACTCGGGAAATTAAGGGAGCACTACCTCAACATACATGCTTCACTCACAAAACTTCAACATACAAGCTTCAACAAAAGAAAAAATTCAAAGAACTTAGTAAAGAAGGCTTTGGTGTATTTAACACAATACGTTGAAATGAAGCAAAGCTTATTTATTGATATCTTCGATAAGTTACAAGTATGTACATATACATGAATCAAAATAAACAAACAAGAGGGAGCCTTCACAAATGTTGCTCAGGAGAAGTCTCAGCAGTCAGCAGAGCCCCAGAAAGAGAAGGCACCAGAGGGTGATCATTCGGAGCCTCAGTACTGGACAGAACCCCAGAAGGAGGAGGCATCAAAGGTTGATCATTTGGAGATTCATTACGCGGTACAGCCCTATAAGACGAAGGCAATAAATGCCTTTGGAACAAACCCACAAAGCTCTGATGATCAAGTAAAATCTGACCATCAGATTCCTGTACCTGGTCAAGCTTCATCTTTATGTTTGTAGCATAGTCATGTCCGAGCATGTGCAACTGTTTATTCTCATGCTTGAGCCTTCTAATCTCATGTTTGAGACTTATCACTTCAGCCGCCAATGATTCAACTTGGCGGGTTCGAGCAAATAGGCGTTGGGCCATATTAGACACAAAACCTGCACACTAAACACTGAAAGCCAGAGAATCCTTAACAGCCAACTCATCAGACCATTTGGAAAATAGTCTGTTATTTTTTGGAGTGAGACGGTTCCTGGCCATCACCGCAGCGGTCATATCATTCTTCATCACAGAGTCCCCAACAGTAAGAGGACCAATATGGGATAAGAAGGATGTGCGCCATATGTTGTCTTGAGAAGGCATGGCTGCCTCTTCACCAAAGTTCAAGTCAAAACGACGGTCGGATGGGCCAGACATTCTCAGAAATGATGAAGGAGAAATGAGGTGCAATAAATCTCTAAAGTACATAAATAAAGGGAAAATTCCTACAAGCAATAACTCTCTGAACGTACTTTTTGCACACAATTGGTGTCCCCTATAAAAGAAAGGGCAATAGGGCTGTTGGTTCAAAAATCGAAGAGGCACCACTTTCTGGATTTCGAGAAACAGATTTTCATGAGTAAAATATGTCGACAATCCCCACACGCAACATCAGCTCCTCGGGTACCATAAATAACTTTGCCAAAGATCTCTGACAAAATTTAGACACATAAATTTTGAAGGTCCAGCTACCATACCATTACCCACAAGGGTAAAGGAACAGCACCACTGCTTGATAACTGAAAAGTCCCTATGTGTGTCAGCCTCTGTGCTCCGTGGCAAGGTAGATTGGCAAAAATGCCCAACCTTTACTCACATCGAGAAAACACTCCTAACATGATTACTTTCTCAAAAATCAAATAGGCACCGCTCTCCGAATCTTAAGAGCCAGACTCCGACCAAGATTGCTTTCTGAAAAATGGAAGAGGCACCGCTCTCCGAATCTCCAGAGCCATACGGGACCAGGATTGCTTTCTCAAAAATCGAAGAAGCACCGCTTTCCAAATCTGGAGAGCCAGATCCCCAATAGGATTACTTGTTCAAAAATAGAAGAGGCAACGCTTTCAGAATCTCGAGAGCCAGATCCCCAACATAATTGCTTGTTCGAAAACCGAAGAGACATCACTTTCCGAACTTCGAGAGCCAGATTTCCTTGGATAAAATTTGTCTGCAATCTTCACACGCAACATCAGTTTTCCAGATACCACAGACCACTTTTTCAAAGTGCTTTGACAAAGTTAAAACACGTGAATCTTGCACCTCCCACTACATTGCTATGATCGAGAAGGGTAAAAGAACAGCGTTACCACTCGCTATTGGGACAATTCTTATATATGTCGACGTTCATCCTCCACAGCCAGGCAAACCTGCAAATAAAAAAAATGCTCAACTTTTCTTCACATCCGATAGGGCACTCTCAGCAGAGTCTCTCAAAATACTCAGCTTCTTTCCCCCCCGATAATAACTCTGCAAACAAGCCACACCAGAGCAAGAGTATCTCATATCATCAGGGTTAAAAGCAAGAGTATCCCATATCATGCTTTTTCCCTGTCTTTTCCTTTGGCCTTGTTCTTACCTGCAAGATAAAGAGAAAGAGATCAATCAGTCAGCACTTGGAATCAAGCTTCCAGTCAGGAACTAACTGCTTGGAACCCCTTACCTGATTACTTACCTGACATTGCTCTCGAGTACTCATCTTCAACATCTTATGCTTCTAAAGAAGATACCACATATGCCTGAGGAACAGATAGAGCAAGTGAAAAGGATACAAGGAAGCATGTGGAGACATGCGTAACAGAACACGTGCCGATACATCCACTCCTTTGTCAACAGCAAAAGTATCCCATATCATCAGGGTCGAACGTACTGTAGATTTGATAGACTTGTTTTGACCCTCAAATTCTTGAGCCGGCCTCATACTCTGAAGGAAACCAGAAAACCCTCCAGCCCAGTTCAAGAATAAGCCTGTGGAAATTTACTTCTTCAAAAGCAAAAATATCTCATATCATCTCTTCTCATTTTTCTTCTTTTTATCATTCTTGTTGCCTGCAAGATAGGGAGAATGAGAACAATCAGCCGGAACTCGAAATTAAACTTCTGATATGTGACTGATTGCTTACCTTGTTTGTCACCTCTTTCGGCAAATCTCTTAGCTCGGTGACTTGGGAGGCTCCTACTACATGGTTTGTATCGCGCTTGACCAAGCCTGAAACTACAATTAAGCTTTAAGTGAAATTGATACATTACTTTGTGCATCTCTACTGGTTAATAAAACCCCCGTGGATGGAGGAAAAGTACTTCCAGAGAAGATGTCACATCTACCTATGAGACAGAAAAGGCAAGTGAAGACGATACCACACTTCGGTACTTAGAAGTTTTGTGATTACTCAGCAGCTTGGATTTTGCAAATCCCCAATCAATGAGCTTCCCTCACTCGGGAACTTAGGGGAGCATTGTTTGTACCATACTTGACCAATCTCAAAACTACTGAGCACCGATCAATGTTATACTGTCAAGGACCCAGAAGAGTTTCCCTCAAACCAGGAGGCCAATCACAGTGCAACATGTGTCGACATCAGAAGCCAATCATAGCGTGACACGTGTCAACATCGGATGCCAATCATAACACGACACGTGTCAATGTCAGAACAAAGCTAGAAAATCTCTTATATAAAATGAGATCATTCTCCCACAATATTTCCTAATGTCATTTGTATTAAATCATTCACTTGTACTCACTAAATGAGAGCTTGAACCTATGTACTTGTGTAAACCCTTCACAATTAATGAGAACTCCTCTACTCCGTGGACGTAGCCAATCTGGGTGAACCACGTACATCTTGTGTTTGCTTCCATGTCTCTATCCATTTACATACTTATCCACACTAGTAATCGGAGCAATCTAGCGAAGGTCACAAACTTAACTCTTTCTGTTGTACCAAAGTCCTCACTGATTTTGTGCATCAACAGATCTCATACTTGCTTTCTATACTATGTGTTTGATCTTGTGCACTTGCGAGTTTAAAACGTGCAATTGGTAGCTTAATATTTAGGTTACAAAATGCATAACAGGCAGCTCGGCTCATCCACGTCTGGATATTCAGAGTGTAGAGTTTATCTTCCCGTTTTAGAAAGCAGACTCATATGGGTGTCGGGAAATTAGTTTATCCTTTCGCATTGGAGAACATGGTTGGTCCCTCGGGGGGGTGCAATTCCTGTGGTGAGTCCCTAAGAAGGGAGCGATCCTTTTTTGAAGTGCAGGAAAGATAAGTTGTTGTAGACATGTAGTCTAGCCAAGTTATAAATTACTTCTGAATTCCTCATTGAAAAACGAGTGAAACGAACGACTAACTTAACTGTAAAGACTGCATAACAACTGGATAGTCATCGGCTTGTGAGGTGGTGCCCGTTGAGCTGCTTGAGTCTTGGGGTCTTGATATAGTGGGAGGTCACATATGGCACTTCCTCAAGTTGTAGGCGTTCCATTGCTTCTCGATCTATTTGTTGTTCATGGTGGCAAGGGTGTAATTAACATTGCCGCCTACTTTGCTAATCTTATACGGACTTCCTAAATGGGATCCATCTTTTTAGAGCCTTCTCTGCGGGCAGTGATGAAAGTTTTCTTATGACTAGATCTCCGGGTTGGAACTGCCAGATCTTGGCCCTTTTATTGTAGCTGGAGAGGAACTGCTGCTGATAGGCTGCGATGCGGGTAATGGTCTGCTTGCGCTTCTCCTCTGCCAGATCAAAACTTGTGGGTATCTCCTTACTATTCTACTTAATACTTGGCTGTAGAGTGTTGATGCTTGACACAATTATGTTGGGAGGAATGATTGCTTCCGAACCAAATGCTAAAGAGAAAGAAGTCTCACCAGTTGCTTGTTTTTTAGTGGTGCGATATGCCCATAGACATTAGGGGAGTTCATCTAGCCATTTTCCCTTTTTCTTAGTGCGGGATTTCTTGAGCTAGTTGAGGATCGTCTTGTTGGATGCTTCGATCGGCCCATTGCCTTGAGGATATCTCGATGTGTACATATGCTGCTTGATGTCATACTTTTGGAAGAACTTTGCCAAATCTTTGCCCATAAATTACGGGCCATTGTCAATGACGATGGACTGAGAGATGCCAAATCGGTAAATGATGTTCCTTCATATGAAGCGCTATATGTCCGTTTAAGTCGTGGTCGTCATGGGTTCTGCTTTTACCCATTTGGTGAAGTAATCAGTTGCCAATATCATCATGCCTTTGCCCCCAGTAGCAAGCGGCATAAGTCCTATCAGGTCGATTGCCCACTGCGGACAATGACTCATCTACGGGTGTAGTTCGCTGGTAAACAGTGCTGATACTGGCTTAAAAAGTTGCGAGCGGTCGCATTTTTGTACTAACTCCTTAGCATCTTGGTGTATGGTAGGTTAGTAATAGCCTGCGTTAAGAGCCTTATGTGTTAAAGATCGGCCTCTTGAGTGATTTCCATAAATGCCTTCATGGATTGAGCTTAGAACCTTCAAGTCATCGAAAGGTGCTAGGCAACGAAGATGTGGTCTGGTGTAGGATCTTCGGATGAGAATGCTTTTCCACATGTAGTAGCGTGCTGCCTTTATTTGGAGCTTTCTAGACTCCAACCTTTCCGTGGGGAGTGTGTCGTTGACTAGGTAGTCTATAATAGAACTTTGCCAGTTGGGGGTTGTACTAACCTGTGACACATTGGTTGCCGGCTCCGCCTCTATGCTTGGCTTGTTTAGATACTCCACCGGAATAGAGCGTTTGAGTTGGTGGTTGAGGGATGAGCCTAGGCCAATTAACACATCCGCGTGAGGGTTGTCTGCCCGTGGAACTTGAGTGTGAGTGTAAGTTTAAAATGCCTCAAGTTGTTTGCGTACCTTCTCTAGGTATTACGCCATCTTTGGATGTTTTACCATGTACTCCCCAGTAGTCTGGCTGATGATTAGTTGGGAATCGGAATGAATTACGAGCTTCTTCACCTCCAAGTCTTTTCCCATTCGAAGGCCTGCTAGTAAGGCCTCGTACTGTGCTTCATTGTTCAATGCTTTAAAGCCTAGAGTTATCACTTTCTTGAGCATTGAACTATCTAGGGTGACAAAGACCACGCCTACTCTCTAACCTTTGTAGTTGGATGCGTCATCGACATGTAAATGCCAGAAGTTTCCATTAGGGGGAGCAGACATGGCTAATGTGTGCTCGGCTGCTTCTAGGGCGTTGTCAGGCAGCTCTGTGGCGTTGCTTAGGCTAGGCATGAATTCTGCTATGAAGTCCGCCAAGGCTTGGGCCTTTATTCCCGTGCGGGGTCGAAAAACTAAACTGTATTGGCCAAGTTCCAACGCCTACTTCATCACTCATTGAGAAGCGTCCAAACCATATAGGATTAATCATAGAGGATATTGAGTCATGATGATAATTGTATGAGCTTGAAAGTATAGTCTGAGCTTCTGAGCCCTAACGACTAGTGCCAAAATTAATTTTTCAACCTTTAGGTATCTAATTTCCGCATCGAGAAGAGCTTTAGAAGTGTAGAATACTGGTAATTGGGCCTCCAACTATTCTCGTATGAGGGTAAAGCTCACTGCTACTTCTGAGACTACCAAGTAGATGTATAAGTCCTCTACTACTTCCAGCTTGGATAGTAAGGAATGTGATGTAAGATACTTTTTCAGGTCTTGGAAAGCTTTTTCACACTCTTCATTTCATTTGTCTCGTTGTGCCTTCTTGATGGCCTTAAAAAAAGGGTTACATCGATCAGTAGACCGCAAGAGAAAGCGTTGAAGGCGGCTGCTTGTCCGGTCAAGCTTTGGATCTCCTTCAAGGTAGTGGGAGATTTCATCTCTAGGATTGCTCGGATTTGCTTGGGATGTGCTTCGATTCCTCGTTGGGTTACTAGGTACCCTAAGAATCTGTCTGAAGATACTCCAAATGTCCATTTGGTGGGGTTGAGCTTCATCTTGTACTTTATAAGGATGTTGAAAGTTTCCACCAGGTTGCCGATGTGGTCTGACTGCTGCTTGTCCTTCACCGTGATGTCATCGACATAGACTTCCATAGTTACCCCAATTTGCTTCTTGAACATCATGTTTACTAACCTTTGGTAAGTGGCTCCCTCATTCTTAAGGCCAAAGGGCATAACTTTGTAGTAGTAGGTGCCTCACTCGATCACGAACACGATTTTCTCTTTGTCGAGCTTGTAAATGGCTATTTGGTTGTAGCCAGAGTATGCGTCCAAGAAGCTGAGCAGCTGGTTCTTAGAAGTTGAATCTACTAGTATATCGATTTAGGAAAGCGGATAAGGATCTTTTAGGCATGCTTTGTTGAGGTCGGTGTAGTCTACGCAAACCCTCCATTTTCCCTTCTCTTTCGTCACGACTAGCACGAAGTTGGCAAGCCATGCTGAGTGTGCTACCTCTTCTATGAATCCGGCCTCTAGTAGCTTGTCAATTTCCGTTTTGATGTTTGCTACTCGCTCGGGTGCAAAATGTCTTCTTTTTTGGATCATTGGTTTGGCAGCGGGGTCGACATGCAGCTTGTGGCAAGCTATCTCGAGATCGATGCTGGGCATGTTGGAAGGTGACCATGCAAAAATGTCAAGGTTTTCCCTAAGGAAAGATATGAGTTCTTCATTCTCGGCTGAGCTTAGACGTGAGCCGATTCTGGCCGTCTATTCCGGTTGCTGGGGATCAATAATGATATCTTCGGTGTCTTCTTCAAGTTTTCATCCCATCTCCTCTGCTTGGGCACTATCTTCTTGATCCGCTTGCTGTAATTGCTATTTGGTAGCTTCTTTGTCCCTTTGGACCTCAGTAGCCTCTACAGGAGTAAAGGTTATTTTCTTTGACTTTTTCAACACTTGCACAATGCATCGTTGAGATATGGCCTGGTCAGACTGCTTGGACTCGTGAGATTAGTAGAGCTTGAACCATGGACCAAGAACAAGCCATAAACCAAGAACTACTCTAAGTTCTCAACCCGGACCCATCATTATCTTCATCGAGCAGGATGCAGAAGGCGTCAATTTTCCACACGACGACGCATTAGTAGTATATATCCAACTAGCCTATGCTATAGTCGACAAAATGATGGTCGACAATAGAAGTGCAATCAATCTACTTCAATTCTCAATCGTTCAGAAGATGGGCCTGAACTGCCATCGACCACATCACACTTGATGTGAAAACACCACCAGTTATCTCAAAGCAGACATTCACGATCGTAAGCAACCCATCATTATTTTGGCAGTCGACACATCATTGTTTCAGTGAAGCCTTCTGCATCTTTTTTATTGTTTCGACAGCTTAAACCATGGCTCATTCTTGATGTCGTGAAGGATTTGGTAGATCGAAATTGAGAACTTAGAGTAGTTATTGGTCGTCAAGCCTTCTTTGGTTGTGGGTCGGTAACTACGTTTGGCCTTCTGCCTACTTTTGCTGGACTATTTCCTATCCTTATTCTTTTGAGCCACCATTGACTATTTTGTAGGCTGCTCGGGTGCTTTGTCTGCTCGTCGAGCCTCGTCCCAAAGTGCATGCTTCTATGCCAGAGTGAAATAGTCTGCCAGAGTTAGATGCTCTTTTATGATCAATTCTCTGAATAGTGGGTGATTTGTTGAGAGTCATTTTTGGAATGATGCACTTGCTATCGAGTCGTCGCATTCGACGATCTTCGCCTTCTATGCTTTGAACCTCTTCACATAGTCGCGGGGCAACTTCTTTGGGTTCTTCTTCACATTAAACAAGTGGTCAGACTTTTTGTTGATCGAGCGGTAAGATGAGTATTCCTTGGTGAAAACCAAAGAAAGATCATCAAAACTCCAGATAGATCGTGATGGTAAAGTGTGAAACCAATCTTGTGCTTCGCCTTGTAAATTGGTGGTGAATATCTTGCACATAAAGGCATCATTGTTCCGATAAAGGACCATCATGCTTCGGTAGTACTTCAAGTGCATCTCCAAATCTCTATCTCATTTGAAAGATGTGAAATGTGGCATTCTAAACTTACGTGGAAGCTCTGTTTGCTCGATTTCGTCCGTAAAGAGTGACCTGCTTATGTTGGTCATGTCCTGTCGTAGTGCTTCATTGACTAGTTCGTTGTGTTGGAAATCACACAATCGCTCGTTGAGAAGCCTCTCTACCTCTTCCTGAATTTACCTTTGATGGGGGTAGTGGAGCTCTCGGCTGCTACAGGTCTTGACTTGCTGGTCTAGGCTGCTCTTCTACATGTTCGGCTCGTCTATACCTCGATTGCGGTGCGTGAGGTAAATTCTTAGCAGGCGAGGGATTTCTTTGCAAGCTGCTGGTTGAACTTGAGCCGGATTGAGTGACTGCTTCTCTCCGTCCATCATGTTACTTACTCCAATGAGATGTGGATGATGCTCCTTGCGGGCCTAGCCACGAATGAACGTTTCCTTTGGAAGGTTGCTCATGTTAATCATCGGAATGTGGTCCCAACCGTGAGTGTATACTCGTTTGTGGGCCTAATCGAGAGTGCACACTTCTTCGCACGCTAAGACGGAAGTATACACTATCTTGGGAGCCCAATTGGGAGTGTAAGATGCCCGAATGTTCAATTCGTGGTTGGTCAAGTGGCTGCATGAGAGGTTCCTCGTCTGCCTTTCTCCTACTTCGGGACACCTCGTCTGAGGTATGTTGGATCACGGTGTGCTGCAAAAGTTGATTCACCAAGGTCGTCTGTTGTGCAAGGGCGCTCATCAACTTTATGACTTGTCGAGACAAGTGTTGGTCGCCATTCAAATTAGAAGAGCTTGGAATGAATACGCCTCCTTGAGCAGTGGAAGGGTGGTAGACTCCGGGCGCGAGATTTAAGTTAGGAAATGTTAAATCCGTGGAGAAATGTGGTGAAAATGCCCCCGGTTCAATCGTAGGTCCTGAAATTTGAAGTCGGGATGGTTGAGCTAATCTTGGGCTGACTTGGGATGCTTGGGAAACCACAGGAGTAGGCTGGGCCACGGGAATGGGCTACTCAGCGTGTGGCGCATGTGGGTGCGAGGTTTGGGCTTAGCTTAGCAACGTATTGAGCTTGTGTTGGATTTGGGCGGCACGGGCCGGCTCGGTTAGGCTTAGGCCCTTGAAGGTTGAAGTGGCACGGCTCGGGCAGCGGTTGTGGCGCCCTGAACCTTGCCATATGTGGCTGCCGTGGTGGTTGCCACTGTGGTGCCTCGTGGGGGTGCCGCTCCACTCACTGTTATGTTGAGCCTTGTAGATTGCTGCGGTCCTAATCCTTGAACGTTGGAATTTCCGTTCGTCGAGGTTTCCGAATCTCTTGCCATTATACTTTTCTTTTACGTTTTATCAAAGAATTTTTAGAAATAAAAATTCCAAGAATAAAAACGTACGAAGAATCTACAAATAAGCAAAGTAACAAAAAACCTTAGATGGGAGAGTTTTCTACGAGCGTGTGACTCAACTCTCAATGAAAGCACCAATTTGTGGATGCACATTTCTTCCTCCTTGTTCTTAGACAAAATTGCACCTACAAAACAATTAACACCTTTGGTCAAGGCCAAGAGCCTCACGCGCCCACGATGAATAGGGGGCTTTGGTCGAAGAACCTCTTATGCTAAAGTTAGAATTTTGAGGGAAAAGTGTTTGGAGAATTTACACTATGTTTAGATAAGGAAAATAAACTTGGAATTTTGGTAAAAGTCAGAACTTATAAATTGACATGCACCAATTCCCTTGTTTGGATTCATAAACATAGAAATTTAGAATTTCCGCGTGGAAAAAAAACTTGGAATTTGGGAGCTCCAATTCCTAAGTTCAAATTTCATGTAAATAGATGTCATTTCCCAATTTTTATGATTGAGAGTTTAAAAATAACAAATTCCGTATTCAATTCCATTGTTCTTTTAGGTTAACCAAACAAGAAAATTTACAAATTCTAGAAAATAAAATCTTGTTATTTCAATTTCCGTCATTTTGAAATTCCTTAGTAATCTTAAATTTCTCCATCCAAACATAGTGTTAGAGAATTTAGCAAGAGAATTGGAATTGAGTTTTGGAAAGAATGAGAGTGTTTATATAGGGGTGTGGCTGGCCCCTTGGGAGGAGATGGACCAGCCATTTGGATGGCTTTTTTGGTTAGATTCTTGATTTATAGCTAATCAGTAAATTAATTGAATAATAAATCAATTAATTAGCTAATTAATATAATTAAAAAGAATGATTTGGGGGTTACCTTGTGGAGAGGATTTGATGAGGATGGATGAAATAGGTTTTGGATTAATACCTATTTTGGGCACTTTTGACTTGGTTGAGGGATGATTGTCCGCTGCTCGCACGTAGAAATCTCGGTGTGCCTCGAGGGTAATCTTGTCCTTTTACCCAAAAATCCACGTGTTGCCTCTTGATTATTTTTTGCTCCACAGTCATCACATTGTTCAGTAAATTAATTTGATTTGCGGGTTTAAAATACTAGTTCAATAGATTTGATCAAGCCCTGAATATCTTTCTTTTTTCTGTTTTTGCAAAATTATGGTATACAATGCAGTAGAGTAAGTATATATTATCTATAATGAAAAGTCTGTTGACAAACAAAATGGTATAGCTTATGGATAAGTCTTCATCAATCATTATAACAAAAACTTGGGTGAGTATCACCTAAGTTCGACTCCCACCTCTCTATTTATAAGAAAGTATAAACTCTCCTAAAAAATATTTTGAATCGCTACAAATTCGTACAAATATGCATGCATCACAACAAAGATTTACAAGATCACATGTTCATACTCAAATTTAGTAACCCAAGATGGAAACAGAAAAGACCCTGAAAATTATGTAAATTGAATAAAAAAAATTACAATTAATTCGTCTTCAATTGAATGAATTCCTTATCCAAAAAACATCCTAACTCTTATCCAGAAAAAAAAATAGGATGACTTGTTACAAGAAAATTGCTAAATTGGAAAGAAAGTTAGACCTAAATGGAAATATAGCAAATCCGGATCATTCATAATAATCTCATAAATATATCTAATTCTAGATGGAAACAGAAAAGACCCTGAAAATTATGGTAAACTGAATAAAAAATATACAAATAATCCGTCTTCAATTTGAATGAATTCCTTATCCAAAAACATTCTAACTGTTTGTACCTGGTTTTGCGCCATCAGCTCACAAGGTTGTTGAATGTGCAAGGTTCTAAGTTGTTAAATGAGAGAAATATTGAGATGATTTCCAATTATTTTAGATCATTATGGTTGTGATAACTATCACTATTTTCTAAATAATTGAAATTATCCTAATAGAATTTGTTGATTATTTGCTGGTGATCTTTTGGAGTGAATTGGTTAGCAATCATAGATGAGGTTATATGGTCAAAAGATGGGATTGCATTTGCATGCAGCGTGTGAAGCCATGGAGACTAAGTTCATGCAATTGATGGTCAGTGTGTGATTGTTGTGTTTTTTTTTAAACTACTTCTACTGTATTTTAAGAATAATTAACTGTAAAATAAAGTAGATGAGCTTTTGGTTGTTGTATTTTGAAAGAGTTATGAGTAAGAAAAACAGTATAAAACGTTTAGTAAATTTTAATGTAGAATTAATATAATTGTATACAATGCCAAAATAGACATGGTAGTAGGAGTAGGGGAGACGACATTAGTGGCGGGGCCTATGGTAGTGGTGGTGGTGGTGGTTGGGGTTGGGCTGGTGGTGATGGTAGCAGCAATGGAAGAGGTATGGAAGTGGTGCTAATACTGGGATATGGTGGTTGGGGTCTAGAGGTAACAATGGTGCTAAGGACGGTGGTATTTGGTGGTGGAAGTTGTGGTTGTGGTGGCAGTGGTCGTGATTGCGGTGGTGATAGCGGTGGGTGGCAATGATGGTGGTGATAATGGTAATAGTGGCGGTTGTGGTTGTGGTGCCAATAGTGGTGGTTGCGGTTATGATTCTAGTGGTGGCAACAATGATGGTGGTAGTGGCGTTGCTGATGTAAGGTTAATATTTGTAGCAGTAGGTTGTAGTAGTCACTTTAATCTCTAAAGGATAAAAGGTGTGCATAAGGCTAAATAATGTCATTTAAAAAAAAAAGATATTACAACAATTGAAAATATTTATTAAAGGCTCAACTCCACTTTTTATTAAAGTAGTTTTTACAAGCAACCTACAGGCTGCTTTTAAAAACTGCTGTCTAAATGTCATTGCTTTTAAAATAAGCAGGATATTTTACTTCTACCAAACACTTTTTTACTGCGTAACTTTAAAGTGAAACAGTTTTTTATGAAAAAATAATAGTAATAATACCACACGGGACCTATAAGAGTCCAATTTGAAAAAATAATTAGCAATGTGCGTGGTGTTTGATTAATGCCGTGCAAAAGTTGGATTAATATCCCTAATGTGCCGTTGGTTTAGTGATAACAACGGGATGATTGGAGATAAAGATGGGATTGCATGTGGTTTTGATTTCACAAACAAGTTCAAGAGGATGGCAATCCATGGGATAATTGAAGACAACATTTTTAGGAATATTATTTTTGGTTGCTTTAGTAGCTCGGCAAACAATTTTTCAGCATGGTCAGCAAGCAAGTTAGCATTATTAATACGGAGGCATTAGTAACGTGAGGGACCTTCAACACAATACGCAAATTTGTTCCGCGCAATTTCTTGCTTTACGTGAAACTGTCTCATCTTTGAGAAAAAATCTAACTTTCCTAACTCGGTCGACCAGTTGTCAACATCACCACCACCTTCGTTCACTCACTGACCAAGCTTGATCAATTAGTTGTCACGAAAAGCATTCAACCTAGCTCATTAGTTATTCGGTTTTCACGCCACATACGCTTGATATTTTTTAGGATCGACAAACTCTTATCGAGAAAAAAGATGACTTGTCAGTCAAAAAAGGAAAATTGTTTATTGGAAAGAAAGTTAGGCCCAAATGGAATATAGCAAATCCAGGTTTTTCCTGATATAATTCTCTGTTTTTTCCACATGTGAATAAACAAAATTGATAATGCGCGACGTGATCTGTAGCTATTTCACTGCCCAACCCACTTCATAAGTTGGTACCACAGCTGGTAATCTATGAGAATACTTTTGCTCCCCACCCTCATCACCATTCTATTGAGTTTAAAGTTTGAGACATGTGGAGTAGATGAATACAAATCTCAAAATTTAAACTTGTTCAATAGTAATAAGTATAATTGTGAGCATTACCACCAATTGAGGGTGGTGAGCAAAAATGTACCCTGTAATCTAGAGTGTAATATTAGGTAATGTTAAGAAGATTAAATTTATAAACTAAATTTTATAAATCAAATGACATGAAAGTTGATGATTAAATTATTGCTTAACGTGCTTATTTTTTATTGGTAACACATCATTTAGTTTTCAAATTTAGTCTTCCTAACATTTACTAGTGCAATATTATTATGTGCCATAGGTCTAATTATGACACCATCCAAAGAAATAAATAAATAAATAAACAATTTCACCAATATTGCTACAATAATGCATGGATGGTGCAAATCTACCAGGTGCTTTTCTGTTACACTTTTTACATAAAAACAATTGAATGCTTAGTACCACAAATATGAAATACCCACTTATTCGATCCCACCAAGAGTTTTTATCCAATTTTTAACCAAGATCTCGTATTTTTTCTTTTTCCAAATGTCTGTTTTAGAGTCTGAAGATGCCTTGGTCAATGGCACATCAAGCGGGTGAATTTGGCCGATTATACAGGTCGGATTTCATGCAATTTCTTTGTGTGTTCATACATCTGAGGTTCTATATATATATCGAGTTGACGATTCTATTATCCAGGGAAATTTTCATACAGAGTACAGTACCACAATCTTATTGTTTTTCCATTGAATGTTTCCTAACAATAACTGTTATAAAAAGAGACATAATATTGGTTAGTGGTACCCAGATATAGAGTGTGACAGACACACGCTACATGCTAAAATAAAGTCTCAGACGAGCGCAGATATGCCAGAGAATATTACTACATCCCCGATGGAGGTGGAGGGCAGTGGCGAAAGCCATGAAGCCCCGGAAAGTATCAACAGGATTTCTGTTGCTTGTGCAGTGGTTGCCTCCATTATATCTATTATATTTGGCTATGGTATATGCTACATTTTACACTCTAGTTATTTTTCTTTTAATCTGTTAATGCTTGTAGTTTATTAACCCCCGTTAATTAGATTAATTGGCTTGTAAACAATTTGGTTTTCCCTTAGTAATATATTTTTTATTATACATGAACGCATGATCCTACAATTTATGAAGTTGGTAATCATGAAAACAATTTCTTTCACAATATAGATACTGGTGTGATGAGTGGAGCCATGATCTTCATCAAGGAAGACCTCAAAATCGACGATGTACAAGTCGAAGTACTTGCAGGAATACTAAACATTTGTGCTCTAGTGGGATCCTTAGTAGCTGGAAGAACATCTGATTACATCGGTCGGCGTTATACTATTGTTCTAGCCTCCACTATTTTCTTAATAGGTGGAGTACTAATGGGGTATGGTCCAAACTATGCAGTCCTAATGACTGGGAGGTGCACTGCTGGCATTGGTGTAGGGTTTGCACTAATGATTGCTCCAGTTTACTCTGCAGAAATTTCATCTGCCAAATAAAGAGGCCGTCTAACCTCGCTCCCGGGGTTTTGCATAAGTCTTGGAATCTTAATAGGGTATGTGTCTTGTTCGGAAAACTGACTTTGAAACTCGGATGGAGAATTATGCTAGGAGTTTCTGGAATTCCTTCAATTGTTTTAGCTTTTGGGATTCTCAAAATGCCCGAGTCCCCAAGGTGGTTGGTGATGCAAGGTAGGCTAGCAGAAGCTAAGAAAACTTTGTTACTAGTTTGTAATTCCAAAGAAGAAGCTGAGCTTCGTTTTCGCGATATCTTGGTTGCTGCTGGAATCGACGAAAATTGCAACGAAGATGTGGTGAAGGTCAGTAATACTACTAGGGGTGAAGGGGCTTGGAAAGAACTATTATTGAGGCCGAAACCCGCCGTCCGCCGGATTTTCATTGCAGCGGTTGGAATCCACTTTTTTCAGCATGCGACAGGGATAGAAGCTGTTGTGTTATATGGTCCAAGAATTTTCAAAAAAGCTGGGGTCGTTGGCAAAGACAAGTTATTGCTTGCTACAGTTGGAGTTGGGGTCACAAAACTTTTGTTTATAGGTGTAGCCACAACGTTCCTGGACAAAGCTGGGAGGAGGCCCCTACTGTTGATCAGCACTGGTGGCATGATTATAGCCCTAGCAAGTTTAGGGTTTGGTTTGACCATGGCCGAGCACTCCAAAGAGAAACATACTTGGCCTCTAAGCTTCAGTATCGTGGCAACTTATGTGTTTGTGGCGTTCTTCTCAAGTGGCCTGGGGCCCATAACATGGGTTTACAGCACTGAGATTTTTCCTTTGAATCTTAGGGCACAAGGTGCTAGTATTGGGGTGGCTGTGAATAGGCTCTTGAATGCTACAGTTGCTATGAGCTTCATTTCAATTTACAAGGCAATTACAATTGGAGGGGCCTTCTTTATGTTTGCAGGCATAGCTGTTATAGCTTGGTTATTTTTCTTTTTCTTCTTACCAGAGACCAAGGGAAGATCCTTGGAAGAGATGGAAATGGTATTCAGCAAAAATAGTGATGCTAGTAGGTCTAAAAAGGGTACTGTATGAAAGGGATCAAGAAGTCATGTGCAGAATATGACTAATTTGGGGATAAAATTAGGGGAACTTAAAAGTTGAAATCTGTATGTGTTACAATAAATTAATTCACAATTGTTATTTGTTATTACAAGTGATATTATTATTTTAAATTAGACTAAGGCGATGGGAGAGTTTAAACTCAGGATGCAGTGAATTGAAAAGAAAGTCTCTCTATCCACTAGGGGAATCCACCATAATTGCGTATAATTATTCATTAATTAGTGTATTGATTTAGGGTGGTGCTAGCTATCCAACACCTAATTTACCTCTTACACACTCATCTCAAGTTTTGGCCGTTAGATCAAATAAATTGAAGAAAATTAATGGACAAAATAAACAAGCATGTGTGATAAAAAAAAAAAAAAGAATGTGTAAATAACACTATTTTTTATTTATATTATGCTTTTGCCAATTGCAGTGGTGTAGTGAAGAGATGTTATTTTTTGTTTATTCAAAAGCTTAATTATGAGGTGATTACAACCCTTGCTTAATTATTATATAGTGGACAGATCACAATCTTTGCTTATATGGTAAAAGATTCCAGTTCACACTACTAGAAAGAGGCCAAATGCCATAGTTCACCTTGCTTTATTTTTTGGGATGACTGTTCAAACAAAACAAACAAACGTATATATGAGGGAGTTATTACTGGAGAGCCTTTCTTATGTGTTGAGAGGAATTATCGGAAACTTCCACTTTTTTTATGATATCAAAATTATGTTGCTCCATATGTGAAGCCTAAAGGTTAAACGTGTTTCACATCATCTGATTGTGTTATTTACGTATTTGGTTTGAAAATTCACAATGAGAGGGCGTGTTGAGAGGAATCCCGCATCAGGGAAAGAATCAACATTTCATGTAGGGTTGGGCATGGGCTGGGCCGGGCCCAACTTTGAAGGGACCAGATCGAACTCGGGTTTAAAAGAAACGGGTCGGGCCAGGATAGGTACAACAAATTTTAATATAGGAACCGGATCTAACCCATCCATGGGTTTTCTTTCCCTCTTCTTCTTTAGCTCTCTCGATCGTTCCAGGAGATGTCGGATCATGGCAACAAGAATGCAAGCCTTATAATTCTCTTCTTCTTCAAGTCTCTCGTTCCCATTTAACCCTTTCAATCCCTACACAAAGATTGGGGGATTCTCCCCCAATCTCAAAACCCTTAATCCTAAAAATGGAAATCACACCAGCAATTCGTGCTTGAGCCCAGCCACACCAGCAGCTTCGGTTGGAGCCGCTAACCCTGACACATAAATCCAACCAGAGAGACGTTGTCTTCTTCATGGATCCAAGACCTCCACCCTCGCCATTACAAATTACACCAATTGATGAATTAAAACAAAATCTTACATACCCAGAAGCAAATTTTCCCAAAAGCACTTATTATGCAATCACAGTCCCAAAAACCCTAAATTCCCAAATCGAAAACCCACATAATTCCTAAATAAAAAACTCACATGATTCCTAAATCAATCGAGAAGCTTATGCAAACATCCTAAATTCCTAAATCAGAAACCCTAATTCATAAATTACCTAGGGATTTGCAGGATAATGGTGGTGTTCTCGACGACAAGGTTGATGTGGTGGTGGTCGGAACTCATGATTGGGAGGATCGGTGGAGAGTCAGGAGAAGATGGCACGATGGTGATGGTGGATGGCTGCTATGATGTCAACACAGTCGAGGTTGACTTAGTCACTATGGGTGGGAGGGAGAATGAGAAAGTATGGAGAGTCGATGGACGAAGATGGGAGCCTGGGCTCGAGATTGAGATCTGAGACGAAAGAGAAAAGGAGATTCAAGGAGGAGAGATCGAGGAAGGAAAGAGTTATCGCCCGCTGCGAGTGCTCCAATTGGGAATTCGAGGGAGAGATAGTCTGTCTGCGTTGAGGAGAGTAGATGGTGGTGGTTGCGTTGAGGAGAGCATATGCGGTGTCGGAGTCGGGATAGAGACCTCGAGGTCGAGGCTCGAATTCTAGAGAGGGGAGAGTTTAGTCGAATGAATTGAGTCTGAGAACAACAGAGATAGAGAGAGTGATAGATAGACTAGATGGTAGAGATTTAATAAGGTAGGAAATCAACGGTCCGGGCCGAGGACCCGTTTTCTCCAAATTCTAGAACCGGCCCGGCCCGTCCCGTCCCACCCCTTCCCCCTCCCATTTTGTATTTATAATTTTTGGACCCGTCCCGAACCACATGGATCCGTCCCGACCTGTGGGTCCAAGACCCGTTTGCCCACCCCTAATATCATGTGCTTATAAATAGTAAAGTTACTTCTCATATTACCGATTGTAATTGTATAATGCAACTTTAAGCTTCTTCATTATGTTTGCAAGCATTTATGTGGTCACCTGGCTCTTTTTTTTTTCCTTTGTATTTTTGCATGTCAGATAAGAGACTAAACGGTGATCTTTGGAAGAGATGAAAATGCTTTTCTGTATGTGATTTTGATTCTAAAATTGAAGTTACAAACGGTGTTGGAATGCAGTAAAAAACCAATGGTAGCAATTTACAATATAATAATTGGGAGAGCAAATTAGGTGAAGCTTTGTATAGATGTACACATGGGGACAAGAACATTTTTGTTATTGATCTTGTCAATAATTCTTTTACCGGGTCAATACTTTCTTTTTCTTTTTTGAAAAGCGATGAAAGAGTGATTCATTGATTAAATTCGAACAATACAAAAAGGTGTCATTAGAGCAACTCCACCCATGTGGATTGCTCGGGGGACAGGGGAGAAGAAAGGGCCTGAGGCCCGGTGGACAGTGCTCCAGCCATGGAGAGCCCGAGTGAGGGTGGGAGCCCGAGCACAAGGCCCGTGAGGAATCCACCAGCCTGCAGCCCGAGGGCCAGGCATTATTTAATTTTTTTTGTGTCAGCCCGAGGGCCTGCAGCCCCATTTCCAATGTTTTTATTTTATTTTATATTATTTAAACAAACAAAAAAACTAATATTTTATTACATATTGCCAAGGGGGAGGGCTCCAAGGGTGGAGATGCAAAAGGTAATTACTGCATTAATGGTAGTTACTATTCATTAAAGGCAGTAACTGTTCAATATGGTGGATTCAATAGTGAATTGCCTGGGAAAGGGCTCCAAGGGTGAAGTTGCTCTTATGGATACATATTTTTTACTGACCAAATCTTGATTGGATAGAAATTTGCCCATCAACCACATCCGATAAACTCCTAAATGGCTACCATCAACAATTACCATAAACACGAACGACAAACAATAAAAATATAATGCATAGACGATAGACACAACAAGTTTAGTATTGAATAATCACACAAAGTCATCGCTAAAACAAGCGAGACCATATTATCTATTCTAAAATTGAGGAATGAATTGACTGTAGGTTAGCTACAGTCAATTGTTTGCCATTCGATTTCACGTTATTTACCACAATGCCACAGCCAAATGGGCTGGTTGGCGGGGAAATTATCAAAAGGTATGAGGGTACTTTTGTCTCTAAATATTTCGAAGTATTTACGGTTTTACCAGTCTATTATAAAATGGGCCTCGATTTTGCATTATTTATATTTCAGCCATGGAGGGATTTCGGGGAGAGAGGCGTGAGATGGCAGAGGGAGGGGAAGGGAGAAAGAAGAGTGAGGCTGCCAAAAAGTGGGGATAGGTCCAATTTTACAAGTCTCTTTTGATATGGGTCCAATTTTGTACTTACTTTTGATTTAGCTCCAATTTTGAAGACTAAAATTGTGTACTTACTTTTGATTTAGTTCCAATTTTGGACCTATATCAAGAGAGACTTATAAAATTGAACCCATATCAAAGTAGCCCATTTTTCCTCCTCAAATCAAGGGTTGGTGTCGGTGATGGAAAGATTGAGAGGGATGGGAGAGACCCATTTGGCCTTCATTTTCCCCTTTCTCTCTCTCTTCTCTTTCTCTCTCTCGGTCTCTCCTCCACCATACTCAATCCTCCGCTTCTCCTGTGATTCATGGTTGGGTGATTTGTAAAAATGCTTCATGTACAAATTTGAGGTGGGATCTGAGTTTTATCTGCATTGCTTAAATTTTGCATTTTTTTTTTCTGGATTTCAATTAAGAAATGAATAAATTTAGTTGTAATTTATTTTAAAGTTTTGATTTTTTTTTTCAATTGTATTATTTCCTATGCAAAACAGCTTTGATCATCTACAGGACTACTTTCCGCTGCTTCTGAAAGATCTCTGTCTCGATGTGAGTAGGTTATTTCAATCTGTGTGAATTATCCAGTTTTTTTTTTTTTTTTTTTTTTTGTTAAAATCCAGTTGTTGAATTTGATAAAGAATGTGACTTTGAGATGACAGAAATAGAGAGAGAGATTTTTTCTCCGGCTTCTTTTTTATCTATTAATATCGAATTTTTGCCGTTTCTAAATGATTCTCATCTGTTTTTTTTGCAGTTTTCTGTGGAGGCTTAGTTGAACATGGGGAAATTAAGAGTTGCTGCTCATAGAAAAACTTATGCGAAGTGAGATTATGTTTTTTTTTCCCGTTTTGTTATGAATTTTCTTCACTTTTTGCGATTTGATCGAAGATCTCTATATGAACCGTCTATTTTGAATTTGTGTTTAATTTTCTGTAGACCTGTTAGTTTCATGTCCAAGAAATTCCTTTTTTGGGTATGTTCATTGTCCAAGTACTTGATAGGTTTCTGTATCTTTGAGAGCTGGTTCATGAGTTTCTCTATCTTGATTATACTTATCATCAATGTAAGTGAAAACAAATATAAAGTTGTGACTTTTTTTACTGGATTTACTTGATTTGGGTTTACTTAGTTTAATTTAATTTTTAATGGGTTATTTTCTTCAAAGTTGATTTTTTGAATCTGAATGCAAGATGCAAATACATCTGTCCAAATTTGGTATTAGTCTGATTTATTTATTTATTTTTATTGGGTGCAGAAACCGTGGGAAACAAGTGTATTTGGATATGGATTTTTGACCTTGGCTATTTAATTGACTTGGATTAGTGTCACTGTCAATTAATCCAATTATTTGTCTTGATTTTCTATTTGGATTTTTTTATGAAAATTAAGTATAGGGTTTTGACATATAGGTGGATTTTCATTATTCTTTTCGATTTGTTTTGTCAAAATTGAAATGGAATTTGTTGGCTTGATTTTGTATTAGGTTGCGAAATGGTTCTGTTTTTAGGGTTTTCTCTCCGTCCCACTCCCTCTCCCTCTCTATTTTTCTTCTTCAATCAGTCTGACGTAGTTTTGCAATTTAGGGTTCAGTGCATTTCAATCTTTTTTACTGGAATATACATACATATTAATGTCTAAATTTGTTCAATTTTTCTATACACAAGGCTGGGTTAATTTGATTCTTGATAGTATTGGACATTATATTACAATTGTGGGTTCTGTTTTTTAGGGCTGGATGAAAAGAAACACCCATCAGAGCTTCCAACAACTCGAAGGTCAGTGATTTCTTCCTTCTCCTCTCTTATTCTGTTTCTGCTATTTCAATTTGTAGGATTTAATTTAGGGTTTTAAGTTGGAAAATTTAATTAAACATTTTAAGTTGCAGAGCTTAGTGTGTTGTTAATTTTGATTGCTGAGAGTGGGTTTTGCTTAAGCTTTCGAGTTCTTAGTTTATATCAAGACATTTGATATAGTTTCATTTATTTTGTGAAAATAAATACTTTTATGTGAAGATATTTCTTTGGAGTTCAGTAAATTGATTGCTCCTTTGGTTGTAGATTTGACATTAGTAAATTCTGGACTTTAATTTCAATGATTACCCAGTATTAATTGGCTATTGATTAGCATTTGTTTTCTGGAATTTGGACTCTGAACAGTTCAAAGGTTTTGGGAAACCAGCGCTTTTTAATCAGGCCAATTGGGTCCTCCTGGCAATACAATGTCGAAATTTTTTAAGTACCGAGTCCGATAGTTTTGGCAAGATGCAAATGGGTTGTGATTGGGAAGGTTACATCATCCTTATATATATATATATATATATATATTTTTTGAAGCAATTTACTTTTTTGTATTTTTAAGTTTTATGTGTCCAAGAGTTTTCAATTGTTAATAAGGACTAGAACTGTAAACGGGTCGGGTTTATCGGGTTTGGGTTGGGTTCAATCTGACCCGTTAAGCTAACGGGTCATCCGAACCCAACCCATTAAGCTAACGGGTCAACCGTTTCACCCGTTAACAATTATTATTATTATTTTTTTGCATAGAGTTTATTTTTTGTTGTTAAGACTTTATTGAATTTACTAAAACATCCTCAACTAACGGGTGCTAACGGTTACTAACAGGTGCTAACAGGTCTAGCGGGTTGATCCAAAGCGACCCGTTAGCGATCCGACCCGTTAAGCATCCATCCAAATACTAATATTAATGGGTCGGGTCGAGTCGGGTTAACGGGTCAGGTCCAAAATGCCAGGTCTAATAAGGACCTCGAAAAGGTTAATCAGTAGTGCTTTAGTGGTACAAAATGTAAACATCAATTTGAGTGATTAATATAAACTATGTACATTTTTATTTTGAATGTTGAAGTTGAAAATTGCTTTGGTTAGGATACTAATGATCAGAAAATAACTTTGACTAAATTTCTTTTTCGTTATTTTCATATGCTGCTTCTTTGGTGGGTTTTGAAATTTCAATTGTTGATGTGAAATTCACTTCTCAAGATAGTTGCGATAATGCCTATTTTTCTCTCAATATTGTTTTAGCCGAGTTGCCAGACACTACTACAAAATTATCTATAACTGGCGGTTCAAAAACCGACAAAAAAAGTATATTACTGTCGGATTTTAAGCAAAATCCGACAGAAAATGGATGCAGTGATGAATATAATAAGCGATAGAATTGCCTGTGTCAGGAAATGAATTTTCCGACAAAAAATACTCTAAAACCGACAGAAATCATGTCGGTTATTTCCGACAGGATATATATTTATAATAAATAAATAAAAGAATTTCTGTCGGATAAAACCGACAGAAAATACTAAAACCGTCAGGAATTCTGATTGAAGCTCTCCATGACGAGTCAGACATCGGCCTGGTACACTACTACTCTCACTCTTTCCTGCTTTTAAGTTTGATTGTTTATGAACTGTGTGCTTTTTATTTGCAATTTGTTGCTTAATTTTATTTTGATAATTTATGAATTTTGTTTTATTTTTTGTTGGACGGCTTTTAGGGTTATTGCCCACAAATTCTCTTTAGGCCAAACAATAAAGTTAGAAGAGCTACGGATTCCTTTGGACTGGTTCCCCTCTATTGAGTGCAAACATGCTCCTAATATACTTGAATTGATTCTATGTTAGTATTTTTTTTGGGATTGTTTGTGGTTTTGTGAGCGTTAGGTAAAACATGCGTTGTCTAAATTGCTACATTTAGCGATTGTATTTGCTACAGCAATTTCAGTTAATTTTTCTGTGGATATTATTCATGTAGGTTGTCGATTATAGTTTGAAAACCGGCAGCAAAGTGCGGGCATTCCTGCTAGTCAAACACTAAAACTGTAAAGCTACAACAACTTATCGGAGCAACCACAAAACAGATCACAAAACAATTAACTAGATAATTGGCGTATGAAACCACCAATCAATTCATTTTCATCATGAGGGCCACCGCTTATAGGAAGATTTGTCGCCTCCGTCGAAAGAGCTGTCACATATCTGGTCAGATAAGACGGCTTAGTCGTGGGTTGGCCAATGAGCGCACATGCACCATGGAAACCAAGTTGTAGAAGGTGAATCCGACCCTCCACAACCACGAATCTGCCCACAACCACGAATCAAGGCCAAATTCAAAGGCACACTTGGTTTTGGAAAGAAAACTCCTAACAAACTTTGGAGATTTGTCGGCAAAAGGGTGGGACAGAGAATGGGAGGAGGAACGCAAAGTAAAAGCAAGTAGAGACGGGAACACATAAATGATGCATGGAAAGGCAAAAGAAGGGAGATGGGAGATGGCGATGGGAGGGAGGGGGTGATGCCGTGGGAGGGAGGGAAACGGAGAGACGGGAAGTACCATAGGAGGGTCAAGATGGCTGTTAGAAATGCAACCATATTTCTTATACTACATTTGTCCTACCCCTCTAATAGAAGTAAGGTTCACACACACATGTGAGTCACATCTCTATTAGAAATGTGATATAACTGTGGAATGAAAATTATGGTAATAGTAGCATTTTTTACATCGTAATCATTTACGTCTCTTAAAAAAAGTAATGTTGCACTTACCATATTTTTCATACCACATTTGTACCACCTCTCTAATAGAGATATGCCCACTAACATATGTGGGTCTCATCTATATTAGAGAAATGGTACAAATGGGGTATGAAAAATATGGTAAAAGTAGCATTTTTGTAAAAAAAAAAAAAAAAAAAAAAAAAACCACTAAAACACATACATGAAGACAAGAATACTTTGTAATTTGAAGGATTTAAAGACATAAATATACAATTGTTCAAGTGGGCCATGTTAAACTATAAGGGTGCATTTGTTACATACATCTGACTATTTCGGATTTGACTAGCTTCAAGGACTAAGCTAGATTAGCTTAGAATAAACTAAACTAGACTAACTTACTGAAGTATTTGATGTAGTGGTGGACTAAAAAATTGATAATTAACAAAGTATTCTATACTATTATATTATTTAATACATATTTAATAATACTTTATTATTAATTTAACAATTTTCTTTTTTTTTTTTAGAAAAACTCTACTCTCTCAAGAAACTTCTCATTTTCCCCCTCGTTGGCTCCGTCCCAATCTCTCCTTATCTTCCTCTTTTTCCCTCTGTCTCTCTCATCTCTTCGTCCCCACTCAAATTGTTTGCAAAGATGACTAGAGCAAAGGATTGCCATTGCAAGTCTTCAACAATGTTTCACAGCTCTGTTATTGCGTTGTCAATCCTAATTTCACGAATTCAATAGCAAGTTAGCAGCTAAAGATGTTATACTTCTCTATTCAATTAGCCATTTTTGAAGCGCGAAGCTATCAAAACTTCATTCATATGCGCGATTTGGTGCAGCAGTTTATTATCATTTTTTTTCGAATTTTGGTATTTGGAATTTGAGATTTAGGTGGTCGGTGTGGCCGCGTCGGCTTTGAGCTGCGCAGTTGCCCCTTTGGCTTGGACCACGGAAGAGCAACTGCTTGGCCACGGTGACAGCGTTGCAGGAGAAAGATGGTGAAGCTCAGGGACTGGATGTTAGGGTTTAGCAAGCTCAAGCTTAGGTCAAGATTGTTGAGAATGGATCTCACATTGATGAGAGAATGACCTTGCATAGGCTTATAAGAGGTTAGGTTACTCTTCATATTGTCAATTGGTTTTATGGAGGAACTCCAATTTTTTTCCATTGTATCAGAGCAAGTTGTCTCACGTGTGAAGCCAAACAGTCATATGCGCTTCACATCGCCCCATTGTGTTGTCCACGTGTTAGGTTTGAAAATACTCCACACTCGAGGGGACATGTTGAGAATGAATCCCACATTGATGAGATGAGGGATCTTGCATAGACTTATAAAGATTGGGCTATTCCCATATTGCCAATTAGTTTTATAGAGGAATCCCAACTTTCTTCACCTCAACTTTCTTCATGGTATCAGAGCAGCCAAACGACCACACACGCTCCATGTCATCCCGTTGTGTTGTCCACGTGTCAGACTTGAAAATTCACCACACGGGCGTGTTGAGAATGAACATTGATGGAATGATGGACCTTACATAGGCTTATAAAGGTTGGGCTACTCCCCATATTGTTAATTGGTTTATGGTGGGACGTCAATTTTCTTTATAGATGTCGCCCTCTTTTTCATTTTAGTCCTGCTTAATACCAAGCAAAATTCAGGACTCTTAAACGGGGTTTAGCAAAGTGAAGACAGCCTCCTAGTCGAGACAAGTCTCATTTATTGTAGTCCAAGACCAAACCAAACGTAGGATTATAATCATACTTATGCCAGTCTAAGTCAGTCCCACCTAAGAAGGTGTAACAAACGCACCCTAAGAAACCTTTTTTTTTACTAGTAAGAACGTAATTATATGTTAATCAATTTAGTTTAAAAAATATGGCTTAATTATGCACCTAAAACAGAAAGTTAAAAAAATCAAATCCATCTATAAATCTTGCCCACATGACACCTACAAGCAAGGAGAACCTTTGGCAAATTCACAGCCAACCCCATCCTCTCATCATCCCCACTTTCTCCACATAGCTCCCTCTTTCCCCTCATCAGGTTTGAGGAAGGAGAGCAAGGTGTTTTAATTAAGCACTTGACTCTAAGTCTCTCTCTTTTTTTCTTTCCTTTTCACCTTCTCTCTTTTATGAGATCATAATACACATGAGGAAGCTTTGTCCAAATATTGATAAAGAAGATGGCCTTGAGACGGTTCTTGAGGTCCCCATACCAGAAGAGATGCTCACAAGTATGGGAAGCAATGTGCAATTGCGATGGCAAAACATGTTAACGTGGATGAAGGCTCAAACTCCTGACAAATGGTCAGCGCCGGTCATCGCCGGACGCTTAAACGAGCTGCGCTTTTTGCTTTACCTTGTTGGCTCTCCTCTCATCCCTCTTCAAGTTCAATTGGGACATTCTGTACATCGTCCAGTTAGAGATTCTTCCATTGTAAGAATCATCAATCCATCTGATAGTTATTATTTACTTATATTTTGTTACGGATTTCTATTGTTGTTACGTGAAAATGCATGGTTATATGGCATCTACCATCTTTACTTGTTATGTTAATATTATTGATAAAATCTCTAACTAATGAAGAGTTGAGACAATTCATTCGAATGAGTACATAAAGAACTTGCGTATTGTCCATAAATTAGAGAAGAATTAACAACCAAATACATCAAGCAATAATTCCACTAAATAATGAGAATCTGAGTGCAGATGAAAAAAATGAGAATCTGAAGATCACTTCCTATGCTTGAAATAATCACATAATTCCACTCAATATGTGACAGCAAGCTTCAACGGCCAAATACATCGTGCAACAGTACACAGCCGCAACGGGAGGGCAACCAGCACTGAACTCGGTGACGAGCATGTGTGTGACCGGCGAGGTTAAGATCAGTGCATCGGATTTTCACCAAGGGGACGTGAGCGTTGGGGTCAAAAGGAGCTCAGACGAGAGGGGTGGTTTCGTGCTGTGGCAAAAGAATCCGGACTTGTGGTGCTTAGAGCTTGTTGTGTCTGGCTGCAAGGTCATCTGTGGAAGCAATGGCAAGCTTTCATGGAGGCATTCCTCTAACCAACAAGCACCCGTCTCTCAAGGCCCTCCTAGACCCTTGCGTCGTTTTCTGCAGGTATATATATACACATATTTTTCAACATTTTCTTATTTACTTTGGACATAATTATGAAAATAAATATATTTTTACAAATGATTTGTGCACGCCCTTTTTCACTTTATGTACACTTCTTTTGCTATCGGATACAAATAAATCAAAGAAAAATCAAATGTGAATGAAGAGAGCGTAGAAGGTGAAAATGGTGTGCACAAAGTCTACTCCCAGCCAGCTCGACCATCAAAAACCTAGTTTCATCTACTTGAATCCGTTCAAGTTCTCAATCTATTCAAAACCCATTAGTACGTTCACACAGAGAATTTGTTCATACAAGTAGGATTTTTACATTTCTTGACAACTCTTGAGTGATTAACTTACTTCGTGGCACTGACAATGTGATATGAACATGAACACATGCAGGGTTTGGATCCAAGGGCCACGGCCAATCTATTCGCAGACGCAATGTGCATTGGTGAGAAGATCATCCACGACGATGATTGCTTCATTCTGAAGCTTGAAACAAGTCCTGCAATTCGTGAGGCACAGAGTGGTCCAAATTTTGAGATAATTCACCACACAATATGGGGATATTTTAGCCAGCGATCGGGTCTACTGGTGAAATTTGAGGACTCGAGGCTGCTTAGCATGAAGAAAAAAGGGGACAACACGGATGTGTTTTGGGAGACAAGCACCGAGTCGGTGATACATGATTACAAGTACGTCGACGGCGTCAACATTGCTCACAGTGGGAGGACTAGGGTTAAGGTGTTCAGATATGGTGAGCAGTCTGCAAACCACAAGAGGGAGATGGAGGAAACGTGGCAGATTGATGAGGTGGATTTTAATATATGGGGTTTGACAATTGAGAGCTTTCTGCCCCCTGCTGAAATGAAGCAAGGATATAGTTGATTTGATATGAGAACTTTTTTTTTGAAATTTATAAACAGATAGCTGAAAGAAAGAAATTGTGTAAATACTAGTGAGTGTGGAAGTGATACATATATATCGCAAGTGATGAAAAAAATTTGGGTAAATTACACAAAACTACCTCAATTATGGGTCGAACGATACTATCATACCTCATCTTTTAAAAGTGCCAATGTCATACCTCACCTTATGAATTTGTGTCAATGTCAAACATCCGTCAGTTTTTCTGTTAAATGTTGACGTGGCTTGAGACGGGACCCACTTCCTAGCCAAGTGGATAAAAATATTAATAAATTAAAAATAAATTATTTTAATATTTTTATTTTAAAGCATGTGAGACCCACCCCCAATAATTCTCTCCCTCTCTCTTCTTTTTCTTCCTGATCCGAACGCATCTCTGTCTTTCTTCCCTTTCTTCCCTTTCTCCCCTGCATTCCATCTCTCTCTCTCTCTCCTATCTCTCTCACCTTCATTCTTCACCTTCACTGTAAGATCCCACATCGTCCAGGGGAGTGATCCTTATATGTATATTCTCATCCCTACCTAGCACGAGGCCTTTTGGGAGCTCACTAGCTTCGAGTTCCGTAGGAACTCTGAAGTTAAGCGAGAAGAAGACCAGAGCACTCCCAGGATGTGTGACCCACTGGGAAGTTGCTCGTGAGTTCCCAAAAACAAAACCGTGAGGGAATGGTAAGCCCAAAGCGGACAATATCGTGCTACGGTGGTGGAACGAGCCCGGGATGTGGTGGACCCGGGCTGGGATGTGACAAATGAAAATGGTATCAGAGCCAATCCCGGGCCAGAAGTGTGCCGACAAGGACGTCGGGCCCTTGAAGGGGGTGGATTGTAAGATCCCACATCGCCCAGGGGAGTGATCCTTATATGTATATTCTCATCCCTACCTAGCACGAGGCTTTTTGGGAGCTCACTGGCTTCGGGTTCCGTAGGAACTCTGAAGTTAAGTGAGAAGAAGGCCAGAGCACTCCCAGGATGGGTGACCCACTGGGAAGTTGCTCGTGAGTTCCCAAAAACAAAACCGTGAGGGAATGGTAAGCCCAAAGCAGACAATATCGTGCTACGGTGGTGGAACAGGCCCGGGATGTGGTGGACCTGGGCCAGGATGTGACATTCACCTTCATCCATTCTTCACCTTCTTCCTTCGTTCATTCTTCACCTTTTTATTTAAAAAAAAATTGGACCAAAAAAACCCAAATTTTGTTTTTTTTTTTGCAGTTGGTCCGTCGAGCCTGGGACAAGATCAGCGAGGTGACGAGGATGCAGGGCCTGATTTGGTGGGGCCCGGCATAGAGGATCGACGGGTGGGGAAGACGAACTGGTTTTGTTTTAAAAAAAAACTTTTCTACTCAGGTCAATGGCCGATTTCGGCTCTAGTGTCATCCTCGGTGCCTCCTCCGTCACCCACGATGGGTTGTGCGCCACCAACAACGCCGTCGTGGCCGACGACGCTGCACATGAGAGAGGAGAAAGAGAAAGATGGTGGTGGAAAAGGTTGGGGGAACGGGTGGGAAGGGTTTCTGGATTTTGGGATTTTGGGGATGCAGGTGCCTAGAGAAAGAGAAGAGAAAGAAAGAGAGAAAGAGAGAAGAGAGAGAAAGGGTGGTGGAGGAAGGTTGGGGGGAGGGACGGGTGGGAAGCTTTCTGAGTTTTGGGGATGTAGATGCGCAAAGAGGGAGAAGAGAGATAGGAGAGAGAGAGGTCCCACAATTTTATATATAAAAAATTAATTTTTAATTTTTTAATATTTAGTTATTTTTTAATCCAGTTGGATTAGTGGGTGGACCCTGTCTCGCCACGTTAGCACTTAACAGATAAATTAACAGAAAAACTGATAGAGGTCTGACATTGGCACAAATTCTTAAGAAATTGTCGTTCAACCCATAGTTGATGTGGTTTTGTGTAATTTACCCAAAAATTTTGTAGCAGCAATTTTGTTAAGCTGCATAATTGAATTGAAATTTTGTATGTACGTAATTTTTTAATGACAGTAGATAATAATTTTGATCAAGGGTTTGGCTTTGCATGTATAAAAGGGTGTGGTTACGATGCCCCGTGATATCAAATGCTTTGATGATGGAGTTGTATGATTTTTTTTTTTTATAGCAGTTGGTTCTCAATGCTCAAATATGACTGTTCATTTTTTGAGTATCTAATTCTTTGTTGTTGTCACATCCCGACCTGGGCCTCCACCACATCCCAGGGTCGACTCTGCCATATCACGATATTGTCCGCTTTGGGCCCCGACCTCGCCCTCACGATTTTGTTTTTGGGAACTCACACGATAACTTCCCAGTGGGTCATCCATCCTGTGATTGCTCTCGCGCGAACTCGCTTAACTTTGGAGTTCTGTTGGAACCCAAAGCCAGTGAGCTCCCAAAAAGCCTCGTGCTAAGTAAAGATGGGAATATACATATAAGGCTTACAAGATCCTCACCCCTGGGCGATGTGGGATCTTACAATCCACCCCCCTTAGGGGCCCGACTTCCTTGTCGGCACACTTCCGGCCAAGGATTGGCTCTGATACCAAATTGTCACATCCCGGGCTTAACTCCGCCGTAGCATGATATTGTCAGCTTTGGGCCCCGACCACGCCCTCACGGTTTTTTTTCTAGGAACTCACACAATAACTTCCTAGTGGGTCACCCATCCTGGGATTGCTCTCCTGCGAACTCGCTTAACTTCGGAGTTCCGATGGAACTCAAAGTCAGTGAGCTCCCAAAAGGCCTCGTGCTAGGTAGAGATGGGAATATACATATAAGGCTTACAGGATCCTCACCCATGAGCAATGTGGGATCTTACAGTTGCAATGTAGGTCAAAAACTGATATATAAGCTTTTAATAGTTGATTATTGGGAGAAAATTAGTTTATGACCAAAAGGCATGATCAAAGATTAGTGAAGTGAAGTGGAGTTTTTGGCTCCTGTAGTTTGTTTTTGCATATTCAAATACATGCAAGTACGTAAACGTGTTCACTAAATTTTGCTTGGCAAATGAACCAACAAATTTCACTTTTTCAAACACGATAAATCACATTTGTGTTAAACAGATAATGCTAGAGAGGCTAACTATTTATACTAAATTTTACAAATTATATGACGTGGTTATTGACGATTGAATTATTACTTAAGTATTGATTAACGTGTTTATTTTCTATAGGTGACACATCATAGGGTTTGCAAATTTGATAAAAAAAATTAAAAAAAAAAGTTTACTTATGAATATTATACTATACCATCCACTAGCTTAAAGTCTATATAAAACGAGAGATGTTTTAGTATGTTGGAAATACAGTTCGGTACAGCAAATGCAATTGGTTAAAATTTAAAAAAAAAATTCAACTAATTGTTGCAATCCTATTAAATTAGTAATGTGATTGTGTAAAACCTAGTAGATATGGGAATGTATCTTATATTCCTATTAGGAGTAGATTACCTATTAAATGTTGTAATCCTAAAGGGAAAAGTTTTTACCTATCCTACTACTATAAATAAAGGCACAATGGGGTGGAATAGAACACATCCACAATTACACATCTCTCATTCTCTCTACTATTGCCGCACATTCCCTCTCTCTCTGGCCTCCATAATCGTTCAGTAAATTATGCCTACAACACATTATCAGCACGCTCTTAACGATGCGCTAAAGAGAGTTTATTCTTCAATCAGGGGAGTATTACGTTTTAATCATTCTTTTTATGATTAATTTATTATTTTATTGAATTGATCTACATGATATTGATTCAATTTTTTTTTTATGTTGAACGTGATACAACGCATTAGAGATGCAATTCCGGCTTTCGAGAAGAATCTTCTACAAATTCAGAGGCTTTTATTGTTTTCTACCCATCATGTACGCTTAAAATAAAGTAAGATATTTGAATCAACTATGAAGCATGAAAACATTCCACATGATGCATGAACCCCCTATGTTTATATTTTCCTTCCGATATATATATATTGTATATGTTCATATATTTGTCAATAGATATTTGTTTCATGCACTACGCAATTATATTTGCTATGTGGAATTTGTGAGTCAAAATATATAAAATAAATTAGAAGAAATTTAGGGTTTTCAAACCCTAATTCTGTCGAAAAAATATGGGTACTTGCGGCACCACCACCACGGACACCTTGGACCTCTCACGGCAACAGCCCTAGGGCTTTACTGCGCTAATCCAGACCACTAGGCCTTTCGCCCTATCTCTGTTTATAGGATCTACAGTCCCTAAGCGCAAAACCAGCATATTTTGGCCCATTATCCCATGTCCCTTGGCCCGTGAACTCACTGGGCTTCGCCCCAGTCTCGACCTGCTTGCTAGCAGCTTTGGTTACTAGGCTTAAGTTGCCTCGGACCCAACCCGCAGGCCAGCATTTCCCTGGGCCTGTTCCGTGCCCCTCATTTAGCCCAAAGAGCTAGCAGTTGCTGCTGCTGGGCTCCATGCTCTCGGCCCATGGCCTGAAGACAATTCTGTGGGCTACTTTTGCAGCCATACGCAACACGAGCCCCTCATTTGGCTCACGGCACCCAGCCCTATCTTTTGGGCTATGGTATTTTCGACCTCAAATGGTCCCCGATCTATTGAATTAATTAAAAGTGACCTGCAATCCATTAATCTGATAATGAATCCAAAATTATTAACCTGAAGATCACTTTTGGACATTAACGATTCAATAATTTATTTTTATACTTTGAACCGTTGACTTACTTTCGTAGTTCCAAAGCTCTCACACTTGATTTCCCGAAAAACCTCAAATCCACTACACTTAGTTGTATATTGCATTATGTGTTCTTGCAAGAACCTCTCTTTTATAAACTAAACGTTCATAAACTAAATTGAACCTGTAGTTTCAAATCTAGTGCATTTGAAACCTGAAGATTTCATAAAACAATACACCCATGAAAACCCGACGTTTTTTCATGACAACCATGTCTTAGAACTCGAATGTTCTAACTTTGATGCTTATGGATGATTCATTCCCATAGCACCAATCACAATCTTGTTCCCTCCAATTCAGTGGATTGTCGAACTGTCACAAGTTCGATTTTCCTGATTTGGACGTTTCTAATAGAAACCACTTTATGTGGGGTACAAGACGTGAAATCTCCATTTCACTATCAAGAAGCTGAGAAACCATTTAAGCCAACAATGGCAAGGAAGAGCTGAATAAGCCTCCGCCATGATCTTCATTTGAAGACTTATGCCCAAAGCATTACAAATGGAAATACCTCTCGAACGAGGATTCCATTGCTCTTTGACTCACTTCTATGGACCACTTAATCATGAAAAACATTGCCTGAAGCACATCATGATTACGTTCATGAATGAGTACCATTCTGAAGTTTATAAATCCGATCGAATTTTGACTGGAGAATACTTTTCTCGTCATTCCTTATTTCTAACTCGCCCCTGAAATAGCAGTGTAGATAGCTGAAGTTTACCAAATTCTCGGTTTGATTACTACCACCAACGTGAGAGAACGGTATGGACTCAGTTCGACTAGAGTCTACCGAATAGCTCGACCTAGTTCGGTCAAAGCCTACCGAATGGTGATACACTGCTTCAACAGGGATACACCGAATGGCATATTCTCTCACAATCCAATTTCGAGTTTCTTTTTACAACATATGGTAGAATCAGGGCTTGCCAAGGTGTGGCATCATGCCCAAAACATGATCATTGGTACCTAAGACCTAAAAACTTCAAGAATAAGGGAAAATATTCCTGAACCTTAACCCTGCAGAATCTATTTCCGTCTCGATGGATTAGACCATTGGTTATGCACATGTTCGTTCCCCTACCAATGTTGTTAAAGAGTACCATTCTAGTAATCAAGACGTGAGACTAATTTTGCTCCACCAAACACCGTTGGAAGAACAAAATTCTGACATGGATGGCCTTGTTGGCCGAATCCCCTTAGTAAACCATTTACTTTGTGAACATTTTTCCATGTTCTTGGATTCACGTTTGGTGTATGTTTTACTTATGGATAATCTTATTGATATTGCCCTCGAATATGAGGTAATTGAATCATGTTTCTTAATACATGTGACCGATTCAATTAAACACGTGATTAGGTAGGAATGTGGGAAAGTTAGTTATCTGGATGAATGCGTACTACGCACACTAACTTTACACCTAAATCACATCTCTAACAACGACTTCAGGTCTATCCAACCTGATTGAGAGTATTGGCACGTTCCTTGTTGTATGAATGGTACTGAATCACCATTTAAGGGACCTTAAACTCTCCCTGACGTTGAGTTTTTAAGGATATTCGAGATGACAATGATCATAAATGAACCACTGAAGAAAATAGAGTGGAATATATTTGCACCACCTCCAAAAATAAGCCTGAAGCTTTGATTTGGGGCCAATGAGTTGTCTCCCAACTAGGAACACACCACATGTGGCTGGCCTGGAGCTGGGTGATTGAGCAGTTTACTTGTTTTGGCACGACCTTTTGGGACACTTAGGTCGAACAATGATGCTACAACGCATCTCCTTGCCCGAAGTAAGGATCTTGTGCCTACAAGCACACTTTGCCAAAACCCGCTCGTTTTAGGAAATTTGATTTCTAAATCATCCCTAGCAAAGATACAAAATGACTCTCTTTTCACAGTGGATTCAAGGGAATATATGTGGATGCGGTCCATATAAATACTTATGGTTTTGGTTGATGAATCGACAAACTGGTCACATGTTTGTCCACAAATATTACTGCTAAACCTCATGGCCGATTAAGGGTTCACCACCCTACTTATCCCTTAAGGTCCGAGAGACTGGATAATGTCGGAGAGTTTATATCGATGGTTTTTTATAAAGTATTGAAGTATTTTGGGTTTATAATTAAACATTGAATTCCCATGTTCACCCCAAATAGTCTCGCTTAGTAATCATAAAGCGCAATTTAAATGATCATCTGAATTTTGGTAAACGTACCTAGTTTTCAGTTTCTGCCTATGGCTATGCAATCCTTGTACGCAGTTATGTTGGTCCGCCTTGAGGCCCATTGCCACCCAACCTATATGACTTTACAATTGGTTATTCGGTACGAACCTGACAATTTTCATATTTACGCATTTAGGTGAGCATTCCATGTGCCAAGTTGCGCCGTCGCAACGTACCAATATGGGTCCTCAAAGAAGGATGTGTATCTTTTGTCGGTCATGATTCTCCTTCACCTTCGTTCTCTTAGAGCCCTTGCACTTGATCTCTTTACCACTCATTTGCGGGTTGTCACTTTAATGAGAACAATTTTCTCGCCGTTAGGGGAAGATAAGAACGTCAACGTTCCTGTAGAACGGCGCAAATTTACGTGGACGTTACCCACTATGTCTCATCTTGATCCTCGTACCGCACATGTATGATAAGTAAGTGCGATGAATTCTAACTTTCAGAATGTTACTCCATACGCATTCCTCTGATCTAGCTAAAGTGACGAGATCATGTATCAGCTGCAAACATGCATGTAAGGATAGACTAAACGGACGTCGAGTCAACATCCCTGGAGGGTGTGCCACCCTTGTTAGACGATCCGGTACACCGGCAGATAGCCAATCAATCTGTCTTAGCCTGGAGCACGACAGATCATTCGGTTCGTAGGATTCACTTCCCTAGAAGAGGAAGACACGGCACAAAAATAAATCTAAACTCGATCGATGTCTCAAATCATTTTAATCTCATAAGATTAATCTGGATCTCTCCCGAGACTTAAAGTTCTTGGTCCAGTATACTAGTTTGGATGAGCTAAATGGAATTGAAATGAGATTATCATCGATGATGTTTTCACTTATATGGTAGTTACCGACATAAATGAAAAATGACGATATTGAACCGTGTTCCGTTGATTAAGTGACAACGTAGAACTGATTGGACAACTGAAGTTACAATCCAAGTCAAATTCCTTACCAAAGTGTGTATTGGACCTGTCGTTCCTACAATGCCCAAGGTAACCCAGTTGTGTTACAAGTGGGAAAGGAAGTGTTATAAGATGAATGAAATAGTGCAATATGATGCACGCCTTACGGCACAAGGTTTCTCTCAAACGTCATGTGATTGTAATAGCATTATGAAATATGGTTAGTGTTTTCTCCATAGGGATATAGATACAAAGATTTACATGTAAGTTCCCGAAGAATTACATGGACTGGTTCAAATAGTTCTAAAACCATGGAACACCTTCTTAACTTGTTTGAGGCATTCACTTACAATCCAACGGATGTGGTATACCCGTCTAAATGATTATTTGATCAGTCAGGGATATGAATTATGCCCTTACGTGTTACACTATGAAGATGGAATTTGAGATGAAGGATCTTGGGAAAACTCGTTTATGCTTTGACTTGAAGTTCAAGTGTTGTTTTGACGATATTTTGGTCTACCAGTCGAACTACACCCCGAATGTGTTACCCTTTAGCATACCTATGATCATTCATACGTTATATGCAAATGAGACGCTTAAAGAGGTTATAGAATCCGAAATTCCATATCTAAGTTCAACTTTGCATTTCGTTGTACTTAGCTCATTGTATTTAGACAGGACATCTCTTTCGCTGTTGAGCTTGGTAAAGATGCAGCACCGCGCCTACACTCAACCACAGAATTGGTATTAAAGACGTACCCTGAAGGTACTACATGGGCAAATCCCAACGCATCTTAGCGGATCCAACCCCTTGATCCTCGAAATGATGCTTGTCTTGTTGTTATGCTAACGCATGTTACTTGTTATGCTAACGCATGTTACTTATCAAACCCGCACAAGGCAAAATCCCAAAATGGTTATGTCTTTACCTTTAGGGATATCGCAATATCTTGGAGGTCCATGATATGACCTTAGTTGCGAAATCTTTGAATCGTTCCAAGACTCACCTTACCTCATTATGCCACAAGTGAGACATGGTTAGGAATTCTTGTTAAGCATATTCGAAGTACTTGCTGTGTTTTCATCCATCGTTAAGTCCCAACGACGATCCATGAAGATTATGCCGCATGTATCCACCCGACCAAACCATGATACATCAACAAAGTCAACACCAAGACATATTGCGTCTACATCTACATCAGCAAAGCATCAGGAGATTGAAGTCATGCAAACCGATCCCAAACAACCTTGCCGACCTCTACATGACATCATTGCCGAAGTCAACCTTCCAGAAGCTTGTCCGAGGAATTGGTATGCCTAACTATTCATATGCAAATGCTTGTAGTTCTCATTTGGAAGTTATGTCAAACTCAGAGGGAGTATCCAGAAGTATACTCACTTGATCTTAATGTACGTTTTTTCCCTACAATTAGGAGCATTTTTCCCATTGGGTTTTTGCTACCTAACTAGGTTTTAATGAGGCACCCATCCTGGGCTGATCATACCCTTGTGAGCTTTTCTACTTGCGTCCAAAAGACGTATAGTTTTGACTTAATGTAACTTCTCACTTTTCTCCTTAGTCTATGGGTTTTCACCCACCTTGGGTTTTACCATAGCTAGGTTTTGCGAGTTTTACTTTTTATGCATTCTTCTGTTGATCTGAGACTCGCATTCGCTCATTGTGCCGACGACTTCATCAACTATACTTACTTCATCACTGAAGACCTGATGCGCCATTTACTTGAGTATTTACACACTAAGGGGGGAGTGTTGCAGTCCTATTAGATTAGGAATGTGATTGTGTAAATCCTAGTAGATATGGGAATGTACTTATATTCCTATTAGGAATAGATTACATATTAAATGTTGTAATCATAAAGGTTAAGGTTTTTACATATCTTATCACTATAAATAAAGACACAATGGGGTGGAATAGAACACAACCCACAATTACACATCTCTCTTTCTCTCTACTATTGCCGCACCTTACCTCTCTCTCTGGCCTCCATAATCGATCAGTAAATTATGCCTACAACACTAACTATATTATTACACTTAGTGTATCAAATCATGTTCCCAATAGATTTAAAAAAAAATGAGCTTTAATGAAAAAGATTTGGGCCAACAAATATTTAACAAAAAACCATCCCAAAATGTTATTTAACCAAAAGGACTCAAAGTTTAATAAAAAAAATATCCAAAATTATTGTCCACGGGTCAAACTTACAAGTCCAACCCACTACAAATCTACACTTCCGTAAATACCCCTAAATGATTTGATATTGTCCTGACTCTTCACCAACCTTAACTCAGCACGAAACCACCATAATAACTCCATGTATTCCTATCAAATTGAATTCCCCCATTTCAAAAACAACCAAATCAAAGTTCAAATCAAAGTTGAAAAAAGAAGCATTCATCGGACTAAAGCCACCGAAACAAGTTCAAAGAAGTTTAATGGCAAAAATCGGCGAAAAAGTGTCTGGAACAAAAAAAAAGAACAAAAACATAAAACTGTTTCTGGAGAACCTAAAACATAACACTGTTTTTGGAAAGAAAAAAAAAATCAAATACAATGTTTATTTTTTCCATGCACAAATAAACATTATATCTGGAAAGAAATGAACCAAAATTCAGAAACAGTGACTTAAATTCCAAAAACAGTGACTTAGATTCCAGAAACACTCTATGTTTTAACCTTTGACTATTTCTTTTTTTTCATGTATCAGTTGATTATATTTAAGAAACAATGTGCTTATTTTGTTTTGAATCCAAATACAGTGAATTTCACTATTTCTTTTCTAGCTTACATTTAAGAAACAATGTGTCTATTTCATTTGGATCCAGAAACAGTGATTTAGATTCTAGAAAGAGTAACTTAGATTCCAAAAATAGAGACTTAGATTCCAGAAACAGTGTTACGTAAAATCCAGAAATAGTTTATTTTTACAGTTCAGAAACAGTGACCCGTCGTTATTATTGAATAGCATGCAGATCTCAAATTTATTTTCTGAAGAAACAAACAATGAACTCCACTGACGAAGAAAAATTGAAAAACAGTACCTCGAATACACTATGAATAATAACGACAATCACATTTCAACAAAATAATACAAAAATATAAATTAAATAGCATGAGGATCTATATTTTTGTTTCCAAGAAAAAGAAGAAGGTCTGCAAAATAACGATGAACTCCATTAATGACGAAAATCTGGAACTCAACCTAAAAAAGTTAGGGGTAAAATCGACAAATCATAATTTATTATAGTTGGACTACTTTAATATGGACCTTGTAGTAATTATTAAACAAAACTTATAACATGGTTCTTTATTAAAACTAAAACATTTCAAATTCTTTTCATTAGTTCTTCTTAAAAAAAAATCATATAAAACTTCCAAAGCTAGCTACATGTTATTATCTAGCCTGGCAAATGCAGGAGAGGAAGATAAATCTTTGTAGGGCCCATGATATAAATAGGGGCTTTCTTCATAGTTTGACACATCTTCCAAATTGACTCGTGCTTGTAGACAAGCAAATCATGTTGTTCATAGGTTGGCCGGATACGAAATAAGCAAGAACGGGAAATCATTCCGTACGGGCAACCTCCGAACTTGATTGGTGACTTGTTATTAGGGGATTGAAAATCATTTGTAATTATAGTGTAGGATGCCTTTTTTTATCTTTGATCGAATTGAAATCCTCTATAAAATTTTATGGAGATCCGAATAAACAAACCCAATCATTCACTGTACTCATTCATTTTTGCACTATTATTGTAAATAGGTTTTTTTTCAAAAAAAAAAAAAACCTATTTCCTATTCAACTATTAACACCTATTCAGCTATTGTGGAGGGCGGCATTGTATTTAGAGTTTGAGCGGTATTTTTGGAAAGGACTGGATCGGAAACTACCGTCAACATCAGATGGTTGATTTGCTGTACGGGTGTCTTTGGCAAGTATCGGATTGGAAACTACCTTTCAATTTCGTTTCAAAATTTCAGAATCAAATTGGATCATATCACAATTTTTATATACATTTTCGTCATACTCGTAAATTTTGGAATTTGAATTTTGTAGTATATCAGTATGCTTATTCTTTTTAAAATATAAGAACATCGAACAATAACATACAAAGTAATAATATATAAGAACATCGAACAATAACATACAAAGTAATTATAAAGTATAGAATTTAAGTAATTAATAACCATTAAAATCAGAATAATTTGAAAGATTTTTAATCTGAATACATTTAAAACACTTCAAATTGTTTGAAAATTTAGAATTCTCACAATCTCTGAATGCATTTTAATTTCCGTTTTAATTTTGGTCTCATCCATTAAGGTTGTTCTCAAAAATGAAAAATATAGAATATTGCGTCTCTAACTTTTCCACCAAACCATATCCTTATTCGTGATCAAATCCACTTTTTATTTTGAAGTTTGGCAAATGAAAAGCCTTCGTGGTCCTCCCTGGTTGGTCACCGTAGGGCGCAGCACCACGCCGACAAGTGTCCCCAAGAAAACCACCATAAGTTTCCCCATTTGTGAAAAAATGTCGGATCACGGCCAGCCCACAGTTTCTAAATAAGGACGAGTCAACCATCAGCCACCACGTGGGGCATCCCCTGTTCCCCGAATGCCACGCACTCGAATTTCTGTGGTGGTTACCGGCCACGTTAGTTACGTGGTGGTCTTGGTCTCCCCATGCATTGGCTCGTGGGACAACCAGTCAATGAGTCACGACCTACCACCAAGTATATATGAACACTATCCCTTCACAATATTTCATTTTCTTCATCAGATATCATTTCGTTACGTGCTTTAATCTGTTTCTGTCTCTCAGCTCCCAAAAAGCAAAAGAAATTTTCTGCTTTCTCTCTCTAAATCTTTCTGCTCTCTCTATATCTTCCTGTCTGTCTCTCTCTCTCTTCAGAAAATGGAAGCTGCTCCAACCCGGATGGATAGGAAAACATCGATAGAAACCGAGCCAAGAACGTTGCGGATAGACCAAATTGAATTTGCAAGGGTACTGTTCTAATCTTTTATCGGTTTTTGGGAAATGCATATGCTCCTTAGCATGGATATCTCATTTCAGGTAGCAGTAGCAAAAAGGGAACCATTTATTATTTACAGTATAAGACCATTGTATTAGGTAAAAGGCATGCAGAGAGTAAGATATACAAGAGGTTCTATATATATGGCGAGTGCATGATCATTTTCTCCTTCCTTTTATTGCTACAGTATATGACGAATGCATGCATGATCATTTTCTTATCCTTTCTGCTACAGCTGGAATCATGAGTTTGAATTTGTTTTCCATTTTATCTATTCTTTATGGGTTTGTAATTTTTAAATGTGGTGATATCTTGCAGGAGGCAGCCAAGTATGTGGTGAATACAAAGAATATAGAAGAAGCAATGAGCATTTTCACAGAGGTACGTTGTGGTTGAAAAACCATTTTAATAACTTTTCTTGATGAATATCTAACAATATTACAAACCAAGATTTAAATCAACTAAATTAATTATTAATTTACAGGGTTTGGAACCAGTAGTTAGTTCGATCAAGCAAAATGGTGATGAAATGATGATAGATTCAGTTGAGGAACCTGAGCACTCGGATGATTATTTCATAAGACCACGAGGACCCCAGGATGTTGTCTCAGCGCCTTTTTAGCTGCCGGTTTAACACTCTTGTAATTTAATTACTGCAGGTGTTTTGGATGTAAAATTTTGTACAGGATATGGATTTTTTTTGTTTTTGTTTTTCGTTCATTCGGTTTTTTGTGTGACTTGTTCTTCATACGATTCCGAGAAAGTTTTGAATTGATTGTTTTCCTAAAGTCCAGGGGCGAGATATTCTATGAAAGGGTTTTTACTTTATAGATTCAGTCAACCAGTTTTAGTTGTATTTAACCTAATCAGGTTTTAACTACGAGCTGGTGGTTCAGTAGTAAATGATGAATTACGAGACTATTTTAAAACTAAAAATTAGAGACCTCGAGTTTGAAATCTGTTGTTGGTGTGGAAGTCAGATTTCTGGTCAGGGAATGTTGAAATGCCTATCTTCACAGCCTCCGAAAAGAGTGGATAAGCATGGTTTGTCATCGATTGTCCTCATTTAAAAATATAAAAATAAAAATAAATAAATAAACTTGATCAGGTTTTAATATTGAATATATTTTAAAACATGGGAGGTCACTATCTTAATAGGTACAAGTGATATGTCCTCTTTGTTTTGGATTGTAGTGATTTTTTATTGGAAATTTTAACGAAACAATTCTGGTACTGTTCATTTTAACGAAAAACCACATTTTTAACTTTTCCTGGTATCATTCAATACACCTTTATTTGTCTTTTTTCATTAAAACTAAGATGATTAAGTATTGAATAATGAGTATAGGTCAAATTATCTCGCCACATGAGACTTGTTATTTGCTTTAGGAATTGAGGCTAGGTACATCTTAATGGAGGCTTTGATTCCGTTTCAATTCCTCTTTTACTTGGTCGATTTATGAATTTTCCCTTTTTATACCTATTCAAGTAAGGCCAAATCAAATTAATGTTCTATGTGGTGATAGAGTTGGAGATTATTATACACTTAATTTAGGATAATTTAGGATAATGATAGTCTAATAATCTCCAACTTCTAATAATTTAGGATAATGATAGTTTAATAGTCTAATTCTATGTGGTGATAGAGTTGGTGATAGAGTTGGAGATTATTAAACACTTAATTTTTTTCTTAAAGTAACTTTTAAAAAATAAAAACTATGTAGACTATCATAATTTAATTTTAAAACATTTTAACCTAAAAATATTTAGATTCAGATAAATATTGAAAAATCACTAAACCGATACTATGAAACTTGTGGAACACTATGAAAGAATATGAAACACATAAAATATTTTTTTTTAATTACTTTAGTTATTGGATTTAAATGTGGACCGTTATATATTTATTTTTTTACCGTTGGATTTGATCATAATAGATCTTAGCCATTGGATTCAATGAATTTATAAATATAAAACAAATAAAATACACATATATAGTGAGTCTGTCTCACTAAGACCATCTCCAATGGTTGGGCTAAAAGCCAAATATTTTAGCCAGGAAAATTTAGTTTTTAGCCTAGAAACAGTTTTTCTGGTCCAACCGTTCTAGCCTAAAATTTTAGCTCGGGATTATTAAAGAATGAACTTAGGCTATTTTTTTTTTGTTAAATTAAATTTAAAAATAAATAAATCAATATGTAGATTATCGTAAATTAATTTTATGAACATTTTAATCTAAAAAATTTTAAATTCCGATTTCTAGGCTAAATTTTGGGGGGAATCTAGCCTTGGTTTAGCATTTAGCATTTAGCCCAAATTTTCCCCTTGTGTTGGATTGGGTTTGGGGGTAATTTGGCTTTTAGCACACCATTGGAGTTGGTCTAACCTAGGGAGAATCATGGGCTAAATTTGCCCCATAAGACCGTCTTCAACCATTGGGTTAAAACTTAAAAATTTTAACTTATAAAATTTAGGTTTTAACCCAGAAACAGTTTTTCTCCTCCAACTCTTCTGGGTTAAATTTTTAGCCTGAGATTATTAAAGAATTAATTTAGGATAATTTTTTTTATTAAAGTAATTTTCTTTAAAAAAAATATGTGGACTATCATAATTTAATTTTATGAATAGTTTAACATAAAAATATTTAGATTCTGATAAATATTGAAAAATCATCAAACCGGCACCATGAAATTCGTGAAACACTACAAAAGAATATGAAACACATAAAATAATTTTTTTTTAGTTACTTTAGCAGTTGGATTTAAATTTGGACTATTGGATTTTTTTTTTTTACCATTGGATTTAATCAAATTAGATCTTAACCGTTGGATTCAATGAATTTATAAATATAAAACTAAAAAAAAATACACATATATGATGGGTCAACCTCACTAACCTAGAGAGGAATCATGGGCTAAATTTGCCCCATAAATGAGTTTTGGGTTTTAACTCATATTTGTCTCAAGGCTTGGAGCAAGTTGAGACAAGTTTAGAACCTAAATTTTGAAATGGAAATAAAATAAGAGATTGCAAACAATCTGACTGAGGAGTTGGCCATGAGTGTGAAAGAAGGGTGGGCGGTGAGGAGAAAAGATATCGAATTGACCTTGAATGCCGGTTTGTTAACGGCAAATTTGAGAAGACAGAAAGCTGACTTTGAGAAAGATATGTAAAAAAATGCTAAAATCATATCCAACCTTTGGGTTAAATAAAACCTAAAATTTTTAACTCAAAAAATTAGGTTTAACCTAGAAACAATTTTTCTCCTCCAACCTTTTTGGCTTAAATTTTTAGCCCGAGATTATTAAACAATGAATTTAGGATAATTTTTCCCTTAAAATAACTTGTTAAAAATAAAAACTATGTAGACTATCCCAATTTAATTTTATAACAATTTAACCTAAAAATATTTAGATTCTGATAAATATTGAAAAATCACTAAGCCGACACCATGAAACTCGTGGAACATTATGAAAGAATATGGACCGTTAGATTTTTTTTTTTTATTTACCGTTGGATTTGATCATATTAGATCTTATTAGCTTTTGGATTCAATAAATTTATAAATATAAAACAAATAAAATACACATATATGGTGAGTCAGCCTCACTAACCTAGGGGAATCCTAGGCTAAATTTTTAAGCTAGAAAATTTAGGTTTTAACCCGAAAACAGTTTTTCTTCTCCAACCCTTCTAGGTTAAATTTTTAGCCCAATATTATTAAAGAATGAATTTAGGATTTTTGTTTTCTTAAAGTAATTTTCTTTAAAAAAAATTATGTGGACTATCCTAATTTAATTTTATGAATATTTTAACCTAAAAATATTTAGATTCCGATAAATATTAAAAAATCACCAAACCAGCACCATGAAACTCGTGGGACACTAACAAATAATACGAAACACACAAAATAATTTTTTTTAATTACTTTAGCAGTTGGATTTAAATTTGGACCATTAGGTTTTTATTTTTACCATTTGATTTGATCAAAATAGATCTTAATCGTTGGATTTAATGAAGTTATAAATATAAAACTAAAAAAATACACATACATGGTGGACCAGCCCCACTAACCTAGAGGGGAATCCTGGGCTAAATTTGCCCCATAAATGAGTTTTGGGTTTTAACTCATATTTGCCCCAAGGGTTGGAGCAAGTTGGGACAAGCTTAGAACATAAAATTTGAGTTTTACTCCAAGAGTTGGAGTAGGTTTAAATGAGTTTGGGGTTAAAACTCATATTTGCCCCAAGTGATACGTTTAGAACCTAAAATTTGAGTTTTACTCCAATGATTGAAGTAGGTCTAAAGAAGCTGGACATTTTTATCCCAACATTTATTAGAGAGAAAGAAAAATCTCACTTTTGAATTAATTTGCTAAATTGTTTTTAACATAAGAGTCTTTATTTTAATTTTTTTATCACAAAAACCATCTTCCGAATACGCTATCACTCTGGAAATTAATTCGATTTTGCCTTGAAGTAAATATACTTGAGAAACCATTAATCCGATTTCGCCTTGAAGTAAATATACTTGACAAAATATGGCCTTTGTAGTTTTTGCACAAAATGGAGATCCAGCTGCCACAATTCCCCAGCCACAGCCCATCAGAGCAACTCCAGTGTAGGAGCCCTCCCCCCAGGCAATTCACTATTTAATCCACCTAGTGAACAGTAACTGCCCTTAATGAATAGTGCATTCCCCTGGCAATTGCCTTTTGCATCTCCACCCCTGCACTGAATAGCCATGGCAATTGGCAATAAAATATTAGTATTTTTTTATTTATAAAATAATACATAATACTTTTATTTGTAATTTCGGATAAGATTTTTAATCGTTCTCTTTGCGCCACGTGTCATTATCCGAAAAGCCAATAGCAATAAATTTTTTGTATTTTTGTATTTATAAAATAATTCAAAATAATTTTATTTGTTATTTCGGATAAGATTTTTAATCGTTCTCGTTGCGCCACGTGTCATTATCCGCAAAGACAATTATTGGTGATGGATTTCCGATAAGATTTTTAATCGTTGTGTCAAGGCACGTGTCATTATCTGAAAAGACAATTATTGGTGATGGATTTCTGATAAGATTTTTAACCAATCACGTCGTGCCACGTGTCACAATCCGATTACAATATTTGAGGATAGATTTCCACCAGATTTTTAACGAATGACTGCATGCCACGTGGCATTATCTACAACCTAATCATTTCTGAATCCTCCATATAATCCACCATATAATCCACCATCCATCCTCATAAATCTCACACCAATTTTCTCAAGATCTTTATCATTATTCATAGTTTCTGCTTCCTTCTTCGCCAAAATCCCTATCATTATTCATAGTTTTTGCTTCCTTCTTCACCAAAATCCCTATCATTATTCATAGTTTCTGCTTCCTTCTTACAATGTCTTCTTCTTCTTCTTCAAAGATGATGTGGGAAATCGAGCAAGAAGAGGAAGAATTGTTTAACCAATCAGAAGGAATGTTCAATGTTGGGGATTGGGCCCAAAATGATATGGAAGATGATGACGAGCGTAGACGGAGAGATGACGAATCAAGAATGGCAGGAGCCTCACAATCCCGTCGAGTCGTCCAAGCTGTGGCTCATATCTGCAGGCCCAACCGTGCTGTAAACATTGATAGAAACAGGCAACGACGAGGTCAGGAGCTCTTGGATGATTATTTTGTCCGTAACAGTGCATTCCCTGATACATACTTCCGACGTCGTTTTAGAATGGAACGACATTTGTTCAACAAAATCATGGGCGCTGTTTGCAACCATGATTCTTACTTTGTGCAAAAACCAGATGCTTTTGGTGCTATGGGTCTCATGTCTCAGCAAAAAATTACTGCTGCCTTGCGGATGCTTGCATATGAAGCAGCTGCAGACCAAGTAGACGAGATAACGAGGATGGGAAAATCAACCTTCTTGAGTCCCTCATGAGGTTTTGTTCGGCAATCGAATCTATCTACACCGCAGAGTACCTCCGGAGACCTACTCATATGGACTTGCAAAGGCTTCTGAAGAAAGGCGAGATGCGAGGTTTTCCAGGGATGATTGAAAGCATTGATTGTATGCACTGGACTTGGAAAAACTGTCCAAGTGCATGGCAAGGCGCTTATGGGGACAGAAAATGATCAAAAAGTATCATTTTGGAGGCGGTGGCATCTTTTGATACATGGATTTGGCACGCCTTTTTCGGGGTTCCGGGAGCTCAAAATGACCTCAACGTCCTTGCCCAATCCCCAGTGTTCAACGATGTCCTGCAAGGAAAGGCACCAAAAGTCACGTATGAGGTCAACAGACGTATGTACGACGGGCCATACTACCTAGCTGATGGCATTTACCCAAGGTGGTCAACATTTGTCAAAACAGTGCCACGTCCGCGAAGTGCAAAGGAAAAACACTTTGCAAGATGTCAAGAAGGGTGCATGAAGGATGTGGAGCGTTGTTTCGGTATCCTCCAAGCTCGCTGGGCGATCATCAGGGGTGCTGCCAGATTGTTTGATGTAGAGTCGCTTCGATCCATCATGATGACGTGCATCATTCTTCACAACATGATTGTGGAAGATGAGTACGATTATGAAGCCGTTGATGAATATGAGCCAGACACGATGAACAATTCAAGAACACGTATATATTGTGCTCATGACGCCACCGATGAGCCCGTGCAACATGGGCCATTAGAAAGGGATGGACGTTGCAAGGAAAGGATCATTCAACGATATACTGCACTTCAAAGGTCATATATGCACAATGCCCGCCAACTTGACTTGATAGAGCACCAGTGGGAATTTAGGGGTGCTGAAGATACTTAAGTTCATTAGTGTTTGTTTTTATTTGGTGTGTTTATTTTATTTTATGTGGTGTGTTTTTTTAGTTCATTTAGTGAGTTGAAATGTAATTTTATTTGGTGTGTTTATTTTATTTTATGTGGTGCGTTTTTTTAGTTCATTTAGTGAGTTGAAATGTAATTTTATTTTATTTGGTGTTTGTTTTTATTTGGTGTGTTGATGTTATTTTATTTGGTGTGTTTAAATGTGTTTTGAATAAAGTACTAAATTCAATAAATTGGAAACAACATAAAGTACTAAATTCAATAAATTACCAAATGAAATAAATATACTTTTAGTTTAAATAAAGTACTAAATTCAATAAATTGGAAACAACATAAAGTACTCTATTCAATGAATAAGAAATTACAACCCGAATTGATTGGAAAATTATGGGTTCGCGAATGGATGATAACCATCACCTAACCAATTTGTGGTGCTAGGAAGATCTTCTCTTGTCGTGCTAGGATGATCTTCTCTTGTCATGCTAGGACCATCTCCTCTTGCTCTCGCTTCTCTTGCACGCCTCCTTCGCACCACGTCCGCTTTCTCCAACTTCCAAAAATATTTAGAGTCTGGAGACTTCCCTTCTAAAGGCTCCTTCATAATGTCACGATCTCGTTCAGCCATTCTTTCTTCTCTTCTATGTTCCCTTTCTTGCCGAAGTAATTCTCTTTCTCTCTCATCAGCTTCAAATTTTTTCTCAAGTGCTGCAGCTTTTGCATCCTCTCTAGCCTTATCAGCCTCAAATTTAGCCATTTCCGGGCCAAATTCAATTCACCTTGGCGGGCAATATCTTCCATATACTTTGCATAATCATTCTTGGAAGCATTACCTTTTCTCTTTGAAGCCTTCTTACCTTGAGGCCTAATTGGAAAACGGTTCGACCCCGACGCTTGTTCAACGGGGGGCGTTTCAGGCACTTCTTCATAATCATCTTCATCATGATCATGCGAGGTATGCTCGGGTGTAGAGTGTAGAGGGTGATGTTCATGAAAACTTCTGGACCGACATGCACAACTCTAAATTTAGGACAATCTTTGACAATATTCCAACATTCAAACCGGGTGAATGTTTTGTTTTTGCTTTTGGTTTTGGCACCATACCAAGCTTGTGCTTGAAGTTCCTACACAATGCGGGAGAATAAATAATTATAATGAGAATAGGTAACAAATAAATAATACAAACAAATAATTATAATGAAAGTATGTAACAAATAAATAATACAAACAAATAATTATAATGAAAGTAGCTAACAAATAATTATAATGAAAGTAGCTAACAAATAAATAATACAAACAAATAATTTTAATGAAAGTAAGTAACAAATAAATAATACAAACAAATAAATATAATGAAAGTAGCTAGGTAACAAATAATACGAACAAATAAATATAATGAAAGTAGCTAACAAATAAATAATACAAACAAATAAATATAATGAAAGTAGCTAACAAATAATACAAACAAATAAATAATATATTGTTACCTGATCCGCTAAATTTTCCCCACTTCGAATATTACCACTAGCTTGTGCCAAGGCGTCTCTCCACGTACTAAACGATTGACTAAGTAATTTCCAACGACTGGACATCGATTCTTTAGTTCTTTGCCCACCCATTTTCTCAAGATAATTGGTATGAATAAGACTCCACATTTCTCGCAACTGCATCTCGTTACCCGTAATCGAATTATGAGTAACTTGAACCCAACTAGTACACAACGCAACATCTTCAAGAAGCGTCCAATTCGTACATGCTTGAGTAGTCATTTTGTTGGAAAAAAATTGGATTGAAACTTTGAGAGAAAGATAGGAATGTGGTTGAAAGTAGTTGAGAAAATATGAAATTGTGGTGTAGGGTAGAAGATAATGAGAAGGTATTTATAGAAAAGTAAAATCTAAATTTTTTATAATTTTTCATAATTTTTTTTTGGATTTTTAAGAATTTTTTACATTTTTTTTTAATTTTTATTCACCTAATTAATCTCGGCCGTTGGATTTAAAAAAAAAAATTCCAACACTCCAGATTGTGCCACGTGTCACAACGATAACATTTTAGATTTTTAAACTGTTTTTTCTTTTTTTTTTAAATTTACAAAGCCTAATAACGTGGACCGTTGATCTTAGATCAAACGGATGAAATTAAATGAGATTTTTAAATGTTTTTTACCGTTGGAAATCCAACGGTCCATAAAATAGGACCGTTTCAATCGAACGGACATGGAGAAGCCACGTGGCTTCCCCAACGGTAACTTTTCAAAACTGAAATCGCGGGCCCTGCCCTGTTTTTTTGTCGGACGACTCGCACCCACGCGCGCGTGAAACGCACGCGCCTGACGCAGCCCTCGGGCTCTCGGGCTGGCAATCCTCGACGGGCCTGCTCCTCGGGCCTCGCCTGTCGCTCGGGCTTCCCTACGCTGGAGGTCATCCCCCCAGCAATTTGCTACTGTTTGACCCACTGGCCCCCGAGCAACCTCCCCCGCTGGAGGTGCTCTCAAAATCAAACCCAATTAAATGTCAAACCTATCGAAATTTATAAAATGTGGTGGCCCGCATGTCTTTCATTGTTTTTGAAAAAAAGAAAGCTCCACGCTTTGTTCCCCTGAAACAGCAAATCCAACCAGGAAAGCAAACACTCCTTCGATTGGATCCTCCACGCTCACAATGTGCACAGCAAGCACAAGATTCACATCCAATTTCCAAATATAGAAAGAATAAAACCACAAAATTATCAAGATTTTTGGGTGTTTGAATTTGAATTTGAATTGAACTCAATCTTTGTGGGGGTTAATCCGCAATGAAGGATGACGACGGCCTTCCAACAACGACGGCGGCCAGCAGCGGGAAGAAGGATAGCTCGGATTCGGGTCTAATACTCGGCAAAGGCAGGTACAAGTTCTGGGCTTTGGCCGCGATTTTGTTGCTCGCGTTTTGGTCCATGTTCACCGGCACCGTCACGCTCCGGTGGTCCGCCGGCAACCTCAATCGTCTCTCTGACGACTTCGACTCGCCCATTCACGACGATCTCGACGTTCTTGTATGAGTTTTTCTCGTTTTGTTTTTGTGGGTCGATTTGGTTGGATCTCTGATTTGATGGGTTAATGGGGATTTTGGTTTTTTTTTTTTTTTTTTTTTTTGTGGTGGTGTAGGAAATGGAGGAGAGGGAGAAGGTGGTGGAGCACATGTGGGATGTGTACACTAATAGCCGTCGGATCAGATTACCGAGGTTCTGGCAGGAGGCGTTTGAGGCTGCCTATGAGGAGTTGACCAGTGACGTCCCTGGTGTTCGAGAGGAAGCCATAACCGAGATCGCTAAGATGTCCATTCGCTCTGTGGATCTTGATCCGCCTCCGTTCCAATCTGCAGTGAGTGCCTTATCCTTTGTGTTGTTTTGTTTGATTACTTAAGGACTTGGTTAGGGTTGATTTGCTCTGTGTTAATCAAGCTACATTGCTCTTTAGCTGTAGATTGCATTGCTCTTTTAATTATTGAAATGGGTTAGTAACTTAGGGAGTTGGGTACTACTGTTAGGACGTCAATCAGCGAAACGGGTTGTTGAGTGTTCCATTAGTTAACCTGTTTATGATTATTGGTTACCAAGAAAGCAATAGAGCAGAACTAATTCAAAATTTCTTGCTTTCATTGTTATGGAGATTGGGTGGGGTTAAGTAGGAATTTAGATTTGGATGCTCAGATGTTATGAGTGTTACAGGTTGAGATTGACATTATAATCAATTTGGCTCGGTTGATAAGTTTATGCGGCATATTCAGTTTTTGTCTTGGTCTTTTATCAATTGTTACTAGGTTAATCTTTATAGGAGCACTTGAAAACTGGGTTGATTGAGATCGCCCTGGTCAATGTCCGAATTCAACCCAAATCTGTCACTGTTCAGAATTCAGTTGATTAGGTGCCAAAATTTAGGGTAGGATGAGGGACAAGCAGCATTTCTAGCTAAATTGGCTGTGGAATTTCAGTAACGATTTTGCCTTCGGAATTTGGGTTGCTGTGTGGTTAACAAGAATTAGGTTTCACCCCAGTTTGTTAGCTGACCAAAGCTATTTTCTAAGAATTACCTTTCTTTCACCCTTTGTATGAAGCTTAACTGAATCCATTTTGCAAGTTAGTGGCAAACCCAGAAGAGCAACCAGAGATTAGTTGGATCCATTCGTGCGTCATTAGTTTTCTAACCGGCTTGATTGCAACCCTAGATTGTCATCTGACCAAAGCCAAAATGTCCCTACTTGCCAAGACCTTTCACCCTTCTTATGAGAATTAACTTGATCCATTCTGCAAGTGAAACTGAGGGGCAATCGGAGTTATTTTAGAGTTGGAAAGGGTGAGAGGTTGGCGATCACCTAGTTGGATCTACATCTGTACATCATTAGTTTCCTTAGCCGACTTAGTTGCAACCCAAGATTGTCAGAATACCAAAGGCAGAAGCTACTTGCCAAGAACGTTCACCCTTTGTATGAGGATTAACTTCATCCATTCTGCAAGTGAAGCTGAGAGGCTGTGGGAGTTATTTAGAGTTGGAAAGGGTGAGAGGCTGGTGGTTACCTTCTTGGATCTACATCTCTACATCCTTGCTTTCCTTGGATGTAGGAACTGTGAGATTCACTCCCTTCCAGTTACTGCATGTTGAGATGTGTCTGGATGAGCATGTTCCTTTACAGAAATCTGTGCGATTTTGCATTCTTGTAGAAAAAAATGTGATTGACATGTCAGATTACTGAACTTAGTTTTCTCGTTGGGTAATTTTTTTGTGCCAGCCTTGTTTTGGTGTTCCCGTTTTGTCTGTTACGTTTTGTACTATGTAATTCCCATAATTAACTAGAACGTAAGGTTTTCTGCATGGGCCTTTGGTAAGAATTATGCTAAAAACGCAAAGGATTTCCTCAGAATCGGAGAATTTGTTAAGAATGACAAAACAAGTGTAGTCAATTAGCTTTCTAAGTGACAAATTAGACCTGGAATGCTAAATTGATGTTTTATACTAGCTCAGCAGATGGTGTTCTATTATGTAAATAATAAAATTTAAAGCATAATAAGCATTAGATAGGTTTCCACGCATTGAGTTTCGATTGATCTCGACAGCTAACCATATTGTTTATCCGAGGACAATGTCCGATGTATTTGGAGTCATAAACTATGTGCTGTTGGAATTTCTTGTAGGAATGTCTTTGTATGCCTGTGTCGTGCCCAACACAATCACCAGATGGCACATTTTCTCGTAAGATAACATAGTGGTTGATGGGAATAATTAATTCAGAAATCCGACCTACGTATGAAACCTACTCGTTTAGTTTCTTGGCATGAACATCTTGATCTTGACATGGATGCCTTAATATCTGCAAATAATTTCATAGATGCCTATATCTTAGCATGGAAATTTGTTGATGCATGGTAAGTTTTAACAAGTTCCGTCCTTCTCTATCAGAGCGCACGAGAATTTAGTAAGACTTTGAAGCAAGCAGAGAAGGGTAGAGAACTGGTGACTTCTACGGGCAGTGGTCGATGATGTCTAGATATGTGTTGAGGACCATTGTTCAAGTCTGCATTATCCTGCAATTGCAACCGTGTGCTGCCCAGAGTCTGGTGACCGGTAGCGATGCGCACGGTCACACTCGGTTCTTGATATGTTTTTCATAGGGCAAAACTATGTAGTTGATTAGGTTCTTAAACGTTCCAGTTTTGGAGTAGATGAGTTCAAAAGTGCAGGAATTTTTTTTTTTTTTTGGTTTTTTTTTTTTGGTTTTTTTTTATAAATTCAATTATTCAAGTGAAAGAAATTCGGAAACATTTTTCTTGTAAACTTATAAATGTTCGCACTCCTCCAAGATGTTGCTTTGACAAAATTGATTGAATTACAGTGGGACCCAAAGTTTGATACTTTGAAGGTGAATCCTGCCGGTATCAAATATGGACCCATCGACAAAATCTTATCAAGTGTCTACGCAGACTACGCTATCCACCAAAACAAAAATATTATTTGGTCGGTAATCACGAAACAACTGTCACCCTTAAATGGAGAGATTTTTTTAATGGGTCGGAAACACATTTCACTATATCAAATATCATAATTTAAGTAGTTGGTCAAATATTATAATATAAGTAGTTGGATGTTTAAAATTAAAATTTAACCACTTGTATTATAATACTTCGTGTACTGAATTATGTTAACGAAAAATTTCTCCTTAAATTGAATATTGTTGTAAAATCGACGGTGTGTGCAGTGGAATAAATGAAACAAGACACAAAATTTACGAGGTTCCTCTACAGTCAATGTGACTGGAGTACGTCATCGGGGCAGCAGTGATGCTTTCATTATAATTTAGAATAATAGGAATACAAAAATAACTCTTTCTATTATCTTATCTCCTCTTCCTCTCTTTTCTCTCTTCCTCTTCTGTGAACTTCTTACTTTCATCCTTAGGTGTGTTGTGTTCCATAAGACTTGCTTTTATAGAAGCAAATCACGAGCAACATAGTGAAAGGCATATTAGTGGAGTCACCTAACATTCCATCCAATAAAGACAAATTGAAGTGGATTAGTGGCCAGCTATCCAGTCACTTTTACAACAAATATAAACACTTTGAGAATGAATGAATGTGTTTTTAGTGTTTCATAAGTCATTCAAATCATCAAAACAAAAGGTTATGCATACGTATCGGACCACGCGATTAAGCTCTTCAGTTTCAGGGACTGCTGCTCCACCACTTACTTAAGGAATCGCAGCGTTGAAATTCTCGCCACTGTTGCTCTGGTCCAGGCTATCCGAGAGGCCCAGAACCCTCCAGGTAATTACACTGATTAGTGCCAATTGGGTTTGTAATTGAATGCATTTGGAGTTGATTTCTGATCAAAAGTCTGGATTTTGATGATGGGTTTTCGAGTTTTGTGGTGACTTGGAATTTGATTTTTGTATTGTAGGAAATCTCGATTGCAGCCACTGTGCCCCAGGAGGAAATTGGTAAGTACATTAAGATACTTGGAGAAGCACTGCAGCTTAGTCAGCCCATCAACAGCAATTCCATATCGGTCCAAATGGACCGCTATGGACAAGTTGAAAGACTACGGAGTTGAAAGACTGCGGAGTTGAACTTGACATTTTGTGACTTAAGTTGTGTTATATGCTGATAGTGTCGAACTTGAGTTGTTCTCCTTATCAAGTCTGACCATGATTCACATACTTTCTTGTAGAAACTGGCAATCAACAAATGCTTCTGCACGCGTAGGAACCACATTAGCATCTCCGCAGCCGCAATTTATTTAGCCTGCCAGCTTGAAGACGAGAAAAACTCGGGCAGAGATTTGTAAGGTGACTGGTCTTGCTAGAGTCCCTCTCCGAAAAGTCCACAAGCATCTCTTGGAGAACTGGGAGGACTTGCTCCCATCTAATTACGCTCCTGCCGAGCATTCCCTACCACTGTAATCGCTTCAGCTCGTTCTTCGGCATCTAATTACGTTCATGTGGGCTTAGACATGAACGTGTAAGGTTTTCTTTGGTGAGCATGATCAAACACCAAGTCATGCAGTAACACAAGTAATATGAGCTATATATTTTAAGACTTGATGTAGGGTTGTAACCGGATACCAACCATTTGGAGGGAAAAATATAAGAAACTAATTTGAAATTAGAATGATGCGGTTATGGTTTCTTTGACAACTGATTACAACTACTCACTTAATAGGAGGAAGCAGTTGCAATGATGATACATATATATGCTTGGTCCCTCTTCTCGGTGATCTGTCCTTGTTCCATATAGATCGGTTTGTCCCATTGAAAACCAGATGACTCTAACATGATTACAAGAGAAGAGAAGGCTATAAAGAAACAATAAACTTCTTCTGCAAGATTGTATTTTCTTTCACACAATAATCAATTACACATATGTGAATATATATAGTCTTTGGCTTTTTACATTTGTACCCTTAACTGCCTTAACTAATCCTTTAACCATTCTAACTAATCACAACTATTAACAAAACTAACCACATTTAGTTTTACCAAACTATTTTACAGTAACAGAAATGGATGACTTGTCATCCTCCCTAATACACCCCCTCAAGCGAGAAAGGGAATCAGAGCTGATTCCAATTGGAAGCTTGGAACACAAATAGCTGAATCTGTTTTTAGACAAGGACTTGGTGTGAAGATTGATGCGAAAATTAACTTAACACACAAATTTAACCATCTTTTGACAATTGTAGTATAAGTATAAGTATAATTAGGGATCGTTCTAGGCCGGGAATTAGGAGGGATTGCTAATTGACTCTAAACTGACTCAAAAACATAAAAACAAAGTTAAAAACGTTTGAATAGACTCAAGGGACTCAAAACAGGTTCAAAAGACTTAAAACAACTTAAAAACACTCAAAACTGCCTAAAAACACTTGTTGGGCAGTTTTTGACTCTAAACACAACTTTGAACGAAAATTGGGTTTTGACTTCACCTAAAACAATAAAAAAACACAAACAAAACAGATTTGAAACACTTTGAAACAAGAAACTAAAAATGGGGGTTTTGATTTGGATGAAGTTGAAACAAACAAACAAGTATGAAAAACTAGATAGATTGTAAAACGAATTTGAGAAATAAGATGATGGATGAGATAGCTAGAGGTTTTTTCTCCACATATGACATGTATGCAAACAACTCGATTTCCAGTTACTACTTCATTGAATTATGAACTACAATACCCCAAATTAACTGTGACATCACTAGTTAACCCTCAGATTTTCCTTGTTTTATTGGATTGGATGACATCATTCGACAACCCAAAACATTCTTCAAAAGTTCCCTACATGACATCATAATAGAGATACAATCAAAGATCATTACGTTTAATGAAAATCATAAGCATTGACAAAGCACTTGCAACTATGACATCATGTCACTCATGCTAGAATTAAACTTAACGCGATCGTTTATAAGCGACCTCCACTACTTATGAATATAAGTTTGTAACGATTATGTGAAACTTTCTTATATTCTAGCATCGGATTTATGCATGCCAATTAAGTGTCGACCCTTAATCAACAAATACAAATAAGTTATCAATCAAATAGTTAAGCCAATTGCATTCACGATTCAAGAGTTCATAACTGGATTTTATCAAATCATATTACACACATAATCATGGCTTTGAAATCACCCCTAGCTAAGAGGGGTTTAGCCACTCATGTTCACAACAAAACGAAAGAAATGAATTTAAACATTGGAAACAAAAGAAAGAAAACACCTAAACGCTCAAACGATCCAAGTTGGACAGCAAGCACGTCCAAGCACTTTCATTCCCTTCCTTTGCTACGGCACAAGGTGTTGGTGAGTGTTTGAAGGTTTGTTTGTATGGAGGAATGGATGTGAAGATGAATGGATGTGTTTGGATGAAGGTTGTATTGAATGCGGCAAAGAGTGGAGAATTGTGTAGATGATGTGTGTGTGTGTTTTGGATTGATCTATGTCTCCTATGGATGTATTTATAGGCTAGGGAGAGGATGTAGTGGGTGGTGGTAATGAGTGGATGTAGTGGTAGGTGAATGGATGTGTTGGGTGGTTGTAATGAGTGGATGTGTTGGGTGAAATGAATGGATGTAGTGTTGGGTGAATGTGTTGGGTGGTTGTAATGAGTGGATGTGTTGGGTGAAATGAGTGTGCTAAAATGGTCATTTATAGGGAGAGGATGATGCACAAACTTCAAATTTCGTCCATTCCTTTTGCTCCAAGCATATGCTATCCATTCCATGCCAAAAAAAGCTCTAAAATGCACTTCTTTGCCGCATTAACCCTTTGGACCTACAAACACACGAAAATAGCTTAAAATACTAAAATAACTACGAACTAACAACATAAATGCCAAGAAACAAGCTAACTAAGTCGCATAAATATGCTCCTACCAAATTCCCCCACACTTAGCTTTTGCCAGTCCTCGAGCAAAACAAAACAAACAAAACACAACCTAGACCTTCCAACAATTGCCTCAGGGATTTTTAATGAAACATGACATGTTAAAAATCATCATTCCCACAGATTTTGGTCATCCTTACACTTGAGCACATACTTAATCACAGTCACCACTTACTAGTTCACAATTAACCAATTAAAACGATGTTTTGAATGTAGTAACATGCCTTAGAGAATTTGCTCAATTCCTTACAAGATACTCTCTATTTTCACACACATTTTCTGACTACACACCCTACACTAGTATATGTGAGAAGATTGATGTAAACACAAAAGATTAGGACTCACATATGTTATAACAAAGAAAGCAATTTTCTGGAGTTATTAAGCATGTTTAGATATGATCTCATGAATGGAATGCTACTACTTAGATGCAAGAACCAGTGACACCATATGCTCATACCAATTTCGAACTCCACAAATTGAAACACACAACACTCAAGATTGAAGTAAAGGGTTGTAACAGGGCTTGGGGGTAATGGCTAACAAAGAAAGGATAGGGATAACAAACGTTCTTAAAGCGATAGCAAGCAAAGCAATGAAATAGACACTTGGAAATCACTTTAGAATGCACAATCAACTTTTAAATACAACGGGAAGATTCATGCAACACTTAGGGCCGAATTCAATGTTTTGAACCATTTCTTTAACAAACAACACTTTAGAGCTCTTTTTTCATACTCTTTTTTTTTTCTACCCGTGCCTTATTAAGGACTTTGGCGCACACACACACACAAGAATCACTTCCCCCACACTTGCTTTCTGCAATACATTGATAAAAAAATAGTTCATTTTAAGTCATGCTTTACTATGCTTCAAGAATAAGGGTATGGATGGTCCTAAAACTAGGCTAGGTAAGGATATTGTGGATTAACAAAGAACATAGGTTTAACAAGGCTCAACGGGGTTAAACTTAAACACATAATGAACGGGATAGGCTTTTTGGCTCTTGGCTCACTAAACAACTTTATCCTGAATATGTGTTATGCAAATCAATAACATGCTTTGAATGAAATAGGCATGAGTTCTAGCATTTGGAACTAAATGATGAACGCATTCTAAGTAGCAACCAAGCAAAGAATAATGAGATCATGCAACGACTTTAGAAAACAAAAAAAAATTGCACAGATTAATAACTCTCCAAATAAACGTTTAGGCTCAAGTCTCTCAAGGATGTAGCGTTAGTTTGAGTTCCTTCTTTCAAGCATGTTACAAAAACTGATTTTATCCTTTGTGATTACATGTGAATTCATAAATTATAACTACAACCAAACATAAACCAAAGAGCATATCAAACTTCCATCCATGTTTGTAACTTTCTTTAACAGTCATGCAATTAAAAATCAAATCCTCATCATTGTGTTGGAAGGTATCCTAAGACACAAACAAAACACAAAAACAACTCTTTTTGGCTTTTTCAACACAATTTTTCAAATTTTTATCAAATTTTCGGATTTTTATGCCAAAACACACTTATGCTTCAAAACACACTACAAACACTTAAAACAGTGAAAAACAACATTGTAAGTGATAGGTAAATAAAACCCACGAAAATCATGCAAAACATCTTGTTTACCCCCCCCCCACACTTAAATCAAACATTGTCCTCAATATTTCACACATAGACTTACACTCAAACAAGCAAACAACATAATTAATAAAACATGACAAGTATGGCAAAGTAAAAACCAGACAAAGTAGAGTTTAAGAACGCAAATCTGGTTATGGAGATAGATGATTTTGTTGACTTTCCACAGTTTTGATCTCAAACTGGTTTGGAATTCTGAGCGAGGAATATGAGAGTTCTTTGGTTTCAAATCAGACTCCTTCTGCTGGGTTGATTTGAATGTGCAGTCTGTATTCTTCTCTACTTGTTTCTTCTGCACGGCAGGCAGGCACGAGGTAGAGGTGATGGTCTTGTACGGCGAGGCTTTGCTCTTTGGCGACTGATGCGTCCATATGTTGTTGAAGCTTCTCGAGCTCTTGGTTTCAACTCAGACTCCTTCTGCTGGGTTAATTGAGTGTGCAGGCAGCATTCTTCTCTGCTTGTTTCTTCTGCACGGCAGGCAGGCACGAGGTAGAGGTGATGGTCTGTTTCTTTGTTCAATCTGTCCAAGTGCCGACCGATTGCTTTCTTTCTCCTTGTCTCGCAGGCAAGAGCAAGGGTAAAGGAAAAACATGCCATGAGATATCTTTGCCTGCGACTCTGATGATATGAGATACTTTTGCTTTTGAAGAAGTATCTTTCCACAGGTTTATTCTTGAACTGGGCTGGGGAACTTCTTAGCATGGAAAAGGAGACTTGATCTTGAAGATGAATTAGCATGTTGTCTCCACATGCTTCAAGGTATCATTTTCACTTGCCTTATTTGTTCTCTAGGCAGATGTGGCATCTTCTTCGGAAGTACATCAGCAGTTAAAGATGAGCACTCGAGAGCAATGCTTGGTAAGCAATCAGGAAGGAGTTCCAGGCAGTCGGTTCTTAGATCGAAAGATTGACACCAAGTGCTGGCTGATTGCTCTCTTTCTCCTTGTCACAAAGACAAGGAAAATGACAGGGAGAAAGCATGATATGAGATACTCTTGATTTCAACCTTTATGATATGAAATACTTTTGCTCTTGATGACTTGTTTGCAGAGGTACCCCAAGGGATGAGGAACACTGAGTAACTCGAGATGCTTCGTTGGGAATACATTTTCAGAGATGAAGAAAGGTTGAGTATGTCTGCCTTGCTGTGAAGGTTGACATTTATAGGGATTTCTTCATAACTGGTAGCGGCACTGTTCTTCGTGTCGGCAACCGTTGGATGATTAAATAGTATGGCTTCACGTGCTTTCTTCTTAATCAGAAATCTTCGACAAATTGCCCGTAATTTTCGCAAAGCTGAGTGTGCATGTGACAGGTGCTGACGAGGTTGAAAAAGACTGACGCCTCTTCGATATCTGAGATCGGCGCATAGACAAATTGACCGTGATTTCCGCAAAGCTGAGTTTGCGTATGACAGGTGCTGACAAGGCTGAAAAAGACTGGCGCCTATTCGATATCTGAGATCGGTGCTTCGACAAATTATCCGTGATTTTCGCAAAGCTGAGTGTGCATGTGACAGGTGATGACAAGTCTGAAAAAGCAAGTGCCTCTTCGATTTCTGAGATCAGCCCGTGGTTTCTGAGCAGCCCAGTTTTTGAGAAAACAGGCGTCTCTTCGATCTCTGAGCTTGCACATTCGATTTCTAAACTTGCCTCTTCGATTTCTGAAGCTCCGTCGAGTGCTGATTTTTATAGAGGCACGCATTACGTTCCAAAGCACACTTGAATTTCCGCCTGTAGAAGCTCCCTTCTTGCACTTCTAAGATCTTGATTTATCCAACCTCTTCTTTTTCTTCACACCTTCGAAAATGTCTTGCCCTTCTGACCGTCGTCTTAACTTGAATGTCGGGGAAGATAGTGACATATCTTCTCTAAACAACATTTGGCAGTCGTCATTCGTATCTCCCAATGGTCCTCTTACAGTTGGGGATTCTATGATGATGAACGATACAACCGCTTCGGTGGTGGCCAGAAATCTTCTCACTCCTAGAGACACTAGGATACTTTCCAGGCGGTCCGACGAGCTGGTTGTTCAAGACTCTCTGGCCTACAGCGTCCGATGTGCAAGCTCAGTTTCAAACATGGGCCAACTCCTTCTTGCTCGATCTCATCAAGTTGAGTCGTTGATGGCTAAGGTGGCCAGTCTTCGGCAAAAGGTCAGAGTGCTTAGGCACGAGAATAAAGAATTGCACATGCTTGCAACTAATTACTCAACAAGCATGAAGAAGAAGCTTGACCAGCTGCAGGAGTCCGAAGTTCGGATTCAGAGTGATCATCAGAGGTTTGTGGCGTTACTCCAGCGGCAACTTCTGCCTTCGTCCTCTGGCGCTTCACCAAGTGTTGAGGCTCCGAATAATCAATCTCTGGTGCTTCGTCTTTCTGGAGCTCCGTCGAATGCTGAGGTACCTCCTGACCAATGAAGACTCCTTACTGTTTATTTGCACTTTCTTGTACTTTTCTACCTTTCTACCTAATGTTCATCTTCCACGAAAATTAATGTAAAAATACTTTGTTTACCTGTCAATGTTTCAAACATAAACCCACACCAAAAACAATCAAACAAGCAACAAATAAATATGACAAACAAGGAAAAATAAATACAGAAGATGGAAGGTTTTTAGGAACGCAAAACTAATTGTGGAGCGATTCAAAGATCTTCCTTATTTGAATGCATGGGTTGCCTCCCAAGAAGCGCTTGCTTTAACGTCTTCCAGCCGGACGATACCTCCATTTAAGCTTGAATAGGGCCCACGAGGTGGAGGGGTATGTCATCCACGGCATGCTCCTCAAAATACTCATACATTGGCTCTATGAATGGAAGGGGATAATAATCATTCCCGATTGGGGCGTTGAGCATCCTAAAGTCAATGTAATCATTCCCACCAGCCTGGATTCGATTGGGGACCTGCACCAAAGAAGGTAACAACCTATTAGTTGAAATGGGAATCGAAATTGGAATAGGTGGCTTACCACTGTGCTGCAAGGAAGTGGCAGCACAATCAACAAATGCATATGGGGTGCTATCGGCCAGATTTGAGGTTTTAAGGATTGTGGTCGTGCACTCCTTGTCATCCACTCCAATTTCCTCTTCGTTGGTGGTTTGAAATGCATCCTCTTGATAAGTGCTGAAGGTTCTTGCCCTATATTTTTAACTGCACCAAAACATCCTTCAAAACTCCATTCGGATATGCATTAGATCGATCGGCTAGTTGAATAATAACACCATCATGTTTAAGCTCTCCTGGATCTTTGCATTTGGGTGGCAGCTTTCTTTGTAACATTGCAGAGACATTCTCATTCACATGTACCACCTCCTTCTCTTGAATCTGGTTCCTTGTTGTACAAAGCTTCTTTAAAAACTTAGCGTACTTCGGGATTTGTTTGATGGCATCTAAGAGTGGAATATTGACTTGTACTTTCCTAAATGTCTCCAGAACGTCTTTTTCATCCTCTTCATTCTTAGTTTGCATGAACCTGCGAGGAAAGGGTGCATTGGGTGGAATGAAGTTAGAAGTAATGGAATTTGAAACCAATTTACCTTTGGTGGCCGAATTAGGGTGTGCAGGTGGCTGCGGCAAGGATTGCTCAATCCTTGCTGTGGGCATGCCTTGTTTCTTCTCCTCAGATTGCATCTGTTCGTCCTCCTTTTGATTGGATTTAGATGGGTTGGGATCAGATCTAACTTCTTTTCCACTTCACAAGGTGATGGCTTTGGCAGATTCGAAGCCTCCATTTGGATTCACATCCGTCGAACTAGGTAACTTACCTTGTTCTCTACTAAATTGCCCCATGAATTCAGCCATTTGTCCTACTTGTCTCTTCAATTCAGTCACCTCTCGAGCATGATTTTGCATTTCCTTGGCGTAATTGTGCATGTCTTTGGCTTGATTTTCCTGACCCTGCGTCAACGTAGTTAGTAATTGAATAACTTGAGCATTATCAAAAGACGAACCTGAGTTATTTTGGGCAGGTTGTGCTTGGGGTTGTGTGGGTGCATACGGCATTTGGTAGAATCCCGGAGGTTGCTGTCTAAATGCACTTTGTTGTTGGGTTTGTTGGGGGTCCCTCCATTTGAAATTTGGATGATCTTTCCAACCTGGATTGTATGTATTAGAGAAATGATCATTCCTTGGTTAGTTTTGACTCCCAAAACCCACGGCATTGGCAGATTCCCACCCTCCGTTCTCGATCAATTGAGGGCATTTATCCGTGAGATGTCCATTCATTGAGCACACGCCATAATCAGCCACACTTTGTACCTTCGGTATTTCAACCACCTTGGTTTTGCTGAATGCCACTAATCCTTTTGCGTAGTAGAATGACTCGAGAAGTTGGGAAAAACTTCTCCAAAAATGCCCGTTTCATACTCTCCCATGATGTGACAGTTTCGAGGGCTAGTTCATACAACCAATCTTTAGCCCTTTCCAAGAGAGAAAATGGAAAAGCCTTCATTTATAATATGCTCACATCGCCGTTGACATGAGTCATGCTTGAACACACCACTTTGAACTCCTTCAAGTGCTTGTTTGGATCCTCCATGGACAGCCCATGGAACTTGGGAATATGGTGCAGCAAGCTTCACTTTAATTCGAACTCATCGATCTTCCCTTGGGCCGCCACGGGATATTGAATGCAAAGGGGTACGACATTGTCCAACCCCGAGGCTGAAAGTTCTTTTATTGTACGATTGTCCGCTGCCATAACTTCCTCTTCTTCTTGTTCTTCAAACTCAGATTCGGCCTCTGAGCTTGAACTAGGTGGATTAGGTTCTGGTTCTTCCTCTTTCTTCTCAAAGTTCTTTCAAAATCGTCGTCGAACTCCAAGATGTTTGCACTAATGTGTTGAGAACTACGAGTCATCAACTAGTACCTGAAACGAAGAAACAAACACAAGTAGTACACACGGCAGAAACACTCAAACACACACACAAACACACGGACTCAATTTAAAATAAAACACAAAGACACGAAAATAAACAAGGGATTAGCAAATTTGCTAATCCCCGGCAACGGCGCCAAAAACTTGATGCGAAAATTAACTTAACACACAAATTTAACCCTCTTTTAACAATTGTAGTATAAGTATAAGTAGGGATCGTTCTAGGCCGGGGATTAGGAGAGATTGCTAATTGACTCTAAACTGACTCAAAAACATAAAAACAAAGTTAAAAACGTTTGAATAGACTCAAATGACTCAAAACAGGTTCAAAAGACTTAAAACAACTTAAAAACAATCAAAACTGCCTAAAAACACTTGTTGGGCAGTTTCTGACTCTAAACACAACTTTGAACGAAAATTGGGTTTTGGCTTCACCTAAAACAATAAAAAACACAAACAAAACAGATTTGAAACACTTTGAAACAAGAAACTAAAAAGGGGGGTTTTGATTTGGATGAAGTTGAAACAAACAAACAAGTATGAAAAACTAGATAGATTGTAAAACGAATTTGAGAAATAAGATGATGGATGAGATAGCTAGAGGCTTTTTCTCCACACATGACATGTATGCAAACAACTCGATTTCCAGTTACTACTTCATTGAATTATGAACTACAATACCCCAAATTAACTGTGACATCACTAGTTAACCCTCAGATTTTCCTTGTTTTATTGGATTGGATGACATCATTCGACAACCCAAAACATTCTTCAAAAGTTCCCTACATGACATCATAATAGAGATACAATCAAAGATCATTACGTTTAATGAAAATCATAAGCATTGACAAAGCACTTGCAACTATGACATCATGTCACTCATGCTAGAATTAAACTTAACGTGATCGTTTATAAGCGACCTCCACTACTTATGAATATAAGTTTGTAACGATTATGTGAAACTTTCTTATATTCTAGCATCGGATTTATGCATGCCAATTAAGTGTCGACCATTAATCAACAAATACAAATAAGTTATCAATCAAATAGTTAAGCCAATTGCATTCACGATTCAAGAGTTCATAACTGGAATTTATCAAATCATATTACACACATAATCATGGCTTTGAAATCACCCCTAGCTAAGAGGGGTTTAGCCACTCATGTTCACAACAAAACGAAAGAAAATGAATTTACACATTGGAAACAAAAGAAAGAAAACACCTAAAAGCTCCAACGATCCAAGTTGGACAGCAAGCACGTCCAAGCACTTCCCTTCCTTTGCTACGGCACAAGGTGTTGGTGAGTGTTTGAAAGTTTGTTTGTATGGAGGAATGGATGTGTTTGGATGAAGGTTGTATTGAATGCGGCAAAGAGTGGAGAATTGTGTAGATGATGTGTGTGTGTGTTTTGGATTGATCTATGTCTCTTATGGTGAAGGGTGGATGGATGTATTTATAGGCTAGGGAGAGGATGTAGTGGGTGGTGGTAATGAGTGGATGTAGTGGTAGGTGAATGGATGTGTTGGGTGGTTGTAATGAGTGGATGTGTTGGGTGAAATGAATGGATGTAGTGGTAGGTGAATGTGTTGGGTGGTTGTAATGAGTGGATGTGTTGGGTGAAATGAGTGGATGTAGTGGTAGGTGAATGGATGTGTTGGGTGGTTGTAATGAGTGGATGTGTTGGGTGAAATGAGTGGATGTAGTGGTAGGTGAATGTGTTGGGTGGTTGTAATGAGTGGATGTGTTGGGTGAAATTAGTGGATATAGTGGTAGGTGAATAGATGTGTTGGGTGAAATGAGTGTGCTAAAATGGTTATTTATAGGGAGAGGATGATGCACAAACTTCAAATTTCGTCCATTCCTTTTGCTCCAAGCATATGTTATCCATTACATGCCCAAAAATGCTCCAAAATGCACTTTTTTGCCACATTAACCCTTTGGACCTACAAACACACGAAAATAACTTAAAATACTAAAATAACTACGAACTAACAACATAAATGCCAAGAATCAAGCTAACTAAGTCGCATAAATATGCTCATATCAAAGATCAACCAATTAGTCTTCACTGCAAACAAATTGTACTTTAATAAGATTGGCCAGAACCAATTCTCTAATGTAGTGGTAGTCAATCTCAACATGCTTGGTCCAAGCATGAAAAATAGGATTAGATGATAACGAGATTGCTAAGATATTATCACACCATAATGTAGGTAGTTTAGGAAGAGGGAAGTGAAGATCACGAAGAATTTTGCAAACCTAAGTGAGCTCTGCAGCCGTGTGGGCCAAAGACTAATATTCAGCTTCTGTACAGGAACGAGCAACAGTGCTTTGTTTCTTAGCACTCTAGCTGATGAGGTTAGGACCAAGAAACACAAAATAGCCACTAGTTGATCACCTATCAAACGTGCAGCCAGCCCAATCAGCATCTGAGTATACTGAGAGAGCAACAGGGCCCTTTATAAACATAGACCACGTGAAACAGATCATTTGAGGAATCAGAGAACTCTTTTGGCTACTTGAAGATGTTGTTCCCTCGGAGCATGCATGACTTAACATATCTGATTTACAACAAATGCAAGAACCGGTCAAGTCCAAGTGAGATATTGGAGTCCTCTAACAATAGATTGATATTCAGTGGGATTGGATAGAAGTGGCCCACTGTGATCCAGTTTCTTGGAACCAAGAGGTATGCAGCAAGGTTTTGCACCCTCCATATTTGTTTTCTTGAGAATATCAAGTAAGTATTTTGTCTGATGAAGAAAGATCCCTTTGGTAGATCTTTGTACTTCCAATCCCAAGAAGTAGTGTAAAGGACCAAGATCTTTCACTGGAAATCGATCACTAAGCTGTTGAATGAACTGTTGGCAGAGGTGTGAGTTAGGTCCAGTGACTAGAATGTCATCCACATAAACAATACCAATAACCAACTGAGGACCATTAAGCACAAACAAAGAGGCATCAGATGAAGATTGTTTGAACCTAAGTGTATGCAGAGCTTGAAACAATTTATCAAACCAAGCTCGAGGAGCTTGTTTGAGACCATACAAAAAATTTCTTAACTTGCACACATGACTGGGATAGATAGGATCAACAAAACCTGGGGGTTGTTGCATATAAGCATCCTCATTTAAATCACCATGAAGAAATGCATTGCTAATGTCTAATTGGTTTAAAAATCAATTGTACTGAACAACAAGGGTAAGAAGGATCCGAATTGTAACCGGTTTAGCAACTAGACTGAAGGTTTCTTGAAAATCAATTCCTTCTTGCTGATGGAAGCCATTTGCCACTAGTCGAGCTTTGTACCGATCAACAGTGCCATCAGGCTTTTTCTTAATACGAAACACTCACTTGCAGCCTACTACATTTTGAGAAGGATTGGAAGAAACTAAAGACCAAGTTCTTGTAGACAATAATGCATTGTATTGATCCTGCATGGTAGCTCTCTAGTGAGCATACTTTGATGCCTGCAATTAGATGCTTGGAACAAATTCAAGGTCAACTGGGAGTGGATGCTTGGTTGCTGCATAAGCCTTAGGCTTGTAAATCCCTGCTTTAGAGCTTGTAATCATAGGATACGTATTTCCAAAAATGGGAAGATGACTTGTCTCAGTTGTTGGCAAAACAGAACGTTCTGAAATAAAGACAGGATTATAAGTACTTAGAGTTAGGGATGAACTCTGGCTAGTAGTGATAGGTGGAGAAGTGCACTATGGAGTTGGAAATGCATCACCAGTGGGAGAATGTTGAGTATACTTGCTAAAATAAAGATCCAGAGAATGAGAATATACTGGAGAAACACTTTCTGAACTAAATTAGTGAAGCTGCAGTGACTGAAAAAGGGTAAGTGCCTTCATCAAAAACCACATGTCGTGATATATAGACTCGGTTGGCAATAGGGTCAAAACACCTATATCCTTTATGTTGGAGACTATATCCCAAAAATGCACAACATTTGCTTTTAGCATCCAATTTGCTATGAACATAAGGTTTAAGCCATGGAAAGCATTGGCAACCAAATATTTTGAGTTTGGAATAATTCAAATGCTGATTGAAAAGCATTTCCCAAGTTGACTTGGTAATGCCACAGATTGGAAGACGATTAATAAGATATATGGCAGTGGAGAAGGCTTCAACCCAAAAGACATTAGGGACATGAGAAATAACAAGCAAAGTCCGAGCTGTCTCAACAAGATGTCTATGCTTTCTCTCAGCACAGTCATTTTGTTCAAGAGTATGTGGACAGCTAAATTGATGTAGTATACCATGTACATTGAGAAATGATGCAAAAGAATGACTAGTGAGCTCACCCTCTGAATCTGAACGCAACCCTTTGATTTATTACCAAGTAAATTTTCTACATAGCTTTTGAAGACAACAAATGTAGAAAATAAATCAGATTTTAACTTCAAGGGAAAGAACCAGCTATATTTGCTAAAATCATCAACAAGTAGTAAGTAATACTTAAAACCACTACTAGATGTAAAAAAGGTAGGTCTCCACAAATCACAGTGCAAAAGTTGAAGACTTTGAGTTGTTGAAGAAGCCATTCCAAAGGGAAGCTTGTGGTTCTTAGCTAATGCACAATCTGAACAGAAAAATTCAACAGTAGACTTGCCTTGCACTGCAAGATTATTAGTAGATATTATCCTGCGAAAAATGGATGAATGAGGAAAGAAAAATGTAAAGTGGTAGGAGAAGGGCTGGAACTTCGAAGTGGATAGAATCCATCTTTAACTGGTCCCCGCAAAAGCATCATCCCCAAAATACAATCCTTGACAATGGATCCATAAGGGTCAAGTGTCAATGAACAATCATTATCCTTAAGAAATTGATAAGCAGACAATAGATTATGTTTCATGTGAGGAACATGGAGAACATTTCGCAGCTTAAAGGAAGGATGAGGAGTGTGCAGAGATGATAAACCAACATTATGAATGGATAAACCTTTACCATCTCCAATATACACTTTGTCCTTTCCAGTGTAGGGAGTGGGAAAAGAGATATTAGCAACATCATTGGTGATGTGGGCGGTGACGCCATAATTAATTAACCAAGACTGAGATGGTTTGGCAGAGTGATGCACACACATTGCAGCAAGTTTGGCCGGAAGAATGCGACCACAGATGTCTAGATTCATACGATCGAAACAGGCAATCGCCTCATGACTGGTAGAACCACAGATTTGAAATGGTGCTTTGAAGGTGGAAGAACCTGGATTATTACGAGAGCCTTAATAGTTCCGATTGCCACGATTGTTGGTGAAGCTGCCACGATGATTTTGAAAATTACGATTGCCCCAATTAGAGAAGAAGTTACCCCGAGGAAGTTTGCCACGATTTAAGTTATATCGAGATGCAGAGTGAAGTGGTTGAGACTGAGCAGCAAAGGCATATGAAGTAGGAAGTAGATGAGGCTGAGACTGCACCGAGAAAGCTTGAAATGGTTCAGTGGCAGAAGCTGAAGTGACATTCTTCCATCGAGCCATAGAAAGTTCCTTAGTAAGTAAGAGGCCGTGGAGTTCATCAAGAGACTTAGAGGACATGCGAAGCATGATGGAATCAATGAAGGACTCAAATTCATCAGGCAAACCATGTAGGGTGGCAGCAATGAGATCACGATCGAATACTGAAGCGCTGATGTCGTGTAAGGAATTTGCAATTTCCTTGATTTGTTGAAGATAGATAGAGATGGAATTTGATCATTTCTGAATCGATTGAAGTCGCGATCACAATTGATGAATGTTAGCCTCTGAAACACCACCAAAACACTGTTCAAGCTTCACCCAAAGCTCTCGAGAGGATGGAACCCCAACTGTGAACGAGATGATTTCTTCAGAAAATGTGGAATTTAACCAGATCAAAATATTTTGATCTTTTTCCATTCCTCAAAAACAGGATTCATCAAACGATCAGGCAAGAAAAGCGGTGGACAAATTTCAGTTCCATCAATGACGCCAAGAAGCTTGTAGCACCTGAAAATGGGAGCAAACAGAGCACGCCATGAGAGATAGTTGGAGCTTTTCAGTTTAATTGGCACCATATTGCCAATGTTGTGAATCGTAAGAGAAGTATACGAATTCAGAGGAGTGGGATTAAAAGAAGAATTAGGTTTTTGGATCGAAGGATAAAGAATTGGAGAAGACGATCCAGTCGGTGGTGATTCAAATTGAGGAGCCATGACGCAATCAAGAAATAGAATCGAAGAATTGAAACGATTAAGAGAGATCGGAGAAGAAGAATTGAAGAATCAGAGTGAAGAAAGCAAGAATCGATCAAGCAACGATCGATCGATCGGAAGGTGTGAGCGGTGCTGTTAACTCTTCAAGTGCTGAAGGTGGCTACGAATTCAGGTCAGGTTTGTCAACCTTGTATACAAGAGATTAGGGTTAATGCATGTTCATTTAATGTCCATGCACAACGTAGAATTACTGAGTATTAATATGCAAGGGTTTGATGGTATTGATCTCTAAAAGGCCAACTGAATGCACCACTCATGCCTAAAGATGAGTATGAGCGTTAAAGGTAATTCTCAAGGTGTGCTGAATCATTCAACTACTTTCTGGCAACCTCAGGTTCCTTACAGGATTTCTGGTCTGAAGGCAGCAAGAAATAAGTATCAAAATGGCATGGAAGGAATGGACATCGGTGAGCCACAACCTAACCAGCAGCCTAACCAACAGTTGGAACTGAAGATGGATAAGGACTTAAAGGGTCTTACTAGTACTCAAACTCCACCTCACATTTTAAACCACCACCTCCCAACTTCAGGTGCATATTCAGTTACCAGGCAGTTTCGGTGCCCATCTTCATCAGTCTCTTCTCCATGTTATGCATGTGGTGCCGCCGAAGTTGGCACCTGGTTATACCCAATGTTTAAATTTTTTCGATACGGTTGATATTTCCATGGAAATATCCAAAAAATCAGAGAAAAATATGGAAATGGGGGATGAAGTCACCTCATATAGGAGAAACTCTTAAGTTTAGGTTAAAATCGATATATATCGTCGATATTTCCAAGATATCTGTTAAATATCGGATAAACTTTTGTCTTTCGTCAAACAAATATTTGACAGTCCCTAAAGTTTTATTTTAAATGTTCATAATTTCTATCGAAAGCAACCGATATCGATATTCGATATATCTGTCGATATTATTTGAACCTTATTCAAATTTTTAACTATTTCGATATTATTTGAATCACTTGGAAATATTTGACAGAGATATCGATATCGATATGTTTACGATCTGCATCCGCTTTGTAACATGATTTTTGTGTTGGATTTCAGTCCCAAAAAATTCACAGCTTTCCTTAACAGCCTTGTATTCCTTTACTTGCAAAATTGAAGCTTCTATATGGGGGTTGGAATTGGCATTGCCAACCATAATTCTGATTCAACCAATGAGCAATTAGAAACTTGAATTCTGTAGACTCTCTTTGATTTGCTCAGGATAAATTTGCATAATACAACCCTGGAAGGTCACATGTTATGCACGTGTTGGAAGTTAAAATGCGGTAAAAGGTAAGACATGGAGAATGAGTGAATTGGTCGAAAATGAAAATTGAGGGTAATAGTAGAAACGAATCAAAAAGTAAGGGCTCGTTTGGAAGTGCTTTTGAAATGCTTGACAGCACTTTTAAAGAAAAATGTTTTTGGTTTTCAAAAGCACTTGAAGTGCTTCCTACAAGAAGCATCAACTATGTGCTTTTTCCAAAAAGTAATTTAAATACTTTTCTAGGATTCACTGGCATTTTAACTAGAATTAGTTCTAACAATATTTTGACAAAAAAACGCTTTCAACCATTCTAAAAATACATCCATACAAGCCCTCATATCTTATGCAATAATCATAAGTCTATGATATCTATGAGCTATTATTGAGAGTAAAGCCTCATTTGAAATATTTTCTTCCGTATGAGTAGATTGGTTGAACATGAAAATTGAAAGTTAAATGGAAACTGATCATAAAACAGATTTTATACCATATTTTACATTATCCACATCTAGTAAATACTTTTTTTTAAACAATAAGATAATGTACCTTAAATCTATCTAAGTTACAAAAAATGACTCTCTAACTCGGGGCTAAGCATTAGATATTCCTAGGGGTGTGATATCCACACACCTCATTTTACTTCTCATACACCTTTTTAATTTTTAGCCGTTGGATCGGATGAATTAAAGAAGATCAACGGACAAAAATTATCAAGAGGTGTGTGAGAATTAAAATGAGGTGTGTGAATAGCACACCCCTATTTCTATTACGGTTGTCCAAAAATAATAATACATAATAGACAAAAACTATTATCAAATTTTCAACTTCTGTCCTCATCATATTCATGTCATATCCATATCAATCGTGTGATATGATTCATATTTTGCTCATATTACTCCGACTCATGTCACACTTTTATCAACTGAAAATACAAAATCATATTACACGACGTTAAATTTAAAAGGAGGGAGATTGTCTGCCCTGTTACCGTGCCCTTCATATCCCTTCTTATTTATGCGATCACAGTTAAACCACGTCAACATTTTATGTTGATTTTTTAATAGAGATAATAAGACAAAAAATAATATAAATATAAAATATTGACGTGGCTTAACCTTAATCGTACAAAAAAAAAAGAGATTAAAAGGACACGATAACAGGAGGGCAGACAATCTGCCTCTAATTTAAAAAGCTCAAACTCAAAGATTAAGTCACCTTTTTACCACAAAACGCAAATCGTAGATAAATAGATAGAAACAAAACAAACAAAAGCAGCGTGGAAATTACGACACGAAACACAAATCGTTCGTCACGAAGCATTGTGGCAATCCCGTAATTTGGTCAGATCACATAGGCAATTTCTGTAACCTCCCCGATATTTCCCTCAGCAGTGACGTGTGTTTCATGCGGAGCCGAAATCTTCTCTCTCTCAATCTCTCTCCCCTCTGTCTCCCCCATACAAACAAACACAACAAACTACAATCTCCACCTTCCATTTGTACACGTCACCGATCCGCGTCTTCGTGATCGAACGGCCCACTTATTTTTCGATACGGGTAGGTTCAGCCCCACGAACCCTAGCCACGGAGACCGAAGACTAACGAGCCCAATCTAGAGGTTTATCCCGAGTCACCCACCGCCCAATCCGAATAGGAGAGAGAAAGTAGAGAGAGAGAGAGAGAGAGAGAGAGAGAGAGGTAGAGAGTGGAATTTCATTTTTGGTCCTTTTTCTTGTTGTTTTTGTTCCTGAAGCATCTCCACTTGCAGAAGAGTCCGTACATAAATTAGGGTTTTAAGGCGGTTCAGAGAGGGAGAAAACGATTAGAATTCGTGTCGTTTTGATCTTTGAATCTATGATTTGGGGATAAATCTAGGGTTACTGTTTTGTTCTTCCTGGGGATTGAAAAATCGTAGCTCCGTTGATTTTGCACAAAATATATATAAGAAAAGAAAAGTTTGGGGTAAAATTCGTATATTTGTTCTTTGTATGAGATAAATTAAGGTTTCGAATTGATGGACGAGATCTGGGAGCGAGCTGTTGAGACAGCGTTAGAGGGTCAGACGGACCACGCCGCAGCTCGAGCCCTAACCCTAGACGGCGCCGTTAAGTGCATCCAGGGTCGCCTGCCCCCTCCTAGCCTTCTAGAGAAGTTCCAGAACCTTCAGCACCTCTCAATCGCAAACGTCGGTGTTTCGTCCCTGGAGCAGTTCCCGAGGCTTCAAAATCTCCAGAAGCTCATCCTCTCCGATAACAGAATCGCCGGAGGCCTTGAATTCCTCGTTGAAGCCGGACTCGACTCGCTGAGGGACCTCGACCTCTCGAACAATCGGATTCAGCAGGTTGAAGATCTTGCGCCGCTCGCTCAGCTGAGGCTTGTCTCGCTTGATCTGTATGAGTGTCCGGTCACGCACGTCAAGGATTATCGATCTAGGGTTTTTGGATTGATAAAATCGTTGAAGTATTTGGATAAGATGGACGCGGATGAGAACGAGAGGCCGGAATCTGACGACGAGGAGGAGGAGGAAGAGGAAGAGGAGGATGATCCTGGGAGTGGCGAAATCGACGGTGAGGAGCGGCCGTTTGAGATGACCAATGGGCATAGTGAGGCGGTTGAGGGAGTTGTGGATGTTGGTGAGGATGAAGAGAGTGATGCGGATGAGGAGGAGACGGTGACTGCAGGCAGAGTGAACGGAACAAATCACCCGGCCGAGAACGGGTTTCGATTTGCTGCGGCTGGTGAAGATGGCGATGAGGATGAGGAGGAGCCCGATGAGGATGATGAGAATGATTCTGGTGAGGAAATCGATGAGGATGGTGAGGATGACGATGTGGTGGAAGTTCATGAGATTGAGGATAGTGATGATGAGGAAGATGGGGTTGAGGATGATGAGGATGACGATGATGACGACGACGATGATGAAGATGACGAGGAAGAGGAGGTGGACAATGATGAAGGGGATTTGGCAGAGCCGGAGAGTACAGGTCGGTTGACGAGCACGGAGGGAGAGATTGATGGGCATGAACAAGGGGAGGATGATGATGCAGATGAAGATGATAACGGAGAGACCGGGGAGGAAGAGCAGTTAGTAGAGGAAGGTGGAGAGTTTGAGGAGGAGGATGGTGATGAAGAGGTGAGAAATCCCTTCAAATAACATTGTTAAATTCTAAATCTTGGTGGTCTGCTTTTATATTTACAATTGGCTATAATTTTATTTGCTTATTGTTTAACTGTTTACGGCTGATGTTCTTTTAGATCACAGGAGAGGAGGAAAATAGCTGATGTTCTAATTATGATATGAGCATCTTGTGCATATGGGTTGAAATTGATTTTCTGCATACATCTGTGTGTTTTTTTATTGGTATTGTCGTAACTAGTTTTCTTGTAGGTTTACGAAGATGCTTCTTTTGAGTGTCTGCTCCAGTAGTATGAGAGAATGTTTGTGTTATTGTATGCTTTTATGTGGTGACATGTGGTACATAGCATGCTGGGAATGTTTCAAACCTATATTTTAGGCCGTTTTGCCTTATTCGTAGGTAATTGTATTTATTTCGGAGTTACGACAACTTTTGTGTAGTAATAAAATTGGAAAACATCTGTTAAAGTGTCTTAAGATTAAATGGTAGAATATGCCTTTTAAGTCTCGCACTTTTATTTTGTGTTATTGCTATACTATTTTATTTCTTTGGTTAAAAAAAACATTATTTTGTACCTTTTTCGAATGTGTTGTGTTATGCCCGGACTGATGGACTGCGTGTTTTAATGTGTAATTTCTTTGTTTTGAATTTTCCAACTGATTTCATGATTTTATATCTTGTGGACACGAAATTTTGAAGGCCTTTTTCAGGTCTATTTCTGTTGTTTTATTTGAATTTTTGTAAAGTTTATTTATTGACTGCACTTCAATCATGGCTTTGAAGTTGGCAAATAAGTCGTTAATAAGGTCTAATATTCTTTTGTTATTGCTGGTGTGCCAGTACCTGTATGTGTTGATTTGGCTGTCAATTTTCCTCCTATGTCAGGTTACATGAATTTAAGTATTGTTTATAAGAGTACTTATGTTTCTGCTCCTTCGGTTCATAAGTCTAATATTTGTCGTGGATGTTTCTTATCAGTCCTGCCCGCGAATGCTTAAGAAAAGTTGTGATTAGTGCTGTTATTTGATTATTGAGTTTGTTGTTTATTTGATGTAGTTTCAGATTTGATTCTGTTAGAAGTTTGATGTTGTAGATTCATCAACTTACAGAAATGTGATTGGATCGCAGGAAGAGGACTATGGTGCAGGTTACTTGGTTCAACCAGTAGCACAAGCTGAGGAAGAAGATGCTGGCGGCAGTGACATGGACCCCGGAAACGACGAAGGAGATGGTGAAGAGGAAGAAGTGGAAGATGAAGAAGATGACAAAGTTCAGGTGCTACCCCCGTCCTCATCATCACAACCTAAGCGCAAGAGAGGCGGAGATGCAGATTCAGATGACAATGGAGAGGACGACGAGGAAGATGACGATGTGGTTGAGTACAGCAAGTCTTCGAAGAAGCATCGTTGACAGAGAGTCGGTAATCAATCTGGTGACGGTATTTAATGCCTTTGTTGATGGGTCTTTTGTTGTCTTAGTTTGGAAAAACAGAGAAAACCTCATAGAGAGCTTAGATTTAGATTTGGTTGGTTGGTAGTAGAAGACATGGATGTTCCTGAGATGTTGGACAAACAACACATATAAAATGTTAAGGATGTTTAAAAAGTCGTTGGTGAATCACATAGCCGTTGCTGGTTGTTTTTCAAACGACAGTTATGCGCGGTTTTTGCTTGGGATGGAAGGAGGGAAAGAGCAATTGGAGTTGTTGGAGGGAAAAGAAAAGGACTTGAAAAACTGTTGGTTTTTGGATGCGTGTTTGTTTGTCCGACAAAAAGGGGGGCAATGTAAACACTCTTTGTAGATAGTCCTTTTATTTAATCTTCTTTATATTATGTAGCAGGTGACGTGGAATTATGATTTATGTGAATATTTACCCAGGTGGCAATGTTTCTGAGGTGGGAATTTGAGACCTAATGTGTTATAGGTGTCGATATCTGGTGCAAGAGTGCAGCAAAATATGGTGCACTTGGTTGTATGGGGTAATTTTCACCCTGGTGGTAGTGAGAGTATAAATCTATTAAAATTAGCATATTTTATAAAGATAAAAGCTTGTTGGTCAGAAGATCCGTCCTGGTGAGCTGAATTTGTAGACGGCTTTACTCAAAAGCTAGCTGCTGAGAAAAGCAGCTTCGCTGCGCAGCAAAGCTCCAAGCATTTCATAATCTGCTCCTACTTTCCAGTTTACAGCGGCTTGCTGAGCCTTAAGAAGGAAGAAAGACATAATTACGAAACATACCCCTAAAGTTTGTGGTCTTTTTCAAACAGGGACACGGCCACCTAATTTTCACATTACTAAAATTATTTTAAACCGTTAAACAATTCAAACCGCTCCTCTCTACTGTCTAAAGCCAATTAGATCACGGAAAATTATTTTTCCGCACATTATTTTTCGTTTTTTACTTTGCACTCTTTCTTTAATCAATGAATTTAACAAACTAAATTAGAATCAAGGGCCAGAATTGAAAATCAAAAGACGTGTCAAAATTATTTTTCTTAGATTAATTCTACAACCGATTGTATTTATCGCTCAATTTATGGTTTAGCATACCTAAAATACAAGATGATATACATCTTATAATTACGTTAAAAGTGAGATATATTAATTATGTTGTTATTTATATTACATGTCGTGCACCATATTTATCCAATTTATATTGCAAGTATTGGAGTATCACTGGGTTGGATAAGGCAATATTTTGATACCGTCTTTCGCCCTCCCATTTTTCATAAATTAGTTCTCTAAAGTACACCAAACACCATCTCTCAAAACCTCAAAGGATGTTGCTAATTTGTCCAGCATCCCCCTCACTATTCCCAAACCCACTTCACAATTTCAATGCCAAACACAAAACAACTAGATTCCAATCCCCAGTGAAAATCTCAGCCAAGGCAAAACAAACCAGCGACGACAGCACCACCAGCATTGCGGAGATAGCAGCCATCGCTGGAGGCTTGGTTTCCACCCCAGTGATTGGCTGGTCCCTCTACACTCTCAAAACAACCGGGTGCGGCCTGCCACCCGGACCGGGTGGTTCCATCGGTGCACTCGAAGGAGTTAGCTACTTGGCCGTCCTGGGAATTGTGGGTTGGTCCTTGTACACCAAAACCAAAACCGGGTCCGGTCTGCCCAACGGACCGTTTGGACTGCTGGGTGCTGTTGAAGGTCTGTCTTACTTGTCATTGCTCTCCATTTTGGTGGTGTTTGGGTTGCAGTTTTTTCAGAATGGCTCCATTCCTGGTCCTCTTCCAAGTGATCAGTGCTTTGGATAATGTGGGATTATTGGCCACTACAATCCTATCTCGTGTTTGTGGACATGGTTGGTCCTCGAATTTGTCATGCTTTTTCATTACTAGGATAATGTATAGGGTATCTGTCTAAAAGAAATGCCATTACAATGTTTTTTTTTTTTTACAACTTTTCATTGTTCTTTGATATCTTTTATGGAGTGGATATTTTCATCCCTTCCTGTTTGTGTGGTCACGGTTAAGCCACGTCATCATTTTATATTGATTTTTTTATAAAAATAATAAAACAAAAAGTAATAGGAATATAAAATGTTGACGCGGTTTAACCGTGACCACACAAAACAGGAAGGGATGAGAAGAGTATGGAAATGGGAGGGCAGACAATCCACCTCCATCTTTTATAGCCGTTACAATGTCCCTAACTAACGAGAAATGCTCGGAATACGGGACGGTAGACCACAAGTCATTATACAATTGGAGGGATGATTTTTTGTTTTTTTTTTCAAATGTCCCTCAAATTGTATAATAATATGTAATGTACAGTCCTGTGTGCCGGGCACACAAAAAAAATCTCTCCTAACTCACAACGATATTCTACTTCTAGCGAGGAAAATTGCATTCAGCCAAACAATGAGCGATTATGATTAGATATAGAATTCAACAACAATGTTGTACATGGTATAAGTTTAATTTAGGGAATTATTATTATAACTCCAAAAATCTCATTCTACACTCTCACAAGTGTATTTTTCTTTCTAATTATAGAAAGTTTGGAGTGCCAAATGAGATTTTTGGAGTGCTAATAACAATTCCCTTAATTTAAGACCTAATATTTATAGATTAAGAAGAAAATCACTAAACATATTGTAATATCCCCAACTTAAACAGTTAACATTTTCTTGGTTTATTTAAACTAGTTTTATTTTTTTGGATTTGCACTATCTAATCAGCTTGCTGCTTATTGTAATAATCATGTGTACCCAAGACGAATTCTAGAGTGAAGATGGATGTGACAAGATGTTAGAAACTTATATGTAATTTGGTTTATCAAAGAAATGCTATTACTTAATTACTTATCTTTTAAAGGTTTTTAATTCATGTTGTCAAGAGTAGTCTTATTTGATGTAGTTAAAAGATTGAGTTATTTGAGATGTAATAAAATTAAAAGAAGGAAGTGATGTTCGATGAAGAACGGTGATTGGAGAATTGAAAATTCCAGGGTTAGAAGATTATTTGCCGCTGCTATATATCTCTTGAGAGTTGATGTTCTGGACTTTTCGAGTAGCTCGACAAGTAAAAAACAAAGATGAGTCAATTTTGAAAATCTGTGAATTTTTAGTCTCGAGACTTGTTTTCCAGAAATTAGGGGTCTATTGTCGGTATTTTAAAAACTTTAGACCTTTAGGACAGAAATCTTTATTACGTGTTTTCCATGTTTTAGGAAACCTTTGGGATTTAATTGTTTCTTATTTTATTTTTCTTTTGGTGCTATGGTTTGCTAAGACTATATAAACAACTTTTAGGGTTGTATTGCAACAATTCATTTATATTATTATCAATTAAACTTAGTTTTTTCTATTTTTTGGTGGATTTCGAATTGTTGATGGGCTTTAGCTTATGTTCTAGGATTTGATGATGGTCGATCCTACCTATCACGTTTCTCACCTCGTCAGTTGGTATCGAGCAAGGCAAATCCTTGCTCGATGGTAATTGATTCTAAGGGAGCAAAACTCTAGGCGATGTTCACAAGGGAGTACTAAATATTGAAAGGGAGCATGCTATGAGATTCGCCCGTATCCAATCTCATGAATATGAATTTCAAGATATTGAAGATATTTTTTGGGGGAAGTTTGTATATTGAAGAATTTTGTGACTGATAGATGATATCTAGCGTTACTTTGAGATCATGAAAATTCCAGAAAAGAAATAGTAAAGATTATTTCATCTAGACTATCAAGAAGTGCGTCTTCACGGTGGAATCATCTACAAAAAACTCGAGAAAAATAAGGCAAGTTAAATATCAGAACATGGCAAAAGATGAAAAGTGTTTCGTCAAACGGTATTTTCCTTCACATTGCTTTATGTTTGATGATGTTGATGATCGTGCAATTAAAAGTAATCAATTGGCTTTTGATTTTACTTCAGATTGGGAAAATTAAAGAGACCAATCTAAGAAAATTTCAAAGGCTCTTACAAAAATAATTGACAAGCCAATAGTTGGGCCAATTGAAGAAAAAGAAGTTGTTAATCCTACTTAAAATCCTTTCATAGTTGAAAACGACATTCTCAAATAAGAAATTCCACAAGTTTCACGAATAGGATTCAAAAAGAAAATGAACCTCAAAAGACCAAAGTGAAAGCGTCTTAGATAATACAAATCTCGAGATCGAGTTCTTCTCAAGTGTAGGAGAATATGAGAAAGAAGAACAATATCTCTTATTATCTTCTTCTATGTCTCATCCTCCCTAAACCTTCACACATGTCCTTGCTAATCCTAGCCGGAATAGAAATATTGTTATATTCCGAACCAAACAACCGCAATTGACTTGACATTGTAGTCAACCCAGAGTCCTACTTGTTAATCTTCATGAATCGAAGAACATATACTCTGTAATCTTTGTATTGAAAGCAAGAACTAGAGAGAGAAAGTAGAGATAAGAAAGAGGGGTTAAAGGATTTCTGAATATATTGATTTCTTAGCTTGTAAGTAATACAACAATATGTCTTATATAAACAGTTACAAAGCTATTAATCTAACTACCTAAATACCTAAGATTGTGACAAGTGTCACAATCATAGACCATTGAACACATACTCTAACACTCCCCTCAAGCTCATGCTTTGAGCAACCAAGCATGAGGTTGATACAATGTGTTCGAAATAAAGGACCACTTAAGCCTTTGGTCATTATATCAGCAAACTGTTCTTTTGAGGAGACAAACTGCACTGACAACTGTTTTTTGGCTACCCTTTCTCGGACAAAATGCACATCTATCTCAATATGCTTAGTCTTCTACTGGATTGAAAGATAGTGCAATGGCAGACAAGTTATCATAGAACAAAATAGGAGTTGCAAGCAAGGGAATGTGCAGAAATGCAATAAGTTGCTTAATCTAATCCAATTCAGCAGAAGTTGTAGATAGAGCTCTATATTCAGCTTCAATAGATGACCTAGACACAGCTTGTTGTTTCTTTGATGACCAGGAGATCAGATTGTTACCTAAAAACACAACTAACCTAGTAGTGGACATTCTGTCATTGGGATCCCCTACCCAATCAGCATCACTAAAGGCCTTGAGTTGTAAATCTCCTCTAGTATAGGTGACACCAACATTTAAAGTTCCTTTTAAGTACCTAAGAATCCATTTTACAGCAGTATAATGAGCCACCATAGGATTCTTCATAAATTAGCATACATGATGCATTGAAAATGCAATGTTAGGCCTAGTAAAAGTGAGGTACTATAAGGCTCCTACAATACTTCAAGATGTACCTGGATTTGCATAAGGATCTTCATCATCTTTAAGAAGTCTATTATAGGGAAGGTAGGGTGTATCACATGTTTTTGCTTCAAGCATTTCAATTTTCACTAATAAATCCTGAATATACTTAGTCTAAGACAGAAATAAGCCACTTGCAGTCTTGGTAATCTGAATTCCCAATAAAAAATGTAATGGACCCAAATCTTTGATATCAAATTGAAGTAAAAGCATTGATAACCTGTTGAATGAAACTTGTAGCATTCCTAGTGATGATTATATCATCCACATATAGTAGAAGAATCACAATCTCATTATCAACATATTTGACAAACAAAGAGGAATCTGAATATGTATTGACAAATCCCAGCTCAGGCAAAAACTTAGTAAATCTATCATTTCAGACTCTAGGAGCTTGCTTCAAGCTATAGAGTGATTTATGAAGCTTACACACTAGATTGGGATGAATAAAATCCTAAAAACCAGGTGGTTGAGCCATGCATACTTCTTCTTCCAAAATACCATGCAAGAAGACATTTTTTACATCCAATTGCCTAAGATCCCAACCAAAATTAGTAGCAAGAACAAGTACTAACCTCACAGTAGTAGGTTTAACCACATGGCTAAATGTCTCACCATAGTCTAAACCAGGTTCTTGACTAAATCCTTTAGCTACCAATTGAGCTTTGTGTCTTGCAATGGAACCATTAGAGTGTCTTTTGATTTTGAAAATCCACTTGCAACCAACAAGGTTCTTAGTGGATGGCAAAGAGACCAAACTCCAAGTACGCTGAGCCTGAGAGCATCCGGTTCTTCTTGCATTGCTTTTAACCATATAGGATTCTTGATAGCTGTTATATGTATTTGGTTCAATTGTTGACAAATCAACCCCCCCTCCCGGCGTGAATCTTGAATAGATGCTAGCAAAGCCTTCTTCTTAATAATTCCACTTTTTCTTCTGGTTTGCATTGGATGCAAATTGATAGGAGGAATTGACAGCACTACTTGAAGAGTATCAGGATGAAACTAATTGTTCTCAGAATATAGTGTAGTACTTGGATCAGGTGCCACAGGGAGTTGAGGTGAAGATTCATTTGCACTAGTAATGGACTGAGAACTAATAGGTAAATATGTTGGTTCTGGATGAATAACTGGTGTATGAGATGGAGTTGGAGTTGATACAGGTAATGATGTAGTGGTAGGAATGGGTGATGGTGACACAGTGACATTATTTGTATTGACCACATAAATAGGAAGATAAAATATATTGGAAATTGGTGAAGTGGGTTAGCAATGGTGGATTGTGTCAATAAGTCTGCATATAAAAATTGTTGTTCATCAAAGAGTAAGGCGAGTGATACCATGTTAATATTAATGAATCGAAGAACATATATTTTGTAATCTTTGTATTGAAAGCAAAAACTAGAGAGAGAGAGAGAGAGAGAGAGAGAGAGAGAGAGGGAAAATGATTTCTAAATATATTGATTTCTTAGCTTGTAAGTAATACAACAATCTGTCTTATACAGACAGTTACAAAGCTATTACTCTAGCTATCTAAATCCCTAAGATTGAGACAAGTGCCACAATCATAGACCATTGAATACATACTCTAACACTACTTTCACACAGTAGAAAAAGAGGGGCCCAAAACCCCAAGCAAAATCCAAAACTAAGGCACCCGTTTCTTCAGAATCTTCGTCCCGATCGACTTGACGACTCCGACAGGTACGATCACTCTTCTCCTCTCTATTATCACTCTTCTCCTCTCTATTGGCACTCTGAGTTCTTCGATTTGATCGATTAATTAGTGTTGCTAATCATGATTAACTCTGCAAATTTCTACATTAATGTCGTATGCTTTCGGATTTTTCAGATTTTTTTCATGGAAATTACTTAGGGTTCTTAGTCTAGGGTTTCACTTTATGGGTTTTCTGTGTCTTGATTGTGTTTGGAGGATTTTGGTGTTTTCATTTCTGTTATTGTCTGTTTGGCTGCTCAGAAAATTTAGGGAAAGGCTTTACTTTTTCGTTTTTCAGCTCGTGTATGCTCTCAATTGCTCTTGTTTGTAAGTGTGAGAGCAAAACGAAGAGCCGTGCAAGCCTGAGGTGCCTTGAAATTGCAGGGTTTTTATTTTCTTTTGGAAAATTGGAAGATTCTATATTCTGTGTGCAAGTTGATTTTGGAGAGTTGTTAAGATGGGGGAATCTCGTCTTTGATATGCTCTGAGATCCCAAAATTTGCAGTGGCTTTATGTAATTTTAATTCGGAGAATATGCAGAAACTGATAGGGATTGATGGTTGTTGGTAATTAGAGCGAATTGGTCGATTTCACCGGGTTTATGAAATTTATGTGGTACACTATCCTTTCAGGCTTATACTCATAAAATCGAATTTGCAATTGGTATTCTGAATGAAAACATTCGAAATACGAGAGTGGGGGAGAGAGAGAGAGAGAGATCTGATTTTTGTCTTGGTTGTGTTTGCTTGTCTGTTCAAATGTCTCTTTTGCTTTAGCTTACGTTGGTGAACCTGTAATCTTAACATTTCTTTCTGAGACGTTTGAAGATTGATTGTAGTTGAAGGAGAGGAAGATGAGCGTGATGAATCAAGGAAGGAGAGCAAATAAGTTGGTAGGAAACAAAAACAGTATTTTATACATGGACCTCAAGGACATCATTAGGAACCATGCCCTCCAGTTTCTACCTGCTAAATCACTTTTCAGGTTCACTGGAGTTTGTAGGGACTGGAAGCTCGATATCACAACTCCTTTCTTTGCCCACAAGCAGTCAAATAGCTTTCATGATATCTCAGGCTTCTTTTTTCAATCCGGAACAGCCCCACCTTCATTCATATCTCTTGACCCCAAGGCGTATGGTGTTCCAGACCCATCTTTGAGCTTCCTGCCTGAGCCGGTTGAGATAAGGAGTTCTTCCAATGGATTACTTTGCTGCCAGGCTCATGATGGCTGTAAGGCTTACTACATTTGCAATCCTGTTACTAGGAAGTGGAAAAAACTTCCCAAGCCAAATGCGGATCACGGATCTAACCCTGCTATTGTTCTCATCTTTGAACCATCTTTGCTCAATTTTGTGGCCGAGTACAAGCTCATATGTGTTTTTCCATCTGTTGATTTTGACAATGGGTATGAGTTTGAGATTTATTCCTCCAGGGATGAGACTTGGAGAGTTTCTGGTGAGATTTACTTTGGCCATCAACATCTCGTGCCAAGAACTGGTGTTCATGTGAACGACATAGTTTATTGGGTATTGGATTATCAGATTCTTGTTTTTGACCTGACGATGGAGCGCGCACAACAACTTTCTGGCAATTTTTATGGAACTGGAGGAGTTGGGGCCCTGGGTCTGATGGATGGAAAGCTTTGTCTGACAACGCCTAGTCCTACAGGACTAACGGTGAAAGTGTTGGCTAACGCCTACACGAATACTATGGGGATGCACAGCAATGCCAGGGCATGGGAAACGAAACATCAGATCAGTCTTTCAACTCCACCGTTCAGGGCATCGGATTATAACCCTCGAATGACTAGTAATATACTGTTTGCCGGTGGAAATGTGGTTTTGTACCGGAGTGGCGGAAATTTGCATACGTATGACCTGAAGACTAAAGAAACTCAATGTTTGGGTGATGAGCTTGATCAGAATGCGAGGATTGTTTCTCATGTGAATAGTCTTGTGGAGATCTAGCTGGCCTCGCTTGTGGCTTACTCTGCCATTGTCGAACCATGAAGAAAAAGAAGGCATTGGAAGCAAAGTTGAATAGATATATTCATGTGGTTGCCTTGTACTGTTTTTATGTTTAAATAACACTCTTATCTTTGTTGTATCTATCATATTAAAGGCTCTTTTAATAACTATTTCGTTTAGTTTTCAATTTTTGTGAGGTCAAAATAATGTTGTAGAATAATACTTGCTACTCAAACGATAAGTAGGAGCTCTTACTTAGAACTTTTCGTTTTCTATTCATAGGACTTCGTGTAACTATTCATGTTACAAATGATTGATCAGTGTGGAGAAAATAAGCAGTACGGCCAATGCTTAAATATATGAGAAAATTGTAGCAATGATCATTCGACTTTAATGGAATTTGAACAATGGTTTCTCAATTCATGACAATTGGTCCCTTAACTTATCATCAAAACGTGCAGCTATGGTCCTTTTCATCAACTCTATAAGAACTTTCATCAAAATGAGCCATATGACACGCACGTGAGGCTGAATCAAGGGGAAAATATGAAGGGAAAAAAAAAGAAAATTGTAGCAATTGTCCCTAAACATTAACCTAATTGGAACAATGGTCCTTAAATTTTAACCCTATTGGATAAATGGTCCCTCAACTTTAACCCACATGTAGCAATGGTAATTTCACCATAACTCATTTCGACAAAGTTCAGACAAAGTTGAAGAAAATGACTATAGCTGCACATTTGATGAGTTAAAAGATCGATGGTCACAAATTTTTATTTGAGAGACCAACATTCCAATTTGGTTAAAATTGAGAGGTCATTGCTATAATTTTCTGTAAATATATGAATGATATCAATAGTTTTGGTGACATGGCAACTAAGATTCATACTTGGCTAATCTCAATGTTGTATCAAAGATTAATTAGGATTAATGTCCTTGAATTCAATTTTTTTCAAGTAAAAAACAGGAGATCCATTTTCAGGGATTTGGGCCTACTCATTTTTTCACAAACAAATTGGGCCTCCAATTTTCGATAATGTGATGTACAAATTGGGCCTCAAGCTGCCAAATAGCTTTCGTGATATCTCGGGCTTCTTTTTTCAATCCGGAACAGCCCCACCTTCATTCATATCTCTTGAACCCAATGCGTATGGTGTTCCAGACCCATCTCTAAGCTTCTTCGCCGAGCCGGTTGAGATTAGGATCTCCTCCAATGGATTACTTTGCTGCCAGGGTCGTGATGGCCAATGTCAGAGCTAGAAATTTTTTACCGGGTGAGCTCGTTTAAAGATTAAGGGGGGTGTATTCAATTGAGATTTTGAAAGATTTTAATTTTTTTAATGAATCTAGAGTTATTCAATTAGGACTTTAAGTGATTATCTGAAATTCAAAGTTTATTCAATTAGAATTATAAGATAGTTTATTAAAATACTTAGAAATCCGAGTATATTCAATTAGGATTTTAAAGAAGTTTATAACATTCCAGGTGTATTCAATTAGAAATTGATTTTAAAGAATTTGAGAAAGTTGAGGAATTAGAGGGAATTTGAGAGATTTCGTAGTGTGTTTTAAACATCCACAAATCTCACATCTTCCCATGAGATTTCGAGGAAATTGAATCAAAATTTTATATGAAATCTCTACAAATCAATTAAACTCCATAAAAATCCATGGATTTATAAATCCGTTAAAGTCTCTTAAATTCTCAATTGAATACACCCCCCTAAAACTTTATAGACAAAAAAACTTGATAATGTATTTTTCATAGTATCAACTAGCTTAAGAAAATTTTCACAAGGTGAGCTAAGATTTTTCGTTATTCAAACAAATTCAAACTTGTACATGTACAAGAAGAGATGAGAAAAAAAGATGGTTTGTAAACTGTATTATATAATTAAACCAAGAGAATTCGAATTAGTAACTAAATATATGGTGGGCTACATTAAAAAATTAGTAAAAATTACATGTAAAATTTTATTTTCTACCGAAAGTTACCTGGGCTACAGCCCAAGGTAGCCCTTAATGTGGCTCCGTCGGTGGTGATGGCTATAAGGCTTACTACATTTGCAATCCTATTACAAGGAAGTGGACAAAACATTGCTACACATTGCCATTGTGTTTGTGTGGGAGGATTTGGGACCCTAGGTATGATGGATGGAAAGCTTTGTTCAACACGTTCTAAACCTCCCACACTAACTGTACAAACGTTGCGTAACGCCTACACGAACACAATGGCAATGTGTAGCAATGTTAAGTCATGGGTGACAAAATATCAGATCAATATATCAGCTCTGATGTCATTTGGAACCTGTGGTGGTCGAATGTTTCATAGTGTAGTGTTTGCCAGTGGAAATGTGATCATGTTTCGGGGTGGCCGAAAAATGCACATTTACGACAATAGGACTAAAGAATTTAAGTGTGTTTGTGATGGACTTGTTCAAAGTGGAAGGCTTGTTTCTGATGTGAACACTTTTGTGGATCTCTAGCTGGTGTGAAACTATGAAGAACAAGGAGTTTTGAACTTTTAGGTGGTTTTGTTTTGAACTTATTAGTAAAGTGCTTTTCTTTTGGTCAATAAATAGTAAAATGCTTATTTCTAATTGGCTTTTTCTTAGCCAATATATATAAAGTAGATTGGAAACTTCTTGGATTTGAGTTGATATAATATTAAATATTATGCTTTGGAAACTAAGAACAAATCACACCCATTTTAAATTTAGCTAAACAAAAATCATGCTATTTAACCCTACCATTCCCATATTTGAACTATCATTACTCTCCACTCATTGTTGTTGAAGAAGCATAAAGTCCTTAATCATTAGCAAAATCCTTTCATTAATTTACTAATTGCTTATAATTCTCATCAAAGACAAATGGCTCGTTTGAGAGTGATTATGACTCCCTCATAATCACTTTTCAGACTCGAGCGAGTTTTTCAAATGTAGTTTTTCAGATAATGTCACATAAAAGGACAAAATCATGACAATTGCGAGATGGAGGTTTTTTCTTTCTCCAATTGATCCCAGTATTTTTTTATATAACTTGTGATTCTACAAGGGGAGGAGAGTCACATAATATTTTTTGGCTTTTTAGCTAAAAATTGGTCTATGAGATTTAAAATCAATAGAAGCGATCCATGAAATTATACACCGTCAATCATTTTTGTCCTTCAATGAAAAATCTATGTTAAATTGAAGAAACCACAATTCAAGCGGAGTGAATGATTTGATAAAAACCCTCAATTTAACGGAGACTTTTCACAGAATGACTAAAATGATTTACGGTGGATAATCTCACGAACCACTCCTATCGATTTTAAATATCAAGGACGAAAGTTAAAGTGATTAGCCAATTTCAATTTTTTTTTAAGTCTATTTCTTTCGAACATTAGAAATTTTTAACTGCACATCTAACATTTTACACATGTGGTACATGTTATAAACCCGTAGTAAAATTTTCGTGAATAAAGTCCTAATGAGATTTAACTTCCTAAAGATTAGGCAGGAAAATTATTCGTGAAAAATGCAGTAGTTATCTATTAAAAATTTACTGCGTATCAAATTACGCAGAAAAGATGAATTTTTTTTAGTAAAAGATGATTTCATAGGATTTACAATTTTTCGAACTTAAAACTTAAGCAACCGATTGACCTCGCAACGACTTATAAACCATTCTTAGTGGTTCACGTGTCTGCGGAAAACCAATACGAGTCTCGTACGCTGCTTTTTAACTGCTCTCACAGAGGTCCCTCACTCTGCACAGACTCACTTTTCAGTTGGTCGGGCTCTGAGTCTTCTCTCTCTCCAAACCGACGCAGCGTTCCGATCGCCGGTTTGCTTCTCAGGCGCACGACGGCACGCTGTTGGGTATTACTTCAACTTTTGTGTCTTTATTTTTCGAATGAGAAGCTTCTCTTTTTTTATTTGTTTAGTTATTTGTGTTTTTTTTGAGAAATCTTGAATCTTTCAGGACGTGCATGAGTTGGGGTTTCTGGGGTTTTTCCGATCGTTTCTGATCGTTGATCAGTCTCTGTTTAATGGGTTTTGATTGATTATAGTCGATTTATGCGTATCTGTTTGTTCTGGCCTCTGGGTTTCTTGTTTAAACAGTAAGCTCTCTGGTTTCGTTCTGTCTTTGACTCAGTTTTCCTGCAGTTATTTACCCTTTTCGATTTGTTTGGTTACTGAGAAACGCAAAGAAAAGTAAAGAAAACTGGATTGAACCCATTTTGTTCCAATTTTCAATTTAATTTAAAGAAAAACGATTTGTTATTTCCATCGGAAGAAAATACCATTTGTTACTGAGGAAAAAAGAAAGCCACTTGGGGGTTTTATTTATTTATTTTTATGGTGTTTTGTTGTTTTTCTTTTTTTTTGCAAGACCCATGTTTAAATTTTGTAAATTAAGATATTAGAATAGCTAACTGAAGCAATAGAACAATGACTTTCTGGGTTTTGTTATGATCTGATGTCGTTAAGTTTGGTTTGCTTTCTTTTGTGCTAAGCAACCATAATTTGAATGCTAGGGTTTAATCAAACTGCTGTGCGAACAGTTGTTCTTTTGTATGCAACCAAAATTCTTATTCCGAAAGACTGTATTTGGCATCGAAGTTGTTCTGAGGTTTAAGCTTGTGGTTTCCCTCTTGTTTGGAAGTTGTGATTTTTCGTAGGTCTCGATGTTTGGGAAATTCACTTATCTGCATTGAATGATTTTTCATTGTGCAGCTGTGAATTCTGAGGATCCTATCATGGATAACGATAAAGATGTTGGCAGCGACTCTGACTCTTATGTCATTGTGAGCATTGCCAATTCTGTGTGCAGTGATTCTGAAAGTGTCGCGGATAGTGATTCTGAAAATTACGAAATTGTGAGTCCTAAAAACAATGTGGCTACTGATTCTGGAGAAGATCTATTTGATGGAAGCACACAACAGTCGAAGAATGTGGAAAAGGACGGTTATGTGTGTTCTGACTTTGATTGTGGTGAGGGCACTGATTCTGAAGAAGTTCTATCTGATGAAAGTGAACAACATTTGAAGAAAGTGGATATTGATAGTGATCTGAGTACCGATTCTGAAAAAGAACTATCTGATGGATTCAGAAGAAAGTTGAAGATTATGGACGATCACCATTACATGGATACTGTTCTCACTGGGAAACAGTTGAAGATGAGACACTGTTCTTGTGAGGTATATGACTGTCGACAGCCCTAATGTTTGGTATTGCGTATTATTTATGGGATATGTTTTCATTTCTTTTATATTAATCTTTTGCTGGTTTGATTAATTGATGCTGCATATGATATTACATTCAGATTATGTACATATTTAATTTTTGCTTTATGAAATCTTGGAATCCAAGCGGTTGAGAGGATCCTTGTATACGTTAGATGATAATTTTATGTTCCCCTGTGTACTTGGTTTTGGCTATGAATTGGAGGCGTTGGCATTGTTGATGTGATTAAATATTCAATTTGTATCTTCTTCTTTTTCTTTTTCTCTGATATGCATCCTAATGATTGTCTTTACATGCAGTTTCACAAATATCCATGTAAAAGAATCGGTCCTAAACTTTCCCATGATGAAAGGCTTTATAAGAGAATGGACATAGGTGACGTTGCAATGGAGAATGTTCTTCCTTTCCTCCCTGCAAAAATGCTGTGCAGGTTGAGAACTGTTAGCAAACAGTGGGATAAGTGGATTTCTAATCCTTTCTTCATTCATAAGCAAACTTACTACTTCAGGAAAATCTCTGGTCTTTTTTGTCAAGCCCCTGGTGGCAACCCTTACTTCCTTCCACTTGATAATGATTCTTACGGCGTTCCTAGATCTTACCTCAGCTTCATGCCCGAACCAGTTATTGCAAAGACTACTTGCAATGGTCTGGTCTGCTGTCAGAGCAACGACGGAGAAGATACCTACTACATTTGCAACCCTGTGAACAGGCAATTTAGAGAGCTTCCCAAGTCAGGTTTGTATCACGGATCTGAGTCTTATCCGGCACTGGCCTTTGAGCCTTCTGTGCTTGACTTTGAAGTGCATTTTCAACTTGTCTGTGCCTTCTCTGTACCCGATCATTCGGCTGTCTATTTTGATATATACTCTTCAAGGTCAAGCGGTTGGGAACTCTCCGAGACAGTATGCTATGAGCTGGAGGCTACAACGTTGGAAGGTAATACCCTCTTTCTAAAGGGTGTACTCTTTTGGGAAACTTTAACGGGTGTCATTCTGGCTTTTGACTTGAAGACGATGCAATATAGTATTCTGTCACTCCCCTTCAGCACGGGACCACGTGGTGTTATTTCACAGAGGAATGGAGAGCTGTGTTACATTCTGCCTCGTGATGAATCCAGTCTGTACTCCTTGGAGATCTACGGTAATATGGATATGAGCCTGAAGTGGAAGATTAATCTCTTTGACCAGAGTTTCTCCTCCTATATAGACACATTTCGGGTATTGGCTTGTGTGAATGATGATGTGATGATACTTCTTGTCGGACAGACGGTGATTGCGTATGATGTGAAAGTCCCGGAGGTAAAAGTATTGAAAAGAAACGATTACGGGCTTGGTGCTGGAAATGAAAGATATCTTCCATATGTGAACAGCCTTGTGCAGATCTAGTTCTGTCTGCCTTCCATTTTATTAGCTTGTTATGTTTTGATCAAGTTGGTTTTAAGTTTGTTGTGTCCATGAGGCTTTTTTCTAGACCTGGTGCCTTGATGCACAAGTGCTTTTGTCAGATGGTGCTTGTGCTCCATCAACTGATATTGTGTTTATAAATAATATGGTGCTTGATATTAGCTTTGGTAATTTAGGAATTCGCTTTCTTTTGGCTTCTCGAAAACGACAATGATTTTTTGGTGGTGGTCTAAAATTGCCGATATTCACAAGTGCTTTTCTGTGCAATTGCTAAGCACTGACAATAACATTTTTGTATAAAATGTCACAATAGGTAAAAAAACAGTGACAGAAACTCCCTGGAAATTCATGGGTCTCCTTCATGTTGGAACCATCGCTTCTCAACTTTGGACTTGAGTGGATACTCTGTTTATCTTCCGACGTTGTGGCTGAAAGAAGTTGGTTTTCTTTTTAATCAAATGATGAGAGGGACAAGGAAAAAACCAACCTTAAACTAGCGTTTGGGTTGAAAGAAGCGTGAGCTCCAACCAAACACAAATATTTGGAATTACAGAAAATGCTAAGACGCTCACGAATGAGGATCCTCTCCTGATTCTCTTTGTGATGATTATAGAGATCATCAAATCGTCTCCGTTTATCGTACATTATGCGGTCAGAAATCATTTTAAATACTTTTATTTAAATTTAAATATGAATGGTACCTGACAAAAACTGGCCGCACAATATACGATGAACGGACAGGATTTAAGGATCCCTAGGATCCTCATTAGACGCTCACCCTAGTGAAAAGTTTTTCTTAAAAAAAAAAAAAGACAAATTTATTATTATTAAGGGGAGAAGTAAGAGTTCGTAACTATTACAATAATTAAAGAGAGGGGAAGTTTTGAACCTAAGATGCATAGGTGAAAACCTAACGCCCTATCCACTAGATATTAGACCCAACCTAGTGAAAAGTGGCACACCCAATCTCAAAAATTCTTTTTAGCCAAAATGATCCTTAAGATTGATATAACTCCTTATTTGATCCCTAAAATTTAAAATCGATAAAAGTTGTCATTTGTCCACCATCAATCACTTTAGTCATTCTGTAATTTTTTGTCAAATAATATTGACCCATTGTTTATTAAACTGAGGGTATTTTTGTCATTTTGATCCTTATTTAACAAAATTTTCCAAAGAAATATCAAAATGATTGATGGTGTACAAACTCATGAACCAAAATGAGAAGTTACATCATTCTGATAGACCATCTGAATCTACAAAATGAGTGTTGAAATCATTTTGTTAGTCGAGTACAAGCTCGTTGATTTTAGTGATGCAAGAACAAAAGCACAACATTGTCATACCCCCCCCAAAAAAAAAACCGGGTCTCTGCGACAAAAATATAATATAATTAGGCAAAATATAATATAATTAGGCAAAATCGAGGTTAGGAGAGGCCTCGAGGCTATTTGAAGACATTAGGCAAAATATAATATCATTAATAGGATAAAAGTCAAAGGTTTTTTTTTTTTTTTTTTTGTATTGGAATGTAAAATTTTGATCAAAAGAGATAAGTTGAGTCACGAAAAAAACAATGACATTGAGAATTGAGATCATAAGCACTCAACTTGTAAGTTTTGCTAAAACAAATATTACTATATTAAAGTAATAAATAATCATAGCTCAAAACTGCAACTATGAGAATTTTTTTTAAGACTAATTATTCTACTATTCCATATGGGTACTGTGGTTTTACTATAAAATAAAAAATACATGCAAAATAATGAACTAACTACGAAACGCTAATTGATATAGGCTTTAGTTTGATAATAAAACACACTTTTTCTTGTCAAATGAGAGAAACAATAGCACATACACTTAAACTACAAGCTAATGACCATAAACAAAAGCATAAAAAGTAAAGAAATTTCATAATAAGCCCTGGTTTGGTACTGAAGTGATTCTGAAAAAAGTTGAGAGTTTTTTTGTGTTTGGTAAACATTCAGCTTTAGCTTTTTTTTCACAGTTTTTGGTGAAAAAAGCCAAAAACAAGAAGTTGCAAAACCCAGCTTTGAAAAACCAGCTTTTTTTTACATCTGTTTTACATAAAAGTTTACCAAACACTATAATACTGCCTTTTTTTTTTCAAAAGCATTTTTACAAAAAAGTTTACCAAACACTTTGCTGCTTTATTTTATAGCTGCTTATTCTCACAGCACAGCAGAAGCAGATTTTTTTCAAAGCACAGCAATACCAAACCAGCCCTAAGTCCGAGCCTCTCCTCTACAGTTTGTGGTTGTGGTGGGATTATTTTTTAGTGATTTGGTAGATTTGAACAAATGAGGATCCTGTGCGGCTCCTCTTTGTAAGGATCTCAGGAATCTGAAATCCGTTTATCTTCTTGTGTAAGTATTCTTTTGTGTTGGTTGTGGTGGTCATGTAGGAAAAAACGAATCTCAAACTTGTAGTTCACGTCATCAACTCAACTAATACAAGGCACACACGTGTCAAAACACCATTGGAAGTCCAACCGACCCCATTCAAGTCCCTGGCCTAGAAGAATAAAAAGATACGGACGGCCATTAACTGCTCTCAAGTTCAAGTTCAAGGCAGCGATCGATCTCCGGCGGTTTCTTGCGGCTACGACGGTGAGTTCTCGTAGTTTTCGTTTTTCTGGGTTTAATCGAAGCATTTCGAAGCTTCGCATGCACATATTGTAATTGTATACGTTTATACGAAATGAAAAAAACTCAATTCAATCGCAGAGCTCTACTCTGTTTTATGGTTCTTTTTTCTTCACATTTTTTGGTCTAATAATCTTGAATTCTTAGGGTTGAATGAAATGGGTTCTTTACGCCCTCTACGATCGCTTCGAAGATTGTGTTTGAATTTCTCTTTTTTACGAGGGTTTATTTGTTTTGTGTTTTTTACGCTCTCTGTTTTCGTTTGTTTGGTTTCTGAGAAAGCCAAGGAAAATGCAAGAATACTGGGTCTGATGGTGTTCTGGATTTAAATTCTGTTTTTGAAAAAATGACCAATTTTTACGCAGAAACCCATTTATTTCCTCTAATTGGTTTTGGGTTTTTCAGAGACCGCTCTCTGTTTTCCTTCGTTTTCGTTTGTTTGGTTACTGAGAAAGCCCAAGAAAATGAAAGAATCCATTGTTTTCAATGTGATTATGTTCTGGGTTTAAATTTGAATTTCGAAAAAAGTGGCCGACTTTTACTGACAAACCCATTTTTTCCTCTAATGGGTTATGGATTTGAATTTGATTTTCGAAGAATTAACCAATTTTTACCATGAAACAAGAAAACCCAACTTTGGTTTGTTCTTTGGGGTTTCTTATCTTTGGTGTCCTTGGGTTCCTTATCTTTGGTGTCCTTGTTAAGTTGGGTTTCTTCGTTTTTTGCAGAAATGGCGATTTCTGAGGGAAGTGAGGAGTTTACCATTAGTGATAAATGCAATTCTGATAATTCTGGGGAAGAAAAACTTTTCGATGACTGTGGACAAGAAGAATATATGCGTGATCTATCTCCGGATCATTTGGTGAAAGTTGAGGATGGCTGTGGATACGATGCGGTATGTCACTGGTTGATTAATTGCTTTTTATTTTTACTGCATTCATGTTTACTTAATAGATTACATTAATTTTGAGCCCATACATTTGCTTCAGTTTGCTAGCTCTTCTCAAGAATTACGCTGAACAGATTATCTACGCTTCATTTCGCCGTGCTCCAAATAGAATCCAGTTATAAAAATTGGTTCATGCAATATAGGATTACTGGATTAGTTCCACACTAGTTGTCCTTTTCCTTGTTTGCTTGGTTCTGTAATTCTTCATGTGACCAGATGTTTTAATTGTGTTTGGTATATTTTCGTTTCATTTTCTTGTGACGCTTGTGTTAGTTATGTAGTATTGATATCATCTTGTGATGCTTGTGATGCTTGTGTTAGTTATGTAGTATTGATAGCAGAGTTATGTAGTATCTTAACCATTTCTTTGAGCAGGAGTCGACTTTTCCTTTCATGAACTTATAGGGGTCGTCGGGGTTTTTATACTAATTTACTAAAATTCAAAGCAAAAAGGACTTCGCTTTATACTTCCGATTTAAATTCAATCACCTACTTTGATTGGTTTAATGATGAACAAGCTTTGCCATTGTTTGTGTGACTAAAGTTTAATCCTTTCTAACGTTTATTTACTTATGCGCCTTTCTAATGTGTTATTTCTATTGCAGTTTCATGGATATCACAACAAAAGGATTGCTCCTGTAATTGAAATTTGGGAATATCCGGGACACAAAAGGTTCAAGCATACCTTGGAGATCAAAGATGTTGTTACAGAGCATGCTCTTGAATTCCTCCCTGCAAAGACACTCTCCCGGTTCAGAGCTGTTAGCAAAGAGTGGAATGAGCTGATTACCAGCCCTTTCTTCATGCACAAGCAAGCTTACCACTTCCGGGACATCTCTGGTCTCTTTTGTCAACTCCCTGGCGACAGGCCCTTCTTTGTATCTCTTAATCATGATGCTTATGGGGTTCCCAGTCCTTCCCTCAGCTTCTTGCCTGAACTGGTTACTGTCAGAACCAGCTGCAATGGTCTGCTTTGCTGCCAAAGCTGTGATGGAGAGAACACCTACTACATTTGCAATCCTGCTAACAAGGAGTGGAGAGCGCTTCCCAAGTCGAACTTCTATCATGGCCCTGAACCTGCCCTAGCTCTAGCCTTTGAGCCTTCTGTGCTTAATTTTGCAGAACATTTCCAACTTGTTTGCGCCTTCTCTCTAACTGATCATCCGGTTATCTGTTTCGAGATCTACTCTTCGAGGTCATCCTCATGGAGACTTGCTGACACAGAATGCTGTGAGTTGGATGCTCTGAAGTTGAATGGTGACGGGCTCTTTCTGAAGGGTGTAGCCTTTTGGGAAACTTCTGCTGGAGCTGTTTTGGCTTTTGATTTGAATGACGAGCATTATGGTATTCTGTCGCTTCCTCCCAACAGCGGACCACATGGTGTATTGACAGAGATGAATGGTGAGCTGTGCTACCTTCTGCCTCACAAAGACAAGAATGAATACACCCTGGACATCTATGGTGACATGGACATGGATCTGAAGCATAGTATTGCTCTTGGTCTTGAGTTTTTCAACAATTTTAACAAGGAGTTGAGGGCGTTGGCTTGCGTGAACAATGACATGGTGATATTTGATTTTGGAAAGAGACTCTATGCTTATAATCTGAAGACAGGGAAGGCTGAAATTCTAAGAAGTGGTGACGGGACTGATGTTGGATATGTAAGGTATCTTCCCTATGTCAACAACCTCGTGAAGGTTCGCCCTTCGTACATGAGCAGTTTACTTGCTGTGGATCCTTCTGCTAAGCTAGCTAGCTAGAGCTTCTTTCAACATCCTTCAACTGCGACCGCAGTGCTGTGAACTAATATTTCTTTTTTTTCTGTTTTTCACCTTCCACTCTCAGACTGGATTTTCAATTTAGGATTTGATGATTGTTTGCAAGTTCAATTTCGAACTTCTTTTCAAATCCATGAACAAGTTGTTAGTTGAAACTTGTTCAAGTTCATAATAATGTTTAGTTTCTTGAACCACAAGTCATAGTGATCAGTTTCTTGGACCACAAGTCATAATGTTTGTTCTTGGGTTTTGACTGTGTATGATATGTGAATCATGGAAACATCATTTGACAATTGTGTATTGTGGATTCACCTTTCACCTTAATGAATGCTGAATATTTCTTTAGTCAGAGGTCGTTTGAATGCTGAATGTTTTCATTTCTTAATCAGCAAATTGATACAATTTGCTCTTTAATTCTCAAAGTACAACCACAGCCAAGATCATATCAGAAAACAAATCAGTTCTGGAAAATTGTTAAAATTTAGTCGATGTACATTAGAACGAATCACATCTTCCAATTCTGTATCCATCGAGCTTTTTTCATCGTCATCTTGCTTATACATACTTTTCTTTCCAATATCTAGTGATATTATTACTATCTATTGTTCTGATGAGAAGGAAGGGAAAATACAATAATGACAGAAAAATGCTCGACTAGAAAATAACGGAGAAGTGTAAGAATTGAACTTCTACGGTGGTGTAAGAGGGAATAAGGTGGTGAGCGGGTGCAAAATAACGGATGTCTGGCCTATACGGACACAATACCTACAAGTTACTATTCTTGGTACCATTTTATGCTGTGTTTACTTGTTACTGAGTAGGTTATTCAGTTGGTTGATGTGAGTTGTAACAAGTGTGAAGAGAAGCGCGTGAAAGGTGGAGGAAATGTCTAAATTTGGGCTATATTTGTTGGCTGTGAGGGAAGAATGTAAAGCAAATACAAATGTGGGGGATTGCAGCGAGGTGCCAAAGTGGGAGAGAAGAACTGGTAAAAGAAATAACAAACAAAATGCTAAGTTAAGGGCTGGCCTACACAGATAGATAGGTTTAGAGAGAGAGCTAAGGGGTTGGTCCCTCCTTTGTAGGAGGCCATAATGCCATGGCAATCATACCTTCTTTCTCTTTCCTTTGAGAACCCTCCTACCTTCTTTCTTTGATCACCAGGTACCACCTTAATTATTTGTTTTCCACCCCTTAATTTCCAGAAGATCTTACGATTTTTTCTCCAAAAATATCCGATTTTAAATTTCAGAAAATCCTTTTTTAATGTCATACGTACATGTCAGAACATGGGATCTAAATCCTGGAGGGAGTTCGATACTAATGTTGTTATCTTTACTTGGTAGCACATGTACATGTACATTCGTTTAAGTTACACATTTGCATTTTCTCTCTTATATGCGTCTGCATGATTGCATGCGTCGTGAGATACGTTGATCTTCCAAAACCTAATGTTGTTTCTTTCAAATATTGTTGAATTTGATCATGGTCTAGGGGACTTCAATCATTGCGACGAGCAGTTCTGGGAGAGGTGAAGTTTCCCGCCACCACAACATACAACTCTTTGGGAAAGTAGTCCTTGGCCGGAGGTTGATCAAGAGACGAATAATGTCTTCTGACAGTGAGCCGTCCCCGGACTCTTCATCTTCTTCACAACCTACGCCGGACTCGTCCAAGTCATCTCCATCTGGTCCATCTCCAAAGGAATCCCCAGAGGACTCATCTTCGGCGCCACCACCATCCTCGACGCCGGCATCATCACCACCACCGTCCTCGCCGCCTCCATCATCATCTCCGCCTCCAAAGGACTCGTCTTCATCATCATCGCCGCCTCCCAAGGACTCGTCTTCATCATCATCGCCACCTCCTAAGGACTCGTCTTCATCATCATCGCCACATCCGCCCAAGCAGGGGTCCCAGTCTCCACCTGCACCAAAAGAGGCGACCCCATCTCCACCTCATGCTAAGGAATCACCGGGAAAAGCAACGCCGGCACAACAGACACCAGCGGCAGATGCTGAAGATGAGACTTTGAGTGCGCCTCCTCCTCCAGGGCGTTCTCGGACTTCTCCGTCTGGTGCACTCGCGCCACCACGTGCTAGTAGTTCCTCATCAAAAAGTAGTTCTGATGATGACGACACATCATCATCTTCAAATAAAGGCAGGGCGGCGGGAGTTGCAATTGGGGCAGCTGTAATTATAATTGTCCTGCTCGTCGTTTGTGTGGTTTGCATCAGGAAGAGGAGGAGAAAGCGCCGTGATATGCAGTACTATGGAGATGCTCCTAAAGGTGTCAAACCCTAACTCGTTCATCACCCATGCATTAATCCATGTATAACATTCATTGTTTTTTTCTCCTTTTTTGCCCTAGCAACATTCATTATTTCGCTAATGCTTGAAGTACCATATTTTCATACCACATTAGCTGACCACATGGTATGACGTACACATAAACTGGCAGATCATATAAGCGCGATCTAACATTATGATTTTTAGGAATGTTTTGGAATTCTTTGATGTGTTTTAGGAATGTTTGTTTTGATGTCTTGCTAATCAAAGAGCTTAAGACACATACGGAAAACGTTGAATTGGTTGAACTAAAAGAAAATAATATAATTATCGTAGAACATACAATAGACTTATTGACTTGTTCATACAATAAAGGAAAACAACTTTATATGTGCGCAGCTGGTGGTGGCTATTACAACACACAACAACAAAGTTGGCACGATATGAATAATCCACAAGGAGACCATGTGATGAGGCTAAACAACCAACCACCTGGTGGTGGTGGTGGTGCTTGGTCTTCAACACCTCCTCAAATGCCGATGAGCGGTGAAGTGAGCACCAATTACTCAGCACCCCCATTGCCACCTCCTTCACCATCAATGGCACTTGGTTTCAACAAGAGCACCTTCACATATGATGAGCTAGCAGCCGCTACTAATGGGTTTGACCAGGCCAATTTGTTGGGTCAGGGCGGGTTCGGGTATGTGCACAAAGGTGTTTTGCCCAATGGAACGATAATTGCAGTGAAAAGTCTCAAGTCGGGCAGTGGGCAAGGAGAAAGAGAATTCGCAGCAGAGGTGGAGATCATTAGTCGCGTTCATCATCGACATCTTGTGTCACTGGTTGGATATTGTATTGTTGGTGAGCAGAGAATGCTGGTCTATGAATTTGTTCCCAACAAAACCATGGAATATCACTTGCATGGTGAGTATGAATGCACTTAGCATATTCCCTGTCACACAATCTAGTACATTGTCGATATTTTGTTGATAACACTAAATGACAACAAATCATCAACAACAAAAAAAGATCAAATTCATCAATTTACTTTAATCTATTATGAGTGCTACTATCCAACACATTTTTGTTGATCATCTCTCGTTTTATAAAAATGAAAAAGAGGCGGTCAACAAGATAATCAACAAGTTTGGTTTAAATGGTTGTGTATTTGTTCATCTTTTTGAGCTATTTTTGAAACTTTGTGTTGCAGGAAAGGGTCTACCACCTATGGATTGGCCAACTAGACTTCGGATTGCAGTTGGGTCTGCCAAAGGGCTTGCATACCTTCATGAAGATTGTAAGAAAGTCGCAGCCCTTGTATCGTTTATCCCATTTATTTAACTATTGTATATGTCTGACATATATATATAGTCTCATCATTACTAATTAATTGGAACTTGAGTTGCATCCAGGCCACCCGAAAATCATCCATCGTGATATCAAATCTGCTAACATTCTCATTGATAACAACTTCGAAGCCATGGTATAGTCCCCAAGATGTTTATAATTTCATGCCAAAGTCATTCAACATCTCGATCATCCTTTAATGTATTCATTTTTCTGTTCTTTCAGGTTGCAGATTTTGGGTTGGCTAAGCTGTCTTCTGACAATAACACCCACGTATCGACACGAGTCATGGGAACTTTCGGGTATGTCACATAGCTTCTCTCATAGATAGCCTTTACCCCTACATTCGAGACCTGAGTTCGAATAGTACAATAGGTTATATCAGATACGAAAATGAATCAATTTTATTAGTACCTTGCAACGCAAGCAATCTGTGTAATTATAACTCAATCTCATCTTAATTAGTGGGTTGGTCTAATTACGAAATATAATTCTGGTTTTGCGTCTGAATAATGCAGGTATTTAGCTCCAGAATATGCATCAAGTGGAAAATTGACAGAAAAGTCTGATGTTTTCTCATTTGGGGTCATGCTCCTGGAACTCATAACTGGAAAGAAACCAGTGGATCCTTCAAATGCAATGGACGACAGCTTGGTTGACTGGGTTAGTACTTGCATGCTCTATCCTTTCCAATGTTGATCATATTTTTTTTAATATTTAGAGTATATGATCACTAAGGTTTTACTAATTTTGTGCAAAATGTGACAGGCCCGACCACTTCTCACTCGTGCATTAGAGGATAATAATTACGCGGAGCTAGTAGATATCCGTTTGGACAATAACTACAACCCTAATGAGATGGCCCGTATGGTCGCGTGCGCGGCTGCAAGTATCCGTCACTCTGCTAGAAAGCGCGCAAAGATGAGCCAGGTATACATATCAGACATGTTATGTTGTCTCAACATTTAAATTAAATTTCATTTTGACCAATAGTTGAGATTGACAGTTTGATAACATAATGTTTATGTTGTGAACGAAACAGATAGTACGTGCACTGGAAGGAGATGTATCGCTCGATGATCTAAATGAAGGAACAAAACCCGGGAAGAGCTCTATGTTCAACGCCAGTGGAGGAAGCTCGGACTACGATACGCAGGCGTACAATGCTGACATGAAGAAGTTCAGAAAGTTAGCCCTTTCAAGCCAGGAATTTGGGAGCAGTGAATTCGGGACTTCAAGTAATGACTCCAGAGAAATGAGCACACCCAAGAAATGAGGACTTTGGGCCCTCATGGTCAACAACAATACTGAATTAAAAGGACAGAATTAAAATTCACAGTTCGATAAAACTGTAAATACGAAAGCAATTAAGGATGATCATATGCATGCATGCATGCAACGTGATTACTGTTCTAATTTGTCATTGAACTTTGTGATTAAGCTGAAAAAATGTGAGGTTAATTAGGAGTGCCATTGATCGGGCCGCAGGCTGATTTGCTTTGGGTAATTGTGTACTTTGGGGGTAATTGAAAGGACCCAGATCTTGATTAGCTTAATTAAGTTTGATATTTTCTCTGATAAATATGGATTTGTACTATACCGTACAAATACTTTGGACTTAGAAGATAGATTGTCTGTATTATTATGAATTGCCTTGAATGTTGAATATTTTTATTTTCAATAAAATTATTTGTATCACAAATTATAAAGTTATTGATGGTATCTTTCAGAGAGGTAGTGCACCTCCTAGACTTTTGATCTCTGTGTTTTTAGCTCAAACATTTAATTTATTCAATGTGTTTTAAATTTCACTAGTTTAGTCTTTAGGCAAATTATGTTTATTCCCATCACAATCATTTGCACTATATATTATTCAGAAAAATTTCGTTCTCAAATCGAAGGATCTAAAGCTAATGTTTTCATCTAAATTTTAAGTAAGTTAAACAAATCTACTCTCTTGCTAACTCTTTGATGATACTATTACTCAGCTTAAGCATATCCTTCAAGAAACGAATTTTGTAACTGGTGCAATTGCAACTAACGATCTTGTCGCAAATGATTTGCTAATCTGAATTAATATTTTGCCTAAAAAAACCTCATTTTTCTAACAAATTGGAATGTTTAGTGGAGGTTGATGTCGTGGGTTTTTCTTGTAATCTTTTAATTCTTTATGAAATTAAAAAGTAACATAATTTTTTCTGCATTTTTCATGCTAAGCCTTGGGATTTTTCATGGTTTTAATATTGTCAAATATTGTTTGGTTATCTTTTGGTTAGGAGTTCCTTTCATTGGTTTAGGGAGATCTTTTCTGATGATCATGTTCATTAAGAAAAAAATGTTATAGTTCATGCTTTAGTTGATTAAATTGAGTATGTATAAACATTAATAACATGTTTCCAATTATGAATTATTTATGCGTTTATTAATTATGGATGAATCAAAACATAAATGTTGTCGACACAAAATGAGGAATTATTTTTTGCCACTTAATACTACAAATAGTGTTATTCCTCTTCACTTGTAAGTGAAAGGTCTTAGATTCGATTCCCGCTAAAAGCAAACTTGAACCACATTATTATGGTAAGCTCATTGTGAGGTTTGACCCACTCCCCCACCCCCTTAGTTTAGAGACTATTGTTTGTTTAAAAAAAAATCTTTTGATTTTGGAGGAAAATGGCTCATTTGGAAGTACTTTTAAATGATTGAGAGCGTTTTTAGAGAAAAAAATGGGAATTGTTACTGGCACTACAAAAATCTCATTTTGCACTCCAAACTTTCTATAATTAGAGAGAAAAATACTCTTGTGAGAAGTGTAAAAATGAGATTTTAGGAGTACTAATAACACTTTATGTAAATCTCATTTTTGAAACCCAAAAATGTTTTATGTAAAAGTGTTTTCAATCATTTAAAAACACTTTCCAAACCAGCCGTTAGATTATTTGAGGGGATGTAGTATTTTGATTCATAAATAATAAGGAATCATGACTTCTATTATTTTTACCCATTATACCCTCGCATTATTCTGAAATTTTAACTTAACATTTCATAGGGCATCTTAATAATCCATCTGGTTTTCATTCATGCTCCGATTTCATACATATTTTGTTTTTATACAAGGATATTATGAAAACTAAGGAGATGTGGGAATAAATTGGTTGCAAACGCGTCATCTATGAGATTCGAACTTAAGACCTCTCACATATAAGTGAACAGAAACACTATTAAACCATAGTACTATGGGCTAGTTTGGTGTTGTGCTTCTAAAAAAAAACTGATTTTGTTATGCTATAGAAATAATCAGCCATGAAATAAAGCAATTAGGTGTGACTGTTGGTTTTGTTTGGATTCACAATTTGGTTCTGGAATCAAGGGCAATGATTGTGATTGTTGAAACTGGGAGTACTGAACGACATCATGGCGGAGTCGGGGACAACGTCCTTCCAGGTGACCAGCACTCCTTCAAGTTGAGGTCGACAAGATTGGCGACGACGTCCTCGAGGGTAAGATCACTATTTAAAAAAATTCATCAAAGAATACCCTTCATATGCCTACTTTGAAAAAAACAGGTTTCGAGAAGCAACATTTTTGCTGCTTCAGCTTTTCATTGCTTTTCTGCTTTGAATGGCCTTGACTTTGAAAAAAAACTGGATTTTCTTTAGTTACCAAACACAGATTGGAATTCAGCTTTTTTCCACCCCTTCTATAAAATAAAATAAAATAGTTAAACAAGTTTTAACTAGTATTATATATCCTCCAGTTCCATATTATTAGTAAATAACTTCAATGAAAATCATTATTTATTGATCTAATTTCAATTCCTCTAATTTCAATTACAGATTTTAATATGGAAGTGTTAGTAGCACTTCAAAAATCTCATTCTACACTCCTCACAAGTGTATTTTTATTTCATAATATAGAAAGTTTGAAGTGTAAAATGAGATTTTTGGAGTGCTAATAACAATTCATTTTTAATAAACGTTGGGCTTTAACAATGGTAAGATGGGTTCGAAAAAAAAAACAATAGTAAGATGGGCCGGCACGCAGTATGATTTTTGCATTGTTTTTTTGGGCTTTGCCACTTCAGTACCCAAAAAAATTAAAAAGTCCATTCTAACCCCAAACGAGAAAAACTACCGGGAAAATTGCCCTTCGTTTTGGCCGACTTCTATAAATACCCTCGCGAAAACCCTTCCCAGAAAGAAAAATGAAAAAAGAAACTTTCCCAGCCGCTATCGGGCTTCTCACTAGTCCGAGTCCGACCTGACTGTTTCAACCGGATTCATATATCTTCACTATCTGGTTACGATTACTCCGACCGTTCGTATACCCGTAATCCAGCTCCGATCGATTCGCCATGGGAGACTTCAACAGCGATGCCTTCATGCGCGGCCAAAACGCCGCCGTCCAGGGCCGAACCAAGGCCCACAACCGCCAAAATGTTGTTCAGCTCAAAATGGTTAGCCTTAATTAGGGTTTCTTGTTCTTATTCGTGAAGGTTTAAGTTTTATTTTATTTTTTTTAAAGCCTGAGTTTTTAATTAAAAAATGCTTGTTTAGTTATGCTATTTTCTTTGATTTAAAAAAAAAATACCCTAGCTAATTATTTACTAATTTAGCTTATATCTGTTATTTTATCATGATTCATTGAAAATTTATCTTATTTGTAAATCTTTTATCATAATTGCACGATGGCGTGAGTTGGAACATGTGGCTAAAACACCAATCAATTAGATCAATTGACGAAAACGCCCCTGACTTAAACACAATCTATCGGCACATAGATATTATTGACTTGAATAAAAAAGTCTTTTCCGGCCCGAAAAGAATAAAAAGTACCGGGAAAATAATGTAATTACCCGAAAAAACTCAACACACAATATTGGCGTCTATAAATACCTTCGCGAAAACCCTTCGCAAACTTTCGCTGCCGCTATCTGGCTTCACCAGTTCGACTCCGACCCCGACCCGACTGTCGCAACCGGATCCGAATCGCCCATATATTTATGCAATCTTCACCATCTGAGTACGAGTACTCGGACTCCTAACCCAGATCCGATCATCGCTTCGCCATGGGAGACTTCAACAACGATGCTTTCATGCGCGGCCAAAACGCCGCCGTTCAGGGCCGAACCAAGGCCCAGAACCGCCAAAATGTTCTTCAGCTCAAGATGGTTCGTCCTAGGGTTTTTTATGCTATTCACGTGAACGTTTGTTAAAGCTCGAGTTTTTAATTCTCATATTGCTTGATTTATTATGCGATTTTCTTTGTTTTTAGAAAAACCCTAGTTAAATTTTGGACTTATCTCTGTAATTTTATCCTGATTTATCAAATTTCGATGTATCTGGGCAGTGTGTAATTGGTAATTTTGTAAATATTGTGAAGTTCTGGATGTATTTTGTAAGGGATGTTGATTGGGAAAATTTCGTTTGCAGATTGGGCAGAGCCACCCCACTGGTCTAACAACCAACCTTTTGAAGCTGTTTGAGCCTCGACCGCCGTTGGATTTCAAACCGCCTCCGGAGAAGAAAAAATGCCCACCTTTGACAGGTCTGTTAACCATCTTAAATGGGGGCTGATTGGTTTCAATTTAGTATTAATTTCTATCTTGTAGCTGTTAATTTTGTAAAATGTTTTTGTTTATTTTTGGATAATGAAGGGGTAGCGCAATTTGTGAGTAAGTTTGCGGAGCCTGGAGATCCTGAGTATAATCCGCCTGTCCAAAAGGGTGAAACTCCTGTAAGTTTTTTACTTGAATCACTTGTATGAGGACTTGGTGATATGAAATCTTTGTTTGTACTGACATGTGTCTGTTTTGCTTTGTGGGATTCAGATACAAAGAAGGGCTCGAATACACCAGTTAAGGCTTGAGAAGGGTGCAGCAAAGGCTGCGGAAGAGTTAGAGAAATGTAATCATCTCATTATTTTCTTGATTGTAAGAGTTTGGAGTCTTGGAGTTTCTGTTTTCTTGTCTTCCTAACATCTGTTTTCGTGCAGATGATCCAAATAATGACCCAAGCATTTCTGGAGATCCATACAAGACTTTGTTTGTTGCTAGACTCGTAAGTAACATTTTTTTGTTTAGTTTTGGATTTCCTTCTCGTATTCTTCATATTCGTTAAGATTGACTTGTGATTTTCCCTGTATTCTTGCAGAATTATGAGACAACTGAGAGCAGAATCAAAAGGGAGTTTGACGTTTATGGTCCAATCAAGCGGGTAGGTATTTTGTTTGAGAAACCCTAAGGGGGTTCGGTAAGAGGTTCACATGTGCTGTAGCCTATCCTTTATTTCCCTTTACAAATTGCAGATTTTCTAATCTAATTTGAAAAAGCATGCTGGAGTCTCAGGGTTTTCAGGATTGTTTTCCTTTTTTCGTATTTTCTTCAAAAGATATCTGGGGTACATATTTACAAATTTTATGCATGATAAACTGAATTTGAAAAATCCACCTTTCCACCTTTCAACCAACTTGTTTGACGTAAACAATGCTTTTACCATAAATGGTAATGCATCATCACGCCTTTCAAGTTTTTCTCTCTGATTTAGTTTTTTTGTTAGTGGAGTCTATGCAAATTTGTATTACTAATACAGGTGTCTCTGCAAATATACCGGTAATGTCTTGCGGGTTTGTTTAAATCCTTCCATAGCTCTCTTTTTGAAGTGGTTTTATATAGAGATCTTGGAATTGGGTGTTTCTAGGGACATTAGCATTAAGTTTTAACGTTGAAGAAGTATCCCTGGTAAGCAGTGAGTACTCATCAATATCTTTGATTTCTACCTACTTGATTACAAACATGGTGTTTCGTCCTGCACAGCAGCCTTTATATTAACACAGGTGTCACTGCAAGTATTATGGTAATTTCATATTGGTTTGCTCCATCCATAGATCCCTCTTTGATGTAGTATTATTTAAGAGATCTTGGAAATGGGTTTTCATAGGATATATATTCTTTTTAAGTCCTAACATTCAAGACTATCCCTGGTAAGATGCGGTAATTGGTTCACATATGGTATCTTTGATTCCATAATTTCTCCCCATCCAACTTCAAAGATGCTTCATCCTGCATAGCAAAGCTGATTACTATAAGTTGAGCAGAGCAGCGATGCATTGTGTCTTTTGGCCTTTATTTCAAGCAAGAAAAGGAGTCCCCAACTTCTGTTCTTTTCCCTGCACTGGGTAAATCATGTAGGGAGTATTACCATTTCTTTCATCTTTGAACTTTTAGTAACGTGCATTTCCTGCTGAAACTTTTACTTGTGGCTTTAAAGGCTCTCAGAAAAGATACGTCAGCAGCTTGATGTCATGTTATTTTCAATAGTAGTTATAAGTTTTTATTATTTAAAAAATCTCCCTGGTAAGGGGACAATAGTCTATCCAACTGGTAAATTGGCCACAAATGTTCGTTTTTCTGCAACTCTAGCCGGTGGTGATGCATCTTGCGATGGAAGCTGTATTATTTAAAGGTGAGCACGGCTAAAGAGGCATAGTGCCTGTCTGCCGTGCCATTTAGGATTCAATATTTAAGATTTTGTAGTATGATGCCTTGTTGTAAATGTTAAAACATCTATGCATATTTCTTAGTCTTGAGCAGTCTTTGCTTAAGATCTGAATTGTCTATTTATCTGGTTTATTAATTTTATTATTATTTGAGATTTCAGGTTCGATTGGTTGCTGACAAAGAAACAAATAAACCTAGAGGCTATGGATTCATTGAATACATGCATACAAGGGACATGAAAGGTTTGTCTTATTACTATGCACTAAAAATTACCATGTGATTGGTCCTTTGTTTCTAATGCTAGCTATATATGTCACAGCTGCATACAAACAAGCTGATGGGAGGAAAATTGAGGGAAGAAGGGTACTTGTTGATGTTGAACGTGGTAGAACAGTTCCTAACTGGCGACCCCGCCGACTGGGTGGTGGGCTTGGAACTACCAGAGTTGGAGGTGAAGATGTCAATCAGAGATATTCTGGAAGGTATTTAGTTCGATTCCAACATTTCCACACTTCTGTCATTGGAAAACTGATGTGCTTCTACACTTACTTTGTTACAAGAATTTATCTTTTTAAGTGCATCTCAGGAGCAGTTTCTTTGTCTTCCTATTATGTAATTCAGCATAATATTAAACTGTTTTACTGTTTCTTTGTTGACTTCCAAGTTCTATGTGTTCAGTTGTTTAAGTTTGTTTTCTCATATAATTTTCTAGGCGTCTTTGCTAACTATAACATTCATCATTATTTGCTTAGGGAGCAAGTACAATCTGGAGGACAACCCCGGTCTGAGGAGCCAAGGGCACGCGAGGAGCGACATGTAGACTTGTAAGATTTTCCAAATTGTTGTGCACACTGTCTAAAGGTTTTAGGCGTAGTGAAACTCAACACAAAATTTTAAAAAATAATACAACTTGATTCTAATTATAAAAAACAAAAAGAAGAAATTGCGGTGCTGCATAATGGTTATGGACTGCTTTTTACTTGTATACTATAATGATAGGTAATCGTGAGAGGCATAAGTTTTGCAACAATAGTCTTGAAGTTTTTGTTCTGTCATTTGTTATGCTTTGTAAGTGTTGCCTAAGTTTTCTTAGATTGATGCAATTTCAGTGTTTGCTTTCTGTATGATTGATATTGAGTGAAATGATTTTCAGGGATAGAGAAAAATCCCGTGAAAGAGGAAAAGAGAAAGAAAAGGAAAGAGAACGGGAGAAGTCCCGCGAGCGCTCTCGTGAACGCTCCCATGACAAGTCTAGAGACCGTGATCACAGGGAAGATAGGCACCACAGAGATCGTGATAGAAACAGGGACAAGGACAGGGATAGGGAAAGAGATCGTGGTGGTCGTGATCGGGATCGTACTCGTGAACGAGGACGGGATCGTGGTCGTGACTATGAGCATGGTCGTGATCGAGATAGAGACCGTGATCGGGAGCGTGATCGTGATCATCCCTCTAGAGACAGGGAGAGGGATTATGAAGTTGGGGAACCTGAACATGATCGTGGCCGTTCCCATGACCGTATTGAATCAAAACATGAGAGGGTTCGACATGGGGATCGGGAGCGGGGTTATGACCACACTGCCCAAGAAGACGACCAGGGTTGGTTTGAACAACCTGGGCATGGCCATAGGCATTCAGAGCCAGATGATGATGCTGAGCCCTATGAGCATCATCGTAGCCAGTATGATCAATTGGAAGTCCAGCAGGATGATGACCGCTACAAACAGTATCCTGACCGTGCTCATGATCGCTATGATCGAATGGAAGAGGATGATTACCATTATGAACAAGCCCCAGCTGATCCCCGTGAAAGGGAGAGGGGTGGAGATGTCGAGCGAGATTATCAGAGGTCATCTAGATCACTATCTCGAGACTACAATGAGTATTAAGACTGAAATTCGAAACCTCTCAAGCCTCCGGACCTCACTGGTGAGATATTCACTCTACTTGGTTTGATCAGTGCTCGAGATTGCATCTTATGCAGCAGCTACTTTCTGTGGTGTGGATCTTATTGCTATATTATTTTTCTCGTTCTTTCGTCTAAATCCTATTTAGAGACCATGTTTAAATGTTTTGCGATGAAGATGTCTTTAAGTTGGAAATATTGTGTGTTGTTGGGTGGTTTTAATGTTTGAACGTTTGTGCTGGTGGAAATAGGTAGAGATTTTTCACCTCTTATCAAATTTGTGAGAATTAGTTGTTTCCTGTGACATTTTTTTTCTCTTGAAAATCCTGTTAATTTTGGGCTGGAATGGTATGAGGTCCAAACTTTATGCCGAAGTGGTTTTCTTTTAGGCAAAATTTCTCGTTGCCCACCCACAATAGTTGCATCGATTAAATATGTTTTCCCTGTTACCTGGCTACTGTTACTTTCTGTTTTCGTGAAGAAACGGGGGGATTGTGGTATTGTGAGTTAATTACGTATTGTCATGTGTTTTTACATGTTTTTCATGAGATTGTGATTAGTGGATGGTGCTCGTACCATATAAGTCCCTCTCCTTCAAGTTGGCTTCCAAACTACTCACGCACTAATATGCATTTTAATCCATCGCGTGATTAGTTTTCGTTCTCATTTGGAAGGTAGGGTTAAACGTTATTTACTTTGTTTGGAAGTGGTAGTGGGGTGATTATAAAGAGCAAAGAAGCAGCCAAAAACCATGAAGCAGCGATGAAGCTTCATATAGACAGACTAGACACTAGAGCACCACCGCCTCGCCTGACGCTTGTTCGTGCAGCCACAGCTGCTTCAAAGAAACCGCTTCCCGGAAATTACTCGGAAGCCGCTTCTCGGAAATTTCTCGGAAGCCGATATTCTTGTTTTGTGGTAAAAATAACAAAAATTTCAACAGAGCAACTTGATTAGAAAACAAGTAACAATGATTATGCTTTTATTTGTGGTGTCATTTATTTACATTTCTTATTAGTCCCAACTTTTTTAAATTCAAACCAATATATGGGAGAACATAACCGGAACCTCATTTATTTATGGTTAGTAAAATAAAGAATTCTTGTTATGTGTTATGTCAGTTGGTCGATCGTTGTAGTCCCATAAACGAGGGATGAACCCACTTGTCATTATCATATCCTGTTACTTAAACTTCTACGAAGCTTCAAATCAGAAAGATGATGGATTGTGGACAAGAAAGGAAGAGGATCCTCTCCTGAGCTCAGGATGCGGATCCTCCTGACCACGAAATCCGGGCCGTTCAAATTTAATCCAACGGTTCCAAACAGGAAGACCCTCTAAAGTTATAATAATTGCAATCGTTGGATTAAATTTGAACGGTCATGATTTCGTGGTCAGGAGGATCCCCATCCTGAGCTCAGGAGAGGATCCTCTTCCGACAAGAAAACACGGGATTCAAAATTTGGGACCGGTTCACTAAATTTACCAAGAACTAGTAATTCTCACTTACCAAAGGAAATGAAGGGATTATTGTCATTTTATTATTTTCTTGAATCCTTGATAAAATAATTAAAGACACAAAAATGTGAAAGTTTTTTACCAAAGTTTAGAGAGTGCATTTGGTGTTTTTCTCCAACTCTGCTTTCACTTTCATCAATTTCAAGTTGGAATGATTGAGAATTCAAAAACAACGGTACGTGATATTATCAATCAACTCATATTATAACACGTGAATTTATTTAATGATACCTTACTTTTAACTGTTTCATAGCAACTTTTTAGTCCAGTTATATTATAACGCGTGAATTAGTAACACCACGTAACAGTGTGCTGACACACTCAAATCAAATTCTCATATATATATATTATAGGTATGTATGTATGCATGCATGCATATATGTATGTATGTATGATTTGTGGGTCCCAAATGGGAGCGTAAATAGGACATGCAAATAAATAGAGAGAAGAATTATAAATGTAGGGAGCAGGCATTCTTCATGTTTTCCTCCACCCCTACACTTCACTTGAAAAACACAAGAATTTCAGAGGAGTTGAAAAAATAAATTCAACTGGAGAAATATACACACAGAAAATAGCTTCTGAGATTCATAACTTCCTTGCCTTGTTATCAAATTTTCATCTTTCTTATACCCGAATGGCTCGAAACATGTTCACTCAGAGGGCAGTAAAAATGTCAGCAGGAGCAGCAGCATTAGCAATAGCATGGGCAGTATTCACTGAAGTTGCCAGTGCAGAAAGGCCTCTGAAAGATGAGATCATCAAGCCGAAAATTTTTGTTGAGCAAGAAGCAATTTTTGCTAGAGTCATTAATTTTCTATGGCAGGCTGGAGGCTCTTCTTATCAGCCTGTTTGGCCTGTGAGTTGTTCAATCTCTCTTTACACACCGAAAGATACAGCAAGACGGATATGGTTTTCAGCTATTGTGGTATTTTTGAATTTTTGACATGTATGTGTATGTTTTGGTTGAGCAGGAGATGAAGTTTGGTTGGAAAATTGTAGTAGGTTCAGTAGTTGGATTCTTTGGTGCTGCATTGGGTAGTGTTGGCGGTGTTGGTGGTGGAGGAATTTTTGTTCCAATGCTCGCCTTGATTGTTGGCTTCGACCCCAAGTCTTCCACCGCGATTTCCAAGTGTCAGTAATCACCTCTCAATCTTTCCTTTAACTTGTTAGTCTAAAGTTTTAATCTGGAATTTACTGTTTGGGATTAAATTTAGATCGAAATTAATCAACTGTTTGGCATTCTTTTGGTTATACAGGTATGATTATGGGGGCTGCAGGATCAACAGTATACTTCAATTTGAGGCTTAGGCACCCAACATTGGACATGCCCCTCATAGATTATGATCTGGCGTTGCTCTTTCAGCCCATGCTCATGCTAGGGATCAGCATCGGAGTTGCCTTCAACGTCGTGTTTGCCGATTGGATGGTCACAGTTCTACTTATCATCCTCTTCTTAGGTATGTAGTAACATTCCGAACACGAATTTCTATCAGTTTTGTTTTCTTTTGAATAGTTATTTGATCAAATGGAATACGAACTCTGCGAAAAGAAAAGCAGACCAAAGTTTTTCGATATATCTATGCATTCCCAAAGTCTTATTAGATATTCTTCCGAGTTGTGGCAGGTACAGCAGCAAAAGCTTTGATGAAGGGCGTGGAAACATGGAAGAAGGAAACAATGATGAAGAAGGTAAGATGTTTATTCACGGGAAATGATTTCCGCGCATAACCCTTTTCTCCCTTTTAGCACCTTCCCAGTTTTCTTGGCCTTTGTGTATTGAATAAATCAAAGGTCATCAAGGGACACAAATAAAGAGAGGCGGAGAAGGAGAAAAAGGGTGTACGAAAATCACTTCCCTTTCCACTGAGCTATTTCTAGAGCTATCAATGAGTGTGTTCTTTCCAACCTGCTAACGAGGAATCTGATGTTTTACTGACTTTCAGGAAGCGGAAAATATGTTAGAATCGGAGACCAAACAGGATGGTGAGTGCTCATTCGTCTCATCCAAACATCCAAATGAGGACGCAAAAGAAAATTGATAATAGTAAACACTTATTCAATATCTATATGTCTGCATATGTTTGAGAATAATGGTGCTAACTAACCTCCTTAGTTGCAGAGGGTTCTGGAGAAGACTACAAACCGCTACCTAGCGGTCCAGCTTCATCGCAAGATGAGGAGGTGAGTCCCCATTCCCAATCATATCATTAGACCTCTTGCGCAGTACTCTTTCGGATTCTTGGTTATCTGCAATTTTTCTAGTTTTTTCAGTTTCTGTTGTGTTGAATTTATGAACAATTCTATCCAGGTACCAATAACGCGAAACATTTACTGGAAAGAGTTATCGTTGCTCATGTATGTCTGGGTGGCTTTTCTTATTGTCCAGATTGTTAAGGTTAGTTTAATCTGATCATTACTACCAATCTAGTCAATAGCTAGTAGACCTTGGATTTCTTCAGCCACAAGTTTCATATTTTTAATTCCTCTGCCTTCATTCCGAAAGCACAATGGTTTTTTACTTTTGTTACTGAATGAAACCATCTGAATCTTTATGCAGACATATACCGAAACTTGCTCAACCACGTTCTGGATCATGAACTCATTGCAGGTAACGATAAAAACTCGAGTAGTAAGTATGAGAATTCTCCTAAGAACTCGAGAAACATGAAATATGAAATTTAATACTCATATTTTCCCCAATGATGATCAGCTAGCACAAACATAATAGTTTTATCATTGCATAAATAGGTACCAATTGCACTTTCCGTAACGCTCTTCGAAGCCATATGCTTACGCAAAGGCACCAGAGTGATTGCATCAAAAGGAAAGGAAATCACAAACTGGAAGTTGCATCAGATTTTTCTCTACTGCAGCTGTGGAATTGTAGCTGGTATGGTCGGTGGACTACTTGGCTTGGGAGGCGGTTTCATCTTGGGACCCCTTTTTCTTGAATTGGGAATTCCTCCTCAGGTATAGTTCAATGCAAGTAGGGAACCACGTACTTATAACTCGTAGATTGTTGTCGTACTTCTTCGATATGGGATTTTGGTCATTCACATCCACTGCTTGTGTTGAGCTGCATTTCATCTGTAACCTACATAATCGGGTATCATAACAGAAAATGTCGCGAGCTGAAATTCTCTGCTGCAACTGAAATAAGCAGAAAAATGAAACCAGATTGATGAATTTTTATATTGTTTTCTTTTGCAGGTAGCAAGTGCTACATCCACCTTTGCAATGCTATTCTCATCCTCCATGTCAGTTGTACAGTATTACCTTCTCAACCGTTTCCCAGTCCCCTATGGTAAGCAAGCAATAATCTAACTCCAGATAAACCCGGAAAACAAAACTAATTGTTTCACGTTTACTCTGTGCTGCAGCTGCTTATTTCGTCGTGGTTGCAACAATTGCTGCATTTACTGGTCAGCATGTAGTGAGAAAGATCATTGCAGTCCTTGGCAGAGCATCCATCATCATCTTCATTCTAGCTTTGACAATCTTTGTCAGCGCAATCAGCTTAGGTAACGACTATCACCCGAATTATAACACTCGTATATTTATTAATACCGCCCTATAGCACATCCTCTCAACAACGCGTAACTTTGTTTTGATGTATATTTCAGGCGGGGTGGGCATAGCAAACATGGTTGAGAAGATGGAGAATCGAGAGTACATGGGATTTGAAAATTTCTGTGTCCCGTCTTAAGGATATGTTGTGCAATACGATTATTGCCATGGAGTTTCTCAACCCAAGATAATACATCTACACTTCAATCTACTTTTCATATATGTTTGTATATTTTTCCCTTAATTTTCCGGCAAAGGTTGCGTGCTATTTGTGTACTGGACTTTTAAACAATCAATTGTTCCGATCAGTTTCTAATATTTGCGCATTACAAGTCGTGACTGAATCTGGGAGATTGTAAGTAAAATCGAACAGCCACAAATGTCCCGCACCCAACCCAGCCGGAAAATTGTCAAGGCTAGAATGTAGATGACGATGGATAATCTCCCAAGGACTGCAATTACCTTTCTCACTACATGATTGCTACCCGGTAAATGCAGCAGCGGTTGCAACTAATACAAAAAAAGCAGCTGCAACACAACGTGATTTTTTCTTCGTGACATTTTCTGTTATGATACCGGAGTACATAGGTTACAGATGATATGGCTTGGGGTTGTGTGGCTCGATACAAAACATGAACATGAATGGCCAAAACCCTACATCGGAAAAGTACCATAACAGTCTACAACTTACACAGTTCATTACAGTGATTTAGAACCATTAGCACTTAAAAGTAGGTTGAAAATAAAAGGGCAGGTCTATTGATACAACCTAATCAACGATCACCTGCTCATTGAAACAATCCATGTTGCTAGTTCCGTCTTTCCTCTCATCATAACGTTCCTCTTTTCCTGCCTCAAAAAAACTTTTGGACTAGGGAACACATCATTTGTAACTATGGACATAGTTTACCAGTTGCTCGTCTTGTACTCATTTCTCCTAGAGTTGCCTCATCTCTTAACGTGTCAACCGCAGCTCTCAACAATTCAACCTCAAATCGTAACGTGTCAATCTCATCTCTTAACCTGTTAGCCTCATATCTCCTGTTGGTCATCTCGATCTGCATTACGCCTTGGAGAACCATTAGTTGCGAAAATCTTGCACATTCATTGTTGGAAGTGCTTCGTTTCTTCTTTACCGCCTTGGAACCCTTTTTCTCAATAGGCCACTTAGGACAAGAGATAAGAGCAATCAGACCACTAAAAACCTCCATAATAATGATCACAACGATACCAATTTAATCTAACTTTACTACGATCTACAAACCCAACCCAATTGAACAAGATATAAAGTTTAAGCAAGTAAAGGAAGCACGAAATCTCTTACATCATAGTAGTTTACGGAAGCTTTTCTTTTCATATCGCAAACTCTCTTTTCGTCAACAATTCCTCTGTGCTGCTAGAAAGTTCGAAATGTAAAACATCACCGCTATTAGATTGAAACAATTCAGGCAATTTATCGAATCCAACATAAACCACACATCTATGACATCACATCTTCGCTGAAACAATAGATCGAGCACGCGGTGCGCGTCAAAATATCAATGGCTAACGGCGAAACAAAAACTCGGAAATTTCACATGTTCACCCAAATTCTTCCACACTGATACTATCCTACGAACCAAAACTGAGCGACGGAGAAACGAAGCAGAAACGAACGCCGTTAGATTAGACAGAACACAGAAGTGAAAGCAAACCTCGTCCTCAAGAACCGGATCCGGAGAGTCTGCTGAGGAGGATGCATCGTCATTCTTCGTCGCCATTGCAAAGTCTACAATCGAGGAACAAACATTAATTACAAAACAAAAATTACAAACTAGACAAAAGAAACTAACCAAAAATTGAATTAAAAGGCATAAAATGTGGGAATTTCGAACTCGAACCTTACGGGTTTTATCTCAGAGCGAACCGGAGTGATCGAGAAACGGCGGCGGAAGAGTGAAGAAAAGCAGCGGTTTCAGTGACTTACAGCGAAGGAATAAGCATCGACATGGTGGAATTATATAAAGACTACAATACAAAAAAATAAATAAATACTTGGCGGGAAATGGAGTTTGAATATTTACTTTGGCGCCAATGATTTACCTTCGTTTTAAGTTTAACGCATGCTTAATGATTAAGGTGGCTACAAGTCTTTTAAAATCTTTTTGTTTTTTGTTTTTTATTTGTCAAACGATAAATTTTGTTAGATTAAATGTTATATTAGCTAATTATAGGATTTGAACTCACGTCGTCATGCAAATGTTCTATACATTTCCATCACTGTGATAAAAGACTAGTTCCACCTTAATAAAAAACTAAAATAAGTTTGTCAAATTAAAAACATATATATGTATAAAAGAGGTGGTTGGATTTATGAACGGCTATGAGGTGAGTACCTCTATCCCCATAAACAATTAACAATACTCACAATTGAGTTTAAATCCTAATTTTTCTACCACATGTGCTATCTTTCGACTACTTTATCACCATGAGGACTGGTATTCCAATTAGGCCTTTAATGGATGATTCTACTACTAACTGGACAGACATTTTGTGCTAAACCCTCATACATGTTGTTCTAAGTTGGGGTAGTACCATGTAATTATTATTGGATCGTTGGTCCATCTTCTAAAACTTTATAAAACAAACATCTATTTGTTGACATCTTGAATCATATTTTATAAATTACATGATGTAACAGTTGATGCTTGCATTCATTCTTTAAATCATTAAAAAATTCAACAATTAACCGTCACATCACGTGATTTACAAAATATGATCTCTCTAGCATTTTCTTTATGAAAATTTGACTCCCTCGTCCATTTTATGCAAGTATGTACTTAATCTTAATGTATTTGGACAAAACTTATAATTTATAAATTTACAAGAACCAACTGTCGTGTGTGACTAAACATGAAAATTTATAACTTTAGTGTGAAAAAAATATGTTGGAATATTGAGGTCATAAGTTTCAACTTTTTTCATAAGGCAAACGATTAAGCAACATGCAACGTAAGATCACATAGAACAATTTTGTCTAATCTTCTGCATACGGCATTATGCATAAACAAAGTGGGACTAGCTACATGGATGGGTGGAGATATAATGCAAGGGCCTGTTATTGTGTGAGGTTAGACGTATATTCCATCTTGTTTGATCTACTCACCCAAGAGAGAGGATACTGGGGATCCTCCAATCACATATGTTCATCATACATCGTGCGGTCAATTTTTATAAGGTACTGTTTATATTCAATTTTAAATAAAAAAATTTACAGTAATTTCTGATCGCACGATGTACGATGAACGAATGTGATTGGAGGATCCCAAGATCCTCACAAAGAGGATCTAACGAGAATACTCGTGGCTCACCCAATAACTGACCCGTTGCATTGTTCACTTATTTTTGTATAAGGGAACTTTAATGAAAAGGTCTCGGTACCATTCACTTTAACGAAAAACCACATTTTACACTAAAAAATCAATCATAGTACTATTCACTTTACATTTATTTTGTCGTTATCGTTAAAACTCAAAGTTTTCAAGCCCTTTTCATTAGTTTTCATTTTGTATGTATAATCTCATATATCGAAGTCCGCATGCTGCATGCCGGATGCCAATTTTTTTTTTCTTTGAAAATGTTTTGCATGTGTTTTAAATTTTAAGTGGGTGCTTGCTTATTGATTTTAACAGATTCGAGAAGAAAGTATGTGTTTTATTTTTCTTTTAAATACTAGCCATATCGTATTATAAATTTATTCAAGTTACAAAATAAATCCTAAGCGCATAAAGCTAAGACCATTTTCAGTAGAGCTGTCAAATTATATTTTTGTAGCTGATGTGGTAAAATAATATTTTGTAAAGTTTTTATTCTAATTAAGATGTTAAGTTAAAATGCATTTTGGTTATTTATAAAATCAAGTAGGTCAAAATTTAATAATAAAATAATTAATAAGTGAACAAAAAGTTTGATGCTCCTTTCAAATTTGACAGCAAAATGGAGAATGTCAATCTATGTATGATTTTGGTATCTCCTTTAGAACCAGAAAACCATCATTTTTTTGTCAAATAGGTCCACATGGGATTTTTTACATCTCATTTAGAGACACTCTTAAGCAAGTCGGTATTCTAGTCCAAAATAAACTACACATAAATGCTATTAGCAAAGGCCACATACTCGGTGAGTGAAAGAAATATATATATATATATATATATATATATATATATATATATATATATATTCAGAGTAGTGACTTATTTTGGTTAGAAGTTAAGGAGAGGAGAGAGAACAGTGGGAGAAAAATGTGGAAGATAGGGAGGTGGGAGGAAAAATGAGGATTACCTGGATGTTAGGGAGAAAAAAAAACAACAAAATTGTTTCGTGTGTGATTTACTATATTGCATATAACTTTTATTTTGGTTGTTTTTCTTTACATTTTGTTGATAAGGTTTGTCACATCCTCGTTCGGGCTCTCACCACATTCCGGGTACTACTCCGTCGTAATACGATATTGTCCGCAGTGGGTCACCCATCATGGGAATGCTCTGGCCCATTCTCGCTTAAATTCGAAGTTCCTACGGAATCAGAAGCCAGTGAACTCCCAAAAGACCTCATGCTCTTACAAGGTTAAATAGTATTTTCACCATCTTTTAAACAATAAAAATTAATAATTTAAAATATAAAATTTCTCATCACTTATATTAAAAGAGTGATGTTATTCTCATCCCAATGTCTTATCTTCCCACCCACCTTTTAATGAATTTTTTAATTACAAATTTGTCTATTTGCAAAATTACTGATAAAGACATTAATTATCTTGTTTTGTTTAATTAAAAAAAAAAGATTTGGCGTGAGAGACGATTTGTCTACCTTAAATCCTAACTCATATTTTCATCTCCTTTAATTAAGAGAAAGTAAAAAAATATCAATAGACTTAGAAGATGATTTTTTCATTGAACATGTGGAAGATGACGCTTTTAAGGAAGAGGTAGAAGATTATGTTTCCATTGAAAAGGTAGAAGAATAATTTGTATGTAGGTCACTTGAATTTATCCATCGCATTTTTAAATTTATCATTGTCGAATTCTTTTGAATTTGGATACCTCAGTCGTTTCCATTTGAATTTACATACCTTAATGGTTTTCATTTACATATTATTTGTTATATTTTTTAAGAGACAATTTTATAATTTCATATGTTTGTATATATTAAAGGTTATTTTGGGAATGATAGTGGGTGGGGAAATAGCATTTTAATTTTTTAAGGTGGGTGAGATTATAATATGGGTAGGAAAATAAGATAATAGAATAGATGTAGTAGCTCTCTATAAAAATACGTAATACATCATCTTCTCAGATAACGCCAAGATCTGAAAAGTAGGGCAGACAAAACGCGCATGTTCCCCCAATTTGGGAACCCACAAACCCACTTAAATACCACTGAAAAGACTAAGTAAACCCTGTTCACCAACGCTAAAAGACTAACCAAAAAAGGCAAATCTTCTAACACCACCACGAAATGCGTCAGAGTAATTAACTACTAATCCTAGGGCGAATTCGAAACCCCATTTCCCGCCCAGTCACACCCATCACTTCAAAAAATAAATAAAAAATGGATTTGGTGCTGTACTAACTTTATTACCTCGCTGCTCCTCCACTACCCTCCTCACTCTCTCTCACTAAATATCTCAAGCGCTTCTTCGCCTTCCCTCCTTTTGCTCTCTCCGCTTCCGGCCTCTGCCTCTGGAGCCCTCTGTCTCTCCGCGCCTCGCACTGAGAAGAAACCCTACCGCCGTACGGTTCTATTTCCTACATTTCATTTTTTATTTCATTTTTTTTGTTAATTTTTCCAAATTTTTATTTTGATTTGGGTGAAAACTTCATTTCCACGGCTATTTCTGGAATTTGAATCCTAGGGTTTATGTTTTCCTGATATCCTACAAATTTATTTGTCATTAGGGTTTTTTATTCGGTTTTTATGTACTTAGTGTTTGTTCTTCGCTTGTAGATTTTGAAATGGCGACGAAGAACGATCCGCCGGCAGATTCTCCGACTTCAGTACTCGAGGACGAGGTTTGCTTTCATTTATTCTGGAATGGCGTTTGTTTGTACAGTTTTTTTGTTTGGGAATTTGTAATTTGGTGGAATTTGGAGGAAAATGCTCGTAGAAAGACATGAAATGCTCGAAAAAAGGATTTTTTTCCTGAAGAAAAATTATGCATGCTTGTGTTTGTGTGTGTCTCCATCTTTCATATCCTTCGAACTAAGTCTGAGTTAATACTCAATGAAATTTAAGTTTTCGTTTGCTGTGTGAAATCGATGTTTGCACAGACATGCTCAATCTATTGTTTCTGTGAAATATTGTGTTTCATAGTGTTGGCAGACTTCTGGGCGACTAAGTAGATAGGTTTATTGTGCCGTTGTGTGGTTTTCGTTGGAGTTGATAAATTGGTCTAAATTTGTCTTAATCTTCTCGTGATGTTACATTTCTAGTTTCTTGACCCATATTTTTGTTGTTGATTGAATAATGTTGTTGCATTTTAATCATGTTTAAGGATGCATGTGAGACAAAGATCGACGTGAAGCTGACTGAGGTGGAGGAGAAATTGCTTGAAGAGCGGGTTAAGGAAGAGGAATCAGAAACGGGAAAGGCACCAGAGCAGTTGCCCCACCTTAATGACACTCAGTATAACAAATTGGATGAGCTCCTTACGCAAACTCAGCTGTACTCGCAGTTTTTGCTTGAGAAAATGGATAACATCACACTTGTACAGTCTCTTACACTTTCTTGAATGGTGAATTCCTTATTTTTACTGATCAAGTTCTAAAATGAAATGTTTTACTAGGTTGGAGCCAATCAACCGAGTGAAACTGTTGAGGAAAAGAAAGGTCGTGGTAGGAAAAGAAAAGCAGCTGCCAATTTCGATAATGTAAGAAATTCTATGCTTCCTTTACTTTTCTTAAATGAGATATTTCTGAGTTTGGTTTGGTAGGTCATAGTTATACATGGATTCCTATATAGGTGTAAAATCAGATTAGGTTGATATTATATTGATTAACATTGAGGTTTTTAATAGTCTGCTTGCTCTTGCCTCCTGTACCAAGTGGATTCTTCTCTATTTGCCATGTAATAAATCTTGAGAAATCTTGGGAAAGTCTTATTCTTATAAGTTTTACTTTTCCATCCCTTCTGAAAAAGCACGTCTTTATTTGATATTTTGGTATGCTCATTAAGTTCCTTGTATCTTCATTATGTATTTTGTATCTTGACATCTTTACCTGTACATTATCATTTCCCAGAGGAAGGCAAAGAAGGCAGTTGAAGCTATGCTTACAAGATCTAAAGAGGGTGTGAAAATTGAAGATGAGAACCTCACTGAAGAACAAAGAATTGAAAAAGAACAAAAGGAACTTGTGCCTCTGCTGACTGGTGGAAAATTGAAGTCTTATCAAATCAAAGGTGTAAAGTGGTTGATCTCATTATGGCAAAATGGTCTGAATGGGATCCTTGCAGATCAAATGGGACTTGGAAAAACTATCCAAACCATTGGTTTTCTTGCTCATCTAAAAGGGAATGGAATGGATGGGCCCTACTTAGTGATTGCTCCTCTTTCTACTCTTGCGAATTGGATAAATGAAATTTCAAGGTAAATTGTTTATATACTTTTTGTTTAACTGATCTGAATTTTTTTTCATCCTATGATTTTCCAACTTTAATTCCTCATTTAACTTCTTTTTACCCCAAATAGGTTCACACCTTCAATAAATGCTATTGTCTACCATGGTGACAAGAAACAAAGGGATGAGATACGAAGGAAGCACATGCCTAGTAAAATTGGCCCTAAGTTCCCTATAATTGTTACTTCGTATGAAATTGCAATGGCTGATGCAAGAAGATGTTTAAGACATTACAGTTGGAAATATCTGGTGGTTGATGAAGTAAGTAATCTAACAAGTCCTACAGATACAGTTTCCCTTTCAAACCATATAACTATATAGCATGAATGTTGAACTTTTATGCATCTGTTAAAAAGGGTCACAGATTGAAGAACTCAAAGTGCATACTGCTGCGGGAATTGAAACATTTACGTGTAGACAATAAGATTCTGTTGACTGGGACACCTCTACAGAATAATTTGGCAGAGCTTTGGTCATTATTAAACTTCATTTTGCCTGATATATTCTCATCCCATGAAGAATTTGAGTCATGGTAAGTATGGTTTTCTGATTAATTATTGTTTCTTCAGTTTGATGGTTGTTAGCTTGCAACTTGTTCGTCTAGTGAGGTGGACATCCCCACAAGTAGTCTGGTTGACAACTTTCTGCCCCTCAGAATCTGCATGATGCAACTAAAGTTCCATTGCATATGTATAACTAGAGGAAATGAGCTTCAAGCCTACTTAAATATTAGATTTTAGAAATCCTGTGATGAAGGTTAGCTGTTTAAGAACCATGCTATATGTTGGTATATTTTGCCAGTGCCACTTAGTACGGTGTAGTTATATTTCTCTTCACTTGTAAGTGAGAGGTCTTAGGTTCAAATCTAGTGTAAATATATTGTCGTATAAATAAAAAAGGTCCATGATATGTTAGGTGAGTAATTTTTGTGGAAAACTTATGAATTTACTGTGTGGCTAGATTGTGTTAATTTGTTGGCTGAAAAAATTACGACAGATAATGGTTCTAATATTACTTGACCCCATCAATTAGCTTAACTTCAATCATGTTGTCAGGTTTGATTTGGCAGGAAAGTGCAGTAATGAGGCAATGAAGGAAGAATTGGAAGAGAAGAGAAGGGTTCAAGTATGTGTTCTTGCAAATATTGTGGCTTAAAATCTTGCACAAATTTGAATTGGGTGATGTTGAATTGGTGTTCCATTGTCTGCAGATGGTTGCAAAACTCCATGCCATCTTGCGTCCTTTTCTTCTTCGAAGAATGAAGTCTGATGTTGAGCACATGCTTCCTAGGAAAAAGGAAATCATATTATATGCATGCATGACAGAGCATCAAAAACATTTTCAAGATCTTCTGATCAATAAGACATTGGAGAATTATTTACTTGCGAGGGGAGACCATGGTATGATATCTGTCTTTGCTGTGAAACTTTTGGACACTAAATTCCTTGTGAGAAATCTGGGGTCTTACTTTAATGACTTTAATTAACTAAGGCAGTTAAGGAGGTGGATTATTGGTGGGGCTTGTATTTTTGCCATGGTTTTAGGTTTTATGATAGACTAGCTATTTGAATCTTTCTTTTTTTCACTGCGGTAACACATTTTGTAATGTGCCTGTTTTATGGTTCTTAACCTTAATCAGGATATTGGATGAAGGTATACTATGTATACTTTGGCATGGTGTTGAAATGTGATGGTTGGCTTGGTGTCTTTTACTATATCATCATATTATGCTGCGATCTGTGTTATTTAACAATTCTTAAACTTGCAGTTCGCGGTATGAAAGGAAAGCTTAACAATCTGATGGTCCAACTTCGGAAGAACTGCAATCATCCTGACCTTTTGGAGTCTGCATTTGATGGCTCATGTACTTTGCCTTGAATTGATTCAGTGTTATCATATCAAATAGGTGCTATACCAATGCTTATGCAGGTTTTTTTTTTTTTTTTGTCTCGACAGATTTCTACCCGCCTGTTGAACAGATTGTTGAACAGTGTGGAAAATTTAGTTTGCTGGACCGGCTGTTAAAGTACCTATTTGCCCGCAAACACAAGGTATGTCTACCAATTATTTTTGGATTTGTTTTTGTTTGTTACTGGGTTGCTAATATCTTGAATTTGTATTCAGGTTCTTATCTTCTCTCAGTGGACTAAGATTTTGGATATTATGGACTACTATTTTAGTGAGAAAGGATTAGAAGTTTGTAGAATTGACGGCAGTGTGAGGCTTGAAGATCGGAGAAATCAGGTCTGTCGTTGGTTTCAGAACTCTTAATTTTTCGTTTGAAATTTTCGAAGTTTAGTAGTTGATGTATGTGATCTCTTTCTTTGGCCACATTAAAACTAGACTTATTTTTCCACAATGTAGCAACCCTTGTTTTCTCAGACTTCTGCAATGTAACATAATGGTTCAATCAAAGCATAACTGCCAAAATAAATGTGGTTATGCCATCAGAATATATTTCTTGGCAGCTAAAACCTTCAGTTCGTGCCATAGATTAGTGTTCTCACAGTACATAGATTTGGGAGTTTATTTTCTCATTGCCCAACTTGTTTACATACTCAAATTTGGTTTTCCCCTCCTTTTGGGTTCAGCGCTTACTTTTGAACAACTATAGTTTAATTATAACTATTCTATTCCTGAAAGCAGATTGCAGCGTTCAACGACGTGGACAGCAATTATAGAATCTTTCTTCTAAGCACCAGAGCTGGTGGACTGGGTATCAACCTTACTGCAGCTGATACTTGTATACTGTACGACAGTGATTGGGTATACACTCTCTCTGTTTAATTCTTTCTTCGATTCTTCTGCTGCAATTAAAGATCCATGAATGATTGATTTCATTTCATATATTGCATGTGCATACCAGAACCCTCAAATGGATTTGCAAGCCATGGATAGATGTCACAGAATTGGTCAAACGAAGCCTGTTCATGTTTACAGGTTGGCAACAGCACAATCTGTCGAGGTAAGCTGGTGTTGCTTGCAACTTTTTATATGTAACTGGGTATATTTTATACTGTCATTGTTAAAAATTTCGGAGAAAATGTTGATTAACAGGGTCGGATTCTGAAAAGAGCTTTTAGCAAGTTGAAGCTTGAACATGTGGTGATTGGGAAAGGGCAGTTCCATCAAGATAAAGCGAAGAGTAGTACTGATTTCCTGGAGGTTAGTTGCCCTTTGTTTGTTATGCTGAACTGAATTAGAAAATCAATTTACGGAGTCTGATGCTGTTGATGCATGAATTATCCAAGCTCTTTTTATCTCAATCATAATTTCGTAAGTCCTCAATGGTCCGAGCTGAAATCAGTCAGGTTAATCATGATCTCGCTAACTTTGGTGTTGTGCTAAATTTGTTTCAGGAAGAGGATCTTATAGCATTGCTCCGAGAGGAAGAATCTGCTGAAGACAAGATGATACAGACAGTTATCAGTGACGAAGATTTGGAGAGGGTGTTGGATCGCAGTGATCTAATGGGCAGTCCTGCTGATCATGAAGAAGAGAAGGCCAATGGTGTTGCCGATGTGCTTCCCCTCAAAGGCCCGGGTTGGGAGGTTGTGCTACCTACTGCAGGTGGAGGCATGCTCTCCACCCTCACTAGTTAAATTTTAACAGCATTCGGATGTTGAACTTGGTAGGGTTAGTCGGTTTATTGAAGTCCGATGACTTTGAATGTTTTTGAGTTAAGGGTAATGTGTTTCGAAAAGCTAACCCCCGATGAGCCGAAATGGAAGGGCTCGATCATTTTGTATATGTTCGAATCGAGCTCTATCGTTGCATTGGAATATCCAAGTTACATTCCAAGACACTTGTTGAAGTGTAATTTTAATGAAAAAGACAGCTTATTTCATGTTATTAGGAGTTTAACGAATGAATGTTATTTTTCTTTGATTCTGTTTTGTTAATAAATGAATGTGTAATATTGTTGGCTATGGAGCCTTTCCCTTGGCAATCCATAGCAACTTCACCCATGGAGCCTTCTCCCTTGGCAATCCACTATTGAATCCATCATTTTGAACAGTAACTGCCTTAAATGAATAGTAATTGCCATTAATGAACAGTAATTTCCATTTGCATCTTCACCTTTGGAGCCCTCCCCCCAGGCAATTGGTAATAAAATATTAGTTTTTTTGTTTGTTTAAATAATACAAAATAAAATTATTTGTAATTTCGGATAAGGTTTTTTAAATCGTTCTCGTTGCGCCACGTGTCATTTTATAAAAACAAACAATTATTTAGCGATGGATTTCGATAAGATTTTTATCCAATGTCATCGTGCTACGTGTCGTTATTTTTTGAAAATCTTTGACGATAGATTTTGATCAGATTTTAACTCGTTCAAAATTGCGCCACGTGTCATTATCCGAAAAGATAATTATTGGAGATCGATTTCGATAAGATTTTTATCCAATGTCATCGTGCCACGTGTCGTTATCTTTTGAGAATCTTTGACGATAGATTTTGATCAGATTTTAACTCGTTCAAAATTGCGCCACGTGTCATTATCCGAAAATATAATTATTGGAGATCGATTTCGATAAGTTTTTTATCCAATACGATCGTGCCACGTGTCATTATCTTTTCAGAATCTTTGAGGATAGATTTCGATTAGATTTTTAACGAATGACGGCATGCCACGTGGCCTCATCTACAATCCGATCCTTTTCTGAATCGTCCATATAATCCACCATCCATCCTCACAAATCTCACACCAATTTTCTCAACATCTCTATCTCATTATTCATAATTTCTGCTTCTTCTTCACCATCCATCCTTACAATGTCTTCTTTTTCATCAATGATGATGTGAGAAATCGATCAGCAGGAGGAATTGTTTAACCAATCTGAAGGAATGTTCAACCTTCAGATAGCCGAAAATGAGATGGAAGAGGATGAGGAGCGTAGAAGGAGAGATGATGAAACAAGAATGGCCAGAGCCTCACATTCCCGTCGAGTCATCCAGACTGTTGCTCAGATATGCAGGTCCAACCGTTCAAGAAACCTTGATAGAAGCATGCAACGACGGGGTGAAGAGCTGTTGGACGATTACTTTGTCCATAACAGTGCATTTCCTGATACGTACTTCAGACGCCGTTTTAGAATGGAACGACATTTGTTCAACAGAATCATGACTGATGTTTGCAACCATGATTCTTACTTTGTGCAAAAAAAGGATGCTTGTGGTGTTATGGGTCTCCTGCCTGAGCAAAAAATCACTGCTGCGTTGCGGATGCTTGGGTATGGAGCATCTGCAGACCAAGTGGATGAGATAACGAGGATGGGGAAATCAACCATTCTTAAAGCCCTGATGAGGTTTTGCGGAGCAGTTGAATCTTTGTACACCACAGAGTACCTCTGAAAACCTACTCACGTGGACTTGCAAAGGCTTCTGAAGAAGGGCGAGATGCAAGGTTTTCCTGGGATGATAGGAAGTATCGATTGTATGCACTGGACGTGGAAAAATTGTCCAAGTGCATGGCAAGGCGCATATGGGGACATAAAATGATCAAAATCTATCATTTTGGAGGCAGTGGCATCTTTTGATACATGGATATGGCACGCCTTTTTCGGGGTTTCGGGGGCTCAAAATGATCTCAACGTCCTTGCCCAATCCCCAGTGTTCAACGACGTCATGCAAGGAAAGGCACCAAAAGTCACGTACGTTGTCAACAGACGTAGGTACGACGGGGCATACTACCTAGCTGACGGCATTTACCCACGGTGGGAAACATTTGTCAAAACAGTGCCACGCCCGCGAAGTGCAAAAGAAAAACACTTTGCAAGCTGTCAAGAAGGGTGCAGGAAGGATGTGGAGCGTTGTTTTGGTATCCTTCAAGCTCGTTGGGCGATCGTCAGGGGTGCTGCCAGAATGTTCGATGTAGAGTCACTTCGATCCATCATGATGACGTGCGTCATTCTTCACAACATGATTGTGGAAGATGAGTTTGATTATGATGCGGTTGATGAATATGAGCCAGAGCCAGACACGATGAACAATTCAAGAACACGGATATATTGTGCGCATGATGCCACCGAAGAACCCGTGCAACACGAGCCATTAGAAAGGGATGGACGTTACAATGAAAGGGTCATTCAACGATATACTGCACTTCAAAGGTCATCTATGCACAATGATCGGCAAATTGACTTGATAGAGCACCAGTGGGCATTAAAACAAGCTGAAGATACTTAAGTTTATTTAGTATGTTTGTTTGTATTTGGTGTGTTTATGTAATTTTATTTGGTGTGTTTTTTGTAGTGAGTTTTTTATTATTTCGTATGTTTATGTAATTTTATTTGGTGTGTTTATGTAATTCCAATTGGTGAGTTTTATTTGGTGTGTTTTATAATTTCATTATACGTGAACAATTTGATGAATTAAAGATTCTATTATTAGGATAAATATATTACGAAATTAAATACATGTACTCTCACTTTAAATAAAGTACTAACTTCAATAAAATGGAAACAACATAAATAATAAATTACAACCCAAAGTGATTGGAAAACTATGGGCTCCGATTACAAAAGTACCCTATTCCTCACCACTTAACCAATCTGTGGTGCTAGGATCATCTTGTCTTGTTGTGCTAGGACCATCTTGTCTTGATCTCGCTTCTCTTGCACGCCTCATTTGCACCACATCCGCTTTCTCCGACTGCAAAAAATATTTAGAATTTGGAGACATTCCTTCTAAACGCATGTTCATAATGTCACGATCTCGTTGTGCAATTCTTTCTTCTCTAAGCAACTCCCTTTCTTGCCTAAGTAGCTCTTTTTCCCTCTGTTCAGCTTGAAATGCTTGTTGAATAGCTACAGCTTTTACCTCATCTCTAGCCTTGTCAGCCTCATATTTCACCAATTCCCGCGCCAACGTCAATTCACCTTGACGAGCAAGTTCTTGCATGTACTTTCCATAATCATTCTTGGAAGCACTCCCTTTCCTCTTTGAAGCCTTCTTACCTAGAGGCCTAATTGGATAACGGGTCGACCCCGACGCTTGTTCAAGAATGGGCGTTTCAGGCACTTCTTCTCCATCTTCTTCATCAACATGGGAGCCATGATCGGGTGTAGAGTGTGGATGGGTGCTGTGTACAAAGGTGCTGTGTAGAAGGATGTTGTTCACGCATACTTCTTGACCAACAGGCACAACTTTGAATTTAGGACAATCTTTAACAATATTCCAACATTCCCACCGGGTGAATGATTTGTTTCTTGATTTGATTTTGGCACCATACCATGCTTGTGCTTGAAGTTGCTACAAATGAATAATATTCAAATTATTAGGTAACAAATAAATAATACAAACAAATGAATAATAATGAAATTATTAGGTAACAAATAAATAATACAAATAAATAATAATAATGAAATTATTAGGTCACAAATAAATAATACAAACAAATAATAATAATGAAATTAGGTCACAAATAAATATTGCAAACAAATAATAATAATGAAATTAGGTAACAAATAAATGAAACAAACAAATAATTATAATCAAATTAGGTAACAAAATAATAATACAAACAAATAATTATAATATATTCTTACCTCATCCGCATAATTTGCCCCACTTCGAACATTATTACTAGCTTGTGTCAAGGTGACACACCCCGATCCAGAGGATCAAGGCGTGCTGGCCGTCACGTGAGCGTGACGAAACCAATAGTGCGACACGAAAGCATGAATATAGAAAATACGAAGGAATTTAAACAATTCTCTAGATGAACAACCTACTAGAGTAACAGGAGAGTTAAGATAAACACACAAATTCAGAGCATAGGTTTTAGTGCAGTCTAGTAGGACTAAAATAATAGTACATCACCCTCGGGTGAGTCCTACATGTCAAGTGTCTGTCAGAATGCCGGAAATAGACCTCGAGAGCCACCAGAAACCGCTAATTAGAACCTGGAGGGGCGCAAAACAAAATGAGTGGGTCAGTAAAATCAAGATTTTTCCAAAAACATTTCATTAAAATTATTTCTATCCCCTCACTGTAAAACCTGTATACTTTCCCAGAAAATAGTATATAAACATATATACATATCTATATCATCAAAACTCAACTCATCATCTATCAACATAATATCTCAAATATGATATGCCATGGCCAAAATATAATATGAATGCATAAACGTCAATCAGGTGAATAATAAGTCAACCGGAGACTCTAAAATGGTCCTGTACGGTTGATTCTAAAGCTCAACATCCACACTAACCGGAGTTACCTCGATGACCTGTACGGTCTAACTCTGCACGTCACTCGGAACTACATAAGGTAGTCTGTACGATGACAGGTGTATAATTACGCTCTAGTGCTTCTCACGTCAATCAACTGTGCACATAATCTAAAGTCACCCACCAGTCGGAACCCCTCTAATGGTCTGTACGATTGGCATGTCGGAACCCTCACATGGTCTGTACGACATCCACCTACTTGGATCCAAGGCGAGCGTGCGGTGTGGTGCATAATATAAGCACTAACACCTAGGGTGCAGGTTATGAGCTTAAAACGTCTCAACATCAAACAATTCAATGAATAATGAACTCACCTGGCTTACCTGTGCCTCCACAGCACCATGCACATGTATGCATCATATATCAATCATATAATTCATATAACAATTCATAAAACGCGTATTTTCTGGGAAATAAATGTATATAGGTAAATACGAAATCAAAACTGCCCACTCACTGGTATGTCGATGGGTCGTAACCCCCGCGACGTCCCTGGATACGCTCGTCCTCGGGATACTCGTCACCTATATGAGAAACAACTAAAATAACATTATTTTTAAGCACATCACCAACATTTCGAAATAACTTCTCATACGATGCTCAAATTGGGTATATGAATATACCACATCGACCTACTCGACGCCACGAGCGTCGGGAAATTTTCAGAAATTTTTTTGGAGGGCTCACGCGCCCCCACGCGCCGCGCGTGGCACGGGTCTACGTGCCCCCACGCGCCCTTCTTCTTCCTTGGGTCGCCGAACTGGTTTTTCCGGCGGCCGGTTTCCGGCGAATTTTGTAACTCTTCGTTCTCCTTCGTTTTTCACCCATTTTCATCGTATTTTATATCAAATTGAAGCCCCAAACATGTAGAATCATAATAGACTAGTTTAAGGCTCTAAAAACAACTAAATCTCACCGGAAAAATTCCAAAGAATTCGGCCAAACTTGAACCACGTGATCCCGACGTCCAAATCCTTCAAACGAAGCACTCCGAGCTTCCTTAGGACCTCATTAAGCTCACTTATAAGCTTAGAATTCCCTGAAACACAACATTTTACGTTCGCATGAACAGTGACCAAAAATGGAGGTTTCGGGTTCACGTGAAATCGAAGGTTTCACGGCCTAAAACTAGTACCAATCAACTTAGGACGTCGAAATGATGAAGATACATACCTTGGTTGCCTCGATCCGTCGAGTTTTGGAGGGTTTTGGGTGTGTGCCGTACGTTGGGTGTGAGATCACGAGGGAGAGAGAGACAGAGAAGACACGGGGAAGGAGAAGGAGAGAGAGAGATCTTGTGTGGTCCAAACCAATCTACACCACTCATTCTAATTCCCTAATCAACAACAATCCAAGCCTTCCAAAATTATAATTAACCAAAATAATAATCCAATTCACATATACATTTCCTTTTAATCTATTTTACTAATTGAACCAATAACGTCACACAACGTCCCTTAATACCCGCTAAGGGTAATTCAGTCATTTCACGTTCCCGTCAAAGGTAATTCCGGGACGGGCTGTGACAATCTTCCCTCCTTATAGAATTTCGTCCCCGAAATTCCCAGAACCAAATAACGCACTTAATACCCATAAAATAACCTTGGGTACATCTCTCACATCCCATCTTCCGTCTCCCAGGTAGCTTCCTCCACAGAATGATTCTTCCACAACACCTTCACCAAACTCACCGTCTTGTTCCTTAGAACCTTATCTTTCCAATCCATAATCGTGACTGGTTCCTCATCATATGACAAATCCGGATTAATCTCTAACGGTTGAGGATGGATCACATGAGAAGGATCAGAAATATAATGTCGAAGCATAGAGACGTGGAACACATTATGGACCTTAGATAACTCCGGAGGCAACTCCAACCGGTAGGCAACTTCACCAATTCTTTCAGTGATCACATAAGGTCCAATGTATCTCGGGCTTAGCTTTCCTCTTTTTCCAAATCGTACCACACCTCTCCAAGGTGACAATTTCAAAAACACCAAATCACCCACATCATACACTCGGTCAGTAGTATGCCGATCCGCTAAACTCTTCTGTCGATCCTGGGCTGCTTTCAGGTTAGACTTAATCACCTGAATATTTTGAGTTGTCTCATCTACAATCTCGGGGCATTCTAACACTCTTTCACCAACCTCAGACCAACACAATGGCGTACGACACGCCCTACCATAAAGTGCCTCAAATGGTGACATACTAATGCTCGAGTGAAAACTATTGTTGTAGGCAAATTTCATCAAGTCCAGACGATCATGCCAGGAATCACCAAATTGTAACACCGAAGATCTCAACATATCCTCCAACGTCTGAATCGTCTTTTCTGATTGCCCATCAGTTTGAGGATGATAAGCAGTGCTATAAAGCAATTGCGTACCAAGAGCTTCCTGAAAAGCCACCCAAAACTTAGAAGTAAATCTTGGGTCTCTATCAGAAATAACATTCACTGGAACTCCATGATACTTTACAATCTTCGAAATGAACAACTTAGCCAATTTATTCAGAGGATACTTCTCCCTCACCGGAATGAAATGCGCTGACTTGGTAAGTCGATCCACAATCACCCAAATACCGTCGAATCCATTTCGTGTACGAGGAAGTTTATACACGAAATCCATGGTTATATTTTCCCATTTCCACTGGGGAACGGGAAGTAGCTGCATTCGCCCAAAAGGCTTCTTTCTTTCTGCTTTAACTTGCTGGCAAATAATACACCTGCTCACATACTCAGCATTCTCCCGTTTCATACCCGGCCAATAATAAAATGGTCGAATTGTATCATACATCTTAGTTCCTCCCGGGTGCATCGCATAAGCTGAACAATGTGCCTCATCCAAAATTTCCTTCTTCAATTCTACATTATTCGGAACATACATTATGTTTTCTTGCATAAGCATGCCATCTGATTCCCAAACTCTGAGGTCTTTCTTTTTCCCTTCACTTCTTAACTGAATCAACTCCTGAATCTCCTCATTCACCATCTGAGCTTCGAGTATACGATCCACCAAAACTGGCCTGACTTGAAAACTAGCAAGAAAAGCTCCATTTTGATTTTCCAACTCCAACCTTACTCCTGTTGCCCTCAGTTCTGCAAGAAAAGGAACACGGCAAGCATATAAGGCATTGAGTCTACCTTGAGGTTTTCTACTCAGTGCATCCGCTACCACATTAGCACGACCTGGATGGTATTCGATAGTACAATCATAATCACTTAGCAATTCCATCCACCTCCGCTGACGAAGATTAAGATCATGCTGGGTAAACAGATACTGAAGACTCTTGTGATCAGTGAAGATCTTACACTTCTCACCATACAAATAATGCCTCCAAATCTTCAAAGAAAAAACAATTGCTGCCAATTCAAGATCGTGAGTAGGATAATTCCTTTCATGATTCTTCAATTGCCTAGAAGCATAGGCAATCACCTTATTATGCTGCATCAAAACACATCCCAAACCATTCAGTGAAGCATCACTATAAATTTCGAAATTACTGCTATCATCAGGAAGTACTAATACTGGAGCATGAGTGAGGTAATGTTTCAATTGCTGGAAACTCTGCTCACAACTTTCATCCCATTGGAATTTAACATCCTTCCTGGTCAACTTCGTTAACGGCAAGGCAATCATAGAGAAATCCTGAACAAACCGTCGATAGTAACCTGCCAAACCAAGAAAACTTCGTACCTCGGTGACGGTTCGAGGTTGTTCCCAATTCTCCACCGCTGCTATCTTTTGAGGATCAACTTGAATTCCTTGAGCCGATACAACATGCCCAAAAAATGCCACTTCAGTCAACCAAAACTGACATTTACTGAACTTAGCGTACAGTTGATGCTCCCTCAATTTCCTTAACACTAAGTTAAGGTGCCGGATATGATCTGCTTGAGATTTAGAGTATACCAGAATATCATCAATAAAAACAATAACGAATTTATCAAGATATTGCTGGAATACCTCGTTCATCAACCTCATGAAAGCTGCAGGTGCATTGGTTAACCCAAATGGCATAACCAAAAATTCATAATGTCCGTAACGGGTTCTGAAAGCCGTCTTAGGTACATCATCATCTTTGATCTTCAACTGATAATAACCGGATCTCAAATCAATCTTAGAAAATACACACGCACCATTCAGCTGATCAAACAAATCATCAATACGAGGCAATGGATAACGGTTTTTAATCGTCACCCGGTTCAAGTGCCTATAGTCAATACATAACCGCAGAGTTCCATCATTCTTCCTCACAAATAATACTGGGGCACCCCAAGGTGACGAACTAGGTTGAATGAAACCTTTATCAAGCAATTCTTGAAACTGAATTTTCAATTCTCTTAACTCAGCAGGAGCCATTCTATAAGGAGTTAGAGATATAGGGTCAGTACCTGGAAGCAAATCAATAGAGAATTCCACTTCTCTGTCTGGTGGCAGCCCCGGCAGATCATCACGAAATACATCAGGATAATGTCTGACCACACCAACTTCTTCTATACTAGTAGGAGCAGCATCATTTAACATCACATGTGCTAAATATCCTTGGCAACCATTCGATAATAATTTCTTTGCTCTCATGGCAGAAATAACACCATGTCTCACCCCACTTCTTTCGCCCACAAAAGTAACCTCGGGTAGTCCAAAGCAATAAAAAGTAACTGATTTCCCATAACAATCAATATGGGCACGATTATGATACAACCAATCAGCCCCTAGGATCACATCAAAATCCACAATATCTAACAGAATAAGATCAGCTAGCATAACTACGCCATCTACCATTACTGGACATCCAAGATACACACTATCAACATAACATTTATCTCCTCTAGGCATGGCAAACTCTAAATCAAATCCTAGAGGTGAAGGGTGAGGTTGGGTCACTTGAGCAAACGTATGAGAAATCACAGAGTGCGTAGCACCACAATCAATCAAAACCTTAGCAAAATGACCAAGAACATTTAACGTACCCATGATCAAGTCTGGATGGTTCTGAGCCTCCTGCAGTGAAATATGATTAACTCGTCCCTGAGCCTGCTGTCATCCACATCGGCCTCTACTACCCTGATTACCTCGTCCCTGAAGATTACGTCCCTGGCCTGACTGACTAGGCTGCCTGGATGATCCTACACCACCAGTAGCAACTTCCCCCTGACGGGGCTGGCCTCCCTGATGCCACTGAGATCCACTAGTTAGTATGGATGAATAAGAAGAATAACCTCCAAAGTCCTGAGAATAAGGCTCCTGGGGATACTGATAAGGTCCAGAGGCATAAGGAGCAGCATCCCCCTAGTAATGGTAGGCACCACCACGACCTGACTGGCCATAACTGCCTGATCCAAAACTCTGCTGAACCGGCGCTGGAGGTGGCATAGTGGTCTGCTGAAGTCTCTGCTGACCTTGGGGACACTGAGAAGCCCGATGTCCCATTTGTCCACAAGTATAACAAGCACCACCACCACCTCTCCTGCACTCACCATGATGACGAAAATTACAACTGCGGCACCACGGAGCGCCAGAACCACCAGCACCACCAGAATCCATTTGTTCCTGAAATCTGGGTCCACCAGAAAATCTTCCACCACCTCTCCTCGGGCCAGTAAAACTATATCCCCCGCTAGAAGAACTCGAACTCGCTCCACTATTCTTAAAATTTTGCGTCTGTCGAGGTCCCGGAATGGAGATACCCTTACCTTTATCATTCTTCTTCTGACCATCATTCTTATCCTCGTCATCCTCACTGTCAGGAAGGTTATCAGAGTCCTCCATCCTAACCAAAATCTCGAAAAACTCATGGTAATCGGCACAGGGAAGTGCACTGGCAAATGTACGCCACTTCTTCTTAGATCCCAACTTGAAACGTCGAAGCATCTCTACCTGATTACCAGCTGTATCAGGGTCATAGCGAGACAAATCAGTAAACTTTCTGTAGTACACATGAGCTGACATATCTTTTTGCTTCAACCTGGTGAATTCTTGCTTCTTGCGATCAATATACTCTAGAGGGACAAACCTCTTCATAAAATTCTCTTTAAACACTGCCCAATCAGCTGCACTCTCAGGTGCCATAAACTTAGTCTGGTTTACCCACCAAGCTGCCGGCCCTCGGCCCAAAAACCAAGTAATGGTCTCAACCCATCTATTATCTGGAAGATTTCCCTGACTTTGCATCACCTGAAACGTCTTTTCAATATGGTCCAGCCATTTCTCTGCCCCCTCGTGACCTTCATTACCCATAAAACAATCCAGTTTCAAATTGTACATGGTCTCCAGGGGTGTTCTCTGAGGTGGGGGAGGAGGACGAATTGCATTCTGAAAAGCCTGAGCCATTGCTTCCCCTATCTGAGTGATATCTGGGAAATTAGGTTCAGAAGTGCGGCGGGACTCCCTACGCTCTCTACGAGGCGGCATAATTCTGACATAAAACATCAAAAGATCGTTAAGGCATTAACAATTATACAGGACTGCAACCTAAGCTCTGATACCAAACTGACACACCCCGATCCAGAGGATCAAGGCGTGCTGGCCGTCACGTGAGCGTGACGAAACCAATAGTGCGACACGGAAGCATGAATATAGAAAATACGAAGGAATTTAAACAATTCTCTAGATGAACAACCTACTAGAGTAACAAGAGAGTTAAGATAAACACACAAATTCAGAGCATAGGTTTTAGTGCAGTCTAGTAAGACTAAAATAATAGTACATCACCCTCGGGTGAGTCCTACATGTCAAGTGTCTGTCAGAATGCCGGAAATAGACCTCGAGAGCCACCAGAAACCGCTAATTAGAACCTGGAGGGGCGCAAAACAAAATGAGTGGGTCAGTAAAATCAAGATTTTTCCAAAAACATTTCATTAAAATCATTTCTATCCCCTCACTGTAAAACCTGTATACTTTCCCAGAAAATAGTATATAAACATATATACATATCTATATCATCAAAACTCAACTCATCATCTATCAACATAATATCTCAAATATGATATGCCATGGCCAAAATATAATATGAATGCATAAACGTCAATCAGGTGAATAATAAGTCAACCGGAGACTCTAAAATGATCCTGTACGGTTGATTCTAAAGTTCAACATCCACACTAACCGGAGTTACCTCGATGACCTGTACGGTCTAACTCTGCACGTCACTCGGAACTACATAAGGTAGTCTGTACGATGACAGGTGTATAATTACGCTCTAGTGCTTCTCACGTCAATCAACTGTGCACATAATCTAAAGTCACCCACCAGTCGGAACCCCTCTAATGGTCTGTACGATTGGCATGTCGGAACCCTCACATGGTCTGTACGACATCCACCTACTTGGATCCAAGGCGAGCGTGCGGTGTGGTGCATAATATAAGCACTAACACCTAGGGTGCAGGTTATGAGCTTAAAACGTCTCAACATCAAACAATTCAATGAATAATGAACTCACCTGGCTTACCTGTGCCTCCACAGCAGCATGCACATGTATGCATCATATATCAATCATATAATTCATATAACAATTCATAAAACGCGTATTTTCTGGGAAATAAATGTAAATAGGTAAATACGAAATCAAAACTGCCCACTCACTGGTATGTCGATGGGTCGTAACCCCCGCGACGTCCCTGGATACGCTCGTCCTCGGGATACTCGTCACCTATATGAGAAACAACTAAAATAACATTATTTTTAAGCACATCACCAACATTTCGAAATAACTTCTCATACGATGCTCAAATTGGGTATATGAATATACCACATCGACCTACTCGACGCCACGAGCGTCGGGAAATTTTCAGAAATTTTTTTGGAGGGCTCACGTGCCCCCACGCGCCGCGCGTGGCACGGGTCTATGCGTCCCTACGTGCCCTTCTTCTTCCTTGGGTAGCCGAACTGGTTTTTCCGGCGGCCGGTTTCCGGCGAATTTTGTAACTCTTCGTTCTCCTTCGTTTTTCACCCATTTTCATCGTATTTTATATCAAATTGAAGCCCCAAACATGTAGAATCATAATAGACTAGTTTAAGGCTCTAAAAACAACTAAATCTCACCGGAAAAATTCCAAAGAATTCGGCCAAACTTGAACCACGTGATCCCGACGTCCAAATCCTTCAAACGAAGCACTCCGAGCTTCCTTAGGACCTCATTAAGCTCACTTATAAGCTTAGAATTCCATGAAACACAACATTTTACGTTCGCATGAACAGTGACCAAAAATGGAGGTTTCGGGTTCACGTGAAATCGAAGGTTTCACGACCTAAAACTAGTACCAATCAACTTAGAACGTCGAAAGGATGAAGATACATACCTTGGTTGCCTCGATCCGTCGAGTTTTGGAGGGTTTTGGGTGTGTGCCGTACGTTGGGTGTGAGATCGCGAGGGAGAGAGAGACAGAGAAGACACGGGGAAGGAGAAGGAGAGAGAGAGATCTTGTGTGGTCCAAACCAATCTACACCACTCATTCTAATTCCCTAATCAACAACAATCCAAGCCTTCCAAAATTATAATCAACCAAAATAATAATCCAATTCACATATACATTTCCTTTTAATCTATTTTACTAATTGAACCAATAACGTCACACAACGTACCTTAATACCCGCTAAGGGTAATTCAGTCATTTCACGTTCCCGTCAAAGGTAATTTCGGGACGGGCTGTGACACAAGGCATCTCTCCACGTACTAAAGGAATGGCTAAGTATTTTCCAACGACTGGATATCGATTCTTTGGTTCTTTTCCCACTCATTTGCTCAACAAATTTGGTATGAATTAAACTCCACATTTCTCGCAATTGCATCTCATTACCGTAAGGGAATTATGAGTAACTTCAACCCTGCTAGTGCACAACGCAACATCTTCAAGAAGCGACCAATTCGAACCTGCATCAGTAGCCATTTTGTGGAAAAAAATTGGATTGAAACTTTGAGAGAAAGATAGGAATTTGATTGAAAGTAGTTGATAAAATATGAAATTGTGGTGTAAGGTAGATGGAGAAGAAGTGGTATTTATAGAAAAGTAAAAACAAATTTTTACAAATTTTTTTCAGATTTTTTACAATTTTTTCGGATTTAATTTTTTTTTAAATTTTTATTCAAATAATTAATCTATGCCGTTGGATTTAAAAATTTTGAATTCCAACACTCCAGATTGTGCCACATGTCACAACGGTAACTTTTCTTAATTTTAAAACTATTTTTCTTTTTTTTTTTTAATTTATAAGCAGATTAATATCAACCATTGATCTCAGATCGAACGGTTGATATAAAATCAACTTTTTTTTTTACCGTTGTAAATCGGACGGTTCTTATTAAAGAACCGTTGGGATCTAACAGACCGTGGGAAGCCATGTGGCTTCCCAACGGTAACTGGCGCGCGGGCCATCCCCCTGAAATCATGTCGGGCGACGCGCCCCCACTCGCGAGTGAGGGGCACGCGCCTGACACAAAAAAAATATAAAAAAAAGGCCGGACCCAGCCCTTGCGTCAGCCTGACGTCACAAGGCTCGGGGGCCATGCCTGTTAATTTTCCACGGGCCTCCCACTTGGGCTCCCACCCTCACTCGGGCCCTTCCCCGCTGGAGCTGCTCCCACCGGCCCTCGGGCCCTTTCTCCTCGCCTGTCGCCCAAGCAACCAGCAACGCTAGCGTTGCTCTTAACGCCGTCGCTTTACTCAAAAAATGAAATGCAATACTATAAATCAAAATATAACAAGGAAAATTGGCTAAAATCCTAGAATCCGGTTCCTCTTTGTGAGAATTTCGAGAATTTGTGAATTGTGAGAATCCTTACTAAAAAGATCGGAAGAGGATCCCGTCGGAAAATCCCATATTTGTTAATTTCAATTCCCCATACTTCAAATCTTAGACCTTTTTTTTTATCAATGAAAAATATTTGGCAAAAAAGTTCCATTGCCGGGAATCGAACCCGGGTCTCCTGGGTGAAAGCCAGATATCCTAACCGCTGGACGACAATGGATAATTGTGTTAATGACTGAACTGTTTTACATAATAAATGTATAAGCTAACCCTCCCGGCAACTGAACTTTTTCTCAAATTTCATTTTTTTTTAAATAATAAAATTTAACATAAAATCCTCTCATCCCTGAACCGGGAAAATCGAACAACAGTCCAGAACCGGTCTAACTCGTTGAGTAACTCGGAGAGCAGCAGATCCAGTACAAACCTCTTGGTACCTCTCTATACTATTATCCCCACCTCTTCTATTTATTTAATTTCTCAGAAGAAAAGATTACATTTTTTTTTTTGCACAATCTGAAACTAGTTAATTACTGGTTGGCTTGTTATATGCTGAAACATGTTCGGGGTTTAAAATTTGGTGGATTTTTAGTTGGGTGTTTAGGTTTCTGAGAATCCCATGTTCCTGAAACTTGAAAACGTTGTTTAGTTACCATTATCTTTGTCTTGGTGGAATACTCAGGTGTTTTACCAAATGCAATTGCTGGAGAAAAAGCTTTGGCCCAACACTGAAAGGGGTCGACCACCACCATGCGTATTTGTTGCTGTTTCAAAAGGGAGATAGAGAGTTGACAGTGACGTGGAAATGATCCATGTCTTTCGAGATAATGCCTGGTGGAATCATGGGATTTTGAGGTTGCCTTTTTTGAGTTGCACTACCTTGTCTTTATTTGGTGTGTGAGGAGGGTCATGGAATCATGGAACTGGCATGCATAATTTGGTTTCCAGTTTACAACTCCGCTGTTTCCACAATGTTTGAGCAGTAACAATTAGTTAATAAAGTCGTAGATTTATCCGGTTATATTCCCCCCCCCCCCCCCTCTTTTTTCCTACCTAATGTATTTAATGAGAACCTTTTGTTGTTTTATCTGCGTTGTTCAAAATTTTATCGTTTCTCCGGTGCCTTTGGTGCGTTAAACGTCTCAAAATTATATCAATATGATGCAGGACTGATGCTGTTGTGGCTATCTTTTCGGCCTTAGTTTTCCCTGTACTCTTTCAGGAAAAATCTTGAGTAGTTATGTAGTTTTATGCCTTGGCATCTCTCCTTGTAACATCGCAGGCTGTCTCCACGATAAGGGAAACAAGAATTTTGTTAACATTGTCTATGTGAACATGTATTAACAGCCCATTTAATTTGTGCTCAAAAGACTCATTGCTCACGTGATAGTCTTGGTCCATTGGGATATTAGTTGATGTTACTGAAGCCTTGAGTGATAGTCTTGGTCCACAAGCTCTTGGATTACTCTTTCTGGAAAAAATGATTACGTTTTGTATCAAGCCTTACAACTCGTACATATTGAATGATACATTGTTTCATGATACCGCATGAGTTTTTTTGTTGTCAGATATTATTGTGGGATGAGACGTTTATGTCTGTATTTTTCCCCATGCAGCTCAGCATGTTACTCTGCATAACTTCCGTATCCCTGAAGTAAGAAGATCAAGGTGCTCCACTAATTCTACAGTTCTACCTTGGGTTATTAGCACGAGGAGAAAAGTTGAATTTGGTAACATAAATTAATTACTTTTCAAAATGCGCCTTATTTAGAAAGTAAATCGGTAACAACTTTAGATGTTGCCTGCATTCGTACTATGATTTATCGAATCCATGTTTAGCCTTTTATTATAACTTTGTTTCTCGGGGAATAATATTCAATTATCATAACAGGTCTGTTTTAGGCTGTTTCGCGTTGCCTTTGTGAAGACACAGACCAGAAAGAAAAAAAAACATAAAAAAACAGAAAGTCTGCTTTATATTTTTGCTAATATGTCAAAATTTTAGTTTGTTTATCATTTTGAATTGTTAATTTAAATTACATATTTGAGTTCTTTAACGCCGGAAAAGACATAGATTGCACTGTTGTACCGAGATCTGCACATCATAGGATAATGTCAGTTTTATGTTATAATTGCATCCAATTAACTCAACTTCTGAATTGATGCTCTATTGATTTCTAATATGCGTTTTTCTTTTAATGTAATTAAAAGGGAGAGGAGGATCAAACAATAGCAATTTTAGTAACCCCTGCGCGAATGCATTTTTTGCTTGTATATCATTTTGCTTGCACCTGTGTTTTCTGGGTCCCCCACCTACAGGACTGCATTGTTCTTTTTCCTTCAAACATGGCCCAAGGTCTAGTATGATGAACTAGGGAAGAAGAAAAGGAAGAAATAGAACGAAAACCGAGTGCTGTCAGTGGCGTACAAAAGACATAATTGCCTTAAAGTAATAAGTAAATGGCCCCAAGCATGCCAAAGTTATGCAGGATTTCTTTTATCTCAGAAGATGATGAGTAAGAACTGTGCAACAAATTATTGTTGTTGAATACTGCTTTTGTTTCTTGTTGTTACAGTTGAAGTTCATATCGTTTATTGCTTTAGTGTGCCCTTGGATACAATAGATTGTTCCATGAAGCTCTATTCGATTATATCATTCTAATTCTCGAAAGAGATTATACGTATATAGCCTGTTTTCTTTTAGCAGTTGGTGCCATTTGGAGTCTGCAATTACCCTAACCCTAAAACCCAAAGGTAAGGATGATGATGAGGTTGCCCACTTAACCAAAAAAAGGAGAAGATTTTTATTATATGACCCGAAATGGTGTATTCTGGGTGGGAAAAAAAGGAGAAGATTTTTATTATATGACCCGAAATGGTGTATTCTGGGTGGGAAAAAGGTGGAAGTAGTGGCAAGAAACTTTATGGAACATATTAGTCGTATCAAACACTGTTTTTCCACTAAAGTATGTTCTTCGTCTGCATTTCTTCTAATCGATTGGAACATTTTAGTTGTATTCAAATATAGAAAACCCTAGAAACCGTCACTGCTAAAAACTTCGAACCATTTGTGATGATCCGTCTGTTACAGTAGTGTTCAATTAGTTCATAGAGTCCATTGAAATTTCCCTTTCTAGGCACCTGGACTTTTTGCAGGGGTTTAGCTCAACTTAGAACAAAACATGAGTCATCTGCTGTATGTTAAAGACCAAACGGATGATGTGGATTTTGTATGTTTCAGAGGAAACACAAACAATGCAAAATTCAGGTTATGGATTATGATAGCTGATTCATCCAGAACAAGATAACGTTATTTTATAAAACACCTGCACTCTTTAGTCTAATGCTCTAACACTATTAGGTCTAGTTGTCATGAGATTATTAGCCTAACCACGTATTTAGCTGATAAGAAAGGGCAAATACTCAGTTAAATTTCACGAAAGGCCGAAATTTTCGGCCAATTAATGATTCTCTTCCCACTAAGTCTAAATTAATATACATCTTTGTTGTATCTTTAGCTTATACTGGCCTAAGAATGCCATCATAGAAAACCCTTTGATTAATTGTTGTATTAAATAATGATTATGCATGATAAATTAAAAAATTATGGTGCTAATGTGTTGATGCATTCATTAATTCACTTTGTCTATGTGCATGAATCCTGACCATCAAAGTATTGAGGGGACCATGTGTTGCTGCTTAGCAGAAAGGGAAAGTTCACCCCTTCTTTTCTTTCTTTTGTGCTGGAATGTTGGTGTTCTGAGTTGCTTTTATTGATGGTTTTACAAATTTTTAATTCACAGAATTGATAACCACACACCGTTTTTCTCCCTCGATGCTCATGTTTGATTTTGCTTATTGTTTCTGTTAGATTTATTCAATCCGATGAGTCCATGTAATCTCCTTTTTAACTTTTTTGACTTTTTTGGCACTATGATTTGCTTTGCAGAGGTAGGCCTATGTTGCCTTGATTATGTGTTGCTTAAAGCCTCCCCCCGTGTGGCACATCTATATGAACTTTGGTTCTTCTCCAATATATTTCCAGAACCCTGTTTCTGCAACTTTTGTTCCGTCAGTGCTTAGAAAACGAAATCATTGGAACACCTTGGATCCTTCAATCTTTATCTTTCTGTTTTTCCTATTTTTTCTTATATGGTACATACTGCTTAGTGGTCCGAAAATCAACAGTTTAAATCTTACATATGAATTGTTAACCGTACAATTGAGTGGGACGTAGTATTGTAGCAAGACCCCAACATAAGTGGGCTCTTAGTATTATGTATTGATTTTCGTAACATTGTTTCTTTTCTTTTTGTTCTTTGGTCGAGCGGATGCATTTGAACTTGGGATCTCTTCAAACTTTGAGAAGAGAGAAATTTCTATACAATTCATTGTAAATGATAAAATTCCAACTCAAGATTTTCCCATGTTTATAAGATGTAGGAAAATGTTCCTTTCTTACTTTACATAAGATAAAAACTTGGGTCAAGATTTTCCCATGTTTGTTAGGATCATGTTCAATATAGTAGAAATTCCATAAGGCAACCTTACCTTTTCAAAACCCTTGAAGCAAACTTTCCCTTGTTTTTAACCTAATCAATATGGTTCTAGTTTGCCTCGTCTGAGATAGTCTGATTAGGACAACTCTTACATCGTCTGGAGTTTCAATAAGAAATGTCCTACCAATAATGTGGTCGGAAACTCAGTACAAGTTTTTCTCCTCGTGAAGATGCTCTAACAAGTGTAGTTAGTGTTTCGTATAATACAACAAGTGGAATGGATGATGCTGCATGTTAAAACGAGAAAGACATAATGGTGAATCATTAGTGAAGCAAGAGCAAATGGTCAGCCATGCAAATTCAAAATTGTTATCTCAAATGTGGTCCTGCAACGCAGAGAGTCCTATTTATATGATTGATCAAGCAATGGTAGGAAAAAAAACTAAGTAAAGCAAACACATCATTTTGTTTTTTTTTTTTGGACGTAAAATTTTCCAACCCACATTTAAATTGCACAGAAAATTAACAAAGCTATGAGCATAATATTAATAGGTAAATTTACATTGTTGGTCCTTGTAATTTGAGAAAATTTTCATTTTAGTCCTTATGATGATGCATAAAATTGGATCAACAAAATAGCAAGTAAAGTCCATCCAAAAGTACAAGTAGTGATGAAAATGTAATCTGAAATGGTACTTGTGTGATACTAATCAACTACTCTCCGATAATATAGTCACGCATTTACAAAGATTGTACACAAAGGAATGTTGACGTCATTTGCAAGCATTGTAAGAAAGGAGTATAGACCAGACGTCGTGGATAAATTATTAACGTTCTCTTCTGCCTGGTTGGCTAAGCATGGTCGTCTATGTTCCATATATTATAAACTTTCAACACAATAGGAATTTTAGGGTTTAGGAATGTTCACACACAGTCATTACACTTCAAATGTCAAGTTAGTTGTGTACAATATATGCACACACATGTCAAATTTTCTGTCTTCACTTATAACGGGCTAAGTAACTGGTGACCAAGATTGCCCCAATAGATTGGAAGATGATCCGGTCCGGATCTCTCCTATCAAAGGTCCAGAATCAAGTGATCTTGGGCGTTGAAATTTGATATAACGGTTACAATTATTATAACTTTAGAGGGGTTTCCTGTTTGTAGCCGTTTAATCAAATTTCAACGATTCAGATCACTTGATCCTGAGCCTTTGATGGAACAGATCCGGACCGGATCCTCTTCCCATTAGACCAACTACAATTACATGGCCAAAATGGCCAAAATCCAAGGTTCCAAACTAAGTGGAAAATTACTCAAACTACCTAAACCAAAAGTGCAATTTGGAGAAAGAAAATGAACTAGTCGTTGAGTCAAAGTTGGTCGAAAGTAGAGTATAAAGTGGGATCATTTGGGTGACTGGGTCCTCAGCTGAGCTGTTCAGGTTCTTGGAGCATCGTGCGGCCACGTTTGTAAGGCGAACCCGCTCGTGAGCAATGATTGATTGAACTAGTAACTATCCTTGGTTTGCACAATCATCATCATCTTCTTTCATGGGCTCACCTCAGTCAGCAGTCACCACTCACCTGTGGACCTCCCCTCTCCCTGCTATCTGCACCTCTTCTGCCCTTATATCAACACTTTAACATACATCAATTTCGAAACAGCAACTTGAATGGAATGGTTACCAATACAATAACGTTTAACGTTGATAACAGGTTATTCGAGTGTATTTAAATAGGTATTATGTTTATATACGGATCCCTACATCATTAAATTTCATTTAAGATTAGGAATAAGACGTAAATAGACATGCTTTTTACATATCTCCCTTATTTGGGATAAGACCCTATTCACCTCACCTCTTTGGGCTCCTATTGAATTGAGAAATCCTTTGATTGTCCATCTTTTTTATATAATAATGTATTAGTTTTTTTCCCACGTTTTTAGTCTTATATTAATGGAAGAAAAGATCTTGTATAAGTTTATAAGTTTATAAGTTTATAAGTTTATAAGTTTATAAGTAATTAATTATTAATCTACTTCTTATATTGTCAATCATTTTATTGTAAAACCTTATTTATTTTTGTATTATAAGTATAAGACACCACTACGACAAGATAACTGCGACGTATAAATGATTATTCAATTTAAGATTCTTCCACAATGCATCGAAACATGTTATGTAACCAGCTGATTTCTTGAGTCACTTAGCTAAACAAAAAGAAAAAGAATTCCAACCCACAATTTTCTGATACATAATATATACCGAGCATAATACTCCCAACTTTTCTGATTCGAATTGTAAAACTAATATTGATTTCTGTACTTGGAAACTTTGGATTTGACTCCGCACCAGCTTTTTCTTCATCTTCTGATATCTGCAACACGAAAATACAATAACTTCATTTCGTTGAACAAAACTCTTTTGACTCTGCATAAAAAGATAAATTAAAAACCTTATCTTAATCAAACATGTCTTTGGAAGTTTCTGCTTGTTTTGGTCAACATTATATACAGCCAAATTAAGCTTCCAACTTCCAACAAGGACGTGTTTCTTTGCTTCAGTCTCTTTCCTCCATTTGGCTCTACTCAATCTTGATGATCCACTCGTGATATCTGAAAGGACTTGCATGCAGTCGATAACCATACTTCTATCGTGGTGTTCTGAGCAAATAGCAGTGCTGTATTATGTATAAAGTTATGTTTGTTACATAATCTGAATAACACGTAACTCTAAATGTGAAAGATGTATAACCATACTTCTATCGTGGTGTTCTGAGCAAATAGCAGTGTATGTATAAAGTTATGTTTGTTACATAATCTGAAGAACACGTGACTCTAAATGTGAAAGATGTATTGAATGAGGATCTTCTTCAGATTCTCTTTGTGAGGATTCTGAGAATTTTTAAATCGTGTTCGTTCATTATACATCTTACGATCAGAAATCATTTTAAATAATTTTATTTTAAATTAAATATGAATAGTACCTAATGAAAATTGATCGAACAATATACAATAAATGGACATAATTTAAGAATCCTTAGAATCCTTACATCGAGAATCCGGCTGGAGATGTATCATACAATGGATTTACATGAAATTATTTTTACTCAAATTAAGCAGCAATCAATCACATTCGATCACCGACAAGTCGAAGAAATGCCTAGTTGACAAGTCTTTGATATTACTCTACAATTTCATGTAATCACCCTTAACAAGCCTCTAGTTATTGACATATATCGGCATAAACTTTCAACAAATATTTCAAACATCAACATGTTCCTATTAGGTGATTGACAAAAGAGTAATGTTATTCATATAATGTTTTTGTACCATATTTTCATATCATCTTAGGTAACATCTGATGTTGACAACCATATCATTTAAATTAATCAGATTTTTAAATTTAATTAACATTATTTAATAAATCAATAATTAAGAAAAATTAATAAATTAAATAATGATTGTGATATACGATGAGTCTTTCTCCTTCCCTTCCCTCCCCTTTCAACCGGTGGGTTTTGCAAATTTTTCATTGGGCATAAAACCATGAATTTGGTGGGTTTTGCAAGTTTTTCAACAGGGATTCAAATCAAAGAACAAAGCATGCAGAACAAGCACACTGAATCATGAAACTTTGTAAACCCATATCTCATTGGGCATAGAAACACATGAGATTTGGTGGGTTCTGCAAATTTTTCAACAGGGATTCAAATGAGAGAACACAACTGTAAAAAATAGCACACCAAATGATGAAAATTCTCAAAACCCAGCTTTCATTGTGCATAGAAAGCCTTGAAAATTGGTGGGTGAGAGCCGCCATTGGAGCAAACTTCTTGGTCAAAAGGGTGAATACTTGATTGGGAGAGCGAAGAACCACTGGGTTTTGTGGTTTCTTCAGTTGGGGAAACCCAGATGCGGATTTAAGAAAAGCAGCAGTCATTCAGTATACCCAGCAGTGAAAGGGAAGGGAAGAGAAATACTCTTCGTATACCACAATCATCATTTAGGTAACTAGTTTTTCTTAATTATTAATTTATTAAATAATTATTAATTAAATTTAAAAAATCTGATTAATTTAAATGATATGACTGTTTAAATTAAATGACACTGAAGATGATATAAAAATATAATAAAAAAATATAATATGAATAGCATTATTAATTAATGATCTAATAAAAAAAATTAATTAAAATTATAACATCTTTATTTAAAAATTCTAGATTCGCCACTCATAGAATACCAAGTTCATAGTTAAAAACACATGACAAAACTCATAGTATGCATGCGTGCCTCTTGCCTTGACCATATAAATTGTAAATCAGTAAACTTTATGCGAGGAACACATGTTTTTGGATTTTATATCTTGTGGAGATGGTAAAAGCACATGCATGCATTGCAAACCGAAATTGAATGGATTTGTACTTTGGTCTTGTTACACGAAAGTAGCATAGAAAATCCCGCCGTACGTAGTGTCGGTCGTGGCATGTATATTTGTCCTAAACCACATAAAGACTGAAGGCAACCGCTCGACTTGATTTGACTGCCATCGTGAGTGAATAATCCACTTGCCTAACCACAGTGGCTTAATTTTGTGATTCGTGATTGATCATTTTGTATCAAGTTTGATCGGATATTTATATTATTTACATACTTATTTTTATTTTTTAAATATGATTTTTAATTTTTTATTGTCAGATTTGACGAATGGAAGAATATAAATAATCAAAATTAATAAGTGTGTGAAATAGCACTATTCATGTGGTTTTTATATAGATAATTAAGAAAAATGTTAGAAACAATTGACCGCAGATGACTTAACACTGATAACACAGCTTGATGAGGAGTTTAAACCCTAGCTGCCTTAGGCGTAAGTGATGATTTGTATCGTATCATCTCTCAACTATCTCTCATTAATTTGTTTCTCGACCAACATACAAATGTATTGATTGACGGATACTCGTATCATAAAAAACTCATCCTGCATTGGAGGATGCTGGTTGGTTGGCACTCCTATTTCGCCGTCAACTAACAATCCTAACTTGCGACACTCATCCTGCATCGAAAAATTTATGATGACAAATAATGCTTGCAAATTCAACAAAAGATTAAGTAGCAAGAACAGTGATATAGTCACTGGGCACATAAAAGATAAAAGTTAGACGAAGAATCTAGTAATACTTTTTTGGTTATGTTTCTAACTCAAAATGTTGCACAATAATTCGATACTATCTAATGATTATGTCTGTAAAATAAAATTAACGTTGAAATTATTTTACTAAATGAAAAGGAGAGCCTAGACGGTAGATTTCACTTTTCTCAAGCATTCCGAAGTTGGATTATTGATGTAAAATGCATTGAGAAATACTCTTTCAAAAAAGACACTTTAAGAACTTTCAATCATTTCATGTTTTTAAGATAATTTCATTACGAGTATTATAAAATATTATATCAAAAGCGTAAAGTGCAAGAATTCATGAAAAATCACACTTTGAATGACATGAAAACTAATGAAAATGGTTTGAAAACTTTGAGTTTTAATGATAATGACAAAATAAATGGTAAAATGAATAGTATCAAGTTTAACTTTTTAGTGTAAAAATGTAGTTTTTCATTAAAGTGAACAGTACCGCGAACTTTTCGTTAAAACTCTCTTGAATATCTACTTAATGTTTCTCAAATCTAAAAGGTTTGTCTTATTAAAGATCTCTTGCTCGACTTTTTGTGAGTGTTCCCAGCAAATCACAGTCGAATCCAAATGGGTTGTTAAATGGACGTTTCAGGAACCAAGCATGCAGTCACTCACCCGGTTGGTGCGCATTAAATTCTCCCTCCCTCCACGGGAACTGCATCGATCTTGTCGCCCACACGTGCGGGATCTGCCACGTGGACGATATACCCAGTACAGTCTTATGGTTGCAATGATTGGCGTGTTTGCCGCGCGCACGAGTGGCTCCGTCCACTTCTTCAACGTTCGTGTGTTGTTTCTGCTAGCTTTACTCATGTTTATTATTCGTCTAATTTTATGAGCAATTATTATTATAAAACTAATAGCATAATTAACACCATGTCTCTTTCAATCATTTTACATAGTTAAAGTATTTCGAAATAAAAGTTTACAAAACATTGTACTGTTTTTTAGGCTAAAAGTACTTTTATAATTATAGTTTATCAAAACTTAATTACTTTATTTTACAGTTATTTATTATCACAGTACAACAAAATCAGTTTTTTTTTTTTTTAAAAGCACAACAACTCCAAACTAGCCCTTAAATAATATTATCTCTTCTTCCTCATAACTCTTGTACAAGTAGTGTTTAAAATATCTACGAAATTATCGATATTTCCATCGAAATATCCAAAAAATCAATTATCGATATAAAAAAGCACAACAATCCCAAACTAAACTAGCACTTGAATAATATTATCACTTCTTCCTCATAACTCTTGTACAAGCAGTGTTTAAAATATCCACGAAATTTTCGATATTTCCATCAAAATATCCAAACAATCAATATTCGATATGAAAAGGAAGGTCGAAATGCAAATTTCACTCTATATCGGCAAGAGATGGGAAAACAATGAATACCAATGATGTTTACCGATTCACTACAAAAGTTGCTATAACCCATTCTAGATTTCAAACTTTTGAATTTTTTTTAGAATTCCTCCATTAATTTCGACTAAATCTGAATGAGTTAATATACCCTATATTGATAATATGTAGGAAAATCAATGAATACCAATGATGTTTACCGATTCACTACACAAAAGTTGCCAAACCGATATCGATATCGATATCAATATATTCATCAATATTTTTATAAATTTGCATATTGATATTTTCACCTATATCGATATTTTAAACAATGCATACAAGTAGTACTATCTCTTATGCATGGTCTTCTTCTTCCTCTTTTTGTTCCTTTTTTTTTTCCTCCTCCTTCACTAAATCACTTTTTCTTTCTTCCATGAATTGCAAACTCTCATGATTCTCGTTTATTCATATCTTCTTTTAAGAAACATTTTGCTAAACGAATTATTACGTTTATTTGGTTTGTTTATATATATTTCTTCCTCAATTTTCTTATGTGTGTATATATAGTTGCATTTTATGATCATTGTCATCATCTCTCCAATACCAGCCCTTGAACCCATAACCGTGGAGTGGAGAAGCCATGAATTCTCGGGGGAAGGGGCGAAATTTAAAAAATATATTTAGGGTCCAGAAAAAATGTGAACATTCATTCGAGGTTTAAGTCCAGGATTTGCAAGAAGATTATTTGAACTACCCGTAATATTCATAGGAGAATTTGCACTAACTGAAATATTCAAAAGAGGATTTGGACTACTCAAAATAGTCGAAGGAGGGTTTGAACAACAATATTATTTAAAGGATGATTCAGCACCATTTCTTGTTGTATCGTCCTATTACTTAACTGTATAATTAGCAAAGTTTTAAAAGATGTTAAGCTCTAGTTGGGCGGTGGACATGACTTTACACTTAGGCGAGGACCTAGGCAGATTTGAATAAATTTATTATGTACCGTTTAAATAATTGTCTATTTATTATATAGCATATAATATCATAAAAACATTGATTATAAAACATATAATATAAAAAAATATTGACAAATTTTGTTACATCCCACATCGCCCAGGGGAGTGGATCATGTAAGCCTTATATGTATATTCTTATCTCTACCTAGCATGAGGCCTTTTGGGAGCTCACTGGCTTCGGATTCCGTAGAAACTCCGAAGTTAAACGAGTTCGCGCGAGAGCAATCCCAGGATGGGTGACCCACTGGGAAGTTCTCGTGTGAGTTCCCAGAAACAAAATCGTGAGGGCATGGTCAGGGCCCAAAGCGGACAATATCGTGCTACGGTAGAGTCGAGCCCGGGATGTGGTGGGGGCCCGGGCCGGGATGTGACAATTTGTATCAGAGCCAATTCCTGGTCGAAAGTGTGTCGACGAGGACGTTGGGCCCTTAAAGAGAGTGGATTGTTACATCCCACATCGCCTAGGGGAGTGGATTCTATAAGCTTTATATGTATATTCTCATCTCTACCCAGCACGAGGCTTTTTGAGAACTCATTGACTTCGGATTCCGTAGGAACTCCGAAGTTAAGCGAGTTCGCGCGAGAGCAATCTCAGGATGGGTGACCCACTGGGAAGTTCTCGTGTGAGTTCCCAGAAACAAAACCGTGAGAGTGTGGTCGGGGCCCAAAGCGGACAATATTGTGTTACGGTAGAGTCGAGCCTGGGATGTGGTGGGGGCCCGGGCCGGGATGTGACAATTTTTCTTTATTACTTTGTTGAGTTTGATGGTAAGAGAAAAAAAAATCAAATAATTACGAGTTCGTAATATTTTACAAATTATTTATTGAAGCTCGTATAAATTTATAGTGAATTTTAAGATAAGTAACAGTGTCAAACAAATGGTTTAAAAATATTGGAAGAATGGTCAAATTAATTGAACAATAATTAAAAAACAAATTCCAATATAAATCAGCAATAGCAAGTTAGGTGGCGCAAATTGATTGGCCAATAGTTAAAAAAAACAAATTGTAATTATGAAAGGGCATGTGGGGTGGGATGGGAGAGAGAGAAAGTCTCTCTCTTCGTCCTTTCTCTTCTTCTTCGTTAGAACCAGACCTCCATGTCCAAAAGCTGCAAAATGCAGATCTTCGTTCCTCCCTTCTTTGGCCTAGGTTTTTTTTTTTTTGGAAAAAAAAAAAAGAGCCCACGATCAGCCTGTGCTGCGATAGAGCAAGGAAACCCAAAAGACCAGAAAACCATACGGAATTTCATCACTTCTGACGAGACCGGAGGGGTGGAACCACAGCTCCTGGACTTGATTTCCGACAAAGGGAGGGGCGGCCGCCACTCATCGCCCTTACGTAGCTTCACCACTAACCGTGGGTGTTCATGCTGGAGCATTTAACCACATGGCTAAGAAGAAAGCCTTCGAACCCAAAACCGTGGGTGTTCATGTGTATATATAATTGCAGGCTCTCACTATTAATTTCTTCCTCAGTTTTTTGTTTGTTTATATTGACTTATCTTTTTATGAGTAAAAAAGTTATAGCAAATGAAGTTTATTTATTTTGTTCATCTACCTATGTATTAGGTAGATGAATGTTACAATAGGTAGAGCCGTAGAGGTAGAAAATACTTTTTGTATATAGTAAGTAGAATATGTATGCTTTATAGGTATAAGGTATTTGTCTTCCTAGGCAGTAGATATGCATAAAGTACAATTAGAGTCAGACCTAAGGATGTGCAAAAGGTGTCACTGCACAAGGACCCCGATTCGGAAGGTCTCCCAAATACTCTTTACATGTGTACGTATATTAAAATGTGCAACATAATACCAAAGTTCTCTTCCAACACTAGTGGTTAGGCTTTCTACCATTTTGTGCATGAGTTGGGTTCAACTCACTGTGGTTTTGCTTTGCTAATTTTTAATTGTTGTGGTTTTCCTTTGCTAATTTTAATTGTTGTGGTTTTCCTTTGCTAATTTTAATTTTTTTCAAAATTTGTAAAGTTATCAAGCGATAAATTTACACAAAAGCTTGACAAATTTACACAAAAACATTCAACATGTTTCAAACTCAGAACCTTTTGAAGATAGGAAACACTCCTATCCACTAAACAAACCTTATTTTTGGTTCATTAACTTGTAATATTTTAATTTTATATAAGAGAAATTGAAAAAAAATAATTAAAAAAATAAAACATTAAAAATGGTCGGCCCTGAGTACAATGTATCCGGAGGTCGACAATACACATGTTTATCTAAGTTTTTATTTCAAAGTCTACCTCACATGTTTTTTGTGTTGGTTATAATCTGCCTCTATTACAAATTGATTATATTATTTACATCACAAGTTTTTATTTTATTTTTTATATACGGCTAATAATGGTTTTTTTTCATCCTTATAAACTTATCATATTTGTTGGATATGAGTTTTTAAAAATGTTTCTTATTTGAAAGTGGGTATATTAAGGCATTAAAAAAAATTCAAATTTAAGAAATTTAAATAATATTTTTATTTTTATTCTGAAGGGCAAAATAGACATAATAAAAAATCCAAATGAAACTAGACTTAATGTGAAAGCAGCTGAATTTATGGATTTGGATCAAAATGCCCATTTATATATTTGTTTTTCCTTTAATTTATGTCCAAAAATTTGAGTTGTTGTTAGATTTAGTTCAGTGTCCTATGTTTCTACTTTAATTAAATATTTAAATATGAAAATCTAATCGCTTTTCTACAAAATAGTTCAACTTTTTTTTTTTGGGTAAAGTACAAAAAACTACCTCAACTATTGATGTCACGACACTTTCATACCTCATCTTTTAAAATTAACAATGTCATACCTCATCTTAAGAATTTGTGTCAATGTCATACATCCGTCAGTTTTTATGTTAATTTCTCAGTTAATTGCTGACGTGGTTTGACATGGGGCCCATTTTTTATTAAAAACTCAAAAAAAAAATCATTTAATATTTTTTAAATATTAAAATAATAAAGAAAAGTAAAAAAAAAAAAAAAACCAACAATCAATTCGTCCCCTTCTCCCCTTCTCTCTCTTCTCCCCATCTTCTTCTTCTTCCCCCTTCCTGCAACTTCAACCCAGAAAAAAAAAGAGGAAAAAAAAAAATCCAATTTGTCTTCCCCGCTCCCCACCCCCTCTTCTCCCCGCACCCACTCTCCACACCCAACCTCCTCACCCTCTGCACCCAACCTCGCACCCACTACCTGCAACCCAACAAAAAAAAAACAAAAAACTTTCCCCCCCACCCAACCTGTAAAAGAAGAAGAGAGAGAAGGAAAAGAAAAAAAAAGGTCCCTCCCCCCCCCAACCTGCAGAAGAAGAAGAGAGAGAAGGAAAAGAAAAAAAAAAAGGTCCCTCGCCCCCCCCACCCAACCTGAAGAAGAAGAAGAAAAAGAGAGAGAAGGAAAAAAAAAAAAAAAAAAAGGATACCAGTTCGTCCATCCCCCCGCGTACCCACCATTTTCCCTCCACATCCATTCCCCCCATTTTCTCCGGGCCCAAGTCCTCAACGAGATTTGGGTTGGGTTGCAAGTAGTGGGTGCGAGGTTGGGTGCAGAGGGTGGGTGGGAAGGTGGGGAGGTTGGGTGCGGGGAGGGGGGAAGACAAATTGGATTTATTTTTTTCCTCTTTTTTTTTTCTGGGTTGAAGTTGCAGGAAGGGGGAAGAAGAAGAAGATGGGGAGAAGAGAGAGAAGGGGGGAAGGGGACGAATTGATTGTTGGTTTTTTTTTTTAATATTTAAAAAATATTAAATGATTTTTTTTGAGTTTTTAATAATTTTTTAATAAAAAATGGGCCCCGGATCAAGCCACGTCAGCAATTAACTGAGAAATTAACAGAAAAACTGACGGAGGTATGACATTGGCACAAATTCGTAAGATGAGGTATGACATTGTCAATTTTAAAAGATGAGGTATGAAAGTGTCGTGACACCAATAATTGAGGTAGTTTTTTGTACTTTACCCTTTTTTTTTATATATCATCATATGATACATACATCAGATGGGTGTTCTTCGATTCGACTTTCTCGATGTTCCAACACCCCTACAACTGCTTGGGTCTTGTTCCTAGGTCCAAAAGGAGCTGATTAAGGGTGGTGGTGGGTGGTGAAACTCGCCGGATCGGAGGAATCACCGTCGAACACCTCCGATGCTCCGGTGATGTTCTTTGCGTTTTTGGGCCTAAAACTCTTTAATCTTGAGTGAAGATGGAAGAAGAAAGATTGGGGAAGATGTTGCAGGTGGTGGATATGGTGTTCCACGAAATAAAATGGCAAAAATTGGCTGGATTTTGACCGGTTTGGGTGTGAGGGTGCACTGCCCAATGGGAAGGTTTTTTTTTTTTTTTTTTTTTTCTTCTCCCTTCCTGATTGGTTCTCCTTTTCCTCTCTTAAAATTGATTGGTTACCACTCCCACATGGTGGGAGTTTGAATTAATTTATAACTAAACTTTAAATAACTAATTTCAAATGTCTGTAACTATACCGATATAATCCGGACTCGCAAACGACTTTCGCCTATGTGTTCGTACCAACAAGTATTACACAAATGCGCTAAGTGAATAAGTCATACGTTTCTCTACACGTTGGTCAATGAAGGTCAAAACCTTCACCTATAGGGCATTTTCGTAAATTCATTCTTTTAAAATTTATAAAATCGTAGAACTAGGGACGGGTTGTCACACTCTACCCACCTTATCGTCCCCGAAATTTGAAATCATTAGCTAAACATAATGTACTTCATAAGATAGGAAAAAGTATATATACATATATGGAAGGAGGAAATCAAGTTAGAGCGGTTGCATAACAGAGAATGTCATTCCGTCGCGATCAGAGTCCAGTAATTCCTCTTTCATGCCTCCAAACTCAAACTTTCCTTCTCCTTTAGTACAGTACTAAAATATACAGTCCTTTATAAAACATAAGGTAGAAAAATAGATGTATAACAACGTAATGTCGAAGCACGTATATAATAAAGTGAAGTTAAAATAGTTGTACTGAAAACAACACCAAAAATATAAAACTTCACCTACACACCCATATGCGTCACATGCCTCGAAGATGAGTGTGTGATATCTTTGGGTCAAGCCCAAACAATAATTAAATAACTAAACGTAGACGGACCTAGATGTCTACTTGTTCAACAAATTCAACACTTAAGTTTTCAATATTACGGTCACCAGCCCGTAATACCAACAACTCACTATTGTCCCGATAAGTAAGTAACAGATTCCCGAGGGTACAATATTACCATCATGCCCCCCAATGGGAAAATACGCATAAATCATCTGATCCAAGTCTTGATCGTGTTCACGCACTACCCTTACGGGTAACATCAACAAATATCATAATTTTCTATATCATAATCTCGATTATTCAACTATGGATAAAATTTTCGGTCATGTGCTATGGATAAAATTTTCACAGTACGCCTTAACAATGCCATACTCGAAACCAAAAATTGTAACCGTAGTTACAACCAACTAAAAAAATAAATAACTATTTATTACAACATACACACCACATAACTCAATAATGCAATTGATAACACCATAATGAGCAGGTTCCTATTGAATTTCTCTCGAATTTAGTGAAAATTATGTCAAGAAGGCTAACATAATACTCGAGAATTTGAGGGTCAAATAAGTCCATCAAATTTTAAATACAAGGTAATTGAAATTAATGTATAACATCTCGCTACAACGATAGCTTCTGGAACATTCAATCACCAACGGTTAAGATTCGTTTAGTAGAGTGTTTGTTGGGTGATTGAGAATTTAATGTTCACGACTAAATGTCAATGTCCTAGCAATCCTCTAGACAATTTGTTAATTCAAAAATAATACCAAGTGGTCAACAAAGTAGTCCCTTTGGACCAATGAAAAAAAAAAAGGGTTGACTTGTCAAGTCGATCTATAAACATCGAAACATCATCATCATCATCACTACATGTACAAGATACCTCGTTCCAAAAGTGTATGATGATATTTCTCAACTCCCTTCATATACAAGAAGTGATTATGACCATTGAAACCCTTTCTTGATATTTCGCAAGTAACATCAAAACAATACTTGTGAATTCCAACTGAGGCGGAATAGGACAGGCCGAAAGTGTTCAAGTATACATAAATCTTTTGCTGCATTAAATAGTAATACATTTGCACAATCGTGATAATCATAAAAGTTGATTTAGTTCTTCCACTACCGCTGTCAGAATTTAACCTATTTCAAATGAGAATATATTTGAAAATTCCAAGATTGATAAAGGTCTCTAACACATTTCTCCACTAGGAAGTATCATTCGGTTTTTCAAATAAAGATAATAACACTTTACTCTAGTCATGAATAAGATGGTTCATTTCGAACGATTTTAACCGTTGGAAAGTCTAAACGATTCATCGTCATGTTACCTCCCCCACAATTAAAATATCTAAAGAACACGTCATCATGGATTTCTAAATGATCGATGTCATCGAAAGATGTAAAGAAAATGTAAGGTGAGACAACAGTTATTTGTTAGAAACTTTATTCATATTCAACATCTCAACTAAATTGACCTTCCTCGGTTGGTATGTGAAGAAAAATACCACATCTGAGAAATTGCTAACAATTTGTCGATAAAATCGACAAGACCAAAGACATCTTGAAATTCACAATACCTTGTGAGAATTCCAACTTTCTTCTGCTACTACCTTTGGAGAAAAGAAAAAAAATATCATTGAAAATCACATCTCCTAAGAGAAGTACCAATTTACACAAAGGTAATATTTGAGGAACTTTATGTGAAGCTAACTGTTGATAATTGGAGAATTTAATCTCGTTAATATAATATGTAAGATAGTCATCTACAAGACTATTATGAATTTATCAAACTACACAAGGAAACTCGAGTTACAAAGGTTGGTTGATAAGAAATAGGGAGAATAAATGTGATGTTAACAAGGTGGATCAATGGTGTATTCTACTTCTCGCATTTGGTAGAATCCCAAATAAAAATTTGAGAATTGATGCCAAAGGTAAACCTCCTCCAAATGTACTAGGAACTGATTCCATAATTCTAGGGAAAAAAAACTTACCACTTCGGGAATTTCTACTAACCTTAGATATAACGATTCTTACTCATGTGCCAATGCTCATCAAAATGACGAGTATAGCACCAAAAGTATTGTGGAATTTAATATTGGTTGGAGTGTTCTAAAGTCAGAAAAATAAAATTTTCTAGTAATCTACTTTAGAACGGACTTAAACAAAAGTTGATCTTCCCCCTGAAGATCCAGAATGATCACCTGCGTGTTTGGAAAAATTTGTGCTATCAGAGACTAAAGTGATTATCCCAAGATGTTCTTTCGTCGAGTGCTACCCCTATAGCCCTACATTGTCACTCGAGACATTTCTGAAAATTTCGACAAAAACTAAAACTTCGTAAAGATTCTGGTAAGTGAAACATTAACGGGTACTGCCAAGGAATCAAGACTATCAATGGTTTCCTAACTCAAAAAGATTGGAAGAAATGACTAGATAGTAGTGGAATTGATAGGAAATTCTCCCCCCTGGGATACACAACTATCAATATAGTAGTCCTGCTTCAAGGCCATCAACTTATCCCCAAATCTACATCCTTCCTTGGCAGGGAAATTCTTCCCTTATAATTTAGAGGCGTTCGCCAAAATGATATTTTAAAACGTCGACAAGTCGACAAAACTGCCCAAAACTAAGGAAAAACTAACACATTTTTCGTATTCGACGAGGTGGCAAGATTCGGAAATTAGGTTCAAGAATAAAAAATGCTCACATCACGAGTGTGATGAACGCAATACTGCCCAACTTATGCTCTGATACCAAACTGACACACCCCAACCGATAATGTCCACAAGGACTCCGAATCGAGCTGTGCTGGCCGACACTTGGAAAGTGGCGAAGCCATAAAGTGTGATGATGTGAAAAAATATGAATAAATTTGAACTTAAGAGTGCCTAAATACCAGAGTGCACTGGTGAGCGGGAATGAACCTACTTTACACATGACGTTAGAGCATAAGTAAGTATAGTATAGTGGATAAGGATTATACCCTCAGAAGTAGCCACCTATCCTGAGATTTGCCAAGAATCCTCGTCGATACGAACATTCAGCAATTAAAACCTGGAGGGGCGCAAAGCAGAAAGTGTGAGTGGGCAAAAACAAAGCTTTACAAAACCATTTCACTTATCAAAAGTAATAATCCATCGCCGTAAAGCCTGAATAATTTCCCAGAAAATAGAATACATATCTATATCGAAACCATACTCGGAATAGAAAAATCCACATGTATGACATGCCCAAAATCTCAACATAATGAAATAAGTAAACCAAGTGAAATAAATCCATGAAAAGTAATATGTCAGCCAGATTCACCTATTGTGGCCTGTACGACTGAACCTATAACTCAACCAATATCCAAGTAATATGTCAGTTGGATCCACCTCTTGTGGCATGTACGGCTGAACCCATAGCTCATCACATATCCAAGTAATATGTCAGCCGGATCCACTTCTTGTGGCCTGTACGGCTGAACCCATCAGCTCATCATATATCCAAGTAATATGTCAGCCGGATCCACCTCTTGTGGCCTGTACGGCTGAACCCATAGCTCATCATATATCCCTACACAAGAGTTGGAACCACCTCTAGTGATTTGTACGACAGGACTGGGTGTAAATAAGTACGCTCAAGTGTTACGATCATGTGAAGACTGTGCGAATCATCGCGGGTCACCTACGAGTCGGAACCACCTATAGTGGTCTGTATGATAAGACTGTGCACCTACCTTGGATCCAAGGTGAGCGTAAGATGTGGGAGGTGAACATCACGTGAAAGACTGTGCCCTGGCCACGGGCAGGAGCACTAACACCGGGGTGCAGGTTTATGAGCTCTAACTGCATCTATTATAACATGTACGACTCATGGACAACCTGTACGACAGTGTCGGAGTTGCCTATCATTACAACTTGTACGACAAGGTCGGAGTTGCCTAAAACATACATGCAGTCATGCCATAACTTCATCATTTCAACTAATACCATAAACTCACCTGAACTTACCTGGGTCCCCTACGTTCACCTTTGCACTTCAAAGCGTTCACAATAATTATATGCAAGTAATATACATATGGATATACCACGATGCAATCTAATACTCAACCGTGTCATAGCATTTTCAATTATATACATACATATATATATATATATATATAATATGGCATAAAATGCATAAGATGTAACGCCCTACTCCCGAACTATTTATTTTCGGGAATAATTATCGGTGATAAGCCCAATTAGACATTAGTTTAATTAACTATCATTACTTACGTTTCCTTACTTCAATTTCTTGATTCTTCACACATTGATTTATGAACAACATTTAACCACCAAATCATAAGGTTAAATCTCACATTTTCCACCAATCTCCTTCACATTGCTCAATTCCCCAAACAAGGCTTGTCTCAATTATTTAGTCTCATTTATTGTATGGTTGCATCTAACGCTTGTTAGACTGCCTACGTACCCTAAACAGGGATCAAACCATTCGTAGTTCACACTAGTACTTCAAAGCATTCACAATAATTATATGTAGGTAATATGCATAAATCAATTTAAAAATGTTTGTGGAATTATTAATCATATATATATAATATACACGATAGAAAGGAAAAGACCCACTCACCTGAGGTCCGCACTACGACTCCCTAGCACGCATATCGAGACATCACGAACCAATGTCGCCTAGAACAATTATCAAATCACGTCTCAGAGTTCTTACCGATAGAATACATAATTTACAGAAAAAACACATCCCTACGTAATTCACTCCGGAAGATTTGCATCACAGATTTCCGATCCGTTACTTCCAAAGATTCACATTATGTTCCTAGAACCACGTCCTAATATTTCATTATGATCCAACGGTCGAATCTCCGCCAATTATCAAAACCAAGTGTCGGTCAACATTTTATTTTATGAACTTACAAATCCAATTCGGGAAGATCCGTACGTCAGATTCTTAATCCGTAAGTTTCTGTGGTCCTCAAATATTACGTACTATAATATATTAAAGTTTGGTGACAATCCAACGGTCGGATCGTCGATTCACACTTTTACCAAATAACGTGACGTAGAGAATTTAGGTTCTAACCATCAACCTAAGTCATACAATTACCAAGACTGAACTCAAGACATCTAATTTAGCCTAAGAATGACATCGACGGCCCCCTGGCCACGAGCCGCCGTGGGTGACTGTCGGCCGCCCCGACTCGACAGAAAATCCAACTATTTCTAAAAATTACCAAATTTTACATAAATGAAGATCTCAATGAGTAGAACAAGTTTTATACCTGTAGCTAAGTCCAATTTAGCCGGGAAAGGCTCCAATTTCACTCAAACCCGCCGAAAACCATAAGATGGGTGTTATTCGATTCGACTTCCTCGATGTTCCAACACCCATACAACTGCTTGGGTCTTGTTCCTGGGTCCAAGAGGAGTTGATTAAGGGTGGTGGTGGGTGGTGAAACTCGCCAGATCGGAGGAATCACCGTCGAACACCTCCGATGCTCCGGTGATGTTCTTCGCGTTTTTTGGCCTAAAACTCTTCAATCTTGAGCGAAGATGGAAGAAGAAAGATTGTGGAAGATGTTGCAGGTGGTGGATATGGTTTTCCACGAAACAAAATGGCAGAAATTGGCCGGATTTTGACAGGTTTGGGTGTGTGGGTGCACTGCCCGACGGGAAGGTTTCTTCTCTTCTTTTTTTTTTTTTTTTTTTCCTTCTCCCTTCCTGATTGGTTCTCATTTTCCTCTCTTAAAATTGATTGGTTATCACTCCCACATGGTAGGAGTTTGAATTAATTTATAACTAAACTTTAAATAACCAATTTCAAATGTCTGTAACTATACCGATATAATCCAGACTTGCAAACGGCTTTCGTCTATGTGTTCGTACCAACGAGTACTACACAAATGCGCTAAGTGAATAAGTCATATGTTTCTCTATACGTTGGTCAATGAAAGTCAAAACCTTCACCTCTAGGGCATTTTCGTAAATTCATTCTTTTAAAATTTATAAAATCGTAGAACTAAGGACGGGTTGTCACATATGAAACATAACTAAAGGGTACAAAAACATAATAAACCTACAAGCAATACAGTTAATATGGGATACACGTTGATTATAAAAAAGAATATGTCATATGGGTAGGTAATATGTTGATTATAAGAGTTAAAAATAAAATACATGAGGAGAGAATAAGAAGAAATAACACATATGACTGTGGTTTAGAGGAGGAGAATGAAGAAGAATAAATAACAAAAATAAAAAGAAATAAGAAGAAATAATTAAAGAGATAATTAGAAAGAGATTTCATTTTTATCATTAAAGAGATAATTATTGATAATCAAATAATCCAAAACTCAAAGGATTGGACATATTTTAATAAAATTAACTATTCATAATCGTGGCTAAAAAAAATTGGACTTATATTAAGTTAAACTTAGTTTATCTATCACACATGAAAATAGTTAGTGATTAAAAAATTAAATTGAGCTATTCCTAATCTTGGGGATTATTTGTCTCTGCATAAAGAACAAAGAACAATTAATATTATGTTCCAAAACTAAGTTAGTGATTAAAATAATATTCGAAGGTTAGGTAGTGCTTATATTAGTTTGTTTGAAGTTGATGGAGCTACTTTCGAAATAACAGAAAGAAAAGCAACAACTTACCAACTATATCTTGCGCTATATCTTCATCTTCTTTATTTATCATCTCTCAATCTAAGAGGTTAGCTGGAACCTATATATTGTACCAACTACCAAGCCCCCACATATAGATTAAAGTAGAACACATGGGATGCACTAAGCATACATTCATCTAGCACCACACCTGTCCTCTCTATGACTATTTCTTCCTGGATGGGCGCACATACAACTAGAAAATGAGGCATGCATGATCCTTAGCAGAAACTATATATAAATACTTTATATTTGTGTAAACAACAGTTACACGAGTTAAGGGTTTGAAGATTTGAACTAAGTTATAAAATGTGTGAACCAATAAATTGATATCGATCTCGACATCTATGAGAGTCAAAACTAAATCTCATCACCACTTACAGTTGAAGAAGAATGCTATTAAACCTTAGTATGGGTTCGGTGAATTTTCCTCAAACGATTTAAGCCTTTAAAACATCTAATTAGATTAGTGGGTTGCATGTTCTTATTTTTTTAGTATTATTATTCATATTAGAGAAAAGGAATAGACTTTTTCGGAAATGAAGCATGGAAACTGTACGTGGTTTAATTTTTTAATGTCTGTATATAAATAGCTCATTAGACTTCTCGTTAATCTTCTTAGTTCTTGGAAGCGAGGCCATGCATCAGTCATGTCCTAGATTTGTGGATGATTTGAACAGCTCAGATGAGAATATTTGTTAGCAATAATGCTAATGTATATGATTAGTTGCTATCATCATCAACCAATTAATTAAGTAGCTAGGTAGCTGGAATATTTCACTGGCTTGTTAAGAAATTCTAAGTACCTTGTGTGAGGTGACAAATTAATTTATTGGATTAATAATAAATATTTGTTATAATTCATTTAATTTGATATCACTATAATATAGATATGAGTTTAATAATGGTGATGATGGTATGCTTACGTACCTACATGGTCTATGATGCTTGAATGAAACCAAGCAACTTAATTAGGTTTCATACAAAGTAAATAAAAGATTGTCCGGAAAAATAAAAATAAATCCTAATCAGAAAAAGATGTTTAGAGTGTTATTTTATTGACAAACAATATGATACTTACAAGAGTATATTTACAATAATGTAATTCTTCCGAAACAAAGTTGTGCGAATAGTTCATTCGCAGTTTTCTCTAAGTATCGAACGTAATATAAATAATTGCCATCGTATTCGTGTGAGTCGAAACTAAAGAATCCTCCAACCAAGAGATGGTTGTCATGATATCAAAAATTCATTTTTACGTACGTAAAAAGATAATTAGAGTTTGAAGATCTACATTTATAATGAAATTGCAAATTATAAAACCCATAATTACAGTGAGGACAGAATCCATACTTGCAAATTACTATAGTATATTAGTTAGCTCTTTATACAACCACATGACATTATTTGATTTATACAAAGATCATATACCAAATGGGCATTCTCTTCATCTTAACAACATCTCTAAAAAAAATTATTTGATTTGAATCATTTAACCATTCTTTTATTTTTTATTTTTTATCAAGAATCATTTGACCATTCATATAAATTAAAAAGATTGACAAGTAACGTCCATCAAACATGTTGAAAATTTGAAAATATACCCTAAAGCCAGCAAAAATAAATCAAAATTGATTTGCTTCGATACTTCGAAATGAAGTCATATCAAACTACAATTAAAATCTAATGTGTAACTAAATTTTTCTACAAAATAATGGTGTATACGATTTACGGCAAAAGATTAAAACTAACAAAATCCACCCATGCAAATCTAGTGATCCAATATACGACTGCATTATTATAGAATTTCCGCTAACAAATCACAGACCTAAAGTAGAAAATTGCTAAAATTACAGAGCCAATTGTAATTTTAAACAGCAAATATATATACATATATGCTACTGGCTTCTGTAGGCGACCCAGGTGTGCAGGTCATCAACATTCAACACAGTCAAAAGAAATTAATTGTTCATAGTGATCGATGTTGCAGTTGCAGATGCAGATGCGCAGTAAAATTAAGAATTTCTCTTTTTTGTTTATGGTCGTAGTAATTGCACATAGGATGGGTGACAACTAGTAATGACCATTAATAAAAAGGCTCACAATACTAAGGTTCTTGTTGGAAAAATCTTCACTGTTACGTAGTATCGAAGTAGAACCCTTTTGATGTCTAGATTGATTTAAATATCCCTTTTGATGTCTAGATTGATTTAAATATTGCTTTTATTGTGGTTTGATGAATTCAGATCTTCAATACTCGTAGCGTTTAGTTCTACGTAACATGAAAATGGAACCTGCTTTTGTTTGTGTTTCTTCTCCTTCTGCTATAAGAGCATGCAGAAACATAGTAATCACAGCATATTTCAAACCCTCATATACTTCTTAGTTATTTCGACTGATTTTTATCCCAAAAACTAAGTGGAAATTATTTGTTCATCACCTTAGACATTTTAGGGTTTGAAATTTTTTTTAGATAAAATTTTTAAAATCGATATGATCACTAACTTGATTAAACCTAAGACTTCAATTTTTTATTAGCTAAATGTGATCGAGAGGAGAAAGATAATAACAGAATGGACGGCAAGAGAAGAGACAATGCTATAATAGCTTAAGATGGAATGGATGACCGAAGTAGAAATATATAGAAAATTATTGGTTTGGAAAACGCTTCCGTTTTTATTTATAGAAAATTATCCTTTTTTTAGATATAAATAGAGAGAGAATCAATGAAGGATAATAGAGATGAAGAACGGTGAGAGAGATGAGGAAGAGATAAAAAAAAAAGTGCGGACGAGACAAAAACTTGCAAAATGAAAAAAATAACTTATAATTGTCCTTGGTGTTCATTTGCGTCTAAATATAAGGGAAAACATCTCCAAACATCTTAGCTAAACTCATAATCCAGTTTCCAGCCAAAATAATACTTCAATTTGTGTTTCAATACGAAAATTAAGTCCAAGATAGAGAACATAACACATGTAATTTTTTTACATGTCAATACATGAATACATGTGTAAAAATATTAATCTTGCATTTGAGATGCTCAGGTTCAAACTTTCAATCTTTCATAATACCGAAACAAATGATCAGACCATATTTGTATGCTTCATGTAGTCCAATATCCTATCGGATACCGTGGTTTTATACCCATGCGTTAGAGGTGCAAAACTCTCTATCCAAATTATTGTAATAATTTTGAACCCTCCTTCATCCTATAATAATAATAATTAGAAGAAAAAAAAAGGTAAGATGCCGATTTTAGTCCCTAAATTATTACTTGAATGAAAATTAGGTCTCTAAACTATTTTTTTTCGGAAAAATCGGTTCTTAAACTAATAAAGGTTGCCAATTACTTTCTAATATTAGATTCGAAGCTATTTTATTTAATTTTTCGTCAATTTAAGTCATGTGATTTGTATGTGAAACAATTTAGAGGGTAGATTGATAGTTTATCATAGTTTAAGATCATATTTTTTCGAAGAAATAGTATATGAAATTAATTTTGGATGGTAAATTAGACGTCAAACTCGCTATCTATATACAACGTTAAGGCCTAGGCAAAAAAATGATAGCATTACCCTCTTAAATGTGTCATGTGACTTAAGTTGATGAAAATTGGATAAAATAGCTTTTAATGTAATATTAGAAATGAAAATAGCAGTTTTTATAAGAAATTATTTTACCAAAAAAGTAATTTAAAGACTTAATTTTTACTCAAATGATAATTTAAAAAATAAATTAACAGTTTACTCTAAAAAAAAAAAAAAAAAAAACTACGTCTGTATGCTTACATGTCCGGGCCGAATATAGAAGATTTATTTATATTGTTTATTTGACCTTTTGATTATAATTTATAATGCACCAGTCTATAAAAAATAAAAAAATAAAAAAGAGAAAAGAGAAAAGCTGTATGTTTTATCTGATACATCTCGTCATGTTACTGGCTAATTATACATGTTATTATGATAACTTGTACCACCGTCCGGAAAGGGATTCTGGATCTCTTCCTTCTAATCCATCAAATTAAGGAATTCGTATCGTTAAAATTTGATCCAACGACTACAAATAGGAACTCACTTTAAAAATTATAATAAATTTAGCTGTTAAATCAAATTTCAATGATACAAAAAAAGATCTCCCGATCATCTGATTAGCCCATACGAACAACTCAAAAGTTCTGCAAAAACTGCATTTTAATCTAGGGCTAACTAAAAAGCTGTTATGATGGAACCAAATCTTTTATTTATTAATAATATAGAGAGAAAAGTAACCCAAAATGTAATATTAGAGAGATTAAATTTTTAAAACCAAATTTACAAGTTAAATGATGTAGTTATAGATAATTAAATTATTAATTAAGTGTCGGTTAACATGTTTGTTTCTTATTGGTGATACATCATTTGGTTTAAAATTTTAGTCTATTTAACATTACTCAATTCTTTAAATCAAATTTGTAAATCAAATGATATGATTGTAGATTATTAGATTATTAATTATATGTCGATTTACGTGCTTGTTTTTTATTTTTAACACAATATTTAATGACACATCATTTATTTTTTCGTATCTTTCAATACGTCGTAGTAAAGAAAAAAACACCTCCTAAGTCCTAACTATTGACAAGGACTTTAAATTTAAAGTAAATGTACCACCATGTCATTACTATTAGAAATCCATCAAACATATATCATCATAATGTATATTTTGGTTCTTTTTATAGATTAGCTCAATTGAAATGTTTTTTTTTTTAAACAAAGCTCAATTGAAAAACTTGAGTATGAAAAAAATATACTTATTGTTGAAAAGCACTCGTCCGAGCTTATCGGAAATTGTAATTTTATATAGATCAATAAAATCGTTAAACTTCGTGTTATGTGGAACAAAATCTCAACAAAAATGTTACCCTTACAACAATTGTATCATCTCTTTAATAATGATAAACTCACATGTGTCAGTAAGTTTTACTTTTATTAGAGAGATAATACCTATGTAATATAAATATATAATAAGTGTAGTATTACTAAAATCTCAAATCATATATTGGAATAGGAAATATGGTGTCATGGGTCGATGGCATAACCTATTCAATAATAAAAGGATAATGTTAGGAAGATCAAATTCTTTAAACTAAATTTGCAAATCAAATTATGTGGTTGTAGATGATTGGATTATTAATAAGTGTTGATTAACGTGTTTATTTCTTATTAGAGACACATCATTTAGTTTAAAAATGACTTTTTATATTAGCACCCAACAAAATGTTGAATGCATCCCCACATTAAAATTTAATATTAAATTACTTATTTATCCCACTATGCAATGACAATTTTGACCTTTTTAGGTTTTAAAAAAAATTCTAAATACACTTTAATTCACTTTTAGCGTATTATTTATCTTCTCTACTATCAAAACCCTCTCACCCGTTGAACAAAACCCTAACCAATGAAACTACAAACATGTTGATTGAGAAAAATTGTTTTTGACGAACGGAACATGAAATCGATGTTTCGGAAGCTTCACATGAGGTAAGACTTCATAATATGTAATCACCATTTATAGTCAAATTGTTTGGGGAAGGATACCAATGAGAGTTTACATGAAATCTCCTTGCCTTTGTCCGTCCAAGAAATTTTTTTCTCCAATTTCTCAGTGTTTGGAAGTAATGGATACCAATGTTTTCCAAGTGCTCCACACTACAGAAATGAAGTTCGTGAAAGTCAAAACAAAAATTGTGTACCACATAGTTAAACCTAGCAATGAAGCCATTGATGATGTTACCCTACTTCTGTCGATGCAAACTATACTAAGATGATTTTAAATCATCATTTTGAAATCATTCGGCAAACAAAACATTCAGATGATTTGAAATCTTTCGGCAAACTAAATGTTCAAATGGTTAGATTCAATTCCTAAAAATTAAAAATGAGTGTTATAAGATTTGAGAAATATGTGGGGTATATAAAATGTGAGATGTATGTACAAATATAAGGTGTATATTGAGATTGTGGGGTGTGAGGGTATTATGGAAAAGTATGTGAGGTGTATTAAAATAATTTTTAAGTGAAAAAACAAATATAAGATGTATTAAGTATGTAAGATTTATTTAACAATTTATGGAATATTAATATAATAAGCCTAATTTTTTTTTTATATTTCTAGCATTCCCCATAACAAAACTCAGATTACTACTATCCGCTGTTTTCGCTCAAAAGATCAAATGATGAAGCTTATAAAAAGCTACCTAGTGGTAGCAAAAGCTTTTCATTGAGTTTTTGGTTTCATAAAACCTCCTTTTGCTTAAAAATAAGCTCAGAACTGCTTTTCAACAGCTGCAGAGCTTAAAAAAAAAGCAGATATCCGATTTCGTTCTTGCATTAACGGCTTAAGCAAAAACTCCCACAGAAAAACAGAAGAAAGAAAAGTTAGAAGGCAGCAGCAGCCTCCATGGCTGACTCAGAGATAATTCTCTGTCTTCTTCCATCAATCCTAGCTCTCTTCCTCTTCCTCATTCTCCTCAGAAGGAAACAGCACCAGAAAACCAGACTCAATCTCCCGCCAGGAAACATGGGTTGGCCATTTCTTGGTGAAACAATTGGCTACTTGAAGCCCTACTCTGCAATCTCCATTGGCAAATTCATGGAGCAGCATATCTCAAGGTAAAAAATCACAAGATACCCAGATAGCAAAAATCCTCGAATTTCAAAACCCATGTTTTAGATTTTTTATTCGAGCGATATTCGAACTTGTATGAAGCACACTTTTGCTACGTTTTTATGAAAGGCTGGAACTTTCACTTAAAATTTATGCAGGTATGGGAAAATTTACAAGTCAAATTTATTTGGGGAGTCAACAATTGTGTCAGCAGATGCAGGGCTCAACAGATTCGTACTGCAGAATGAAGGGAGATTGTTTGAATGCAGCTACCCAAGAAGCATAGGAGGGATTCTTGGGAAATGGTCCATGCTGGTTTTGGTCGGTGACATGCACAGAGACATGAGGATGATTTCTCTCAATTTTTTGAGCCATGCCAGGCTCAGGACCCATCTGATGAGAGAAGTTGAAAAGCACACTCTTCTTGTTTTGGGGAGTTGGAAGGAGAACTCTGTTTTTTCAGCTCAGGATGAAGCTAAGAAGGTAATTAACACGGAAAGTGATTTTCGCAGTCCGCTTTTGCCTTCTCTGCACTCCTCTCTTTGTTTATGGCATTCGGATTGAATAAATCAAAGGAGAATCGCGGGACAGAAATAAGAGGAGTGCAGAAGGTGAAAATGAGAGTGTGAAAATCACTACCGATTAACATTTATGTGAATGAATGCTTGTGAATTAAGGAAAAGAAAGACAACAGCTCAATTGGGCTTTTTGAAAAAGTGACTGCAGTTCACATTTAACTTGATGGCCAAACATATCATGAGCTTGGAACCTGGAAAGCCAGAGACTGAGCAGCTCAAGAAACTGTATGTTACTTTCATGAAAGGTGTGGTTTCTCCTCCTGTGAATTTACCAGGAACAGCTTACAGAAGAGCCTTACAGGTAAATAAACATCGTTTTTCAACATGGGTGTTCATCTGAATTTAACTTTTTACTGTTTAATTGCCATTTCTTTTGACTTTTTCACAGTCAAGATCAACAATTCTGAAGTTTATAGAGTGCAAAATGAAAGAAAGATTAGCGGAGGGAACCGAAAACATTGGGGAAGATGATCTGCTTGGATGGGTTTTGAAGAATTCAAATCTTTCAAAAGAGCAAATCCTTGACTTAATATTGAGCTTGCTCTTTGCTGGCCATGAAACTTCATCAGTCTCCATAGCTTTAGCAATTTACTTTTTACCAAGCTGCCCTAATGCAATTCTGCAATTAAGGGTAAGTAAAAAAATATCAATTTTAAAGAAAACTAATGAAAATGACTTGAAAACTTTGAGTTTTAACGATAAGGACAAAATAAAAAGTAAAATGAATAGTACCATGATTGACTTTTTAGTATAAAAATATGATTTTTCGTTAAAGTGAATTATTGGACAAAATAAAAGGTAAAATAAATAGTACCATGATTGACTTTTTAGTATGAAAATATGATTTTTCGTTAAAGTGAATTATAGAGAACTTTTTGTTAAAGTTCCTTAATTTTAATCCATCTCCTTTTGGGATTTGATTATTTTATCGGTTGGATTTGTTATGCAGGAAGAACACAGTGAAATTGCCAAAGCCAAGAAACTAGCTGGGAAGACAGAGTTGGATTGGGAGGACTACAAGAAAATGGAGTTCACTCAATGTGTAAGTATTTAATCATGGGTTAATATTTTTAACTTTATGCAGTAAAAAGTGACTTGTTTCAGGATTTGAAATTTTCTTCTTTTTGTGAAGGTTATCAGTGAGACGCTTCGGCTTGGGAATGTGGTGAGATTTTTACACAGAAAGGCTCTGAAGGATGTTCGGTACAAAGGTGAGTGTTCAGGATAATTTGGTGTAAGAGTTGGGGAGTTGTAGCCAAAAAGTCATCTCAAATCTGAAGCTGCTTCTGCCATTCCTCTATTTACTTCGAAATTTCAATTTTACAAGTACACAAAAATAATACATTAAAATTCTTAAAAGAGTTTTGTACTTTGAGAAAATAAATAAATTTATACACGCGTGTCAAACTTTAATTAGTAGTTAAGTAGAAAGAATTGTCTTTGTAAGTAGATAACATTTAGTAGGTCATTATGGCCAGACTAGCCCAGTGATCGAGCCTCTCACAGAGGAAAGAATCGTTGCATTGGGACCTCTACTTATGTTAGATGGTGCTCAAATGCAGCAAATCCTATTTCTTGGCGAGTGTTGTTTGACCATTCAGTTGATTAAACTGTCCTGCTCAAATTTTATCGATGAAAGAAGTTTGGAAAGAGTATTTTCTCATTCAGAATCGAGTTCTTATTTATTTTTTGGTTTGTCGTTTGGAACTTGTAAAGGGTATGACATTCCATGTGGGTGGAAAGTGCTTCCGGTGATTGCAGCCGTGCATTTGGATCCTTTACTTTTTGACCACCCTCAACACTTCAATCCATGGAGATGGCAGGTCAGTCAATACCTTTGGCCTTTGTACAGCTACAGCATGCCTCATAATTATTATTTTACATTATTTTTCGGTTGTTCTTGTGGCTCCCATGTAGCAGCCGTTGGAGAAATTTTTCAGTGTTAGAAACATGGCTCGGGACATCAAATGTTATAATACAAGTGGTTAGATAGTTGGAAAAAAAAAATTCAACCGCATGTATTATGATACTTGTTGTACCAAGTTATGTTCTCGGCGGAAAAATCTCTCCGGCCGTTGGTTGTTTTAGTATGAACCCACTCTTTAACAAAGAGATCCAAAAATAATAACTCCCTTCTAATGCCACGTTTAGATATTTATGAACCAATATCAGCATTACAATCATACATCTTATCTCTTTCACTAGATACATATGATAATTTGTTTGACATGCTATGAATACGAAATGTACCCTCGGATATTGATTTAACCTAGTCCGCACTTTGATTCGCTGTTGACGCCTCCTCGAATCCCAATAGCTAAGGCATAATAACAAGATAGTTGCAAATGCATGATCAGAGATCTTAGAGATTTCCCATTCAAATGAATTGTCTAGATCATCCAATTGAAATGATTGGTAGCTGTATACCGTGCACGGACACTACATTAGGTCCAACTCTCTTTGCTTTTCTTTGCTTTGTTGCCCTAGTGTGCGTGTGGGGAGAGACTTTAGGGTTGGGAGATGATTCGAATTTAGAGGAACCATGTGGAAGTGGGGTTCTATCATGGTGCCATGCACGTGTGCACAAGTGCTTTAGCTCTCTAGTGGGTCAAATGCCGAACTGGTCCTGACCAATTTCTTCTTCTTTATTAACCAAAGAAGAAAAATCCCAAATAGCTGGTCCAGAAAATCCCAAATAAAAAAAGGAAAAGAGAGAGCACACCACGGAACTTACACGAAATTTGCAATGATTATGGTTGAATAGTCACACTCTTTGTGACAATGCAAACTAACCTAGAAGCTAACATAGTTCTAGATGTACTAAATATACTACATTTATAGGCGAATTCAAACATGTTGTAGATAACTCTTAAGAATTTAATGGGAAGAAACCGAGCCTGGATAATATGAACCCTTTTGCTCCTTAGTGAATCCGCCACTAGATGATAGACACAATTATTGACCAGTCTCACATTTTTTTAAGATGTGATCAACAAATGTGATACAAAAAATAACTCATGCAAAATGAGAGTTTAGGGTGAGGATGTCTCATGCAACGACACACTCGAGAAGTGGGACTAGGTGAGCCTAAATGCAAGGAGTCCCACTCAGTGCGAGTGTGTTGTTGTATCGGACAGCCTAACCCTAGACTTTCCTCCCATATGGGACCCAAATTAGCTTAAAGAAAAACCAATAAATTTTGCTCGATTGGAAGTCTAAACATGTGATTAATTTTGTGTTTATTGTTAATGATTATGCAGCAGAATAACAACCACCACCACCGTGGATCATCATCAGCATCATGTTACACGAGCATGACAAGTAACAACTTTATGCCATTTGGGGGAGGACCACGACTTTGCGCCGGTTCAGAACTAGCCAAACTTGAAATGGCCGTTTTCATCCACCACCTTGTCCTCAACTTCCACTGGGACTTAGCCGATCCTTTCGACCAACCTCTTGCTTTCCCTTTTGTCGATTTCCAAAAAGGACTACCAATCACAGCCCACCGCTACCAAACTAATCTCATATAATCCCAAGATTTTAAAACTCCATGGAATTGGAATTGGAATCAAATCAAACTCCATTGTTTCTACTGCACCAGGGATAGGAGCGCTTATTAACGGCTTGTAGTAGTAGAACTTGCTTTTGAGTTTATTGTCTAGTACTCGGAGAGAGACTTTCCTGCACTCTGGCACACAATCGTAACATCTCGGACTAATAATACAACTTCGTGTAAAAACGTGGTTGTCACGGTGGTGTACGGAGTGTAGATAAGTATATGAGTCTTTCTGGTACTACTACTTGACGTACACAGATGCAAAAAGGAAGAAAAAGACCTAATGTACCACCGCTACTCTGCTACTCAGATGTATACTAGGACCAGTCTCACCGAGTTGCATGTATGCAAAACCCTAGCTAGAGGAGAAAAATTATCTCGTCTTCCTTCCTCTCATTGTAAATTTGATTGTCTCGAGTCCTTAATGCATGTGGGCAGAGACTCAAGAGTAAATTATTTATTTATATGTAATAATATTGATTTTTCGTTTCTTACTGTAAATTTAATGTTTTACATTTCCATCATTTTTTACTATTTACTGTTTGAGGTCAGGTATTCACCTATTTAAACTGCAATTAGTTCACAGCTAACCTTTTGTTTTCTATGTGTATTTCAACAGTTTTACCTCCAACTTGTACTATTACTCCTGATATTTCATAATGCATGCATGCGTGTGCATGCATTTGCAGCATAGTTTCAAAACTTTCCTAGCCACCCAACACAATTTACTTGTGCTATTAGATTTATGATTCAAATTTACAATCTGACAACAAAAATAGTAATAACATAACACTTCCCGTTACTTAATGACTTACATATAGATTTCCAAACACGCTACAAGATCATTTGTGGGTGCTCTACTCGATTTAAATTTCAAAGATTCATTGTCCTAATTCAAATACTTATTCATTGTCCTAATTCAAATACTTATTCATTGTCCTAATTCAAATACTTAGACGTTATACAGCTTGTTACACCGCTCCTTCCACACCAATATTATGATAACATTATACAGAACTAGGTACACAACTGATTCGATTTTCCACACCTACTTAAAGCAACCATATCACTACCAAAAATGATATGTCACCCGTTCCTTGTAATATCGCTATAAAAACCACCATTCGTTTTGCATGTTTATGTTTTATTTGTTAATTTCTTTGGTTTTATATGTATAAAGTCAACCAATAAAAACGCCAAGGGACACAAATTTGATGAATGAAAGCATCACAAAGCTATATATATACACATCGTTCACTTTCTGATCCCTGTAGTGCAACAGTTGTCGCCCTTGTTAGGTTTTACTTCGCTTTCCAATGTGGAAATGTTTTGTTCTTATTTCCTTTAGCTTCTGAAATATATCATGGGTTTTTGTTTGAGGTCTGGGAAGCTGCACGTTATGGTTCAAAGAAATGTGGACCTCAATTAGGATTACTTTTTAAATTAACGGAAATAAATATTAGGTTTGAGAGTACACCATCACTTTGTTTGCAGGTCTAAATCAAAGGCTCTTTTTGTTTTAGGGCATTGTCCACACAAAATTTTGAACTTAATATGATTTTACAACGTAAACTTAGGATAATTAAGCATCTTATTTTCTCCATAGTTGTCAAGTTTAGGTACAACTTGATTTCTAAGTTTTCGAATATGGGTCAAATATTAACACATACATGTTCAAAACCTACCACACTGACAATATGACAAACAAACGACTATTCAACAATAATTGTAAAGAACAAGAAAACTAGAATCCGTCACAAATGAAAATACATCAAAGTTTATTGATTGATTGATAAGATAACAAACCTAAAGCATGATTCATCCTATCTATACTGGAATATGAATAGGGGTTCTTACTCAAAATTGTTCGTTGCTGATTCATAAGAACTTCATGTTTATGATCAGAACCTTTCATATTATAAATTACTCTATAAAGATTTTCTTTGAAAAAAAATCAATTAGAACTACGGTCGTTTAGTCATCGAACTGTGTAAAAACAAATGAACGGACTTGGTAGAAGTATTATGAACCGCTTATGTATTTGCTACAATAGTTGACTAAACAACCTTAGTTTTACTTCATCTTTTTTTTTTTTTTTTGTATATATAATCTTTACAGAGGTCAATAATATGAACAGTTTTGATTATAAGCACAAAACTCTGTGATTTGAACACGAAGAGTTTTTGAGTAGGAGTGGATTCCAAATAGGAATAAAATATCAAAAACGTGTTTAAAACTTAGAACCCTAATGAAACACTATAAAATATGAAATTTGGGGGATAAAAGCCCACATCAAAACATAACGATGATCTTGATTTGCGTGGCCGTTTTCTTCAAAATGACGGGTCATAGGCCCAAATCCGAAGTTGAAGCCCAAATTAGCAAAATTTCATTTTTGTTGTCCTATTTGTGTCTTTCGATTTGATCTTCAATCTATTTCGTCATTTGATCTACATCTCACAATTTTTTGAAGTTAGGAACCCCCTTTAATTATAAGGAAAACTAATGAAAATGATTTCAAATCTTTACATTTTAATAAAACAAATCACCCACTAACTTTATTTTAATAATAAAGACAAAAGACTAATAAGAAAGATAAAAAAAATTAAAAAAAACCCTAACAAACCCAACTTGCGCTGGGGCGCGTACCCCCTCCCCTCCCCAACTTCAAACACTCCACTTTTTCCTCCTATCTTTTTGTCCTATCGTCAGCTACATTTATGAATTTTTTTTTTGGCTTAGAATAAGAAAAATACTTCGAATTGAATTGCATTCTCCTATTTTATTTTTGTGGTGTTATTTTCCAATAGTAGTCATGATGACGATAAACTTTTCAATATGCCCAGAATACAGGATGATACATTTTATACAAGTTGTGAGATTTTTATGTTAAAAAATTAATAACATAAAAAATAAAATTTCCACCACTTATATAATAACAAGTGGTATACCATTTGTGTTACGGACACAAGAAAAAATTTCTCCAAGATGGCACCCAAACTCAAGAAATTGGATGGAGAGCTACATTTATTATTGTAGGTATATGAAAAAAGTGAGGAAATTTTAATTTGGTAATTGAAAACAGCTTTTTAAATATAATTACTGAGAACATAATCTTCTCAAGGTTTTGATCTAAAAAGTCACTTTTGGGTTCATCGTTTTCGGCACAATGGGTGCTTTTACATGACCAAAAAGGGTTTAAGTTTCAAACCTTATGAAACTGAACCAAGAATTAAACACTATTTATAAAACTTCACTAATAAGTAGATACTATTCATGAAATTAGACCAATAAGTAGACACTATTTATGAAACGAAAACAAGAATTAGACATTTTTTCCGAAACTAAACCAATAGGTGGAAACTATTTATGAAACTGGACTAGACAATATTTATGAAACATAACCAATAACTAGACACTATTTATGAAAGTGGATCAATTACTATACATTATTTATGAAATTGGACCCGATAACTAGACATTATTTATGAAACATGATCAAGAACTAGACACCATTTATGAAAGTGGACAAAAAACTAGGCACTATTTATGAAATTGGACCAATAAATAGTATAATACAGTTTAGTTTCATAAATAGTTGCAATTTCATAAATAGTGTTTAGTTTCATAAATAGTATTCAGTTTCATAAACAGTGTTCAGTTTCATAAACAATGCAGAGGTCTTGCACGCGCGTCAGACTTTTTTTTTTTTTTTAATTGTGTCCTTTTCATTAAAAATTAAGTTTTTTCTTCCTTTTTATTAAAATTTAAGGATTTTTCATTAAATTTTGATTCTTTTTCATTAAATAAAGTTATAACATGATTTTTTATTAAAATAAACTCAAACCATTTTCATTAAAGTTCCCATAATTATATTGTTGTATTACATTATTACATATAATAAAATATGACTCGCTTTGATTAATAAGGCAATGTGAAGAACATACTTCAGATTTCATAGTTGTGGGTAAAAAAAAAAAGGCAATCAGGAAACCAAGATTTGGGACCGACCCAACCTATATAATAGTACACTGTTTTTCGACCCAGATTAATTACGGAGTCTGGACAAAGCAAGGCCTACGTATCTTCATCTAACGGGCTTTCATGTATAATTAGCAAAAAGTCCGGCCCAATCCCAAATGAGAAGTTCATAAATTCTATTCGACGAGCATATCATCATTTTCTTTTCGATTAATTTGTGTGAGGGCACTAGGATTAAGAGTTAATAATATTTCACTTTACTTATAAGTGAACGGTCTTAATTTCTCCTCACGTCAATATTGTGTCGCAAAATGTGCGTGTGTGGCTCAAGAGGGTTACCAAGAACAGAAATGGAAAGGGAACTCTTTCAAAAGTAAGATTTTCTATAAACTCTCTGTCACCTTATATTTTTACCACATTATTTTATAATGTTGGCACGATCCCGTCAGCCATCCATCTGCTCCTCACCGCCTGGCCATCGGCCACCACCGTCACCCATCCATTTCAAGCAAACTAATAAACCTTAGCCTATTCATTTACGGATATAGTTTCTTATCAAATAAATCAATGTTTTCTTCTTGATTCTATTAACTTTGAATTTGAGTCGACATATATGGTATCGTTTGGTATGCAGATGGGACGGGACGGAACGGAACGGGACCGGACGGGACAGGACGGGACGGAACAAAGAGGGAGCAAAGATGCCTTCGGATGGAAAAAAGGAGGAAGAAGAAGGAGACGAAGATGTTATAATTTTGTGTTCCACGGATGTGGAACGAGTCGTTCCAGGGAGATGAGGTGGAACGAAAATTCACCTAAAACTCGTACCGTGGAACAGCGCATTCCACCCGTTTTAGGCGCACCAAACGTGGGACGGAACGCCTCGTCCCACTCTGTTCTGTCCCGTCCCACGTACCAAACGGTATCTTGCCTTAGTTTGTAATTCAAATCCAAATAGAACTCAAGTGTTTAGCTAATGATGGATCACATGCCACAGGGACCTTGTCTTCTCTATGTCCATAATGGCTTAAATACCAATAGCAGCCTTCTTCGAGTCGAGATCTTTTTTGTGTGTAGAACTCAAGAATTCGAAGATTTAGGCTGTTGAAGAGAGTTAAAGGGAGATCCAGACCCTTAGCTTATGTGAAGTGAGCCAATGAAATCTACTAATGAACTGATATAATTTAAAATAAGTAGTTCGAATATGTATAACCGTCGACTCCGAACAGAGATATCCAAAGATGATTTTAATTCCCCTTCCTCTACCAAACTTTCAAACTATTAGCATTAAAAGCACCCACTTATGATGCCTATGGGCCCACTCTGATTGCAACATTATCCAATCACACAAGCTAAACCGACTTATAACAAATTAATTAAAGGAAGGGGAGGAGGAAAGTGATCAACCTGAGGTTTTTATACGTGAAGCGTGCTCAATAACCAATCACAAAATTCCAATGCCATATTTATACACAAATGTGATTAACTATACTTGAACAAATATTCTCCAAAATTCATGTTAACAAAATAGGGAGCTTTGTGATGAAATTTGGAACCATTAGAGACTTAGGTTTAGGTAATTAGTACATACGGTATATTTATATTAAGGTGTAAATTAGTTTAGAATCGTCATTCACGAGATTCAAATATAAAATCTTTTAGTTACGCAAGTGAAAAGTAATATCACTAGACTGTAGTACTAAGTGATATTAATTGATATTTTTTATTATGATATTTTGTGCATGACGGATTTAAATTAAGCAACATAACAAGTTAACGATTTTTAAATATCGAATTCGTCATTCGTCATTTATAAGAGTTAAACATATTTCCGTGCCATAAAGCATTATTGACTTCCTATAAAAAAAATTATTGAACTTCAGTGATATACGAAGATCACACGACACACTCGATAACAATTAAATAAAAAAAACTGAAAATTAGAAAAAAAGCACATGGTGATCAAAAGCGCTTCTCATTTCGCTAATCACATGCTGCGCTTCTCATTTCGCTAAACACATGCTGCGCTTCTCATTTCGCCTCCTACTGCGACGCCGATAAAAAACAAACCCCGGACAGAGGATACACAGAGGGACAGAGATAAACCCGTTACCAAACACCACCCCAAAGCTACCACTGCTTCCGGCGAGATGTGGCGCTGCGTTTCTCGTGGGCTCGGCGTTTCTTCCTCCAAGAGATCCGCCTCCACCGATTCTCTTAGATCTCACTTCTCCAGGCTCTTCTCCTCCGAATCCGTACGATAACTCTCTCAATCTTTGGATTTTTTCCAACTTGTTCGTCGTTTTATCATTGATTATTGATTTCATTTGCTCTGCAAAGCTTCATTGGAAATTAGACGCAACTTTTTTTTTTGTTGGTTTTTGGATGAATTTATTGGATTTTAATTGGATTCCAGCTGATTGTTTTGGTATTTTTCATTGTATATGTGCATGTACTTGATTTTTTCATTCCTGTTCTGTTTGGTTGCCGAGAATTAGCAGGAAAATAAGGGAATCTACGCTTACATGTGTCTGCTTTTCCATTTCCTCGAATTCGAAACGCCCTCATTGCTGCTAATTGGATTAGTTTCCTTTGAAAGTTAAAGTTTGATTCGAAGTTATTCCTTTTTTGGTTTCAATCATTTTAACACTCTATTTGACCAGTTGATTATTGTTTCATATATGTGCAAGTTTAGGCATTTTCACTTGTGATCGATTGTATTTGGCAATAATGTATGCACTTTTGGTTTTTCCAGGCTACAGGACGTTCTCCGTACACCGTGGTGGACCATACTTATGATGCAGTGGTCGTCGGGGCAGGTGGTGCGGGGCTGAGAGCAGCAATTGGACTTTCGGAGCATGGATTTAACACTGCTTGCATTACTAAGCTTTTTCCAACTCGTTCCCACACTGTTGCAGCCCAGGTATGAGATATTGCAAAACTTATTCCGACTATTGCATATAGCTCCCTCGAAATAATGTCAATATGTAAAGTTCGTTTCTTTGGGTTGGATATCCTTGTTTATGCTATGAGTTGTGTGTAGGGTGGTATAAATGCTGCATTAGGAAATATGACTGAGGATGACTGGAGGTGGCATATGTATGACACAGTCAAGGGAAGCGATTGGCTGGGTATGTTACCTGTAAAACTTGACACAACTATGATTCCATTAGATGTTGGGCTGGAGGCGTTATATGGAAAACACTTGGCTGTATAGATTAAAAGGGTTATTCTATTTAATCTGTGTAGGATTTCCTAGGCACTCATATTCTTGCACCCCCAACGTGCACTTGCAGATAGATCGACATGGACTTTGTGGTTTTATGACTTTTTGGTTGTATTTGACATGTAAGGGTTTCATGTTTCTGTAGGTGATCAGGATGCCATCCAGTATATGTGTAGAGAGGCTCCGAAAGCTGTGATTGAACTTGAAAATTATGGATTGCCATTTTCTAGAACCGAAGATGGAAGAATATATCAACGTGCATTTGGTGGTCAAAGTCTTGACTTTGGAAAAGGTAAGACGATGTATCCATGCAGGTTTGAAGTTGGTACCTCTATCTTATGGTTTCTGTTGTCTGACGTTGGCTTCCTATACCTTTATCTTGCAACCCTGTAGGTGGACAGGCATACCGATGTGCTTGTGCTGCTGACAGAACTGGGCATGCTCTATTGCATACTCTCTATGGACAAGCAATGAAACATAATACACAATTTTTTGTTGAATACTTTGCTTTGGATCTTTTAATGGACAGTGAGGGTAAGTTGATGCATATTAGACACACACCTTATTTAAAGAAAAAAAATCAGTGCAAGCTGCAATCTCTTTGTTTTGGTAATTTAACTGTTGGAAGGTGCTACCCTTTCAACAAACCAGAAGAATATCAGAAGTAATTAGTTGTATTCAGACTTGCCTTTCATAAGAAGATAGTTGGAATACACAACAGATGAAATGAATTTGTAAATTTAACTTGCTCTCGTACATAAAATTCAAATTTAGTGAAGTGGTATCATGAAGACCCTTCTTCCACTTGTAGATATAAATCTTAATCCTCACCATTTTGAAGGTTCATACTTATATGTTGATGCTTTGGTATATTACCGGTGTGTTTTATACTGTGTAAAATGTTCAGCTGTCTCCACTGTAAGATTTACTCTTTTATTGATAGAATTGCATGTAGAATATGACAAAAGGATTGTTGTTTGTATATTCAGCGTGCTTGTTGGTTAAGGTAATTGATTATTGGGATTGAATATTCAGGGGCCTGCCAAGGAGTCATTGCATTAAATATGGAGGATGGAACTCTACATCGGTTCCAAGCGTCATCAACAATTTTGGCCACAGGGGTATATTTTCCGTTTTTGCTTCCATTAGAGATATATCATTGATGTTCACCTTATTCCATTTAAGCAATCATATATAAATCTATCTTTTGTGGTTCTTTCAGGGTTATGGTAGAGCATACTTTTCTGCAACCTCAGCACATACCTGCACTGGAGATGGTAATGCAATGGTTGCACGTGCTGGCCTCCCGCTTCAGGTTTGTGTTTTGGTCCTTCCCAATCTTGAATCTAAAGCAAGCTTTCGCTGTCTTTATTTGTATATTTTATTGTTGTATGTCCCTTCTGCAGGATTTGGAGTTTGTGCAGTTTCACCCTACTGGTATATATGGTGCTGGATGCCTCATTACTGAAGGTTAGATTTCTTAAGACTTTAATAAAATTGTTAGGTTAATATCAAACTTGGTTATATGATCCGCTATGTAGTCTCACCTTGTTATCATCTTGTTATGTTGTTACTTTAGTCACAGTTCAATTGAAGTTATAAAATGATATAATGTGATTATTTTTGCAACTTGTAGGATCACGAGGGGAAGGTGGTATCCTGAGGAATAGTGAAGGTGAGCGATTTATGGAACGATATGCCCCTACAGCGAAAGATCTTGCTTCTAGGGATGTTGTGTCGAGATCTATGACTATGGAAATCCGGGAGGGTCGTGGTGTAGGTAATGATGCATTCTGAAATGATATTGACCTTCATCCTTGCTGATGCTGTTGTCTATCTTTGAGCGAAGCTCGCTTTTTTTTCTATGCTTTGGGTGTGTGGTTTAGTAACTCTTACAGTTGTTTTCATCAGGACCTTTGAAGGACCACATCTATCTCCACTTGAATCATTTGCCCCCAGATGTACTCAAGGAGAGGCTTCCTGGTATCTCCGAAACTGCTGCCATTTTTGCTGGTGTGGATGTTACAAAGGAGCCTATTCCTGTCTTACCTACTGTGCACTATAATATGGGTGGAATTCCAACAAATTACCACGGAGAGGTATGAATTGATGTAGTTCGTGTCAAATGGCCCCCTTGTTATTTAGTCAATGGCCTGCAATGTAGTTCATTCTGTGAAAGTTTGCTTTTGCTCACCAACATGCTCCCTTGATTTTCAGGTAGTTACCAATAAAGGTGATGATCCAGATGTAACAATTCCTGGGTTAATGGCAGCTGGGGAGGCAGCCTGTGCATCTGTTCACGGTGCCAATCGTCTTGGTGCAAATTCACTCCTTGACATTGTTGTTTTTGGTCGAGCATGTGCAAATAGAGTTGCAGAGATCCATAAACCAGGCAAGCTTATTTTTGTGCTAATGAAGATAAAATCAATAATAATATATGTATGAAAGACTTAAACTTCTCTAATTAATTTGTGTAGGGGAGAAACAAAAGCCCCTGGAAAAGGATGCTGGAGAGAAGACCATTGCATGGTTGGACAAAATAAGGAATTCAAATGGCTCATTACCAACTTCAAAAATCCGGTTGAATATGCAACGAATAATGCAAAATAATGCTGCTGTGTTCCGCACACAAGAAACATTAGAAGAAGGTATTCCTATTCACAGAAGTTACAATGCCTTTACCCCATTTTCTACCTTTCTGGATACGTCAAGTGGCTTCATTGTATTCTCCTAAAACTGAAGATCTCATTCTCCCCAAACTTATAGATTCGAGGTCAATTACTATTGCAACCTTTAACTTAACCCCTTTCTGCATTCCTTCTGTAGGTGTTCAGTTGATTGACAAGGCATGGGAGAGCTTTCATGATGTTCAATTGAAGGATCGGAGTTTGATATGGTGAAAAGTTAGAGACAAGAATGTTGACAAATAAGTATATACGTTTGTTTATATATTTTATGAGCTTACAATTGAAAAATAATATCTTTTGACAGGAACTCCGACTTGATAGAGACTATAGAGCTGGAAAACCTTTTGATAAATGCCTCTATCACCATGCATTCCGCTGAAGCGAGGAAAGAAAGCAGAGGAGCACATGCTCGTGAAGATTTCACGGTTAGCCCTGTTTCTTTTAGTTAAAATGTGTTTTCCCTACCACTATATAATGAAATTTCTTCTGGTTTTGCAGACAAGGGATGATGAGAAATGGATGAAACATACACTGGGGTAAGTCAATTTTCCATCCTCTTAAGAATAATATCAAATTAAATAGAAAACACAGGTAGAATGGTCAATTAGGAAAATTGTCTCTTCACAATTATTTAATAGATCAAACAGTTTATCTCCTCTAGGCAAAGTTTTAAAGTAATATTAAATGTTTTGTTAGCCTGTTGTCTTAATATTTTATAACTTCACACCTTTTACCCTATGTTTGGACGAGGGACTTTCAAAGTCACGAGGAACTTTCGACTCAATTGTTAAAAACATTTAGCTGTCTATTCTAAAGTTCTAACTGAGATTTTTTTGGGAAATATGTCGTTATCTATTCTCGGCATTTCATTGTATAAATTATGTTCATTTTCAATGCAGATACTGGGAAAATAAGAAGGTCCGACTAGACTACAGACCGGTTCACATGAACACATTAGATGATGAAATCGAGACATTCCCACCTAAAGCTCGTGTCTACTGAGAAGGTCCGACTAGACTGCAGAGCTGGTCATCCATAGTGGCGTGGATAATCTTTTTACGAGCATGTAGTGATTCCGTAAGGAAGAATTCTGTCAATTGTTGTAGGTACAGCTTTTTCACTAATAATGTGTTGCATTTCTCTGGGTTAAAACTGATGGTATCAATAATTTCAATCGAGGATTGGAATGTGTACTTGAAGCAATTGGGAATAAATCTCCGAATGTATTTAATTTGTTAGTGTTTTTTGTTTTAGAGCCTCTCTAGGCGATTTGTTGGACTTTGACTTGCTACTCAAATGTATTTAACCTGTAGGCCTCGTTTGATGTTTACGTCCTACGATTAGATTTGAATCGATAACGCTAATTGAAGATATGGTTGAATGATTTTAAATCGAGGGATTAGACGTCTACTACCTCCAACGGGGACACAATTGTTTCCACTTTAGAATGGTTAAAACTGCTTTCAAGTGTGACTTAGTACTACTGGTATTTCTCTTTACTTGTAAGTGAGGTCTTAAGTTCAATTCTTGACAAAGACGAATTTGAACTATATTATTATTAGCTCATTGTGAGGCTAAAATCACCCACTTCCCCTTAGTGTAGATAATATTGTTTGTTCAAAACAAAAAAAAACTGCTTTCAGGTGACTAAAGTGCTTACAATATAAAACAAACAAAAGTGCTTATGGATCGTAAAAACGCTCTTGAGCATTTTTATGCGCTTCTTCTAAAAGCACTTTTGAGCAAAAAATTCTTTCTACATAGGCATCCACAAACGGTCAATTATCAAATAAGCATGTATGACAGAGGTACGTTTTTGGGAGGATCAGGATCCTGTCAAATTTGCAATGAATTGGTGTGTTGATCCAAATGCAACTTTATCGGAATTTCAAATGTGCATGGTAATATAATATAGACATGTTGATGAGAAATTTTCAGTCTTTTCGAACATGTAGCGGTATATATTTTTATATAATTTGAGAGAAATTTTGCTTTTTTAAGTGTTTAACTAATTATTAATAACCTTTGGCGTATTATCACATGTTTCAAGCACGCTAAAACCTCTTCTAGATTGAGTGAGTGAGTTTAGTAAGAGTAACAAGTAGGCGACACTAGTGGCTTTTTAGTTGTGGACTAATGGAAGTAGAATTTTCTCTCCTCCTATTCTCATCCCCTTCCATTTTTTCCTCTTATATATTGTTTTTTGTCTTATTATTTCAATAAAAAAATCAATATAAGATGTTAACGTGGTTAAACCATAATCGTTCAAATAGGAGGGGAGGGAAGGAGAGAGAGATTAGGAGGGGAGAGAATCCTCCTCTGGACTAATGGACTGAGAAAGAAGTTGATACAATCTAACCACGTCTTTTCATATACATATTTTAGTGGGAGACACTATGGCCCTCAACAAAATCAAACAACCACTCATTCATTTTTTGGTTAATCTCAGTTTACTACCTTAAAGTTTCTTGATTTTCAACATTTGGTACATGAAATTTTTTTCGTCCCAATTTGGTACCTAAAATTATAATTATGGGACACTTTTATACATATGTTAAGTTTTCCGTCAGAACCTCCGTTAATTGATGACGTGGCATCCATATAGACAATGTCTGGACGCCACGTGTCAATATAGGCCCACGTGAATATTAAAAAATTAAAAAAAAAATTTATTTTTCCCTGCAAACCCAATCCGTCTCCTACCTCACCCCATCTTCCCCAACCCTTGCCTCCATTTTCCCTCCCTTCTCTCCTCTGCACCCACCCATCCGCTCTCTCCCTTCTCTCCTCATCTGCACCCACCTATCCGCTCCTCTCCCTTTTCTCTCCTCCACCTTTTGTAAAAACCTAACCCCAAAATCTGAGGAACCTGAATCTGAAATTGATCCAGAGCAGCTCCGGTTCGCGAGCCACCCGAGGAGAGAGAAGAATCGAAGTGCTAAAGCAGACGAGCCACCACGTGTCGGTGCCATCGCCGCCAAAACCCATAAGCAGACCATCGGCATTCTCTCTTTCGAGGTCGCCAATGTCGTGTCCAAGACCATCCACCTCCACAAGTCCTTCACCGACTCTGAGATCTCGAAGCTCTAAAACAAGATCTTGAAGTTTAGGAAGATGATTGCAGGAAATGGAGGGGGCGATGACAGCGAGGAGTTCGGATGAGAGGAACACAAGGTTAGAGAACATGTGCTGGCGAATTTGGAATTTGCTATGGGTTTGGTGGAATTTGAGGGTATTGATGTGGGATTGAGCTTCTTCAATTGATATTCTTGGTGGAATTAGAGGTGGATTTTGGTTTCTTCCTTGGAAGAAGACGGATTAAGTTTGCAGAGAAAAAGAAAATTTCCTTTTTCTTTTTTTTCTTAATTTTTTTTTAAATTTAAAATTAATTTTTTTTTAATATTCATGTGGCGTCTAGTTATTGTCCATGTGGTTGTCACGTCATCAATTAACGGAGGTTTTGACGGAAAACTTAACGGATGTATGAAAGTGTCCCATAATTATAACTTTAGGTACCAAACTAGGACGAAAAAAACTTCATGTACCAAATGTTGAAAACCAAGAAACTTTAAGGTAGTAAATTGAGATTAACTGTAACATCCCACATCACCCAGGGGAGTGGATCCTCTAAGCCATATATATATAAGAATGCACCAAGTGAATTTCAAAATATCATGAATGAGATTTTTAATCAATATAGCCATTTTTCAATTGTTTATATTGATGATGTGCTTATATATATATATATTTCCATCTCTACCTAGCATGAGGCATTTTGGGAGCTTACATTTAAGCAAGTTCGCGCGAGAGCAATCCCATGATGAGTGACCCACTGGGAAGTTCTCGTGTGAGTTCCCAGAAACAAAACCGTGAAGGCGTGGTGGGGGCCCAAATCGGACAATATCGTGCTACGGTGGAGTCGAGCCCGGGATGTGGTGGGGGACTGGGCCGAGATGTGATAATTTGGTATCAGAGCCAATCCCTGGCCGGATGTGTGTCGACAAGGACGCCGAGCCCCTAAGGGGGGTGGATTGTAACATCCCACATCGCCCAGGGGAGTGGATCCTCTAAGCCATATATGTATATTCTCATCTCTACCTAGCACGAGGCCTTTTGGGAGCTCATTGGCTTCGAGTTCCATCGGAATTCCGAAGTTAAGCGAGTTCGCTCGAAAGCAATCCCATGATGGGTAATCCACTGGGAAATTCTTGTGTGAGTTCCCAGAAACAAAACCGTGAGGGCGTGGTGGGGGCCCAAAGCGAACAATATCGTGCTACTGTGGTCGAGCCCGGGATGTGGTGGGGGCCCGGACCGGGATGTGACATTAACCCTTCATTTTTTTATATATGATATTCTATTTTACGAGAAGGAATATTCCACTCTCGGTATTGGTTGAGTCACATAATAGATCAGTTATAGCTATATATATATATATATTATAAATAAAAAAAAGACAACTAGTGGCAAGTCATAGTTATCCATCCCTTATGGGCCCGAAGAGACCATAGGGAATTTCACTCTGCCCGTGGTCAAGGTCAAGTAGACTCATCAGTTCAGAGTATCGAATCCAAGACCTTCGACATTCTTTTGTTTATTAGGGAACCGCAGTCCGCCCTTAAACTGGATCACTTGCTGTGTGGTTCAGTTATAGCTAAATACAATTGAACACAAATATTACACATCTTTGTCATTTGTGTGGGACTTCAAGTAAAAAAACCTCACGCGTAGCAACTGGACCCTAGTAGTGGTTGATGTTTTCTCATAACTTTTCCCTAATTGTTTCATTTTTAATCTAAAACTAAGTACTCATTAGTAATCACGACTAGAGTCACTAATTTGAATAACGGCTTAAATTATATTGATATGATGCCCGGTGGCATCATCTTGATACAAGTAACAGATCTTTATTTTTATTTTTATCAAACGATAGATTTGTTAGATAACACACGCCGTAGTGTAAGGACACCACTGTGGTAGATAACCACTTGCATACTAGTAACAGGTTTGAGTTAAGAGGTTTATGTTTGGACTAATTTGTTTGGTTAGTGTTATACACATACTTATTTTTACTTCTCACATACCTCTCTCAATTTTCGGCCGTCGAATTGAATGAGTTGAAGAAAATCAATGAAAAAAAATAACAAGAGTGTGTGAGAATTAAAAAATAAGGAACTTTAACGAAAAGCTCCCGGTACTGTTCGCTTTAACGAAAAATCATATTTTTACACTAAAAATGTACTATTTACTTTACTCTTTATTTTGTCCTTATCGTTAAAACTCAAAGTTTTCAAGCTCTTTTTATTAGTTTTTCTTAAAAAAAAAGTGGTGAAAAACTCTATTCATTTTTAGGTCACCCATTTATATAGTTTACTTAAGAAAGTGTCATTGTTTTAAAGAAAATCGCACAAAGTCTTATTACTTTAGGATTTAGGCAAATGTAATTCCCTCGTATAAATTAATAAAAGTATTGTACGATAAAAATTTACCTTAAAAATATGTCACTCGTTGTGAGGGGTGAGATAGAGGCACAGAAAAATACTCTCTCGAAATAACCAATTTTTTCTACACCTTAAAACTTCATAAATACATCGTTACCAAAAAGATATGAAACTTGTTACTTATCTTATATGTCACATCCCGACCTGGGACCCCACTATATTCCGGGCTCGACTCCGTCATAGCACGATATTGTCCGCTTCTCAAAAGGCATCGTGCTAGGTAGAGATGAGAATATACATATAAGGCTTACAAGATCCACTCCCATGGACGATATGAGATGTTACAATCCACCCCACTTAGGGGCCCGACGTCCTCGTCGGCACACATCCGGCAAGGGATTGGCTATGATACCAAATTGTCACATTCCGGCCCGGGCCCCCACTATATCCCGGGCTCGACTCCACCGTAGCACGATATTGTTAGTTTTGGGCCTCGACCATGCCCTCACAGTTTTGTTTTTGGGAACTCACACAAGAACTTCTTAGTGGATCACCCATCATGGGATTGCTCTCGCGCGCTACTCGCTTAACTTCGGAGTTCCTACGAAACCCGAAGTCAGTGAGCTCCCAAAAGATCTCGTGCTAGGTAAAGATGAGAATATACATATAAGGCTTACATGATCCACCCCCCTGAGCGATGTGGGATGTTACATTATATGTACTTGTTCTTCATTTGCATATGTTGGGATTTTGGTGGACCACAAAAAAAAACTTGAATTTGTATCTTAAATTTGTAATAGAGAACATTAATTAAATTAAAAGGGGTTTATACGCCGCTCAATTATTAGCCAAAGTACTTAAGTACCACATCATCAACCTACATTAATTAAATAAAAAGAGGAAATATAATGACCAAACACTTTAATATTTTGTGAACCTACATATTCAATAATACTCTTTATAATTAGTGCCTCCATCCCATAAGAGTAATACATATCAAGGATACGTTTTATTACAAATCATCGATTTATTTTCGAGTTTTTTTTTTGTGATTCAATATAATGGTTCGTTTTTAAATTCAGAAAAGAACACAAAATATTAGTGAGACATATTTATGAAGATACAGACTATCTTAAAGTAGTTATAAACTCTATAAAACTTCAACGTCCACTAGGATTGGCTTGTTGAAGCGTATATCCCGCGTTTTTTGCAAAACTCATAAAGTTATTACCACATTATATTGAATAGTTCCACTACTAAAGCCCCGTTTGGTATTTTTTTTTTTCACAAAAAATTGTTTCACTTTAAATTTAATCAATAAAAAGGTTTTTGGTAAAAGTAAAATATCGTGTTTATTTTCAAAGCAACATGTAGGTTGCTTGAATAAAAAACAAAGTCGAGCCTTTAATAAATATTTTCAATTTTTGTAATACCTTCATTAATTTTTTTTAATAATATTATTTAGCCTTCCACACATTTTATCTCTTAGAGAATAAAATAATCGCTACGACCTACCACTACAAACACTAACCTTACACAATCAACGCCATTAGCACCACCACAACTGCCACCACCACCACCATAACCACAACTGCCACTACCATCATTGTCACCACCTTCATTGCGCCACCGCCACCACCAGCGTTACCACTGCCCCTAGCACCATTATTACCTCTACATCCCAACCACCACATCCCACTAGCACCACCACCATATAACCACAACCGTCACCACTGTTACCACAACTACAACCTTCACCACCGGCGCTACCACCATTGTTACCTCTACAGCCCAACAGCCACATCCCACTATTAACACCACAACCGCCATTACCACCATCATCCCCACCACTGTTGTAGTCACCCCCACTTCTATTACTATGTCAATTTTGTCACTGTATACAATTACATTACTTTTACATTAAAATTATTAAACGCTTACACTGCTTTTCTTACACACATCACTTTTAAAATACAATTAATCAAACAATCTTCTATTTTATTTTACAGCTGATTATTCTTAAAGAACAACATAAACAATTTTTTTTAAAAGCACATCAATCTCAAACTGACCTTGAATCTCCCATAATGATATACATACTACATGGTCAAATATTCAAGTGGTTAAAAAGTAGAAATATTAAATCTCTCTTTCAAGAGATGGCCATTTGCATAATACGGTAATGTTTAGTGGCTCTTTTTCCTCCATGAGAGTTTTTTCCATGTAGTTTACTCGAGACGAGGTTTTTCCAGAGCCACGTTCTTTTCTATGCTCTCTGTACTAGTTTATTTGGTCGGTTATGAATGAAATCCTTTATTACTTTAAAAAAAAAAATTAATGAAAAAGACTTGAAAATTTTGAGTTTTAATAATAATGACAAAATAAATGGTAAAGTAAATAGTACCAGGATTAACTTTTTAGTGTAAAAATGTGATTTTTTTTGTTAAAATAAACAGTACTAGAAGCTTTTCGTTAAAGTTCCCTAAAAAAAAACTATCTCAGGCTAGCAAGATCTCTTGGCTGCTATTAACCATACTTACATACAATTTTATAATTTCAAGTACAATTTTAGTCCTGGATCTTAATCAGATTGTTGATCAAGCTATATCTAAACTGCTTATGGCTTATTTTCTAATTAATAAAGTTGATTAACCTTAATTAGTATTTGATTTAATTTCCACCCTTCATGTCCTAAGCTACTGACATCTTCTGAAGTTGGTTTAGGCAGATTCAACTGTGCAAATAACTCCTATTCAAGTGATCAAGTTGCCCATTAGAAAATTTTAAGTAATATTTGCTTTTGATGATTTGTAGACTCACACTTAATTTCTTCAAATAGGGAAAAGTTTCATCAAATAGGAAAAAGTTTCATCAAATAGGAAAAAGGGGGTTGGAATGCATCATGAAAGGGTCTCCATAAAAAGAATGATTCATATGTGGCACATGAATAGCGTTTATTTGAAAAAATTATTGTACGCATTGGCTATATATATTATCAAATAAGTTGAACTTACATGCACATTGATTCATTTGTGTCACATGTATAGCGTTTATTTGGAAAAGTTGTAAGGAAAACTAATGAAAAGGGTTTGAAAACTTTGAGTTTTAATGATAAGGACAAAATAAAGGGTAAAGTGAATAGTACCAGGATTGACTTTTTAGTGTAAAAATGTGGTTTTTCATTAAAGTGAACAGTACCGGGTGCTTTTCGTTAAAGTTCTCAAAGTTGTATGCGTTGGTTATATAACTTATTTTTTTCGTTCAAACATGTTGAACTTACATGGGTTCTAATTTTGTGAGAAACACTTTATGCATAACTTGTGCATACAATAAATTTTGGAACTCTAAGTGAATCATGAAAACATATATTTCAGGACTGTCACTCATTCTTAAATTTAATATTAGGTTGATTAAGCATTCATACGTTCTAGTTTCTTGGGCGGTCAGTGTTTAGTAAATTTGTTTAACAGATAAGCACTTGTATATCCATCACATGTCCAAACACATGTAGCATGACACCATGCTAATCTTAAGGCAATATACACCGGCCTTTTTAGATAGTCAATGTCGAGTTGACTTTTCAAATGGCTAGAAACTTTATTTATGGACTAAATGACTATGGAATACAAGTCTCTCCCCCCTAACCTTGTTTAGGACATTGCTTCCATACCTTAAAATCTCATGGACTCATTCATAGTGTATTATGTCTATAATAACTTATGAATGAATTAATCTTGCCCTATTATTAATTAACTAAAATGAATTTGTTACATAATATCCAATATTACGAATTTGGCTTTAGGGCACAACTCTAATAGGTTAGCCAATCCCAATTCGTGGGTTGGGTTGGGTATGTGGGTTTATTTAGGTTCAGGTTCAAATGAGTTCGATCTTACTTGGGTTGGGTTCGGGTTTGTCCAACTTTATCGGGTTCAAATGAGTTTTCCCGGCCCCTGAAAATGGTGGATAACCGTGGCTTGCCATTAGTTGTTTCCCTTTAAAAAAAAAAAAGTTGGGTTAGGTCGAGTTGGGTTTGAACAAACTTTTTACTTCATTATAACAATCGGGTTTGAAATTGGTTGGACAATAACGAATTCGAATTGACCTAACCCAAATTGCACATCTTTCAATAACCCATTAAAGAAAGGAATTTACTAGGAAAATCTTGTTTATTCAATGAGAACTGAAGCATTTCATACACCATTTATTTCAATTTCTTTTTTACTAATAGGCAATAGGTAATAAATAAGATGGTGATAGTCTGATAGATAAATCTAATGACCAAATCTAATAAAATCTTATCTAATCTAATCAACAATTAAAACTGTACTCTAAACTCACCTGCCACCACCGCTTCAAATTTTAACTTTCGGAACAAGGATTGTCTGCCCTCCACTTCCCGTTCCCTTTTGTTTGTGTGGTCACGATTAAGTCACGTCAATATTTTATATTACTATTTATTTTTGTCTTATTATATTTATAAAAAAACAATATAAATTGTTAACGTAGCTTAACCGTGACCACATAAAATAGGAGGGCACGAAAAGGACACTAAAAGTGGAGGGCAGACGATCATTGTCCTAACTTTTGACCCAGGTGGCAGTGGCGCACTACATACGACACTAATTGCCTTCACTTGGATGTCGTACGAAACGCCAACAGGATACGCACATAGGGCAATAAGAAATGAACCGTTTCTGTTTTTGTGCAAGTCAGTCCAACGGGCGGTCAGGATTTGCTTACCCCTTTCCCAAAAAGATCAGCCCCGTGACGTCATTCCTAGACGGCGACACGGACGCGCCGTTTCGTAATTGAGTGGCGGCATGTAAGTTGTAAGGCCCACATACCCGAACACGGCGGGAGCAAAAAAAATAAATTTAATACGTGGACGTTCGTGACAGGCTGTTGTTGAGTAGCCGGGTCCCATGCTCATAAGCCCGCCACGTCAGGTAGGGTTTTCCTTTCCTTCATGATTTCTAATTTTCACTTTTACTTTTTTAAATTTGGTAAGTCCCACAACTTTCCATTTTGGAAGGATTTTAATCACATCTTTAAGAAAAGAAATTTCCTTTTATAAAAGAATCAGTGGGTGGCTTTGTCACGACTATCTATTTTCTTATGAGCCGAGAAGAAGCTTCAGGAAAACTTGAGTTTATGCTTTTAACTTTAAATTATGTCTCATAGTATTAATTAATTTAACATAATTATCTTATTATTTGTCTGAACTCTAAACAAAAATCCCAACTTTGAAGATGATTCAATTTTTGTTAAGCACCTACAAGTCTTGTGTTTTGAATATATTTAACGGTTAAATTTGATTAAATGATATAAATTAAGTGACGACATAGGTTGGTAGTATAACACCCCGTAGTTACTCTAGAAAGTTACTTGATCTATGGTGTATTTTTATGTTTCTTTAATTGTGTCTTAGTGATTGTGAAACGTACATAATTATAACTTGAAAAATAAATTAGATTAACAATCGTTTAATTATTTAAATTCAAATTCCTTAACTTATAGTGTGAATGAGAAAATTTAAGATTACTTAAGAATTTCAAAATGACGGAATTTTATTTTTTATAATTTGTGAATTTTCTTGGTTAGTTAACTTAAAAGAACAATGAAATTTGAATATGGATTTTTGACTTTTGAACTATCACTTATAGAAATTTGAAAATGACACTCATTTACATGAATTTAAACTTCGGGATTGGAGGCCCCAAATTCCGATATTTTTTTCCACACTGAAATTCTAATTTTTTATATTTATGAATCCAACAAGGAAATTGATTAGAAATTGTTTATGAAGTAGTCGGAAATATGGTCCCCAACAACTTTTCGAGTGGGAAAATACATTTATCTAACAAGTTTACCTCACTGTAGTGTCTTATGTCACTGAAATATCATAAATGTCTGTTTGTAGTGTAGTAAACCGTATCTTATAAGTTGTAGGAAATGTTAAGGAGACTATCTATTTAAACTATAAGGTGTGATTGTTGAATAAATTATTATTTAAATATTCATAAATATATTTATTTTCTATTGATAACACATCATATAATTTAGAAAACTTTAACGAAAAGTTCCTGGTACCATTCACTTTAATAAAAAAACCCACATTTTTACACTAAAAAGTCAATCTTCATACTATTCACTTCACCCTTTATTTTGTCTTTATCGTTAAAACTTAAAATTTTCAAACATTTTTCCATTAATTTTCCTTATAATTTACAACTATAAACTGAAAATTGATCCATCTAACATACTCTCTTTGAGATTTTAGCTTCTCCTCTTTTCCTTCGTTATATTTAAAATCAAATAATAAGAATAAACCAGGCCATTTTACACACTTCACACTTTGTAGTTTACTCTTCTCCCTCTCACACGCTCTCTCTCTAGCTCTCGGCAAAAACCAAGTTGTGATCCCGTTGTTTCTGGACCTCTAGTGTTGTGTATGCACTCCTCTCTCTCCCTCTCACTTCCACTCGCACTCTATAAAGTTTCAATCTTTCGCACTCCAACTCACTTTCCTGCTATTTTCTGATCCTGGGTTTCTGTTTTTGTAATGTGAGTGCAGTGATTTCCGGTTCCTTTCGGCCGGAGAATGGCATATATGTGCGCGGACAGTGGAAATCTAATGGCGATTGCCCAGCAAGTCATCCAGCAGAAGCAGCAGCAGGAGCAGCAGCAGCAACAGCGCCACCATCACCACCAGCCGCCGCTCGGTGCTTTCTCCCTCACTCCATGGCCCAACAACAACCACCACACTCCCACTCAAAGCCCCAATTTGGGCTTCGGGTTGACCGGGTCGGGGTTTTCCGACCCGTTTCAGCTTCCGGGAAGTTCCGACGCCGGTGGGGAGCCTGGGTTTCCGTTTCCTAACTTGGATCACCACTCCGCCGGGTTTAGGTTTTCGGATTTGGGCGGCGGTGGCCCGGCCGAGTTCGACTCGGACGAGTGGATGGATAGCATAATAGGCGGTGGGGATTCAACGGATAGTTCTAACCTGCCTTCTGCTTGCGACACGTGGCAGGGGAGCAATTCTGATTTCGGTCTCTACGGCGCCGATCCGTTTCGACCCCACTGCCCGAGTCGACTCAGCAATCCCTGTTCTCCGCCGTCAGATCTCAACCGAGTCATATTCTCCGAGACCCAGAACCAATTGCCAGCGTGGACTTCACCGCTGCCACAGCAACTACACCAGGTTTCGGTTAAGGAGTCCAAATCAACCGACCCTCAGTCACTCCAAAACGACGCCGTCGGAGTATCGTTAAGGTCGCCCGAGATCGAGTCAGAACCGCCGCTGCTAAAAGCCCTCCTCGACTGCGCCAGGCTCGCCGAGTCCGACCCCGACGGCGCCGTCAAGTCTCTGGTTCGACTCAGGGAATCGGTCTCGGACCACGGAGATCCAACTGAAAGAGTCGCCTTTTACTTCGCCGAAGCGCTGCAAAATAGAGTGTCGTTTCTGCAATCAGAGAAGAGCTTTACGACTGCGTACGACACTCCTTGCGAGGACTTCACGCTGTCGTACAAGGCCCTAAACGACGCATGCCCGTATTCCAAGTTTGCCCATTTAACGGCGAACCAAGCGATACTCGAAGCGACGGAGAGAGCTACCAAGATCCACATAGTCGACTTCGGAATCGTCCAAGGGGTCCAATGGGCGGCACTGCTGCAGGCTCTCGCGACCCGGCCCACCGGAAAACCAGTCAGTATTCGGATCTCCGGCATACCCGCTCCTTCTCTTGGGGATTCTCCGGCGGACTCGCTAATTGCTACTGGAAATCGACTCCGAGAGTTCGCGAAGCTTCTGGAGCTCAACTTCGAGTTCGAACCGATTCTGACTCCGGTTCACCAGCTTGACGAGTCGTGCGTTCGGGTGGACCCGGACGAGTCCTTGGCTGTGAACCTGGTGCTCCAATTGTACAACCTGCTTGACGAGAAACCAACAGCAGTTCAATCTGCTCTGAAGCTGGCGAAGTCTCTGAACCCACAGATTGTGACTTTGGGCGAGTACGAAGCGAATTTGAACCGGGTCGGGTTCGCCAGCCGGTTCAAGAACGCATTGAAGTACTACGCTGCGCTGTTCGAATCGTTGGAGCCGAACATGATCCGAGACTCACCGGAGCGGCTGAAAGTGGAGAGGCTTTTACTGGGTCGACGAATTGGCAGCTTGGTCGGGCCGGAGCAACCGGGAACCAAAAGAGAACGGTTCGAAGACAAAGAGCAGTGGAAGTATCTGATGGAATGCTCCGGCTTTGAGCCGGTAGCCCTCAGCCATTACTCCGTCAGCCAAGCGAAAATCCTGCTCTGGAACTACAACTACAGTTCTTTGTATTCTCTAAGGGAATCTCCACCTGGGTTTCTCTCTTTGTCCTGGAATGAAGTTCCTCTGTTCACGGTTTCTTCATGGCGTTAATGGGTTTTGCTTCGATTTCGAAATCGGGTTATCGGGTTTTCGCCAGGTCTTTTTTGTTCTGGGCCGGAGCCTGTTAGTTTCAGTACTCCATTGACAGCCATTGACGGAAATCAGAGATGGAACTCAAGACTCTGCCTTAGTAAAAATCTTAACAGTTAGTAGTTTCCATCAGTGTTAATTTTTTAGCTTTTTGGGTGGCAAATTGCTTGTTAATTTCGTAGTTTGGTTCCTAGGTTTTTTCAACTTCCTCTGTTTTTTGGCTTCTTGGTTGGGGCTTTTCTTACAGGTTTGACGTTTAAAACTATGAAATATGACTAATTGTAAAGAAAAAAAAGGGCATTGAAATGAAAGGTTAAAAGGGTTCGGCCCCCTTTGTTCTCTGTAATTCTGTTTGTAAATTTGAATCTTGATATTGAGTTTAATTTCCATTTAATTTCAGCTTAATTCTTTGAGTAGTGATTTTCACTCTCGTTTTCTCGTTTTGGACCCGTTTAATTTATTCAATTCAAGTCAATTCAAGACGGGAAAATAACGACTAATCATACTTGGACACTCACCAGTGAGTATTTCTTTTTTTAATTCGTTCAAAAATATTTAACATTTGTTTTATTGTTTTAAAATATAACGGACGTGTTTAATTTTTCTTAAGACTTAAAAAACAAGGAACATATCAGCGGACAAGTTTGAACCGGGAGTTAAGAGTCGGTGATTTTATTGACAATAATTGTTGGGGTAGAAATCATCTGATTGAAGTTGTTGATCAAGACATTGTTATTCTTTGATCCTTTGCAAAGTCCAAATGATAGATTTGTGTAGGGTGCGTCAACTAATGGATAATTTTCAATTAAGACTGGAACTTGGTTAATGGTTGCAGAGTCATAACCAACGGGATGAGGTAGACAGAAATTACTAAAGAAAATGTGGAAACTATTGATTCTCCCAAAGGTGAAAATGTTTCCTTGGCTTCTAAGTGTTCGTTTGTATGTGTTTTTAAAATGATTGAAAGTGCTTTTAGAGAAAATGTTTTTTTGTTCAAAAAGCATTTAAAGTGCTTTCTGCAAGAAGCACCAGTTATGTGCTTCTTTCAGGAAGCACTTTAAGTGCTTTTCCAGAATATACTTGCATTTTTACTAAGAATTAGTTCCAAAAACATTTTCAACAAAAGCGCTTTCAGTCATCTTAAAAGTACATCCAAACGAGCTCTAATTCACGAGAGGCTTCAAACTAGAAAACGTCTGAGTAAATTATTAAAAATGGAGAGGATCAAGGTCACTTATTTCTTAACTGCCAATATGCAAAAACTGTATGGAATTAATTTGGAATTCTACATAAAAGGAGGAATTATGTAACTTAAGTAAGGTTTTCTTTAACTGCTGGTAAATTTGGAATGCTCGATAGAACCTGAAATCCATTATTGAAGACATAAAATAGCTGGGCTCTGAGTTCAATTGTATTCAGTGGAACCATGTGTACAAAGAAACAAATTTTGTAGCTGACGCCTTTGGCACACCTTGGTCTCACCTTATCGGACCCTCACTTTTGGGAGCATTGCTTACAGACTTTAGCTCATATTGCTTTTATTTTTTATTTTATGGGAAACAGTTGTACAAGAGGTTTTAAGCTTTGAATGTAGTTTATTTTTCTATCAAAAAAAAAAAAAAAAAAAGGAACATGTAACTTTTTTTTATTAGGCCAAATCAGAAAGTGAGTACTACCTTAGGATTATCCGTCTTAATTACCTAAACTAATACCAACATGCAGGGATTTTACATAATACATTTGCGCATACTACACTGACATCCGAGGCTATTGGTTTCTTAACTATTGGATTATTGGTTGCTTATTCCACGCTGCATTCATCCAGCGCATGTCATATTATCAAAAGGTATGCATTTGTGGTGTTATCCTAAACTATGCATTTGTGGTGTTATCCTAAACTAACATCACCCTAAACCCTAACTATCACCGCATCGCTCTATGTCTCAACTTTCTCACATATATATAGAATTGCATATTAATTTGAGATACACAACGACAATGATTTATTCGGTGCAGGTAAGTCTCCCTCTCACAGTAGACTCAATATTTTATCTCCTTAAATTCTTAACTGGTGTCCACATTAGGGTTTTTCAATGCTTATGCAATAAGGCATCGGATTTTTCATTTTTGTGACTTGCAGAAGAAGTAAATGATCAAATATGACAGTTTTAATTGCTTCAATATTGACAGTGACTGTAAAGTGGCCTTCCGAGGAGGACGGCCTGCAAGCAAAAGCAATCTGCCACAAAAATCTTTCTTCTCCTGCAGCGGAAACCTTTCCATATTCAGAGGCTGTTGCTTTAGGGTTGCGTAATCAATTTTCTTAAACCAGCGCAAGGACAATGACTTGGACTTCAAACTTCAAATCCATGGGTCCAAGTTATCTTCTCGATTTTAATATTAATGGCGGTCCCGTTCAATCTCCGATCAATCCCTCTCTCTCTGGATCTCGACCTCTCGAGCGGAGAGAGAGAGAGAGAGAGAGAGAGAGAGAGAGAGAGAGAGAGAGAGAGAGAGAGAGAGAGAGAGAGAGAGAGAGAGAGAGAGAGAGAGAGAGAGAGAGAGAGAGGGGGATTGAAGCAGCTGAGGAGGAGAAGCATTGCCTTTCCTAGTCAGTGTACAAAATCAATGGGGCCAAAATACAGTGGACCGCATGACAAATAATGCTGCTGCTTAAGGTCCGAGCGATTGTGACAATTCAGGACTCAATTGTAAAGGGAAACGTTTGAGTTTATAGAAATTTCATATTTTGCCTTAGGTTAGGGTCCGATTTTTGCTAAAAATCACAAATGTGGGGTTCGGTACAAGTCTCTTTCGATCTTTTTGCTCAGTTTACTTGTAGAACACGAACCCCTTCTTGAATTGCAAAAATGGACCCTTACTAGCCCCTCCACTCTGTCACTACAATGTGACATATCATTCTCACAAGTGGCGAGAAATGATCAAATAGTTGTTTCAAACTTAGAATTTGTATCTTCGAGTAGATGTGAGCCAGACGAGTTGATCATCAAAGTAATGTGTCAGTTTCGTAGTACCCAAATACAATTGGTTCTTTTTGTAAATTCAAACATTCTGAAATATCGCGTTGTAAGTATAAACAAATAAACTGTTTTTTATCTTTCTTAACTAATTAATTTAATTAGTCCAGCAAATTGCATATGTAGTGGCTCAACCTAGTAAAATTTTTGCTGTTAATTACTTGAAAGAGGTATGTGTTCATCACTAATTGTCCCCAAGACAACCTGATTTGGTAACTTGACAGCTAAGGCACTGGTTAACCCAGTTATAATCTGAAAGTCATGAACTAATAAATGGTGGAATTGGAAGTAATTGACAAGAGTTACCAGAGGTTATTTTTTTTGTTACTCTAGTGTGTGTGTGTCAAAGAGAACTCTTCTGGATATGCCTTTGGCCATTCAAACATTGTTATGTGACAAGTGAATTTCCCAAAACGGCTATGTGAAAGAGCCCAACACTAAGAAATTGGGGGTGCAATTTCGCCAAGAAAATGTCATGTGTGTGTATTGTATATTGTACCTAGACATATTTACTGATTAAGTACATGTCGGAATAATGCGTATACCTTATTACTATTGTTTAAACTCAAGTGATATCGTCATACAAACTCTCATAAATGTTTAGCTCACACTGTGCCAGTGTGACTAGAATTTATTGTCTTAGCATAATAAAACACTGAATCTAGTACTTCAATCTATAAATTCTAAAGATTTATAAAGTACTTTAGTATATAAAACAAAATAATATAGATTTTTTTTTAGGAAAACTAATGAAAAGGGCTTGAAAACTTTGAGTTTTAATGATAAGGACAAATTAAAGGGTAAAGTGAATAGTACCAGGTTTGACGTTTTAGTGTAAAAATGTGGTTTTTCGTTAAAGTGAACAGTACCGTGGGCTTTTCGTTAAAACTCCCTTTTTTTTTTGTGAACAGAAGATTTTTTTTTTCTTTTAGTTGGGATATAGATATAGTTGGGGTTAAAAGGTGAGAACTTTAGACAACGGTAATGAAATAGTGCAAAGAAGATTGAAGGGTTTAGTCAAAACCTTGACTAGTCTTTTGCAGCCAACAGCTGTTGATAATATAGGAAGCGTTTGCTTTGCAGTTTGCAATTGCACGACTCTCATCCGATCAAATCATACTTTTCGCTACCCAAATACGGATAGAACTTCGCTGCTAAACAGATCAGCATCAGCAGTAGCTGTTTACGACCAATCATGACTAGATACGTATCTAAATTTTTATTTTTTAATTAAAACTTGGGCACGTGTTCAATCATAATTGGTTGTAAGCAGCATCCAAGTCCAGTTCCCCAAATATTTTAGGGTCTGGTTGGTCGTTCGCAAGAAGGATTTTCTTCCTTCTATTTTTTAACTCATTTCCTCTCATTTTTTTCACACTTTTTTGTTTTATTTTTCTCTTTTTAAAGAAGTTAATACAAAATATTAACGTCTGAATCTTATTTGTTCGGTTCTACCTCTTCTCCCTCACTCACATAATTCCAACTAAATTTTAACTTAATCATGGCCTTTCAATTAAACGAAAAGAGAAGGAAAAAAAAAATTGAACTTGGCTGTTGAAAAGATCAGCCGCATATCCGAAAAAAATTGAACTTGGCTGTTGAAAAGATCAGCCGCATATTCGTCTTGCCAAGGCTGGATTTTAGAATGTTGTGAGATGATGACATCATGCTTGCTGCAACGGTCGTGTGGGACCACCTTCCTTCGCACTTGTTGACTTGTAGTAGCATAAAAAAGTGACATGTCAGATATGCATTGGCTGACTGGATCATGAGTCATGACTCATATTTACTACCGCTGCCGAAAGTAAAGAGACTAAAAGGTTGTCATCGACAAGATCATCTTACGTTGAATCGACTGCAAATTGTAGTTGAATTCTATGGAATGTCCACACGGCATGTCTCATAAATTCCCTTACTTTCCTGTAAAACTAGGTAACCCAAAGATTGTGGCTCTACCATTTTGCTGCAGCTGTGACGTAAAAAGTTCCCCGGCGAACTATCTGGTCACATGAGTTTTTCGTATTTTGATCTCATCTGATTTCATGATGTTCCAACTGTTATGAGAACGTTGTTTTTTGTGGTAAACCAACTTAAATCTTGTGAATGAGAAGACTTTACGTGCACCTTTCAAGAATCGGAAAGCCAACTAAAAGATTTTAGTAAAATCTCAAATGAGGTGACACGATATAATTAATTTGGAACACTACGGTGACAATATGATAGTATTTGGTTTACATAGGTTCTTAGTTCTGGTTTACAGTCGCACACTACGGTGACACCAAGGCAACGTAACAAAAAACAACTTTCTGTTGGGTTTAATGGGTCAAGTTGGCGGTAGCCCATAGTTGTCAACAGTGGAGGCTATAGGCTGCGTTCTGGGCTGGAAAATATTGGGCTTTTTATCCTATAGAATGAACAACGACACCGACTAGTCTAAACCCACACACTTTGTGTGGGAGCAGTTTTTTTTATTTTTTATTAATTTGTTTGTAGGCACGGGTTTGTGCAGTTAATGTGAGCCACTTAGTACTACGGCCTATTAATATTTCTTTTTATTTGTAAGTGAAAGATCTTATATTCGATTCTCGTCTAAGACGAATTTTAACCATATTATTGCTAGTTTATTGTGAAGATAATACTACAAGACCGTAACACTATCAAAAGAATCAACAATCCAACTATGAGCTACGTGGGCCAAGTCATAATTCAGTTGGTGCTTGTATCATTAATTATTTCATTTTCCTAGGGTACGAGGAACTTAACTTGAATTCACTGATTCCTACCGCTTCTGTTATTGTTGCTAGGTCGGCTGTAGAAGGGATCGCGAGATAAGTAGACTATCTTCAAATGAGATGTCAAATATGTCAAATATGATTAAAAGACATTCAAGTGTTCATCAATGGATATGCCATATATGATGTGGCATGAGAGTCATTTGACTCCTTACTTTCTAGCTGCATTTTTTTGACAGCAAACAAAAAAAGAATCAAATATATTTAATTTAATTTTTTAATGTTTGAGTCCCATTAACAACTAATAGAATACAAACTAAAATTAAATTTGATTGTTTTTTAATAGTTAATGTAACTTTAGGCCCAATAAAATAAAATAAATAAATATTTGACACATCTATTGGAAAAGAAGAAGATTTAGCATTTGTATTCAATTTGCATATCAGCCATCAAATAAAATTTTGACATATCCTCAGAGGAGAAATTTTTAATTGTGACGGGAACACAAGTGGTACACCACGTGTTTTAATATGAGTGGTGGGAAATTTTATTTTTTAAGTTATTAACTTTTTAGTACACATATTCCACAATTTGCATATTAACATATGGTGTACCACTCTGTGTACCGGTCACACCAAAAAATCTCTCCTCTTAGGGGTCGTGGGAAAAATCCGTACTTTATTGCTTATCCAATACAAAAAGGTTTTTTATATTAGCACCCCACAAAATGTTGAATGCACCCCACATTAAAATTTAATATTAAATAACTTATTTACTCCACTATGTAATGACAATTTTGACCTTATTAGGTTTAAAAAAAATTAAAAAAAATTCTAAATACACCCCAAATCATCTTTAGCGTATTATTTCTCTTCTTCAACTATCAAAACCCCTCTCACCCTCCATTGTTGAACGAAACCCTAACCAATGAAACTACAGACATGTTGATTGAGAAAAATTATTTTTGATTAATGGAACACGAAATCGATATACCTTCCACATGTATTGAGATAAGGTAATTTTGAAGGTCTAATGGAATCATTTGGTGCCAATCCCCATCAAATTTGTTGGTTCTTTTATGTTATTTGTATTAGAAAGATGGAGACCTAGTTCTTTTCGACAAAAAAAAAGAAAAAAAAGATGGAGACCTAGTTCTTCAATATATGAATGACAACATATGTCTGGGAAAACCCACCTTATCATCCCCAAGAGAAAAGTTTAGCGATTAAGAAAGGAAACATTTTCTGCGGCCACCCTTGAGAAAAGGGGTAGGAACTATAGGAATCTATTTCAATTGAATGTTAGACAGCCACACGCATGAAATTGAGTTGCATCTGTTCATATAGTATTAAATATCAATGGCTCTCAGATGATTTGAAATCATTCAGCAAACGAAACGTTCAAATGTTTAGATTCAGTCCATGAAAATTAAAAATGAGTGTTATAAGATTTGAGAAATGTGGGGTGTATGTAGAAAATATAAGATGTATATTGAGAATGTAGGGTGTGGGAGTATTATGGAGAAATATGTGGGGTGTATTAAGATAATTTTGAAGTGAAAAAGCAAATGTGGGGTGTATTAAGTATGTGAGGTTTATTCAACAATTTATGGGGTGTTAATATAATAAGCCTACAAAAAAACTAAACAGGCTATTTTTATTATTATTTTATACACTGGTGTGATACCTTTATTTCCCGCAGGGGCAACCAATAAAACCTGCCCACGTCGTTGCTCATCCGTATCCCTTATCTTATCCCAGCAAAAAACCGTGTCAAGATTCAAATGGCATGTAGTGCCGTGCGCACTTGAATTGCTACGTAATCACTTTTCTCTCCAAAATTCGATACGTGTCCCCACATCATCACGTACCACGACGTAAGAACAAGGCTTCTGGTAACATTCCTACAAGAGTCGGAGAAATCTGGTGACTTCCCAGATTTTTACACTGCGTGAGTGTATAAAACAACACAAGTTTCAACCTCTGAGTATAAATAGCAAAGCAGCGCAAATTTGAAGATGCAGAAGATGATCACCGCGATCAGATTAATTAGACCACAACCGCCAGGTTTGATATTCACGCCGCCGCTGCCGTCAAACTTAGGCCGGAAAGCTACCGGAGTCCGATTCAAGCATGCTGCAAGTGTTCACGTTTTTAGTGAGAACAGTAACATGGATAAGCAGCAGGAGGAACCTACTCTGAAAACTGGGTTAGTATATTTTCTTTTACATGTACTTGTTTTTTTTTCAAATTCATGACTAGAAAAGATAGAACTTTGTGTCGATAACGTGGCTAATGTATCAATAATATGCCGATTATGTCTTGGTTGATTCTAACATATTATTTATGGAAATTTTGGTTCTCGTCTTTGATTGACTAAAATTTTAGGAAAACTAATGGAAATGACTTGAAAACTTTGAGTTTTAATGATAAGAACAAAATAAAGGATAAAGTGAATTGTACAGGACTTTTTAGGATAAAAATGTGGTTTTTGGTTAAAATAAACAGTATTGCGGGCTTTTCGTTAAAACTCTCTAAAATTTTAGGTCGAAAGCTTTATTAATTTGAATACTTTGATTAAAATATCAAATTTCAGTATTAATTAATAAATTTAATAACATAAATTGTTAAATTATTCTTAAAATCATTCACAGGGTTAATACTGAATATGAATGTTTAATTTTTAAAAGTAAAATGTTTATTTTTATTTTTAAATAGTGGTGTGTGTTAAATTAAAAAAAGATACATTTCATTTCAAAATATGCGTATATAAAAAAGAAAAAGTGAATAGGTTCACTTTCTAAATTAATAAAATAGGGACATTTTACATAAAATAGATTGGTATATTTTACATATATAGAACAAAGTGGTACAGAAAAATTGGTAAAAATAATAGAATATTGAGTTTGCTGATTGAAAATATTAAAAAAAAAAAAAGTGCAAAATCAGGAGAGGTGTACGTTCCTCAGTGGCTAAAACTTTGAGTGTCAAAATTGGTGGTTTAAATCTGTTGACTAAGGTGTTTGTATATGAACACTATCAGAGACATTTTGTTGGAGTCTTTCGGGGTCGGGTATGCATCGAGGTGCGAGGACGAAGGATATGGTGGGATATACGGGGCTATAACGGAGCAGGCTCAGCTGATCCATGACGACCATCCGGCCAACGACAAGTCGCCGGGAAGTGAAGTGAAGGAGAAGAAGAAAGCCCGACACAAGACGAGTCCCTCTGCATAGATAAAATACAGCACGCTGCATCTGCATGTGTCTTTTGTTTTTTGAAGAGCAAATGCCAGACTCGTGTGAGAGTCTGGTTCGAGTGGTTAACTATATGTCCTCCTTGTAATTTATTACTCAGCTTGTTGTAGGTGTATGTAAATATTTTGTGTTAATAAATAATTAATGTCATAGTTTTCTCATCGCGTGGTTGGAGATAGTTCACAATCAAGTCAATGGTTGCCCAACACAATGAGAGATTTTTCACTACATAAGGAAAGTAAAGCGGTACACGTGTAGTGTAGTGTAATACCAGACATATTAATCTAGTTCACGATTAAGTGAACGGTTACAACACGATGAGAGATTTTTCAATACGTAAGGAAAGTAAAATGGTACAACACGTGTAGGGTAACACGAGTCATATTAATCATGTTGTATACTTTATTTCTTTTACAAAAAATGATAGTGATATCATTAACAAATAAGAACAAGTACAAGGGTTCCCACATAGGTACATTCTTTAGACCAATTCAATGATCTAAAGATAATTTGCACAAACAAGCATAAGGATAATCCTCCCAATTTGGCTACCACAAGCATTATGTATTAGCACAAGTGCACAAGTTTAGCTCCATCACAAATACGCAACGAACCTAATTAGGCACATGTAATGTCACTGCCAATAAGCGATACCACATCAAACCATCGTTAACAAGCAACCACATTACTCGCTAGACGAGACATTACCCGCTAAATGCGGTACAAACAAAACCTACACTTAAATTGTAATTAGAAAGTGGAGTGTGCGGTGTACCATTATTCACTACAATCCATTTATTTCTAGTTGTGATGGGCGAAATTGAACTTCCGTCCCGTAGAACCGGACATATTTGCCACTTGGGGACTTGACAATTTTTACCCGCATGTATTTACTGGTTCATCGTCGTAAGTTTTTCTTCATGTATTTATAGCAAGCTGTAAAAATTCTGTAAGAATGCAAAAGATGATTCATGCAGTAAAATCACTCAGAACCCAAATCCGAGCACCGTGGAACTCGGGTCGGATTGCTTCCGGAGTCGTATTAAGGCAGGCCACAACTATTTCTAGCGATCCAAACAGTAAACACAACATGAACAAGGCAGAGTGTCCCGATCAGAAAACTGGGTTAGTTGCTTATTGCTTTGTGGTACTCAAAATTTTATAGCTTTTGTGTGCAGGTAATTAATGTTATATTGTCATGCTCGAGGATGGATTCTTTTTTTTTATGTTTTTTTTTTCCAACAATTTTGTTCGTGAACGTTTTCGTTGAAATTGATGTGATAACTTATAAGCAATACTACGAGACGTATAATAAGAAATCAAGGGGGCGTTTGTTGCGTCGGACTATCTCGGACTGGACTAGCTTCAAGGACTAAGCTGGACTGGCTTAGACTAGACTAAGCTGGACTAACTTAGTGAAGCGTTTGGTGCAGTGTTGGACTAAGAAGTTGGATAATAACAAATTGTAATATTATATTATTTAATATATAAATTATTAATATTTTATTATGATCTAGGTGACCGGAGATGACGAGGAGTCTATCGGGAGTAAGTGGTTGTTGAGTATGACGAGGACGAGAGAGGATAGTCTTAGCTAGTCCCATGGTTATTGGGGGGTCTCGCTAAGACCTCTTAGTGAAGGGTTTTGTTCATGCTAGTCCCCTTTAGTCTCATTAATGTTAGTCCTAGCATGGAACAAACACGGTATTGGACTAACAGCTAGTCCAGTCCAGTCCAGTCCCACTTAGTGAGGGCAAACAAACGCCCCCAAGTGGTTCTTGACAAAATATTTCTCACTAACTTTCCAATAAAAAAAATCACAAATACTTTCTCTGCCAAAAATTATCACGAATATTTGTTTTTTTGTGCTTTAAAAGCATTTTTAACTATATTCTAAAAGCACTTTCTCTTTGTTCAAAAAAAAAAAAAAAAAAAAAAAGCACTTTCTAGTAGACGTATTGTTTGATATATCATATATTTTCCATAGCTTGAGATGTACATTCAAACAAAAATTATCCTATTAACGGTCAAGTTTAATCACTCTTAAACTTTCATTAGAATCAACGTTTAGATTCATAAAGACCCTTATAAAAATTGACAGTCGTACAATGTAAGCAATTTATGATGCTAGACAGTTCAAGAAAGTTCTGTTTATGATTAGCAGCTAAATGTAATCACTTAATGTACGTTCTTATATAGAGATGTGATGTCCCAATCATTTGGGGAAGGGTACGCGACGAGGTCCGATGAAGAAGGATTTGGAGGAGTGTTTTCGGACAACCAGACTTTTCCGAAGACGGAACAGGATCAGCTGATCCATGAGAATCACCCTGCTTATGACAAGACGCAGGGAAGCGAAGTCAAGGAGAAGGAGAAAGGGAGATGCCAGACCCAGGCCAATGCATCTACAAACTAATTAAGCAACCAATGCCAATAGCCCTAATGTCTCTACAAAATGACTGCATGGATACGTGGCTTTTTATGTAGCTCCTTTTCATTTTTTATAAAGACCGCATCCAAAGTTTCTATTTTTGTTATGTGTTGATCATCAAGAGTGCATGGACGCTCAATTTGAGTGATTGAACTATAGTTCTTCTTGGTAATCCTAGCTATATGTAAGTATTAATGCTAATAAGTAATCATTCTTAGCTTGCTTTTTCATTCGGATTATCTTCATAATTTGTATGTGTTAATGTTAACGTTTGTTAAAGTTTAAAGCAACTTGCATCCGACCCAGCATAGATTGAATTGTGAACTTTGCATCCTGGTTCGATTCGTTAAACCTAATAGCAAACATTTTTAAGATACGTGTAAACCCTAAAAAAGTTGAATGCCAAAAGTGGTGTAAACTCAAATGCCCATGAGAGCAGAAGAACCATCAATTTAGACGGATTGGATTGAGTTGTTAATGCCCCTTCAACGATCAATCAGAAGGAGACCGAAGCCAGATAGAGTTTCTTATGGCCCAAGTAACAAACCCAACCGAAAGTGAAAATTCCTTCAAGAACAAAACACGATCAAAGCTTGCTACATATTAAAAACACCCAAGGGAACCAAGTATAAACAAATTACGAACAAGCAACTTTATTTTTTATTTTTTTATAAATACATCGATATTTTTTTACACTAAGGATATGAGAAGTTCAGCTAAGCCACACAATGGACAAACTAATTTGATATCGAATTCGCTATCCACGAGATGATATCTTAAAGTGAAGAGAAATATCACAAAACAATAGTACTGAGTGGGACAAGCAACCTTTTTTGAATACATACAATATAATCTATGCTGATGGGTGGGAATGAGGTAAACCTCAAAATGAAATAGCTATAATATTTTTGTTCGAATTTGCCTTTGATGGGAATCAAACCTAAGAAGTATCACTTACAAGTAAAGAAGAATATCACCAGGCACATAAAAAACCAACATTTTAACAAAGGGCATCTGAAACAGGGGATAAGTACATAAGTTACACAATAAATTAGTCATATTTACGTAAGTAATCATTTATAAAACCGAGTTACAAATACAGAAAAGCCTGTAATTTCGGGCTTGGGCCATATCACCTAATACTCTTAAGGCCCAATGAAGAAACCATCAGCCCAGATATATCGAATAATAGAGAACCAACCAAAATTATAGTAATAAAACAAAATAGTTATTTGCATCATATTTCTAATAGAAATAGAATCCGATACGTTTGTGTACTCTATCCCAACAAAATAAATATTCACATAAAAATCGAATCCGATTCCCACCAAACAACCTATCTAGGCGGCGAAATAAACTACATGTCGTGTTTGATATGGTCAATAAAATGGGGTGTGCTTTGCGATAACGCAAAGTATCTGTCTCCAGCGCATCAGAGTACGTGTATGGTTACGCCACCGCCAAATCTACCGAACTATATGATCAACACCAGCCGTCGATCACGATGATAATTAACCAATCCCAGCCGTCTATCCAATTCATCCTCCTATAAATATGTTTGGGTGCCTGCTTATCAACCATTCAAGGTTCACGCTACCAATTATTCTCTCTCCTCTCAAAACCTCGTGCGCCTCCGGAGTTCTTCTCCAGATTTACGCTCGATGGATTGTTTTCTATGTCGATTTCCATCGGATTCGCGTCGATCGTGTCGAGATCTACGCGTTGATGGTGGTTTGAGATTGTGAGGTGATGGTTTGAGCTGCTTTTGAATTCAGGCGGTTTTACCAGCTCGAGCTTCTGTGTTCGTCGCTCTTCGATTCGAATTTACAGGTTCGTATATGTTTTCGATTCGTTTTACTAATCTGGATATGAACTTTTGTATCAAATCGTTATTGTTTTTGCTTTTTGGTTTAAATTTTATTAATTTGCAACGAATTTTAGCTTTAGGGGTGTATTCAATTGAGAATGTGAGAAATTTTAATGGATTTATAAATCTATGGATTTTTATAGAGTTTAATTGATTTGTAGAGATTCCATATAAAATTTTGATTCAATTCATTTGAAATCTCACGGGAAGAGGTGAGATTTGTGGATGCTTAAAATACACTATGAAATCTCTTCAATTTCCTCTAATTCCTAACTTTATCAAATTCTTTAAAATCAATTTCTAATTGAATACACCTGAAATGTTATAAACTTCTCTAAAATTCTAATTGAATACCCCAGATTTCTAAGATTTTAATAAACTATCTTAAGATTCTAATTGAATACACTTAAAATTTCAGAGAATCACTTGAAATTCTGATTGAATACTCCTAGATTCATTAAAAGAATTAAAATCCCTTAAAATCCTAATTGAATACACCCCTTAGTGTTTCTGCTCCGTATAGATTTTGATTGATGTATGTTTTGGCGTCCAAACAGATTTCGCAGACGGAGCTCTAACCAAATCGGAAGAGATTACAAGTATCCGGCGGCGTTTCAGCAGCTGATCCAATTCGATCTCGTGGTGGCTGAAGCATGTTTAATCTTAATCAAAGGGTCATGGTTCATGGTTGTAATTTCATGAGACTGAAGCTTTTATATCGTGGGATTTGGGTTGGGGTTATGGGTTGAATTCAGATGGATGTATAAGTTATCGGGACGAAAGGCTCGGTGGAAGGGCCGAGTGCTGGACCGATCTTTGTCATCCGGCCTTTGCCATGGCAGGTGCGCTTGCATGGCAGGTCAAAAAAATATCTCAATAAAAAAATAACGATTTTTGGTTCGGAGGGGAGACAGCATGGGGTTTATTTTTGCCCAGGGTCTCCCCTCCGGTGTGTGGTGTGCGCCCTCTGTCCTTTCTTATTGTTTTGTCTCTTATTTTTGCTCGCCCCCAATCGTAAACAGTCGGACATGGATTCTGGACAACTGCGGCCACATCGATATCCCGTCGCCAAAGGTATTAATCTATCCAAATCTATTTCAATTGATTTCATCAATCTAATAATGCTAAATAAAGCCTGCCACTCACACAGGGAACATATAATCACTTGCACAATTAATTAGTTTCTTGCTCAAATTGTCTCAAATCAATATGGGTTTTATCTAATTTTGTAAGCATAATATAAAATATGTTAATTGGAACTTGGTAATTGATTGATAATGCTTGTTGACAGTGCTTACAATCTGTGGAGTTGTTCAATCAACCTCAAATTATTCCAAATTGTTTTCAATCATTTTGACTTCAAAGGAAGCAAATTTATTGTATCGTGGAATAATTTGTTTGATATAGTTGGTAATTTCTCTGTCTACTTATGCACAAACGATTTGGAATAATTTGGAATCAAAACTTTCTTTGGAATAAGAAAGGACAGAAATAATTTGGAATCAAAACTTTGTTTGATATGGTTGGTAATTTCTCTGTCTACTTATGCACAAACGTACTTATATCATCCTTCTAAACAATTCCCGAAACCTCCGCTTCGTTCCTGCTTACTTTTACAAGTCATTCTTATGATACCAAAGACTCTTCTGCACTGATTATTGCCTCGTTATTAATGTTATGGTAGTACAAATTCTATGAGCTGAGGATGAGATTATCATTTAAATTGTTGGCCTTTGCCTTAATATTTGTTGATAAAGGATGTTATTAGATATTGTGAGATCTGTTAGTTGATGGATCTTTGTAATATTATGTAATTATGTTGGTTTTGGATTCCAGTGCAGTAAGCCATATATTGTATTCCAATTGCTGTAAGCCATGTATTGTATTCCAATTAGATGATTCTAGGGACATTTGATGCCGGAAGATTACTGCTCGACGAGCCCGAATGGCCAGAACGAAGCCTCTCATCACAATTACAAGTTAAACTAAATTTCAGCTCAAATACAAGCTGCTTGGTTGTGGGATAGGTCCAGAAGTTCTTTTCGTGACAACCTCTTTTCTGAGGATTTGAGGTGACCAATGAAACTAAAGCTTTAAGTATTGGCAAGTAATGTTTTCGGTTAATTTACGTTTTGATTAAGTCATTGCAATTGATCATTTATAGGTGTTCACATTATCATTTATTTATTCTATTCATTTGTTAAAAGAGTTTAGATTGAATATTTTCCCCTAGTTTTGTTGTTTGTATTGAATTGCGGAGGAATTATCGTTAAACTGTGGTTGTTTTTATAGTACTTGGATGATAGATCAAATTGTGGTCTGTTGATATTTTGCCCGATTCACAATTAGGGGTTATGATTTTGGTTATTTTTCAAACAGCTCTGCGTAGTTGTTCAATGTTTTTGTATTATGTAGTTTCTATTTACAATTACTTACAGAAGGTGGTGTTTTGTTCATGATGTCTTCCTTTATATGATGCAAGGGGTTTAACTAAGAGCTTGTTTGGATGTGTTTTTAAAATGACTGAAAGTATTTTTGGTGAAAATGTTTTTTGAACCAAATTCTTAGTAAACATGTAAGTAAATTTTGAAAAAAAACATTTAAAATGCTTCCTGGAAGAAGCACAATATGTGCTTGTTTCGGAAAGCACTTTTAAGTGATTTTGGAACCGAAAAATATTTTCTCTGAAAGCGTTTTCAATCATTTTAAAAGTACATCCAAACAAGTCTTAAAGCTAAAAATTTGCTGGAATCATTTGTGTTACTGTAAGTGTAAAAATGAAACAGCAGAATATGTTCTTGGGCTGGGGAATGGTGGCTGTGCTTAGAACACTTGTTTTTTTATGCCCTCGGTGAAGTTAATTTTGGGGGGAATAGTTGCTCTGCTTAAAACACTTGTGTTTTTTATGCCTTCGGAGAAGTTAATTTTTGGATCTCTATATCATACGATAAAAGGGATGCCCTAAATTGTTGGGGGACCTAAAAATTTTATTTTATTTTGGCCAAATAATAGATTTTGTTAGATTAAATTTTAGGTTAGTCACCGACGGGATTTGAACTAACATCATTATGCAAAGGTTCAACATTTTTTCATCATGAAAGGATGCTTGCCTTAAATTGACTCAAGTTGATTACTTTGGGATTTGAACTAACATCATTATGCAAAGGCTCAACATTATTGTTAGCTTATTGCGGGTCTTAACTTAGATTTCTTTATTTGGGTAGAATACCACCCACATTTAAATAGATGTACCATATGTACGTAACGTAAGTCGACAAGTAGTTGTTTGTATTGTAAACTTCTTATTGAAAAAATTAAGCTGGAAAATTCTGAAGTTAAACTTTGTTGATCGATTTCTGCCTCCTGCTCGTTGCTTGAAATGAAGATCTGTAAGCTCAAAAATGGTAGAGCGCTCAAGGTCCTTGACTGGGCTTTTGAGAGGTTGGTGGTTCGAATCCATCCAGATTTGCTATGAACTTTTCGTTATGATTTGATGTTGTTTGGTGATTTTTGGGTATGCATTCTGTTTACCTTTTAGCTGTCTGTTCTGTTGTTTTGTTTTTTTTTTTGGGTAAATTATATAGTAGCCCATCAGGTCAAGAGCGGAGTCAGGAATTTTTTCTTGGGTGGGCTAGCTGAAATTAATACCATAAAATCATATGTTTATTTTTTTCTTTTGCTTATAAAAACTATATAATAATCAATATAAAAGAATAATAATAGAATATAAACTATTCTCAAAATCATAACCCTAACCGACAAATTCAAGGACCGTATAAATAATAATAGCTACTAAATAAATAAATAAAATAAGTAAATAAAGAGATTAAGAATGTACCAAGGGTTACATTCATTGAAAAATCGCAATGGAAAGTAAGGAATTGCAGAGATAGGGATTTAATTGTGGACTAAAAAAATCTTTTTCTCTCTTGGGTAGGAAGCACAGAGCCTAAATCGCATGGAGTAAATGGTCTTTTTCTTTAACGACTAGGATAAAATGGGGGAGGAGAGGCAGAACTAATTTATTATTAAAGGGTATTATTTATTACGTATCCTCAACTAAATATATATGAAATAATAACCTATATTGAAATTGAGTAGGCTATATAGGCTACATGCATTAACATAAGTCATTAAAGTATAAGTTTAAAAAAGGATAGCGCTATTCTGAATAGCCTATTCTTACCCATATTTACCTCCTACACACCCTTATTAATTTTTACCATTGATCTTCTTCAATTCATTCGATTCAAAGGTCGAAAATAAAGAGAGATGTGTGAGAAATAAAAATGGGTTTGTGGATAACATTACACTTACAAAAAACCTCCCTAGGCTATAGCCCACCTTAGCCTTGTGGGTGGCTCCACCGGTGCATCAGGTTTAAGGAGTATTACAATCTTATACAACCTCTTTAAAACATTTCATTTTCATACCTCATGTATTATTTTATTTCAACATAATATCTCCGTTAGATTTTTCATCCATTAATCCGTTAAATGCTGACATGGCAGCCCATTTGTGCTGATGTGGCTGCCATGTGGCAAAAATAATAATTTTTTATACATTAAAAATATTATAATATTATAATATACATGGCAGGAGGTTGAGGGAGGCGAGGCAGGAGAGGTCGAGGTTGGAAGGGTCCAGGAGGAGGGAGGGAGGCGAGGCACTAGACCTCAAAAACCACACCTCTATCTCAAATTCCACATTTTACAGAGGAGAGAGAGGGAGGGAGAGAGAGAGAGAGAGAGAGAGGTCGAGGTGGGACCGGAGCTGAGGGGTGCTCGGGTGGAAGGGATGGAGGGACGGGAAGGAAGAGATGGGTAAGGGGGTGGGATGTGGTGTTGCAGGGAAGGTTTCTAGGTTTGGGTTTTTTTTTTTTTAATAGGGTTAATATTATACTATTTTTAATGTATAAAAAAATATTTTTTTTGCCACGTCAGCATTTAACGGATCAATTGATGGAAAATCTAACGGAGATATTATGTTGAAATAAAATAGTACTTGAGGTATGAAAGTGAAATGTTTTAAAGATGTTGTATATGGTTATAATAGACCTCAAACCTGAGGGGTTATTATGTAATTTATCCTTTTTTTTTTAATGCAAAATTATATTTTACAGCAAATTGGAAAAATAAATTGGTATCCGTGTCACCATTTACAACAAATTGTTTTTTAATGTTGTTCTAGCAAATGGTCTTGTATTACAGTGGTGGAAATTTTTTGAGTCTTTATATTCAAAACAAATTGTTTTTTAATGTTATTCTAGCAAGTGGTCTTGTACAAATTGTTTTTTAATGTTATTTTAGCAAGTGGTCTTGTATTACAGTGTTGGAAATATGCTGAGTCTTTACATTTAAATTTCATCGGTAATTAGTCTAACATTTAATTTAATAGGGTGTGTGGGCATTGGGTATGTTTGGTGGATTTGTTAGGATAGGTTGTGATTAATTAAAGAGAGTTTTAACGAAAAGCCCACGGTACTGTTCACTTTAACGAAAAACCATATTTTTACACTAAAAAGTCAAACCTGATACTATTCACTTTACCCTTTATTTTGTCCTTATCATTAAAACTCAAAGTTTTCAAGCCATTTTCATTAGTTTTCCTTTAATTAAAATGGACTTGAATCTTGTAAAAAAAAAAATTGAGCTAAATATGATGGATTATAAATTCACAAAAACGTGAGTTATATAGCCGCTCGTTAGACATGCATTAATGTCTTGTCTTACAAAGCTTAACTAATTCTTGTCTATCCAATTCTATTTTTAACAGTCAAATAAATAGGTAAATTTCAACTGAACAAGGATTGGAAAAAAAAAGTTGGGCCTCGAAGTGTACCCTCAAAGCTCGCTCGCAGGCACTCTCTCTTTACAATTCTATACGGCTCTTCTTCTCATGCAGATCCTCTCTGCATGAAATGAATTATTTACATCAAAATGTATGTAAACATAAAAATAAGATAGATTGTACAAAATTTATTTCAAAATTATTTAAAAAAATAACAAAATACAATAGTTTGTCAAATAATAAGGTTGATGGTGATAATGATAGGTTTTTATTTTTATTTTTTACTACATCGATATTTTGACAATAAGAAGAGGTGGAGTTTGGCAAAGTTACATAATGGGTAGTCCAATTTGGTATTGAATTCATCATCCACGATATTCGAACGAATCGAACTTAAGACCTCTCACTTTCAAGTAAAACGAAATATCATCAGACCGAAAGTTAAAAATACAAAGCTGAATTCTTGAATTCGACCCAGAGGTGGAGTCTGATTCGAAAGGATTGGTTCAAATGTTAAATAAGGAGATTCAAGCTGATGTGTTGATGGAGGTCTATTTAGTTGATATTTGGAATATTATGTAGTCATTCCAATCGGTGAAGTTTATCTTTACCCCTCAACAATGCAATCGTGCAACCCATATGATGGCGGCGTACGTTCTTAAGCATGGTGGGAGCTATGGTTGGGATAAATTAGGACCTCAATTTTTGTTTAATATTCTAGCTGAAGATGCAAATGTTTCCATTCATATTTGATTATTAATACAATTCTATCCCTTGACAAAAAACCAATGGCCCAATATATTATTGGGAAAATTAGAATCCCCTACAGTTTTTCTATATAATTTGGATTAAACATCTGTGTCTTTTTAAAATTTGATTAAAGTGTTTTGACCAATAGTTACCTCTATTCTTTAAAATTAAAATAATTTTTGAATTTATCATTTTATCTGTATGATGCACTTTTTCTTATTTAGTGGATATATTAGTAATTAAACTATATTTTCTCTTCTTCCAAATATGTTTTTTCGATCACAATTTTTTTTTTGTTATGCAAACATTTAATATTATTTATTTTTTCAAATGGTTTTTTCTTTTTCAAATAGTTGGTGATCAACATAAAAAGCTCCGTGTATTTTTTTCAATTTTTTTGTGAAATTATATATATATTTTTGGTTGTTTTTTAAGTATAGTTGTTGACGAATTATTATTAGGTACGATACATTACGTATATATTATCTGAGGGTATGTTTGAATTTACAAAAATCATTAATTGATATGTTTATTTGCAATTTTGGTATGTTTGATTTGATACATATTATTAATATTGGTACATTATTTTTATTTTGTATATTGGTACGTTTATATTATTCTCAATCCTATTTTCTCTTAATGTACTAAAAGAAAAACTTATTTCGGTATGTTTGATTTTTGGGGATTAAAAATATTTAAACTATTTTGGAAAGAAAATATCTTAAATCATAGATAATTATTGCTAAATTGTAGCATTATTGTGAAAATAAATTGAATCTAACCAACTTTTTTTTTTTACAATTATCTCTAACGAAGAAGAGTGTAATCAAAAGGCTACATTATAGGAAATTTGTTACAATATAATGTGCATATAGCATCAATATTATGACAAAAAAAAGTTTAATCAAATTACTAAAAGACATGGATGTTTGATTTAGAACATTCAAAAATGATGCGTGCTTATATCAAAATATCTGTATATTCTTAAGGCCAATGAAGAAACCATCAGCCCATATATATCGAATAATCTAGAACCAACCAAAATTATAGTAATAAAACAAAAATGTTATTTTTATAATTTATTTATACCACAAATTATATTATCTTTCTAATAGAGATATAATCCAGATATATTTGTGAACTCTATCTCTGTTGTAAATATTATGTGGATGGTCCACATGAATAGTTTGTTACTATTTATGCACAGTATTTTCACTATTCATTTGTGGAAAATTTGTAAAGTGAATAGTGCTTTCTTTTGTTTATATAAAGGAAGAAGAGGAGATGAAGTGAGTGAGGTTCACGAGAAAGAGAGGAAGGAAAAGAAAGAAAGAAGAGAGAGGAAGGAAGAGGAAGAGAGAAAAGAGAGGAAGAGGAGAGGAGATAATAGAGAGAGTTATCTTTGTACTCTTATTATTTCAGATTATAATGAAAGCACCACTGCAGCCCCGATGACGTACTCCAGTCACACTGACTGTAGAGGAACCTCGTAAATTTTGTGTCTTGTTCCATTTATTCCACTGCACCCACCGTCGATTTTACAACACGTTATCAGCACGACACCATAAATCCGGTGAAACATTATCTACCTCTCACCTCGGTCAGCTAAAATCTCACAGAGTAGAGACGGCAAGCCAGACATGTCAAACAGGGAAGATCATCTTGTTACAAAAATCCATCAACCTTTCTTTTATCACCTTTTCCTTTATCACTCTAACTATTGATGTGCTAATCCTTATCCCTGCTAGACCTGCAATCTATTTTTCTCTCGTGGACAAGAAAGATGGAGAGATCTTACAGACAAACAAAGGTGCAGCAAAACAAGCAAAGGTATGTCCATTTTTCGTTTCTCCCACCGCGCCAGAAGCGCCCCACCGAATTCCGGTGCGAATTGAAATTTCCAACAACCTGAAGTCGTCACGAGATAAGAAAACTCGTACCTAACAACTGGTTTCCAGAGATCCAGAAGAATCTCATTAGACTTGGAAACCCAGATCGTGTCGTTCTCAATGGATCTCGAGGACCTCCATGAATCCTCAGTTGTCTGAGATGGTGATGGCATGACTGACCCCACACAGGCCTCCCTCTCTTGTGCCTCCGTCAACCTCACTCTCATTTATGTCTCTGTGGAGAGATTCTTGTTTTGCGATGCCATGTTCTTTGGACCATGCAAGAACAACGCCAGTCTCTGGTAGCCTTTTTGGATTGAATTGGTTCTGTGTAACCCCCACAACAACCCAGCTGGTACTGGGTTTCGAGACTGGTAGAAATAGACAAAGAAAAGGGGAAATGGGGCCAATGATTTGGAAAGGTGCGTTGCACCATGTAAAATGAAAGAAAAATGCAATGTTTTTTTGGAATGGTGTAGAATGTGATTGAATAAGAAAATAATAAAATAAAATAAAGGTAAAAGTTTTTGGATGGTGTTACACCATCTGAAAAGAAAGAAGAAAATATGTATATATTTATTTATGTGCATGGTGTTGGTTTAAAGCCCATGTCACAAGTTCTATTTACTTTAAAGCAATTTATTTATCATGGACGGTTTTACCGCCTACTGCTTTAAGTTTTGATTTATGTGAATGGTGCTGAATTAAAGCCCTTGTCACAAGCTCTAATTTATTTACTATGGCTGGAATTACCGCCTATTGCTTTAATTTATTTATTGTACTTACCTTTTGTTACGATAAGTATATATAAGGCCCAAAGTTCCTTGATCAGATCAGAACCTGAAGTTTCTTGATCCTCATCACATAAAATGATTGGACCCGAAGTTCCATCATGCAAAAGGATCAGGCATGAAGTCCCTAGATCCTCAAGATCGGACATGAAGTTTCTTGATAAGTACCTTAAGTTTGAAGTGCCACAGTGCCTTAACTTAATTGTAATAAAGGTTATAAGAGTCTCAGTCCACAGACTATTTAATAAGGACCAGAAGTTCCTTATGTCCATACTCAAAATGTTTTAGCAGAAGCATTTATTAAGCGGATGAAATTGATTACTCGCGTTTTGCTCATGAAAACGAAATTGCAAGTTTTCTACATGTGGACATGCCATTTTACATAATTCACTATTAAGTTTGGTTGAGACCAGTTGCCAACCATCAATATTTCTCAGTACAACTCGTGTTTTGGCACCAGCCAAACATTATACAGTTATGAGTTTTTGGTTGTGTTATCAATGTGCCTATTGCACTGCCACAACGTACTAAAATAAGGCATCAACGCAAAACTGGAAATTTATGTTGGATTTGATTCATCATCTATCATTCAATATTTAGAACCCTTGACTGGGGGTATGTTTACCGCATGGTTTGCGGACTATCATTCTGATAAGATAATTTTTCCGCCGTTAGGGGGAGAAAATAACACCGTTCCAGAAGAACGATGAGAAAATATCATTCCAGAAGAATGATGAGAAAAGACTGTTTCAGAAGAACAAAAAGAATTTGTCTTATTTTGATTTACGAAGCAATCAATGAAAAAATGAAGTAAGAATAATTGAATGATGCAATGAAAGTGATGAAATCACATATATTTGCTGCAAATGTGCCTACAAGAATTGATGTCCTTGTTGGACAAAATAATGTGGCAGCAAATGATTTATTGATTTATCTGTTGCATGCCTGAAGCGTGGCAGACCCTCAGACTCAAAATGTTCAGTCATTCGAAAGAAGAAGAATATGACACTACTAAACTATTGCATTCCCGAAGCATAATTGTTGCATGCCAGAAGCATGACAGTCGCCGCATGGATTTACGTCCCAGAAAGGACAATCCGCGGACATGGGAATGTTGATGTCTCATGCATGGAGCATGATAGACATATAGGTTCCAATGACTCAACTCCCGGAAGTGGAGATTAAAATCCAAGCTCTATAACGCTCTAGAAGAGGTTATGATCCGCATTCTCTAAATTACGACTATCCTGGAAGAGATAGTGTAATGCCCTTGAAGAGGCAATGGATATCCAAAGAAATGAAAACTTTTATGCATGCGCATGCACATGAGAATATGGGATCACGAATTGATGATAACCAATGGTAATTTTGGTTTTTACAAGTAGCTACTAAATTCATCAATGAGCTGTGTTAATATTGAGTCACGTTCTTTTGTTCGTCGACAAAAGGAAAATTATTGGCCAAAATGGAGAAAGGCAATTCCATTACAATTTTGTAAGAACGTGGAAAAATGGACTTATATATTTGAATACAATACAAATAGCCAAAAGATGTTGAACCAAGGAGGTTACATTGGGCATTTGTAATATAGTGAAATACACTTACATGATATGACACAAGGTTACTAATTATACTCTTATAAACGAGTTTATATGAATGGAGAATTATATATAAAGGGTTATGAGTCGCCCACATCATATCTCCATAAGTAAATCCCTCAAGTATACATGGGAGCAAATTGCTCTGTATAAATTCCAAAGGAAAATGTGTCATGAAGTGTAGAAAATCCCTGAAGGATTCAAATTGCTTGAAGTAAGCCCCCGAAGGGTAAAGCATAAAATATGTACTCAATACCAATGGATGGTATAAATTGCCTGAGTGAGTACTATCATTATGATATTGTTGCAACATACTAAAATCTCTTGCAAAAGTCAATGACATTAAATTAGAACTCCTGAAGAGTTGATGATATTAAATTGAGACTCCTGAAAAGTCAAGAAAGATTATAAAGTGTTGAGAAAATTATTGTCTCGAGCTGCAGATCGAACAATCTACCAACACGAATATTATCCATGATGTTTATGATATTAAAAGAACCATATGGATTGAAGATTATGAGTTGAATACTCAAATGATGAAGACACTAAGAATAATCATTTATCTTCGTGAGGGTAAAGATAAATTAATATTTGGTCCAGCAGTACCACATCTTAGTGAAGTATATGCTTTATTGTATTTGGCACAATACATTGAATGAAATAAAGCTTATCTATTAATATCTCTAAGAAATTACAGATATATACATACACATGAGTTAAAACAAACAAACAGGATAGGGCCTTCATAAAGGTTGCTCATGTGAAGCCTCAGTACTCGGAAGTACCCCAGAAGGGGGAGGCACTGGAGATTGATCATGTGGCACCCCAGTACTTGGCAAAACACCAGAAGAGGAAGGCATTAGTTGCTTTCGGAATCTAGCAACGAACCTCTGGTGATCACTTTGAATCCGACTTTCGGATTCCTGCAGTTGGTCGAGCTTTCTTTTCATGCTCGTCGAGTAATTATTTGCAAGCACGTGCAACACTCTATTCTCGTGCTTGAGCCCTCTGATCTCTTGTTTAAGACTTGCCACCTCCGCCATCAATGATTCAACTTGGTGAGTTTGAGCAAGTAAGCGTTGGCCCATATTGGAAACAGAGCCAACACACTGAACACTAAGAGCCAATGAGTCTTGAACGACCGACTCTTCAGACCGTTCTGAAAGGATCTTGTTATCCCTTGGAGTGAGAAGATTCCTAGCTACCACAGTAGCGGTTATGTTATTCTTCATCACAGAGTCCCCAACTGTAAGAGGACCATTAGAAGATAAGAAGGACGGGCGCCATATATTATCTTGATGTTGCTCATCTGTATCACTCCTAAGACTCAAATCTAAGCAAATGTTATATGGGCAAGTCATTTTCAGAAATGATGAAGGAAAATGGAGGTCCAATAAAATTTCAGAAGTGCAAGATGGGGGAAATTTCTCAGGCAGCAATTTTCTGAGCATACTCTTGAACACAATTGATGTCTCTATAAAAGAAGAGGCAACATAGCCACTTGTTCAAAGATCGAAGGTGCACGGCTCTCCGAATTTCAAAATCCAGATTTTCCTGAATAAAGGTCGTTGGCATTTTTCAGACGCAATCTCAGCTTTTTCGGATATCGCGTGCAACTTTGTCAAAGATCTCTGACAAAGTTGAAACCGCGTAAATCTTACTGTTCTATTTACACCACAGTTGCTGACAAGAGTAAAAGCACAGCACCACCACTTGCTATTGGGAAATCTCTATATATGTCGACCTCTGTTCTCCATAACAAGGCAGACCTGCAACACTGCAAGAATACCTAACTCTTCCTCATCTCCGAGAATGCATCTTCAACATAGCATCTCAAAATACTCAGTTTTCTTCCTCTCCGAGAATACCTCTTCAAACATGTCACACCAAAGCAAGATTATCACATATCTTCAGGGACCAGAGCAAGATTATCTCATATCATGCAATCTCCCTGTCATTTCCTTTGTCCTTGTTCTTACCTGCAAAGACAAGGATAAAGAAAGCAGTATGTCGGAACCTCCACTCAAACTCCAGGTAAGGAACAGACTGCTTGGAACCTTTCCTGATTGCTTACCTAGTATTGCTCTCGAGTAGTCATCTTCAACGGTTGGAGCTGGGTCTCCAGTCACCAAGAAGTGATGAACCATCCAAATGCAAGGGTTGCATTCCACTCCTGCATCAGGGGACAAATCCTACAAGAGAAGATGCCACACATGCATGGGGGAAAACCAGGGAAAATACTACTTAAGCCAGGGGAGCAAGTAAGGAAAGTGAAAATGATACATTGAAGCATGTAGAGACAAGTGCAATGAACACGTGCTGATTCATCCCCAACTAAGCCGAAGATCACTTGTCACGTGAAGCTCCTCATGGTCCAATTTCATTCAAGATCAAGCTTCGAAGGTCCTTGAAGAAATCACAAGTCCGATTCAAGATCAAGTTTCCACCACTTTTGAATCAAATTCCGCTCCAGATAAAAGGAGTAAATTCAGATCTTCGATGCTAGTCTAGCAGAAGGCCCTCTAGCCCAGTTCAAGAACAAGCCTGTGGAAAGTTAATAACAAGTAAAGCAACTATTTCAGCAACTCTTCTTACTAAGAGACTAAAGCAGAACGATCAACGATCAACCTAAATGATTTGAAATCAGGGGGAGATACTCATCAGAGGGAGCATCCAAGACAGATCAAGATTTTAACGAGTCAATCAAAGACTTGTGGCCATCCAAGGGGGAGTGTTGTAAATATTATGTGGATGGTCCACATGAATAGTTTGTTACTATTTATGCACAGTATTTTCACTATTCATTTGTGGAAAATTTGTAAAGTGAATAGTGCTTTCTTTTGTTTATATAAAGGAAGAAGATGAGATGAAGTGAGTGAGGTTCACGGGAAAGAGAGGAAGGAAAAGAAAGAAAGAAGAGAGAGGAAGGAAGAGGAAGAGAGAAAAGAGAGGAAGAGGAGAGGAGATAATAGAGAGAGTTATCTTTGTACTCTTATTATTTCAGATTATAATGAAAGCACCACTGCAGCCCCGAGGACGTACTCCAGTCACACTGACTGTAGAGGAACCTCGTAAATTTTGTGTCTTGTTCCATTTATTCCACTGCACCCACCGTCGATTTTACAACAATCTCGACAAAATAGATATTTGTATAAAAATCGAATCCGATTCCCACCAAACAACCTATCGAGGCGGCCAAATAAACTACATGTCGTGTTTGATATGGTCAATAAAATGGGGTGTGCTTTCTCTGTCTCCAGCGCATCAGAGTACGTGTATGGTTACGCCACCGCCAAATCTACCGAACCACATGATCAACACCAGCCGTCGATCACGATAATAATTAAGAAATCCCAGCCGTCTATCCAATTTTTATCCTCTTATAAGTACGTTAGGGTGCCTGCTTATCAACCATTCAAGGTTCACGCCACCAAATATTCTCTCTCCTCTCACAACTTCATGCGCCTCCGGAGTTCTTCTCCAGATTTACGCTCTATGGATTGTTTTCTATGTCGATTTCCATCGGATTCGCGTCGATCGTGTCGAGATCTACACGTTGATGGTGGTTTGAGAATGTGAGGTGATGGTTTGAGCTGCTTTTGAATTCAGCTGGTTTTACCAGCTCGAGCTTCTGTGTTCGTCGCTCTTCGATTCGAATTTACAGGTTCGTATATGTTTTTGATTCGTTTTACTAATCTGGATATGAACTTTTGTATCAAATCGTTATTGTTTTTGCTTTTTTTGTTTGTTTAAATTGTATTAATTTGCAAAGAATTTTAGCTTTAGTGTTTCTGCTCCCTATAGATTTTGATTGATGTATGTTTTGGCGTCCAAACAGATTTCGCAGACGGAGCTCTAACCAAATCGGAATAGATTACAAGTATCCGGCGGCGTTTCAGCAGCTGATCCAATTCGATCTCGTGGTGGCCGAAGCATGTTTAATCTTAACCAAAGGGTCATGGTTCATGGTTGTAATTTCATGAGACTGAAGCTTTTATATCGTGGGATTTGGGTTGGGGTTATGGGTTGAATTCGGATGGATGTATAAGACATCGGGACGAAAGGCTCGGTTGAAGGGCCGAGTGCTGGACCGATCTTTGTCATCCGGCCTTTGCCATGGCAGGTGCGCTTGCATGGCAGGTCAAAAAAATATCTCAATAAAAAAATAACGATTTTTGGTTCGGAGGGGAGACAGCATGGGGTTTATTTTTGCCCAGGGTCTCCCCTCCGGTGTGTGGTGTGCGCCCTCTGTCCTTTCTTATTGTTTTGTCTCTTATTTTTGCTCGCCCCCAACTGCAAACGGTCGGACATGGATTCTGACAACTGCGGGCGCATCGATATCTCGTCGCCAAAGGTATTAATCTATCTAAATCTATTTCAATTGATTTCATCAATCTAATAATGCTAAATAAAGCCTGCCACTCACACAGGGAACATATAATCACTTGCATGATTAATTAGTTTCTTGCTCAAATTGTCTCAAATCAATATGGGTTTTATCTAATTTTGTAAACACAATATAAATTATGTTTATTGGAACTTGGTAATTGATTGATGATGCTTGTTGACGATGTTTACAATCTGTGGAGTTGTTCAATCAACCTCAAATTATTCCAAATCGCTTTTAATCATTGACTTTAAGGGAAGCAAATTTATTGCATCTGTTGATTGTAAAATATAAATTACAATACTTGATCACGATTTAAAACTCCAACCGAAAGATCCAATCACGAATCAAAACTTTGTTTGATATAGTTGGTAATATCTCTGTCTACTTATGCACAAACGATTTGGAATAATTTGGAATCAAAACTTTGTTTGGAATAAGAAAGGACAGAAATAATTTGGAATCAAAACTTTGTTTGATATAGTTGGTAATATCTCTGTCTACTTATGCACAAACGTACTTATATCATTCTTCTAAACAATTCCCGAAACCTCCGCTTCGTTCCTGCTTACTTTTACAAGTCATTCTTATGATACCAAAGACTCTTCTGTACTGATTATTGCCTCGTTATTAATATTATGGTAGGACAAATTCTATGAGCTGAGGATGAGATTATCATTTAAATTGTTGGCCTTTGCCTTAATATTTGTTGATAACGGATGTTATTAGATATTGTGAGATCTGTTAGTTGATGGATCTTTGTAATATTATGTAATTATGTTGGTTTTGGATTCCATTGCTGTAAGCCATGTATTGTATTCCAATTATATGATTTAGGGAGATTTGATGCCGGAAGATTACTGCTCGACGAGCCCGAATGGCCAGAACGAAGCCTCTCATCACAATTACAAGTTAAACTAAATTTCGGCTCAAATACAAGCTGCTTGGTTGTGGGATAGGTCCAGAATTTCTTTTCGTGACAACCTCTTTTCTGAGGATTTGAGGTGACCAATGAAACTAAAGCTTTAAGTATTGGCAAGTAATGTTTTCGGTTAATTTACGTTTTGATTAAGTCATTGCAATTGATCATTCATAGGTGTTCACATTATCATTTATTTATTCTATTCATTTGTTAAAAGAGTTTAGATTGAATATTTTCCCCTAGTTTTGTTGTTTGTATTGAATTGCGGAGGAATTATCGTTAAACTGTGGTTGTTTTTATAGTACTTTGGATGATAGATCAAATTGTGGTCTGTTGATATTTTGCCCGATTCACAATTAGGGGTTATGATTTTGGTTATTTTTCAGACAGCTCAGCGTAGTTGTTCAATGTTTTTGTATTATGTAGTTTCTATTTACAATTACTTACAGAAGGTGGTGTTTTGTTCATGATGTCTTCCTTTATATGAGGCAAGGGGTTTAACTAAGAGCTCGTTTTAGATGTGCTTTTAAAATAACTGAAAGCGTTTTTAGTGAAAATATTTTTGGAACCAATTCTTAGTAAAAATGTAAGTAAATTTTGAAAAAACATTTAAAGTGCTTCCTGGAAGAAGCACAATACGTGCTGGAATCATTTGTGTTAATGCAAGTTAATTGTGAAAATGAAACAGCAGAATTTGTTCTTGGGCTGGGGAATAGTTGCTGTGCTTAGAACACTTGTTTTTTTATGCCCTCGGAGAAGTTAATTTTGGGGGGAATAGTTGCTCTGCATAAAACACTAGTAATTTTTATGCCTTCGGATTGGAGAAGATAATTTTTGGATCTCTATATCATACGAGAAAAGGGATGCCCTAAAATTTTGGGGGACCTTAAAATTTTATTTTATTTTGGCCAAATAATAGATTTTGTTAGATTAAATTTTAGATTACACACCGACGGGATTTGAAGTAACATCTCAACATTTTTTCCATGAAAGGATGCTTGCCTTAAATTGACTCCAAGTTGATTAGTTTGGGATTTGAACTAACATCATTATGCAAAGGCTCAACATTATTGTTGGCTTATTGCGGGGCTTAACTTAGATTTCTTTATTTGGGTAGAATACTACCCCCATTTAAATAGATGTACCATATGTACATAACGTAAGTCGACAAGTAGTTGCTTGTACTGTAAATTTCTTATTGAAAAGAATTAAGCTGGAAAATTCAGAAGTTAAACTTTGTTGATCGATTTCTGCCTCCTGCTCGTTGCTTGAAATGAAGATCTGTAAGCTCAAAAATGGTAGAGCGCTCAAGGTCCTTGACTGGGCTTTTGAGAGGTTGGTGGTTCGAATCCATCCAGATTTGCTATGAATTTTTCGTTATATGATTTGATGTTGTCTGGTGATTTTTGGGTATGCATTCTGTTTACCTTTTTGCTGTCTGTTCTGTTGTTTTGTTTTTTTTTTTAATACAAAATTATATTTTACAGCAAAAGTTGAAAAAATAAATTGGTATCCGTCTCACCATTTACAACAAATTATTTTTTTATGTTATTCTAGCAAATGGTGGAAAGATGTTGAGTTTTTACATTCAAAACAAATTGTTTTTTAATGTTATTCTAGCAAGTGGTCTTGTATTATAGTGGTGGAAAAATGTTGAGTCTTTACAATCAAAATAAATTGTTTTTTAATATTATTCTATCAAGTGGTCTTGTACAAATTGTTTTTTAATGTTATTCTAGCAAGTGATCTTGTATTATAGTGGTGAAAAGATGCTGAGTCTTTACATTCAAAACAAATTGTTTTTTAATGTTATTCTAGCAAGTGGTCTTTGTATTACAGTGGTGGAAAGATGCTGAGTCTTTACATTTAAATTTCATCGGTGACTAATCTAACATGTAATTTAATAGGTTGTGTGGGCATCGGGTATGTTTGGTGGGTTGGTTATGATAGGTTGTGATTAATTAAAATAGACTTTGAGTCTTGTAAAAAAAAATTGAGCTAAATATGATGGATTATAAATTCACAAAAATTTGAGTTATATAGCCGCTCATTAGACATGCGTTAATGTCTTGTCTTACAAAGCTTAACTAATTCTTGTCCATCAAATTCTATTTTTAACAGTCAAATAAATTGGTAAATTTCTACTGAACAAGGATTGGAAAAAAAAAGTTGGGCCTCGAAGTGTACCCTTAAAGCTTGCTCGCAGGCTCTCTCTCTTTACAATTCTATGCGGCTCTTCTTCTCATGCAGATCCTCTCTGCATGAAATTAATTTTTTACATTAAAATGTACGTAAACATAAAAATAATATAAGATTGTACAAAATTAATTTCAAAATTATTAAAAAAATAACGAAATACAATAGTTTATCAAATAATAAAGTTGATGGTGATAATTATAGGTTTTTAATTAATTTTTTTTACTACATCGATATTTTGATAATAAGAGGAGGTGGAGTTTGGCAAAGTTACATAATTGATAGTCCAATTTGGTATTAAATTCGCCATCTATGATATTCGAACGAATCAAATTTAAAACCTCTCACTTTCAAATAAAAAGAAATATCGTCAGATCGAAAATTAAAAATACTGAATTCTTGAATTCGACCTTCAGTTAGAGATAAGCTAAATGCTCTGAAATTCCCAAAGGGATAAGTGCCAATGGCCCAATATATTCTTATTCTGTGCCAATGGCCCAATATATTCTTATTCTGGTCAAATAATTGATAAGATTGTAGAACCAATTAATAAAGAAATTGTGAGGGTAAAACCTAATTATTGTAATAAAAACAAACAGCTATAATTACCTTTTTACGGGGTATCGGATTTCCAAACAAAAAGGAAATCCATGGTCCCACCTGTCCCCACCTATAAGGCGGCAAAATAACGTGTGTTGGATGGTAACGTCCAGCTCATGAATCACCAACCACAACGCCCCATATGAACCGTTCATCTCAAAGAAGAGGAGTCAAATCCCATCCGTCCATCGCATCTCTTATCCCATTATAAAAGTACGTTAGGGTGCCTGACTCTGAACCATTCAAAGTTTCAACGCTACCGGTCTTCTCTCTCTTAACAACTCTATGCCTCGCCTCCTGATTTCTTCTGCAGATCTGCTCTGCATGGATCGTTCTCTCTGTCTAATTCTTGCGGATTCGCGTAGATCGCATCGAGATCTTCGCGTTGATGGTCGTTTGAGATTGTGATGATGATTTGATATGCTTTTGCACTTCAGCCGGTTTAACCGGCTTTCGCCTGTGTTCTTCGATTCGGATTTCACAGGTTCGTATGCTTTCGATTCGATTTTCTTATTTGTTTATGCTCTAGTGCTTCTGCTTGCTACAGATTATGATTGCTTTGTTGTTTTGTTCTCGATCAGATAAAGCTACGGAGCTCTTGCACAACTATGGGGGTTTGAATCCTTGATGTTTCCGAGCTTGATTCGATGGCGTTTCAGCAGCAGATCCGTGTCTTATGAAGGCTGATGGTGCTCTAAACCAAATCGATGGCTATGTGAATGCTACAATTGTAATTTGATGACTGGGAATCTGAGAGATGGGGGTTTATGGGGTTAATTGGGTACGCATCGGATGTATGAGATGTCGGGACGAAAGGCTCGGTGGAAGAGCTGAGTTCTGGACCGATCTTTGTCATCCGGCCTTTGCCATGGCAGGTGCGCTTGCATGGCAGGTCAAAAAAATCTCAATAAAAAAAATACCATGTTGTGGTTTGGAGGGGAGACAGCATGGGTCTTTTTTGGCCCAGGGTCTCCCCTCCGGTGTGTGGTGTGCCCTCCTTTCTCTGTTGTGTTTATTTGTTTATGCTCTACTGCTCACATACGCATTTGAATTCGGATTCAGCACAGCAACGACGACGGCATATCTCACCGCCAAAGGTACTATCTGACTACGCCTATTTCAATTGATATGAATCTATCTAATCATGTTACTATCACATCTCCGGTTACACAGCAAACCCATTTTTATTGTGTACAATTAATTTGCCTCGTGCTCAAACCACTTCAATTTAATTTAGGGGATTAATCATATTTTTATAGAATAATGTTAGGGAGATTAAATTTTGTAAATTAAATGATAAAGGAAGTTGATGAGTAGATTATTATATAATTGTTGATAAAAGTGTTTATTTTTTAAGGAAAATTAATGAAAATAGTTTGAAAGTTTTAAATTTTAACGATAATAATAAAATAAAAGAAATTTTAACAAAAAAATTATTGGTATTGTATATTTTAATGAAAAATTATATTTTTACGTTAAAAAGTTAATTCTGATACTAATGAAAATGACTTGAAATGAAAAAAAATTGATAATTTTGAGATTTAACAAAAATGATAAAATAAATAGTATCAGAATTTATTTTTTTGTGTAAAAATATGATTTTTGTTAAAGTAAACAATACCAAGAGATTTTTCGTTAAAAATCTCTATTTTAACATTATTTAATTTGCAAATTTAGTCTTTCTAGCATTACTCATTTTTACGTTGTCCAATATCTAATCTTGTTTTAATTCTAAACGGATGAAACCAAATATAACTGGGTATCATAAATATAACTAGGTGATTAGAGATATTATATTTTGTAAAATAAAACATGGAAAATGATTGGATTATTACTTAATATTTTGATTAACATGTTTTTTGTTATTATTGACAGATAATTTAGTTTATAAATGTGGCCTACCTAGTATTATTAAATTGCAGTGTTCCTTCAAACCGCTAAACTGATTGTCAAGGTAGTAGGGAGATATAAGACAGTAGGTACAATTGTTATCCTCCAATTAATATGTAACACTCGGTGGATCTAAAACTTTTAACGGATTAATCAATTGTTCCCCGTTTATATGCCATCACATTAGTCGATGCTTTGCTTGCGAATCTCGCATTCGCTTGAGCACTCGTTCTAATATAACCTACGTTGTTATTGTGATTCATATTTATGGTACTGTTCATGCTTGCAATCTTTTCCAATATCGCCTCGTGCTTCTGTTATGACACTCCGGTGTGAGCGGAAATTTTCATTACGTGTTGTTGTGTGAGTTGAAGCTGAAGTTTTATTTTGTATACTAATTGCTGAAGGGTATTGATTGCGATCGATGTTATGATGTATTCTTGGAGAGGATGCTGTATGGATCCTATGTAATTTTGTTGCCTGTGGCTGCTACTGTTTTAAGATTTGGAAATTGTATAGATTCATCTTCAATAAAGGTTAGAGAGTTCATTTTCCCCTATGTTATATTTCATACCATCTCTAACTGCGGGGCTCAAAATGCTATTCAATTTAATGTGACGAATTGAAATAAAATAGTATGGAATGGTAAAAAAATATGTGAGAAATGATGTAGGAAAAAAATTAGAAATTAAAAAATAAATGTCAAAAAAAAGTGGATGGGGAAAAAAAAAATCCTCCCAAAAAATAATGTGGATTGGGCAAAAAAATTCTTTCGAAAAAAAAGAATAAAGTAGGTTGGCTTATTGGGCTTGTTGGCCATTTTTAGTACGATGAGCCAATTCATTGTTTATTGTTTTTTGGGGATAATTTTTTTAGCCCATTCAACTCTTTTGGCCTAACTCGTATTTTTTTCGGGAAGAATTTTTTTTTGTCCAGCCACTTTTTTTTTATTAAATTAATCATTTCTCAAATATTTTTCATAATTCTATAATATCTGATCTCATTTTTAATAATCATCCTATGTTCAAAATTTTATTTTAATATGGTAGTTTAGTTGAATGGAGATGGTTTTTTGTCATTGGTTATGGTTGGAGTTTATATGAAATATGGTCTGATATTGTTCATTAAAATATAATTTCTTAGAGGGTTATTGGGTCAAAGAGAGCTCTCTGGTTCTCTTTCGGTTGGAGATGGTCCAAGAAGTTGGATTGGCGGGCTACTGAGTTCTCTCTTATCTATGAAGCCCGAAGCCTATATGTTTCCGTTCAATTGCAATCTTGATTACATGCCTGCTTGGTTGTGGAAATGATGAAATCCTGTCTGCAATCTCCACTTGGGAATCTTGAGGTGAATAATTAAATGAGTTTAGCTTCCCTTTGTCTTTTACAACTTATTGTGAGGATTACTTAATTCAAACATTTTATGCCAAGATAAAGGATTTTGGTATGATAAATTTGTAGTCTAAATTATATTATTAATGTAAAATTTTTCGGCGAGCAAAGAATTTTGGTATGTTAAATTTGTGAACTTGATCTTTTTTGAGAGATTTTTCAGCATATTCAGAACACAAGATAGCCACACCACACGATAGATAGAGAGGGATATTGTGAAAGATTTTTGTGAATTGGACAAGCAACTCTTACTTGTATTATATAAGTTGTATTATTATTTAAGGGTGGTTTTGGTATTGTGATGCTTTAAAAAAAAACAGTTTTTATTGTACTACTGTTCTGTGAGAATAAAGTTATTAATTAAATTGTTGAGTGTTTGATTAACTATTATATAAATTGCTGCGAATTTTTTTGAATGACTAAAAATAATAAGATTTTAATGTGATCTTACATTTCCATTTTAATTTTGTCATCGGCAACAGGTTTTTTTTTTTTAACACATTTAATGTTATAATTAATAAACTATTTTTTTTAGAGAACCATAATTTTAAATCAATCGTTATTTTTATTGTGATCTTTTTGTCAAGGTTCTAAAAAACGCTAGGCTCTAGTTGGACGGCGAGCTAGCGCCTAGCGCCTAAGTGGCTAGGCGGGATCTAGGCGAGCGACTAGGCGGATTTAGGTTAATTTTTTGTATATCTTGTAAATAAATGCATATTGACACATAAAAAAATTATACTTGTATGAAATTCATGGATAAGATAATAAAATAATGATAAAATACAAAAAGATTATCCAACAAGTCTAAAATTTAAAAACACATTAAGTATATATGACATATAACTTAAGATATTTTGAATGATTCTATCTAATTTAAAAAAAAAATAAAAGTAAAAATCTGACATAGTGGGTTGGGTGGTTCATAATAAAACTACTGAGAAGCCGTACTAGTCATCTCTTAGCGAAACCACGCCCATTGATATCGTCCCCGAAATCCTCTCTTTTATTTATGATTTTATTGGTGTCCTCTCTTTTATTTATGATTTTATTAGTGTCCCACTTTGAACTTTGGAGCTAAAACCGGTCATAACATGAATCTTTTATTTATAATTTTATTTGAATTGGTGACACTTTGAGCTTTGTAGCACAAAAACCGGTCAGATCCTTCCCCATTTCATATCAACCGGTCCCATCTCTCTCTCACCTCTCTCATAACTTTTCTCTCTCTGACACACACACCCAAGTTCCCATGCACTATCCACTCCCCTCACGTCACTCTTTCCCTCTCTCTCTAAACCTACACACTCAACCACCAATTCTTATCATCACTCACACATCACCATCATTTTTATTTTTGAAAACCGGTTCTCTCTTCTCTCTCTCTCTCTCTCTCTCCCTCCTTTCGTTCGAACTCTTTGCCTTCTTTCTAAGCCACCATAGCCAAAGAGAGCTCCAGGCACCATCACCACAAATTCCAATTAAATCGAGACCCCAAACCACCAAATACAAGACATGCGCAACCTGGGGATCCCTATGGTACATTTGCATGTTAAATTATGTGATGGAAAGTAGGAGAATCCAAGCAGGGGTTCTCGGTGAGAGTTGCTCTAATGGCATCGAACTACAACCTTTGAAAATTGAGCTTCTGGCGTGGAGCTCCGGCGAGGGACCCGTCGAACTTGGGGTCCTATGAGCTTGAGTTAGTCCCGTTAGAAACTCAGGTAGCTTAACCCATGATCTGCATGTTAATTTCAAGTTTAAATTCGAGGTTGTGATTTTGGATTTCTGTTTGGAATTTCTTCCCAGGAAACCATTTCACTCCGCCTAGACAGCCACCTAGACCGCCCAGGTGGCCTAAGAGCGCCTAGGCAGGCGCCTAACAGCTCCCCGATTTTTCTTAACTATTCGAACCTAATTGCCTCGGCACACCTCCGCCCATCGCTTAGGCGGCGCCTGCCTAAGCCGATTTTTAGAACACTGCTTTTTCTTTTCGAACATTAGTGCTGGGTTTTTACCTCTTCAGAATTTCTATGTCGTATGCCACTTGAAAAACAATTTTTGTGGCTTCTGCCGCAATTTTTTTTACTACGACAAAAATATCAAATGAGGGACTCAGATCAAAGTATGCTTTAATATTATTGAAATTTGGTTTAAACAATGGCTGCACAAAGTTGCTTCAATTTTTTTCACCTAATAACAAAGTATGCTCGAGTCTTAATTGAATTTCTTGACTTGTTTGAAATGAAGATATGTAAGAGCAAGTTCATCCCAAGGGGTAGGTTGGCTGAAAGCACAAATAATGGATCGGCACCCCCCAAAAGTCCTCCACCCCATCCTAATAGGTTGGCACCCAGCCAAAGCCAGGCCGTAGGCTGGCCCAAAATGTGCTGAGCAATTAGTTGGCCTCTGTGACGTAACGCTGGTGTCAGCATGATGTCACAGCACATTGAAATTTTTTTTTCGTCTGGCGAGTGGGAAGCACGCACGCGTAGGCTTGCGTTCCCGACAAGAAAAAGGTTGTGGGGTCTACCGTTGTAGTCGTGGCAGAGGAGGCGGGGTAGACACCACGTGGCTCGTTCTAGGCCGTTGGATTTCCAACAGCTAGTTTTCTGGATCGTTGGATTTCCAACGGTAAAAAAAATTTGAATTCATATCCAACTGCTAGTGACGTGGCAATTTCTGAGTCGTTCGATCCAGGGCACAATGGTCAGAATTAGTACCGTTGGCCACGTGTCAACATCTGGGCTGTTGGATTTGAGTCTTTTTCAAATCCAACGGTCCAGATTAATTAACTTAATAAAAAATAAAAAAAAATTGTTTAAAGATACAGAAAAATTAATTTTTTTTTTTTTTTTTATAAATTCCTAACCATCATCTTCCACCTTACACCACATTTCAATATTTTCAACATTTCAATATACTTTTTTGTGGAAAAAATGGCTACGTGGAAGCTTATCGAAGATGTTACGTTGTGTCAATACTGAGTTTAAATTACTCATGACCCGCTTATGGGTAATGAGATGGAGTTGCGAGAAATGTGGGTTTTCGAAGGTACTCATTAGTGTACAGGGCTTCGATTGCGGAGCAAAACCACATCAGGGGCTCCAGAACAGTTGTTTTTCCCATCCTCACTATCTCATCCACTTGATCTACAGATGCTCTATATATAAGCATATGTAAGGAAGCCGTAATTTTTTGTTCAGGAAGACCTAGAACATGAAAAGCATCTTTTTTTTGCACAAAGTATGGATCATGATTGCAAATATCACTCATGATTTTGTCGAACAAACTTCGTTGCATTCTAAAACGATATATAAAAATATGATGAGGGAATACACTGTAGGGGATAAAATAATATTCCAAGAGATCTTTACCTTCTATTTCCCTCTTTCTATTGAAGTTTGCGACACGTCTAGGTTTGACTATCTGACCCAAAGCTTCCATGACACGACGGGAATGTGAGGCTCTATGCCTTCTATCTTCATCATCCTCATCCTCTCTCATTACGAAAGCCTCATCTCCACCTTCCTCCACATTGAACAATTCTTCCGGTTGTGCCAACAATTTTTTCTGGTGCTCATCAATTTTATACATTCTCCTTGAAAAAGACATTGTAAGAACTCAAGATTTAAAAACGATGAAGAAGGATTCTGAGCTAAAAAAGAAGGATTGAGTTTGGTGTATGAATGATGATGGATGTAGGGTTTATATGGACAAAAACAGAAATGATGATGTTCTAGACAATGCCATGTGGCACTACGTGATTGGTTAAAAATCTGATTGAAATCTTGGCTAAATTATTGTAAACAGATAGTGACACATGGCGCATCGGGATTGGTTGAAAATCTTATCGAAAATATGTCCATAAAATAGTACGTTCGGATAATGACACGTGGTGTGATAAAATTGTTTGAAAATCTGATTGAAATCTTGGCTAAATTATTGTAAACAGATAGTGACATGTGGCGCATCGGGATTGGTTGAAAATGTTATCGGACATATATCCACAAAATAGTACTTTCGGATAATGACACATGGCGTGACAAGATTGGTTAAAAATCCTATTCGAAATGAAAACTATTTTTTTATTATTTTATAAAAAAATTAATAATATTTTAAATGAGTTGGGTGCCAGCACATTTTGTAGGGGTGGAGATTGTTTGTGCCAACGTATTTTTTAGACTTTGTGCCACAATCTTGGCTAAATTATTGTAAACAGATAGTGACACGTGGTGTATCGGGATTGGTTGAAAATCTTATCGAAAATATGTCCATAAAATAGTACGTTCGGATAATGACACGTGGCGTGATAAGATTGTTTGAAAATCTGATCGAAATCTTGGCTAAATTATTGTAAACAGATAGTGACATGTGGCGCATCGGGGTTGGTTGAAAATGTTATCGGACATCTATCCAGAAAATAGTACTTTCGGATAATGACACATGGTGTGACAAGATTGGTTAAAAATCTTATTCGAAATGAAAACTATTTTTTTATTATTTTATAAAAAAAATTAATAATATTTTAAATGGGTTGGGTGCCAGCACATTTTGTAGGGGTGGAGATTATTTGTGCCAACGTATTTTTTAGACTTTGTGCCATCGCATTTTTTAGGGGTGGAGATGCTTTTGGCCAATTATTGTTCATTGGGTCTATCACTGTTTACTGAGTGGATTAAATGAGCTGGATGCTGGCTGGCTTTGGGAGGTTGGCGGTTCGAATCCACCCAGATGCTACACTACATTAATTTTCGAACGTTATTTATACAACTATTTTTACCTCTTCATCTTGTTAATTTTTGGTCATTGAATTTGTTTGGTTATGACGCGTTGGCCCTTAGTTTGTTTATGGGCTACTCTATTTTCTTTTTGGTCCGCATTTATCTTCGCTCCTCCACTTGTTACCAGGGGATACTGGTAGTATAGTGGATTTTTTATTCTTGTAAATACCATTTAACACCGTATCAAGAAGTAATCATCTAAAACCATCACGGGATGGTCCAATGGTTGTGAATGAATTCTAGACTTGTATTGTACACGACACATCCTGGGTTTGATTTCTTGCACTGGTGAATCACATAATGGTGGCTAAGGGAGGCTAAAATGCCTCTGTAAGTTTTTCTGGCCATCGGAAAATTGGACTGTCGTGGTGAAGCCACTAGCTGATCATTTTTTTAATAAAACAAGTCATCAGAAAAACATATTAATTTTTCCATGCTTGTCCGATTGTTAATTGTTGGAAGATAGGAGTAACTATTTCTAGAGTGCACTTTTGCTCACCGTCTTAAGTTGATGGGTTCGATTTAATCTATTTGTTATACAATTTCAAATGTTAGATTTTATTTTTGGGAGTCCGGATTTTCTTTGTGAGGATTTCAGAGATCCGTGAATCATGTCCGTTCATCGTACATCGTGCGGTCAGAAATCATTTTAAATATTTTTATTTAAAAATAAACATAAACAGTATTTGATAAAAACTGACCACACGATGTACGTTGAATAGACATGATTTACAAATCTCCAAGATCCACACCAAAAGGATCCGAAGAGGATCCTGTTGGTATTTTTGGGACAATCAATGGCGGGGGGAGCAAGAAATAGGACTTGGATCCTCTCTTGAGCCCAAAGAGAGGATCCTCCTGACCAAATGACTTGGGCCGTTGGATAAAAATTCAATGGCTACAAACAGGAAGATCTCTTTAAAGTTATAATAATTATAGCCGTTACATTTTCATCCAACGGTCCAAGTCATTTGGTCAGGAGAATCCTCTCATTGAGCTCAGGAGAGGATCCAAGTCCCAATAAATATTCTTTTTCTTCTCAAAGGAAGGAGCCAAAGTTTTGTCGTATTGAAAGTAGATTTCTTTGTCGAGTATTTCAATGGCGACACACGCAAAAACCACATTCGTCTCATTTACTTCTTTTTTACATTTTACAGCTAAACTTCTGAAGAGTTTTTTGACTAACAAAAAATATAAAATACACTACAAATTGAAAAATAGGATTCTTTTGGGCCAATTCTTGTATGTCGTATGTGTGTTTTTATCGTTAGTGACAAGTGAAAGTAATTGATATTGTTTGACAATTTCTATAGAAACAATATTTGGATATCTGTTTTTAAACAAGCATTACAGAGGATTGGTTTGCATCTTCATAACAAGGTAGAAGGACAAAGACGACGAGAGTTGGCAATGAGTTTAGCATTTTCTTTTTATACAAATCGGTGCGAGGATGAAATCAAGCTCGAGTGTGGAGGAGTATATCCACTGTAGCCAATGTGACGGCAATTTTTTTTGTCTTTGAACAATGCTTATTCAACTCCCTATTTCGGTTTAGTGATCGTTTATTCGTAGATTGTTTTTGCTTTGTTGCTCGGCTTCGTATCCCCTTGCGGACCAGGGATAACTCCGTTGCACGAGATTTAAGCTACGTTAGTAAGAAATGCATTGCAAAATATTAAAAACAAGAATCGGAAAAACTAATTAGATTGGGAGGAATTCTGGAGAACTTGTAAATGACTATTAAAACGTTTTAATGCTCATGATGTAGCATAAATCTCCTGGTACTCGGAAATTCTTAGTTCAAAACATCTTTTCATGTTAAATGTCTAATTTATATCTTGCTTTGATTTATTAAGTATTAAAGTGCATTCAAAAGGAATTTACCAGCTCTTCCATTTAAGACTTGTCCTTCATTTTCTGCTTGCTTTATATTCTGTCATGCCTTCTACTACTTGTCTATTGGTCTCTGACGTCATGGTTGCAATGTCTCAAATTAATTACAAGACATCATGTGGTAAAAGCAAAACACGCAGCTATGCATGATACATTTAAAGACCATTGTTCTAAAAATCTTCGCTTAGGCTCTAGGCGGTTGGTCACCGTTCCGATTAATGTTTAGGCGTTTAAAAATTAAGAAATGACGTATAGACCCACCGCCTAGCCCGCCCAAACCTACCTAGGCACCCCTAGGTTGTGACTCACATAGACAGAAAATAGATAAATTTCATTTTGCATATTAATTTTTTCAATAAATTGTAAGAGACTTGTTGAATACTTAAATGAACACACATTATATGTTTGTTCCCCATATTTTCATTATGTTCCAATACTTTACAATATATATGTCATTCTTGTTGTAGTTTATATATATTTTAAGTATAAACAGACACTTATTTACACGAAATATAATAAATTTACTTAAATCCGCCTAGTCCGCCTAAGCCCCCGCCTAGCCATCTAGGTGCTCAACTCGCCGCCCGACTAGCGCCTAGCGTCTTTTAGAACCTTGTTTAAGACACTACCTTTTTAACGTACTCGTTTTATGTAAGTCTCTCTGTCTTTTTGCTTATGGCTTTTATTAGAGGAGGTTAGTGTGTGGTGTAAGTGGGAAGTGAAAGTGATGGTGTTAGTTGAACTTTGGCAGTTATTTGTAAGCTGAAGTCGGAAGAGTAGTAGGGCAAGTACTTGTGGCTTTGAGTTGTTTGGTTGTTGGAATCCATCTGTACCTCTTAATAATATGGAACTGAAAAATGAAACATTTTGTAAAATTATTTAATCTGAAATAATTGCCAAATTTTCAAGCCATTAGAGAAATGCCGAATATGTGGTCACAAATTGAGATTGAGATTGTCTTTGGATTCCACACTCCAGAGGGATTGGAGATTGAGGAATCTGGAGCTTTCAAGAGAGAGGGAGATATCTGAGCGTTGGGAAAGATTGTTTGTAATGTGGACCAATGAAATCAACTAATGGAAACCGTAAGATTTAAATTGAATGATCCGAATTGCTTGGTCGCATACTGAAGTGTGAGATATGGAGAGGATCTTGATCCCACAAACTGTGATCTAAATTGCACCTCAAAAGTGCATTTCACCAAACTTAATGCAAGTGTATTAATCTAGCTAACTTTTCATTTGGTAAATTCCATTGAGCTTTGGGTAGTTCCATTGTATCAACTTCAGTGTGGTTATTGGTTTTCATGTATGGAGTGTTCTATATATTTACTTACAATTCATAAACCGTAAACCCTAAACTCTAAACTCAAGAAAAAAAAAAAGTTATCAAACTTTGTTGAACCGGCCCCTCGTAAAAATCGCTGGGTGTGGATTGAAACGCAATGACTTGACCATTGTCTTTGGGTGATGTCATCTTCTTTGAATTTTTCCATCCATTGCCAATTAATTTTATGACAGATGTGATTATTTCATAAGGAAAACTAATTAAAATGGTTTGAAAACTTTGAGTTTTAATGATAAGGACAAAATAAAGGGTAAAGTGAATAGTACCAGGTTTGACTTTTTAGTGTAAAAATATGATTTTTCGTTAAAGTGAACAGTACCGTGGGCTTTTCGTTAAAACTTCCTATTTCATAAGGTGCAAGCAACCTTAAATTAGAGCGTTTTGGGTCGAAGTCACATTCAATTTTGGTCCCAACCCTACCAACCTTAGTTTATGTTGGGTAAACTTAAATTAGGTACATAATCATAGTTTATGTTGGGTAAACTTAAATTAGGTACATAATCATATTTCACTACAGCTGAAGCCTTATTCAAAAATCTCTCCTTTATACTTGGCGTTTTATGATGGCATCACCTTCTTGATTAAAACCCCAAATTACATGCTGGGTACCACAATTTATCTCTTCCTGTGGCTTGACTTGTAACATGCATGCGTGGACTATGAGATCCCCAGGAGAAAATTTTCATTGTGATTAGAACACGAGTGGTACATCACGTGTTTCTTTATAAGTGGTGAGAAATTTTATTTTTTAAATTATTAACTTTTTAACACAAATACCTCACTATTTGTATAATGACATGTAATATACCACCCCGAATTTCGATCACACTGAAAAATCTCTTCCGCACGAATGGCTTTTGATTTGAATTACGTCTTTGACAAAAAGAGGTTTCCACTTTCCAGTCGCTTTTCTTAATTCTTCACCCATTTATTGGTCATAATAATATGCACGGATATCCAAGTCATAACAACCAAAGCCTACATTCAACACAGCTGGCCTTTTATCATCATGAGATGATTCAGTGGTTGATGACGAATTTCAGATTTTTATTTTACACGGTATGTTTTGGTTCGATTTTTATTGCTGGTGAATCATACGATAGTGGTCAGGGAAATACTGAAATGTCTCTGTAAATCTTCTCGGCTCCCGAAATGGTGAACTGACGTGGTGAAGCTACCAGCTGATCCCCTATAGATACATATATATATATATATATATATATATATATTTGAAAGAAAAACGATATTATCTACACTAAGGGGGAGCGGGTGGGCTTAGCCTCATGGGCTAGCAATGGTTCAAATTCGTCTTTTGGCGAAAATCGAACCTACCTCTTACTTATAAGTGAAGAAGAATATCATTAGACCGTAATACTAAATTATAATTATAAATTACAATATAATAATATGTGTGTGTATTACAGATATGGTTTTAGTTATTTTATATTGGTTGATTTTTGGTGTGTTTCATGCGTTATTAAAGAATTATAGGCACAAATTAAAACATAAAAAATAAAGAGGCATTCACCATGATTGCTTAATTTTCAACTACAGTTATCACACACGTTATTTGCGTAATGTAAAACGAAATTATTGCAGAGAAAAAGATTTATGATTGTCATTTGGGTATGGATAATAATCGTAGGGATCTGTCATTTTTAAAAGGGAAAACTAATGAAAAAGGTTTCAAAATTTTGAATTTTAACGGTAAGAACAAAATAAAGGGTAAAGTGAATAGTATCAAGATTGACTTTTTAGTGTAAAAATGTGGTTTTTCATTAAAGTGAACAGTACCGAGAGCTTTTCGTTAAAGTTCCCTTTTTAAAACCGATGGGGCAGAACTGTAATAGCACTCTTGACCTGAACCCCATATACCGTACATTTTATAATATTAAAAGCATATGATTTTTTTGCAACTTAACACTATAGTCTAGTGATATTTTTCTTCATTTTAAAGTAATAGGTTTCATTCTCGTCAAAAGAGAATTCAAAACCAAATAATTATGGCTAGGCCAAAAACGAATTTGTGTGAACTTAACTCTTTTTCAAAACCAAACAAGTACTGAAAAAATGATTCAAAATTGTGTAATGACATAAACTTCTCTAATTAACTTGTTGAAGATTTTAATAATATATTAATATATTCGTGTGGAAGAAGTTGGGTATTTGCCCAATAGTTACTCTTCATCAGATTAAAGCAATGTGACCTTTTCAACTTTGCTAAAAGACATGTCTGACTAGTGCATAGTTTACTAACATACATAACCTTTGGTAATTGATGTTTTGCATCAGACATGCGTATTGGGTATATTGTTGTAAGATTAATTCAGTTGTATACCGAGAAGACATACCCAAAACCAAAGGATGTATTCCATGCCGAGTAGGCATATCCAAAACTAAAGGATATGTCTAACGGGTGCAATCTCCCCTATATATTGATAAATTGGTAGAAGAGAAATTCATTCAGAAATTTATTGTCTACACAATTTCAAAAATTTGTTTCTCCGTCACATTCATACAATTTCTTTCTAGTTATTTCTAAGGGAATATAATTCGGTTTTGCTAATTGAATATTAAATACTTTGTTGTATCTTGGCAGTGATTTGCCAAGAATCCTTTAGCAAACTCATTCGAGTGGGGGCAAATAACACTTTAAGGAAACGATTTAAGTCGTACCTCAAAGTCACAATTCGGATTATTCTCTATATTTCTACATTTACTCTAACATAACTTACCTAAACTCAAGTTTCATTTTTTTTCTTTTGCATTTCTGTCATTCTCCTTCTTTGTATCTTTCTCTTCATATAACGATATATTTACACAAAAAGAGCTAGAGGATGATTTGATATCGAACAAAACGAAGCGAAAAAAATTTCTGTTTTTTTTTTTTCTTTCTTTTCATTTGAATGCGAATTTGAATGTAAAAATGTTCTCCCTCCACTATAAACGGCGATCTACACAATAGAATAATTCCAAGAAATATCACATGGTTCTTAGTATAAGGACAATAAATTATTACATGGTAAGTAACGTTTCTAGAAACTCTTAGGAATATGTCTAAATATGTAAAGAAAATGAACACTAATAGCTATCTCATAAAAGAAAACACAGTAAAGGTCAGGGCCGGTCCTGAGTTTTTGGGTGCCCGGTGCGAAAGCTCAAAATGTGCCCTTTTTTATTACGAAAACATATGTTTAAAAAAAAAATATTTAACGAGGGCTGGAACCCAGTCGAAGCTGGGGGGCTAGGCCCTCACGCCCAAATTATATTACTTGAGAAAATATACAACGGGGGGACATAGTACCTAAACCCCGACAATAAAAAATACAATCATATACAACCATTCCTAGCAAAGCTCCTTGAAATTTCAACCTTTAAGAAATTGTCTTCTAGCATTTTTTGAAGCAAAATCACCTAGCATTTCCTAAAAGACATGGCTTCGATAATTTGTTTGCAAAAATTACCTACACATGATATAACAAAAATTTCCTATCAAAATTATCATTCCAACATATATTATATATTATAAAAACACTAACACATAGTCTAACATATACAAATTGATAAAATTGAACCTAAATATTGAGTTTAAAATGAAATCAAATAATTCAATTAATCAAGAATTCAATTCATCCACAACAACAATTCTATACATCAATTATCATATAATTATATTTCTATGTCACTTACAACGTTTTATATTAAATTATGAATTGATAATTCAAATTTTAAAAATTAGTTACCTCAAAACTCAAAAGGGTTGGTGATGAATGAATGCACTTGTAGTCAAATTCCAATACCCAAATGAATGGTGCTGTGCTGTCACGTTGAGAATAAGGAGGAGAGGGACCTCCTGCTGCTATGCTGTCTGTCTGGCTGCTGCTCACTCACATCAGTGCAGCAAGGCACAAGGGAAGTGGGTGGGGAAGGGATTGGGGAACAAAGGGGATGGGGGATTGGGAAAAGGTTGGAAGTTAGTGGGGATTGGGGAACAAAGGGAGGGGGTGCGGGGGGGGAATCGGGAAAATGGTTAGAAATTAGGGTTTATGGGACCGAGAGTGGTCCCTGTTATGAGTGTATGTGTATGACTTTTTTTTTTTATAATTTTTTTTATAATTTTTTTTATAATTTTTTTTAATGCATAAAACCTGGGCCCCTTTAAAATGTTGTCAATCTTGGGCCGTCCCCCTATTTGGAAATTGGGTTCTAGTAATTTTTTTTATTTTTTTTATACCTAGTTATTTGGGTTTTATTATTTTGGTGCCCCTTTAATTTTTGGGCCCTGGACAGTAGCCCTTGTGGCACTGGGCTAGGGCCGGCCCTGGTAAAGGTAGTAGTGTCGCAAACAAATAATAATATGGCACTTTATAAATTCATTCACAAAAAAAAAAAAAAAAAAAAAAAAATCACCATCAAAATTGAGTCGATCACAACTATATATCAAAGTCGTCACAAGTACATACATCTTTCTCGCATTTATGTGAGTTGAGCATAAAATTTGCTCCAACCAAGGACGCTACCAACAACCAAACCTTTTTTTTTATACAACATTATATAAATACTAAGGAGTGAGAATATATTACTATTGAATTCACTATTCATGAAATTCGAATTTAAAAAGGAAACTTTAACGAAAAACTCTAGGTACTGTTCATTTTAACGAAAAAATCACAATTTTATATTAAAAAGTCAATCATGATACTATTCACTTTACCTTTTATGTTGTCTTTATCGTTAAAACTCAATTTTTTTAAACATTTTTCATTAGTTTTCCTTATTTTAAAATGTTCACCTTTTATCTTTTAGGTACATGAATAAATATTTGTATCTACCACCACCTCCTTTCCTCATTTCAGTCGTGCAATACCACTATGAGTCCATGAAATTTTATTATAATATTTTCTGGCAGATACCCCTATTTTTTCTTTTTCTGATAGAGAAAAAACTCCATTCACATAGACAAACCACGAAAACAACCGTTCCTTGTAAGAAATAAGCAGTCCGAGCAAAACTCGAAAATTTAATCCTCTCAAATATGACTATCAGAAACAATTAGGCCATGACAAAAACCTTGAACCCCTGATCCTTTGCAAGATCATGTATAATTTTTGGGAATTGTTATTAGTACTTCAAAAATTTCATTCTACACTCCAAACTTTATATATTAGGAAATAAAAATACACTTGTGAGGAGTGTAGAATGAGATTTTTGGAATGTCAATAACACTTCCCAAATTTTTTTTAGAAATGATAACCCTGCTCTATTATTCTCTTCTTACACACATTTTTTATTACTGATTGCCGAATTAAATAAATCAAATGAAAATAACGATCATAATTAAATAAAGAGAAAATAAACGTGGTAACGTTCACAAGAGAGTGACGATCCTCGCCGAATCCTGTTTGTGAGGATCTCGGGGATCCTCCAATCACATTCGTTCATCGTATATCGTGCGGTCATTTTTTGTCAGGTACTATTTATATTCAATTTTAAGTAAAAAAATTTACAATATTTTCTGATCGCACGATGTACAATGAATATATGTGATTGAAAGATCCCCGAAATCCTCGTAAAGAGAATCCGTTCACAGGATAATAAATGAACATATAATAAGAAATAAATAAATATATGAATAAAACTAAAAACAGAGAGGAAAATATGAATGAGAAATGAATGGTGGAAGAAGCAAGGGAGGTAGGTAGTCCCCACTTTGATAAAGTCAGTGGCAGTCGCAGACCTTGACATCCAAAAGTAGCCAACTTTGGTGTTCTCGACTCTCTCGGCTCTCTCGGCTCTCTCGGCTCTCTCTCACACATCACCACACCAATTCCCTCCCAGAATTATATAAATCCCAACCATTAATCCCTTCACAATTTCAATCCCCTTCTCCTTCCCATTGCTCTCAATCCTCCTCTCGTTCGGTAAATCCCAGTAAATGCCACCCCCTAAAACGTCAAGAATCAACATCATCTAACCAAACACATTCTCTCTCTCTCTCTCTCTCTCTCTCTCTCTCTCTAGAACATTTTTAATTGCCGTAAAAGTCTAAGCACAAAGCTACCTATTGCTTCCCCCTCCCCCAAAGGGATCTCTCATTTTACTCTCTCTCTCTCTCTCTCTCTCTCATCAACCCAAAGGTACGTGCAAAGCTATTCGTTTCCTTCTGTTTCCAACAATAAAGATGAGATTTTTCAGCTGCTTTTGTAAATTACACAGCTGCCCAAGACTTACCCAGTTTGCTATTTTTGTATTTTATCATGTTTTTGTGATTTTTTAGTGGATCTGTCACTCCCAAATGATTATCCAATGATTGTAGCTACACCCCTTTTGTCCATTTCTCCAAATGGATCTTGTATGATTTTACCTGATTGGGTTAGAAATCATTAGTTTTTGGTGAAAGATTGGGTTGGAAATTAGTGTGATCGTTTTTACCTTGAGGGAGTTGACCAAATGTGAAACTAGCTGCTGTGGTTAAATATTTGGTGAATTTAGATTGAACTTGAGGATCATGTAATTTTCAATGCTTTTGATTTTTTACTAGGAAGAATTGGGTGAATTTTTCTTTCTTCAGTTGTTGTATAATTGTATTTGAAAGAGGAATGTTTTAAACTATATTATTTTTGAACTTTTTATTTACCATTGTTATTTACTGTAGGTTGAAAAGTGAAGTAAATTGGTGAGCAATATGTATCTTCTGAGAAGACAATCTCAAAAACCAACCCCTGAGGATGATTCTGCACAAAAAGATGCAAAGGTAACAAATTTAGTTACTTTTCTGGTTTGTAGTAATATCAAAAGTGTACAACTGGCAATCCAAAGGGGTTGTGTATCTCAAGTAAATCGGTCTGCCTCTCCGGCGTACACATGATCATAATTGTTAAGTCAGCCAAAAATATTAAAGCTTACCTTCCAATTTTGATGGAAAAACAAAGCAGTGTGCAATATAGAAATCTGACGTTGAATGACACGAATGTACATTCAGGTCAAAGAACTCAGGGCAGCGCTAGGCCCCCTGTCTGGACGCAATTTGAAGTACTGCACCGATGGATGCCTTCGGAGATATTTGGAAGCTCGGAGCTGGAATCTTGAGAAGGCGAAGAAAATGGTTGAAGAGACACTGAAGTGGAGGGCAACTTATAAGCCTGAAGAAACCCGTTGGGTAAGTTGGATGAACTTTTATGATATTCACAAACTAGAAATAGATATATTTGTAGGATGTTTGTTTCTCTTGATATGTTTGGTAATTCTGCTTGAGCATAAACCGATCAACTATTGAGTTTGTATATTTTGTTTTCATCAAATATATGGCAGAATCAAAACTTAATATGGACTCAGATGGTGTTCTCCAACCACATTGCGCGTGAATTGCGTTCATTTAATTCATTTGCATCATCTGCAGCTTACTTCTGTGCATTGCACGGTCTATTACCCGTCATACTTATTGATGATTAATTCTAGTTCACTAGGAAAGTTTTCAATTCACTACTTGGGTTTGATTTAAGTTTGTACTTACCACTGAAACATGTCATTGTTCAGCATGAAATAGCGCATGAAGGTGAGACTGGCAAAGTATTTAGAGCCAAGTTCCACGATCGACTTGGCAGGAGTGTGCTTATAATGAGGCCAGCACAGCAGGTCCGTAGTAGGCTATCCTCCCCACCCCCTAAAACATGGTTACACTTTCAGTAAGCTTATAGTTAATAGATTTAACTCATTCTCTTTCTTTTTCGTTTTTTACTTGTTCTTTCAGAACACAAACTCGCCCGAAGATAATATCCGCCATTTAGTCTATCTTATAGAAAACGGTATCCTCAACCTTCCCGAAGGTCAAGAACAGATGTCATGGTTGGTTGACTTCACTGGATTCTCAATCAACACCAATGTCAGTGTCAAGACAGCCCGGGATATTATTAACATTCTACAGAACCATTACCCCGAGAGGCTTGCAGTTGCATTTCTATATAACCCACCAAGAATTTTTCAGGCATTCTGGAAGGTATGAACTTTTCATGGCAATTTTTTAAGTTGTTATTGACACGGATATTCCCACACCATACTTCTTCAACTGAATTTGAAGCATCAGTATTTCAACATTCTTTTTTCAGAATATAAAAGTTTGGTTAATAGAACTTCAACTGGAAGGGAATTTAGTTAGGGTTCATTGGGATTATTGTAGTATCCTTCATTTTCAATTTTTATCCTACCATTATAAAAATATCAAACATGGTTCTTCGAGCTTGGTCCGACGTAAACCCAAAAACTTCATTTTTGATATGATCTGCAATTGGTTATAGTTTGAGTTCGCTTACATTATATTTAGTGGTACAACATTTGTAGCTTAGCAACTATATCTGTCATTTGATGATCTTCCTGTTGCCTTTCACTTCTGTAGGCTGTCAAGTACTTCCTGGATGCCAAGACCTTTCAGAAGGTGAAGTTTGTATACCCGAAAGGTAAAGAAAGTGTGGAGCTCATGAAGACATTCTTTGATGCTGAAAATCTTCCGAGCGAGTTTGGGGGACAAGCCACCCTAAAGTATAACCACGAGGAGTTTTCACGAATGATGGCGGAGGATGATGTGAAAACTGCCAAGTTCTGGGGATTTGATGAGAAGCCTTTCCATATAACAAATGGGCATTCTGGAGCAGAGGTGGCACCGGAGCCTCTCCCCGTTGCACCTGTGGCTAGCTGATTACCCTGGCCGGCCCGGTGGAGTATAGTAAGAATTTAAAGAGTTATACAATGAGTACAAGCTGTCTTTAGTTTTGAATTCGGAATGAGGACTGGGAGGGGTTTGTGGTTCAGTTCCTCGTTGCGGGTTAATAAGCATTTGTACTACTGCACTTAACTGCTAAATACGGGGGAGATCGATAACCTCTGAGTTGTTTTTCTGACGTTCTCGACTTAAACGTACAGTGTGATGTTTTTCTATCTTTTTAATGGGTTTTTATTCTCCTGGTTACTTCATATACATTCGAATTGCTGCAATATTTCACATCCGTCACAAGGCAAAGTTCACCTGTCGATAGTATGCCAGTGCCTTAAAATGTGACTTGCCAGGTATCAACGTGGCAACGTTGACATTGAAATAGCAGGTCGTAAAAGTATAATTCAAATGGTTAAGAGCGTTTATTTTCACTCCTGAAGTCCAAAGTAACCATTCGCCTAAAAGGCTCTACTTTCTGATTGCCCCGAGTATGAACCACGATGCAAGGCAAGACCTCTGATGGAACACAAACAAGGCAAGATTATGCAACTGGTTGCCCACATCTAAGATGGCCAACCGCATTAGATATTATTACACAAATCCACAAACATAGCTTACGAGTTGACTTCTTTCTTTTTTTATTACCTTCCTCGCGTATGTACAAGATCGAATCCATTCGATTTCTAAAAAGGATTACTAATTGTTGAATCTTTTTTAATTTCACTCAATTCATTTACTTCTATTTCTCTCAATCCAAGAGTTCTTTTATTATTTCTTTTATAAACTGAATGTTTTTAATGATCCATTTTTTTGGTTTTTTTTGAGACATTTAGAAACAATTTTGTTTGCAGCTGAATTTCATGTAGACATAACAAGGCCGCTGACTGCAAAGCAACTCCATTTGACAAGAGACAAACATGCCGAGTAATATCACAACAAAACAAGTTCTTATAGCATATGTATTACTGATGGTTCTTCTGTACAGTGGGTTTTGAGCTATGAAGTTTACTTGGTCAGAGTTCGTTGGAATACAGGCACTCGTCCACAAGTTGGCGAAGGTTGGGGTTCTCCAAGGCAGCAGCAACTCTTTCTTTATCATTCAACTGCTTGTTAACTAGGAAAATGGAAAGAAACAAATTTTAAATCTCACATGTCAAAATGCAATGAAGAAAAGTTACTTCTCGCGCACTGGAAATTCACAAACTACTATTGATGCATTCTTGATACTTAGACATGTTATCAATGACAGCCAAGATAGGTGTCATTGATGGATCATGTGTATCTGAGCAAAAACATCTCGAGGCACCAAAAACCGGTTTGGTAAGTGGTAACATTTATCTCAAAACTACTTAGAGATGTAACCGAATCTTTTCTATTCTAGCCTAAAGACATTAAGCGAAATGAGTGGGTTGAATACCAATCTAACAACCATTGGTCCAACAATTCCCTAGGCACAATACAAAGTTACAACAATTCCCTAGGCACAATACAAAGTTACAATCATTCCAACAATTCCTTAGGTACTTCACAACAGCCGTTTCCAGAAGACGATATCGTGATAAGATTTCTTAGTCATTATTTGATTCGAACAGGGGAAACGAGATTACCTGATTCTTCAGCTGCATGAGATCCTGGAGATACTTTAATGTCAACCTGTTGTAATGCATCATCAAACACATGGTTAAGCAAATAGATAAACAATTACAATATGGAAAGATAACCGCCCGATGAAGTCTTGTATAATGTGATTTCTCATTACCATTTCAGACTTATTTCTCAACATACACCAATTGCTCAAAGAAAAATCTTGATTTGTAATCGCTTCTAGGTCAAAATATGCGGTCAATTATGTGTTGATAAGGGGATCAAAAGATGCTAAAGATCAAATGCGGAAGACTGCTAGCGCGAGGGAGAGAGTTGAGCAACTCCAAATGGGGGGATAGCTAAGTTGGCGGTCACAACTCACAAGGGAGTATAATTTGTAAAAACCCCAGGGTAGATTCTCTGCGAACCCTCTCAAAAAATGGAGGGAAAGCTATGGGGTCTATGACAAATGAGAGAGACTACGAATAGCTGGAGTAGTGCCGGGTAACCAACATTTTCTAATCACATTACAAGCCAATTAACACACGATCGTAATCATCTTTGGAATGTAACAAGTACACATCAACTATCGCATTACGCAACTAGTATGATAATTCAACGAAAATTATACAAGCGAGTTTCATCTAGCAGCGTGAATGTTTGCACTAAACAGCATCAAATATTGGTCCTCGTTGCAACTACAGCCATTGACAGAGTCGTAACTAAAAACCAAAGGACCACAGAATTTTCGCATAACAAAAACAGGACGCGGCGAATAAATTAATCGCTTGATACTCAATGCACCAAAATCTCTAACATAGCAAACTGACGGACCTTGTAATGAGGAGGGAAGCAATGTTTCAGTTTAACTCTCAGGCACAGACCTATCACTGTTGCCATACTGCAATGCTGAATCGTCGGCGTAAAAGTTATCCTTCAATCAAATTTCAAAAAAATAAAAAATAAAATAAAGATCAAAACTTTGGTGATTTCTTTAAAAACCCAGAATCCAAATTACCAGAAAAAAGAAAAATTGAAGCTGAAAATTGAGAAATGATACTCACAGAATACGGCCGAGCTTGTCATCCACGGTGACCGACTCCTCCGAAAGCACGCTGAGCTGCTCTAACGAGTAGGGGTGCTCCGGATCTCTTATATCCCTCACGAAATTTGCAATTTCCAGTCAAAGATAGCAAATTTCAGCAAAATTTCACATAATTAAATCAAAAAAAAAAAAGAAAAAAGAAAAAAAAAGAAAGGCGGTAAGAGATGGAATGGAAAGGATATCATAGATATCGAGAGGATCGACGGCGTCGTCGGCGTGGAGATCTTCGGTGCGAGCAACCCTTTCCTTCTTAGCGTGGACCACGGGGTTGGCATTGATCAGACCCAACGTCATCTTCTTCTTCCTTCTCTTTACAAGCTCACACTCCAGTCCAAGTCTTTTATTTTCTCTACTTCACCAACCACCTTTACCTATCTGGTCACGAGCTCTAACTTTTTTTAATTTTTTTTTAAATAAAAACAATTAATGACAAGTGACGATTATTTATTTTTATCTTTTTTTATTTATAAAAAACCGAAAAAACTTATAGAAACATTTCAGCTGTTTATTTTTACCATAAATCTAGTTTCGAATTCAAGACGGCCTTGTTTGGCACACCGTATAGAGCATCGGATATGACTAATTATACGGAGCCGGTTGTTTGGTGCCTTCCCGTATAAAATAGCCGCCGAATTAATTTAATCAGTCTGCCTATTTAGTCGGGTATACACCTGCTTAATAAACCCTTCCAAAATGAGTGGATTATTAGTCCGGCTCACTTCCCTCTCTCTCGCACTTCGTTTCCACGACATATCCTCTCGCCAACGTCGTTCTCCCCGTCGTCATTCTTGCCGGCACTGTCAACGCCTACGGCCTCCATGTCTTCCTCTGCTATAAGATCCCCGAGGTCTGGCCGTCGCGCGTCGAAGGCTCTGGGCTTCTTCTACAACTGGATCTTGCAAACAGTCGGGGAAGAAGAAGAAATGAGAGAGAGGGAGGGAGTTTGGGGGGTGCGGCAAAGAGATCTGGGCAAGAAACTGTAAAGCTTGCAATCCGGGCTTTGCTTGAGGTTGTCGAGAGTGGAGGAAAACACATAGAAGTTGCTGTGATGACAAAGGATCATGGTCTGAAGCAACTTGAAGAAGCTGAAATTAATGCCATTGTTGTTGACATAGAAGCAGAGAAAGCATCTTTTGTGGCCGCTAAGAATGGACCACCCAGGGAGACATGATAATACTTTATGGTTAAAACTGATCTCTACAGTTTATCTTAAAATAATAATACTTTAAATTCCTTCTATACCAAACACAATATAAATAATACGGTCATTAGTCCGATACTGCATCAAACGTCCGACTAATTTAGTCAGTACTATACGGTAGCTATTTATCCTATCCGACATAAATAGTTAGTACAGTCCAAGCTGCCAAACGAGGCCTAGTTCAAGAGATCTGGTTGGTGGGGTTATTTATTTATTTTTGTACTATTAGTCTATTAGTTACTTTTTTATATAACAAGTAATTAAAAATAAGCCACGTGTCCCACTTAGAAGTCTTACGTCAATCGGTTGTCACTTCTCAATACCATACAAACAAAACAGAATAATCACGCCCGTGAGAATAATCGAATCCAGTTTTGTACATTAATTATATTTTGTAAAAATTTAACATCATGGTCCCGTAGCTCAGTTGGTTAGAGCGTTGGTCTTATGAGCCGAAGGTCGCGGGTTCGAGCCCCGCCGGGACCACTTTTTTGTCTTTTTCAATGTTTTTAACATTTTTTATTTTTATTTTTGTCTACTATTTTCACTCTTCATTATTTTATGGGAAATATTTTTAAACTTTGGTTCTTCCACTCACATGCTATTATTACGTCCGATTCCCACTTACACTTATACGAGCCAATTAATCATAACCAACTATTTGCCAAATTTTAATTATTGAATGTGTGAGTTCAATGGAGAGATGGTGGTCGGTAGATGATTAGTCGCAAAATTAATCATCGTATATGTTTAATTTAGCATTCGCGAAATACAAAATCACGTGTAAAATTAAAAATTTGGTGTTGCAATTTCTTTCTCATGAGAGATGTGGTATTAGAAATGTATGCTGAGAGAAAAAATAGTGGGGTTAATTAGGAATAAATATTTACTTTTTACAAGTGATTTTAAATTAATTAATTTTTTAAATAACTATCTAGCTTTTTGAAATTAAACATTTGTTGGATCATTAGCATTAACTATTAAGTAATGATGTGCATAATAAAGGGAAACCAGTTTTCGAACTCACGTTATTTTTTACAACAAATTTAAAGTTTAGATTAGCTAAAATGACCTATTTGGTGATTTAGGACTCCATAATTATATGTTATTGTTGGGCTAACGTCAATGAAATATTACATTGTTATTTGGAGTATTCTAAAAAGTTTAAGACCAAATTGAAATCACCCAAAATACTTTTTTATTTTGATACATAATTTTTGGACTTATAAGTGGCGTAATTCTGAAAGTTAAGTAGCGAAGGTTGAATTTTAAAGAATATAGTAAAGTTTTTATTTTTTGTTAAATGATTGATTTTGTTAGATTAGTCTCCGATAGGGTTTAAATCCACGCTGTGAATGCAAGAACTCAACACATTTCCACCACTATGGTAAAAAGCCACTTGCAAGAATATAGAGCTCGTTTTGAAGTGCTTTTAAAATGACTGAAAATACTTTTGGTGAAAATGTTTTTAGAACCAACTTTTAGTAAATATGCAAGTAAATCCTGGAAAAACACTTAAAGTGCTTCCTAGAAGGAGCACATAACTGGCGCTTCTTACCGAAAACACTTTCAGTGCTTTTAGAACTCAAAAACATTTTCTCTAAAAGTGATGTCAATCATTTTAAAAACACATTCAAACGAGCCCATTGTAAAGTTAAAATAAGTTCCAATAACCAACAGGATTCTCTCTGAATCATTTTGATGAGGATCCTAGGTATTTGTAAAATAATTTTTGATCGCACAATATACTATTAACATATATAATACGAATCGGATCCTGACACAGAGGATCCGGACTGCGTTTAAAAGTTAGTTAACGTAGCCTAGACAACGGAAACGGCGTAGCTCCTTAATCGCCCCAGCCAAAAAGAACTCCGATCAAAGGACAACGACGACATGGTACACAGTGCCTATGATTCCTTCGAGCTCATCAGCGACTGCCCGACGAAGATCGAAGCCATCGAATCGTACGGACCGAAGCTCCTCATCGGCTGCTCCGATGGATCTCTCAAAATCTACGCTCCGGACTCCTCCGGCTCCGACCGCTTTCCGCCGTCCGATTACCACGGTCACAGGCTCCAGAAGGAACCGTACGCGCTGGAGAGGAACGTCGCCGGTTTCTCAAAGAAGCCCTTGGTTTCAATGGAGGTCCTGGAATCGCGAGAGCTCCTCCTTTCCCTCTCGGAGTCGATTGCGTTTCACGGCCTCCCGAACTTGGGCACCATCGCCGTGATCACGAAGGCGAAGGGCGCCAATGTCTACTCGTGGGACGACCGCAGAGGGTTCCTTTGTTTCGCCAGGCAGAAGCGGGTCTGTATTTTCCGGCACGACGGTAAATATACATGATTTTTTTAATTTCTTATTTTTTAGGAATTTCATTTGAAAATGCTCGAATTTTGAAATGATTTGGGAATTGAATGTGTTTAGGGGGACGAGGGTTTGTGGAAGTGAAGGAATTTGGGGTTCCGGATGTGGTGAAGTCGATGTCATGGTGTGGAGAGAACATATGTATAGGGATTAGAAGAGAGTATATGATACTGAATTCTACAAATGGTGCACTGTCAGAGGTGTTTCCTTCGGGGAGGATAGCGCCGCCATTGGTGGTCTCTCTCCCTTCCGGAGAGCTTCTTCTGGGAAAGGTACTTGCTTTTGTTGTGTCTCCCATTAGGTTTGTGTTTTTCGGAATAAAAGTGCAAAATTTTTAGAGTACATCAATGTATGATTGCTGAATTTAACGGTTGGATGTGCCCGGAAGAATCCAAAGAAATTTAGCAAGTGAAAATGCAATGTATACTGTACATAGATGTATAGTAGAAGGACTCCTAAAAGCAATACTGATTAGTGATTACCGTGTTCTCGTGTTTTAGGATAATATTGGGGTTTTTGTGGACCAAAACGGGAAGCTTTGTCAAGAAGGCAGGGTTTGTTGGTCAGATTCCCCGAATGTTGTTGTTATTCAGAAGCCATATGCAATTGCTCTGTTACCAAGATATGTCGAGGTAGGTTGGCCTCATATTCCTATAGAAAGAAGTACTTATTTCTGCTTTTAAAATTTTACAAGACACAGGTCAGGTATGCCTTCTTTTGCAGGTACGGTCGCTCCGAGATCCCTATCCATTGATACAGACGGTAGTTCTTAGAAATGCTCGTCGTATTCTACAGAGCAATGATGCTGTAACTGTTGCATTAGAGAATGCTGTTTATGGTCTCTTCCCTGTTCCTCTTGGTGCTCAGGTATTCCTGATTCTCTATGTGCTAAACTTCTACGGTACATGCACGATCTTCTTTGGTAAGGAGATGAGAATTGTGTTTTTGCCCTGCAGATTGTACAATTAACAGCATCTGGCGATTTTGACGAAGCATTGGCATTGTGTAAGATGCTTCCTCCAGAAGAAGCAAGTCTTAGAGCTGCAAAGGAGGGGTCAATTCATATGAGGTGAATAATTTCTAATTTCATTTCTCTTTTCGTTTATTTGAATAAACAAATGTATTGGTCTAAAATTGCAATAAAATTGATGTGTTTGTATTTTCATCTAACATGCATATGGTAGAAACTGACTTGTATATTAATCACAAATATAAATTGTTACATCAATGTAAGGTTAGGTCCTTTCATGTTAAGGAAAGAGTTTTGGGTTTGGAGCTATATAAGTCTGGACTCTGAATTGCCAATGGCCGGGCCACATGGCCGGAGAAATTTATTTGTTTAGCACACTTGGACATGTAATACTATTTTTTACTAGGTGGGGCCACATGGCTGGACAAGAAGCATAGCAAGCGATAAAGTTCTGGGTAAAATGTCTTGATTGATAATGAGGTTCATGGATACATCAATATATACAATTACATGCTCGTTGACCTTCGATAAGTCAGGAAGCGATTTGGGAAGAGACATTATAGTGATTGCTTGTATATCACGTTTATCACAGGTTATATATATGGCCTTCTGTCTTATGCACACACATGTATATATATGTATGTATATTATATGCAATTTAAAGTTGAAGTACATCAGACAGTGTTTAAGTATGCCATGTAATGCTTTCTTAAAACGCTTTAAGGTGAAAGTTTACCAAGCTTTTTTAAAATGCTTTTATTTGTGCGAACCAGTCAGTAGATTTGAAGAATTCATAACCTGATGCTGCATGGAATTCATGCTTGTTTTATGCCTTTTAAATTTTATATGTTAAAGGAGATTGTTTTATTGTTTATAGATATGCTCATCATCTTTTTGATAATGGGGCCTATGAGGACGCCATGGAGCACTTTTTGGCATCTCAAGTGGATATAACCTATGTTCTTTCTTTGTATCCATCTATTATTCTTCCTAAGACAACTATGGTTGCTGATCCGGAGAAGCTAATGGATATTTCTGGGGATTCATTGTATCTCTCAAGAGGTTCGTCTGGTATATCAGATGATATGGAACACTCTCTGCCTTCACTACTGGAATCTGAGGAGAGTGCAGCACTCGAGTCCAAGAAAATGAGCCATAACACTCTTATGGCTCTCATAAAGTTCTTACAGAAAAAAAGATATGGCATAATTGAAAAGGCCACTGCTGAGGGGACAGAAGAGGTTGTTTTAGATGCTGTTGGAGACAATTTTGTGTCCTATGAATCTAGGTTTAAGAAATCAAACAAGGTAAACTAATTATATTTGTTTTATATATGATTCCAATATTTCAGTATGTGATCTGGTATTGATACACAAATTTCTATGGGTTATGAACGTGTGATCAGGATTTTGTGTCACTAAATGCAGCATTCTAGATTTTGTGAACACAGATATTATGACGTTTTGGTTGCAAACTAACAAATAGTCCTTTTTTTTCTTCTTTTTGGTGAGTAAGAGATATATATTATTACCATGCTGTTCCTTTATGCATTTTTAATACGAAAAATCTTAGGTTTTGGTTACTTCATTAAAGTTAGCTTGGTTACGTATGATGCACATGGTTGTCAGAAGGAACCATGCTTTGTTACATTAGATTAACCTGTTTGCAAACATGCATAACGCAACTGTCAGAAGTTAGTTTTTCTCAGTTAACTCCAATATTTGACCTTGTGTGTGTACATTTGCCCATCTGGATTTTCACAACCTGAATACATTTTTGTATATTTATATAGTTACTATCGTATATTTCAATTGTGATATCAACAACCCTCACATTATCTTTGGTATCTAAGGGGCGTGGCAGCATTCCGGTTACCTCTGGTGCTAGGGAGATGGCAGCGATCCTGGATACTGCACTACTCCAAGCTCTACTTCTTACTGGACAGGCTTCAGTGGCTTTGGAATTACTGAAAGGTCTTAACTACTGCGATGTAAAAATATGTGAGGAGATTCTCCAGAAAAATAATCACTACGCTGCTTTGTTAGAACTTTACAGGTGCAATTCAATGCACCACGAAGCTCTAAAACTCTTGCATCAATTAGTAGAGGATTCTAAATCTAACCAAGTGCAAACTGAACTTATCCAAAAGTTAAGGCCTGAGTCAATTGTTGAATATCTCAAGGTAGGTTTTCTCCATCTGATCGATGACTTTGATCTTGAATCTGCCGGTCATATTTCAGAAATTTGAATATGTTAGTGATATGAAAGCTTTATATTTCATCAGTAATTGACATTTGGAGTCTGGAATGAGATGGTAGTGTTGCAGAAATCCTTTTTAAAGGATAAGTAAAAAGCACAAGTTGCCTGACCATTTTCAACTATGAAAGGCGGGCTAATTTTTTTATTTATTTCCACATTTCCTCTGAGTTTGTTTTGTTCCACTGAACACTACAAATTTTTCAGCATTACTATCATCTTATGTTTTTCCATATACTTTGTTATATATAGAACTGAAAATTGTGATGTAGGGTTCAGTTTCAGAACTAAAGAACTATATTTGAATGTTTCATCCAACGGATGAAGTTTGATGTGTTATCATCGAACATAAAACTTTTCATTTTTCATTTGGAGAATAAGTTGTTTTAGGAACTTGAATATTTGCTAAGATTACTTGTTTTATCAGGAACCAAAATATGTGTAAAATACCTTAAAATATTTGACCCATTTTCTTATGTGCAGCCTCTTTGTGGGACTGATCCCATGCTGGTCCTGGAGTATTCAATGCTTGTTCTTGAAAGTTGTCCAACGCAGACAATTGAGCTCTTTTTGAATGGGAATATTCCAGCAGACCTGGTCAACTCTTACTTGAAGCAACATGCTCCAAACATGCAGGCCACATACTTAGAGCTTATGCTTGCAATGGATGAAAATGGAATCTCTGGAAATCTGCAAAATGAAATGGTAAGGATGTACACATTGTTCAAAAATAATAAGACCAATTTATTAGTTGGAATTTTAGGGTCATTTGGAATTTCCGAGAAGCTAAAAAAGTAAAAAGGTAGATTTGGCAGGAAAAAAAAAAAATCTCTGCTGCCAATTTCAGCTACTCTGTTGTAATTTCTGTGAATTGGTGATGCAAGTAGTATGCCGGTATTTACCAGCCAAAACTGCATTCTAATGGATTTAGTGCATGGCAGGTACATATCTATCTATCAGAAGTACTTGATTGGTATGCAGATTTAAGTGCTCAGCAGAAATGGGACGAGCATACTTACTCCTCAACAAGAAAGAAATTATTGTCTGCTTTAGAGAGTATCTCAGGATATAATCCGGAGGCTTTGTTGAAACGTCTTCCAACGGATGCTTTATATGAAGAGCGTGCAATTTTGTTGGGAAAAATGAACCAACATGAGCTTGCCTTATCTCTCTATGTTCATAAGGTATTTTCTCTATGTTCACATTCTATACACAATACGTATGTATATTATATGAATCCTGTTTGAGTTGATTAAGTTCTTGACTTTTGTAGCTTCATGTTCCTGAGCTGGCACTGTCCCATTGTGATCGCGTGTATGAATCCTTAGTTCATCTACCATCTTCAAGATCTTCCGGAAATATATACCTAACTCTATTACAAATTTATCTTAATCCGAGGAAAACAACCAAGAACTTTGAGAAGCGAATTACAAATTTAGTATCACCTCAGAATATCGGTACACCAAAGGTTGGTTCTGCAAATATGGTTAAAAGTAAAGGAGGGCGTGGTGCTAAAAAAATTGCTGCAATAGAGGTGGCACCTGACATAAGAGTCAGTCAAAGTAGCGCTGACAGTAGCAAGAGTGATGGAGAGGCAGAGGAATCTAGTGAGGAAGGAGGGTCAAAAATCATGCTTGATGAGGTCCTTGATTTGTTGAGCCGAAGGTGGGACAGAATAAATGGAGCTCAGGCACTCAAACTTTTGCCAAGGGAAACTAAGCTACAGGTATTCACCATACTAATTCTCAAAGAGTATGATTTTATCGACCACAACACAATGTGTTTGCCAATAGTGGAAAAGAATATTTCAAATTTGTTTTTTTTTTATTTTAAATATTTGATTAGCGTATTGATATTGATGTCTCTTTAATCTGCTTTGTTCACGCATGGTTTTCTCCTGATATCGATGCTGAAGTTGTGTGTTATTATTGTTGATCTGCAGCATTTGCTTCCATTTATGGGGCCCCTGTTGAGGAAATCCAGTGAAGCGTACAGGAACCTTTCAGTTATCAAGAGTTTGAGACAAAGCGAGAACCTGCAGGTATGCATATATCGTGCTTGGAATCTAAGTTTGGCAACGAGTAGGTATCTAGGCTTGATCTTGTTGCAGATGATACTGAACCCCTAGTTATGTGTTATAGTTTAGTCTCCATGCTGCATGTCCTTTCGTTCATTTAGTACCATCTCAAAGTACTCATTTCAAATGCTCTTGATGTGGTTGAGATTCCTCACCCAGTTATATATGTTCACGATTGTAAACGTAGTTCACTACCTGAACAAATAAATGTTTATCTGAAACAGGTTAAAGATGAACTCTACGAACAAAGGAAGGGTGTGGTGAAGGTCACCAGTGACAGCATGTGCTCCCTTTGCAGGAAGAAAATAGGAACCAGTGTCTTTGCCGTATATCCAAACGGGAAAACATTAGTGCACTTTGTGTGCTTTAGAGACTCGCAAAGTATGAAAACTGTGGGCAGAGGATCGCCGCTATGGAAGATATGAAAATCAAGCATTCACGTGGCTAAAAGAAAGCTTTCCTCCACTTTCGGTTAGCAAATGCTGAAATTCATGCACGAGTCTCGGCTTTAAGGCAGTGGTTTAACTCTGCACTTTGCCGGGCACTCCAAGCATTCCGGGTTTTGATAGTTTTGCTCTAAGTGGCCTACTACCGTGTGCGATGTTTGGAGGAGGCTTATTGTAGATTGTGAGAGTGAGGTTGTGAGTAGACCTGTAAACGGGTCGGGTTTATTGGGTTTGGGTCGGGTTCAACCTGACCTATTAAGTTAACGGGTCACCCGAACCCGACCCGTTAAGCTAACAGGTCACCCGTTTCACCCGTTATCATCCGTTAACAATTATTATTATTTTTGCATAAAGTTTATTTTTTGTTATTAAGACTTTACTAAAATTACTAAAATATCCTCAACTAACGGGTGCTAACGGGTGTTAACGGGTCCTAACGGGTCTAACGGGTTGACCCAAAGTGACCCATTATTTAACGGGTTGTTAACGGGTTCACCCGTTAGCGACCCGACCCGTTAAGCATCCACCCAAATACAAATATTAACGGGTTGGGTCGGGTCGGGTTAACGGGTTGGGTCCAAAATGCCAGGCCTAGTTGTGAGTTTTCGTTGTTGGTTATTTATAGCTTTCTTTGTAAAGATTGTAAAATGTAAAACCAGTCTTGTTTTCGAGTTAGCAGAAATGAGTTACCCCAGTTAGTCACGTCAATCTGTCCGTCGCTTTGCGTTAGTCATGTCAATCTGTCCGTCGCTTTGCATCCGAGGTTGAATTCTCCTCCTGTAATTTAGAATGTTTAGAATTTAAAAAGTGCAATTAACAAAAACGCAAGAGTGATTAAGATGGAATTTGATTGTTAGGCGATAACATTAGCATTGCCAATAGAGTTCAACATTTTCCTAGTTGACTTTTTAGCGGTAAAACGGTAAACAGTAACTCCAATCCGGGAGCCAAGGCACGGGGGGTCCACGTGCAAGACCTCCACCTCGAAAAGCTTCCTGGCTTTCTTGAAGAAAGCCGAGTCCTTCTTCCACCGCCTCATGTGGGCCATCACAAACACCCTTCCCTCCTCCTCCGCCTCACCTGACATCAGCAGACGCAGCGTATTAAGCAACGGCTCGTAGAGATGATCGTGATACACTACATCCGAGGCTAGAATAAGATCAAACTCCCGCCCAATCTTCTCTACGTCCGCCGCTTCCCCCCACCTCAGCGCCGCCACGTGGACCACCCCACCGTTAGCTGCCAATACGGAGGCGTTCGCTTCCACGTTGAATAACAGGTTAGGAATGACGTGGGGGAGGTCAGTTACCGTGACGGTAGCCCCGAGCGTGGCTGCGGCGGCGATTCCGACGAGGCCGGTCCCGGAGCCGAGCTCGAGGATTCTTTGAGGGCGCTGCCTCGAAGCCAACGCCGAGAGTGTGGGGCCCAGTGGTCCGGTGCTGGGGTCACGACGGTGGCCGTCAAGGAGCGTGAGGAGCGTGGTGGCGGGCGGCCAGAGCTGGAAGGAGATGCCTTGAGACCGGAGCTCCCGGATGAAGACGGCCGAGTTGATGGAGTGGAGGCAATGCTGAGTCGATGGAACGAGCGTGGCGGTCTCGGGGATCAGTATTGCATCGTCTTCAGAATCACCGCCTTCTTGAGCCGCCATTGATGATGCGCCGCCGCAGATGATTCTGGTTGCGACTCGACTTCAATTGTACTAGGGTCTAGGGCTTGTTTGGCTCACTATTTGATATTTACACTTTTTATACCGCCAAGTTGCGCGGATTTGGATCTCCAGCCATGCGTCCCCACAGGAATTTACGAATAGGCCCCTACCGATGGACATAATTACAAGGGACCAGGCCGGCATGGATCTCAAACCAGTTCTCATCTGTGCAGTCTGCAAATTCACTGAAAAAAAGATTTTCTTGTTTCTGGAGAAGATGATCCGATCGGTGATGGTGATAAACACGCAGGGGAAGCCTCGCCTTTCCAAGTTCTACGAAATTCAGGTCACCTCCTCCTCTTTCCATTTTTCAATATTTATTTTTTCTGTAATTTTATTTATTTATTTATTACGATTGTTGTGTAAAAATGGCTGGCTTTCCAATTTCTGAGGGCAGCCTGTGGAGAAGCAAGAGGAACTTATACGCAGCGTCCATGGAGGTTCTCTCTCTCTACTTTCTCTCTCTACTGTGATTTATATTTTATTTACTGCATAAATCAATGTGGATGTTATCTTGACTCTCAATTTGTTCTGATTTTTTTTAAAATTCAAATTAGGTTTTCATGTTGATTTTCCTTTTCCACAGTGTTGTCCGGTAGAGCTGAGAATGTGAGCAATTTCGTGGATGCTGAGTCTATTTTCGGCCCGGTATTTTGGCTAATCTTCCCTCAAATTCTTCCCGTTTATAAAGTTTCTGGATGATCTGAAATTGGTAAAATTTGAATAAGAAACAGTCCTTGTATCCGCGACGGTTATTCAAATCGGCTGTCTCTTGTGCAGGATACTCGCCTTGTGTACAAGCACTTTGCAACTTTGTACATCGTCTTTGTCTTCGATAGCTCTGAAAACGAGCTTGCCATGCTCGACCTCATACAAGGTACCTAGCATTATCCATGTTATATAGCTGCTACTGAATTGCAAGGTTTTGAATTCACAAGATACTGCACCTTTGAAGAGCATTCACAAGTTGATTGATTGCAATTTTGTTTGAAATCAGAAGATACCGGGAAAGTTTTTTACGGTTGAAAAGTGGAATGTTGATGAATGTTGCTTGCAGAAACCTTATGGTTACAGTTAATGTGTCTTGACTCATGAGAAATGAGGATTACTGTGTATATGGTCCTGACTTGAACAACAGACTTAAGTTATCACGCCCTCCCTATGTTAAGATCGAACATGGCAATGATTAGCTTGTTTCTCAAAGTTAATGCTTGCGCTTTCTTGTGCTAAGGGTTGCTTTGATTGAATGATTTGCTTACTTCGATTCTCATTCCTTCAGTATTTGTGGAAACATTGGACAAATGCTTCAAAAATGTATGTGAGCTTGACGTGGTGATCAATTACAGCAAGGTAAAGATGCTCCCTTCGTTTTGGTGTGACTAACGTTTACTTGTCATCTGTTGCGTGTATTTTGATACTCCGAGTAATGTGAAACATTATTTGGTATTGCTTTGTGATTTGACTCTGTTGCACAAAAGGGTGGGTGTTATGTTACATAAATGATTGTTTTAGGAAGTTTAGCGGAATAAAATGTTTGTGATCTTGCTTCACCAAACCATTTTCATTGAACCGTGCATCAATTAGTTTATCTTCGTTCTCAGATGCATACTGTATTGGATGAGATCATTTTTGGAGGTCAAGTGCTGGAAACAAGTTCAACTGAAGTTATGAAGGCTGTCGAAGAAATCTCAAGGTGGTGTCTCTTCTCCCCCTCCCTCCCCCTATCCCCTCCTTGTATCTGTCAATCATCTGTTGCTGACTATTTCGATGTCTGATTGCTTATGTTAATTTGAACTTCTGGTGCAGGTTAGAAGCAGCCTCAAATGCCATCTCACTGGTCCCAAAATCTGTTTCCGCCTGGCGGAGTCGATAGTTTGCAGTTTTGACTGGTATGTTATAATGTTCTCTTTTGATGTCACACCGAGGCCGAGCCTCCAAAGTTTCTTTGATAGGAATCACTGCAGAGCTCTTGCAATATTAGTGCGATGTTTGTGAGTATTTGGATGCTTGATGGATGGCTGAATACTTGGATGAAAAAAGAATAAGGAAACACGCGACAAGCTTGAGTTATCGGCATTATATATTCTGTTTTCTTGAGCTGTTGAGCATGTGTTTCTTTGGTTTCGAGTCTTTCAGACACCGCTTGTATCAAAAGATAATTAACACGAACAGGTACAATGCAGTCTCGTATTGTTCGATGAAGATACAAGATACAAACACAATGTGGTATGCCCGAAAATTTTGGCATACCCGAAACATAAGAAATTGGAACCAGTCAGATTGGTACCTGGTTAAGACACAAATCTCAAAATCATTTTAATGGCTTGTTCACATCTTCAAGAACTACGCGTGCAGCATTACGCCCGGGTGCACCCATCACACCGCCCCCGGGGTGGGTTCCGCTCCCACACAAATACAGCCCCTTGAGTGGCGTTCTGTAATTTGACCTGTACGTGTATACCAAAATAACATAAACAGATAGACTTTTTACACAAGAAAACATAAGGCATAGCTATAGCAGGAAGTTTATGTCCCAAGCAAAATCGGATACGTCGTAAGATTTACCATCCTTTCACAGGTCGCATGAGGAAGAGCGAATCCAATCCCATAGCACCATGGAAGATATTCCCTCCTGTCAAGAAACATTTACAAATCGGTATTGTGACGTTCAATGGCTGCCACTTCCGGCCAATGCCCTTGTATCATTTATGGTGAACTAAACTTGGCCGAACTATCTGCGGCTCTGCCTACATTTCTACAAAGATTTGAGTTTTGATGTACCTGTCAAACCAATTTCCCTTTCAAGGTCTGGCGGAGTCAACATGTCGTAACCAATAATTGATGAACTAAACCCAGGTGCGTATTCATCAATCAAGCTGAAACATTTTCGTGCAAACGATTCCTGCAAAGGTACCATGCCATTTGAAAGAACTAGTCAGAGACCCAGAGCGGAGATTTCTGAGTCACCACAAAATTATACCATCGAAAGTAAAAGTCGCAACAAAAAGGAAAGAAAAAAGAGTTGACGCCTCGTCTAGAAAGAAAAAGAAAGATAGAAGAAGAAAAGAAAAGAAAAACTCACTCTGTAAACAGTATCTCCCCAGTGGCCATCTGAGGGACTATATGGTGTGTACTGAATAAACAAGTTGATCACATGCTTGCCTACGAGAGTTGGATTATGTCGATATGAGAACTAGAATGCTTTCTATGAGGAACGAGACAATACGATGCATTTTTAAGGCGAGGTAGTTTTACGTACCAGGTGGAGAAATAGTTTTGTCGAGTACAGAGGGAATTGTCATCTCAATAACCGGTCTGTTCGATGGCAATCCATTGACAGCATCTTGACAGGCTGAGTTAATCTCCTCCATGCTTTAGAAGAGAGACGGAAACGATATGAAAAAGCACCGCATGTGGAACCAAATAAACCAAACAGTGAGATAATAGCATACCTCTCAGAACCAATATGAATGGTGCCCGCATGCTGAGGACCTGCATCGGGATGACCTAAATTGCAACTTTTGAACTGGGGCAATGCATCAACCGCTAAATTTATTTTTGTAGTTCCCTGCCGATAGGTAAGTAACCTCAAGTTATAGTAAAGATAGTAATTGGAAAATTAACAAGAATGACACAGAAAAAGAAGGAATAAAGGGGGCTTACAGAGCTGTAATCAGAATACTTAATTGCACGGACGAAATCAGGAGGAAGAGCATTATCTGGTACCAATTCCTGTGTCATATAATGGAAACCTATAATATAGATTAAAATCCATTTGATGTAAAAGAAATTTAAAGTTTTACACAGGTGTTATTTCCCATCTAGTTTCTCACAGAACAAGTCGTCTCTTATATTCGAACTTACATACGCAGGCCCGGTGTTTTACCTTGAATGTTTTGTAAGGGGTTGCATTTGATAAAACAATTGAAGAATGCACCTGTGAGCCATCAGTCAGCAAAACCTACAACAAGACATGTAAACAATATCCAACAAGTTAGATTTAAGTTTCAAGACTACCTCATTTAGGAAGCAAGAAGAAACTAACCCCGTCCGCAGTGCCAGAGTCATTAATCAATAATTGCTGAACCTGAAGAACAAGATTGAAAACATAATCTACAAAGTCATACAGACAGACAATAGATGCAAAAAGTTTGAGAACTGAAACATGAACTAATCCTAGCTCCTTTAGGGACATAAATACCTCTGCACATGTTACAATATGAGCCCCAGCTTCCTTAGCAGCATTAGCAATAGCCATGGATACTGAACCCATCCCACCTTCAACATACCTGTACGGAAAGTTGGTTTTCCAATACTAAGAGAAAGTTTAAATGGGGATGAACAAAAATTGTTTAAACGAAAATTCAAGCTGAAGTATAACATATGAATGAATTTCTATCAAAGTATCATGTGAAACTAATTTTGAAAAATAGAGGGCAGAGACATGTCAAGCAAGCAATAGAGTAACTTACGACCAAATTCCACGCTCACCATCAGTTTCTCCCATCACATGATGTAGCAGAACATATCCACTCCCAGGTGTATGTACACTTCCCTGCATAAAAATCCGAGGCGGAGAGGCAGAAAAGTGACTAAAGAATGCAAATAATATAGTAGGATAGTTCTTTCGAGAAAAAAAGATACAAAATGTCCAGTCCGTATGATAAGTAGTTAGAAATTTGAAGTGATGAATCTCCAGCCATTCACGATAACTCTTACCGTAGTCCCTATTACAGCATCCGTTGCAAGGGTTGCCTTCAGAACTTCTGCCTGTAAAAAGCGAAATGACTCGATCATGTAGATATGACTAATATGCATAAAAATTCACAAGGTTTGAACTTTGAACTAATCATTGATGTAGAAATGACCTGATCACCTCAAACCAGTTATTCAAAACCTTCAAAGCCGGGGATAGCAAAAGGTCCATAAACTCGCTGCCAAAGCCGATAATTACACAATCATAAAACCGAAATCTTTACCAGGAAATCAATTAGCCCTGCCTCCATAACCATAGTAATTAATGCTGGTTCGAGCTAACATTATTAGGAAAATGAATGGTTCTTACACAAAGTCCTTTTGGCCTAAGGCGGCCGCTTGTCTCAGACACCGAGCCCAAAACATGGAATTGTGCATCTTATTCTTGAACCGATCACTAACACTACAAGATGACTCGCATTGCAAAGATTCAGGAGGAGCTGAATCCAGCAACGGGTCCATAAATTCACAAAATTTCTCCAGCTGAGTCTCATATCTGTACAATCAATTTATTCAAAACCAACACACAGATAATGGAATGCAGAATGCAGAATACGGAATACAGATTAATATAAGTATAAACCTTGGATAAGCATCGGCGTCCTGTTTGGAGAATTTGGAAATCTCAGAGTGGTTAAGGTCCTTGTTTGGCCCCAAAAGAAGATATCTTCCATCCAAACAGGGCGTAAAGGACGAAGGACTCCTCTTCAGCAGCTTCATTCCATGCCGCGCCAGCTCTAATTCCCTGTTAGAAGGAGGCGTATGGCATTGTTTGGTTGAAAATTAAATTATTCAAGCATTTCTACGATGCAAACCGCACAAACAGATAATTGAAGAGATGATCAGATGTGGTGGGTGTTACTTGATGATGGAGGGGCGGAGGAGGCTCTGGAGGTAGCTACACCGAGAGAACTTGAAGCCCGGAACCAGCTCCTCTGTAACGGCGGCACCGCCGATCACGTGGCGCCGCTCAAGGACGGCGACGGATAGGCCGGAGCGTGCGAGGTATGCGGCGGCAGTGAGGCCGTTGTGGCCGCCGCCGATGACGAGAGCGTCCCATTTCTTGTCCTTCAACGCGGTTGTAGCGGCGGCGGTCCCGGTGGTGCTGCTAAAGCTCCTTCGCCACATTTTGTCTCTAGTGGGACGGGAATGGGAGTCTGGCTTTCGCTGATTGCTTACTGGTTAAACTAGTTGTAGTGCTTGCTGCTTAGTGATTTGCTTAATCAGATTTTCACTTATGGGAGTGTAGGGTTCTTAAGTCCTTGGTCCTCCCACCTATTGGACTAGTCTTTTGGGTTGGGCGGCTTGAGTACCTAACATTGGTATCAGAGCCTAGGTGCCCGACGCTGCGGGTCTTGGTGACGTAACGTGCCGCCTCGTGATTACCGCCTTGGGAGTATGGGCTCCAAGGGACTTGGTGACGAGGGACTGGGCGACGTGATTACCGCCGTGGGCATCGGGTCTTCCGAAGGGTGGTGTAATGTTATGATCCCACATCGACTACACTTGTGGGAGTGTAGGGGTTCTTAAATCCTTGGGGTCCTCCCACCTATTGGACTAGTCTTTTGGGTTGGGCTCTTCCTTTGGGCTTGAGTACCTAACAGTGTTGCAATTAAAAATTAAAATGGTGCTTTACAGGCAATCCCCTCGTCGTTTTTTCTGGTAATTAATTTGATTAAATCAAATGTTTAACGGCTGTGTTCTTTCAGTTTACTGAGCAAGACGAAATGCTGCTGTTAGTCAAGAGTGTGCAAACCTCAACCGTTTGATGCATTGTGGGGCCTTACCTGATTGTTTACCTTAAAAAGGGTGGAGAGCGGATCACACGGTTAATTTGGACCATTATTCCCCTTTGGGCCTCCCACCTCCACTCAACCCAAACTACTGGGACGGACCTGGTCCCCATTGGGCTAGGCCTTTTTTTGTTTTTTAAATAAGAGACATTATACTTTAGTGCACTTTCGCGTTCAGATGCATAAGGGACAACGCATCTATTCTAGCCAATTTAGTTAGGGGTGTGATATTCACACACCCTATTTTACTTCTCACACACTTTTTTAATTTTCGGCCGTCGGATCGGATGAATTGAAGAAGATCAACGGACATAAATTATCAAGAGGTGTGAGAGAAGTAAAATAGGGTATGTGGATAGCACACCCCTTTAGTTATGTTAACATCTGCTGATTTAGAGGTTTAAATGAAAGGAACTTTAACAAAATTTTCGGTACTGTTTACTTTAACAAAAAACCATATTTTTACACTAAAAAGTCAATCCTGGTACTATTCACTTTACTCTTTATTTTGTCATTATCATTAAAACTCAAAGTTTTCAAACTTTTTCCATTAGTTTTCCTTTAAATGAATGGTATTTTTACTTTGTTGGAATCAACAAAAAAAATCTTTTGATTCCCTATTTCTTATAAGTTATAACTAACACATCTGCTGATTTAGAGTTTAAATCGGAATTTTACATATGCGGTTTTGTCTCTAGTGGAGACGACTCCACCGGTGGATATGAGCCGACGCTGGCCTTCGTTTTTTAAGCAGTGTTTGTTTCGTATGTACGCGTCTAGCGTGTGATGTATCGGCTAGTAAGTGATGTGTCCTCACTTGTGGTATTGCTTGCTGGCGAGGACTTTGCATGTGTCTCGATGTATGTAGGGGTGTGTTCGGTTTCATTTGGTTCAGTTTTTTTGCCAAAACCGAAACCGAAACTTCGGTTGGGTTCAATTTTCTATTGGTTTTTTTGGGTTTAGTTTTCAGTTTGATTTTGTTCTGTTCGGTTTCGGTTTTTATTTTATTTTATAAAACTTGATCTTTTTTTAATATAGAATTTAGAAAAGAGGCTTGCATTGGTAGACTAATAATAAAAAAATGGGGAAAGTGGGAACGTGAGAAGGCAGTTATACATATACAAGATTATATAAACCAATCATATTTTATCAACAAACTCAATTGCAAAGAAAAAATCACCGTATTCATTCAAAAAGTAAACAAATAAAGAAGCTATTATAAGTTCCAAAGCCTTCCAAAACTTTCCTCTGTAACCAATGAAATATCCTCCCTAATTGAGCCAAGTATGCTCCTTGAAAAAGCCCTAGGCTTAGTTTCAAACTTGGCAACAAAGTTTCACAAAAGAAACATCATGGGCATGCATTCATAAAGTGTAAAGGAATTCGGTTCAGTTCGGTTTCCGAACATCCAAAACCAAAATCGAACCAAAAGGGTTCGATTTGATTTCCTTTTTTTTCGATTTTCGATTTTTCGGTTTTGGTTCGGTGTTCGGTTCCCTTTTTTTCGATTTTTTGAACCCACCCTTAGATATACATATGCCATCTTTGTGGTGGATTTGTGTCGAGGTACTTGTGGTAGTACGGAGGTGCTTGTGCTTGTGGTAGCCGTTAGGAATTTTACTGTTATGCTTATTTGTGCGGGTTATCTCCAAATTAACGTATTGGCCACTGGAGAATGTACTTATACGACAACCTTTGTAATTGTGTAATCGTGTGTTAAACTTACTATCGCTTCTTGTGGAAAAAAATAAAAAAAGAAAAGAAAAGAAAAGAAGATGAGTGCAAAATTATTCTAATTTTTTGCTTTTCATGCGTGTGTGGTTACTTTCTAGGTGGAGATAAAAAAGAATAAGGAATAAGTCTGAAAAAGAATTCGAATGATGATAAATCGATATGAGATAAACAACCCACACTTGATTATTCAATACCTTCGTATTATCGTGTACCCAAAATCAATGAGACCTACCTACTTTTTCATTTCAATCAAACTACTGTGCTAGAAAATGTTCTTTGCATTCTCATCGAGTTTAGTTTGAATTCATCAAAAGACTAATTCTTAAGCGCTAAGTATCTTCCTCATTACCTGCTGCTTTTCCATCCTTTGCCTTCAGGGCTAAGCATACACAGGTTCACATGTTTAGTCAAGCCAAAAGATGCTTTCATGGGGAATTGCCCCAAGACAAGCACAAAAGGACCTATCACATAATTGCAATTAACCTTCCCTAATCATGATTATCTTATACTAATTAAACTAATGCTTTACTCCATGGATTTCACATGGGGTTTAATTTAAAAGATTTGTTCCACACTTGAGATATTATAGACCTGCAGCTTGACAAAAGAAACACCAATTTTTTAAAGTTTTCTTTGTATCCATTTTTGGACAACTGCAAGAATGGAACCCAATGCAAATCATACCACTTCCAAAGATTTTTTTGAACTCAATGGTTAATAAAAAAAACCAAATTCTAGTTTGTAGAGTGAGAAAGAAGATAGAAACTTACCTGCACCGAGGATGCCATTGTGACGGCATTTCAAGTCAATCATGCACTGTAATGCGTTTCAACTTTCCCACAAGACAATAACTTTTAGACTTGGGATACCGCTACAACATTATCCTGTTGCACGAAAGTCTTTCTCCACCTGGACTAGAATACATGTTGGGTAGGACTAGAGTGTATCAAATTTTATATGGTAGCTAGGAAAAAAAAAAGAGTGGTTTGATTCTTGTAAGTAACCATGTGGTCCTGCCACTTCCAGAAAACCAGGAAGAAGTTATCTAATGACATAAACATGGGGGAAGAGTTGAGCTAAGAAGTGGAAATGTCATGGAAACAAATGCTTAACAATGTAGGATGCAAACATACATACATACATACATACATACATACACACACATGTTTATGACAACATTGGTTTCTTTTGTAACTACTTAACCACCGGCACAGCCCGACATTGTGTTTAGATTTTATAACAAAAGGCGTCGGTGCGATTAGAAGTAGAACTATTTAATATAAGTCGTAATTTATGACATCCCACATGTTTATATACTAATTATATTATATCATCGTACTTCCGATCATTAAAAAAAGCTTGAAAATAAAGCAATTGACGGTCCTTAAAGATCCCTTTGTTTCTAGTTCCTGCTTCTTATTTCAAGCACATGAAGTGTTATAATATGATATCCTTAAATTCTGTCTGCCAACTTGCATCACCTTATTTGCATGAACTGTAATTCTCTGCTCTCTTCTTTGCTAATCTCTTGACCTAGAGTACTATTCGGTTTCTCTACCTCAGGCTTTCCCCTTAAATTTCGTTTCCTTTCATCGGCCAAATTCGTTCTCTCCCGAAACTTCTTTCTCGTCACTTCCAGCTCCACCCGACTAATCTTGCTCTAATATCTCAGAAAAATGGCATCTAGCAAGCTTTCTTCCCCATACTCCAATTCGACTTGGACAGCCAAACAAAACAAATTGTTTGAAAACGCTCTGGCAACATATGATAGGGAAACCCATGATCGTTGGCGTAATATAGCCAGAATTGTTGGAGGGACAACTGAAGAGGAAGTGAAGAGGCAGTATGAGATCCTTCTAGCGGACATCAACCGCATTGAATCAGGAAAAGTTCCCCTTCCCAAGTACAGGAAAGTTGGAGAAAGCAACATCAGCAGTGAAGAAGAGAGGTAATACACTTCTTTCTCCTTATTACTTGATGAGATGAAGACTAGAAAAACTGCTTTTAAATCTTTAACCGACCATATTCAGACATTAAGGTATTCATGTCCACGAAATATATAACCGAAAACAATCAGCGAAACTCACTTCTGTGCTAAATCCATACTCAAAATATAAATATAACAATTTCTATGCAGGATCATGAACCTTTCAGGCTACAATTTGATACTAACCTTGTCATTCTTCATTTTGCATTGGCCTCACTCTTCGTAGGCGGAGTTGCACTATCAACGCGCACCTCGCTCATATCTTTTGTTCATATGCTGGCAGTAAATCTGTTCATTGATGAAGATTTGTAACAGTAGAAAGCACTTAATTCAGAAAACACTACAAGCTTCGTGTATAATAACTTCCATTTACCTTCTACAGGCTAAAGACCCTAAAGCTCTAAAGGAAGACGCCCTCCAGCGGTAGACACAGCACCAATTTCCTCTTGAAGTGGATCTAGCAGTTAACCAAAATCTGCACCCCTTCCCATTCCCTCCTACCTTTTCCCTGTAACTTCAAGATGCAGTATGCTTTTCTTTGTCTTGTTTGCACATGTAACAAGGAAGAATCCCTGCATATGCAAGTGCTTATTTATTTATAATCATCATTAATTAAAGAAAGCACGTACTACTATTAGCACATGATCTTAGCTCCAGTTGCACAAGGTGGGGTGGGATTAGGGGGCAGAAATCTTAGATTAAAAATTAAAGAAAGTAGGCATTAAATAGCATATTACTATAACTGGGTAGTGGCTACCAAATCCTTAACCACATCAAGTTTGGTAATAAAATTTTAATAAAGGATGTAAACTGCTAAGTTTGAGTGTAGCACCGGTGAAATCAAATTCAATGCCATCCAGCAAGTATCCTACCGTTCCAATAAAAAAAAGTTTTGCTCCTTCAGTCACTCACATGGGCATCGACAATTTTTAGCAATTGATTAAGGGTAGTGTTATTCACACATCATTGTTAGCAATTTTTAGCAATATGATATTAAGGATGATTTCAAATGATGATGTATCACAATTTCAATGTTACAAAAATTTCAATATAGTAGTGGAAAGTGGCAAAGTGATGAGAAAAATATAAGTACATGATAGACGGAATAAGGTTTTTTCGGTTTTAATGACAGAACAAGAGCACTATTGTTCATATAATATTTGATATGGAGTATAAGTAGAAGGCTTATTATACAAAATAGTCCCTGAGATTTGCAGGCTCAATAGAAATTGTCCCTGAGATTGAAAATCAGTATAAATGGTCATTGAGATTGTCTACCATCCATGATTTTGGTCATTCCGTTAAAAACTTTTGAGCAGTTTTCAAAACTTCGTAACTCAAATCGATTTTTAACCAAATTCGATCCATAATATATCAAAATAAAGATAAGAGTGTAGAACAAGATTATACATATTTGGAAGCCCAATGATTGCTAGAGATGGCCGGAAAATAGCCTGAAAGGTGACTAGTCTGATGGAAAACTGGAAAACTCGTCGGAAACTAGGTAACTTTTAAACGTTCATAACTTCTTCAATACTCAACGAAATTGAGTGATTCAAAAACGAAAATCATACTTCTCGACGAGAAAAAGAAAATGTAATCTTTCTTAACTGCTAACTCGTCGTGGTTTGGCCAGAAAACTGCTCGAAAGTGGCTGACTCGAAAATGGTTAGCTACTTTCGAGCCGTTGTTCGATCAAACCACAGCGAGTTAGCTTTCGAAAAAGTTACCATTCTCTTCGTCTCATCAAGAAGTATGATTTTCATTTTTGAATCACTCGATTTCGTTGAGTATTGAAGAAGTTATGAACGTTTAAAGTTTACCCAGTTTCTAGCAAGTTTTCCAGTTTTTCCCACGGACCAGTCACATTTCAGGCTATTTTTCGGCCATATCCGGCAACCATGGGGCTTCCAAATAGGTATAATCTTGTTCTACATTTTCTTATCTTCATTTTGATATACTATGGGTCGAATTTGGTTAAGAATCGATTGAGTTACGAAACTTTGAAAATTGCCCAAAAAGTTTTTAACGGAATGACCAAAATCATGGATGGTGGACAATCTCAGGAACCATTTCTATTGATCATGCAAATCTCATGGACTATTTTGTATAATAAGCTTAAGTAGAATGAATGGATGTTGGATATTAGATACATATATTTTCTTCAAAAATAAACGTATACATTATATAATTGTAGTCTGCAACTAAACAAACAAATTACTTGAGTGGGAGCATCTGCCCCCAGTGAGCCTTCATTGGCTCCGTCCATGGCAGTAGGTGAGAGTAAACCTGTAAACGGGTCGGGTTTATTGGGTTTGCGTCGGGTTCAACCCGACCCGTTAAGTTAACGGGTCATCCGAACCCAACCCGTTAAGCTAACGGGTTACCTGAACCCGACCTATTAAGCTAACGAGTTACCTGAACCCGACCTGTTAAGCTAACGGGTCACCCATTTCACCTGTTAACAATTATTATTTTTTTTTTTTTTGCATAAAGTTTATTTTTTGTTATTAAGATTTTACTAAAATTACTAAAATATTCTCAACTAATGGGTGCTAACAGGTCTAACGGGTTGACCCAAAGTGACCCGTTATTTAACAGGTTGTTAACGGGTTCATCCATTAGCGACCCGACCTGTTAAGCATCCACCCAAATACAAATATTAACGGGTTGGGTCGGGTCGGGTTAACGGATTGGGTCCAAAATGCCAGGCCTAGGTGAGAGAAGGTTAAAAACGAGGTAAACTGCAAACTGAGGCGACTTTGGGGAAGAAGGTAAAAGGCGCCAAGGCGGCGATGACTAAATACGACGTCGTTTCCTTCCGTAGGATATATTCGGTTGAACATCCGAAGTGAACCGGGTCAGCTTGAACCCGTTAGGCCCAAAATAGAGAGTGCATACTCATACCCAATACTGTTGCAAGTTCTTCTCTCTCCGAGAAAGCAGAAAGTGACTGCAGACAACAAATATGTCGTTTCAGGTTCGTCACTAAATCCCGAATAAATGACAATCCCATTGCCAATCTAGCTTATACGGTTGGATTAGCTTGTGAAAATTTGCAGCAATTTCTGATCTTTTTTTGCGACAGATAATTCTCGGGTCGGCGTCGGCGGCGCGCCGGCAAATACTGGCGGAGATGGGATACCGGTTCACTGTCATGGTACACTGTAATTATATCAAAGCATCAATCTTTTTTCTTGGTTAAATGGATTAGCTTTTCAAATTGCTGATTTGGTTTTGTGGGTTTTAGACTGCAGATATTGATGAAAAAAGCATAAGGATGGATAAGCCCGAAGAACTGGTCATGGTTTTAGCTGAGGCCAAAGTACGTTTTCTCTACTTTTTATATTTTACGGTACAAAGCGATAATTTAAACTACTCTAAACGGGATTTGAATTCGACGCTGTCATGGCCAACTAACCTACCCCATAAGCCAATTTTTACGATAGAAGTGTTTTTTGCCTTTATTTTTTTGTTAGGCAGATGCCATTATTTCAAGGCTCCAAAGTGATAGACAATTGGATGGGGATGCTCCTGCAACACTGTTGGTTACCGCAGACACGGTATGCGTTTATAAGTAACATCTGTTCATGTTTTTCAACTTTTCATTAGAAAAATGAAATCTACCTAACTTAATTAATTTAACAGATTAATCTTAATGCAGTAAGATTACTGGAATATATGTGTTACTTACTCATACATTATGGAAATCACACAGTATTAGTGGACCCATATAACCATAACTCTCATAAATCCTATTCTTAATTGGCATTTCATCTGGAGACGTTATTAGCACTCCAAAAAGTGTGGATTGCAAGACGAGACGACTATTTTGGAGTGGCAATAAAAGCTCCCTTTTCACTATTCAGAAAACATGTTACCGGTAAAAACATCGGAAACAGTTTTTCTTTTTTAGTGAATCTCTCTTGTAGGGAATGTGTTTTGTAGTTAAGGTTGTTTCTCACTACAAAATCTTTATTGATTTTGAGGTGGTGGTGTATGAAGGGATAGTAAGGGAAAAACCATCCAGCAAGGAAGAAGCATGGAATTTTATCAAAGGTTTGCTTCAAAGGCAACTGTCCATCTTTTTCCCTTTGTTAAAATCTCAGATGGATATGTAGTGGTCAAGTCTTTATGGATGGGTTGCAGGCTATTCCGGCGGTCAAGCAGAAGTTATAGGATCTGTACTTGTAACCAACCTTAAAACCGGAAAAAGAAAAGGCGGTTGGCGCAGAGCGGAGGTACTTGTTCTTTCACTGCTTAAAGCTCATTCTTTATCTGACCTGTCCTACAGAGCAGCCTTCTTGTCTAGCTTTTTTGTTTGTTCAAGTTTTTAATCAACAATGATGATTGATAGTTATATCGTTTAATTTATTGGTTAGTTTGGGAAGGATTATAGCATATGTTTGATGTCGTGATGCAGGTTTATTTTCATGTCATACCAGAGGAGGTTATCCATAGCCTGGTAAATTTGGATACAAAATCACTTTAGGTGCTTCGTCGTGAACTATTATTCTCTGTTGAATCTGGTTTATGAGTCTGATGTTTGGCCAGATAGAGGAGGGAATTACGCTCAACGTTGCTGGCGGTTTGATGCTGGAACATCCATTGATTTCTCCGTTTGTAGAAGCAGTGGTTAGCTCCCTCGCATCTCTCTATTTCATGTCTACTCTTGCTATTCACTTGATGCATCTTTACAGAGTTTTCCTCCCGTCGTCGTCTTTATCTCTTTCTTTCTACCGTTTCTTTCAGCCTTGTTCGCTTCGCTAATGGGTTCTAAATTTTCTTTCTTATTCCAAGTGAATTAGCAACCAAACATGCTCGAGTTTTGGCCTTGCTATATTTTTTTCGTCGCGTCTGCATATACTGTGTCTTTTGATCCGTCCATCAGGGGTGTGAAGGATTCTAACTTCTCACAAATTTGTTTGCAATGTGCTTCATTTGGTTTGCTGCAGATAGGGACGACTGACACGGTTATGGGATTGCCTAAAGAACTTACAGAGAAGCTCATTCAGGAAGCAGTCTAACTATTGTTTCGGAGTGGTGAGCGGGTTCTTATTCGAAACATGTCAGCTGGCTGACGAATCTACGATTTTCGCAAACTCTTCACCCGGTCATTTTTGAAATTGTGGGATTTAAACCCGTTGTTAATCGCTTCAACTGAGGTTGTTTAATTATTTTAACCACATCATTAAACATTTTGATGATGATTTTGGGCTCATACGTAATTGATAATTCAACTCTTTGACGTTGAAATCGTAGATTGACAATGATTCGAAATGATGCACATGTTAATGAAAACGCATTAAATTATCACACTTCTGTTGGTTAGCATGGCTAATTGCAAGTGAAAATTTCCACCTCAGGTGCAAGTGTAAACGCTCTTTCTACGCTACCCAGTTAAAAGAATACACTATTTGAGACAGTAATATCTTCTTTCGGACAAGAAAAATACGAGTATTAAACTTTCTAACGAACAGTTCAATCGAGTTTATCATCAACAAAAATGCTGCTCTCGGGTAGTTAACTGTAACATAATACAGATTCAGATTTTTAAATACTCATGGCTGACATACAACCATACAAATACCTTTCCTTTCATAACTTCGTTACCAGTTACAAACGGGAATCCCTAACTGGGTAATTTATCTCTCTGTTATGAGTATTGTCAGAGGGGCGCGCCGAGGATTGCTTACCATGTCGAAAAGCAGCATCACAAAGAAAATTGTTGTCACCCGTGAAGCTTTGAGCGTTTTAGAGTATAAACAGAGTTAACTCGTGAGCCTTGGGGCTTTGAGAAGATAAACCCCTCTCACAAATCCTGTTCCTACTTCACCAATGTTTTTTAATAAACCAGTTGGATCTTTTACCTCCTCTGCTTCTTCTTCCCGCCCTCGTTTCTGCAAATATTAGGATCCGAAAATACAACTGGTTAGGAAGTGTAGATAGCAAACAGTTTTTTAGGAACTTTCAACGTCGATTTGGAATGCACATTTATTCAGCTGGAACAGATCCAATTATACCTTTGAACCATATCTCCCCCACGTTATGCCAACAGCATCACCACCCAGACAATCATACCATAGCTTGAAGGTGTTGGGGTACTCTTTCTACATTCAAGACACGAGGATGTAAACAAAGACGGCAGTCATTAAAAACATAAAAATGAAAGCCACGGCATCATGGTCAAAATTAAGTTATCACATAAAACTTGCCTCTAGATCCCCGACAAAGCACCTCAGTGGATCAAAGTTTACCAATAGCTTATTTCTTAGTGCCTCCGAATTTCCTTTCATGTCTCCAGGCAACAGAAATGGGTGGAAAACCTTGCTCGCATTACCACATGCCACATGTACCCCTGCACCTGCGTAAATATGCTCATTAGAACTTAGCGCATATACCATATTTGAGTATGGTATGTTAGAAAAGGAGAGAGAACAACATAAAGCTGAGGCCGAGCAAACATCCAGGTAACATAAAGAATATACCTTGATTTAATTCGGATGGAAAGAGAAGATGTTGGGGGTAAGGTAATTTTTCTCTGTGAAGAAGAATAACTGCGTCGTAATTGTTCAAAGGAGTTCGAAAAAGGCACTGCAAGCCAAAAAATAAACATTAATAGTTTGCATGTATCAAACGTGCATCAAGGTAAAACAATTCGCAGATCACAATCCGTAAAATTTAACAAGCTCACCTCCCATCTATGCTTATCATCATGATCCTCCGATATCAGTTTGGTCAACAACTTTGCACTGCTTCCAGCATAAGCCATCAACCTTTTTAACTCCTTTCGTATTCAACAATATCAAAATGTACATCAGCAATACTAAATACTACATCGACAAAAGGAGTTGCTGCACTTGGATTTCCAGAGTGCCAGCCATCACAAAATCTATGGGACATTATTCATTTGAATGTTCTGTCGGCCAATGTATCAACAAGTCTTAATTTTTATTACAATCATCAAAAGAACAAAAGAAAGTACTCTATGTTTATGGTTAACAATTTCATGGAACCGAGTTTCGAACTAATATTCTGACATGACTGAAGAATTGAGAATGCATCCTAATACAAAAGGAATGCATTGAAATGCCAGTAAAATTTGTAAAATAAGTAGGATCAGCTCAGAGAAAAGGTATCACAGGCCTGATTACTAGAGAGAACGTAAAAAATTTACTAAAGATAATGAACATTGTTGAAAACGACACCAATTAAACTAACCATCGAGTTTGGTGAGAATCTGGTCCAGGCCTCGGATGCCTTGTCGTAAGTTGTAGCCAAGAACATTGCTGGGTTTACGCTTTGCACATTTTCTTCATTAGTTTTTCTACTTGACATGAAATTATCCTGAAATTGAACTGCAGTTAGTAGCAGTCAAGAAATAATAAAACCGTAACCGAAAAAAGGAAAATAATAAAATCAAGAAAACAAAGAGATTGACATGGATCAGAGTTTCTTAGTTAGCAGCAGAACTTACATTTATCTCTTTCATATCTTTTGGAGTCAAATCATTGTTTATGTCGACAATTAATGCAGAAAAATTCCAGTCATAATCTGATAGTAATCGCAGGAACCTGTTGATGGAATTACCATGCACATGAGAGTGTGAAATACACCATTAAAGTTTGGCAATAATTCTTGTGTGCATGTGCATGTATGTGCTACACCATAGTATTCCTAATTACCAGATACTTTTGAAATATGTAACTTGATGTTCACAATTCAAAAGTGAAACCAAGCAGTCAGAGAATCTATCTTTTAAAGCAGAAGTGTCAATGAGAACTATCAAAATGCCCTGGAAATGAGTTATATAAATATTAACCTCAAAAATCCAGTGATTCGTGAGCATGGAGCATTGAATGGTAAAGGCTTCAAAAAGACGTATGCAACCAATAGTTCAATTGCCTCCTCCCCCAAGCAAGCCGAAAACAGATGTGAAGCTACCCACCGTTTTGCAAGCCTTCACATGAAACAAAAAAGGTTATATACAGTAACGGATAAAAACAATAATAGATAAATGAGAACGCAAATGCTAAAGCTCACCTAACAACTGGCCCGTATGCTGCGTAACAACCCTGTAATCCATTAATCATGCTGGAATGTTGACTCCGGAAATAAAGTTCTCTGTCCGTATTAGAGACCTGCTTCACTTGATCATTTCCAGCTGCAGTCAGAAAGAAGTTGAAGAGATCAGCATCAAAAGAATCTGACATCATCATTATCAATAAGGGGAAAAAGAATCCAACATCCCAGTGGTGAATATGTAATAATACATGAGTCAAGAGTTCTTACTTTCCCGTCTCAACAAAGTCAGGCCTCTCTCATGCCAAATTTTTAGGCGAAATGCATATCCAGAAACAAAAACATCCACATCATCCTCCGTAGCTGTACACGTCATCCCCCAATTATTCTGGAGACTGCCATATGATAGCATCATCAGATAACTATTCAATAGACAGTAAAATCAAATTGAGAATTAGTAATCCCAGTTTGCCCACCTCTCTCCAATCTTGAGAAGGAAGGCAGATTTAGTTTTCTCAATTGCTACATCATCCATTGGCCAGTTTCCAGAACCTTCCAACTGAAACGGATCAAGTAATAAGGCTTCATTAACTGACAGAAAAATAATAAACAATGGAATTCTTAACAGTTATTGGGTTTTGTGGCATGCCTGGATCATAACTTCCAGCGGACGAATGCAGGAAGGAGTGAACCTATGTAATCTTACAAAAGCACCCTTCTCATTAGCAAGCGGATGAGGTTCAGGTGGGAATACAGATGAAAACCTGAAAGCTGCATACAGTAGAGAACAGGGTGATGGAAAATCCATATGAAATTCGAATTATATTTACCATTTCAAAAGAAAGTACTAGTAACTTTTGCAAGCCATATGACTTATTGTTTTTTCAGAATAAAAAAGTTTTCAAATTTACCCCAACACTTTAGAGCATATGTGCATGTGAGCACGTTTGTAGTGAAACAAACCTTAATCTAAACGTCAAAGAACTTTTGATGAGTCATACAGAGAAGGAAAAGGGATAAGATAATAAGAACATTCCAGAATATTTTTCAAAAGTACAATTATGAAAACAAGAGGGTCGATTTTAATGATCACAATAGTAAATCAACAAACTGGTCTAAGACAAATGCAGCAGAGCTTTAAATACATTTTTATCCTGAACACACATAATATCACATCCACAAATATCATAATATAATAGTGAATAATCAAATATTTGGAATAGAGAATTCAAGCTAGGCATTTAAAATTGATTTTTCCAGCAACGCAATTATACCTGAATCTAGGGGCTGCACAGTAGAAACCTTCAGTGGAATGTCTTCAAGAAGCCGCAAGCGCTTCGATAGAATTTCAAATGCCCCAAGCAAATTCCCAGAAGATGATATAGGATCTGAAAGAATTGAAAGGTTACCATAAAGCAAAAAATTAAAACAAAGAAGATAATTATATAGAAATCACATAGAAAGACGGTAAGAATTGTTCTAGTTACCTCCAGCACCATATAGCAAAGAGAAATCAAGTTGATCCACAATGTGCATTATATTCTCTTTTGATACAGAAAGATGTCGCAGAAGCACATACTCAGAAATCCTTTTTAAGACGATATGTCTTTTCCATTGCTCACTTTCCCAAACTAAGGAATGTGCAAACAGTGTCAACATTTTAGTCATCTTGACAGTTGATTTTAGCAAGAGCAAGGAAAGCATGTAAATGATATTGATACAACTAACGTCAAGTAAAGAAGGAAAAAAGCCAAAACAAATGACTACCTGTGCTTTCTGCAATTTTACCATCTTTAAATCTCCTGAGCTCCGACTTTTCCCCCCAGAACTTGCGGAATTTGAGGGCCTACACAGAACATAAGTTAACTGAATGCTTGCATCAAAAGAAGAAATCAACGTATGATTCCAAACAGGTACTAATATACCTCCTCTTTGTTATCAGCATCTGGACCAATATCTACAAGCCTAAAAGCTTTCTCTATGGAGCTCACGGAAATTCCAATAAGCAATGGCTCTGCATTGAGGGTTGACAATCCCTGGAGTCACAAGCCAAATTTATACAAATTGGTCCAGTACATAAACGTATGTTTGATATGAGATGCTAAAGTTAAGCTCTTGGTGACGTACATTTTTTATGATGCGGTCTGACAACATATTTCTCCAGGTAACACGTACATTCTTCACTCTGTCACCCAACCCTTGAATTAAAACACTCTGCACCTTCTGCTCATACAATCTCCAACATTCATCATCCAAGCAAAATCCTGATTCATAAACTGCACTGTTCCCTTTTAAGTTCAACCTAAAATAGCAAACATGTAAACAAAACGGGAAAATCAAACCACAAGCAGGACAGGAAAGAAGGTATAATGTAATATCACATTCAATGCTAACACAAGGTCATTGTACGCACTAAAGACAACTTCAATATGAACCACATTAAAATTAAAATAAAAATAAATTATACCTTATGATGTGGTCATATTTTACAGGATAGTCCACCGTGGTCATAAAAATTTCTTCAAATCCACCATCTCTACATTTGTCTATGCATGCAAGTGTCGAAGCAGACTCATCTTGGAGCTGAAACAAAGAGAAATACGTTATTTTTAAAGAGGTTAATTCAGTGTGTGCCACATACCATTATTATGGAGCAACATTTAAAAGTCAATTAGTACCTCGAGAAATCCAGCCCTTGTCATTCGGAAGGCCAAATTAAAGTTTGTAGCTGGACTACATATAACAACTGGAAATGATTCTTTAAGAGGCAACCTTTTCTGCATTCCCACAGATCATGGTTAACTAACATCAGTAAAATGCAATAGAGGGGAGCATTTTGTACAAGTTCAAAATGGACACTAAAGTAATAACCAAGCACTGAGGGATTCTTGTAAAGATTATTGCACAGCTTCAGTCCAAAAAAAACACACTTTCAAATCATTACAACTGACTAGAGACATTAACAAACTTCTCAATGAGCACATAGTTTTTCAAGTCTCAAGACTGACAATATAACAAATACAGTCATTTGATCTCGCTACCCATGTTGTCTCTCTTTCATAGTTTTTCTCTAGCAATCATCTAAGGAAAACAGATGCAGGCGTAAAACAAGAAAACCAACAATGACTTCAGAGTGTGGAACAATAACGACAAAAAGCAAGTGAAAAACATAATTAATTGCATTAAGATCCAGTAAATAGCAGACCTCCTTTGGAATAGCTTTTTGGTCTTTCGGTGTAAAGTAGAGCCCATGTTTCCAAAGTTCTGAATTGGCTGCACATGAAGTGAGAATAGTATGTATAATCATTATCACAGTTCCATAGTTGTGATTCAAATAAGTTTTAGATCGACGTTTCCTTGTATAATAAAGAACAAAATCCTGTAAAATTAAAGGGAGCTGCTGGTACTCCAAAAGGTCATCATGCACTCCTCCCTCGTGAAATAAATGAGAGAGGGAGGAGTGCATGATGACTTTTTTTTAGTGCTAAATTCTAATAACAATATTCAAAGTAAATAGTATTTCTGCCAAATATGCTTATATAAGTGACAGGTAACGTTGTATAGTTTGTAGCAGATTGCTTCCTTTTTCTGTTCCAAGCTCAACAGTGTAATAAACCCATTTAATTTCATCAACCCCCACTATTAAAATGAATTGTGCCAAGGGACAAAAGTGCATATGTCAAAATGGGACACGTGTAAGATGAACCCGAGTCTACAACTAGGTTTGAAGTCACTTAAGCAAGTTTTTGTGGCCAAAGTAAAGAATAATCATACCAAGGAAGCTCAGAGTAAAACGGAATATGTGCATTGTCGTCATTGACTTTTTAATACGATTCCTATCCGCAAGGTACGACAATATGACAGAGATCAGATATCCACCCAAGCAATCATAAGCATATATTGGTGTCCTCCGACGAGCCCAGACCTAGATCAATAAGAAAAACATTGTCACGCCGCTACTGCATTAGTATTTTTAAAGTGGCAATGGAGTGATGGCTTTATACCTTCAGCAAAATTAATGCCTCTTGTAATTCCATCCACCCGAGAAAAGTTTTCTTGAGAATTTCTTCAGTATCTTCAATAAGCATGTCTTCCAAAATACTACTATTGTACTTAGGAGTAGCCTGAGGAACTCCCCCTTAAAAAAAAGAAAGAAAAAAAAGTTAAAAAGATAGATAAGCATCTGAAAGTCAGAAACATCATCAAATAGCCCAAAATCAATAACATAATTTACCTTGATTTAGAGCACGAACATTATTCCGCTCTAGGTGCAACTTTGGAATGTTGAAAAGGGATGGTGCTGTAGGAATTATCCTTACACAAAACTCAGGGACTTCGACAGGTTTTACGCCTGTGAAACCAATTTATTTGTAATTCAAAAGTTGCATTTATCAGGCACCAAAGAAACGGATATATTTGCTTTCTCAAGTTTAAGGAAGAAAAACATAAATTGAAAACGGTGCTACAGAAAACCAACCTGGATAGACAATCAATACAGGTTTCCGGGCTTCATTCTGTAAGGTGGACCATTCAACTAATGAAGAAGACTTCAAAAACTTTTTGATTACACAAAGGTACAGGCACCTTTTCGCATGGTACCGGTAATTCAAATAGTCTTTCTCATGGAAACACTCCTGAAACAACAAAATTAAGTTTTAGAAAGAAAAGAAGTTGAGACTTGTTTTATTCTTAAGATTTAACATTTGATTATAATCAATAACAATAAGAACCAACACATTTCTTTTTATTGTCGAACCAACATATTACAATTACGATATGGGTTTTTCGATACCTTGGGCATCCGAACGAAGAGGTCCACATTAACTTCAGGTTTCACAATGCACTGTATGGCATAACTCCCACCAATTTCAATAGATTTCGGCTTCTTAAACATGAATTCGACCTTGTCAGCGCCAATGTCCCTAACGAATCCCCGCGCTTCATCAGCTGTAACCTGCCAAGTTTTCAATCCAAACATCACACGTGAGTACAACGCAAATGGGCAAACAAAATTTCATCCCAAAAAAAAAAAAAAAAAAAAAAAATCCCACTTTTCAAAATTTCAAAAATTCGAGGTTAAAATGAAAGATTATATCAGCAACCAATCAGAAGTTCAAGAATCCGATTGCAGAATGATAGCCTGTGGAAAGAAAACGAACATTGAGGCCTTCTGGGATTTTGTCGATGGCTCTTTTGATGACTGAAACGGCGTCGTCGACGGCCTTGGTGAATGCGGGTGAATAGTCGAGCTGGACCTCTTTCAAGAGCTCCCCAATCTTTAGGTCCATTGAGTTCATCAGCGTAGCGGGCTCCATTGTTCTTCGCTGGCTTTGGTTCTGCTCTGGGAGCTGAAACGGGGTAGTTTTGGTGACTGGTAAAGCTTCTGGTAATTTAGGGTTTAGGGTTTTAGTGGAAGAGGTGGCGGGAGAGAAGAAGAGTACGGGGAGGACAGGACAGAACAGAGAATGTGAATAAGACATTAACCAAACGTGGCCCAAATTATTTTCTGGGCTAAATTCATGCCCAAAGCCCAACTATTATTCTGCTCTCCTAAGCCCATACGATTTTCTTGTGAATCCTCTCCCCATGGAATGGAAGTAGGCCTAGGACATAAGAAAGGAAAATGCACACACATAGTGGACCTCATTGAGGAAGAAAATAGTTAGAAGGAAGGCTTATCCATTAAATTTTTTTAGCGTGACGGTTACGCATATATTAAAATGTCATTTGGAATTACAAATTCGTATGAATGGACTACATGGTTTATGTTTTATTTACCAATATATAATATTAATAAATAGATGCACGAATCATATTATAAGTGAATTGATAATAATGTTGCAACCAGATCGACACACCAATGTATAGTATTAATAAATAGATACACATATCTTTTACAAACGACCGTCTACTTACTTCTCCCATTGAGTTATGTGAGCTTGTTGGTTGTCTTCAGTATTTTATCTTAACTCGTCTGAATATTCCTTATGTTGTGAACACAGTAGCCCAGTTCATGAGTGCTCCCCATGCTCCTCACCTCATTGCAGCTAAGCGCATTCTCCGATACGTCAAAGGGACTTTTGATCATGGCCTCTTGTTTACACTCTAGTCTCGTACTGAGCGTCTCATGGCCTTGCTGATTGGGCAGGTTGTCGGAATACTCGCGATTCTAACAGTGGTTATATTGTTTATTTGGGCTCTAATCTTATCTTATAGTGCTCCAAAATCAGCCCATTATTGCTCGTTCCAGTGCTAAGCATGAATACCGCTCATTGTCTCATTCTTGTGCAGAAAAGAAAAAAAAATGGTTGTCTTACTTAAAGAGCTCGGCATCTTATTGCAGTTTCCCGTGCTTCTCTATTGTGATAACCTCAGTTCCCTTACATGGCTGCTAATCCTTCTTTTTTTTAACGCTTGCATTCACCATATCGAGCTTGATTATCACTTTGTTTGTGAAAAAGTGGCATTGGGTGATCGGCTTCTTTGTTCCAAACTTGTCCACCCTCGGCCGTCTAGTTTGCCGAGGGGATCCTCGTGAAAAAGTGGCGTTGGGTATTAGCGTGATTGTCTAACTCCCCAAAATCTTTTCGTTATCTTCTAAATTAAGTTCATTGAATCTTCTGTATTAGGTTCATTGTATGGAAGATTTATTCGTGAGCACTCAAAGATTCATTGTATTGAATCTTCTACATTAGGTTCGTTGTGTATTAGTACTTCTGTAAACATTATATTCTTAGATGAATGAAATATAAAATTCCTTTTTCTATAGAATTGGGTTTAGAATTGATAAAACTTATCCTCTCTAATCCAATCAAGTTGCTCACAATCTTTGCTTTTTTTTTTCTTGAATATATCTTAAAAATCCAATATCCAACACAAAAACGGGGCCACATGGTTTCCATTTGTTCCTTAACATTAGACTCATTACTCATCACCACGTCCAATTTCTTGACTTGTAGCTAGAATGACATATCAAAAATATTTTCTGCAGTAGTAACTTATAGAAAACTGAACCCATTCAAAGTTGCAACACAAGAGGAATATCGACCATGTGACGAAGGTACAAAAATTTACAACATATTGATTTCAAAAAAAAAAAAAAAAAAAAATTTACAATATACAAACAAAGGTAAAACTGGAATTACACAAATTCATGTACTTTGTTTTTCATTTTTTAAATTTATTTTCCATCGGTTGGTAATACGGATTTAAACATGACAGTATATATATATATATATATATTTATAGAGAAATACTAGGAATATCAAATTGCAAACCAAATGATGTGTCTGTCACCCATAAGAAACAAAAATGTTAATCGATACTTAATTAATAATCCAATTATTTACAATCACATCATTTAGTTTGTAAATTTAGTTTAAAAAATTTGATCTTCCTAACATTACTCATATTTACATATATAGTAGTTTGACCAGCAGAAACACTCCATGTCGTGACCCGTGAGACTTCTACAAACCGTATGGCGATCGCCATGCATGATAAAAACATTCCATCTCTCATTAAATTCACAGTTTTGAAGTCTACAAACAAAACAATTTTAAATTATTTGGTGGCAAGAAATTATTTACTAAAAAAATAAAGTTAAAGGACCAAAATTTGCAGAAATATCTGAAGTTTTGAACGGTCAGAACATGATCAGAAAAGGACAAATCATGTTCATGTTCTGAACTGAACCCTCAGTAATGTCCGGTCCAAGTCGAAACACAGTGATTCAATAATCGCCATTGGACAATCAGATGCATCCGTCCCAGGTAGAAAAAGTTACCAGAAATTCTGTAAAAATCTAACAACTTCAGATTCACAGGTGAGATTTCATTTAACTTCCATTTCATTTAATAATCGACTTAATTAATGAAACGGCGCGCATGCAATCTCATCATAATCATAATCATCATGGTCGTCATTTATAACAGAAACGTCGTAGTAGGGTAATTTATATGTAACTTCATAAGAACAAGAGAAACCGAAAAATAAAAAAGAAAAACACTTGAGAAAAAGAAAAACAAACTAAGTAACAACATAAAGTAAGTAATCTTCAACATCTTCACGAGTTGATTATCTTGTGAAATCATGGACGAGGCTTGGTCTGTCAGTGACGTTGAGGCGCCACGAAAGGAATGGGATGCCGTTAATGTCGTTTTCGTGGTGTGCAGTGTCCTCCTCCATGAACCGAAACTCGTTACCAAAGCATGGCATTTTCTGGGTCTGTGAGTGTGGAATCCATGAGTTATGGTGGTGGTATCCGTTAGACTCCATTCCTATGACACTCGAACCACCGCCGCTGGCAGCCGCCGCCGTGGCACGTCTCTCTTCTTTCTTGAACCGAATTCCACAGGCATTGCATAGTGACTAAAGTGTTGACAAAAACATAAAACAAAAAATAATTAGTAATGTAAAATAAAATTATTATAAAAAAAAAGTGCTTAGGAAAAGGGTAAATCATTGGCGGGTTGACTACTTGGGAATAGGTGATAATGATTACAGACAAGAAGTTTAAAAATCCCATCATATTATTACGATAAACTTTGTAATTAATCACATCATTACCAAAATAAAATACAAAATTAGTTAATGGCATTATTGTAATTTGGTGCATACCTTGGGGCCTCTCGGACCGTTTCTCCAGAGAGGGGTGGAGGTGGTGTCACAGTTAGCGCAGCGGCGAGCGAGGAGGGGGTCGTTATTACCGCTGCCGCCGTTAGTCACGCCGTTGATATTGCCACCGCGGTTGCTGTTCTTGTGATGGGAAGACGGCGATGACTTATTGGGCTGCAACAAGTCCCAGCAGAAGTTAGAAACGCAGTTACCCGAGCGCCGCTCGCCGTTGCGGCTATGCCTGTCGTCGGAAACGACGTCGTTGTCGGTCAAACGGGTGGAGGGAGTTCCTAGAGAGAGTGTGCAATCAACGGAGGAAGATGGGGATGCGAACGGGTACATGTGATGATGATCGTACGATGTTTCGTGATGAATATGATCGTACGGCTTGTGATGATTGGGCATGGAGAACAGCGTGGAGAAGGAGGAGTTGGACTGGGTGTGGTGAAGGACACCGCACGAGCATGGACCGCCGACCATGTTGCCGCCATGTGAAGAGCCACCACTGCACCTATGCATGATTTCTGTTTCTTTCTATTTCTCTTCCTTATTCTTCGAGTAAAAGTTTTTAACTTTCAAATGGGTTTTCTGAAATCTGAAATGGGTTTTGCTTAGACTTGAAGAGAAGTGATTGGAGTGGGAGTGAGAGATGTGCTGGGTTTATAGTTAAGAGAGTAGAGAGAGTGAGAGAAGGGGGGAGGGAAGTACAACGGCCAAATAGTGTAGTGAGAGCGAAATGTAATAATAAATGTGTGGAAAAAATGGTTGGGGGAGAGAGAGAGAGAGAGAGAGAGAGAGAGAGAGAGAGAGAGAGAGAAGAAGGGAGAACTGAAAATAGGTGTACGATATGAGGGAGGAGAGAGAGAGAGGGAAGTGAGGAGGAGAGGTTGTCTGGTAGCTTTATAAGCTAATAAAAGGGCGAAATACCAGTGCAGTCGACGTTGTCGTGAAATGCAAATAGAGAGAGGGTGTATTATATATATAGTAAGCGAGAGGGTGATAAAGATGGAGACAGAGAGGGACCCAAATTGCATGTTACAGAGAGAGAGAGAGAGAGAGAGAGAAGAGATGGACCAAGAAGAAGACTGAGTCTCGTATATATAGTCAGTGTTGTATAATCTTCTAGGGCATCAACAAATGTAGTGATACATGTGATGGGGATTCTCCCAAATCGCAGCCAACCATAAATTCCAAACATATTTCTTCACATATACTTATAATTTACTTGTTTTATGACACTTTTTTTATCCTTACAAGTTCAAACTTTGGATGAATAGATAGAATGTTATTCTAGCCAATTAGCTAAACACACGAAACTGCTAATAAATTGTGTTTTATTTAGTAATGTTACACTTTAAAATGTCAAAATTCCGAGTATGATCGTCCTACTATAATGTGGTATTACAAATCTACCAATGTGCATATCAACAACATAAAAAAACGACAGAGTCAAAAGGTAACTTGTTATTACAATCTACCAAAAATATTCATTTATAATCAATTTTAATATGAATATTTAGTAATATTACAGTTTGACAGTCCTACTTAGGCTTTCTTTCTGAAATATAAACTTAACCATAAACCTATATCATATAAATTGGTAACCATAATATGTGCATGTGTAATCGCCATACCAAAAACTTTGAGAAGCTATTTTTCTTCAAATTTTCTCTCTTTTACACACCTCTATCTATGTTTAACTAAAATTAAAAATTAATTAATTAAATAAAAGTTATTAAAAAAAAAAAGTTTTGAGAGAGAAGACAGAGAGGGAACAAAAATAGGGGTGGCGCTTGTAACAATAAATGAGGAGTTGGGGAGAATAGGAATAGTGGGGTTTGGTGTTTTGGTCATCGGGGTAGTCAAAAGAGAGCCCACGTGACACGCGGGAACAGTCTTCTATAGATCTGCCTTCTCCGATCACGAGGACTAATTAGTCTCTGCACTCTCTGGTCTCAAACCCGATGCAACCATCAAAAACCTCTGTCCGTATCCCTATCTATCTCTATCTCTGCTCCTCCTCCTTCCTCCTTCCTCCTTCCTCCTCTCCCCACTCCCATTCGCACTCCCACACACTGCTGATCTACTCGTCTGTTTATCTCACTCCTCATTTCTCGAATATACCCTTCTCTCTCCCTCTGCCACCACTATATGTTCAAATATTCAAAGCCCTTGTTAGTCTTTGTCACCCTTTATTTTTCTAAGCCTTATTCTAACCCTCGTAATAAAACTCAAATTTTAGCTTTTAAACTTACCTCAACTTGCTTTAACCTTTGCGGTAAATATGAGTTTTAATCCAAAACTTATTTCTGGGAGAAATTTAGCCCAGGTTTCTCCCTAAGTTAGTAGAGAGCTGGCTCACCATATATGTGTATTTTTTTTTAGTTTTATATTTATAAATTCATTGAATTCAACGGCAAAGATCTAATATGATCAAATCCAATTGTGAAAAAAGATCTAACGGTCTAAATTTAAATCCAACGGCTAAAGTAATTTTAAAAAAAATATTTTATATGCTCCATATTCTTTCATAGTGTTCCACGAGTTTCATGGCTTCGGTTTATAGATTTTTCAATATTAATCCGAATCTAAATATTTTTAGGTTAAAATGTTCATAAAATTAAATTAGGATAGTCCATGCATATAATATTTTTTAAGGTTACTTTAAGAAAAAAAAATTCCAAATTCATTCTTTAATATTCTCGGGCTAAAATTTTAACTCATAAGGATTGGAGGAGAAAAACTATTTCTGGGTTAAAACCTAAATTTTCTGATTTAAAACTTTTAGGTTTTAACCCAAAGGTTGGAGATGAACTAAGGATTGTTTGGAGAGAAATGCTAAAAAGACACCCTTAAAAGTGATTCTTTATAAACGCTCTTCCACATCATATTTTTAACACAATATTTTATAATGTTGATATGAAAATTAACGTTAAACTGTGAGATGATATATGTGAAGCCAAAAATAATCAAGAGACGACACGTGGATTTTTTGGCAGAAAAGACAAAATTACCCTTGAGGAGCACCGGAATTCCCACGAGCGAGCAGTGGACAATCATCCCATAATCAAGTCAAAAGTGCCCAAAATAGGTATTTATTCAAAACCTATTTCATCCATCTTCTCCACAAGGTAACCCCCAAAACATTCATTTTAAATTATGTTAATTAGCTAATTAATAGATTTATTACCTAATTAATCTATTAATGGCTAATTAAATTACCAATTAACTACAAAATACACTCAAAAACACCACAAAGGGCCGGCCACCTTCTCCCCCAAGGAGGCTTGCCATGCCCTATATATACTACCTCATTTTCTCTAAAAACCTAGGCCTACACTTTTGCTAAATACTCAAAATTCTTCAAACATTTTTCCCTTCAAATTCTAACTTTGGCATCGGAGGTTCTTCGGCCAAAGCCCCCCCATTCATCGTGGGCGCGTGAGGCTATTGGCCTCGACCTAAGGTGTTATTTGTTTTGTAGGTGCAATTTTGTCCAATAACAAGGAGGAATAAATTTGCATTCACAATATAGAGTTCATGAAATGTTTCACTTTGAAATAGTCTCTCTAGCATTTCTCTTGTCTGGATTATCTTAGATATATATGTAATATACTCCAAAACTAAAACTAAAATGTCATTGTCACTAGCAAGTATTAATGTAGAGTGATAGCTAGGATCACCCTTATTTATGCCACAATCTAGAAGATTACGTATTATTGGTTAAAATTAGTCGTTTATGTGTCATTAACTGTTATTTGTGCTTCATGAATTTACAAAGCATGAACAATAATTAGAATGAGTCGAGCACATGAGAAGTATTAGAATCAGTGTTGCTTGTGGAACTCACAAAGAATGAACAATTAGAATTAGTCGAGTGCTTCATGAGTACCGGGATCAATGTCATTCATGCTTGCAGTATTCACAAAGCAAAAATTATAGAGTACATAAATGCACACTGTTGAATTTAGGCATATGCATTGTTGAATAACGATTGAATGTACGCTGAAAAATTCTAGTGAACATAGCGAACGACGAATGGACCTAATGAAGCCATCTAAACTAAAATGTGTACTGCAAGTGGCCCTTTACCACAGTGGTGGAAATGTATTGAGTCATTGCATGACAGCGTGAGTTCAAACCCCGACGGTGCCTAATATAACATCTAATCTAACAAAATCTATCGTTTGACAAAAAAGAAAACTAAAATGTGTACTACACATTGATGTATAATTGATTTACTTCCCGTAAAGTCGAAACGATTGAATCTGATCACATACACATGAGCGAGTGATCTAGACATATATTTTCTTTAAGGGGTGTGATATCTACACACTCATTTTTACTTCTCACACACCTTCTAATTTTCAACCGTCGAATCGGATAAATTAAAGAATATCAAATAACATAAATTAACATAATGTGTAAGAAGTAAAAAATGACCGTGTAAATAGCACATCCCTTTTCTAATAGTAAGTTTCAAACAATACAATGGTTCCATAATCTGGTTGCTATAGGGTGTCAAATCCATCAAAATCGATCCTCAACAGTGACAGTAACAACAACATCAACAAACCCAAAAGTCCAATACAACAGCCAGTTTTTGAGCTCTCATTGGCTTTAGGTAGAAAAGTAGTACCAACTAGTATAATTTGCAGCGGCCGTACCCAGTAAAGTCACGTGGAAGGAGGAAACAAAGTGGGAAAAGAAGCCAAATTGGTCATGATAGGAACCTCAAGGCTCTCGATTAGGTTTTGGAATAACCCATCACAACAAGATAGATAGATATTATTAGATGGATAGCTAACTTTTTATAGAGATTTCGTAGGAGTAAGTAGAAGTTGAAGAAGATCTGGAGATTTTGATCAGACAGAAAAGCTAAAGAGATGTTAGACAGACAGATAAAGTTACACAAATATACGACACCATGCAATCATCAAAGCAACACCAACACTTGGAAGTTTTGGATTTTCTTTTTCATTTTTTTGTTTATGTGGTCAGTCAAACCGTCAAAGATGGAAACTCAAAAAAGATCAAAAGGGTACTTACTAGTAAAAAGATGATACTTAGAGATTCACTGTAAATAGTTTCCACGCTCATTTTTAATCCAACCCATTAAAAAATATTACGTGTTTCTTACTTTTTAAAGCTGAAGACAAATTAATTAACATGTCTATTATTTTTCTTAAACAACAAAATGTTGAAAAATATTAGACCAAAATAAAAAGGTGAGGATATGGTGAGTACGTAAGTATTATTCGTAGTAAGAGAAATACTAAGGAAACTTTCTTTAAAGTAAGACTCTTCACATGCATTTTGTCACCTTTTATTTTTTGCACAATAGTTTATAATGTTGATATATAGATTGATATTAAATTGTAAGGTGACAGAGAGTTCATAGAGAGTTCCTTATATTTTTTCTGTATTAAAATAAGAAAAGTGGGACCCAATAAAATTTATATGTAATGATAGGGCAAGCCCCAACAAACTTCTCTGGAAGCCCGACCTCATTTTTCGATCAAAGATTCAAAACACAACCAAAGGCACAGAGAGAATCAGATCGTCTAGAGATTGGTGAGGCCACAGTTGAACACACCGGACGACTATCACCGCTTTCCAAAAGATGCTCTCTCTCTCTCTCTCTCTCTCTCTCTCTCTCTTTCCGTTTTGTTGTACAATACGAGATGGAGACGAGAGAATACATACAACGCAAGCAAACTACGATTAGCCCAAGACACACCACTAATATGTTTTCTTTTTTGGTATTTAACGTAACACATGCATTTTTCTCTCATCCCCACGCGACCTCATTCAACCTCTGCAAAGAGCCTGTGTTTAATGATTAATTATTCTGTGTACGTACACCATTACGTGGTATGTCGACGTGGTAATCTTACGTGTTTATACGAACAGCACATGTTTATGAGTATGGAGGATTCTACTGGTCTTGTTAGTCGGACTTTCTTGTTCTATCCTTACATCTTTTTAGTAGTGTTTGTCAATAATAAAAATCATACATTTTGTATTTCATTCCTGAAAATTAATTAGGCGGATATACATTGTGATCAAAGTGGTCTAAGGACAATCAGAGTCCACAAAATATACATATGAAGGTCTTCTGACGACCCTATTCGAATGTTTAGTAGGGCCTATTTTGTGTCAATTAAGTATTTAATGTAATGTTTACTAGGCATATCTTGGCAGGTTGCATGGAGAGCACTCAACAAATCCTCTCGATAGCACTCATCAACTTGCTTCGGCATCTGTTGATACCTGTTGACATGATACGTGCGCAACATGATTCGACTGACAATCACAAGCCCACAAAGTGTGGACGAATGCATCAATGAATAAACTGAACCCTTTTTGCCCCCCTTGAGCTCTGTTCTATTAAAAAATTTGGACATTTTAGACTGGGATCTCCTCAATATTCAAATTCTAAATCCGCTATTGGTTTAATGGTTTGATTAATACTATCAAAATTTTAGTATTCATTGGATAACACAATTCGTTTCCATATAATAATTATTAGATGACTAACTGATTCCTTGTTTAATTTTTACCATATTAATCGTTACAAGTTGGTTTTGATCAAACAGCCGAATTAGTTCTTGAGATTATAAAATTGATCGTCACAGTGTGATGCTAAAGTATGTGTGTAATTTTGGACTCTCACATGCGATTTTACACTCACGTGCAATGAAAAATTAAGTGGTGATTAGTTCCCACGCTCCATGAAACATCGTGGTTGGGTTTGCGTTTGCCCAGGTAAATTCGAGTAATTAATGCGGATCTGTTAATACTCCTTTAATATTACTCTGGGATTTGCTTAATCATCCGAAAGAATCTTAATCAATGTTTTGATTCACCGCCTCTCATGCACTGCATGGCATGCACATCATGTAATGCTCCCATTAATCATGATGTTATGTGGCTCGTTGGATATGGTGGGACCCCCCACTCAGTTGGGCTTTGGGTACGTATGCATCAGGTTTTCCACTTTTCCAAGGTTAAACTCAACAACCAGATAATTAATAATCATCACTATCGCTAATGAATGTGCCATGTGGCAGTCGTCGAGGGATTTACTTTGCATGCATGCATGCAAATGGTGCGTGGTTTATCGTATCCATAAAATATTATGGTATTATGAGCTTTGGAACCACGTAAAATACACATTCCTCAAAAGCACCAAGATACAACTGGAATGTTTGTCCCTCATCCCCCCTCTCTCTCATGTTTGATAAGATTATTTGAATAATCAAGTTTAACAAGCTGTATTCAAAATATAAACCTCAAAGAAGTTTAACAGAATTTATAGACTTCATATGAATTTTAAGTCAAATTATAAGAAAAATTTAGGAAAGATGTCTGATTTCCTAAAGCCTACAAAACACTATAATCCATCCAAATTCTTCATCTTTTAAAATATTTAAAATCAAATTTTAATTGAGTGCATGTATTTCTCTGAGGTTTTAATTTTTTTTTATTTTTTTTGATTGAATACTCATATCGTTTCATGAATTTATAGATTTGTAAACTCTTTTAAAATCTTTTAAACTTCTAATTGAATATACCTCTTACAACTAAGAAATGTATGTGTGTTTGGAATATAATTATGTATGCAATGCATACATAGGCGAATGAAAAATTTGATATGTTCAGCCTATAACATATTAATAAGAAATTAATAAACATACTTTAGTTTAAATGATATAATAATAGAGAAATGCTAGGGAAGGAGACTCTTTTAAGCTCATTTTAAGAGAGTTTTCTTATCATTATCCTTCTCATGATAATATTACGTGACAGTATTTCAAAAAGGCATAGAAATGCTACGGCAACTCTTATAAGGAGTGACTCTTATAAAGATTGACTCTTTATATACTTTCTGACATCTCAAACTTTAACATTAATTTATGTTCCAACGTTATAAAATATTAAGTTATAAATATGAGATAGCAGAGAATTCATTTTACAATCCCACTTTCGTACTTTCGTGGGAGTCCCTTAATATTTCTCAAAACGCATAGAGATCTTTAGATGGCGTGGATTGGATTCGGGATCGGACTGGCAAACCTAGTGGCTAGGGGATCTTGGTTTGCTTCCAGCAGGTAAGACTAAAGTAACAATATTCAAATGGAATTTTGGAAATAAAAAGGAGGAAAAGCAAATGGGAGAAAGCAATTAGTGGACCAGGATTTAGAAAAGGAGGAGTCGTTGTGGGAGAAACAAACCCCACTGATAAGCCGTCGACCTATGAAATGAAAGTTAAATCCTTGTCAGTAGTATCATCACATCTATGGGGACACTGTAAACCTCTATTTGTCTCCTGCAAGGAGGTCTAACTAAAGCACATATACACTTGTATTTCTTTGCTCTCTTAATTTAATTACTTTTTATTTTTCATATTTCTTGGGGTTTTATGCACGACATATAGAAAAAGAAGTTGAGATATGCTAAGAAATTCTGTTAAAGTGAGATTTTATATGTATTTTTTATTAACTCACAGTTTAACTTTAATTTTTGTATTAATATTATAAAATATTATGTCGAAAATATGATGATAAATAATCTATAAAGAGTCAATTTTCATATTAATATTATAAAATATTGTGTAAAAAATATAAAATGACAAATAATTTATAAAAAGTCATATTTTTTATAGTCTTCTTAGCATTTCTCAAATGAGATTGCATGTAAAGCATACTAATCAATTGGCTATGTACAATTAGGGGTAAGGCATAACAAAAATAGCGTCGTACGGCCTTTATTTTCCTCGAGTCTCTTCAAGCTTTTCCTTATTTTCATGCCAAATATATGAATGTCACATTCTGTGGTTAACGGGAAATTGGTACTCAATTTGACACTAATATTGCAACATTACACTCGTATTTATGCATGTGATGAAAACATGTTCTTAACAAAATGCTGGGTATGTTATGGTACTAGACGTATATTTGGTTGATAAATTTTCAATGTGCCGGAAACACGACCTGATACATTAAGTGTCATAATAAAAGTGATTTTGGAGGCTTTATATTTGTTGCTCTAAGGTACACATGAGCACCGTTTGGAGATAGAATGACTACTAAGAGCACATTATTCCTTCAGAGAACCTTTTTATTGATCCCGCTAAGCATTTGATGTGAACGAATCATCTAAACCAAACAATTCCTCTTCTCAACAGCAGTCTTTAGCCTCCCACCAAGCTCGCTGCTTTTCATTTGGTTATAAGTAGGTGCTTGCCCTATGTTGGGTTTGGGTTTCCTCTTCTTTCGGCAGCATTTCTTCTTGGAGCGGCACTTTTGTGAGTATTACGCAAAGCAACTATTTTCAACCACTTATATTATGATACTTGATGTACCAGACCGTGTTCCCAACACACTAAAAATCTCTCTAGCATTACAACTCCTTATTTATATATCATCAGTATTTGAGAGATGCAAATTTCCCCTTCTCCTAACCCTAATGAAGTAGTTATTCATTTTTAGTCCATTGCAAGTAGCTAGCAAGCCTAATTAAGTTGATTTCACAAACGTGAATTAATGTAATCACCAGAGAGCGAGCTCTTGTTATTCAACTTTTTAGGTAATCGAATACTGATTTTTCAAAGGCAACAAGAAGCAACTAAAAAATAAAGAACCCACCGACCGACATGCAGAATGTTCAAAAGGAGGGGCCAAATACTGAGGAGAATAGCGTACGTTATTGGCTCAGATCTAGTCTTCATGATACATACCCAAGCCGGCAGGCTTTTCTTTTCTTTCCTCTGCCTCTTCTACTACAACAACATCTTTCTCTCGTCTGCACTTTGAATCTCTTTTGCACCTTTTGCAGGTCATCAAGACTAACATAATAGTTTTCTTTTAAGGAATGTGTAAACTTCCTGATCCGGGGCACCGTTGCGTGCACTTTTTATTTTTGCTGAGGAAGATCTGTGATCCAGATCTTGACTGCTGAATCTTCTTTACCACCTTTAAGGGAATCTAATGCATAAAACTTGATTCCAAAACCTAGTATTTGTTTGAGTTTAAAAGAATGTTTGAGGGTATTAGATGCTAGACTGCCATATTCTACATTCTTGGGCCTCTTGTTTCTACTGAATACCTAGACCCAAGCCAATATTTCTGGGCCACTATTGTGGGCATATATTCACTTAATTTGGGATGTATGTTCTCAATTTGGAATACGGATTAGATCCTAGATAACCTAGATTGCAATTGTTTATGTGACGTTTATTATATATTTAGATACAAGCACACTTGTTGAAACACTTTGTAGTAGAAGTGGATATATAATTGTATTTGGCAATAATTTATCAGTAAATTTATCAGTTTTTAGTGTCGAATAGTGCTACTCATAAGTCGTAGCTTATTTATTATATAACCTAGACGGAATATGTCTATTTGGGCTTAGTACGTAACTTTCTAATTCTGATTTCAATAGAGAGATTCTAAATCTTGTGAAAATTAAACGAAAATGACATTTTATTCACCAACTAATTTTGTAGTGTAGCAATGATATTTTTCTTCCCATTACTGAATAAGTAGACATTTATTTATCTGTTAGATAATAAATTTAATTAAAATTAAAAAAACCACCTAGACGCTAAGCTCCTGCACGCCACCCGTCTAGCACCTAGCGTTTTTTAGAACTTTGACTATGATGAAGACCACATTATTAAATAAGACTTCTTCTAAAAGTTCGTTTTGGTTTTAGAGAAATCGTTGGTTAAATTGAACATATATAACTACTTCTAATGGCCATGGGTGGTTGGGGAGCAGTGAACATATAGGTCAGGCCTCTAAACCTTAGATTACCTGATCAATTAGGTCTCTTCAACAAACTCCAGGTCTGTTTAGGACATTTTCTGAAAGTGTTAGTGTTTTTTTTTTTTTGGAAGATTGTTAAAGTGTTTTTGAACAACCAAACCTTAAAGGATTTCAAACCATATTTGGTAGAATAACTTAGAACTTTAATTAGATCGTGCCATAAGTACATTCTTCAAATGCATTTTCAAGAAGCACTTGATTTATAATAAAACTGTACTTGCATACTTATTGTAAAAACACATATTAAAATAAGTGTGAGAATAAATGTTTCTTAAAAAGTAATCCTAAAGAACCCTAATACGAAAACAAAATATGTCAATAGAGTAAATTTGTAGTAGTGATATGAATGGGGTTCGCTTTTGGGATGATGTATTATTGATTGATTCATGTTAATAAACTTAGCCCTCTATAACTTTGTTGTCATAAATGTTAATAAACTTAACTTCCTTAACTTTGTTATCATAAACTTAACACGTGTCAATCAATAATAGAGATCACATAGAGGCCACACACAAAATAAGTGCAAAGCTAAGAGTTGAACTCTGCACACCACACCACATGCCAATGCACTTGTATCATGTTGTAGTAAGGTTTTCTCATAAATGAGTTTTCCTATCATTTCGTTTTCCTGGATGCGAAAAACATTATTTTTTCTATATATTTGGCCAAATTATAGATGTTAAAGTGTAAGATACTTCACCCCCAAATATATGCCATGGATTTTAGCGTTTCCTTATAAAACTAGTCATCTTCAAAGAAACTTGAAAAAAACAACTTCTATGGGGTGACTCAGTGGTTAGAGACGAATTTTAAGCCCGTATTCTATACGGCACGTCTTAGATTCAATTTTTATCGTTGGTGAATCACAGGATGGTGACCATAGAGAGGCTAAAACACATTTGTAAATCTTTCCATCCCTAAAAAAGTGAATTGTCGTGATGAAATTACCAGCTGGTCCCTTTAAAAAAACAATAAAATAAAAAAACCCTAACAAACTACTTATGTGTTGTAAAATCGACGGCATGTGCAGTGGAATAAATGGAACAAGACACAAAATTTACGAGGTTCCTCTACAGTCAGTGTGACTGGAGTACGTCCTCGGGGCAGCAGTGGTGCTTTCATTATAATATGAAATAATAAGAGTACAAAGATAACTCTCTCTATTATCTCCTCTCCTCTTCCTCTCTTTTCTCTCTTCCTCTTCCTTCCTCTCTCTTCTTTCTTTCTTTTCCTTCCTCTCTTTCCCGTGAACACACCTCACTTCATTTCCTATTCTTCCTTTATATAAACAAAAGAAAGCACTATTCACTTTACAAATTTTCCACAAATGAATAGTGAAAATACTGTGCATAAATAGTAACAAACTATTCATGTGGACCATCCACATAATATTTACAACACTCCCCCTTGGATGGCCACAAGTCTTCGATTGACTCATTAAAATCTTGATCTGTCTTGGATGCTCCCCCTGATGAGTATCTCCCCCTAATGAGTATCTCCCCCTGATTTCAAATCATTTAGGTTGATCGTTGATCGTTCTGCTTTAGTCTCTTGGCGGGGAGAGTTGCCGAAAGAGGTGTTTTACTTGTTGTTAACTTTCCACAGGCTTTTTCTTGAACTGGGCTAGAGGGCCTTCTGCTAGACTAGCATCGAAGATCTGAATTTACTCCTTTTATCTGGAGCGGAATTTGATTCAAAAGTGGTGGACACTTGATCTTGAATCGGACTTGTGATTTCTTCAAGGGCCGTCGAGGCTTGATCTTGAATGAAATTGGACCATGAGAAGCTTCACGTGGCAAGTGATCTTCGGCTTTGTCGGGGATGAATCAACACGTGTTTGTTGCACTTGTCTCCACATGCTTCAAGTATCAGTTTCACTTGCCTTACTTGCTCCCCTTACTTAAGTAGTATTTTCCCTGGTTTTCCCCATGCATGTGTGACATCTTCTCCTGCAGTATTTGCCTTTTGATGCAGGAGTGGAATGCAACCCTTGCATTTGGATGGTCCTTTAGAACATTCCCTCACAACGACTCATCTATGCTTGGCAGCTTCAGTGTAAAGAGCCACTATCTGATCAACTGTCATGAGGTATTTGCCGGTGGAATTCATGACCTTGACAGCAGTTGAGGATGAGTACTCGAGAGCAATACTAGGTAAGCAATCAGGAAAGGTTCCAGGCAGTCGGTTCCTTACCGGGAGTTTGAGTGGAGGTTCCGACATATGGCTTTCTTTATCCTTGTCTTTGCAGGTAAGAACAAGGACAAAGGAAAGGACAGGGAGATTGCATGATATGAGATAATCTTGCTCTGGTCCCTGAAGATATGTGATAATCTTGCTCTGGTGTGACATGTTTGAAGAGGTATTCTCGGAGAGGAAGAAAACTGAGTATTTCGAGATGCTATGTTGAAGATGCATTCTCGGAGATGAGGAAGAGTTAGGTATTCTTGCAGAGTTGTAGGTCTGCCTTGTTATGGAGAACAGAGGTCGACATATATAGAGATTTCCCAATAGCAAGTGGGGGTGCTGTACTTTTACTCTTGTCAGCAACTGTGGTGTAAATAGAACAGTAAGATTTACGCGTTTTCAACTTTGTCAGAGATATTTGACAAATTTGCACGCGATATCTGAAAAAGCTGAGATTGCGTCTGAAAAATGCCAACGAACTTTATTCAGGAAAATCTGGCTTTTGAAATTCGGAGAGCGGTGCCTCTTCGATCTCTGAATGAGTGGCTCTGTTGCCTCTTCTTTTATAGAGACATCGATTGTGTTCAAGAGTATGCTTAGAAAGTTGCTGCATGTAGAAATTTCCCCCATCTTGCACTTCTGAAATTTTATTGAACCTCCATTTTCCTTCATCATTTCTGAAAATGACTTGCCCATCTAACATTTGCTTAGATTTGAGTCTTAGGAGTGATACAGATGAGCAACATCAAGATAATATATGACGCCCGTCCTTCTTATCTTCTAATGGTTCTCTTACAGTTGGGGACTCTGTGATGAAGAATAACATAACCGCTACTGTGGTAGCTAGGAATCTTCTCACTTCAAGGGATAACAAGATCCTTTCAGAACGGTCTGAAGAGTCGGCCGTTCAAGACTCCTTGGCTCTTAGTGTTCAGTGTGCTGGCTCTGTTTCCAATATGGGTCAACGCCTACTTGCTCAAACTCGCCAAGTTGAATCATTGATGGCGGAGGTGGCAAGTCTTAAACAAGAGATCAGAGAGCTCAAGCACGAGAATAGAGTGTTGCACGTGCTTGCAAATAATTACTCGACGAGCATGAAAAGAAAGCTCGACTAACTGCAGGAATCCGAAAGTCGGATTCAAAGTGATCACCAGAGGTTCGTTGCTAGATTCCGAAAGCAACTAATGCCTTCCTCTTCTGGTGTTTTGCCAAGTACTGGGGTGCCACATGATCAATCTCCAGTGCCTCCCCCTTCTGGGGTACTTCCGAGTACTGAGGCTTCACATGAGCAACCTTTGTGAAGGCTCTATCCTCATGTGTATGTAGATATCTGTAATTTCTTGGAGATATTAATAGATAAGCTTTATTTCATTCAATGTATTGTGCCAAATACAATAAAGCATATATTTCACTAAGATGTGGTACTTCTGGACCAAATATTAATTTCTCTTTACCCTCACGAAGATAAATGATTATTCTTAGTGTCTTCATCATTTGAGTATTCAACTCATAATCTTCAATCCATATGGTTCTTTTAATATCATAAACATCATGGATAATATTCGTGTTGGTAGATTGTTCGATCTGCAGCTCGAGACAATAATTCTTTCAACACTTTATAATTTTTCTAGACTCTTCAGGAGTCCCAATTTAATATCATCAACTCTTCAAGAGTTCTAATTTAATGTCATTGACTCTTGCAAGAGATTTTAGTATGTTGCAACAATATCATAATGATAGTACTCACTAAGGCAATTTATACCATCCATTGGTATTGAGTACATATTTTATGCTTTACCCTTCGGGGGCTTACTTCAAGCAATTTGAATCCTTCAGGGATTTTCTACACTTCATGACACATTTTCCTTTGGAATTTATACAGAGCAATTTGCTCCCATGTATACTTGAGGGATTTACTTATGGAGATATGATGTGGGCGACTCATAACCCTTTATATATAATTCTCCATTCATATAAACTCATTTACAAGAGTATAATTAGTAACCTTGTGTCATATCATGTAAGTATATTTCACTATATTACAAATGCCCAATGTAACCTCCTTGGTTCAACATCTTTTGGCTATTTGTATTGTATTCAAATATATAGGTCCATTTTTCCACGTTCTTACAAAATTGTAATGGAATTGCCTTTCTCCATTTTGGCCAATAATTTTCCTTTTGTCGACGAACAAAAGAACGTGACTCAATATTAACACAGCTCATTGATGAATTTAGTAGCTACTTGTAAAAACCAAAATTACCATTGGTTATCATCAATTTGTGATCCCATATTCTCATGTGCATGCGCATGCATAAAAGTTTTCATTTCTTTGGATATCCATTGCCTCTTCAAGGGCATTACACTATCTCTTCCAGGATAGTCATAGTTTAGAGAATGCGGATCATAACCTCTTCTTGAGCGTTATAGAGCTTGGATTTTAATCTCCACTTACAGGAGCTGAGTCATTTAGAACCTATACGTCAATCATGCTTCATGCATGAGACATCATCATTCCCATGTCTGCGGATTGTCCTTTCTGGGACGTGTATCCATGCGGCGACTGTCATGCTTCTGGCATGCAACAATTATGCTTCAGGAATGTAATAGTTCAGTAGTGCCATATTCTTCTTCTTTTGAATAACTGAACCTTTTGAGTCTAAAAGTCTGCCACGCTTCAGGCGTGCAACAGATAAATCATTTACTATCTCATTATTTTGTCCAACAGGGACATCAATTCTTGTAGGCACTTTCATTGCATCATTCAATTATTCTTATTTCATTTTCTCATTGATTGCTTCGTGAATCAAAATAAAACAAATTCTCTTCGTTCTTCTGGAACGGTCTTTTCTTATCATTCTTCTGGAATGATATTTTCTCATCGTTCTTCTGGAACAATGTTATTTTTTCCCCTAATGACGGGAAAACTGTCTTATCAAAATGACAGTCCGCAAACCACGCGGTAAACATATCCCCAGTCAAGGATTCCAAATATTGAATGATAGATGGTGTTCAACATCAATGCCTAATCCACGATGATGCCTTATTTCAGTACGTTGTGGCAGTGCAATAGGCATATAAATAACACAACCAAAAACTCGTAAATGTATAATGTTTGGCTGGTTCCCAAACCCGAGTTGTACTGAGAAGTATTGATGGTTGGTAACATGTCTCAACCGAATTAATAATGCATCATGTAAAGTTTACATGTCCCCATGTAGAAAACTGGCAATTTCGTTTTCATGAGCAGAGCGTTGGTAATCAATTTCACCCACTTAATAAATGCTTCTGCTAAACCATTTTGAGTATGGACATGAGGAACTTCTGGTCCTTATTTAATAGTCTGTGAACTGAGACTCTTATGTCTTTGATTACAATTAAGTTGAGGCACTGTGGCACTTCAAACTTACGATACTCATCAAGGAATTTCATTTCCTGATCTTCAAGATCAAGGAACTTCATGCCTAATCCTTTTGCATGATGGAACTTCAGGTCCAATCATTTTTATATGATGAGGATCAAGAAACTGCAGATTCTGATCTGATCAAGGAACTTCAGGTCCTATATATACTCATTGTAACAAAAGGTAAGTACAATAAATAAATTAAAGCAATAGACGGTAATTCCAACCATAATGAATAAATTGCATTTAAGTAAATAAAGCTTGTGACAAGGGCTTTAATTCAGCACCATCAAAACTTAAAGCAATAGGCGGTAAAACCGTCCATGGTAAATAAATTGCTTTAAAGTAAATAAAGGTTGTGACAAGGGCTTTGATTCAGCACCATTCACATAAATATCAAAGCTTTAAAGCAAAGGGTAATAATTCTACCCACTGTAAATAAATTGCTTTAAATAAATAGAACTTGTGACATGGGCTTTAAACCAACACCATGCACATAAATATGCCAAAACAGAAAATGCAATAATTAAGTCCTCATCTTTTGCTTTTTCTTTTTCTTGGTCTGCCACTTCTTTTGTTTGATTCCTTTTATTTTTATTTTTATTTCACAGTTCTGAAGTTATTTTGGTTACTCAGTAAATAATAGTAACAATAAGTTCCAATTGGTGTTCCTCCTCCAGTGAGTTTCGAAAAAGTCAAAACGGTTCCCATAAGTTTTGGAGTCAAGAGTGTCTGCAACTTATGAAAAGATCAAACCGTTAGATTTAGCTCAAATTTTAGTATGATATGGATAAGAGGATACTGAACAACTTTCGCGAAGAAACAATTTCGATCTGAGCTACAGAAATGGAGTTGTGGTACTCATAAGGTGGCTGTCCAGTTTTATGCGGAAATTGGAAACTGGTTTGGTATTTCAAACATCTGAGACGATCGCACCGTTAAAGTTTTCTGAAATTTTGATATGTTGTAGATATTGAGCGGACGAACAACTTTTAAGAAGAAAGTATTTCAATCCGAGGTCCGCAAGTTGGAGTTCCGATGCTGTTTATATGGCTGTCAAATTCTCTACGAATTTTGAGTCTGTACTATTTTGCTTCTGCAAATGATGATATACAGTCATACAAAAATATATATAGTTGCTTCAAGAAAATCAATTGTACTGAGATTTGAAGATGAAATGAAAAGATTTTCTTATCTGTGAGATTCCAGCTGAAGTAGGTGAACAAGATTTGTGGCGTTGTGCTTTCCACTGACATGAGAGCTTCTCGTGCTGATAACGTGTTGTAAAATCGACGGCATGTGCAATGGAATAAATGGAACAAGACACAAAATTTACGAGGTTCCTCTACAGTCAGTGTGACTGGAGTACGTCCTCGGGGCAGCAGTGGTGCTTTCATTATAATCTGAAATAATAAGAGTACAAAGATAACTCTCTCTATTATCTCCTCTCCTCTTCCTCTCTTTTCTCTCTTCCTCTTCCTTCCTCTCTCTTCTTTCTTTCTTTTCCTTCCTCTCTTTCCCGTGAACACACCTCACTTCATTTCCTCTTCTTCCTTTATATAAACAAAAGAAAGCGATATTCACTTTACAAATTTTCCACAAATGAATAGTGAAAATAATGTGCATAAATAGTAACAAACTATTCATGTGGACCATCCACATAATATTTACAACATTATGAACTTTCCAATGAAGATAATAACTTACCTAGCACGCAACAGTATAATATTTCCCTAATGACATGTGGATAACATATTTTGTTTTTCAAGTGGCCATAGATGCAATTGATGTCAATAATATTTCTTTCTATTTTTAATTTCTTTTTGGCAAACTTATAGACGTTAAAGCATAGGATATATATGCCATGAGTTAGGGTTTCTTGATCAAACTATTGTCTAAATAAACGAGTTTATTCGAAAAGAAATCATCTTTCAGAAGAAAAAAAAAAAAAAACTAGGAAAATTAACCATGTAGTGGAAGACTTCAAAGGGTTAAACTAGAATTGACATGTTATTCCATATGAAAAAAACGTAACTTACTTACAAAGTTTAATATCTTTCGTTATGTGCATCCATTTCTCAGGCATCATAGAATTACGTTTGTTAATAGTATATTACATGATATGAGATATGCACAAAGAGAAGTATACTGAACTCACTAAAGTCGAAATGTGCTTAAGATCTTTCAATCTACGCATTTATTCACTTCCTAAACATAGCAATGATAAAAGACTGATGCTGACACAGACAAGCAAATATATTGTACTGAATGATAATATTATAATACCAAAGAAAAAGACATTATTTAAATTTATGCAATGTGATTAAGGATTAAGTCCATATAAAAATGCGATCGTCATTTCAAAGTGACAAGGTAAAGTCATGTTTAACGAACGTTCTTTAATACCGATCCCAAACCATTAAAAAAGGTTAAAGGTCCACCATATAACATGCCGACGACAGTAGTTGGCGGAGCAGTTGATTCAAAAGCCTTGTACCTTAAATAGGAAAATGTAAATCCATATCTCACTAAAATCATTGACTAAAAAGTAGACCTAGCTATTGTAGGTCTATTTGATTGAACGATCTAAGGTTTAAAGAGGGAGAGGGGGGCCGGCAATATTGAGGGAGAAGAAATAGTGATTTAATTGTGAGGTATGTTTAATTCACCCCATTGTGCCTTTATTTATAGTAGTAGGATAGGTAAAAACCTTTCCCCTTAGGATTACAACATTTAGGGGGTGTATTCAAATAGAATTTTTAGAGAGTTTCAGAGAATTTATATCTATAGAATTTGAGAGAGTTTGAGAGAAAAAAAAATGAATTCCCAGAGATTTTGAGTGAATTAATTATAACTTCCAGATAATTCACATGAATTGTGAGAGAATTCTTTACATGGGGTTAGAGAATTGCAAAGAATTTGATCAACAATTTCCTACTTTTTACGAGCCAAAATTTTCATCCTAACCAAATGAAAATACCAAGTTCACATATAATGTTTTCAACTAGCTATCAAAGTGAAAGAGGAACCCGATCGACTAATGTCAAAATAAATTAACTATCAAAGTTTTTGAAAAAAGCCCAACAATTTTATATAAACACAACTACTCAAAGCAAAAAGATTTATCCAGCGTTCAACCATGTTGATATCCAAATGCAAAAAGTCTATATAGGCATACAACCTTGACCCAATTTGGCCCTACTTCCACATTAGCTGTCACCGTGCCATGTAATTTCATACACACATTAAGCAACTTACGTCATGCGAAGTCCGAGGTTATATCGCTGCTCTTCAGGTGTTTGCATACTCCACTCCGTAAAAACAATTAATTCTCCATTTCTCATCTTTGAATGCTATCACTCACAGCATATGTCCACATATTTGTAGCTATGCTAGCTCTCCATGCATTAGCAATCTATCATTGTTGCTCTTGAGTTTGATTACCTAGTTCATCATCATTTTCTTCATCTTCAAATTCATCATCTTCTAGTTCGATTGGAAATTCATCAGAACAACACTCATTGCGAAGAAAGTTGTGCAACCCTGCACAAGCTAACACTAACTCTGCTTGCGTTTTAATTGGAAATGGAGGTGTAGACTTAAAAATTGTGAATCGAGATTTAAATACACCAAATATCCTCTCCATTACGTTTCTCAAGGAAGCATGTCGAAGATTGAACAACTCATTCGCATTTACGGGGTCACGATCGTTATCAGCAAAATCTTGGAGATGATATCGAACACCTTGAAACGGAGCTAAAAATTGACGGCGATTTGCAAATCCACAATCCACTAGAAAAAATTTAACTAAAATTAAAACACAAAGTTATTATTTATGGTACATCCTAGTGTAAATAAATAAATAAATGAATGAATACAAACCTTCGGGCACTTTAAGTCTGTTCCTCCTTGATACATCATCATGTAATAGTAGAGTCATGAGCTGAACCCTCCCATCCGCTAAGAATATATATGAATTCCAAATCAAAGTTACAAGCAGCTAATACATTTTGTGATATTTTACCATGACGATCACAATAGCTAGCTACTTCAAATCCCGATACCATTGCTGGTATATGTGTTCCATCAATAGCTCCAACACAATCCTAAATAATTATAAGAGTTAATATATAGCTAAGAATATGTTTATGAAACCAGTTTAATCAGGACATGGTTAAGATAAGTACTAATTACTAACCTTAAAATAAGGGTAAAATCTTGTACTTTCTCTTATTTTAGTTGGCACCGTGGATCCAGGTTGGACCATCAAATCTGGTGCAATTGTGTTCAAGGCCTTCAAAACATTGTTGAAATTTTTGCTTGTTGTAAAATGTGACCGCCGAAATGTGTCTCGAGTCTGGCAATATCGAGAATTTTGACCAATAGTGAGTAGAAATGTAGCAACCATTTCTTCAATACAAATAAATCTTGTACCCTTCAAATGTGTCTTTTCCGTAAGGACGTCACATAGCTTTAAGAAAACATCCGGATACATCCTATATAGCACTCGAAATTCTTGAGGATCCTCATTCAATACCTTGTTAATATAATCGTATCCAGTTCTACTAATAGGTCGTCGAGCCAATGGACGTTCAATATGATCATCATGTATAATAACCATTAACGCATTTAGCACTTGAACTATTGCTTGTACTGCCATCAATAGTAACTTAATGGCTTCATGATGCTCTTCATCTTCTCTTTCCATTTCCTCTTCAGACACGTTTTCAGACATTATATAAAGAATCACCTAAAAAAACAAAACTATATCCATTAGAACATAATAGAGAGAAAGGTAAAGAAACAAACTACTTCTCATGCAAATAACTCATTCCTCTGCAAGATATCAAAAGATAAGTAGTAGGGAAATATCGAAGTACAATACATGATTTTGCTTTCACAACACGAATCAAGCAACCAACTGTTCAACATCGTAGCTTTTAATGGTCGAGCATTCATTTAGTATATAGTCTCTCTTCATTTGTTAGCTAAGGAAATACAGAACGAGATAATTAAAGCCAATCCAAACTAGTACCACACCTTGCAATATCAAGTGCAAGTTTTACAGCTATGAAATATACTCTTCGTACTATTTCGAAATACAGAAAAATAAGAACTCAGGAAATAACCGAAACTTATACAAACCATGGCATTAATATTCCATGTTAAGAAGACCACCTTAGGCAAATAAACAAACTACTTCTTCTATCATTTAAACCAAAGTCAACGTATTATCAAACAAATTAGATACTCCAAGATCAAATTTGAAATAACCAAACCAAAGTCAACATGTTATCAAACAAAAGTAAATACTCCAAGATGTAAACAAATCTAAATTAACCGCATTCACTCCATATTGTATTTTATCCATTATGAGCGTTCTTCTGGTGTCATTTTCAAGAACTCTTTTTTCATTCCTAATTTTTGAACCAACGCAACTGCTTTGTAACAACTAGGAGCATCCAAGTTTGGAGTCTCTTTGATAGCATCCCACACATTGTTGATTTTCTCCTCTTCTTTTTTCTCCATTTCTTTTTTTTTCTCTATCTTTTTCTCTTTTCGCCATTATGCTATGAATTCCTTGAATTTCAGTGGCAATTGCAGCAATCGAATCCATTCCAACATAAACTTTTTCCATAAGAAAGATATGAGAGGTAGTCCCATTTAATTTTGGTTCGGACTCAGGTCAAGATCTTTTCCTTGGAAGTAGCTTTTGTACGGGTGTAGCAGCGGGAGCCTCAAAATTTGCATCTAGGAAAGATGATGCATACGATGGCGTTTGGAATAATGGATCAAGTTGTTCGACGTTCTCATCAAAGGGAGGAAATTAGTCTACTTTGACTGGCCTACTTTCTTCAACTCTATATGTTGTGGCATCAGTATCATCGCCCAATCCAATCGAGTTATTTCCTTTAGCTGTTCCATCACCAAAAACAGTCATCAAATCTTCATAGTCTGCAAATGTCTCTTTGCGAATACCTTGACTCTTTGGGTGAGACTAGCAAAAACAAAAACATAATAAAATTGTTAAATACAAAATTTATAAACATGAAAGATCATCATGTGTAAATAATATATTCTTTAAAGAAAAAAAAACTCACCCTAAGGAAACCTTCCCATACTTCAGCACTAGCTATGAACTTCTTTGTGACAGGGTCCCAACCAAATCCAGAACTGTGTCTAAAAAGCTGGCAAATTGATTGAAATCGACCCTTCAATGTTTTCATACGGTTCTTAACATGATCTTCAATTTTTTTACACCCAAGTTTTTCATTGAGCGCGGGAACAATTTTGGCTTCTATGGTCTGCTTACTTATTATGCCATTAGCATCACGCTATCCATTGTTTACGGCCTCAACAAGTAGTTGTAACAATATGTTGTTCTCTTGCACAGACCACTGATTATAGTTTCCTTTTGTCTTTTCTTGTTGTGAATCTCCCATTTATAATCTTACTAGATGATGCATTCTAATAAAACAATGAGACATGACAATAAAAGCATAACATGATAATAGAGATTACAAGTATAATGACTATAAAAAGGATTGGGACAACAAATTGACATATTATTTACGCAACAAGTATAATGACTATAAAAAGGAATAACATGATAATAACAGATTCGAAACAATAAGAGGCTTACAATATTCGAGCACGAAATTACACAACAATATTCGAAACAACAATAGGCTTACAATATTCGAAACAATGGGAAGAAGTTGCAGAGGAAGAAAGATTGTACCTTTGCAAAGAATTCAAAACGACGGGACGGAGACCGGAGAAAATGCTCTCTGGAGGAGAGAGCAACACGCTCAAAATCTCTCAAAGTTTCTAGGGTTGAGGTGAGATTTGCCAAGCTCTTTGGTATTTATACATATCACCTTGAAATCCTCCAAAATCCACCAAATCACAAATCCGCTCAAATCCAATTCCTTTTTCAATACACCTAAACTTTTAGAGACTTTCAAAAAGTTATAATTGAATACACCTAAATTTATAGGGAATTGTAAGAAGTCTCTAAGAATCTCAATTGAACACACCAAGATTTTTATAAAATCTTTTAAATTCCTAATTGAATACCCCTGGAATTATTAGTTCCCTGAAACTCTCTCAGAATCCTAATTGAATACACCCCCCTTAATAGGTAATCTACTCCTAATAGAAATATAAGATACATTCCTATATCTACTAGGATTTACACAATCATATTCCTATTCTAAATATGACTGCAACACTCCCCTTGAGTGTGTAATACTCAACAAACCATCGCATCAGATCTTCAGCAGATAAGGTTGAATAGTTGATGAAGTCATCGACTCAACGGGTGATCACGAGTCTCAAATTTATTGATTTAAAAAAGGTTAAAGGTCCACCATATAACATGCCGACGACAGTAGTTGGCGGAGCAGTTGATTCAAAAGCCAAACAACCTTGTAACTTAAATAGGAAAATGTAAATCCATATCTCACTAAAATCATTGACTAAAAAGTAAACCTAACAATTTTTTACACGATATGTTAACACGACAAGTAAACGATACGATAATAACAAATTTAAGATTAACACGATAACTAATCGGGTTGTTATCGAGTTATACAATAAAAACCCGTTAATAACGGGTCCTTAACATGTTTACACAAGAGTGACAAGCGGGTAACCTGTTTTGTCACATCCCGACCCGGGCGGGACCACTTCCCAGGCTCGACTCCACTGTAGCACGATATTGTCCGTTTTGGGCCCCGACCACGCCCTCACGGTTTTGTTTCTGGGAACTCACACGAGAACTTCCCAGTAGGTCACCCATCTTGGGGTTACTCTCGCGCGAACTCGCTTAACTTCGGAGTTCCGATGGAACCCGAATCCAGTGAGCTCCCAAAGGCCTCGTGCTAGGTAGAGATGAGAATATACATATAAGGCTTACATGATCAACTCCCTTGGGCGATGTGGGATGTTACAATCCACCCTCATTAGGGGCCCGACGTCTTCGTCGGCACACTTCCGGCCAGGGATTGGCATGTCTCAACAAGTAGTTGTAACAATATGTTGTTCTCTTGCACGAACCACTGATTATAGTTTCCTTTTGTCTTTTCTTGTTGTGAATCTCCCATTTATAATCTTACTAGATGATGCATTCTAATAAAACAATGAGACATGACAATAAAAGCATAACATGATAATAGAGATTACAAGTATAATGACTATAAAAAGGATTGGGACAACAAATTGACATATTATTTACACAACAAGTATAATGACTATAAAAAGGAATAACATGATAATAACATATTCGAAACAACAAGAGGCTTACAATATTCGAGCACGAAATTACACAACAATATTTGAAACAACAAGAGGCTTACAATATTCGAAACAATGGGAAGAAGTTGCAGAGGAAGAAAGATTGTACCTTTGCAAAGAATTCAAAACGACGGGACGGATACCGGAGAAGATGCTCTTTGGAGGAGAGAGCATCACGCTCAAAATCTCTCAAAGTTTCTAGGGTTGAGGTGAGATTTGCCAAGCTCTTTGGTATTTATACATATCACCTTGAAATCCTCCAAAATCCACCAAATCACAAATCCGCTCAAATCCAATTCCTTTTTCAATACACCTAAACTTTTAGAGACTTTCAAAAAGTTATAATTGAATACACCTAAATTTATAGGGAATTGTAAGAAGTCTCTAAGAATCTCAATTGAACACACCAAGATTTTTATAAAATCTTTTAAATTCCTAATTGAATACCCCTGGAATTATTAGTTCCCTGAAACTCTCTCAGAATCCTAATTGAATACACCCCCCTTAATAGGTAATCTACTTATAATAGAAATATAAGATACATTCCCATATCTACTAGGATTTACACAATCATATTCATATTCTAAATATGACTGCAACACTCCCCTTGAATGTGTAATACTCAACAAACCATCGCATCAGATCTTCAACAGATAAGGTTGAATAGTTGATGAAGTCATCGACTCAACGGGTGATCACGAGTCTCAAATTTATTGATTTAAAAAAGGTTAAAGGTCCACCGTATAACATGCCGACGACAGTAGTTGGAGGAGCAGTTGATTCAAAAGCCAAACAACCTTGTAACTTAAATAGGAAAATGTAAATCCATATCTCACTAAAATCATTGACTAAAAAGTAAACCTAACAATTTTTTACACGATATGTTAACACGACAAGTAAACGATACGATAATAACAAATTTAAGATTAACACGATAACTAATCGGGTTGTTATCGAGTCATACAATAAAAACCCGTTAATAACGGGTCCTTAACATGTTTACACAAGAGTGACAAGCGGGTAACCTGTTTTGTCACATCCTGACCCGGGCGGGACCACTTCCCAGGCTCGACTCCACTGTAGCACGATATTGTCCGTTTTGGGCCCCGACCACGCCCTCACGGTTTTGTTTCTGGGAACTCACACGAGAACTTCTCAGTAGGTCACCCATCCTGGGTTGCTCTCGCGCGAACTCGCTTAACTTCGGAGTTCCGATGGAACCCGAAGCCAGTGAGCTCCCAAAAGGCCTCGTGCTAGGTAGAGATGAGAATATACATATAAGGCTTACATGATCAACTCCCTTGGGCGATGTGGGATGTTACAATCCACCCTCCTTAGGGGCCCGACGTCTTCGTCAGCACACTTCCGGCCAGGGATTGGCTCTGATACCAAATTGTCACATCCCGACCCGGGCGGGACCACTTCCCGGGCTCGACTCCATAGTAGCACGATATTGTCCGCTTTGGGCCCCGACCATACCCTCACGATTTTGTTTCTAGGAACTCACACGAGAACTTCCCAGTGGGTCACCCATCCTGCGGTTGCTCTCGCGCGAACTTGCTTAACTTCGGAGTTCCGATAGAACCCGAAGCCAGTAAGCTCCCAAAAGGCCTCGTGCTAGGTAGAGATGAGAATATACATATAAGGCTTACAAGATCCACTCCCCTGGGCGAAGTGGGATGTTACATGTTTAGACACGATAAGAAAAAAGTTATTTTGATGATTTAAAAATTTTAAACTACTTAAAAAGGCTTATTATATTAACACCCCAATATTGTTGAATAAACTTCACATACTTAATACACCCTACATTTGCTTTTTTAATTAAAAATTATCTTAATACACCCCACATACTTCTCCATAATACCCTCATACACCACATTCTTAACATACACCTCACATTTTCTCCATACCCGCATTCAACATTTTGTGGGGTGTTAATATAAAAAGCCCTAAAAAAACTTACTATAAAATACAATAGATATATAGTGGATATGTATATTGTTTATTAACTATTATTGTATTATTATTTTATATAAATTTTAAAAATTTAAGTTTTATTTATTTATTTTTATTGTATACTATAGGCAAAGAGTGAGATTAAAAAAATTTATAAAACATATTAAAAATAAAAATATCAAGTAATTTAAAAATACGAAACACATTAAAAAAATTAGAATAATTAATTTACAAGTGCAAAAAAATGTGAAAAAAATATGCAAAAGCTCGTAATCGCATCCTCTACGCTTTGAGGATGGGTACATTATCGTTTGAATTTTTAAAACCAAAATAAATAAAATTCATAATTATTAATGTATAAGCCTGAAAAATGTGAAAGCATATATAAACACTCGTAATTGCATCTTCTACGCTTAGATGACAGTTACATGGTCGTTTAGATGTTTAAAACCCTCCAAATCTCACGAATAGTGTTTTTTATTTGAGTGCAAAATTAATAAAAATGAATAATAACTATTGTAGAAGTGTGAAAGATGTTAAAAAAAATAATACAATCACTCGTAATGACAAACTTTACAACTTTCGTGAAAGGGTCAACTCCGAAATTTTAGTATGTATTTACTAAATTAGTATTATGTTTTACATTTTTTTAGGTCAAATTATGTTTTTCATTTTCATAATTTATTGATTTAAAATATATTTTTCTTAACGGGTAACGGGTCAGGTCATATTACCTGATATATTAATGGGTCGATTTCAGATCGGTCATATTACTCGTTTACTTTAACATATGTTACACGACACGACCCGCTAAGCTATCAAGTATGACACGAAAACGACACGAATACGAGGAACACGACACGAATGCCAGGTCTACTAAAAAGAGTGGGTGGTGTTATTCAACACTATTTTTTACCTCATACATCCCTTGTTAGTTTTTGTCATTTGACAATTTATTCAATTCAATGATCAGAATTTGAGAGAAGTGTGTAGAAGGTAAAAAAAGTGTGGATAACATCACTAAAAAATCACAAATGAATAAAGTGAAAGTAAAGACAACGTAATAAACTTGTACATGCAGTGTTAATTATCACACTCTTCGAATAGTAAATATACAAATATCATAATCGTTCTTTTCTTATAACTTGAGCAAATTAATAAGTATAGACCATTTAATATGTGACAACCCGTCCCAAATTTTACGCTTTTATTTTTAAAAGCGTGAATTTACGAAAATGCCCTATAGGTAAGGACCTTGACTTCCGTTGACCATCGGCTAGAGAGACGTATGACTTATTCTTTTAGCATATCCTCGTAGTACTCGTTGGTATGAACACATAGACGAAAGCCGTTTGTAAGTCCTAATTATAACGGTATAGTTACGTACGTTTGATTTTGGTTATTCAAGGTTTAGTTATAAATTATTTGAATTCCCACCTTGTGGGAAAGTGGCCAATCAGATTTGTGTTAGTAAAGGACCAATTAGATAAATGGGTTAAAGGGACCAATCAGCCAATCAAAAAAAAAAAAAAGGGAGAAAGCTCCCAGCTTTACCGTGCACGCCACCAACCCAGTTCGACATCCCATCTTCCAAGGCTGATTCCGGCCAACTTCGGTGGAGTTTTTAGACGCCACCACCACCATCTTGAAGCTCTCATTCCCCTCTACAAAGCCCAACCAAGAACCACCTTGATTAACCAATGTATGAGGTGGTTTGAGACCACGAAAGTCGACGGTTCTCGCGGTGTTCCGGCCACCATTTTCAATTTTCTGGTGAATCGGTAAAGCAATGTCTGATGCCACCACTTGGGCTTTGTAGCCAATCATCCCATGAGAAAATCCCATCCAACCTTGACCTCATTGGACCACCGTATACGACGAATTGACGCCGGGAAGCTTTAGGCACCTGCCGACTTTGTGGCCAAAATTGACTATCTTCCGTCCACTTTTGGACTTTGTGGCAGGTATGAAAGTTATTCCTCTCTTTGAGATCTTCATTTCTGTGAGATTTGGTAATTTTTAGAAATAGTTGAATTTTTCGGCAAGTCAAGGCGGCCAACCGCCACCTGCGGCGGCGCGTGGGCCGAGGGGTCCCCTGACCTTCCTAGGATAAATTTGAATACCTTGGTTCCATTTGTGAAGTCCGATTGATGAAATTCCGTCGTTTGTACTTAGCTTCATTAAGGTTCGCCATTTGATTATTACAGCAACCGACGATCCGACCGTTGGATCGTCATTAAATTTTAATACATTATAGTACATATTATTTGAGGATATTAGAAAGTTATGGATTGGGAATCTGAAGTACAGATCTTCCCAAATTGGATTTGTAAGTTCGTAAAATAAAACATTGACCACCACTTGAATTGACAATTGGAGGAGATCCAACCGTTGGATCGTAATGAAACTTTAGTATAATGTTTTAGAAGTATAATGTGAATCTGTGGAAGTTATGTATCAAAAACTCAAGGTGCGGATCCCCCATATCGAGTTATGTAGGGTTATGGACCCTACCGTCGACCTTTGATCGACGGTTGACTTTTGGTCAATAAGTTACAAATCATTCTAGAACGTCCTTGAGGATATGTTTTATGTAAGTTATGTGTTCTATCGATAAAAACTCTGAGACGTGATTTGATAATTGTTCTAGGCGACGATGGTTCGTGATGTCTCGATATTCATGCTAGGTAGTCGTAGAGCGGACCTCAGGTGAGTGAGTCTTTTCCTTTTATCATATATAGATATGACTGATAATTCCACAAATGCTTTTAAATTGTTCTATGCATTTTATGCCATGTTATATATATATATATATATATATATGTTAAAATACTATGATATGATTGAATTTTAGATTGCATTATGGTGTATATATATATATATATATCCATATTATCGGCATATAATTAATGTGAATGTTTTGAAGTACTAGTTGAACTACGAATGTCTTGATCCTGTTTGAGGGTACGTAGGCAGTCTAAAAAGACAGTTAGATGCAGCCATAAAACAATTCGAATTTAACATGGTACTTGATTTCTTTAAAGAAAGAAGTTATGATGGTTAACAACATAGAGATTAACCTTGATTTTATTCTGGCCTATCACTGGGTATTGTTCCGATTAAGAATGTTGGGACGTTAAAGTGGTTATGCCAAATTACGATGCAGACGCCAGATAAGCTTCAGGTGAGTACGTGTTGATGATAGTGATTGCAATGTGTATGGTTATGTTTATATGCATTTAATGTTCATTATCCTGCACCTCGGTGTTAGTGCTCCGCCCGAGGACAGGGCCTAGCCTTCAAGTGATTGTTCACCTCCCGCACCACACGCTCACCTTGGATCCAAGGTAGGTGCTATCATTGATTGATGAGATATGGGTAAGTCGTACATGTCACTATAGGTGACTCCGACTTAGGTGCTAACATTGATTGATGAGATATGGGTAAGTCGTACATGTCACTATTGCTAGCATTGATTGATGAGATATGGGTAAGTCGTATAGGTCACTATAGGTGACTCCGACTTATGTGCTAGCATTAATTGATGAGATATGGGTAAGTCGTACAAGTCACTATAGGTGACTCCGACTTATGTGCTAGCATTGATTGATGAGTTGTGGGTGCAGTCGTACAAGTCACGTTAGGTGACTCTGACTTGCTTGCTAATATAGATTATTGAGTACATGATTATTTATATTACTGATGAGATGTTGTGTGTGGTATATTTATGGAATTACTGTTGATATACTTTTGATTTCACATGGATACGTGGTATGATTTTCTAGAAACTATATAGGTGTTGCAGCGAAGGGTTATAATGTTTTAGAAGGTTTCTACTAAAATTTTATTTTCAGGGCCACTCACTCTTGTTTTGTTTTCAACCTCCAGGTTTATTAGTTGAGCTTTCTTATTGACGAGGATTCGTGGCAAATCGTAGTATTGGAGATTTCTTTCGATGGTATGATTCTCAACCCACTCTACTATACTTACTTATGCTCTAACGTCACGTGTGAAGTGGGTTCATTCCCTCTCACCAGCGCACTCTGGCTCTTAGGCACTCTTAGGTTTAAATTTATTCACATTTTTCCATATCATCACACCTTATGGCTTCGTCACCTTCCAGGTGTCGGCCAGCACAGCTCGATTCAGAGTCTTAGTGGACAACCCTGGTCGGGGTGTGTCAGTTTGGTATCAGAGCATAAGTTTGGGCAGTATTGCGTCCATCACACACGTGAAGTAAGCATTCTTCGTCCTTGTGTCTAATGTTCGAATCTTGCCACCTTGTCGAATACGGAAAAATATGCTAGCTTTTCCTAAGTTTTGGACAGTTATGTTGTCTTCACGACATTTTAGAAGATCATTTTGGCAATGTCCTTAGAATTAAAACGAAGATTTTCCTTGTGGAGGAAAGGTGTAGATTTGAGGCACGTTGATGGCCTAAGTTAATGTATTGATAACCGTGTATCACCAGAGATTTTACCAAATAATTTTATCATCATTCTTCCGCCGTTAGTATTGATAATTTTGAGATTGGAAATCTCAGCTAGTCTTGATTTCTTGGTAGCATTTCACGGAAGATCATCTGAAGGATAATTACTTTTAGTCCCTTTTAACACTAATATCTTCAAACGTACTTGTGTTCATGCTGGATCTTCAGGAGGAAGATCCACTCTCGATAAAGTCCTTTTTGAAAGTAGATCTTTAGCAAGGTTTTTTTTCCAGCCTCGGAATTTTTCGACCAACGCTATTTCCTAGATTTTGCTTTTATAGTTATACTTATTAAATGGGTGAGAAATGTAAGTTGTCATATCCTGGGAGTAGTAGAAATCCAAAAAGCAGTCATCAAATCCTCCTAGGATCAATGAACTACTTCGCTTGAGCCAAATAAACTAGGATCATGGAAGCTTAGGAACAAGCTTTGTATTAGAATAGTTAACTCATGGTTGTTTTTACCTTATCACCTACCTAGGTAAACGAAACCTCTTCGACTAGCCACCTCTCAATCACTTCCATAGGTAGATAGTAGAATCGAATTATAGGATAATATCTCACTGTTAGAGTGATTTAAGTGTCGAGGAAACTGTGTGGACCTTTTAGTTCGTGTCGTAGAGTTGGTTAGTAGTATTGTACGTTTTGAGGATGTATACTTTTGGTGTAGTATCCCAATCTTACCGGGATACCACCAAATTGTTAAGTAATGTACATCATCGACCCACTTCCTAGTATTACACCAATTTTCCTTGCTTCATATCGAACGTTTCTGACGTCATTGAGAAACTTGGTTACAAAGTTTACCAATTAGGAATTTACCCAACCAGGGACTAAACACTTTATCGTAGGAACCTCAAACCGTTCGGCTACAGTGTTTTCCTCACTTACGACCGAGGAAAGTTAAATTAGAGTGGGTTGTTGGAAATGATTAAAGTTTCTGACAACTGAAATGTTGTCTCATCTTACCCCTATTTTACACCTTTTGTTGACTCTGATCATTTCGAAATCTAGTGTGACGTGTTCTTTGGATGTTTCGACTGGGCAGAGGCAACATGACGAAGTTTTGCTTTTATTTTCCAACGGTTAGAACCGTTCGAAACGAACCATCTTATTCATGACCTAAAGTCAACAGTCATCATCTTATTTCGAAAGCTAGATGACACTTCTCTGTGAAGATTTTGGTGATGTATGGTGATTGTTGATTGATGTGACAAGTCAATTCACTTTCCGTTGGTTCAAAAGGACAACATTTTCACTTCTTGGTGCTGGAAGGTCTTTTAGTTAACCTTGGGTACGTGTCTACCCTACTGCACTTTGTATTGCCTTAAAGCGGAAGCACTATCTAGAAGAACCATTGACTTTGAAAGTGCAGTCGTAACCATTAATTACTTAATCACCCAGCAAATGATCAGTTGAACGAATCTTACCATGGTGATCGAATATCTCGAAAGCTATTGTTGTATTTTGATGTTATGCATCCAGTACATTTATCTCTTATTCTAAATTTGATGGGCTTGCTTTGATCCTCAAATTCTCGAGTATTATTCTAGCCTTCTTGATGTAGCCACTTTCTCACTAAGTTCGAGGGAACTTCATTATGAATTTGCTTGCTAAAGTGTTGCAGACTATGTTAGCTCGACTACATAACAGGTATGTCACTATTATATCTTATCGGGATGCATGTTTACAAGTGTTTGGGAAGCCTTCTTGAAGGCCACATGTAGTAAGTTGTAGTTGACTATATATTTCCCTTAGACTAACAACCAGTTTGAACGGACTATCCAGACTTTCTTGGTGTGTTACGTTTATTTGCTTTATAGTTGTAGTATGATCGTATTTGATACTTATCTTCACTAGAAATGCTTGTAACTCTTCAGAAAAAAATTGTTGGTCTTTGTTGTGACACTATGGAGATTTGGAATGGAGATTCTTTGCTTAGCACTTGCTTGACTGAGGAGTTTTACGAACAAGTGTTCAATTGTCAGAGTTCACAAGATAGAATTGTTTTATTGTTGTTGATACCCAAGGGGGGTTAGTGCGTGAGCACGGTAGTGACTTGATTAGAAGTTGTTTGTGTATTTCCCAATGGGGGGCATGATGGTTATATTGCACCTTCGGGAATTTGTTACTTACTTAGCATGACAACAATGAGTTGTCGAGATCGCGGACTGCAGACCGTATTATCAAGGACTTATTCGTTGGATTAGTTGAGCAAATAAATATGTAGGTCTCTTTATGTTAGTACATACTTATGTTTTGTTGTATTTTACCTATCTATTACTTAGGCTCAACCTAAGGATATTATGTCCTTACTTTCGGAGTTCGCAACTTTCGATTGCGTAGTTGAAAATGCTATTTTCAATTTTAAGTATCAGTACAACTACTCTAAACCTTATGTTGTTACATATATATTTTCGACGGGATGTTAGTACATATATTTTATTCTTCCCTATCTTTGAGTTTTGTGTAACAAATTATTTTAAACTTTCGGGGATGAAATTTTCTTAAGTGGGGTAGATTGTGACAACCCGTCCCAAATTTTACGTTTTTATTAATTTTAAAAGCGTGAATTTACGAAAATGCCCTAAAGGCAAGGACTTTGACTTCCGTTGACCATCGGCTAGAGAGACGTATAACTTATTCTTTTAGCATATCCTCGTAGTACTCGTTGGTACAATTGCGAGTCCGAATTATAATGGTATAGTTACGGACGTTTGATTTTGGTTATTCAAAGTTTAGTTATAAATTATTTGAATTCGCACCTTGTGGGAAAGTAGCCAATCAGATTTGTGTTAGTAAAGGACCAATTAGATAAATGGGGTAAAGGGACCAATCAGCCAATAAAATAAAAAATAAAAAAAAGGGAGAAAGCTCCCAGCTTTCCCTTGCACGCCACCAACCCAGTTCGACATCCCATCTTCCAAGGCTGATTCTGGCCAACTCCGGTGGAACTTTTCGACGCCACCACCACCATCTTGAAGCTCTCATTCCCCTCTACAAACCCAACCAAGAACCACCTTGATTAGCCACTATATGAGGTGGTTTGAGACCACGAAAGTCGATGGTTCTCGCGGTGCTCCAACCACCATTTTCAAATTTTCGATGAATCGGCAAAGCAATGGCCGATGCCACCACTTGGGCTTTGTAGCCCATCATCCCAGGAGAAAATCCCATCCAACCTTGACCCCGTTGGACCACCATAGACGACGAATTGACGCCGGGAAACTTTAGGCACCCTCCGCCATTGTGGCAGGTATGAAAGTTGTTCCTCTCTTTGAGATCTTCATTTTTGTGAATTTTGGTAATTTTTAGAAATAGTTGAATTTTCCGGTAAGTCAGGGCGGCCAACCGCCACTTGACCTTCCTAGGCTAAATATGAATACCTTGGTTCTATTTGTGAAGTCCGATTGACGAAATTCCGTCGTTTGAACTTTGTTCCATTAAGGTCCGCCAATTGATTATTACAGCAACCGACGATCCGATCGTTGGATCGTCATTAAATTTTAATACATTATAGTATGTAATATTTGAGAATATTAGAAACTTACAGATTGGGAATCTGACGTACGGATCTTCCCAAATTGGATTTGTAAGTTCGTAAAATAAAACATTGACCACCACTTGAATTGGCAATTGGAGGAGATCCAACTGTTGGATCGTAATGAAACTTTAGTATAATGTTTTAGAAGTATAATGTGAATCTGTGGAAATTATGTATCGGAAACCCGAGGTGCGGATCCCCTAAATCGAGTTATGTAGGGTTATGGACCCTACTGTCGACCTTTGATCGACGGTTGACTTTTGGTCAATGAGTTACAAATCATTCTAGAACGTCCTTGAGGATATGTTTTATGTAAGTTACGTGTTCTATCGATAAAAACTCTAAGACGTGATTTGATAATTGTTCTAGGCGACGATGGTTCGTGATGTCTCGATATTCATGCTAGGTAGTCGTAGAGCGGACCTCAGGTGAGTGGGTCTTTTCTTTTTATCATATATAGATATGACTGATAATTCCACAAATGCTTTTAAATTGTTCTATGCATTTTATGCCATGTTATATATATATGTTAAAATACTATGGTATGATTGAATTTTAGATTGCATTATGGTATATCTATATGCATATTATCGGCATATAATTACTGTGAATGCTTTGAAGTACTAGTTGAACTACGAATGGCTTGATCCCGTTTGAGGGTACGTAGGCAGTCTAACAAGATAGTTAGATGCAGCCATAAAACAATTAGAATTTAACATGGTACTTGATTTCTTTAAAGAAAGAAGTTATGATGGTTAACAACGTAGAGATTAACCTTGATTTTATTTTGGCCTATCACTGGTATTGTTCCGATTAAGAATGTTGGGACATTAAAGTGGTTATGCTAAATGACGCTACAGACGCCATGTAAGCTTCAAGTGAGTACATGTTGATGATAGTGATTGCAGTGTGTATGGTTACGTTTATATGCATTTAATGTTCATTATCCTCCACCTCGGTGTTAGTTCTCCGCTCGAGGACAGGGCCTAGCCTTCATGTGATCGTTCGCCTCCCGTACCACACGCTCACCCTGGATCCAAGGTAGGTGCTAGCATTGATTGATGAGATATGGATAAGTCATACAGGTCACTATAGATGACTCCGACTTAGGTGCTAGCATTGATTGATGAGATATGGGTAAGTTGTACATGTCACTATAGGTCACTCCGACTTATGTGCTAGCATTGATTGATGAGATATGGGTAAGTCGTACAGGTCATTATAGGTGACTCCGACTTATGTGCTAGCATTGATTGATGAGATATGGGTAAGTCATACAAGTCACTATAGGTGACTCCGACTTATGTGCTAGCATTGATTGATGAGTTATGAGTGCAGTCGTACATGTCACGTTAGGTGACTCCGACTTGCATGCTAATATAGATTATTGAGTACATGATTATTTATATTACATATGAGATGCTGTGTCGTGGTATATTTATGGAATTACTGTTGATATACTTTTGATTTCACATAGATATGTGGTATGATTTTCTGGAAACTATACATGTGTTGCAGCGAGGGGTTATAACGTTTTAGAAGGTTTCTACTAAAATTTTATTTCCAGGGCCACTCACCCTTGTTTTGTTTTCACCCTCCAGGTTTATTAGTTGAGCTTTCTTATCGACGAGGATTCGTGCCAAATCGTAGTATTGGAGATTTCTTTCGATGGTATGATTCTCAACCCACTATACTGTACTTACTTATGCTTTAACGTCGCGTGTGAAGTGGGTTCATTCCCTCTCACTAGCGCACTCTGATTCTTAGGCACTCTTAGATTTAAATTTATTCACATTTTTCCATATCATCACACCTTATGGCTTCGTCACCTTCCATGTGTCGGCCAGCACAGCTCGATTCGGAGTCCTAGTGGACAACCCGGATCGGGGTGTGTCATAATCATTTTATTAACAATCAACTTTTTACTAACAAACTGTTTATTTGTTAATACATTTAAACATTTGACTAATACTTCAATCACAATTGATCAAAAGTTGTTTTTTGGACTTGAAATTCACATTTCTCCCGAATAGATTTCAGCCCAGAAAGAAAGCTCGTCCGAGTAATGAGGTAGAATTTTTGGCGGATTGGGATTGATTTTGATAAGATTAGAATATAATTATTTCAAGTATCAAAATTCGTGGCTAATTGGATAAAGAATGAATTAATCACACAAAGAATTAGATTCAGAGTCCTAGTTCAATAAAGTGAGGCCGAGACTTGATGATGGAGTTTCGTTAGAAGAATGAATTGCCAGGATAACTTCGAAGATGATCAGATGCACGTCGAGGAGTTGTAATCCTGGTATGGTTCTATCACTCAGAATACTTGGGCCTTCACGAAATTCACCCTTATAAATGTTTTGTAACGTAGAGATGACTGTCAACTCAACACACAAACAAACAATCTACACGAACCCTTCTCATACTCCTGAGAAAAATACAAACTGCTTTACTAACCCCCTTATCAGCACATATTCAAGTTGTTTGAATAAACATAATTGAGGCCGTAGAATAAGACGATCTAAGAGTATCTTTAGTTTGGATTAACAATACTAATTCTAGTTTGGTTGATTATCTACCCCAAGTCTCAGTCGACGAAGAGTTTTCAATTCTTTTGCCGAATGTGATCACATCATTAGCTTCCCTAGCGAAGTGAGGTATTCTATGATTGATTAGTCATAAGTGCATTTCAGAGTTTGGCATTTAGACGGCCGAATCACTTTTACCATAAAGACACTTATTTCCTTTGAGTATCTTTGTCCTTACAACGTGATCATTTTCGATGCACCTATATTAGTTGCGGCGGCCGAACCTGGTGCAGAAGATTGAATTTCGTAGCCGAAGGTATAACATTGTCTTTAGGTTTCAAAACCCTAGACCCAGAGTGTTCATTTCTCGGCCCAAGTTAAAGTTAGTAATGTGGATGCAAATTTCCGCCTTATTCTCCTTTGACGAAAATGCACCTACAAAATAATAACACCTAAGATCAAGGCCAAGAGCCTCACACACCCACGAGGAATGGGGGAGTTTGGCCGAAGAATCTCTGATGCCAAAGTTAGAATTTGAGAGAGAAAGTGTCTAGAAAATTTTAGGAAGAGAATGAACTTGCATTTTGGTGTGAAGATAGGGCTATATATAAGGGTGTGACCGGCCCTATTTGGAGAAATAGGGACTGGCCACTTATGGTGGTATTTTGAATATAATTGCAAGATATTATGTCAAATAATATCTTGCAATTAATTTGGTGATTAATCCCAATTTAAAAAGAATAATTGGGAGTTACCTTGTGGGTGATGATTTGATGATGAGTGATGAGAGAGTTTGAATAAATACCATTTTGATCACCTTTGACCTTGATTGAGCCGTTATTGTCCGTTGCATGCGCGTGGGAATCCCAATGTGCCTCAAGGGTAAATTTGTCTTTTTACTCAAAAGTCCACATGTCGCCTCCATAATTTTCTTGATTGTTTTTTGCTCCATAAGTAACGTGTTTCATCACCATATCACCACATTCACCTCATTCACCCGACATAGCTCCATGATAAAAGGATGGAGTTAGTTCAGTGGCTACCCAGTCTGCGAGCCACGTAGGCTTTGTATATAATTTCTAAGATCAACAGTTGTATAACACATGTATACAACGATTGTGTTTGAAATACGTTAACCATAAGTAAACAAGAAAGTGCACTTACGAAGTCAATGCAAGTATTGTCCTTAAAATATTTACTTACTCGTGAGTATAAGTTGTATAACACATACATACAAGTTTTGATTAAACAAGTTTGTATTCACGAAAGAAAAATGAGATTTCGCACAAGAAACCTTGGTTCCAGTATATCTAGGTCATTAGGTTCATCCAAAGGAGAAATTTTTAATTGTGACGGGAACACGGATGGTACACCACATGTTTTTAATGTAAGTGGTGGGAAATTTTACTTTTAACACATATATCCCACCATTTGTATAGTGGCGCGTGGTGTACCACCTCGTGTGCCGGTTGTGGAGCCAAAAATAATCACAAGGCGACACGTGGATTTTTGGGTTAAAAGGACAAAATTACCCTCGAGGCACACCCGGATTCCTACGCACGAGCAGTGAGCAATCATCTCTCAACCAAGTCGAAAGTGCCCAAAATAGGTAATAATTCTAAACCTATTTCATCTATCCTCATCAAATCCTCTTCACAAGGTAACTCCCAAATCATTCTTCTTTTATTATATTAATTAGCTAATCAATTAGGAAATTATTCTATTAATTAGCTAATTAATTGATTTATTATTCAATTATTCCTAATTAGCTACAAATCATGAACCTCACCCAAAATACCAACCAAGTGGTTGGTCTTCCTCCTCCTAAAGGGGCCGGCCACACCCCTATAAATACTACCTCATTTTCTCCAAAATTCAATTCCAATTCTCTTGCTAAATTATCCAAACACTTTTCTCTCAAAATTCTAACTTTGGCATCGAAGGTTCTTCATCATGGCCGCGTGCGGTTTTTGGCCTTGACCTAAGGTGTTAATTATTTTGTAGGTGCAATTTTGTCCAAGAAGGAGAAGGCGGAAATTTGCATCCACAAATTGGTGTTTTCATTGAGAGTTGAGTCACACACTCGTCGAAGCCTCTCGCATATAAGGTTTTTCGTTTTCTTGTTCATTTGTAGAGTTTTTGTACGTTCTTATTCTTAGAATTTTTAGAATAAAAATTCTTTGGTAAAACGTAAAAGAAAAGTACAATGGCAAGGGATTCGGAAACCTCGACGAACGAAACTTCCTATGTTCAAAGATTCAGATCGAATGATGGAGGACAAGACGTAGCCTCACCACGACGATCCACAAGGCTTAACAAGATGCAACAGGAGCAACTTTACCACCAATGAGCATTACCACCATGGCAGCCACGGGGACTACCATGGCAATGGGAAGTGGGTCAGCTCCATGGTAGCGAGCCTATGGTAAACAGGGGTAGTGAGGCAGCCACCAGCTTAGGCCCACACCATTTGCAGCAGTAAGCCCAAGCCACTGCCCTAGCAACGTAAGCCCTAGCCTCACACCCACGTGCGCTACACGTTGAGAAGCCCACTCCCGTGGCCCAGCCTGCTCCTGCGGTCCAGTTTTCCCCCGTGGCCCAGCCTGCTCCCGTGGCCTTCCAAGTAGCCCAAATCGGTCCAAGATTAGTTCAACCGTCCAAGCTTCAAATTTTTGGGCCCACGATTGAATTTGGGGCATTTTTACCCTATTTCTCAGTGGATTTGACCTTTCCCAACTCAAATCTCACACCTGGAGTCCACTACACTTCTGCTACTCAAGGAGACGCATTCCGTTCAAGCTCTTCAAACCCAAATAGAGAACAACACTTGTCTCGACAAGTTATAGAGTTGACAAGCACCCTAGCACATCAAACGACCTTGGTGAATCAGCTCTTGCAGTGCATCGATATGCAACGTGCCCCTGACGAGGTGTCCCGAAGTAGGATAAGAGCAGACGAAGAACCTCTTCAGCAGCGTCCCAGCAAGCAACCACTTGACCAGTCACGAACTTAGCATTCTTACGAAGTACACTCCCGATTGAGCCCCCGAGATAGCATATACTCGTCTTAGCACGCAGATGAGCGTGCATTCTCAGTTAAGCTCGCGGATAAACATACACTCATGGTTGGGGCCACACTCCAATAATCAACATGAGCAACCTTCCAAGCTAAGTGTTCATTCGCGGTAAGGCCCGCAAAGAGCATCTCTTACCTCATATTAGAGTAAGCAGCATAACGGACGAAGAGAAGCAGTCACTCAATCCGGCTCAAGTTCAACCAGTAGCCTGCGAGTTACCCGTTCGCCTGCTAGGAACATACCACATGCACCGTAGCCGTAACATAAACGAGTTGAACACATGGAAGAGCAGCTGAGAGCTTCGCTACCCCAACAAAGGCAAATTCAGAAAGAAGTAGAGAGGTTCCCGACTGAACCATTGCGCAATTTCCAGCGCAACGAAGCTACTGACAATACGCTCTTATGAGACATGACCAACAGAAGCGAGTCATCTTTTAATGACAAGAACAAGCAGATGGGACTATCATACATAGATTGTCAAATACAAAGATTATTTCTGTTCCGATAAAGGTAGCAGCTCATGCTAATGGCGTGCCAAGGGCAAGCAAGTAGCAGAATGACACACCAGCCCAATTACCAAGAACCGTGGGCAGACCTTGTTCTCAAGACTCCAGACGATTCAATACTGAAGCAGCACATCACCAATAGCCAAGCATTACAGACCTAGTGGTCCAATTCCTCTTACTGCCCACAACCTGGCCCAAGCCAGCCTCATCTCTGCTTTCACAACCATGGCTACCTACTCCACGGCTCCCGGCAGCAATTGATCTATCACCATGGCTCATAACCATGCCAATCTTGAACCATAACTCCCAGCCGTGCCAATCTTGCTCTGTGGCTCGCACCAACTAAACCTCAAAAGGGTACACAACGAAACACCTAATGATGGCATAATAATTCTGGGAGCAGCTCACTGCGCTTACACCCTTATGCGGGTTCCACAAGCAGTTCGAAGTCTCAAGAAGATCGCCAAACAAGACCTCGCAGACTGAGGATTATTTTAGTTGTCCAGCAGTCCAGCTTTCCTCAACTGCACTCACGACAACGACTTCCAAGCTCTTCAGTACGAGAGGGTAAACTAATTGCTCTCCAGTGCGAGAGGGTAAACTAATTGCTCTCAAGTGCGAGAGGGTAAACTAATAGCTCTCCAGTGCGAGAGGGTAAACTAATTGATCTCCAGTGTGAGAGGGTAAACTAATAGCTCTCCCGTGCGAAAGGGTAAACTAATTGCTCTCTAGTGCGAGAGGGTAAACTAATAGCTCTCAAGTGTGAGATGGAAACTAATTGCTCTCCAGTGCGATAAGGTAAACTAATTGTTCTACAGTGCGATAGGGTAAACTAATTGCTCCCCAGTGTGAGAGGGTAAACTAATTGCTCTCCAGTGCGAGAGGGTAAACCAATTGCTCTCCAATGCGAAAGGGTAAACTAATTCCCCGACACCCATCTGGGTAAGCTCTCCAGTACGAGAAGGCCACATAGCTCAAAAGATCGAATGCTTGAAGACCAACTAGGCAACAAATGGTCATAGGGCAGCAGCCACTTTGCACTCAACAGTTCACTCATCCGACTACTCCATCTACAACAGTTGGGAAATCAAACTCAAGCAGTTTCCTTATTTTTGGCAAGTAGCCCAGACAAGGTAGCCTATGCCACGCCACCTCCTTGGCCCATGCCAAGCCGACTCCTGGCCCCTGCCAGCCGACGTGCCACACCACCCCGACAGCTGCCCCACGACAGCACTACCTAAGAAGAAGACAAGGAGAATTAAGTTTTCTTACATCGATGCGGCACAGAGAAGACAAAGAAATCAACGGAAAACGGTTCTTTGCACAGGCAAGCAAAGAAGAATGCTAGGGGAGGGGGAACAAATATCCTCTATTTTTTCTCTCTTTCTTGTAGGGATAAATAATTGCCCTCCAAAGTTGATTTAATCCACTACTTAAGGTAGGCTAAAATAGGCTTTGGAGGTGATTTATTTCCCTTTCCTAGAAGAATCTAATTCCAAGTCCACCTCAGAATCTGCATCAAAGTTTGAGATCTTTACACTTGCTGCCCTTTCCTGCAAGCAACCCAACAGGTGTGGGGGCATTTGTAGAGCAAAAAATAATCAGAAGGCGACACATGGATTTTTGGGTTAAAATGATAAAATTACCCTCGATGCACATCTGGATTCCTACGCTCGAGCAGTGGGCAATCATCCATCAACCAAGTCAAAAGTGCCCAAAATAGGTAATAATTCAAAACCTATTTCATCCATCCTCATCAAATCCTCTCCATAAGGTAACTCCCAAATCATTCCTCTTTTATTATATTAATTAGCTATAGGAAATTATTCTATTAATTAGCTAATTAATTGATTTATTATTCAATTATTCCTAATTAGCTACAAATCATGAACCTCACCCAAAATACCAACCAACTGGCTGGTCCTCCTCCTCCTAAAGGGGCCGGCCACACCCCTATAAATACTACCTTATTCTCTTCAAAACTCAATTCCAATTCTCTTGCTAAATTCTCCAAACATTTTTCTCTCAAAATTCTAACTTTGGCATCAGAGGTTCTTCGGCCAAAGCGCCCCCCCTCCCCCCATTCATCATGGGCGCGTGAGGCTCTTGGCCTTGACCTAAGGTGTTAATTGTTTTGTAGGTGCAATTTTGTCTAAGAGAGAAAAGGCAGAAATTTGCATCAACACCGGTCATACTGAAAAATCTCTCCATCCAAAGTCAGTGGGATTTAACCTTTGAGCTGTCCCTCATTCATCAACAACGGTCATACTGAAAAATCTCTCCATCCAAAACTTTCCGAACCTTCCATCACTCAAATATTTCTAGTGCTCAAATTTTACGTTTCCACAAGTAACAAGTTATAACAACCCAACACCAACCCTCAATTCCTACCTAGTTTTTAAACCACTCCATGCGACCCAGTTTTCAAACCCATATGCTTTTGGGAGTTTCTGAGACTCAGACAAGTCAGTTTGTTCACTGAGGACTAAAGCAGCAAACAGATGGTGAACTTAGTGGCACTTCAGCAACCCTTGCTGCATGGCCTTATGAAAATGGCGGGGGTCCGACCCTACGCGGTCGAAATCGAACCGGGCACGGTCATGAACTTCTGGGTCCCGAACAAGACCCTCAACAAACCCAAGAAGGGCGAAAAGCCTGCTATGGTATCGGGCCCAACAAAGCCCGTGGTGGTTCTCATCCACGGGTTCGCGGCCGAGGGAATAGTGACGTGGCAGTTCCAGGTTGGCGCTTTGACAAAAAAATACTCCGTCTACGTCCCCGACCTTCTCTTCTTCGGCGGCTCTTCTACCGACAACCCTGACCGCTCGCCGACGTTCCAAGCGGAGTGTGTGGCTGCGGGGTTGAAGAAGCTCGGGGTGGAGAGGTGCGTGATGGTTGGGTTTAGTTACGGCGGGATGGTGGCGTTTATGCTGGCCGAGCTGTACCCGGACCTGGTGGGGTCCATGATAGTGTCCGGTTCGATCCTGGGCATGACTCGCTCGTACCGCGACGCTATCATGAAGAGGCTCGGGTTCTCGTCGTCGTCGGAGCTTCTGCTGCCGAGCTCGGTGAAGGGGCTCAAGGCTCTGCTGTCTGTTGCTGCTCACAAGAAGCTGTATTTTCCTGATCGGCTTCACAAGGACTTCCTTGAGGTATTGATATTTTACTTCTCCCTGCGTTTAAACAAGCAGTTACTTCGATATTTTCACATTACGTGGCATTGTGACCGTCACACTCAACTTAAAAATTAGAACTGACAAAGCATGGAAGGCACAATTTACAGGTGATGTTCACCCACAGGAAGGAGAGGTCAGAACTCCTTGAAGCTGTAGTCAATGATACAAAGCACACAACCATCCCTAAGTTCCCACAGGTAAATTAATCAAACCATCCACTTTGATTACAATTTTAATATTTTAATTTCTCCTCCAAAATTGATACCATTAACTTTTCATGTTTCTTTCATATTTTTGCAGAGAATACATCTGTTATGGGGTGAAAATGATCAGATATTCAACCAGGAGCTTGCCCAAAACATGAAAGAGTAGGTTAATGACATAAGGCACTAATTAATTAAGATTAATTTGTTTGGGGATAATGATTTTTATCAATAATGATATTCTTACCATATTTTTGCACCACAATTGTATAACACCTTATGTGGCATCTGATGTGGACAGCTACATCAGATGAAATTATCTGACGTGGACAGCCACATCTTAGATGGCATTTGATGTGAACAACCACATCAGATGAAATTAGGTGGCATATGATGTAGACAGTCACATCACAATTGTATTAAATGACTTACGTAAACTTCTGTGCAAACCGTATTTACTATCTATTATAATTATGATAGATTGTTTATTTATGTGCAGGCAACTAGGAGCAAATGCAACGTTTGAAGGCATAAAGAAGGCAGGCCACTTGGTTCATTTGGAACGACCTTGTGTCTACAACAGGCGTCTCAAGCGATTTCTTGCTTCCCTGCAGCATGAAGAAGACGGAGCCCCAAAAAAGTGACAGTGATACCTCACTCCTACTATATATATATATATATGTAGATATATATGTATGTATGTATGTATGTATGTAGATATGTATGTACGTATGCATGCATGTATTAATTTATGTACTCTTTTCTGCATGTATTAATCCACTGCCTTTTTGTTGCAAGTAATGTAGAAGACTATCGTATTGTTGAATCCTTCTATCTGCTTAAAATTAATCATGCAATTTGAATAGATTTAAGGTGAAATGTACATCCGTTCAAGGGAACTTTCACTTGAGAACTTCGTACGCCATGTTTTTGTTTGGTGATTATTTAGTTTTTAGCCAAACATGAAAGGAAAATATATGCAAAAAACTAAATGATTCATTTTAAGTATTTACCGATAGGGTCTCCGACGGCATCATGGTCTACTAATATTACTCTTCATTTATAAGTTAAAGGTGTCAGATTCGACTCATATTGTTGATTATACCAAATTATCGATTGGGCCTAAGCAGTCCTTGACTGTTCTAACAGGCTTACAACCATTCCCCAACCTGGGTCCAAGCTCAAGATTAAATTCCTAGGAGGGGGTTTTCGCTAGAACACTAATTAATTGTACTGTGCAAGCGGGTCAAAATCGACCCGCTACAATACATGGAACGATTCGGAGGACAATATTGGTACCAAATATCAATGTCACATTACCAACATTATAGAGCTCGTTTGGATATGCTTTTGAAATGATTGAAAGTGTTTTTGGTGAAAATGTTTTTGGAACCAATTCTTAGTAAAAATGCAAGTAAATTCTGGAAAAGCACTTAAAGTGCTTTATGGAAGAAGCACAAGTTATGTGCTTCTTCCAGGAGAACCAAAAAATGTTTTCTCTAAAAGAACTTTAAGTAATTTTAAAAGCACGTCCAAACGAGCCCATATTAACGCATTGGTATCAAATGGATTAATCCAATGGGCCTAGACCGGGTAAGAGCTTATTGGACAGGAAAGCCCAATATATCAATTGGATCAGGGCCCGTACACTTTACCCCCAAGACGCGGTTACCAACAAAGAGAGGTTACATAAAATCGTTTCCTAGAACAGCTGCGCAGATTGTCACTGATTGACCGGTACCACCATCATCGCCACCGTAATGGCCAAGCGTGCGAAACCTCAAATACAAACCCAAATTTCCGAAATCCCTTCCGTCTCCTCCAAAATCCCATTCCGACCCCGCAAAATCTTAAAAGTATCCAACACCCCCGCCGCCGCCAAGCCCTCTCCCTCCTCCCCCGCGCTCCCCAAAACCCTAATCCCACTAACCTCCCAATCCGAAATCAACCTTGCCCTCCAACACTTGCGGAGCTCCGACCCGAATTTAACGGCCCTGATCGACTCCTACACCCCGCCGTCCTTCGATTCCAGCCGTCCACCTTTCATATCCCTTGCAAGAAGCATTATTTACCAGCAACTCGCCACCAAGGCCGCCCAATCGATCTACAACCGGTTTGTTTCGCTCTGCGGCGGCGAGGCCTCGGTGGTTGCCGATGTCGTTTTGTCGCTCTCGGCCCAGCAGCTCAGGACAATGGGCATCTCGGCCCGAAAAGCTTCGTATCTTCACGACCTGGCCGAGAAGTACAGTGATGGAACTTTGTCCGATTCGTCGATTCTCGAAATGGACGATGAGGCTCTGCTCACAATGCTGACTCTGGTGAAGGGAATTGGGGTTTGGTCGGTCCACATGTTCATGATTTTCTCGCTTCGCCGGCCGGACGTGCTTCCGATTGGCGATCTCAGCGTGAGGAAAGGAGTGAAGTTGTTGTATGGGTTGAAGGAGTTGCCGAAGCCGTTGGAGATGGACGAGCTGTGTGAGAAATGGAGGCCTTATAGGTCTGTTGGTTCATGGTACATGTGGAAGTACATGGAGGCCAAGGGGGTCTTGTAGCAGAAATTGAGGAGGCTCAGCTCATATGGTTTCGAGCTTTATGAAATTCCCCGGTAATCGCCATTTTGCTCTGAATTTCGTGATCTGTTGCATTGTTATTGAATAACTTTGTAGTTTGTGTATATATGTTGTAGGATTGAATTTCTGTTCGAGTTCACTGGTTTCTTAGATTGAAAGTATGAAACTTGAAATTATGTTTCTGTAATCTATTGGTTCTGTAATAGAAGATGAGGTTTTACCGTTTTAGTATTTGCTTTTGAAAAATTGAGCCGGAAGATTCAGTTCTATTTGAAAGTTGTCTAAATGTAGGCATCACTTGGAGGTGTGATGCCACATTTGATAATTGTATGACGAGTGACGACGAATGATTTGATTGGGATATATAAGCATCATAAATGAAACACCACTTGTGGATTATGTCTCTGTTTATGCTGCCTTGCCGATATTAAGTTATGCTACCATCTTAATCATATGGCCAACAATGGTGATCTTCAGTTCCTTCATTTGTTATGTTAATCTGAATGTTTTTTTTTTCTTTTCTGGACTTGTGCTCTTGTGTCTAGAGTCTTGACCTAAACCTCAGTTATTTTTCTAGCTAGATTCTGAGTTGTTCACAGGTATTTATTGTATAACTGAGCTTTTTCCGGGTTTCAGTTCCTGACTGAAACCTTGGATGTTCTTCAAGATTTGAGCTATATACCTGCTGGTATCTTACCTTCTAACCGAGATTTTAGTATAAGAGTTACTAGTTAGCCAGCACGTTTAGGTCGTAAGAGTAAATGGTTGTGGGAGGTGAAATGACCCTTAGTTATGCTCAGAGATGGTGTTCTACAAATAAAAGGTACTCCTTACCATGTTCATGTTTTATGTGTTCCCATGTGCTTGCATTTTGAATGATACAGAACAAACTAGATATTCAGTTTAGATTACTTATAAAGATTTATTAGTACTTTGTACTGATAAAAGAGAAAATTTGCTAGTACTTGAAGCGTTGGTGCGCCAGTCTATACAGGTATGAACTTATTCAGTTAAGATACGTGGTCGCTGTATGTTAGCATTATCCTTTTCTGCAGTAGCATATTCTCGGTTTAAGGTTAACAAGGGACTCTGTAGATCTTTTGTGTTCAATTGATACATTAAACTCTGTTAAGTTGGTTCTAGCACTGTCCATTTCCCATAGAAACTTCAATGTTGCTGTTCAATCCTTATTATTATATTTTCTTCCGATTTAAGTTTTATGTTTCTAGATACCGTCGCTTGCCTTTGATCTTTTTGTATTGAGTATTGAATTGACCTGGACCATGTATATTTGAGTGCCACTACATAGACAGTTAACCGAATCAAACTAATTACAGTCTGGTCGTTTCGGTCCAAGATTTTTAGTGTGAAAGCCGAATCGAATCACTCAGACTGGTTTGGTATGGCCTGTTTTCTTGAGTACCTACAGGCACTCAATGCTAACACACAAGTGGATATGATCCAACAGTCCGCAGTCACTTAGTTTTAGCCGTTGGAATAAATCGAACGGGCAAATATGTGTTCGCACGGAGTGCCTAGTACCGTTTGGTACGCAGACGGGACGGAACGGGACGGGACGGGACGGGACATGACGGGACATGACGGAACAGATGATATAAATATTGAAAAAGATAAGGAGAAATTTTGTCATAAAATGTTATAAATTTGTGTTCCACTGATGTGGAACGGATCGTTCCAGGGGGAAGAGGTGGAACGAAAAATCAGCCAAATTTCGTCCCATGGGACATCCCGTTCCATAGTTTTTAGGCGCGCCAAACGTGGGACGGAACGGCTCGTCCCGTCCCGTCCCACGTACCAAACGGTACCTTAGGTACTCTACCACAACATAAATTAACAACTTAGTTATTCTTTAAGTATTCCATCACAACATAAATTAACAACTTAGTTATTCTTTAAGTACTCACAACATAAATTAACAACCTAGTTATTCTTGTAAAACTTATATGTATATGTTTGTGTTTAAGTACCTCTTGAGCATTTACACAATGATGATGCTTGTTTTTCTTCACAAACTTGTATTCAGGAACCGTGCATGCATATGAATAAACTTGTGCAAAAATTGTAATTCTTTTTTTAAGTAACGGAAAAAGGAAAATAGAAGATGTACAAAGCCAAATATAAAGATAAAATTTCGACCAAAAAAAAAAAAAATATATATATATATATATATATAAATATAAAATAGGGTTTATTTTTAGTTATATTCTAAAACTCGATTTTGATTCCACTTTACCTTTTGTAACTTAAAAGTTATCACTTTATTCTTTGAAACTCAAAATTTGCTCTACTTTATCATGTTTTTGTTTCTTCTGTCAAATACGCTCTATTTGTATCCTACTTTGTCCTCTGAAATTCAAAATTTGTCATTTTACACCATGAAACTTCAAATTTGCTCCACATTGCGTTAATTCCGTTCAAAAGTCATCAAATATGCTGACGTGGATTAAAAAATGCGTATGTAAAAATAAGGAAATGGTAAACGGTGAACCAAAACCCAAAAGAAGGAGAACTACTTCTTGGCGTTGTTTATACTAGGGGTGGGCACTTGGAACCGAAACCCGAAACCGAAACACGAAACGAATCGAACCGCACCGAACGGTTTGGTTTTGCGGTTTTGAAACGGTTTCGGTTTCGAAACCGAACCGCGGCAAAGAAACGGTTTGGTTTCGGTTTTGGGTTTTCAAAACTACACCGAAACCGAAACTTCACCATATAATAAAATTAATAAATAAATCTTATATTTTAAACTTTTAATTAGTTCAACTAGGTTACTAGACTATCATTATCATCTATTTTTGAATCTTTAATATGGGACGAGATGAAACATGTTCTCTGACCTTTTTTTTGTCGGTTGGGGAACCCTTATAGACAAGCTGTTACATTTTCTAAATATGTGTTTATTGGGTTGGGAATCATACAAGTTTCATCATGGAGACTACACTAACTCAAACAAATATTTACTGGATATGTGATTCAAATAAGCAACTCACTTTGAGCCTAAATAAACAAATATTTACTGGATATGTTTATTTCTGTTGTAAGCACTGAGCAATGACAATGAGCATCGGTCATATTGAATTTGAGGGGGCTGGAATAACAAAATAACATTAGCACTTTCTTTCTTCGTTTGTTTATTTCTGTTTTGTTGTTCTCTAGTAGATTATGGCATTGAATTATTTTGTTATGTTCTATTTTGGAGCACTGGTGGATTATGGCATTGAATTCAACATGCCAATTTGACCAAAAAAAAAAAACTCATTAATATTATGGCATTGAAATTCAAAGTTAGAACATTACTTTAGTAAGTATTAATATTAATCAAAGTTAGGACATAAGACCGTCTTAATTAATATATGAGGAAAATAAGACCGTCTTATGCATAAATAAGTGTATATTTTAAATTGTACATTTTTTTCCCAAAAACCAAACCGAAACCGTTTGAAACCGCACCGAACCGAATCAAACGGTTTGGTTTCATTTCGGTTTTGGCTTCAAAACCACACCGCACCGCAAAAAGTTTCGGTTTCGGTTGTGGTTTCACTCAAAACCGCACCGCGCCCACCCCTAGTTTATACTACCACTATTGACCACTTTGCCAACGAGAACTCTCTCCTCTCTTCCTCACTGTCAACCAAGCCTTTCCCTCACTCTTATTCTACGATTGATTTTCTATCTGTGGAATTTTTCATTATGTGGGTTTGATTTTGATGCACGAGGCTAATCAATTTCTTTTTTTGTTTTTTCTTAGATCTCTGCAAATTAAGCACAACAACCTAAAAATATTCCAATCCTTAAATTTCTTCTTTTAAACTTAATATCTTCTGACTACTGAATGTTAACGCATAATGGACATTTATAATCAAATTCACCTCCATTATAAGTTAACATCAAACAATTCATAATAGAGATTTATAAGATGACAACTTTTGAGTTAGGGGGCAAGTGAAATCAAAATATAGTTCCAGGGGGCAAAGTGAGATCAAAATCAAGTTCTAGGAGACATAGCTAAAAATAAGCCTATGATATTACATTTTGATCCATCCACATCATCAATTTTAACGAGTATTTACAGAAGAAACGGAAACATGATAACATGAAACGAATTTTAAGTTTCAGGGAGTCAAGTGGTGACTTTTGAGTTGTAGAGGACAATGAGATCAAAATCGAGTTTCATGGAGCATAGCTAAAAATAAGCCTATGAAATTACATTTTGACCTATCCACATCATCAACTTTAATGACTATTTGACAAAAGAAACGGAAACATGGTAAAGTGAAATGAATTTTAAATTTCAAGGAGTAAAGTGATTGCTTTTGAGTTATAGGGCAAAATTGAATCAAAATCGCATTTCAAGGGACGTAACTAAAAATAAGCCTATGATATTACATTTTTACAGATCCACATCATCAACTTTAACGACTATTTGGCAGAATAAACGGAAACATGGTAAAGTGGAACGAATTTCAAGTTTCAAAGAGTAAAGTGACGACTTTTAAGTCACAGGGGGCAAAATGTGATTAAAAACGAGTTCTAGAGAACGTAGCTAAATATAGGAATAAAATTAAACGTATTTATATGTTACTGATAACAGAGAGAGAAGAAACATCATATAGTGACAAAATTTATACGCACACATTAATCATCAGAAAATGATGGTATTATCTACACATCATTTTTTACCTCTTACACACCCCTTTCAATTTTCAATCGTCAAATCAAATGTATTGAAGAAGATCAGATAGAAAAAAAAATACAATTGTAAAAAGTGCAAAATGAAAATTTTAAAGTGCTAATACAATTCCTTGCTTATAGACATGTATTAGCACAAGTCAATCTTCAAATGCTAATACAGTTTCCTCGATATATATATATATAATTATACAATTCCTTGCTTATAGACATGTATTAGCACAAGTCAATGTTCAAATGCTAATACAGTTTCCTCGATATAGATATATATATAATTATACAATTCCTTGCTTATAGACATGAATTAGCACAAGTCAATGTTCAAATGCTAATACAGTTTCCTATATATATATATATATATATATATATATAATTATAATTGTAATTGCTCCATACTAGTCAATGTTCAAATGCTAATACAATTTCCTCTCTCTCTCTATATATATATATATATATATATATATATATAATTATAATTGTGATTGCTCCACACAAGATGTGATTATGATGCTTATGGACATGAATAAGCACAAGTCAATGTTCAAATGCTAATACAATTTCCTCTCTCTATATATACAATTATAATTGTGATTGCTCCACACAAGATGTGATTATGATGCTTATAGACATGTTTAAGCACAAGTCAATATTCAACTATAAGTTAATATATTAGACACACACAAGGACACATGACATGACAAGACAAGAGAATAGTAATCATCACTTTGGTAAGTTCCATTCAAATAATTGTTACCTAACAGTGTATTTGATGAAATACTTTAACTTTTGTGGTTCCATTGAAAATAAAATAAAACCTTCCTCAATTCTGACGAGGGAGGATCATCGTCGGATTCTCTTTGTGAGAATCTCAGAGATCTTCCAATCACATCCATTTATTGTATATTATACGGTCAGTTTTTGTAAGATACTGTTTATATTCAATTTTAAATAAAAAAATTAATAATGATTTGTGACCACACGATGTATGATGAACGGATGTGATTTGAAGATTTCTGAAATATTCACAATGAGGATCCGGCGAGTATCCTCACTCAATTCTTACAAGAATGTGCCATCTTTTGTTTGCTTGTTTCATGTAAAAATATAGAAGAGATTTGGATCTCTTCCACCAAGACCACCAGATCAAGTGATTCGAGCCTGTGAAATTTCATCTAACGGTCCAACTGTTTTGACCCCTTAAAAGTTATAATAATTTTTTACCGTTGGATGAAATTTCAAAGGCCAGGATCATTTGATCCGGTGGCCTTGGTCTCTGGATCTCTTCTCGGAAAAATATAGCATAAATGAAACCGGTTACAAGTAAGCTGATTTAAGTGTCTTACAGGAAAATATTACAACAACAATCGTGTTAAAAATAAAATAAAAATAAGAGTGCGAGCTTTGACGCAACGAAAAATTTGTTTTTTTTTTTGGTACCAGAAAGATTACGGGTTTGAGTCGTGAAAATAGCTTCTTTGCAAAGTAAAGGTACAGTTGTGTACTATAGACATTTTTCCTGATTCTCGCAAAACATGAAGCCTTGTTAGCTTGGGTTCTATCTTTTAAAGAAATGTGGGGTTATTGATTTAGGTGTGAATATTGACAAAGTGGATTAGGGTATTGACTATTGATAGAGTGCAGAAATACTGGAACAGCACCACTGCTGCAAATTAGGGAAGGCTAATGAGTATATCCTTGACCAATATAAATGCCTTGTTAACATGAATGAAGGAGAAAAGTTGGGGGGATTGGAGGTGACTGGTGGGCGTTGCACGCCCCAGTCAACACCTTGTGTAATTAGATTCCCAACCTCGTAACCACCAAAGACCAAAGGTTTTATTAGTGGAGTTGTCAATTCATTCATCTTATATTATCAGGAGATTTTTTTTAAATTAGTAATATTATGTGACGGTGTAATCATCATATTACAAGATTTTTTTGAAATCTCAAAAATAGACTTTCATGAAATATGTTTATCACTACCATACGAACATCTTGAGCCACTACTACAATCACAATACAAAGTCATTTATAAATAACTGAATGTCACAATAATAGTGAAAGTCGTGTTCCACATGTGCAAAGTTGATGAGACTGATTGAAATCCGTAAGTCCAATATTATTATTGTTATGGATTTGCTTGTCTCGACGACGTTAGATTCTACTAATTTCTAAAGCTTGAAAAAAGGCCCCCATCCGTACAATTTGCTATCTTCGGTGTCCCATGTCCGTCCAAATTGCATAGGACCCTCCCCGACCTCACCTGCCCAAAACCATAAAGCGAAGATGCCAAGTATCGACCAATAACCATAAAAGCTGAAACCATAAGTATAAACGACTGAAACCAACGTACGAACGTATACGTGACTGACATTACTATGTATATTTACATGCGTACATGACTGAATCTGATCATATGCAAGCTGAAAAAGCACCTATTCTTTTTCCTGGCTCTATTATTTCACATCTGTAATGTCACTTAAGAATCTAATTTTGGCGAATGTAAAATATTTTAGACAAACCTAACTGAGAAATTGGTTGATTAGGGATGAAGTTAATCACCATCCTAACAGACTGCCTTAGAAAAATGTTTGATCTCACAAACAACAATGACCTGAAAAGGAAACCATTGAAATCTCCTAGGCTAATTAGAAAAGAGGAATACTGACAGTCATTATTCTACGTGAACGTGAATAACTTTTTATCGTTGATGCAAGTAGAGTTTATACCAAATTTATACTCACGCGCGCATAAATAATTGAGTTTATGAATTTCAAAACCTTGCTAAGCCTTGGTCCCTCACGTGTGAGATATCAGATTGAATAAATAGCATGTTTACCCAATTACCCACAACTTTCATGTGGTGATAATGCTCGTCACTCTACTTATTATCATTCAATGAGTTTAAATTTTAAAATTTGTGTTTATCCACTACACAGATTTCAAAATTTAAATTCATTCAACGATAATAAATATGGTGGTGAGTAAAAATATTATGCAAACAAACAGAGAAAAAAAAGTGCAAGAGAGACAGTAAATGAGCAAATAAAGAGAGAGGATCCTCGCCAGATCCTCTTTGTGAGGATCCCGGGGATCCTCCAATCACATCCGTTTATCATGCATCGTGCGACCAGTTTTTGTCAACTATTATTTATATTCAATTTTAAATAAAAAAATTTACAATGATTTTTGATCGTACGATGAACGGATGTGATTCGACGATCTCCGGAATCCTCACACAAGGATCCGGCAAGGATCCTCACTCGTAAATAAAATAACAATATTGGACACCTGACCTAGCTTCTGCCATGTCTCGTAAACCCTAGCAATTTTGTCACATCTTGACCCGAGGTCCACCACATCTCGGGCTCGACTCCGCCGTAGCACGATATTGTCTGTTTTGGGCCCCGACCACGCCCTCACGGTTTTGTTTCTAAGAACTCACACGAGAACTTCCCAGTGGGTCACCCATCTTGGGTTGCTCTCGCGCGAACTTGCTTAACTTCGGAGTTCCAATGGAATTCGAAGCCAGTGAGCTCCTAAAAGGCCTCGTGCTAGGGAGATATGAGAATATACATATAAGGCTTACAGGATGTACTCCCCTGGGCAATGTGGGATGTTACAAATTTACTCATGCATGCACTAATTAGGAAAGAATGGAGGAGGATTATCTCCCCTCTTAATCTATCTCCCCTTCCCTCCCATCCTTGAACAATTACGGTTTAACCACGTCAACATCTTATATTGATTTTTTTATAGAGACAATAAGACAAAAAACAATATGTGAGATGAGTGGATGGAAGGGGATGGGGATATGAGGGGAGAGAATCCTAATCCAGAAAGAAAAGCTGGTCTGATTAATGTAATCATAGATCTCATTCCCTTTAATTCACGAGGCTTACCAACTTTGGAAATTGTTCCCTCAAGCACACCAAAGATGGTTGCTTAATCAATGTTGATGCAAGCTGGAGGCAGGGGGAGTCAAGGGGTGCAGTTGGAGTGGTGATTCGGGACTCATTTGGACGATGTCTTGCAGTTAAGAGGAGAGAGGTAGCTATGTGACGGCTGCTGAGGCTCTCGCTATGCTCGAAGGGTGTCTTCTTGCCCAACATCAGAACTTGACCTAGGTCACCGTGGAGTCTGATTCTTTACCTGTCATCACTTGGTTAAAGGAGTCTATTAACAAAGCGACTTGGGAGGCTTTCCCCGTGCTGACCCGTGTGTTCGACATCGGCGCCTCACTGCATACTTGCAGATGGTCTTAGATCCCAAGATCGGGAAATGAAGCGGCGGATTTTGTTGTGTCACACCAGGTTCTGGAGATGCGCAACTATGTCTGGGCAAGTAGGTCCCCATCTTCGTTTGTTAGAATTCTAAACAAAGACAGTTCACCTTGCCCCCTGTCATAATTTATTTTGTGTGCGGATAGGGTGACATTTTTGCTTTCTGTGGCAATGTCGTTTGTTTTCTCTATCCTCATGGCTGTGTACCTTTGCTTGTCATTCGTCGGCTTTCCGTGTATCCTATGGCTTCTGGCCTTGGTTATATTATGATCCATTGCAAAAAAAAAAAAAAGATGGTTGCTTAAAATATTGACTTAGATAGATTAAGAGACATTCTAAATGACATTCGTCCGAAGATTCATTCAATGCATAAGTGGAAGATCGTATTCGTAGACCGGAAACAAACAAGGTGGCGCACAGAAGTTGGAGGAACCTCCTAATAATCCTAAACATTTTCATTGAGGATAGTAATTCTTAATTTTGTATGGTGCGAAACTCCTTTTTTTCCTTCAACTGGGTTAAAATACACGGCAAAGTTTTATCGAGACCCATTATATTCACCCCATCCTCATTGATATACGTATTTTATTCGTTATTGAAGAATATCGTACACCTTCTAAAAAAAATCCCTAAACCCTTTCAATGTAGCAAATTCAGATTACAGAGAGGGTATCCTGTTTCCTAAACAATAAACTTTTCAAATAAAAAACAAACCCTCGGTTAGATGATGCTTGGATGATAATTAATCATATGATCATACTTCATCCAAAATAATTTTATTTTATTTTTAAGTCATAGATGTTGAAAATAGGGTAGCTGTTATAGATTTTTATAGCTAGATCACAAATTCACTCTCCATTTTTCTCACACAAATTTTCCCAAAGTCTTCAAGTTCCCCTCGTTTTCTTCTTCCCCAAACCCCTTATAGCCCAATTCTTGTTTTATTTTTATGTACGATGGCCGATTCCGCTGGTGCTCTTAAGTAAGGGATGTGAGGGAGAAGGATCTCGGAAAGGTAATACCAAATTTTATGTAGATTTAAACTCTTCTTTTAAAAAAAAATACAGTCGATATGAGATATTTCAATAGTGATTGTGAAAGTTTGTAAACATGTTTAAGCACGCAAGTCAATGTTGACCTATAAGTTAATATTTAAGTCCCACATAGGGACACATGACATGACAAGAGAATACTACATCATCACTTTGGTAAGTTCCTTTCAAATAATTATAACCTACCAGTGTAATTGATGAATACTTTACCTTTTCTTTTTGTTCCATAGAAAATAGTATAACCTTCCCCCAATTCTTACAAGAAGATGTCATTTTTGTTTGCTTGTTTTATGTAAAAATATAGTAGAAATGAAACATGTTGCAAGTAAGTTATTATGTATCTGAGTTAGGCGTTCTTCAAAGAAGTATTCCAATGACTATCATGTTAAAAATAAAATAAAATAAAAGAAATACAGGGCTATTGGTTTGGAGGCAGATTGTCCGCCCTCCTGTTTGGGTGCCATTCTCATCCCCTCCTATTTTGTGCAGTCACGGTTAAGCCACGTCAACATTTTATATTAATTTTTTTATAGAGATAATAAGATAAAAAATAATAAGAATATAAAATGTTAACATGTCTTAACTGTGACCGCACAAATAGGAGGATATGTGAATAACACCCAAACAGGAGGGAAGACAATCTGCCTCCTCTTGGTTTAGGTGTGAAGTATTGGTACTGCACCACTTCTGCAAATAGGGTAGGCTAATGAGCATATAGTTGACCGGTATAAATGCCTTGTTAACATAAATGAAGGAGAAAAGTTAGGGGGTGGGGGTGGGGATTGGAGGTGATTGGTGGCCTTCGCACGAACCCGTCAGCACCTTTTGTAAGTAGATTCCCAGCCGCGAACTGTATCATTATATTTGGAGGAGAGAATTAAACTTAAAATTTTAATAAAGTCGGCATCAATTTTTTTGTTTGGATTAATAAATATAAAAATTTATGATTTTTGTGTGAAAAAAAAAATTAGAATTTGAAACCTTCAATCTCAAATTTAAATTTGGATTCATCTCAGTTTACTACCCTGAAGTTTTTTGGTTTTCAACATTTAATACATGATTTTTTTTTCATCCCAGAGTGGTACATAAAGTCATAATTTTGGGACACTTTCATATATCCGTTAAGTTTGCTGTTAAGTCAACTGTTAACTGGTGACGTAACGCTCACGTGGACAATGATTAGGCATCACGTGTCATAGGGGCCCACATAAATATTAAAAAAATAAAAAATGAAGGTGGAGACGTTGAAACTTGAATGAGCATTTCAAGAGCCCTAATTCTACTAAACCCCTCACTCTCTTCAATTTATACCTTCTCCTCTTCTCTAGAAACCAATTTCAACTCAATCCATTCGTCAACTCCCACAACCGTAACATCTTCCCAAACTCCTCATCACCTCACAACCCCAAAAATCAGAACCTGGGTGTTGGAGCGGAAAAATTCGGTTCCTCCAATCCTCCAACAAGTAAACCTTGTAACCATGTTGAGAAGCCAAACACCATCTTCGCTTGCCATCACTGAGATAGGAGGAGGGACCTGCAAGAAAACACTCCGACGCCCAAGTCAGTCTTTGTTCAATATGATTGCAGGAAACTGTAAGGCGATCTGATACTTCCCTCTCCTCCTTTTTAGGCTGGTGGGATTCTTGGCCTTTTATAGGCATTCAAGTCTTGGGCTCCAAGTCCCACTTTCCTTCTATTTCTCCATGTTCCATGGAGTGGGTATTATGTTACTTGATTGTAGCTTCACTCCTCATGTTTGGTGTGCTAGTGGCTTATTTAGTGGATGAGTCATTTTTGGCTCCCACATTGGGTTATTCCCCCTAACGACGTCAGATTGAGATTTGGGAAAATCCAACCGGTCAACAAATTAAACGAAACGTTGAAGTTCTCCAATGTGTTGCAGTTCATTTTTTAATAAGAAAAGAAAAAGAGATCCAGCTGTCTAATTTTGATAGGCTTGGAACACCAGCTAGCATTTGTGCCCGAAATCCTAAAAATTTTCTCGTTCAATACTACATTCACACGATAAAATGTGCATGCGCAAAATTGATGAGACTAATTGAAATCCGTAAATCCAATATTATTATTATTATTATTATAGATTTGCTTGTCTCGACCACTTTAAATTCTACTAATTTATTAAGCTTGCAAAAAAATTCCCCCTCCGTACAATTTGCTATCTTTATTCTTGGCACCTTTGGAGTCCCGTGTCCGTCCAAATTGCATAGGACCCTCCCCGAGCTCACCTTCCAAAACCATAAAGCAATTACAAGAATCGACCAATAACCATAAGGCAAAATGATGTAATCATTTGAACTTCGTACAATCATGAGATGATATAGTCAGTTGTTCATGCTTAAGTTAGAGTTGATCGCTGATTCATATCAAGGATTTCATAAGCGACCGAAATCAACGTACGCACGCATACGTGACTGACATTGCTATGTATAATTACATGCGTACGTGATTGAATTTGCTCGTGAGCAAGCCGAAGAGGAGCCTATTCTTTTTCCTGGCTCTATTATTTCCTATCTGTAATGTTACTTCAGAATCTAATTTTGGCTAATATCAAATATTTTAGACAAACCCAGCTGAGAAATTGGTTGATTAGGGATGAAGTTAATCAGCAGCGTAACAGACTGTACCTCAGAAAAATGTTTGACCTCACAAACAACAATATAACCTCAAAACAGAAACCATCGAAATCTCTTTGGCCACTTAAAATAGAGGAATGCTAACAATCATTTACGTAAACGTGAATAACTATTATCATTCGTGCCATGCGAAATTCATACCAAATTTATACTCATGCGCACATAGACAATTGAATTTATTATGAATTTCAAGACTTCGCTCAACCTTGGCCTCTCACCTATGAGATACCAGACTGAATAAACAAAATGACACATTTTTGCTCACCGTCATTAATTGGTAGTGATACTTATAACCCTACTTATTAGTTATTACCACTAGATGAACTTAAAATTTGAGATTATTGTCTATCTATTACATAAATTTTAAAATTCAAACTCATCTAATAATAATAAATAAGATGATAAATATCACCATCACTTGATGTGTAGAGAAAAAATATCACCTGAACAAAAAAGAAAAAACTGCGAGAGAGGGAGACAGGAAAGGAACAGATAAAATAACATTATTTGACACCTGGTCTAGCTTCTGCCACGTCTCGTAAACCCTAGCAGTTTACACGTGCATGCACTGATTAGGAAAGAAAAGCTGATCTGATCATTTTAATCATAGATCTTATTCCCTTTAATTCACGAGGCTTACCAACTTGGAAATTGCTCCCTCAAGCACACCAAAGATGGTTGCTTAAAATAATGACTTAGATAGATCAATAGATACTCTTCTTCTAATATAAAACTAAACCCTAAACCCTTTAGTTGTCCAAATATGGTAATGCAGATTGCAGAGGCTATCTTGCTTCCTAAATTGTATACTTAATCAAATAAAAAACAAAGCACTTGATTAGATTAGATGCTTGGATGATAATTAATCATATGATATACTAGATCCAGAAGATTTTTTTAATTATTTTAAGTCACAGATGTTAAAAATGAGGCAACTGTTAGAGACTTCTATGAATACTGTTCTAAAAAATATAGCTTTAGCAATATAATTATAGCCACAGATATATTCTTCCCAACTATATGTTTCTTTAATATTTTTTTAACTATTGTGTTTCAACTAAACACTATTAAATTTTATTATTTTGAGTTTGAAAAAAAAAGCTTATTTTTTGCAGTGCTCATTAGGACTCAACTTCAATCTTATTTTACCCCTTTAAAACTCAATTTTTGAGTCACTTTCTCATTTTCGACAATTCCGTATATTTGTTAAGTCTCTGATTGGTCACTTTTTCATCTTTCGGCAACTTCGTCAAATAATCCGTTAAGTCTGGTCAAACCCGCACTAGGATACATAGGTATTATTGCTTTCCACCACTGTGATAAAGCACCATCTACATGCAAACTATTTTAAAGTTTTTTTTTTTGAATAAACAATATTATTTGCATTAAGAAAGAGGGGAGTATGCTTAGTTTTACAATGTGCTAGCAATAATATGGTTAAAATTCATTTTTGGGCAAAAATCAAATTTAAAACCTTGCACTTACAAGTGAAGAGAAATATCAATAGTAATAAGCAGTAAAGTATTAAAATTCACTTTAAAGCAAAATAAAACATTTCCAACGAAAAATAGAAAAATAAATTAAAAGAATTCCAATTTGTTCCCATCTTTGACCTTCTGTCACCCTTACCCCGCCCTACCAACCCAGCGACCCCACTGCCCTAATCCAACCACCACTCCCTAGGCCCATCCGCCCAATCCTCTGTAATCACCTTCATCCTTGATCACATTGCACTCCGGCCACCCATAATCGTTCCTCTCCCGGGTCGTTTCTCTCCCGGGTCGTTTCTGACCTGAATTAGAGGATCTCGAAACCACACAAAACTTGACTGACCGAATTGGGAATTTTGAAGCTTTCATGGAAATTTGAATTTTGATTTGAGTTTGGTGAGATACGTGCCAGGATTTGGGTGGATGATTGGTTTGAGGAAGAAGGGAGGTGGGGTGCGATGGATGGGGTTACTGTAGGGGAAGAAGCCAGGAGGAGGAGTTTGGATTTTTAAGGCTTATTTTTTGTTTTAAATTTCTTGAAATTGATTATTAATGCATTTATTTATTTTTAAACAAAAAATATTATCTACATTAAAAAATAGATTGTGAATAACCTTAAAATAAATTAACAGTAATCTATTCAAATATTAGATACTTGGAAATGACGTATCAACATTAGGTTTGTCCCATTCATACCAAGTCAGAGACAACTTTTTTGACCGTACTGACGAAAAATAGTAAAGTGGCTCAAAAATTGACATAAATTACGTTGACTGAGTGAGATTGAAGTTGAATATACAGTAGATTGTCTGCCTCCTGTTTTGATGTTTTTCTCATTCTTTTTTATTTTGTGCGGTTACGATTAAATCACATTAATATTTTATATTAATTTTATTTTTATAGAGATAATAAGACAAAAAGCAATAAGAATATAAAATGTTAACGTGACTTAATCGTGATCGCACAAATAGAAAGAGATGTGGAGGACACCCAAACAAGAGGACAGACAATCTACCTCCCAAATATATAAGTCTGAAAACATGTCAAAGCTCCCCACCACCAACTCAGCCGCAATAACTACACTTCTCGTCATCGCCATTGACAAGTCTCCTCCCTCTCCTCTGTTTATCAGACAAAGATTGTCTGCCCTCCCACTTTTGGTGCTCTCATGTGCCCTCATGTTTGTATGATCACGGTTAAGCCACGTCAATATTTTATATCACTATTCATTTTTGTCTTATTATCTCTATAAAAAAAATAATATAAAATATTAACGTGACTTAACCCTGACAACACAAAACAGGAGGGCACGGGAGGGCACTGAAAGTGGGAGGGCAAACAATCCTTGCCCCTGTTTATCCAACCTTGTCAATGAAAAAAAAATGAAGGCAGATTGTTTGCTCTCCCATTACCATATCATTCACATCCTCTCTTATATTGTGTGGTCACGATTAAGCCACGTCAACATGTTTTATTATCTCTATAAAAAAATCAATATAAAATGTTAACGTGACTTAATTGTGACCGTACAACTGAGAGGGGATGAGAAGGGCATGGTAAAAGGAGTGCAGACAATCTGCCTCCAACTATTATTCAATTGGATTCTAATCGTGGACTATTTGAATTGGAGACAATTCGATTCGTGGGCTTCGATTTATTGCGATTGATTCGATTTGTTGACTCCGATTTAGTATGATTGATTCAATTTGTCGATTCCCATTCAGGTTGATTGGATTCTTCTCCTCCGGATCAATTCGATTAAGTGACCATTAATTACTAAAAGAAAAGGAATCAATGTGTATTCTTGTCAGCGACTTGATCTGGTGCAGGAGGAAATAATGCTTGGTGATGGCGAGTGGGGTGGTTGTTGCGGCTGATGTTGTGGATCGTGGCTAAGGAAGGAGACCATGGAATGGCGTGGGGGATGGAGAAGGTCACGACTCACGAGCAGGGCCGGTCCAGAGATTTTTGAGGCCCGGAGCGATATAAAAAAAAGTGCCCTAGCTTAATGTAAAAAAATTATTTATTTTCACACATAAGACATCGAAAAAATTATACTTAGAGAAACATTTCAAACTCAATAATTTAGAAACACAGAAAGACTAATTTATTTTGTATTGAGAGAGGGAAACAAAAAAACTTCGGCCTTACAAGTAGATAGATGATGAATTTTGTTTTCCGTCTGAACCTTGAATGTGTTTTTGAATAAATCGTGAGATGTTTTTTTCTTATTTACTAACCTTGTCAATATGGGATTAAAAAATAATGATGTTTTCGAGTCTTTAATCGATATGTATTATTAATGAATGGGCACTAAATTAAGCATTTTGATGACATGTCATATAATTTGTAAATTTGGTCTACGTATTATTCTTTGTCGAATATTAGACTTGAATTAAAACGAATATTTAAAAATAACAACCCACATAGCTACTAGATAGTAACTAAAAATAAATTAACAACCAAACAAAAATTTGTAAAAATTGAAAAAAATAAACATGCACATAGCATTTCAAACTTAGGACCTCTTGTTAATTTTAAACAACAAAAATCATTGTTTCTAATTAAACTTCTTGATCCTTTAACCAAATTTTTTAAATTTATACTCTTATAAAAAGAAATTTGTAAAAAATGGAAAGTAAATAAGCACACATGGTGTTTTGAACCCAAGACCTCCTCATTATTTTCAAATGACAAACCACCACTTCTAGTTAAATTTCTTTGTCTTTGAACCAAATTTTATAAATTTATACTCTTATAAAAACATATATAAATATACCACCCTAATAATTTTGGTGCCCCTAATTTTTTTGGGCCCTGGACGGTCGCCCTGCCTGCACTGGGCCTGGGCCGGCTGACACACCCCGTCCCGAAGGAGGGCATGCTGGCCGTCACGTGAGAGTGACGTAACCATTTACACAGTTCGGAAGCTTTAAAGAATACGATTACTAAGATATAACACCCGAGGGTGAATCCTACTTTTGTGAATTCTGTCAGAACACCGTTGGATTCCTTGTGGCCACCAAAGCTTTGCTAACTTGAACCTGGAGGGGCGCAAAACAAAATTGAGTGGGTCAGTAAAACAAAGTTTTTCGAAAACATTTCATTTAAAACATTTCTAACCCCTCGCTGTAAAACCTGTATACTTTCCCAGAAAATAGCATAATAGCATATAGTTTTTCATAAATCTCAAATCATCATCTTTCTTAAAACCAGAGAGTACGCCATGTAAAAACTTTTAAAAACAGTTTGAATGATGCATCAATGTAACAGGTGAAATAATGAATTAACCGGAGACCCTGCAGTTGGTCCTGTTCGGTTAATTCTATAGCTCAACATCCAATCCATCCGGAGTCACCTCGGTGACCTGTACGGTCTAACTCTGCACGTCACTCGGAACTACATAAGGTAGTATGTACGATGACAGGTGTATAAATACGCTCTAGTGCTTCTCACATCAATCATCAGCGCGCATATCTAAGGTCACCCACCAGTCGGAACCCCTCTAATGGTCTGTACGACTGGCATGTCGGAACCCTCACATGGTCTGTACGACATCCACCTACTTGGATCCAAGGCGAGCGTGCGGTGTGGTGAATACTAATATAAGCACTAACACCTAGGGGCAGGTTATGAGCTTTTCAATGCAATTCATTATAAATAACTCAGCTGAAAATAAATAAACTCACCTGAGCGTCCACCGCGTCACTTCACATATATATGCATCATTTATCAACTAAATATCTCAACAATTTCATGCATGGCAATTAAATTCGTAATTTTTCATAAAAAACGTATTTTCTGGGAAAAACAGTTGTATAAAGGTAATGCGAAAATAAAACTGCCCACTCACCTGGAGTTCGCCCAACAACTCCCTAGCACCGTACATCAAGGCGTCATGACGATCAGTGTCTAGAACAATAATCAAATCCAACCTCAGAAATCCTGCCGATCGAATACATAACTTATATAAGACACGTCACTACGTAGTTCGATCCGGATGATCTGCAACTCAGATTTCAAATCCGTAACTTCCAAAGGTCCAAAATATACCTCTAGGACAACATCCTAAAATTTCATTACCATCCAACGGTCGGATCTCCGTCAATTTCCAAAACTAAGTGACGGTTAACATTCTATTTTATGAACTTACAACTCCAATTCCGAAAGATCCGTAAATTGGATTCCCAATCCGTAAGTTCCTATAATCCTCAAATATTACGTATTACAACGTATCAAAGTTTGGTGACGATCCAACGGTCGGATCGTCAATTCACATTTTCACCTAACCACGAATCGTAACCAACTTAGGTTCAATTATTCAATTTACGTCCATCAATTATCAAAACTGAACCTAGAACCTTAAACACAAGCTAATAACGACATTGGCGGGCCTTTGGCTACGCGCCGCCTCGTGGGCCGCCCCGGCTCGCCGGAAAATTCAACTATTTCCAAAAATTACCAAAATTTGCAGATTTGAAGATCTCAATGAGTAGAACAACTTTCATACCTGTGGCCACGGCCAATTTGGCCTGAAAGTGCTTCAATTTCACCAAAACCGTGAAGAACCCTAGAATTGGGTGTTTCCAATTCGACCTTCAAACTTGTTCCAACGCCTCTACTACCTCTTGGGCTTAGTTCTAGGTCCTAAAGGAATGCTAATGGTGTTAGTAATTGAAAGAAAACATTTCAAAATTTGAAGAATTTAGGCAAGAAAGTCGCGGCACCCGTAGGGGTGTTCTTCGCGAAATCACCATGAAATTCAATGATTCTTGGGGTGAAACGTGAAGAGGGAAGGCCTAGATGTTGATTGGGAGTGGTACCTTGATCCAATTCGTCAGAAAATTGGACGAAAACGGCAAGAACCCGCCGATTTGGAAGCATGGGTCGCGCGGGTATACGGGTTGGGGAAAACCCATTTCTTCCTTCTCTCCTCCGCTTCTCGCCCTCTCTCCTTTCCTCCTTTCCCTCCTCTGGTTGGTCAGCTTCTCCCTCTCTCTTCTCCTGATTCGCCTCTCCTCCTTCTTCTCCGATTGGGCAGTTTTGCCCAATCTCTCTTGCTTTCTGTTTTCTTGTTCTTCTCACGCACACACACACACAAAACTTTCTTTTTTCTCATCCCAACCATCCATTTCAAATTCCATTAAATTTGGGCCGTCCATTTTCATAAAAGAATTTCTATATTTTACTAAAATTATAATTCCTTAAAATCCCAAATTTCAAACGTTAATAACTTCTTCGATATAACTCCAAATCACAAACCGTCTGCGCCCATGCGTCCGTAACGACGAGTACTATAAGGATATGCCAAGAAAACAAATCTTAGATGGCACGACATGACGATTAACCTCGAATGACGTGCTTGCCTCAAAGGGCATTTTTGTAAAATCCTTTATTAAAACTTTAAAAATTCTTAAAATTAGGGACGGGCTGTCACACCGGCCCTGCTCACGAGTGGTGCTGGGTTTATTCTGTTGTGTTAAAATGTTGATTTTTGATTTTTGATTATATATTAAAAGTTAACTGTGTTAATTATTAAGTTAAGTAAACAAACACGTGTCAAGTAATTATAGAGAAAACATAAAAGAGATACTAAAATGAGGACAACAAACTCGTGACCATAATATTATCATTTTTTAATGAAGTGTATGTGCTAAATGCCACATAAATTTGACAAAAATAATTCCGAATTGGAAATTCAACAGGATTTTTTTATTAGTTGATTTAACTGCATCCCAAGATCTCTTAAGTGTGGAAACCTAACAAGTTTGTGAGATAATATAGATAATTATAAATAATAATCAATTGATTTAATTAATTAACATGGTAGTTGTACAATTTAAGAAACTGTTGGATAAGTTGTAGTGATGATTTCCTAATTAAGGCGTACTGTTCAAGTGTGGAAATTTTTTGTCTTATGCTTAAGAATATGCTAATGGGATCATTTAGTACTACGATATAATGATATTTCTCTTCAGCTGTAAGTGAGAGGTCTTAGGTTCAATTATCGTCAAAAATAAATTTGAACCATATTATTGCTAGCCTACTCCTCCACCCCCAGTGTAAATATATAATATCGTTTGTTAAAAAAAATGTTAAAGGGGTCATATCTTCTAACAACATTATGTTAATTAGGAAGCTGTTTTAGCTTTCAACTTTCCTCCTGATATTCTTTCAGTTTTACGGGATAAATGTTGCTTAGTTTATTGGCCTTTTCCTCCATGTAACAGAAAGCGAAAGTTATGACGAAACCATATTAGACAACTATCAACCTCAAAATTTACGTCGTCAACAAATGTACGAAGCAATATATATCAAACATAGGATAATATACATAGATAACAATGCCATGTAATAGGCTAATGTGGTTAGAAAATGTTATGATCCTTTTCACCTTGTTTCTAAAGGTTAGTCTAGAATAACTAGAGAATTTTCGCATCGACTAGGAGATGAGATTCTGTAGGATTACATAATTAGAGTAACTCACTCACTAAATAGATATCGTGTATAATGACTCGGCACAATCAAAATACAAGAGGGTATCATTCTTTCGTTAAAATGACGTGATCGGTATCCTATCCCAAGTTTTTCTCATGTACTGAGCAGGTCATAACTAAGGAAGTCGACTAGCAAACAGTATTTAACCCCCGACATTGTTGTAGACACGAACAGTAGCACAAAACAAGCAGGAATAGCGCAAACACATGCAATGGCAGCAGATACAGCATCAAATTACAAAGGGAAAGAACGAGAGACTGTATCAGGCGCACCAACACTACAACCTCTGACACACACACTCACTAACAAAACAAAATAAATGCTGTTAAGTGGACCAGCATACCATTCTTTCTCACTTTAGTTCTCGTGGCTCACACACACCCACCCACAAGAAAGAAGAAGAGCAAAAGAAACGGAAAATATATTATGTATAGCCTTGTGTAATTCAAGTTATATATTATGTATTGTAGAAAGTATTCGGTGAAAACTAATAACACATATTTGAGTAAGAGTAAACTGTTGTTTGACGCTCCGAACTATTACTCTAGTTGAAATTGATCCTACAAATTATTTAGGTTAATTAACCCCTTAAATTATTTGAAATTAGCCAATTAACTCCTCACCGTTAGATACAATGAAATTCATCTACTTAATTTGACGTCAAATACTGGCATGTGACCCATACGTGATATACTCTTGAGGGTAAAGTTGTGCCAGCAATTGATAGCAAAGTGGATAAATTTCTTCGAATTTGACGGTGAAGGGTTAATTAACTAATTTCAAATAGTTTAAAGAGTTAATTTAGCAAAAAAGTAATTTAGAGGGTCAAACGGCTGTTTACCCGTTGAAATTATAAACACAACTATTATATTGAAGGAAGGGAATAAATCTTAGAACCTCGGTGTAAAAGCGAACGAGTAAATGTTCTTAACCAACCTTGTTTCAAAATATTCATATTTTTGTTTCTTCTCGTTTTGTTTTTATAGAATCAAAAGAGAAGAAAATCAAACATGGTACAACCAACACAAAATCTTAACCACTTGACATACAAGCTCTTTTTATCTTTTCTTTTTAATTATCTTTAGCAAAACCCTTTTAAACTCTGATTACCCTTTAGCTAAACCCTTGTTTTAGAGCCTGTCTAATCGGGTCTTTGAGTCGGCTAATCAAATCTCGAACTGTTTTTGGGGATTTAAGCTGAGAACTTGAGGTTGCAGGAAGATTCCAGGCAGACAGTGCACCGTCAAGTCTAACATTTATTTTCTCCCTCCTTTTCTCTCTCCCTCTCTCTGTCTTACACATAAAACACATTAATTTGATGGTGGTTTAGGGTTTCAGAGAGCAATAATTAGGAACTGGACCAGGGTGTGCAGGCTGTGGGAGAGGACTAACGTGTGCCTGTCGGCTCTTCTGCAAAAGGAGTACTCTCTCTCTCTCTCTCTCTCTCTCTCTCTCTCTCTTCTCTGAGTGTATTCATCACTCATATTTTGAGTACAAACCAAACCACCTGTTCCTGTTTCTCAAATAGATTTCAGGGGTTTGGATGGGTGGTAGGAAACACAAACCACTTTCTCACTTCCAAAGAGAAAGAGTCCCCTCTCTATCTCTCTATACTTTCTGATATTAATCTTAGACTAATTAGCTTTAGCTTAGCGAGGTTTATATTCTATTTAACCAAATTCCAGAACCAGCTTCTTAATACTTGCTTTCGATGTTGGTGCAAGTTCAACAATCTTTCTCGACTTTTTACAGTCTAATTTGTAAGATGTAAGGTTAATTTAAGCTCGAATTTAGTAGGGCCCCCTCTATTTTCTTTTCCTGTTTGAGTTCCAAGATATTGTTTTTTCATTTTTTTTTTGGACCTTCTTCTCTCATCACTCACCTTCTTACCTCTTTGGTAATAAGGTTGAATTTAGTGAGATGGGTTGGTGTGTTAAGCACCCAAAAATATCAAAATCATACAAAAAATAAAAAAAAATAAAGAATATTAATATTAAGTTAGTGATTATATTTTTATTAAGTTTTGCTCTTGGATTAGCTAGGTAATGTACAGTGAATTAGGGCTGAGAAAATTACAAAAATATCCATATAATTAGGGACAACTATAAATTAGAACACGAAGATAGGTAATGTAAACGCACTTCTCATTTATTTTTTGGGAAAATTTACAGTACTCTTTAAAAAACGGAGGCTCAGATCACGGCCAAGTATATAATAGCTATAAGATATCAGATTTTAATGGAACTGAGAGGGCGAGATAATAACGTCATAGGGAGGATGCCAAGCACTCTGACCTATACTCCTCCTCCTCCCCATAGGGATTCTTCTTCCTCCAAGCTTTCTTCTTCTCCGGCTTTCTCCTCAGCGGGACATCATGGTAATAACACCATACTCTTCACCCACCCACCTCATCAAACCCTAGACAGATCAAGAAGAGATCCTGACCCAAACCCAGATCTAGTTCCATCTCCAGTTGTTGTCACCCCAAGTGCAACAACAACAATTGCTAGTGGATCAAATTTCAAAGCACCACCAGCTCCACCGCCACCGCCACCGCCACCGCCGCCAAGTGCAGCAGCATCAAGAATTAGGTATAGGGAGTGTTTGAAAAACCACGCTGCCAACAGCGGCGGCCACGTGCTCGATGGGTGCGGAGAGTTCATGCCGAGCGGAGATGAAGACACTCCGGGAGCACTAAAATGCGCAGCTTGCGAGTGTCATAGAAATTTTCACAGAAAAGAGATCGATGGCGAATATGTGTCAAATAATTACTATGTCATAAACCACCAACAACACAACAGCCGAAGAGACTCGGCGCTTACAAGATTGCCGGTGCTAGCCTCCCCACCACGGGCGCTTCCTGTTTATCATTCTACGGCTGGAGGGCCCAGTCCGCCGATGATGATGACCTTTGGCGGCGGTGGTGGGGTGGTCGCGGAGTCATCGAGTGAGGATCTCAACATGAACAATAAATTGTTTCGCGGTGCGAATTATGCGGAGGAGGCACAAGGTTCGAAGAAGCGGTTTAGGACGAAGTTCAGTCAAGAGCAGAAGGAGAAGATGACGGAGGTGGCGGAGAAGTTGGGGTGGAGGATTCAGAAGCATGATGAGCAAGAAGTGCAGAAGTTGTGTTCTGAAGTGGGTATAAAGAGGCAGGTGTTCAAGGTATGGATGCACAATAACAAAACAGCCATGAAGAAGAAGTAAATGTAAGTCAATTAAAACTTCACAATAATTGATGTTTAATTGGAAAGAAGTCCTTGAGATATAATTAATTGGTTTGTAACTGGGAATTAATAGATAATTTTAGTGACTAATTAGATCAGGAATATTTGCATATATATATATACTAGAGATATGGAGGAGGTAGATAATAATCTCACTTCCATCTAGCTGTTTGTTTTTTTCTTCATTTATCTTGTTGGATGTGCTGTTTGGTTGCTTTCCGAAACATCGTAAATAATACCAACAAATTTTCTTGTGCTCAGAAATGCTCTCGCATGCAACTTTTCTTTTTTATTTTCATCAATAGCTTGAGCTTTTCACTAGGGTAAGCTGTAAAAGGAAGAAAAAAAAAGGAAAGGAAATGAGGAATGAGAAACCAGTTTTTTGTCGCGGTGCTAATATTCTCGCACCTATTTGATAATTATTTCGTTTTATGTTTTTAGTTTTCACTTTTGTGCCGGAGATATATGGAAAAAAAGGATGATGCCAAAGAGAAGAAAAAAAATAAAGAACGAATCAAAACAAAATCTTTAAAGTGAAAACAATTTCAAATAGTTATTTTTGTCGTAGCTTTCATTTTTGTTTGTTTTTCCATACAAGTTTCTCCTACATCTATCCGAACATCCGTCATCTACTTCTGTGTTTCAATAATCGTTTTCTTTTCATGAACTTCTGTGTATCACTCACTTTTTTTCCATGTATCTCCATCTATAACACATAAAAAAAATAAAAAAAAGCTAAAAATTATAAACGAAGGGATTATCAAACAAGCTTTTAAATCTCTTATGTTTTTATCAAACATGGTGAAGTTTAAGTGACATGGCGAGGAGGAAAGGTTTTTTTTGGAACGATTGCATCTACTGCTAGGCAAAAGATTATTATTCAACATCAATTGTATTTATATAGCAAACTTTATTTTAGATTAAGTTTTTTCAGAAACTTAAATTCATATTAAACTAGGTGACATGTCCACATGGGCTGCCACATCAGGTGATTTAGAATAGTACATGGTACAAAAATTTTGATCTCCCTAGTGTTTTTCTTATCATATCGTCACACATCTCCTAGTATCTTTCTTATACTTCGACCGCAAGTTTGCAACCAAAAATATAAGCTAACACGTTGTCCATTCGAATTACAATACATCACTTAGTAATACAAAATTTAGATACTCAAAAACCTTCCCTAGAAAGACTCAAACCATCCTCAGAGTATAAAAGACTTATCGCTCATCTGATTAGAGTATTTATTTTAACATCTGAAATCATGCGCTCGAACCTTCCCTCTCCACATCATTTGTTAAAGAAAAAGAACCTTATTCAATATTGTTGTTATGCAAAAATATATACATGCATGTTTACTATAAACTATATTCATTCCAAGTCAGCAACTACGGGGAGCAATATTCAAACTTAAACTTGAGTGAACAGATGGAAACACACACTGATCTAACCAATTGCGTCGCACCCGGGACTTAGAAGAATCTATGTTGAGAGTATGAATATTCCTACATTCAAGAGAGAGACAACATTGCATGTTTATAAGGAAAATCTACATGATATATAAAAACACAAAACTCAAGTTCCCTGTATACATACAGGATTCAAAATTGATTTTAGAAGTTTACACGTACTCTACAAGGCAGAGTATGAGAAAACAAGAAACATATATATAACACACCACAAAACACCCAGCATTTTCCTAGCTACTGAGAAAAAACATATATATTGATCACAGATTATGGACCTAACATGCACTCAGCCAGCGGAAAATTAATTAATTCCTTACTGGCCCGAACCTGCATTGCTCATTGTAGCCCCGAGATCACCAGCAGCTTGTGAGGCGGACTCCTTGGCGGCCTCATAGTTATGCCTTGCACTTGAAGTCATACTATCCTTAGCCGACGCGTACGAATCCCCAACCTTTTGTTTGGCTTCATCATATGCATCCGCTGCTCTTTCCCTTCCGTAATCGATTCCTCCCTTGGCAGCCTCATAGTTATCTCTGGCATGCGAAGTCATACTATCCTTAGCAGACGCGTACGACTCCCCAACCTTTTGTTTAGCTTCATCATATGAATTCGCTGCTCTTTCCCTTCCATAATCAATTCCTCCTGCCACCTTTTCTTTGGCATCGTAGGCCTTAGCAGACACGTACGACTCCCCAACCTTTTGTTTCGCTTCGTCATATGAATTCGTTGCTCTTTCCCTTCCATAATCAACTCCTCCCGCCACCTTTTCTTTGGCATCGTAGGCCTTATCCGAGGCCATGTTCATTGTCTCTTTCGCTCCATCATATGCATTGGCAGTTTTTTCTTTACCATATTCCATTGCATCATTAGCCTTGTCAGACGTCATATCCACTGCCCGATTCACTGTATTCTTTGCTTCACCATAGGCATTCGCTACCTTTTCCACTCCGGAACCCATTGCCCCTTTCACAGTCTCTTTGGCATTGTCAAGTCTGTCGCTATTATATGCATTGGAAGCTGTTTCTTTTCCATAATCCACCGCATCATTAGCCTTATCAGAAGCCGCGTCCATAACCCTATTCATTGTATTCTTTGCTTCGCCATAGGCATTCGTGGCTTTGTCCATTCCCGAACCTACCACCCCTCTCACTATCTCTTTGGCTTTCTCAACTCTATCGGTGTTATAAGCATCGGAGGCACTTTCTTTTCCATACTCCATTGCATCATTAGCCTTATCAGAAACTGCACCCATAGCGCTATTCATTGTATTTTTTGCATCACCATAGGCATTCTCTGCTCTGTCCATTCCGGAACCCACTGCCCCTTTTACTGTCTCTTTCGCATTGTCAACTTTATCGGTATTATATGCATTGGCAGCCGTTTCTTTTCCATACTCCACTGCATCACGAGCCTTATCAGAAGCCGCACCCACAACATTATTCACTGTATCCTTTGCTTTACCATAGGCATTTGCTGCTCTCTCCATTCCACAATCCATTGTCCCTCTCACCGTCTCTTTGGCATTGTCAACCTTATCGGTAGGCATTCTTATAGACGAATCAAAGCTGTCATGACCAAACTTGCCTGCATCCGCTGCCATTTGGGAATCAGGAACAGAACAGTATGATGATCCATTTAGGGAGAACAGAAAATAAACCCAGAAGCATGAAATCAATTATACTTTTTTTGAAGACCTAATTATTTACTTATTAAGCACTTCATCTGAAAAAGAATTAAGGTAAATTGATAATTACGTGTTCCAAATGTGCTTGTTTTTAATCTATCTGTGGCCGTAGACGCTGCATCTCCAGCTTTCTCCATCGCATTGTTAGCAGCATCTTTTGCATTATCCTGGCTAAATCCAAGACCCCTGGACAGCACCATACCACACAACTTATCAATGATCAACTACCATTAACACGTTTACGCAGCATACTATAGAGCATCGAACCCAAAATCTCAGAGCTTGAGCTGTTAGCAAAGAGGCCTAATGGATCAATATACCTGTTATATTATACACACTTGGCATAAATTTAAGACATACAGTCTAGGGCAATGAAAATGTTGCTTTTTTGTGACTGCAGGTTACGGGTTCAAGTCGTGAAAACAGTCTCTTTACAAAGCAAGAGTCAGGCTGCATACGACAAACGTTCCCCAACCCCCCTCCCCTCCCCCGGGCCTCCTCCAGGACCCTCACAAAGCGGGGAGCCTTGTTGGCTTGGGGTCACCCTTTTTAGTCTTACATATATATTAAACACTTATCCTAAGAACCATCAAAACGGACTGATAGACCAACCTCATGCATTTGGGGAAGTAAATTCTCGTATACATATGTCACTATATCTGAACAGCAATATAAAAACAAGGGCTTTTGAAACATCACATTTTGAAAACCCTTCAAACTGATCAACACCACAGGGAAAAAAAAAAGATAAAAACTGGTTTTGTATGGGGGAAAGGCAACATAAGAATTTCACAAATCAATTGAGCCCTTGAGGTAGTTTTGTATAAAACTTTAACATTGTCGAAGTGTGTATACATATGCACCTATATCTGTATATTTGTGTACCTATACATATGAACCTATATGTATGCACCTATATATCTTACTTAGGTAAGTCTAAATGCCCCTATACATAGGTGCATTTGTATCGGTACATAAAATATATATGTTCATGTATAGATTCATATGTATAGGATTGTTTCTCCTACTTCTGTTTGGAGGGTCTCTCTAAACTTTGTTTGAGGTTTGTTTTTATAGAAGCATGATATCTAATAGCACATTGTAAATATTTACAGGTATTAAAGTTTTTCTTAAAATTTTATTATCATTAAAGGGAAGGGCGACGTTTCGAACATGGGACGTTTCGAACATGGGACGCATGAGTGGAAACCCAATACCCTAAAAATACTCAAAAACAAAACAAAACAAAAGTCAATAACTATTAGCTAGATTTAAGTGGAATGTAGAAAAATGATGAGATGAATATAAAGTCAAGGACCAAAATCAATATCTAATCTCACATCCAACTTTAATGAAAAATTGGCCTTATTTAAGGATTATAATCCATTTTTCTGTAATTAGTAAGACTGTATTAGCATAGAAGAATAAGCAGATTAATTGATTTAAAAGGGTGTTCAAAAGTAAAACGTGCAAACACAAAGGGAATGGTGCATAAATAAAAGGGTTATACCCAATGCAAATCTTTGCAAACTTTCAATAAAAAAAGTAGAACAACACTGAACATACATCACTTTGGTATTCCTTTAAGGATAACACTTGTGAGTTGAGTAATTCCTCATAAAATAATAACTACATTTTACCGCACAAACGTAGTAACAAAAATGATTCATTCTCCTTATCATCTAAAAATCATCTTGATTTGAAGACTGTTTACTCTCATTGGTAGGGATGGAACGAATTATACCAACAATTAACGTTCTCAATTTGTTGCATTCATAGGAATTATGACTAAACGGTCTGTAAATCAAATAAATTGCTAATATTTTGATAATATTAAAGAGCATAAACAGTTATGATCATATCTTTTGAACGTTAAAATGATGCAACATCGTGACAGAGAGTAATGATTTCTTTGAAGAGTCTTCTTCACGTGTTAATATCCTTCGAGTTTCATTTCTTCTTAATAGTTTGTGACCATTTTCAATTGTGTATGTCTGGCTAAATAAATGGCACGAGGAAGGGAATTAAAAGTTGAAAACAAAAATAGAAAATGATTACTCTGCGATTTTGTTGAAGGCCCGATCAAACCACGATTCGGTGGTTTCCTTAGCATTCCCAGCTGCCAAGTTCAAGTTGTCCCTGCCATTGTCCACAGCAGAATCCTCGCTCCAACTTCCGGCCGCCATACTCAGCCACAGCACCGCCGCCATTAAAAACACTGTCTTCCTCCCCATGATCAATCTTTTTTCTTTCTTTTTTATCGGATTTTCACTCCTGAGCACTGGATATATGTCGGGTTGGTAAGAATATTTCGAAGTGTTACTGGAAGCATGAGAGTTTTGAAGAGCGAGCTCATTGCATTTGTATGTAAATATGCGTCTGAGAATTGCTGCTTCTTCTTCGACTGTTGGAGAAATTAAGTCGGAGAGAGAAGTTTGGGCGTCCATCGATCAGACAGGTTTTCAACGTGACGCGTTTCGGATCAACGTGGCAGTTATTCAGACCGTTATGGAAGGTGGAAGGAGGTCGTGCCGCTGCCTTCCCTACACGTGTTGCTTTGTCAAGCCTGTGTCGGCCGCATTTCACGCTCCTTAAATCTCAATTTAGGAAAAGGGTACTATGACCAGTTCCTACATTTTAATCGAGTTATTCATTTATTTGTTTAATTTTATCTATACAAAAATATTCAATTTCAAATTATACTATTGATAATAGCAGATACCTAGTATGTGTGTGAATAATTTTATTTCATTTCATTTTTTTTAATTGAGAAGCGTGATGAGTTTTTAAAGTTAAAAAAATCAGTATGAAAAATGGGACAATGATGGAGCAGTTTCTTTTAACATGGACATAATTTTTATTTTTTATTTTTTATTTTTCAATAGGACATGTTATGTTTACATGGGTATGAGGTTGGTGTAAAAAGCAAAAAATTTATGTTGCATGCAATTCTAAATTGCCAATGTTTTTTTATTTTTGTCAATTTTGATGAGGGGTTAAAATGGTAATTTTATATAATTTTGATTGACAAACAAAGTTCTATTAATAGGCACTTTAGATGTTAAGACAATTTTTTTTTTATTGCCTTTCAGTTTCAAATTATACTATTGATATATTGACTAGCAACTATAAGGAATTTTATGATCGTAATTGCACCAAAATTTTAATCGAAATATATCTAAAATCTCTCAAATTGATCACATATTACATCAAAACTTTATCAAAATTCTCAGATTGAGTCTAATGTACATATATATATCCCAATACAATTCCACAAAATGATCCTTAAGAAGTTGGAAAACATAACACTCTCAACCTTACTCAGCCATCAGAAATGAAAATAGGTTTAGGTGCAAAATTCCAACCAAACGAGGAAGGCCATGGAAAGTGTAGTTGATCTCCACGTATCATGTGTGTTTCGAGCAAAATGTTTGTGCTCTTGTTTTGATAACTAAAACCTTATTTTGCTTGTGTTTGGTTAAAAGGAATGCCCATATTTTGTAATCGAGATTCTATGGGTTATATACCTTATGGATGGTAAAATCTCTTATGTTTTCCAACTTCTTAAGGATCATTTTGTGGAATTGTATTGGGATTATTATGACATTACGAAAAGTATGTAATTATCTTGAGCATTTTTTATGAGTATTATGAACATGTTTCTTGTAAGATCCCACATCGCCTAGGGGAGTAGATTGTGTAAGCCTTATATGTATATTCCCATCTTTATCTAGCACGAGGCCTTTTGGGAGCTCACTGACTTCAGGTTCCATCGGAACTCTGAAGTTAAGCGAGTTCGCACGAGAGCAATCCCATGATGGGTGACCCACTGGGAAGTTCTCGTGTGAGTTCCCAGAAATAAAATCATGAGGATGTGGTCGGGGCCCAAATAGGACAATATCGTGCTGCGGTGGAGTCGAGCCCGGGATGTGGTGGGGGACCGGGCCGGGATGTGACAATTTGGTATCAAAGCCAATCCTTGGCCGGAAGTGTGCCGACGAGGACGTCAGGCCCCTAAGGGGGTGGATTGTAAGATCCCACATCGCCCAGAAGAGTGGATCATGTAAGCCTTATATGTATATTCCCATCTCTACCTAGTACGAGGTCTTTTGAGAGCTCACTGGCTACGGGTTCCATCGGAACTCTGAAGTTAAGTGAGTTCACGCGAGAGCAATCCCATGATGGATGACCCATGTGACCCACTGGGAATTTCTCGTGTGAGTTCCCAGAAACAAAACAGTGAGGGCGTGGTTAGGAGTGGAATTTTTTGCCAAATTACCATACCAACCGAATTACCAACCGTACCATACCAAAGTTGTGCCAAAATTTTTGTACCATTGGTAATGGTACGGTATTTGTACCATACCATACATTTTCGGTACGGTAATGGTATTCAAAATTATTACCAGTGGTATACCGTACCGTACCACTCCTATTAATATTATATCATTTATTTATTTATTTATATATGTAATTATGTATTATTATCATTATATATGCACTTCTATATTTTTTTCCTAGTAATTTATCCAAAACCATCCTCTCACCCTCTAACCTCTACTTTCCCAATAAAAAAAACGAAGCCTTCTCTGTTGCGACTTATATTTTCACTCATCTTGCCATGGACTTCATCTCTGTTGCTCCCATTTCGGCAACTCTCTCTCTTTGCAGTCCATCTCATCTTCTCCTTTATCAAATTGGGTTGTCTTTCTCCCTGGCTTCGTATATCAAGTTAATTTTTGTACAATTTTAAAGAATGTAGAGATGGAATTTATGAATCTTTGTACTTTTTTTTAGGGATGCTGAGTTCTTTCAGCAATCTTCCATCTATTTACTTCTTTTTCTTAAATGAATCTCTATAAAATTCTCATAATTAATTAAAAAAGTTTTAAAAACCCAAAGAGAGTGGCCAAAATACGTTTGGGTCTTGAATTGGGTTGGAAAAAAACCAAATTTTGGCCCAAAAAAGTGGCCCAAAACAAAGTGGTAATTACCATTACCATACCATGTCAACCGAACTATTTGGCATGCCGAAATTCAGTATACCGAAAGTTTGGCACGGTAATGGTAATACCAAAAGTTTGGCACGGTATGCCGAAATTCAGTATACCAAAAGTTTGGTATGGTAATTGGTACATGAGTATTGGTACGGTAATCGTACCAATACCACCCCTAGGCGTGGTCGAGGCTCAAAGCGGACAATATTGTGCTACGGTGGAGTCGAGCCCGAGATGTGGTGGGGGCCCGGGCCGGGATGTGACATTTCTTATATTAATGCACTGCTTTGGAGACAATAACACCATGAGCATTTGTCAAATTATTAATTTGTTAGAGAAAATAAAAATGGTAGTACATGCTTCAAGAAAAAGACTAACTTAGCTACTTATGAAGACAATAACACCATATGCCATTTATCATGCATAGGAATGAGAGGGAAAAATTAAATTGAGGATAGGAATTAGCGGGAAAAAATAGAGGGAAAGTTTTATTTTTTTATTTATTTTTAGTTTTTTAATCATTTTTAAGAGTGAAATGACTTAACTACCCTCACATGTTGTGCACATGGTCTCACTTAACAGAAATATGGATGGAATATATGAAAAACTAATGGTAGGGGGCAAATTGGCTAAAAAAATTAGTTTGAGTCCTTAATTTTCCAATAAAAAAGTTCAGGAGGGAAATTGAAAGTTAAATGAAAGTTTAGGGGGTAAATCGACAGTTTACTCATAAAATTTATGTTGCATGCAATTCTAAATTGCCAATGTTTATTATTTTTGTCAATTTTGATGAGGGGTTAAAATGGTAATTTTATAGAATTTTGATTGACAAACAAAGTTCTATTAATAGGCACTTTAGATGTTAAGACAATTTTTGTTTTATTGCCTTTCAATTTCAAATTATACTATTGATATATTGACTAGCAACCATAAGGAATTTTATGATCGTGATTGCACCAAAATTTTAATCGAAATATATCTAAAATCTCTCAAATTGATCACATATTACATCAAAACTTTACCAAAATTCTCATATTGACTCTAATGTACAGATATATATAATTTATCTATATCTAAACTACATATTAATAAAACATTCATTATCAACCAAAATCTTATGAAATTACCAGTTTAACCCTCTAATTAAAACTGAACATGAATAAGAAATATGAGCAGAAATGTAATTTCACACAACCAAATTTTGCTTTTTTTTTTCAAAGTCTCACCTACATGTAATTCTAACATATCTCTATTTAAAAACTAAAAACTAAAAAATAAAAAATAAAGCCTCTCCCCATTCCCACATTCTCCACTCTCTTCCTCTCTTCTTCTACTTCAAAAACAAAATTAAAAAATTTTCACACACACTTTGTGTGTGCCCATATGCTAGTATGTAAAGGGAGAAAGCAAAAAGGGTGAAGCTTTCATAATATCCAATTTGCCCTTCTCTCATTAGAATTAAAAAAAAAAGATTACAAAAACATGTAAGCTGGTTAGTGAATTCATTATTTTTCAAAATATATTTTAATATAAAACAAAAATATCTAAAATAAATAGAGAAATATCGATATCGTTGTATTTATAGTCCCCTAATCCAATTTTGTTTTTTACTTTTATCTTTTTTTTTTCATTGAATTTTTTTTCTTGCGTTACTTTATTTGAGTTCGTTTGATTTTCCTTCTTTTCTTGGTATATATTGTATTTCGGTAGGTATATTGGTGGACCAAATTAGAGAAATATCGATATCAGGCTAAGTGCTTACTTTTGAAATTTCTACAAATAATGCATCGATGTAATATTGAAACTTTGTAAAATAATTTGTTCTTAATGAAAATTTGCAAGCAATGTGGATAAATTTACTTTAAGCAACTTTCTACACCGATAAGAATTTCAGTACTCATTTTTAAGGATCTAGTAGCCATATTGGATATGTTTGGGTGACGATCTTTTGACTCCATAAATGCAAAAACACTCAAAAAAAAAAAAGTGTATAAATAACACCTAATAAGCATTTAATCTTTTGAGTACTCAATTTTAGAGATCTAGTAGCATATTTGGTGCGCTCATTTGTCAAAATGAGAAATAATTTTAGGTGACGATCATTTGAACCATAAATGCAAAAAAACTCCACAAAAAAAAAAATGTGTACGAATGACACCTAATAAGCTTTTGATATTTGAGTACTCATTTTGAGGAGTATAGTAGCATACTGGATAGTGGCGGAGCCAAGATTTTTTATGAGGAGGAGCCTCTCACAATGTAAAAGAAAAAAAGAGTAGTATTTATAAAATCACTAACCAAAAAAATCATAATACGTATCCAAAATAATAATATTTATCCTCAACGAGTTGTCATATTTTGAAACAATAACACGATAACCTCGTCATCTATACTACTGAAAGAATTATTAGACTCAATAGGGAGAACCAATGAATAATTACAAACCTTAACAGTAAAGTAAAAGGTAGGATCAGTAGGGGAGACCTATTGGTGCATGGGCGTTAAATTTGGATGGTGTATGTTGTAGTCATTTTTTGGTGACTGCCAAGTAAGGAACCTGCATGGGTAAAAAACAAGCACATATTATGAGTCCAAGCATTGGGGGGTGGTTTCGGCATGGAGGCTCCGATGCTTAAGTCAGCAAGGTAGGGGATGATGCTGGTGCGGTACCTTTTTAGGGGTTTTGAATGTCTAACCTTTTTGAGGAGCCATCAGTCGTATTTATAAGCGTTGCAGAGTCAGTCCATGTCATCCGACATTCCCCAGAGTCATCGGAGATGTGGGCATCAAGGGGACCATTCTGACGTACGTACGCCACATCAAGGAAAGACCATTCATCTCTTCCACATCGTGGCTTGAAGGCGCATGCGCAGCCGCGCTAGTAGGCGCAGTCTGACATTTCACATAGGCAAGGAGGTACCGCGCAGTCTAGGCAGGATAGGCTAGCACTTGAGCAAGGATACCTGGCCCAATCCGTACTCCAGGAGTGAACCGACTCCACCTGGAGTGCTTCGGCTACGGATACAGGATTAGTTAATGCGATCGATCCGAGAACCACCTGATTAGATCCTTCCCTCGTGGGGGAGAGCTTAGCCTTATATTCACTCTGGGTCTAACCCTGTGGAGTCGATGTATATTGCTATCACTCCGGGGAGGCGGCATTTTGGGCCTTACAGTGCCACTATCACTATTGTGGAAGCTACTGCCTTGAGGGAAGGATTGCTGCTTGCCAGGAGGAAGGTTATCCAAAAATTGATGCTTGAAGGGGACTCAAAGTTAGTTATCCAGATGGCTCGAGGTAAATGGACTCCTCCTTGGCACCTTAGCTAGATTATAAATGATATCAAACGATTGGCCTATGATTTTCAGGTTGTAAATTGGAATCACATTTTCAGGGAGGCAAATTTTGTTGTTGATACTTTAGCCCATGTGGGGCTTTCTTTAGTTAATCCTTGCTTCTGGCACTATTGCCTCCCTAGTTCGGCTATGGAGGCTTTCAGATTTGATTGTGTACTAGTGGTTTTCATCTTTAATAAATTTCGTTGTTGATAAAATAATGTGAGAGGTAGAATAGAGTAGAAACAAATAAAAATTATAGACAATAATGCAGATTTACAAATCTTATTGTTACTCATTGAATGAATTTGTAATTTTTTATTGATAAGTTGAATGGATTTAGAATTTGGAATGACAAAAAATATGAAATTTCGAGAATGAGATGAGGAATAGCTCTCAAATCTCTAGGTTATACCATGAGAGAGATTAGATTAGAGTGTGGGGCATGATTTTTTATTTTTATAAATAAAAGATGAATGATGGGTTTAGTTGTAACGACCCATTCCCAATTTTACGGTTTTTATAATTTTAATGAGTGAATTTACGAAAATGCCCCTTAAGGCAAAGTGTTGACTTTTGTTGACCGTTGTGTCGTGTCACGTAAGACTTATTTCCTTGGCATATCTTCGTAGTACTCGTTGTTACGAACGCATGGGCACGAGCGGAATTGAAATTGGAGTTAAAACGAAGATTTTAAGGGACTCGAAACAATAAGGGTATTTTGGTAATTTTACAATTGGAGATATTTCTCCATCATGAACCACTTTGGTGTTGACACGTGGCAGGTCTCATCCCCATTTCTGGGGAGCCCTTCTTTCCTCGAGTTCTCATTCTCTTTCTAGAATTTTCTCTCTATTTCTCTTTCTAGAAACCTCTTCCTCTCTTTTTTCTCCGGGGACACACCATCCTCCCTCAGCTCCCATCTCTTCTCTCTCAGCCACCTCTCTCTTCTCCTTCCCGAGCCCTCACACACACACCCACGCATCACACACACATATATAACGATAATGACCTCACCACCGTAGCTCACCCTCCGACGACCCCACCACCATCTTGACCCCAGATCGACTGAGGCTCCTCATCCTCCATCTCTCATATTGCACAGTGATATTACATGGTACACTGAGTTTCTCGGCGAGTTCTCGCCGTCTCCGGCGAAGTTATAACGCGGAGATGTCGTGCCCAGATTCCAGCGAGATAACCCGAGACTTGCCGGCCGTTTTCCGACAAATTCTGGCCATGTCAGGCCACGAGATAAGTGCATCGGTGGGAAGCGACTCCATCCTCGCTAGTTTGAGCGGCTCGCGGGCAATGGAAAATCTGAGCTAGGATTGAGGCAGATGATCTCGTTATCAGGGCACTTCGGCTTAGGTATCCTCGAGTCTTCTTAGTGTAGGTATCATTCCTTTAATCATATATTTAACTAGTAATTCTTTCATATAATTCTTAGTTAGTTGTATGCTCTGAACACGTTCCATCTTTGGCATAATCGTTCAAATTACATATCTTTTAATTGCATACATGTCAAAAATGGCTTCGTCACCCTCGAGTGTCGACGAGCATGTGTTTACCCTGGTATGTGGGGATATCGGGGTTGGAGCGTGTCATTAGTTTTAAAGGTTTGATTTGTGATAAAGGACCGTAACAAGAGATAATGATTGAATTTATTTGAAGTGTTTAGCAATAGGAGGGGCTTTTTTTTTATTTTTTTTTATTTTTTTTAAAGAGAAACAATAGGAGGGTTTTAGAGCTAGGAAATAGGTATAATAGACACACACACACACACACACATATATATATATATATTTTTTTTTTCAAGGTCAGAATAGGCCTAGGACCACAATGGTCCTTTGATGCCTCTACCAATGATACTGGATGTGTTCTGATGAGGCAATATTATACTATATATTTTACCCTAATCTTAGTATTAATTTATTGATTATTTTGGTAGAATTTTGATACTTTGTTATGTATTCTCAATGTAGGATATTCGACTTCCTCTGGAGCAGAAAGTGATCAAACAGATGAATTTTGGAGTGATTCCAATTGGAGGATGTTCATGTGCCTTTCAAGATGATTGTGTCAAAATTCCAGATTTTTCTACCAAGCCGTTTGACCGTGGCAACGAAATTAAGGTCCAGCGCACAGGTTTCCCAGATTAACGTTTCTGGACGTTTTGGGTATTTTTAAGGCCAAGATAGCATATTTTGAGGAAGATTCCTTCTGAGGATTTGTAGGGGACGTCTTCAGCTTTAAAAAGAGACATTTTGGGACCAAATCAGAGTTGATTGGTCAGTCAAAAGATGAATTTTCTGAGAAGTCCGAATTTTAGTTTAAATAGGAAACCTTTTATTTTCTGTTTTATTATTTTATTATGTTTCCTAGTTTTATTCTAAGACCTTTTAGGGTTTTATTTTGTATTAGTATAAATAAGATATTTAGCCATTAGGTTAAAGAAGGGGAGGGGGGGAGAACGCACACATTTTAGCTTTAGAGAGTTTTTGACGATTCACGTAATAAAAACAAAAGAAAATAGTTTTGAAAATAAATTTGAGCACTAGGGTTCCGTCGTCACCTTAACAATCATACGTAGTTCTTTCAATTACTTATGACTTACACATGCATATTTGAAGATTAGGTTTTCCTAAAGTATGCCCTACTTGGAACCTCCAACATAGAACGTATATCTAACATGCAACCTGTCTGTGGCGTCCAGATCGAATGTGAACATGCAAGACTCATTAAGTTTTGTGAAATCCTTTTGAAAAATCATATAACCCTTAAGACGTGTCATCCATCATAAGAAGTTACACATATTAACCACAATAAGCCAGCGCCAATTTCAGGGACAGCCCTCCGTCAAAATTGCATCAAATTACTTTTCTAAATATCCTAATGATGACCAATCATCAAGACAATTAGATAGTTTAAAGCACATTGATTAATAATTCAAAACTTGCATGCATAATATCATAAGCAAATTGAAAAGAAACTACATATTCTTGCTAAGGCTCGTGGCCTTGCTCTAGCAAGCGAAACTAGTTACGAATAATCATAAAATAAAATATTATTTAGGGTAAAAGACTGTTTACTACTCTCATGTTTCGTGGTTTTCAACATTTAGTACATCAAGTTTTTTTCGTCTCAGAGTCATACCTAAAGTGTAAATTTTGGGACAGTCTCATACATCCGTTAGTCAAATTGTTAAGTTTTTCGTTAACTGTGACGTGGCGCACTGACTGGGCGCCACGTGTCATCCACGTTTTTTTTTTCTTTCTTTTCTTTTCTTCTTCCTTCTTCTTCTTCCTCCGACTGCAACTTTTTTTTTTCTTCTTCTTCCTTCTCCTTCTTCCTTCTCCTTCTTCCTTCATTCCTCCTTCCTTCCCTTTCTTCCCCTTCTTCATTCTTCTTCCTTCTTCTTCCCGAATCTGGGGAAGCTTTTTTTTTTTTTTTTTTTCTCTTCTTCTTCTTCTTCTTCTTCTTCTTTCTCTTTCCTTCTTCCTTCTTCTTCTTCTTCTTCCTTCGAATCTACCCAGATTCAGTTTTTTTCATTTTTATTTCTTTTATTTCTTTTTTTTTTCTTCTTTCTTCTTTTTCTTCTTCCTCCGAATCTGCCCAGATTCATTTTTTTTTTCTTCCTCCTTCTTCTACTTCTTCCTTCCCATTCTTCCCCTTCTTCCCCTTCTTCTCCTTCTTCCCCTTCTTCTCCTTCTTCCTTCCCCTTCTTCGTTCTTCTTCTTCTTCCTCCGAATTTGGGGGAAGATGAAAGTGTTTTTTTTTTTTTTTTTTTTTTGAGGAAGAAGAAGAAGAAGAATGAGGAAGAAGGGGAAGGAAGAAGGAGAAGGAGGAAGAAAAAATTGCAGTCGGAGGAAGAAGAAGAAGAAGAAGAAGAAGGAAGAAGGAGGAAGAAGAAGAAATAAAGAAAAAAAAAAAACAAACTTCCCCAGATTTCGGAGGAAGAAGAAGAAGAAGAAGAAGAAGGAGAAGGAAGAAGAAGGAAGAAGGGGAAGGAAGAAGGAGGAAGAAGAAGAAAAAAAAAAAAAAAAACAAACAAACTTCCCCAGATTTCGGAGGAAGAAGAAGGAGAATGAGAAGGAAGAAGAAGGAAGAAGGGGAAGAAAGGGAAATGAAGGAGGAAGGAAGGAAGAAGGAGAATGAAGAAGAAGAAAAAAAAAAAAAAAAAAAAGAAAGTTGCAGTCGGAGGAAGAAGAAGAAGAAGAAGAAGGAAGAAGAAAAGAAAAGAAAGAAAAAAGAAAAAAAAACGTGGGTGACACGTGGCGCCCAGTCAGTGCGCCACGTCACAATTAACGAAAAACTTAACAGTTTGACTAACGGATGTATGAGACTGTCCCAAAATTTACACTTTAGGTATGACTCTGAGACGAAAAAAACTTGATGTACTAAATGTTGAAAACCACGAAACATTAGGGTAGTAAACAGTCTTTTACCCTATTATTTAAAACAAGGATAGAAAACACCTTGAAAATAAACTTGAATCTTCAAAAGCTCTATGTAAGATATCCAAAAACGACAACTAGATGCACAATTTAGTCATAATAGTGCAATTATGGTTTACATGCAACTCGAAAATGGATCTCCAGGTCCATTACGTCACCCTTTAAAGAATTATCAAATGGTCAAACAGACAAAACAAATAAATTGAACGACTTCAAAAACTCATAAACATGACCCATTTTGAAATTTATATATACTAAAATCCAAACTTAATGTTACTGTTCATTAACAGTAAACATGCGAAAATGCCCTCCGAATGCTTCCTCATGTGCCATTTTTTGCATCTTTTTTCACGGTAAAAAGGCGCTTTTGCCCTTGCCTTCCGCCTGATGGAAAGGGAGCATTTTTACTTATCACCATAAATTATGATGTATGCTCACTGTACACCTAATCAATTGACACGTGTCATTTCATTTAACTCTAGTTAACATTCACATTAAATGTTAGTTTTTCAATTTTGAAAAAAATTAAACAAAATTAAATGAAATGACACGTGTTAATTGATTAGGTGTATGATGAACATACACCATAATTTATGATGGTGAACAAAAATGGAAAAGATGGAAAAGCATTGTTCACCAGCATTAAATTGGCGATATTACCCTGTCAAACAGCTCTCCTGCTCCGTTCTTTCTCCTCTTTACACGTAAGATTACCTATTTGTCCATGCTTGCCACGCGTCGATCATCGTCCAAGACTCTCTCACAAATCTGCGCTTCTGTCGCTGTTGAATCTTGCGCTTTTTCTCTCACAAAATACCGATTCCTTAACGTTTTTTCCAAACCGTGCAAATTTCGTTTCGACCGGTTTATCCCGATCTCACAATCGTCAACGCAAAATCTTGAGGATATTGGCCTCTGTTTCCGTCTCCGACCCCGGAGTTGGGATCGCTCTCGAAGAGCTGTCTGCGTCTATGCTTTCCAAGGTATGGCCTTCACCAATCCCATGTTTTAGTTTGTTTCTGATTCTTTTTAGTTTTGGATTTGTAATTTTTGTTTGTTGACTGAGAAAATGTGATCTCATGTTTTAGTTTTGGTGATTCTGTGATATTAGTTCGTAAGTTTTTGTTTGGTAGCTGAGAAAATGTAATTCCATGTTTTGATTCAAATAAAAGAAGAGTAGAGAATTGTCGTCCAGAGGAGTGGGTGGAAAAAAAAGGAGGAAATAAGGATGAATCTTGAGGAAGGGGGAATGGAAGGTTAACAAAAGAGTATTCTGTTCAAATCCCTTACCAAATTAAATATTTTAATTTCTCTTGAAATGATTTGGAAATTAGGCTTTTTATTTTGTGCGTTTTCACTGTTATTTCTTCTCCAGTTGGAAAGTGGAAGCTTCAACTTTTAGCTCAGAGTTTGAAGCCTCAAAGTTTCCAATTCTCTTATGGCTGCTGTTTCATGTTTTGTAGGATTGCATTTTGGGCACATGCTTTTGCATTTTAAGGTCTGAAACTTCTTGCTGATAACACTAATTGTTTGCACTCTAGAAAATTCTTCATTTGATTCAATTGAGCTTTTGATTTCACTTTTTGTTGTTGCTGTGAAATGTTTTTCCAGGCTAAAATCATCGGATTGCAATTGGGAATGTTCGCTTTCACCCTTTCTCAGTTCAATTTTTTCTTATAATAAAAAAATAATTCATTGTTCTCAATATATATTTCATTCAGAGTTTTTATTTAGTCAATTCTCTGTCAGAAACCACGGGATCTTCTTGAGAAACCACGAACCCATCTAGAGTCCTCAGGTAAAACCCATCTTCCATTTTTCCCTGGTTTTTTCTTCTCTGCCCCTAACAATATTATTCTCTTTATGTTTGGGTGAAATTCTAAAAATTATTGTATTTTTGTATGAAGTTTGATGCTTTGGATTGCGGAAATGGGGTTGAATTGATTGTGATATTTATTTGCACAGAAAGATTGAAAGCTTTGTTTTTATGCTTTCAAGCTTGGTTTTTAAGAGGTTCTTGGTCACGAAATTTATTTTAGTTCCTATCCCCTTGGCTGTTTGCAAAGCAAAACATAGATGATTCATGTATTATTTAAGTTTTTATATTGGGATGCAGGTGCTTTCGGAAATATAAGAATTTGTGTGTTTGTTGATATGAAAAAAAAAAAAAAAAAACAAGAGAACGGTCTCAGTTGTTTGTGAGTTGTAGATCCCCTCATCGGTCTTCCCTAAATGAAATTTGTTGATGCACAAAATCCGGCGGATCTTGGACCAACGTAAATCCGACCGTGAATCACACAAACGCACAAGAACACAAAGATATATCGTGGTTCACCTCAAGTTGGGCTACGTCCACACTGATGTCGTTAAATGTTGATGAAGGTTACAGTATGCATGGAGGTTATAGAGGCTTAGTATTTGCTCTCTGTATTATTCTCTGCCTCTCTGTATGTTGTTCTCTCTGTCTCTTCCCTCCTCCAAGTGAAGGTGAGGAGGATCCCTTTTATAGAGTAAGGGTTCATTCCCCTCTTACATAGATCATGGGCTTAGTGATGAAGCCCAAATATAAGCCCAAATATCGATGCCCAATATATGGTACAACAGAAGTCCCCCAAGTTTTCAGTCAAGAGTATTTTGGCTGGAGACTTCAAATTCAATCTATGTGTGGGCCGAAATGACTAGATTTGGTTCAGAACTAGTACTCGGCATGAGACGGTGCTTAACGTGAAGCAATACTCAGCTAGAGGTAGCACACGTTGCGAGGTTGCTCGGCTAGAGGCGATGCTCGCGGCGAGACAGTTGCTCGGCTGGAGGCTGTGCTCGTTGTGAGGCGGCTCGGCTTGTGGCGTTCTTTTATGTGAGTATGCATTCGACGTCAGCGTGTGCTCATTATGAGTTGATTCTTGACATGACTCTGGTCCGCTCGTCGGGTTCGCATATTGGGTCTATGTGTCGGGTCCGCGGATTGGGTCCACAAGTTGGGTCTTTGAGTCGGGGCCATACGTAGGGACATCGAGTCGGGGCCATCTATAGGGTCATCGAGTTGGGTCCATGAGTCGAGGTTCGAACTCAAGAGTGTCCAATTTCGTAGGTGCCCAAAATAGTGGGTATCCAAGCTCGCAGGTGTCCACATAGGTGTCCAAATAAGCGAGTGTCCGAGCAAGTAGGTGTCTGGTCAGACAAGAGATGACCATTTGGACTAAATCTTTGTCACCATAAACATGTGGGTCAGTGATCCATATGCTGATCCATAGTGTTGACCACCATAATTTTGGTCCCTGGTTAATCAATAAATTGTATAAGTATCGTATACAAACAATCAATCATTAAAGTGTGCATATTACAGGTAATGTCACACATCGATCATATAAACATACAATAATGTAGTATGCCTAGTGAAATGTGTATGTGACAATATAATTTAATGAAATTTAATAATGTAACATAGAATGCGTGTGGTGTGGTTGCCATGGATTAATCTCCTTAGTGGGTTTTCCCAAACCGACAGTGAGACAGTGGGTAATCAAATAAAGGTTAGCCCAAAGTTTTATTCTAATATTTAAATAATGGATATAGTGGTACTGTCACTCAAATAATTGGTTAGGAATTATTAAAGATATCATTTAGTCAGACAAGTTGTCATGTGACAAACATTAAATAATAATAAAATAAATGGTGTATAGACTTTATCGTGTTTTTAGGGTAATGATCATGTGATATCACATATACAAGAATAATCATATTATTTAAATTATATATCATCATGTTAGTAGGACATAAATGATAATAATGAAATAACAAAAGATAAACATCATATCTCATTTTTCCTCCGAGGGGTTGTCAGTGGGATAGTGGGTTGTATTCGTCCCCTTCATGATGAAAATTTCATCATAACATTTAAATAATAAAGGTAGTGGTCAAGAATGATTAAAGATACAATAATAAAATATTAAATAATAATATAAAATATTAATAGGAATTAGGTTTAGATGATGTCTTATCTTTCTCCTATGTTGGTGGTCGACACCCTCCTGTTAGCGCCATGCTGTCATGCTCATGTTGCACACTGTACCATAGTACGCACACAATCCGAAAGGAAGTGGCCGACACCCTTTTGCATGTTCTCCCGTGGGTTTTTCAGTGGGACAATGGATGATCATAACATATTAAATAAAAAAGATAAAGTTCTTATCTTTTGCATGTTCTCCTGTAGAAGGTGACCCCTATGTACTGAGAGCTCTGTGACCTCAGTCATCTCCTGCTCTTCTTCGTCGGAGAACAACTGTCTCGAGTTCAGTCGAGATCTTTTTGTACAGAGCATTCATCGCATCAGTGGTGATAGTGTATCCTACTCTGAAGGTTGGCACTGAGAGACTCTCAAGCATGTTTCTACTCACATCCCCTTGCATTGTCGTAAAAGGCACCATCGATCCCAACTGAATTCCCGCCTCCGTCGCCACCGCAACAGCTGACTTCCCAACACTCGGTTCAACAACAGCCTCCACCGTCGGCTGAGCAACAAAAGCTTCAACATCCTTGGCCACAATCCTCCCCAGTGGTCCATTTCCCACCACTGACCCCAAATCCACCTTCAAGTCATTTGCAAGCTTCTTCGCATACAGCGATGTCACGATTCTCTTCCTTCCCTCTGATGCTAGGTGGGTGGAAGCCACCGCTGCTACAGTAGCCGTCGTTTTAGGGACCATCGCAGCACCCATATTATCTGGAATTTTCTCCGGTAGTGGCTCCAGAGCAGCTGCAACCGATGCTGGTGCCACTGGAGCTGCTGATGAAGAACTAGCCTTGGCCTTGGCCTCGGCCTCAGCAATCTCGTCATCGGTCTCGGCCAATATAGCAATAGTCGAACTGACGGCGGCGACGCTGCCCTCTTCCACCATAATCGAAGCCAGGTAACCGTCGTAGAAAGTCTCGACGTCCATGTCGGCCTAATCGGACTCAACAACGACAACGCTCTCGCCCTTGGATAGCTTGTTGCCCTCGAACTTGACCCAAGAGACGATCTTGCCCTCAGTCATGGTGGAGCTGAGAGCCGGCATGAAGATCTCCCGGATCTTGGCCTAGACTTGTGCCCTGCTCCGGCGCCTGGAAATGAGAGGCGGCGCAGAGGAAGCGGCTTTCCGGTAGAGGGATTGGGAGCTGGGGATGAAGGAGGTGTTGAGAAGGTGAGCCATTGGAACGGGCAGTCAGAAAAGAGAGGGAGAGAGAGAGAGAACCTGCGAAGGTTTTCTGGAAAAGCCAAAGAGTGAGGTTTTTTGGGTTCTTGGGTTTCTGCAGATTCACGGTGGACAGTTGTGAGGGTTTCACGGTGGTGAGATGAAAAAATGAAAGAGAACCAACATAGCTTTTCGTGTCAATTTCCCACAGATGGCGCCAAATGTTAATGCACAAAATCTGACGGATCTTGGACCAACGTAAATCCGACCGTGAATCACACAAACGCACAAGAACACAAAGATATATCGTGGTTCACCTCAAGTTGGGCTACGTCCACACTGATGTCGATAAATGTTGATGAATGTTACAGTATGCATGGAGGCTATAGAGGCTTAGTATTCGCTCTCTGTATTATTTTCTGCCTCTCTATGTGTTTTTCTCTCTGTTCTTCCTTCCTCCAAGTGAAGGTGATGAGGATCCCTTTTATAGAGTAAGGGTTCCCTCCCCTCTTACATAGATCATGGGCTTAGTGATGAAGCTCAAATATCAAGGCCCAATATATGGTACAACAGGTAGTGTGCAACATGAGCATGATAGCATGGCGCTAGCAGGAGGGTGTCGACCACCAACATAGGAAAAAGATAAGACATCATCTAAACCTAATTCCTATTAATATTTTATATTATTATTTAATATTTTATTATTGTATCTTTAATCATTCTTGACCACTACCTTTATTATTTAAATGTTATGATGAAATTTTCATCATGAAGGGGACGAATACAACTCACTATCCTACTGACAACCCTTTGGAGGAAAAAGGAGATTATGTTTATCTTTTGTTATTTCATTATTATCATTTATGTCCTACTAACATGATGACATATTATTTAAATAATATGATTATTCATTTATATGTGATATCACATGATCACTACCCTAAAAGCACAGTAAAGTCTGTACACCATTTATTTTATTATTATTTAATGTTTGGCACATGACAACTTGTCTGACTAAATGCTATCTTTAATAATTCCTAACCAATTATTTGAGTGACAGTATCACTATATCCATTATTTAAATATTAGAATAAAACTTTGGGCTAACCTTTATTTGATTACCCATTGTCTCACTGTCGATTTGGGAAAACTCATTGAGATTAATCCATGGCAACCACACCACACGCATTCTATGTTACATTATTAAATTATATTGTCACATACACATTTCACTAGGCATACTACATTATTGTATGTTTATATGATCTATGTGTGACATTACCCGTAATATGCACACTTTAATGATTGATTGCTTGTATACGATACTCATATAATTTGTCAACACTATGGATCACTGAGCCACATGCTTTTGGTGACAAAGATTTAGTCCGAACAGTGATCTCTTGTCTGACCAGACACCCACTTGCTCGGACACTCGCTTATTTGGACACCCGCGAGCTTGGATACCTACTATTGTGGGCACCTACGAAATTGGACACCCTTGAGTTCGAACCTCGACTCACGGACCCAACTTATGGACCCAACTCGATGACATGATGAGAAAAAACCCGACTCGATGACCCTACATATGGCCCTGACTTGTGGACCCAATCTGCAGACCTGACATATAGACCCAATATGCGAACCCGACTAGCGGACCCGAGTCATGTCAAGAATCAACTCATAATGAGCAAACGCTGGCGTCGAATGCATACTCACAGAGAAAAACGCCACAAGCCGAGCCGCCTCGCAATGAGCACAGTCTCCAGCCAAGCAACCGTCTCGTCGCGAGCATCGCCTCTAGCCGAGCAGCCTCGCAACGTGTGCTACCTCTAGCTGAATATTGCTTCACGTTAAGCACCGTCTCATGCCGAGTACTAGTTCTGAACGACATCTAGTCATTTCGGCCCACACATAGATTGAATTTGAAGTCTCCAGCCAAAATACTCTCTTGACTGAAAACTTAGGTGACTCTTGTTGTACCATATATTGGGCCTCGATATTTGGGCTTATATTTGGGCTTCATCACTAAGCCCATGATCTATGTAAGAGGGGAGGGAACCCTTACTCTATAAAAGGGATCCTCCTCACCTTCACTTGGAGGAGGGAAGAATAGAGAGAAAAACATACAGAGAGGCAGAGAATAATACAGAGAGCAAATACTAAGCCTCTATAGCCTCCATGCATACTGTAACCTTCATCAACATTTATCGACATCAGTGTGGACGTAGCCCAACTTGAGGTGAACCACGATATATCTTTGTGTTCTTGTGCGTTTGTATGATTCACGGTCAGATTTATGTTGATCCAAGATCCTCCGGATTTTGTGTATCAACAAAATTTGTTTAAGGCTGTTTGATAATCATTTATATGTAAAGTGGTTAATATAAAGATGCAGGTATTTTATCAGGACTTTATTCGATGCTTTCATAACATATACAATTACTAAGCAACATTTTTTCCCTTCGATTTCATCAATTTTCTTCTTATTCATGTTTTTACATACATTGGATAACTTCCAAATTAACCACGTGAAGAGAATGAGTTTTCAAGCTTCGCAAGTTAATTCAAGGGCCTTAATCACTGTCTAAGGCTTTTATATTTCTAATGCTTATTACTTATGCTCCTAGATTTCCTCTTATCAAGAAAATTTTACTAATTGCAATTATTAAATATTATTCGGTTGAGAAATGGATCATCGATTTGAAATCAGCTCTTCCTGTAGGCAATTTATCCACTTATTCATCTCAATTTCTTATTCTTTGTAGATTGTTCTGATACTCTCTCATTTTGTTTCATTGACACAACTCTTTCATTTCTTCTTTTTCATCATACTCTGAACTTACATTCCGTTTTCAGTTGCAAATTCTGAGGATGAGCTATACACAAGAAGGGATTATTAATGGGTTTTGGATGTGATATAAGTTGACATCTTTTGATAAAATTGAAGTTTTCAGTGATGTGTTTTTATAGAATTACAAATTTGAGTAATGAGTTTTTTCAATGGTGGTTTTTTTTTTTAACATTTATGATGCTATTTGTAAAATTTAGTTAGAATTTTTTTTAACAATTATAATATCGTTTGATTTCAATTCGTAATTACATATTTTGTTAAATTTAAGCTTGATACTGTCAGCAGATCTTTATACTTTATGTCCAAATATATATACAATGATGTATATGTGTAGTTTTTATAATATTGCTCAGCATTTTGAGTGTGTTCTTTTTGTGTGTTGAGAGGTAGAGTACGCTGTTCACAAAGGCAAAACAGGGGACATCTTCTACTTCACTGGGAATAAGAGGTTGGTTCGATTATGATTGCTCTTTTTATTTGGTTAGATTCAAAGTTGGTTGGCTTGCGTCTAATTCAGTTGTTTCCTTGCACAGGTTGAAGTCACTGGTTTTATTAATGCTGGTGATTGAAATGAACCCGAGTTCATGTTAAAACAATGTCATAATTTTCATTATGGTGAGAACTAAGAACCTTTTTTTTATTTTTTTTATTTTTTATTTTTATCTTTACCGTTTTTGAATTTAAGAAATTGAATTACTTTTCTATATTTTTTTGTGATCATTCCCTGAGAATTTGTTAATTGTTTTAATATAATGAGGTAGGATTTTTTACTTTCTAAGCTCTATTTTTTATTTTCAATGATTGCTTGATTTCATATTGTCAAATAGTTTATGAATTTTCATATTAAGTGCGTCAATATGTTGTTGTAGTTTAATTACATGTGATACAAGTTGATAGGTTTATACCTTGGAAACATAATTTTTTTACACAATTCTTAATCTCGTAGCAACGCGCGGGTAGAACTTTCTAGTGTACACTAAATATGGATGGAGTAATATGTAATTAGCCCAAACAATTTATTTAGAACAATATATGGCAATAAAACACGTTTCAGTTCTGATTAGATGAATTATAAACAGCTTAAATGAATCGATGTCATTCTTCCTTCTATTCTAAATACTTTTAGTAAATAACTTTAACGAGAATTTGAATAATGTTTTGTCTCTAATAAAATTCCTTCTCAATCAAATCATTTAAAGACTAGTAAGCTTTGTAATGTACAATCTTGTTTCCCCAATTCTAAAGTATTTTCATTTCATATCTAGATCCACAATGCACACCCACCACATGTGAATTTAATTTTTCTGCCACTATGTTAATATTTTCCTAATTCTGCTCTTGATAATCAGAAAACTTTTTATTTAAACAACTTTGTTTATTATTAAGGGTACCTTTTTTTATTATTATTAAGGACATTTTGTTTAATTCAAAATGGTCATGAAGTGCGACTTTTTTTGTTTAATTCAAAATCCTTTTCCTAGGAATCCTAAGGATTCTGTGATCGGGACCGTCGATCGTAATTCGTGCGATCAGTTTTCGTTAGGTACTATTTACATTTAATTTTAAATTTTAAATTTTAAAATGATTTATAATCTCACGATGTACGGTGGACGATCCTGATCACGGGATCCGGCGAGGATCCTTTTCCGTCTAAGTGTTTTCAATTAAATTAGGTTCACATCCTTCTTTTTGTTACTCCATTGATTAAAATCCTATTCATTTTTAATTTTTTATCATGGTGATTGCGTATTAATAATATCATTAATTATTTCAATAATAAAATATTTTTATTTTTAAATATATTCCTTTAATGTTAAAAATGTTACAATTAGTATATTTAAATTTATGGTTAAATTTTTTATCATATATTTTTATTTTTAGTTTGTACCTATTTTTAATTTGCAAATATTTTTTAATTTGTACCAATTTTCTTTTCATTTTTAATTTGTACCCATATATTAGTTTCTTTTTGTGCCCATATTTTTTAAAGTTTTATTTGTGTTTGTACCCATATGTATACCGTCACGTGACATTGTATTTTTAATCAATGATAGAAAAACTACATATGGTATATTTATGTTTTATGCCTAAACTTTGTATCATATATTTATATTTTTAGTTTGTACCCACTTTTAATTTGCAACATTGTTTTTAAATTTGTAGTATTTTCTTTTTAGTTTTATTTTGTACCCATGTATTAATTTTTTTTAGCGCCTATATTTTTAAAAATTCATTTGTATTCATAATTTTTAATTTTTTATCTGTACCCTAATTTATTTCTAATGT